>CM056052.1:67411583-68741126 GCA_029574335.1 Rana kukunoris | reverse complement strand
CCGGCGGGCAATCTACGTAATCTGGCCCTATTGTGAACATGAGCATGAGTTCCAAGCATAGTAAATGTAAACATCACCATGGATCCCAGATATAACATTACAAACAAAAATTGCCGCTTTTCAGGCATCATTCTTGTATATACACACGAACCCTGATGTAAACACCTTGAATATTATGTCAGATTAAGCCATTCGACCACAGAGGGCTCAGAATATTGAGGGTCCGCTCACCCAATCAGGACAGGATACCGATAGTCCGAAGAAAAGTGAATTCCTGAGTGCCCCATTTGGTGCTGTCTAGCAGTAATCAGCTCACAGTGGTCAGACTGGGTCACCCATGTTGGTCAGGTCAGGGCCATCTTAATGGCATCATGGGCCCCTGGCAAAGTAATGCTCTGGGGCCCTACAATGATTACAGTGCAGGTAGACAGACATCAAGTAGATAGGAGGCAGACGGCCTCCCCCTGTATCTATCATTCTCAGTGCCATCATGGGGCCCCCAATTCCCGGGCAGCGTGGGCTCAAGAACCAGCTGCTTTGGGGAACGTGCAGGGGCCCCCATGCATTTGGGTCCCCTGGGCAGTGCCCAGTGTGCCCTCTCATTAAGACAGCCCTGAGCCACTGTGCCATCAATTGTCGCCACTGTGACAATTGTTGCCACTGTGCCCATTGATGTCACTGTGCCCTTTAAATGTCGCCACTGTGCCCATTCATGCCGCTGTGCCAATTGTCCCCACTGTGCCGATTGTCGCCACTGGCCCATTGATGTCACTGTGCCCTTTAATTGTCACCACTGTGCCCATTCATGCCGCTGTGCCAATTGTCCCCTACTGTGCCGATTGTCGCCACTGTGCCTTTAATTGTCACCACTGTCCCATTCATGCCACTGTGCCAATTGTCCCCACTGTGCCCATTGATGTCACTGTGCCTTTAAATGTCGCATCTGTGCCCAATCATGCCAATGTGCCAATTGTCCCCACTGTGCCGATTGTTCCACTGTGCCATTGATGTCACTGTGCCCTTTAATTGTCACCACTGTGCCCATTCATGCCGCTGTGGGCCAATTGTCCCTACTGTGCCGATTGTCGCCACTGTGCCCATTGATGTCACTGTGCCCTTTAATTGTCACCACTGTGCCCATTCATGTCACTGTGCCAATTGTCCCACTGCCTGTGCCCATTGTCGCCACTGTGCCCATTGATGTCACTGTGCCTTTAAATGTCGCCACTGTGTCCATTCATGCCACTGTATCAATTGTCCCCACTGTGCCTATTTTTGCCACTGTGTCCCCTTGATGTCACTGTGCCCTTTAAAATGCCCCTTTCCCCCCAGCCCCCGCACTTACCTTTAGTGGAGTCAGCCATCCACGCACGTCCCACAATGTCTTCTCCCGCCCTCGATGACGCTTCAGCCAATCAGGTTACCGGTAGCCAGAACTGGTGAACCCGATTGGCTGAGACGCCTTGCAGTCTTATCCAAGGAATGCACCCCCCGTACGTCCCCTGGATAAGCCTTCTGGATGCTGTGGGCTGTACTCGGAAAGCCTATCAGAGCCGTTGGCTCAGATAGGCACTTCCGTACAGCCAACCACTGTCGTTATTCAGATGAGCGCCGGCTCATGTCCGGCCATCTGAATAGACCAGCGGCAGTGGCGACAATAACATAGATTCGTACAATGCATGAATCTATGTTATTTAGACCCAGTGACAGGGCGAGAGCCAGAGGGGGCGGCGCTCCAGCGCCCTCTATAACGCACCACCACTGCTCCTTCCTGGAATTCATCTTTATGAAGTACCATTTATGGAGGACCGTTCAAGGAGAAGATCTTTGTTGTTCTTCCGGGGGTTACGTTTCCACACTTTTTTTGTGTTATTCCTGACTTCTCGCGCTTAGAAAATAATTTGTTTCCACAAAAATTCCAAACGCCAGGGTCCCCAGAAGCCTCCCTACTTACATCAGGGTCCCCAGAGAGGCCCCCTTACATCAGGGTCCCCAGAGAGCCCCCCTTACATCAGGGTCCCCAGAGAGGCCCCCTTACATCAGGGTCCCCAGAGAGCCCCCTTACATCAGGGTCCCCAGAGAGCCTGCCTACTTACATCAGGGTCCCCAGAGAGGCCCCTTACATCAGGGTCCCCAGAGAGCCCCCCTTTCATCAGGGTCCCCAGAGAGGCCCCCTTACATCAGGGTCCCCAGAGAGCCCCCTACTTACATCAAGGTCCCCAAAGAGGCCCCCTTACATCAGGGTCCCCAGATTGCCCCCCTTACCTCAGGGCCCCCAGATTGCCCCCCCTTATATCAGGGTCCCCAGAGAGCCTCCCTACTTATACCAGAGTCCCAGAGAGCCCCCCTTACATTAGAGTCCCTAGAGAGCATTCCTACTTACACCAGGTCCCCAGAGAGCCCCCCCACATTAGGGTCCCCAGAGAGCCTCCCCCTACATTAGTGTACCCAGAGAAGCCCCCCCTTACATTAGTGTCCCCAGAGAGCCCCCCCCCCACATCATTGTCCCCAGAGAGCCTCCCCCACATTAGTGTCCCCAGAGAGCCCCCCTTACATTAGTGTCCCCAGCGAGCCCCCCCTTACATTAGAGTCCCCAGAGAGCCCCCCCTCTTACATTAGTGTCCCCAGAGAGCCCCCCCCTTACATTAGTGTCCCCAGGAGCCCCCCTCTTACATTAGTGTCCCCAGAGAGCCCCCCCTTACATCAGGGTCCCAAGACAGCTGCCCCCCTTCTAGAGGTTTACCTGGCAGGTAGAGGTGGGAGGCAGGGATCGTCAGCTCTATGGTGTCCACAGGCAGGGGGGTCTCCCTGGGGCTTGTAGTTCTTCTCCTGAGTGTATACAGTGGAAAGGGGAGGGGGGCCTCTGACCCAGGGATCCGCAACAGTGTACAAGCAAAAGCAACTCACTGATAGTGAAAGGGATACCTGCCCGGGTCAGAGGCCCCTCCCCTCCCACTGTATACACTGACACTCGGGAAGAGAGATCCCCTCACCCAGGCACCATAGAGCTGTAGATCGCCACCTCCCCACACTGCTTTCTGCCAGAGGTGCTGGGAGAGATGCCGGGTCTTGGGCACAGTGGCAAAACGGCAGGGCACAGTCGCAAGTGTGATTGCAGCAACCCCTATAGTTCCACCACTGTACAAAGTAACATTGTTTATAAACATTAATCAGAACGGGAGACAGAGATAAAACAGTAACATTGTTTATTATCGTTGTTCAGGTACGAACTTAAAAAAAATAAAAATAGTATAAAATGTATATCTTTAATGTACAATACCAATATATATATAAATATATTTTTTTAAACTAAACAAAATAGAAAAACAGCGTTTTTCTTTTTTTGCATTAAAACATAAAATCTATTTTGCAGAACAATGGGGCTGATTTACTAATGAATCTGCGCTGCGCCGGTACATGCCTTAATTCGTGCGCTGGATGAAGCCTTAATTAGGCGCATGAACCGGCGTTGCACAGCAGCGCGATGTGATTGATAAGTAAAGCCGCCGCCGAACTCCCTGTATAAGTCTATGGGGAAATCTTAATTGTGAATTTTAAAGGCTAATCTGCAAGTTTTGTCCTAAAAAGTGTTTGGGGACCTCAGTCCTGCCCCAGGGGACATGTACCAATCATTGCTTTTTTTATTTTGAAAACTGCCGTTTTTCGGAGCAGTGATTTTAATAATGCTAAAAGTGCAATAATAAAAGTGTAATTTTCCTTTAAAATTTCGTAGCATGGGGGTCTCTAATGTCAGCATGTGAAAAAGCGCATGTTTCCCAAGTTAGAACTGTCTCTGCACAAAATGTCATTTTTCAAAGGAAAAAAGCCATTTAAAACTGACTCGCGGCTATAATGAATTGTCGGCTCCCGGAAATTGCAGGAGAATTCATTCATTAAAAAAAGGGAAAAAAAAAGCGTGGGGTCCCCCCAAATTCAATAACCAGACCCTTTAGGTCTTGTATGGATATTAAGGGGAACCCCGCCGTCAATTTAAAAAAAAAAAGACGTGGGGTTCCCCCCAAATATCCATAACCAGACCCTTCAGGTCTGGTGTGGAATTTAAGGGGAACTCCACCCCAAATTTAAAAAAAAATGGCGTGGAGTCCCCCCTAAAATCCACACACCAGACCCCTTATCCGAGCACGTTGACCTGGCCGGCCGTAGAAAATAGGGGGGACAGAGCGCGGCCCCCCCCCTCTCCTGAACCGCACCAGGCCACATGCCCTCAACATTGGGAGGGTGTTTTGGGGTGCCCCCCAAAACACTTGTCCTGTCCCCGTTGATGAGGACAAGGGTCTCTTCCCCACAACCCTTGCCCGGTGGTTGTGGGGGTCTGCGGGCAGGAGGCTTATCGAAATCTGGAAGACCCCTTTAACAAAGGGGCCCCCCAGATCCCGGCCCCCCCCCTGTGTGAAATGGTAATGGGGTACCGTGTACCTCTACCATTTCACAAGAAAAAAAATGTAAAGGGTTAAAAACGACAAGAGCCGGTTTTTGACAAGTCCTTTATTATCTTCTTTCTTCTTTCTTCGGGTTTCTTCTTCCTCCTCCTTCTTCTTCCTCTGCTTCTGTCTTGGGTCTTCTATTCCCGCATCTTGCCCGGCGTGTTCTTCCATCTTCTGTTCCTCCCGCTGTTCTTCTCGTCCGCATCTTCTTCTCCTTCTTGGTTTTCGCCGGAGGCGCCGCTTCCAATTGAAATCCCCGCTGTCTGCCGGACCACGCCCCCCCCTCTGACGCCACGGGCAAGCTCTTAGGAGTGTGCTGCAAGTGCGTCAGAGGGGGGCGTGGTCACATGTCAGAGGGCGGGCAATTCAATTTGAAGCTTGTGCGCGGCTTTTTCTTTGCCAGAGTCGCCGCTTCCAATTGAATTGCCCCTTTCATTGAAGAGCATTGCCGACCCCCCCCCCGCACCACAGATTGCCCGGCGTCAGAGATTGGGGGGTGGTGGCAGACAGCGGGATTTCAATTGGAAGCGGGCCTCCGGCGAAGAAAAACAAGAAGCAGAAGAAGATGCGGACGAGAAGGACAGCGGAAGAAGATGGAAGAACACGCCCGGGCAAGATGCGGGAATAGAAGACCCAAGACAGAAGCAGAGGAAGAAGAAGAAGGGAAGAAACCCGAAGGAAAGAAGAAAGAAGATAATAAAGGACTTGTCAAAACCGGCTCTTGTCGTTTTTAACCCTTTACATTTTTTTTACTCGTGAAATGGTAGAGGTACAAGGTACCCCATTACCATTTCACAGGGGGGGGGGCCGGGATCTGGGGGGCCCCTTTTGTTAAAGGGGTCTTCCCAGATTTCGATAAGCCTCCTGCCCGCAGACCCCCACAACCACCGGGCAAGGGTTGTGGGGAAGAGACCCTTGTCCTCATCAACATGGGGACAAGGTGTTTTGGGGGGCACCCCAAAACACCCTCCCAATGTTGAGGGCATGTGGCCTGGTGCGGTTCAGGAGAGGGGGGGGGCGCGCTCTGTCCCCCCCTCTTTTCTGCGGTCTTTTTCTCCGGCCAGGTCAACGTGCTCGGATAAGGGGTCTGGTGTGGATTTTAGGGGGGACTCCACGCCATTTTTTTTTAATTTGGGTGGAGTTCCCCTTAAATTCCACACCAGACCCGAAGGGTCTGGTTATGGATATTTGGGGGGAACCCCACGTCCTTTTTTTTTTAAATTGACGGTGGGGTTCCCCTTAATATCCATACCAGACCTAAAGGGTCTGGTTATAGAATTTGGGGGGACCCCCACGCATTTTTTTTTGGTGTTTTTAATGAATGAATTCTCCTGCAATTTCCAGGAGCTGACAATTCATTATTGCCGCGAGTCAGTTTTAAATGGCTTTTTTCCTTCAGAATGTCATTTTTCACATGCTGACATTACACCCAGGGCCGCCATCAGGGGGGTACAGGCAGTACACCTGCAGGGCCGCCATTAGGGGGGTACAGGCATTACACCGCCCGGGGGTCCCCAGGGGCCCCCAGGGGCCTGGATGGGAACCACCCTAAAACAAAAAATTTTTTATTTTTTATTTTTAGTTTTTTAAGGGCTCCGAAGGTCCCCAGGGGCCCGGAGGCCACTAAGGGCCCCAGATGGCAAGCCCTTTTTTTTATCAAAAAATATATATATTTAAAAAAATAAATATATTTTTTTTATATATTTGTCTTTTTTTTTTGTTATGAAAGGGCCCAGAGGTCCCCAGGGCCCTGGAAGGCAACCCCCTTGTTTTTTAATTTTTTTGCGATGATAAATGTTATATTTTAAAAAAATATATATATATATATATTTTCTCTCTTTTTTCTTTTTATTTTATAAAGAGCACAGAGGTCCCCAGGGCCCCGGATGGCTACCCCCCTTTTTTATATATATTTTTCTTTATTTCTTATTTCTGTCTAAATTTTTGTAAAGGGCCCCCCTTTCCCGCTCCTCAATTTGCAGGCGGCACCACCCTTCCCCCCCCCCCCCCGCGTCTTCTAAATTTCATGCGGCAGGGGGCCCATGCCTGAAGCTGTGTAAGGGGCCCCAAAATTCCTGATGGCGGCCCTGTACACCTGTAAGGGGCCCGGGGGTCCGGAGGTGCCCAGATGCCTGGAAGCCCCCCCAGCGCCCCATATTTTTTGTTATTAAAGGGCCAATGTTTTGTTTTAGGGGTCTGGAGGTCCCCAGTTTTTTTTAAAGTGTATTTTGTGCGTGAAGTCGAGAGAGAGGAGCTGGACTTGCAATCGCCATCCTTCTCCATGCCCCCGGTGGCAATGGTGGGTGTGAGGGGGGCCTCCCACTCACCCCACCTGCTACACTTGGGAGCCCGATGGGACAGAGGGACTCCCCCTATGAGGGAGTGTAGCCCACCCAGCCAGCCCTGTAGGTCCTTCGCCTCCCTTTATTTTAGCAGCCCTCATGGCCAAAGTGCGTGCAAGTGGCGCACTACGCGCCACGGGGGCGCGCGTACTAAGCACAGGCGTACCTTGCATAGCACACCCATCGGGAGCCGGGCTGACACCACCAAACTCAATTCACATGTAGCCGAGACCGGGATCCGAACCCTTGGCTGCAGAGGTGAACAGCTTGTCAGCGCAGTGCCATTCACGTTGAGCCGCCGCAGCTCCCACCCAATGTTATTTTTTTTTAGATTTTTGGTAGTTATTTTTTATTAAAGGGCCCAGAGCTCCCAAGGCAACCCCCTTTTTTATTATTTTATATATATATATATATATATAGATATTGTAATTTATTTTTCATTAAAGGGCCCAGAGGTTTATTTTTATTAAAGGGCCCAGAGGTCCCCGGGGCCCCCGGATGGCTACCACCCTTTTTAATATATATTTTTCTATATGTATTTTTTAGTAGCAGCCCCCCCCCCCCCCCCTTCTCAATATGAGGCGGCACCCCCCCCCCTATTCTCTGCTCCAGGGGGCCCATGCCTGAAGCTGTGTAAGGGGCCCCATAATTCCTGATGGCGGCCCCTAATTGCCCCCCCCCCCATGGTACGAAATTTCAAGGAATTTTTCACTTTTATTGTTGCACTTTAACCACTTCCATACCGCGCCTATTCTGGCACTTCTCTCCTTCATGTAACAATTATATTTTCTTCCTTGAAACTTACTCAGGACCCCCAAACATTATATATATTTTATTAACAAACACCCTAGGGAATAAAGTGGCGGCCATTTTTTCGGACACATTTCCAACAGTATTTGCGCCAAAAATTTTCTAACGTTTTTTTTTTTTTTTGGCTTTCAAAAAAAAAAACCTGTTTCATGAATGACAAAATAAGAAAGCAGTAAAGCTAGCCCAATTTTTAGGGATAAGGTAAAAGATGATGTTACACTGAGTAAATAGATACCTAACTAGTCACGCTTTCATATTGCGCACACTCATGGAATGGCGCTAAACTTCGTTATTAAAAATCTCCATAGGCAACGCTTGACTTTTTTTCTCAGGTTACCACTTTTGAGTTACAGAGGAGGTCTAGTGCTAAAATTATTGCTCTCACTCTAACGCACGCTATGATACCTCACATGTGGGGTTTGAAGGATGTTTACATATGTGGGTGGGACTTGCATGCGTGTTCGTTCGCTTCTGAGTGCGAGCTACTAGGGACAGGAGCATTTAAATTCCTTTTTTATTTTATTTTTTTAACTTAATATTTTAATTTTTGCACTTGTTTGTCCCTTTTTTTGTATTATTTTTCACTTTTCTTCATATTACAAGGAATGTAAACATCCCTTGTAATAGGACTAGTGTGTGACAGGTCCTCTTTATAGAGAAAGGCGGGGTCAATTAGACCCCACATCTGTCCTCCAGGCTGGAAAGCATGGAATTGGTAAAAAAAAAAAAACATCTCATGCTTTCAGCTGCGATCATGTTCGTTCAGCACAGTAGTGTAGTGTGTAGCATGTTCACCTAGCAGCAAAAGGGTTGCTGGTTCGAATCCCGCCCGTGACACTATCTGCCTGGAGTTTGCATGTTCTCCCTGTGTGGGTTTCCTCCCACAATCTAAAAACATGCTGTAAATTGGATCCTGTCTAAATAAGCCCTAATATGCAGTAGGATATTTAGGTTTTGTGCTTCCCTAGGCCTGACCAAATTTTGGCACCCCCCTAATAGAAAAATGACCCACCCTTCCTGTCAAGGCCACACCCTGTATTTTTATGACCCACCCAGGAATTTTCAGGGGACACACACAAGTTCTGTGGGGGGGGACCTGGGGGGGCCCCTAATTTGCCTAGTTTTTCGATCACTTCCTGTTTGGCTATGGGGCAGGAAGTGAAGGCCAATCTCCCCAAACGGACAGGGATAATACAAAATAAACTGACAGGGCTTCTAACCCCCCCCCCCCCCAACTCTATCCAAAATGAAAGAAATCCAAAAAATTAAAGTGATGATTATAGTTCCAGTTTAACCCCAAATTTCAGATCATTTTATTGAGAGGCTTAAGAAAATATAACCATGCCAATAGGCCAGGATCCAGCGTTGCTAATATGTATGAACGTGGGTTAGGGACCCCCACAAACACCACCCAATGTTAAATCAACTATTTTCTTGTTTGTTTTGGGGATGCCTGCACCCCTGATAGGGTAAAGACACCTCACAAATGTTGTCACTTTCTACTTAATTCATTCACTTCCTGCCACACAGCCAAACAGGAAGTGAGGGAAACACCTGAGTAATGTTTTGTTGGGGACACAGATCAATATAAATAGTTTCCCATTTTGGAAATTGCATTTTGCTGTGTACACCCCAAATTAGTAGGAATCTTGGACTTTGGGGTCCATTTACTAAAGGCAAATCCACTTTGCACTACAAGTGGACAAGCAAGGAAGAAAACTCAAAACTTGGCGGGATTGGAAGTAAAAACCATCAGTGCTTCCCTTCTGATTTTCATTGCCTACGCTTCTACTGCAGAGCGGCTTTGCCTTTACTAAACCCCAAAATAACTAATCATTTGGGGTGTACACTGCAGTGCAATTTGCTTAATGGTGACACTAGTTAGATTGACCTGTGTCCCAAAGAAAAGACCATTGGTAGGGTTTTAACCTCACTTCCTGTTCAGCTGTGTGACAGGAAGTGAAGCCAATTTTAGGAAAAGGGACACAAAGCCCAACCTAAAAACACTAGCAGGGGTTCTAACACTCAATTGGCTTCCCTCAAACAACCCACAATTAGAATAGGATTGTCTTGTGCTAGTTTCAAGCACAGCGCTGTAAATCAGCACTTCAAGCCTGTCCACCAATACACCACCCCCCTCCAACAGGCCATGTTTGCAGCTTAATCCTACATCTTGCACATGTGCTTTAAAATGTCAGTCTGGACATCAGTTCTAGGAAACAATACTTACCGCTTTGTCCTTCCTTTTCTGGTGACTAAACATTTCATGCATACACACCAGGAAAGAGCTTAGAGACAAATCACACTTGATGGTTTAGGCCCAAACTAGTTCAGCTGCAGCGGTTGAAATCCATAGCATGAAAAAAATATCACAAAACAAACTTCAAAATTTGAAAGTAATTTTATTGGTCCACAAAACAAGGAAAGGAAAGCAAAACAAAAAATTACAAATAAACACACCAAAAATATATAAAAACACCTAAAAACAAAAAAGACCAACGTTTATTTCACAGTCATTGGAAAATAAATCATGCTTTTGAAATAACAGGATAGACCCACAGGATTAAAACATTAGTCATTAACATCTTGAGAAACATTTAGCAAAATTATGTAGCAGAGAAAACATCAAAAAATACAAAACTTGCTCCAAAACATCTCTGTTTCACTCCGCCATTCCTTCCAGCCAGCAAATCTGCGCCCTCTGAGGGGCAGCTGACACGTGCAGTATCCACGCTTTTTATAACATGTGTGCTAATGAACCAATTGGAAACACATGAAGAAATGTCAGCCTCTAGTTTGTGTGCACTTGTAACTGCTTACACCTGTGTCCTTAAATTACTAAGCCAAAAAAACAGCTTTCTGAGCATGCTCAGAAAGATGCATGTCATTTTCAGGCTGAAACTTCAAGCTTCTTTTTCTAAGTGTTCGAGCATGCCCAGTTCACTCGAAATGCAGTACCAGAATCAAATCTGCAATGGCGGATGAAAGCATTAGAGGTGTTTAATTGTTTTTTGGGTCCCCCTGAAGTGATGCTTTACAAGCTGAACGGGAGGTCTTATAGAATTTTTACGTAACAAACCTAAATAGTAATAATTTAAACGCCCCTGTCCCTAGTAGCTCGCAGTCAGAAGCGAACAAGCAGCATTTTTATTGTTTCCGGTTACCAGTTTAGATTTACAGATGAGGTCTAGTGCTAAAAATATTCCTCTTGCTGTTACGCACGCTATGATACCTCACATGTGTGGTTTGAAGAATGTTTCCATATGTGGGCGGGCCTTAAATGTGTAAGCCCCGCCCACATATTGAACCCCCGTTCAAACCCCACATGTGAGGTATCATAGCGTACGTTAGAGCGAGAGCAATACTTTTAGCACTAGACCTCCTCTGTAAATCTAAACTGGTAACCTGAAACACATAAAAAAGCGTTGCCTATGGGTATTTTCAAGTACTGAAGTTTGGCGCCATTCCATGAGTGTGTGCAATATTAAAGTGTAACATGTTGGGTATCTATTTACTCGGTGTAACATCATCTTTCACATTATGGCCATAAATTGGGCTAACTTTAGTGTATTGTTAATTTGTAACCACTTGAGCCCCAGAGCATATTACTGGTCACTGACGGGGCCATTTTTTGCATTTCAACACTGCGTCATTTTGACTGACAATTGCGTGGTTGTGCGACGTGGCCCCCAAACAAATTTGGCGTCCTCATCCTCCCCCCCCCCCCCCCCCTAAAATTTTTTTTATTTTTTTTTGTTGGTGGTATTTGATCACCTCTGCGGTATTTCTTATTTTTGCTTGACCCAAAAATATAGCGACAATTTGGTAACTAAAAAAACATCTTTTTTACTGTTTGCTATAATAAATCTCCCCCAAAATATATTCAAAAAATGTTTGCCCTCAGTTTAGGCCGATAAGTATTCTTGGACATATTTTTGGTTGCAAAAAATCACAATAAGCGTTTGATTGGTTTGGGCAAAAGTTCTAAGTAGGGGTTGGTCTTATGGGTTTTTTTGGAATAATTTTTTGTTTTACTAGTAATGGTGGCTATCATTGTTTTTTCTGGCTACTGCGACATTGTGGCGGACACATTTTTGTGAGATTTGGCATTTTTGTAGCGAGCAATGGTATAGAAATGCATTGCTTACTATAAAAATGACACTGGCAGGGAAGGGGTTAACACTAGGGGCGGGGAAGGGGTTGAATATGTTACCTGGGTGTGTTCTAACTGTAAAGGGGGTGGGACTGTGTAGGGGAAATGACAGATCGCTGTTCATACATTGTAGGGACAGACGAGCAGGCATTCCCCCCCCCCTGACAGGACCGGGATAAAGGGGAACTCCACCCCAAATTATAAAAAAAAAAACGGCGTGGGGGTCCCCCTTCAGGTGCACAACAGGCTCTTAGATTTGATCTGGAACATAAGGGGTTAAACCCACGCCAAAAAACGGCGTGGGGTTCCCCCTCAGATCCAGACCAAACCCTTCTCCCAGGCACGCAGTCTGGCCGGACAGGAATGGGGGTGGGGACGAGCGAGCGCCCCCCCCTCCTGAGTCGTACCAGACCACATGCCCTCGACATGGGGGAGTGTGTGCTGTGGGGGAGGGGGGCACTGCCCCCCCACCCCAAAGCACTCTTGTCCCCATGTCGATAGGGACAAGAGCCTCTTCCCGACAACCCTGGCCGTTGGTTGTCGGGGTATGCGGGCAGGGGGCTTATCAGAATCTGAGAGCCCCCTATATTAAGGGGGCCCCCAGATTCTGGCCCCCCACCCTATGTGAATGAGTATGGGGTACATCGTACCCCTACCCATTCACCGGGTGGAAAAGTGTAAACACAAAAAAAACCACACAGAAAAAAATAATTTATTAGTCAGCTCCGGGGGTCTTCTGCCGGGACCCCCCACCACCAGCCCATTGGGCCCCGGGCTTCGCCGTCTTCTGCCGGGGGGGGACACCCACCGATGCTCTCCGCCATGTCCAGCCAGGCCCCCACCCCAAAATAAGCTCTTTCACATCCGGGGGGGGCCGGCCGAAAAAAGCAGAGAACAACGGGGGCGGAGCCCCTCGGTCTTCCAGACGTTTTCTGCTGGGGGGGCTCCAGCCCCGCACCGGTCTTCACCGCCGCCTTCCGCCGGGGGGGACACCCACCGATGCTCTCGGCCATGTTCGGCCAGGCCCCCTACCCCAAATCAAGCTCTTTTACATCCGGGGGGGGCCGGCGGAAATGGCGGAAAACAACGGGGGCGAAACCCCTCCTCGGTCTTCGCCTTCCGCCGGGGGGGTACACCTACCCCCCCCCCGGTCTTCGCCGCCGCCTTCCGCCGGGGAGAGAGACACCCACCGATGCTCTCCGCCATGTTCGGCCAGGCCCCCTACCCCAAATCAAGCTCTTTTACATCCGGGGGGGGCCGGCGGAAATGGCGGAGAACAACGGGGGCGTCGCCACTCCTCGGTCTTCTAGCCGTTTTCTGCCGGGGGGGGAAACACCCACCCATGCTCTCCGCCATGCTCGACTGTGCCCCCACCCCAAAATGAAGCTCTTTTACATCCGGGGGGGGGCCGGCCGAAAACAGCGGAGAACAACGGGGGTGTCGCCCCACCTCGGGCTCCTCCGCTTCTGCCCTGGCTCCTCCCGAGGCCAGGGCTTCTTTCGCCGTCTTCCGCCGGAGGGCGCCACTCTCCGGGCTTCTCGTCGTTGTCTTCCGCCGCGGGGGCCAGGCCTTCTTCTTTGCCGCCCCCTTCGAATTTTTCGGCCTGGACGGGGGTCGCACATCCCATCCAGGACTTGGACGTGGCAGGCTTCTCGTTGCTCTCTTCTGCCGCTGCCCCCTTCACCACGAAGCTCCGTGCTTGTTTGATGAGGGCAGCGGGCTTCCGACGTCTTCTACCGGAGCGAGGGTCGTACATCCCACTCCGGATTTCGTCGCCGGCTTCTGCCTGGCTCCAGGAGGAGCCAGGTCTTGTCGTCGCTGTCTTCCGCCGCGGGGTGACACTCGCGGGCTTCTTCTTCCATTCGATGTTGACACGGCGAGGTCCGGCGCTGAAATGCCTTCTGAGCGGCGGGCAAGGACTTATATTGGCATAGGGCGTGGGCGTGGTTATGCCAACATGTGACCTTAACCCATGTGACAGTGATGTCACATCACATCACTGTCACATGGGTTAAGGCGGAAGACGGCAAAAGAAGCCCTGGCCCCGGGAGGAGCCAGGGCAGAAGCCGGCGAAGAAATCCGGGGTGGGATGTACGACCCTCGCCCCGGTAGAAGACGACGGAAGCCCGCTGCCCTCATCAAACAAGCACGGAGCTTCGTGGTGAAGGGGGCAGCGGCAGAAAACAGCGACGAGAAGCCCGCCACGTCCAAGTCCTGGATGGGATGGGATGTGCGACCCCCGTCCAGGCCGAAAAATTCGAAGGGGGCGGCGGCAGAAGACCCTCAAAGTTAAATCCACGTTCACCAGGTGAATGGGTAGGGGTACGATGTACCCCATACTCATTCACATAGGGTGGGGGCCCGAAATCTGGGGGCCACCTTATTAAAGGGGGCTCCCAGATTCTGATTGGCTCCCGCCCGCATACCCCGACAACCAATGGCTAGGGTTGTCGGGAAGAGGCTCTTGTCCCGATCGACATGGGGACAAGAGTGCTTTGGGGTGGGGGGGCAGTGCCCCCCTACCCCAAAGCACACACTCCCCCATGTCGAGGGCATGTGGTCTGGTACGGCTCAGGAGGGGGGGGGGCGCTCGCTCGTCCCCACCCCCATTCCTGTCCGGCCAGACTGCATGCCTGGGATGAGGGCTTGGTACGGATCTGGGGGGGAACCCCACGCCGATTTTGGCGTGGGTTAACCCCTCACGTTCCGGACCAAGCCGAAGAGCCTATTGTGCCCCTGGGGGGAAAGCCGCGCCGGTTTCAAATTTGAAATTTGGCGCGGAGTTCCCCTTTAGTGTCGGCGCAGCCCGAGAACAGCTCGGAGCTTGCCGTGCGCCGCTCCAGGCAGTGCAAACACTGCTACGCCGCTTGGTATTTACCAAGATTTTCCCGGCGTACTGAAGAGGCGCACGCAAAGCCCCGATTTATCCCTCTGCGCATGCCCAGTATGCAAATGAACCTTCCGAGGTTCTAGCGTACTTTGCAAGCGCACGGGGATCGGGTACCAAAAGTCACTTTCCCTTTCAAATCGGCCCGCCACACACGTTCAAACACATGTCACTACACTTCCCCAGCATCACCCCCCTCCCTCCCCTCATAAACTCCCGCCCGAATCCCCGATGTTTACATTACTAAATGCCGCACGCCAGCTCTGTACTGGCGTGCTGTGCGCCCTCTCCTGGGCGCATTAGGCACTTTAGTAAATGAGGAAACACGCTGCACTGGCAGCGTGTTTCTTTTGTAAATCTCAAAAACAGGTTTACTCCTGCTTGTGCACCATGAGTCATGGCGCACAGGCTTGGTAAATCAGCCCCATTGTAACTAATGCTTTCTTCTTATATCAAAGGGATAAACTTCTGTGTGTAAAGAAAATATCCGACTGTCTGCCAAGTTTGTAAACAACATGAAACACTGTAACCAACTTCCTTTTTAGATCAAACTTCTGTGTGTAAATGCAAGAAATGTAACCACTTAAAGTCCAACACTTGTTAAAAAGCAATATTTTTTGCTAGAAAATTACTTGGGAACCACCAAACATTATATATATATTAGCAGAGACAAAAATGGGAATTGCTGCTTTTGACAGGCTGTGCAAGCACCCCCGTATCTCCAGAACCATAAATGAGAGCCATCCCATATTTTGACCAGTTGTGGGGTAGGTCTTCAACTGACTACCCCCCAAATGTGGGGTTTCTGTGACCTCTGGTCATCGAGCTACAACCCCCGCTCCATCAGCCCCTCTGTTAATCCGGCCCTGTATGGAGGGGGGGCAGGACTGTATGTATGGCTGTGGATGGTATGGAGGGGGGCAGAACTGTATATACGGCTGTGGATGGTAATGGTATATGCAGGGGGGGGCAGAACTGTATGTTTAGTGTATGGTGGGGGTAGTGTATGGTCCGCCCATCCACCCACCTCCATGTGTATTCTGTAGCCAGTCAGAGAAGAGCTGAGCACTCTGTGTCCCATGTGTCCTCTTCCACTCTGCAGCACACAATGCAGACGGAGGCGCGCCGGAGGGAGGGAGGGGGAGGGGCTAGCACAGTGAGAAGTTGCACACATGTTTACAGCCTGGCCGGGGGGCTAACAGAGAGCACTGCTGCGGGCGGCACACCTTCTACTAACACTCAGGCAAGCTGGTGGAGCCGGGGATGTGCAGCTCTGTTGCGGCCGGGCCAGGATGGACAGCTAAAAAAAAAAAAAAAAAAAAAAAAATTTTTTTTTTTTTTTATTTGTTTTTTTTAAATGTGCCCGGGTTTCAGGAGGCTTCAAAACCGGGCACATGTGTCCAAACCCAGACTGTCCAGGTCAAAACCGGACAGGTGGCAACCCTAGAGGCCACCGATTCATGGCCACCCCCTCACGATCACTCCTGGCAGATTAGAAGCTTCCTCTGCTTCTGAAACTGTAAACAGAAGCAGAGGAAGTGATGTCACTCTCCTCGTGTCAGTCTTTTCGTCCGGCGTCTGAGGAGAGAAGACATCACATAGTAAGTGCACCAACAGTACACTGACGCCAGGACACGTAGGGACAAAAATCACCCCCAATCACCCCCAGTCACAGTGTCACCGATTGCAGTGTACATTTTTTTTTTTTACTGATCACTACATTTGGTGTAATTTGTGACTGTAAAAAGTGTTAGGGCAGTTAGCAGTAGGCTCCTTTAGGTGTAGGATACCCCCCTAACCGTCAATAAAGGTTTAACCCCTTGATCGTCCCCCAGTTAACCCTTTCACCCCCTGTCGCCAGTGTCACCAAGAGATCTTTTTTCTGATCGCCGTATTAGTGTCGCTGGTGATGCTAGTTAGCCATTTAGTTATTTAGGTTCACTGTCAGCTTTTTATAGCGCCAGGCACCCCATATACTACCTAATAAAGGTTTTAACCCCCTGATTGCCCTCTAGTTAAACCTTTCACCCCCTGTAACCAGTGATCACTGTATAAGTGTTACGGTTGACTCTGGTCAGTTAGTTTGTTTTTTATAGCGTCAGGGCACCCGCGGTTTAAAGTAACTGGATCCTTCCTTAAATTCCAGGAAGAGAGCTTTAGAGCCCTTCTGTTTCCCGACGGTGCTTCACCTCACCATCCCAATCCAAATGCAGTAAGTCGGCTGCATGAGAGGCATTTTCCATATGTCCTCCCTGGTACCCCTACCCAACGAGCCCCCCAAAGAAAATATTGTGTCTGTAGAAAGCGCGGATATAGGCGTGACACCCGCTATTTTTGTCCCTCCTATCCTGACAATTCTGGCCTTTGCATTGGTGAATGTTTTGAACGCTACCATACACTAGTGGAGTTTTAGCGTAGGGCACAGCACTGCACAGACTAGGACACACTTACACAGGGTATCCCATCACCAGCAAGACACACCGCTCACAAGCAGTGCAGCCACTGGTGAAGGTACTGGCAACACTTCATTTCCTTGCAAGTGGATCATTCCAGCGTACAAGTGGAGTGGTGGCTGGGATGTCACAGTCCACCATAAGCAGATGTGTGCACCAGGTTGTCCCTGCAATCCTCAGACGCATGTCCAACCAGTTCATCAGACCCACCACTGAGGAGCTGC
Organism: Rana kukunoris; assembly: GCA_029574335.1. Classification (NCBI taxonomy): domain Eukaryota; kingdom Metazoa; phylum Chordata; class Amphibia; order Anura; family Ranidae; genus Rana; species Rana kukunoris. Next base: position 68,723,812 of record CM056052.1, on the reverse strand, counting down.
GGCTGAAGTCAATGACAGATTTCTACAGCATTGCCAGATTCCCACGCACCATCGGGGCCATTGATTGCACACATGTGGCCCTTCAGCCCCCCAGTGCCACAGAGCACATATACCGCAATCGGAAGCATTGGCATTCCATCAACGTACAGGTGATAGCCGATGCCCAACGCCTCATATGGCACGTCCGTGCCAAACACCCCGGGTCCAGCCATGACAGCTTCATATACCGTCAGAGTCCCATCCCAGCAGAATTCGAGCAGAACATGTATGTGGACAGCTGGCTGGTTGGTGAGTGACATGGGAGTCAGACATGACTATCCCCTCCCGTGATGCACATCAGAAGTGGCACATGCATGACTAACATCCTCCTGTCTTTTCCCTTACAGGTGACTCTGCATATGCACTGGGACCCCATCTCATGACTCCTTTCCGGAACCCCCAAACCAGAGGAGAGAGAAAATACAATGAAGCCCACATCAAAACCGTGCAGTGGTGGAGCAAACATTTGGGCTCCTGAAGTCCCGTTTCCGCTGCCTGGATAAGTCCGGGGGGACCCTATTGTATTCCCCTACCTTTGTGTGTCAGATCATCGGTGCATGTTGCATTCTGCACAACTTTGCTATGAGAAAAGGCCTGCAGATTGACATGTGTGATGACCTGACCCCCGACCCACACAGTCCCCACCTGCCAGAGGAGAACCAGTCTGCTGATGGAAGAGCAGTCAGGAGGGTCCTCGCCGTAGGCATCTTTGGACAATAAACCAAAACATTAATCACACGGACAATGCACGCGTGTACACCACTGATGTCCCTAGATCACACACACCACATGCACATCGCATTGGATTAGCCCAAGTCCAGCATGTAGGACTTGGGAGCAGCAACGCCAGCGTCAAGGCCCCAATGATGTCACTGTCCATTCATACACCTTTCACACGTCATTCATACAGCCGTGGGGTTAAATTCACCACCACGGCCGAGGGTGACACCCCTTACTGTCAGGAGTGCCACCCCCTCACATTCACACACCATTCACACTGTCCCCTGCACTCCTGACCGTGTGCAGTAAATAAAAAAAAACATATCTCATAACATGAGAACACAAATAAACAAATACTCATAACCTGAGTATAAAATAAATATTCAAAAATAAACAAAAACTCATAAACTGAGTATAAAATAAATACTGGGATGACGGGGGCTCCTCTTTGGGGGCACTCTCGGGCTCCTCAGCTGCCTGGAGGGAGTGGGTGGTGGTGGGGGTGGGGGGGCATCTGGAGGAGGCTGATCCCCGGGTGGGCCACTCCTGGGAGCTGTTGGCTGCATGCCCTCCAAGGCCACGGCAATACGGCTAAGATACAGGTTTGTCTGGGCCTGCATCCTCAGCTGGCGGGTGATCTGATGCCGCTGGTCACGTTGCCGCTGCCTCCCCTCTTCCCAGATGGCAGCTGTGTTGGCTTGGACGGCTGCTGTCAGGTGCCGTACATCAGCCTGCACCTCCCCAGGCTGGTGACAACGTCCTGCACACGACTGGGCAGCTGTGACATGGAGCCCAGGCTGTCAGCGACCCGGTCTAAGTGGCCAGCAATCTCCCCCATCTATAATACAGAGAAAAATTGCGCTTGTCACAGTTAAATAATCAATTAGTACCGGTGTGGTCAGTTACTAACATTAGAACATAAAATTAAAAAATACAGGGGGGAGGCGGCAGCTCTTGTGCCGAAACACAAGGGGAAATACAACAAAAACAAAGATTTAGAGCTGCGCCTTGTCACCCAGACTCGAAAAATAAAAAAGAGTCCATATATCAGTCATGTGGAGATAAACAATCCTTCAGACATGAGAGAAGTAGTAGGTTGGCTCCAAGACAAATCACCGCTGGTCTTTAATCAGGATGGACATATAATAAACACCACTGTGCTCGAACTTGGCTTTTCAATGTGGCCCACCACCAGAAGTATAAGCAGCTTACCAGAGGAATGGCTGTAATCAGCAGTCGGCTGTGACCCAGCCGCGGCCTTTAGAGAACCAGGACGAATCCCAAATCCTAGGGCAGTGTTTACACCTGGGCTCCACTCAGCAACTCCACCAATTAGATCATATGTAAATGATAAATAGAGGCAGACATAGCGTAAACCCGCTGGGACATTTATTTAAAATAGTAAAAACCAGAATACTCACATGGGAGATGAGTTAGACAGGCATATAAAATACAAAGTTGCCGGCCGGCAAACAGATCAGCAAGGACCCTCCTCCAGAGCGTAATGACGTCACCGCACGTCTATCCAGACGCGTTTCGTCGTAGGACTCTGTCAATGGGATTGACAAAGTCCTACGACGAAACGCGTCTGGAAAGACGTGCGGTGACGGCCGGCAACTTTGTATTTTATATGCCTGTCTAACTCATCTCCCATGTGAGTATTCTGGTTTTTACTATTTTAAATAAATGTCCCAGTGGGATTACGCTATGTCTGCCTCTATTTATCATTTACATATGATCTAATTGGTGGAGTTGCTGAGTGGAGCCCCGGTGTAAACACTGCCCTAGGATTTGGGATTTGTCCTGGTTCTCTAAAGGCCGCGGCTGGGTCACAGCCGACTGTTGATTACAGCCATTCCTCTGGTAAGCTGCTTATACTTCTGGTGGTGGGCCACATTGAAAAGCCAAGTTCGAGCACAGTGGTGTTTATTATATGTCCATCCTGATTAAAGACCAGCGGTGATTTGTCTTGGAGCCAACCTACTACTTCTCTCATGTCTGAAGGATTGTTTATCTCCACATGACTGATATATGGACTCTTTTTGATTGTATCGAGTCCGGGTGACAAGGCGCAGCTCTAAATCTTTGTTTTTGTTGAATCTCCCCCATCTGCTGGGTCTGCCTTGCGTGGTCCAACACTACCTGGTCCTGGACCAGATCAGACACCCCCCTGGTCTTACAGGTCGCCTTCCTGGGGGCAGAAGAAGGTTGTCCCCGTGGGGATGGAGTCGCCCTTGAGGGGCTACCTAGGCTGGGGGAGGGGATGACAGAGGGCCCTGCAGAGGAGGAGGACTCCTCCAACAATAAAATAAAGTCCTGCTCTGGGACAGGCTCCTCCACAACCACCTCTGCTGAAGTGGTGTGGGCACTCTCCTCCTCCACCTCGGTGTCTCCAGCACCCAGGGCCTCGTCATCAGCATCCCGTTGGGAGGTTGGGGTGGACTGGCCGGTACGAGATGATGGCCCAGCTCCGTCATCTGTGGATGACACAAAGCAGACACATGTTGGTGGTCCCACACACTTGGCACATGTACCCTCCCCCCCCCCCACATGCAACACACCAAATAGGGGATAAAAAGCACTTACCTGTCCTGGAGCCTTCCTCCAAGGAGTCATAGCCAGGGACCCCCTCCAACTGCTCCCTGTCCAGGCAGCGGGCGACCACCTCCTCCTCCGTGGTCAGGCTGACCGGACATGGTGGACCACCACCTGTGCCCCTCTCATGGCTCCTAATGGTGGCCACCTTGCCACGGACCTTGCGCCGCAGGTCGTTTTTTTTTTTTTTTTGAATATCCCCAGCAGTCCGGGTGGAATACCCCAACACATTGACCCTGGCAGCAATGGTCTCCAGGATGCCCTGCTTCCTCTCCCGGCTGGTCTTCCTACTTTTTTTGCCGTGGAGGAAATCATTAAACGTCTCCATAGCCGAGATGACCACAGAGACCTCCTGGGCATTAAAGTTGAGGTTCCTCCTCTCTTTAGGGGTAGCGGGAGCAGCCATGACAGTGCAAAAGTATCTTCCCTGGGGTGGGGGGAAACGGATATACTTTTGCGCCAGAATGGCGTTTCCGCTAGCGCTTTTATACGCGCAACGGAACACATTGCGCTGGCGTTTCCCGTGGAGTGGTGCCGACGGAAGTTGTGAGCATGCGCACAAGGGGGCGAGTGGAGCCTCACTTACTGCGCATGCTCCGTGGATGATTCGCTGAACGTAATCCTCTGCGCTGGGCTCCGCCCATCATTTACATATGATCACACCCACTTCCACTTGCGTCGGGTTACGCCAGCGCATTATCGTTACTCTGGCGCAAGTTTACGCGCAACTGCTATGTGAATAACAGTACTTGCGCCGAAAGTGTCGGCGGAGTAACGTAAATGAGAAACGTTACTCCAAAGTAAAGAAGCGCCCATCTACCTGAATCTGGCCCATACAGGGCTTTTTTTCTCAGAGAATAGGTACAGGAACTCCCTCCTTCTGAGTCACCTCTTGCGTCCACCCCCTACCCACCTTCAAGCACCATTCATTGGTTTTACCCCCTACCCACCTTTGAGCACCATTCATTGGTTTTACCCCCTACCCACCTCTGAGCACCATTGCCTGGTTCCACTCTGGAGTGTGTAGTGTAGTGTGTATATAGCTGTTTACAGGAGGAGGACAGGACAGTTGATATGACCTTTGCAGAATTCCAGCAATAGCTTCCACTTTGTTTATACTTTCCAATATGCTCCTAATATGTCGTTACCTGTGGTTCTTCCCTCAGCCACTGCTGACGCCATGCCAGTCCAGGGTGGCACTTGACATCACTTCAGGGTTTTTTCCTGTGATGAGGGCGTCCCGGGCCTAGGCAGCAACTAGGCAGCCTCCTTGCTTCCTCGGGCCTCTTCTTTCAGTCCTCTCCTCTGTAAGTGTTTCCTACACCACTTTAGTGCTGGCCGGATCTTTCAAAATGTAATTTTTTGTGTCATAAAAAGTGATTGTGTGTGGGCAAAACAACGTTTAAAACAACGTTTTTAACCTCCCTGGCGGTGTTCCCGAGTCTGTGCTACGATCGGTAACCCCGAGTCAGACTCGGGCTCGCCTCGCAGCATCCACAGAGACTGTTTACTTACCTTCTCCGTGGATGCAGCGATGCATCCGCGCTGTGTGAGCGAGTGGGTGCTCGCTCGATTCATACAGCGTCCCCGTGTGCCGCCGAGCTCCGTTCCCTGCGACGTTACGACGCAGGGGACGAAGAACGGCGCCAAATTCAAAAATGTAAACAAACACTATACATACAGTACACTGTAATCTTAGATTACAGTACTGTATGTAAAAAATACTCACCCCCTTTGTCCCTAGTGGTCTGCCCTGTACACTACATGTCCTTTTATATAATAAAAACTGTTCTTTCTCCCTGCAAACTGTAGATTGCCCATAGCAACCAAAAGTGTCCCTTTATGGCAAAAATTGTTTTAGAGCAGCTAAAAAACAGCGATAATAAATCAGAATCACTTGCAGAATTTAGCGATAGCGATTTGTGGGGAAATACATCATAAAAAAAAAATAATAATGACAGCAAAAATTCTGCAACTGAGCAAATTTCAGTGATTTTGATTTGATTACACTATTGAATAATTTTTACTATAATTATATTATTATTTGTTATAATTTTTTATAATTATTTATTATATTATAATTTTTAATAAAAAAAAAAAATCATACCCGGGATGCCTATTAGACTCTTGTTTGGATAGATTTAAGTGAGTTATTCCTAAGAATTACAAGCCTACAGTATAAAACGCCAAATTCCCTTGCAAATAATGGTACCGCTTTCAGCACCTAAAATCTGAAAGAATCATACCGCCAGGAAGGTTAAACCCGCGCATGCTCAGAAGCAAGTTATGAGACGGGAGATTTAATGGAACAGAGTGCCGTCGAAAGTGGTGTACGTCACCACGCTTTGCTAGAGCTTTTTGGAAAAACGATGGTGTGTACGCAACGTCGTTTTGGAAAATGAAGTTTGAAAAACGTTGTTTTGTTTCGTGAGAGAAAACTTAGTTTTTTTTCATCACAAGAAGTGATCGTGTGTACGCGACATTAGGGCCAGATTCAGGAAGAAATGGCTATCTTTAGGCATGCCTAGCGTCTGGATTTTAAACTAGGCCGCCGCAACTTTTTCAGGCAAGTGCTTTATTCTCAAAGCACTTGCCTGTAAAGTTGAGCCGGCGTAGCGTAAAAGACCCGGCCAAATTCAAATTCGGCGGGTAGGGGGCGTGTATTATTTAAATGGAGCGCATCCCCACGCCGAAGGAACTGCGCATGCGCAAGCCGTGAATTGATCCCAGTGCGCATGCTCCAAATCTTGACGTCAATACGACATGTAAACAAAGTGAAAGGCACTTACACAAAGCCCTATTCGCGAACGCTTTACGTAAACAACGTGAAAAAAACGCCGGCACGCCGTCCATACTTAACATTGGCTGCGCCTCATATAGCAGGAATAACATTACGACGGTACTACGCTAACGCAAACGACGTAAAAAAATAGCGCCGGCCGGGCGTACGTTCGGGAATCAGCGTATAGGCTCATTTACATATTTTAGCCGGGAACGCCACCTAGCGGCCAGCCTAAAATATGAAAATAAGATTAGACAGCGTAAGAGACTTATGCATGTCTGATCTAAGGAAAATCAATGCTAAACTGATTTTATGAATCAGTGGCATAGATTGGAGGCCTAAAAAGCAGAGATAAGCCAACTTATCTTCTACCTGAATCTGGCCCTTAAAGGGTCACTAAAGTCAGGGATTTAAAAAAAAAAAAAATAACAAACATGTGATACTTACCTCCACTGTGCAGTTGGTTTTGCACAGAGTGGCCCGGAAACCTGTCTTCTGGGGTCCCTCGGCGGCTGTCTGGGCTCCTCCTCGCAAAAGCTTTCCTTCTTCATGCGAGGGCGCTCGCATGGAGGAAAGCTTTTGCGAGCGCGCTCCCATGATACAGCGGCGGCCATAGCCGCCGACTGTATCACTCGGCTACGCCCCCCAGCGCGCCGCGTCATCCGCTCTGATTGACAGCAGCGCTAGCCAATGGCTGCGCTGCTATCAATCCGCCCAGCCTAGCCAATCAACGGCCAGGCTGGGAACCGAAGAGGACGACGTGGACGCGCCCGGGAGATTCGAACGGTCAGGTAAGTACAACGGGGGCTCGGGGGGGGGGGGGGGGCGGTGCTGCTAGATGTTTTTTTACCTCCATGCATAGGATGCATGAAGGTAAAAAAAATCGTACCTTTACAACCCCTTTAAGCTTTACAGGTATTGCAATTTTTTGCAGATCCTGCTTGGCTTAATCCCTCTTTGGCAGGTTTCTAGTTGACTCCAACAGTGATGCCGCGTACACACGATCACTTTTTGTGATGAAAAAAAACGTAATTTTATTTCCACAATGCTCTTGCAAAGCGCGGTTACGTAAGACACTTTCGACGGCACTCTGTTCCATTGAAGCTCCCGTCTCATAACTTGCTTCTAAGCATGCGCGGGTTTAAAAACGTTGTTGTAAACGTCGTTTTGCCCACACACGATCACTTTTTATGACACAAAAAAATGACATTTTAAAAAATGACACAAAAAATTCAAGCATGTTCGAATTTTTTTTTTGGTCGTTTTTTTGAAGACATAAAACGACGTTTTTGCCCACACACGATCATTTTAAATTATGTTTTTTAAAACGTATTTTTTTTTCATCACAAAAAGTGATTGTGTGTACGCGGCATGAGATCTCTGAACTGTTCATTGTGGACATAATGAGGAAGATCTATTGTCTATTTTATTTTGTATTTCCATTTCAATCTATTTGTAGTATCAATTGTCTCTTTATAATGTACCATTGATTCTAAAAGATCGCTAATGAATTTTTATATTATTGTCACTATCTGAATCTACCAATAATATAATGTATTAAAATGTGTTACCATTTGAATATGCCATTAATAGAATGTATGACAATGTTTCAGTAGTACTTGAATCTATCAATAATAAAATATATTTACACTTATAAAGAATTGCTATTATAGAGGATCGCTACTTTATTGTATCCCTTATATAAAGTGTGATGATGACAATGTATCACTGTTATAAGATATCAGGCAGGATGGAGGGTGTGTAGGACTGGACATCAGTGCAGCGCTGTATCAGTCTCTAGCGGGGGTCAGCAAACCATTAATTGTGATCTACCCATTGATCACAGGTAGGTGACAGGTAGATCGTATCATTTTCTTGCTGATCTCCAAAACCTGGACAGGAACGGTGGTCGCATTTACTGGAAGCGATCCGTGTCTTTAGCACCTCAAAGCCTGCTCCTCCTCTTCTTTCTACGCCAGCATTCAGCAGCTGCAGGAGGAAAATACAGGGATCAGCTCCAGTAAATGCCACCCCTGCCACCTTTCCTGTCTAGGCTTCACTTCCTGTTGCCCGGGCCCCCTGTGTGTTACGTTGGTCCTTGCACTGCACTTCCGGCTTCCCCGCTGCTACAAAGGATCCTTTCAGAGTGGGCAAGGGGCCAGTAAATATGAAACTCTCTGGTTCCTTTCTCTTCTGAAAGAACAAAATGGGGGTCATGCAGGGCCGGACTTACCATTGGGCTTAACTGGGCTGAAGCCCATGGGCCCCGGCCAATAGGGGTCCGCAGGAGGAGGAAGCAGGAAGAGGCATGCAGCATGGGGGGAGGAAGCAGGAAGAGCCCCATGCAGTTGAGGAAGAAGCCCCCCTGTTCAGCTACTGTGATCGTGACTACTTCTATTGAACCTCCCACTCAGCAACTTAGATCGTTTCTCCCCCCGCTCAACAACTTCAAACCTCCCACTTTTTGGCTCCAGGGGGCCCCTTAAATCAACACTTAAGCCCAGGGGCCCCCACCACCCTAAGTCCTGCCCTGCTCTTTAGTGATAACAACCAATGTGGCTAAAAGCCGCTTGGCTGTTATCCTAAAGGAGCGATCCGAGCATGTACCAAGCGATCGCATATTCGCGCTAGAGTACATGACCCCAGGGCAGGACTTAGGGTGGTGGGGGCCCCTGGGCTTGAGTGTTGATTTAAGGGTTGGGTCCCCTGGGCTTGAGTGTTGATTTAAGGGGCCCCCTGGAGGCAAAAAGTGGGGGGTTTGAAGTTGTTGAGCGGGGGGAGGAATGATCTAAGTTGCTGAGTGGGGGGTTCAATCGAAGTTGTTGAGCGGGGGGCCATCACAGTTGTAGTCACGTCATGATCACAGTAGCTGAGCAGGGGGGCTTCCTCCTCCTCAACTGCATGGCTCTTCCTGCTTCCTCCCCCCATGCTGCATGCCTCTTCCTGCTTCCTTCTCCTGGGGCCCCTTATTGGCCCGGGGCACATGGGCTTGAGCCCAGTCAAGCCCAATGGTAAGTCCGGCCCTGCTAGAGAGCCAAACGTCTTCTCTAAAAAAACAGCTGCAGGCAACACCCCAGTATAACTCCTTCAAGCCATGAATGCAAATTTGCATGCGGTCGTTGCGAAAGGGTTAAAAACATTCAGAAGTTGATTGTATTTGTATCGAAGAACCATTGTACTATTCAAAAATGCCTATTAATAGCCAAGAGGCCCACGTGTTTCACATTACTTGCTTCTTCAGGACCTTACTTCCTTGGAGGCAAAGATGAATTGTATAACTGCAAAAATGATATCAACAATCAATTAACCACTTAAGGCCTCCTGCACATTTATGTCGGCAGAATGGCCCGGCTGGGCATAGGCACGCACCTGTACGTCCCCTGTAAGTGCCCAGCCGTGGGTCGCGGGCAAGCGCCCACGACCCAGTCCAAAGCTCCGTGACCGCGGCCGCGGGACCCGTGGACCCGATTGCCACCGGTGTCCCGCGATCGGTCACAGGAGCTGAAGAACGGGAAGAGCTGTGTGTAAACACACCTTCCCCGTACTTCACAGTGGCAATGTCACTAATCGTCTGTTCCCTGTCATAGGGAAAGGGGATCAGTGATGTCACACATCCAGCCCCACCCCCCTACAGTTATAAACATATATGAGGCCACACTTAACCCCTACAGCACCCCCTAGTGGTTAACTCCTAAACGGCAATTGTAATTTTCACAGTAATCTGTGCATTTTTATAGCATTTTTTTCAGTGAAAATGACAATGGTCCCAAAATTGTCCCATGTGTCCGCCATAATGTCGCAGTCCGAAAAAAATCACTGATTGCTGCCATTAGTAGTAAAAAAAAAAAAAATATTCATAAAAATGTCATAAAACGCTTATTGCGATTTGTTTTACCAAAAATATGTAGAAGAATACGTATCGGCCTAAACTGAGGGAAAAAAAAGTGTTTTTTATATATTTTAGGAATTTTCATCTGGGCGGTTGGATGGATCAGTGATCCATCCTTTTCCATCCCTAGAAGATGGAGTTGAGGTGGTGGAGGTTAGGCTTCCCCTACTGTCTATTGTTTATAATTTTCCTATGGGTGTAATTAGCTGGGGTGATTCTGATGTGTGTCGCCAATGCCAAAGTGCATGCGCATTGGCTGTGGTTTTGTTGGTTGACTGTGCTGTCCTGGACGGCGATCGGTGGGTGGAGATACACAGACGCATGCAGAGTTTAGCTGATGCAAAAAATGGGGTATTATATTGTGTTTGTGTGCACTAAAACTCATTAAAGCGGAACTCCAACCAAAAGGGCATGTCCCGTTTTAGGGCTTTTTCCCCGACTCCTGTCTGTCCAATGGAGCTTTTGTCTAAGGGCCAGATTCTCAAAAGTGATACGACGGTGTATCGCAGGAAACACCGTCGTATCTCTGTTTTTTTCCCTGGGTATCTATGCGTCTGATTCATAGAATCATTTACGCATAGATAGAGTGAAGATCCGACAGGTGTAAAACACTTACACCGTCGGATCTTAGATGTAATTACTTTGCTGGCCGCTAGGTGGCCTTTACGTCGATCTCTCATTTGCCTATGCAAATGAGCCTAATACGCCGATTCCCGAACGTTTTAACGCCGCCTCGTCGTCGTTTACGTCATTTCCGTAAGCGGAAAGCTACCCCTGCTATATGTGGGTTAGGCTTACGAAGTTTCGTCGTATGCCATGTTAAGTATGGCATCGGGTCAGCGTCGTCTTTTTCCGACGGTTACGTTGTTTTACTAAGTCGTTCGCGAATAGGGATTTACGTAAACGACGCTCACGTCGGTTTCATTCACGTTTTCCGACGTGAGCTGGAGCATGCGCACTGGGCTATTTTTGCAGCCGGCGCATGCGCAGTTCGATCAATGCGGGAGTGCGCTTAATTTAAATACAAGCCGCCCCCTTTGAATTACGCGGCCTTACGCCGGGCCATTTACACTACGACGCCGCAACTTACGGAGCAAGTGCTTTGTGAATACGGCACTTGCTCTTTTAAGTTGCAGCGGCGTAGTGTAAATGGCTTACGCTATCCGGCGGGCAATCTACGTGAATCTGGCCCTATGTGAGAACAATGAGGCATGAGTTCCAAGCAATAGTAAGTAAACACCATGGATCCAGATATAACAGGGTTGACAAACAAAAAGTTGGCCTGCTTTTCAGGCATCATTCTGTGTATATACACACGAACCCTGGGATGTAAACACCTTGAATAGTTGATGTCAGATTAAGCCATTCGACACAGAGGGGGGCTCAGAATATTGAAGTGGTCCGCTCACCCAATCAGGGACAGGATACCGGATAGTCCGAAGAAAAGTGAATTCCCGAGTGCCCCACTTGGAGCCTGTCTAGCAGTAATCAGCTCACAGTGGTCAGACTGGGTCACCCATGTTGGTCAGGTCAGGGCCATCTTAATAGCATCATGGGCCCCTGGGCAAAGTAATGCTCTGGGGCCCCTACATTGATTACAGTGCAGGTAGACAGACATCAAGTAGATAGGAGGCAGATGGCCGTGTATCTATCATTCTCAGTGCCATCATGGGGCCCCCAATTCCGGGGCAGCGTGGGCTCAAGAACCAGCTGCTTTGGGGAACGTGCAGGGGCCCCCATGCAGTTTGGGTCCCCTGGGCAGTGCCCAGGTGTGCCCTCTCATTAAGACAGCCCTGAGCCACTGTGCCATCAATTGTCGCCACTGTGACAATTGTTGCCACTGTGCCCATTGATGTCACTGTGCCCTTTAAATGTCGCCACTGTGCCCATTCATGCCGCTGTGCCAATTGTCCCCACTGTGCCGATTGTCGCCACTGTGCCCATTGATGTCACTGTGCCCTTTAATTGTCACCAGTGTGCCCATTCATGCCACTGTGCCAATTGTCCCCACTGTGCCCATTGATGTCACTGTGCCCTTTAAATGTCGCAACTGTGCCCAATCATGCCGATGTGCCAATTGTCCCCACTGTGCCGATTGTTGCCACTGTGCCCATTGATGTCACTGTGCCCTTTAATTGTCACCACTGTGCCCATTCATGCCGCTGTGCCAATTGTCCCTACTGTGCCGATTGTCGCCACTGTGCCCATTAATGTCACTGTGCCCTTTAATTGTCACCACTGTGCCCATTCATGCCACTGTGCCAATTGTCCCCACTGCCTGTGCCCATTGTCACCACTGTGCCCATTGATGTCACTGTGCCCTTTAAATGTCGCCACTGTGTCCATTCATGCCACTGTGCCAATTGTCCCCACTGTGCCTATTTTTGCCACTGTGCCCATTGATGTCACTGTGCCCTTCAAAATGCCCCTTTCCCCCCAGCCCGGCACTTACCTTTAGTGGAGTCAGCCATCCACGTCCCACAATGTCTTCTCCCGCCAATCAGGTTACCGGTAGCCAGAACTGGTGAACCCGATTGGCTGAGACGCCTGTCAGTCTTATCCAAGGAATGCACCCCCCGTACGTCCCCTGGATAAGCCTTCTGGATGCTGTGGGCTGTACTCGGAAAGCCTATCAGAGCCTCAGGCTCAGATAGGCACTTCCGTACAGCCAACCAGCTGTCGTTATTCAGATGAGCGTCAGGTCATGTCCCGCCATCTGAATAGACCAGCGGCAGCGGCGACAATAACATAGATTCGTACAATGCATGAATCTATGTTATTAGACCCAGTGACTGGGCGAGAGCCAGAGGGGGCGGCGCTCCAGCGCCCTCTATAGACGCACCACCACTGCTCTTTCCTGGAATTCATCTTTATGAAGTACCATTTATGGAGGACCGTTTAAGGAGAAGATCTTTGTTGTTCTTCCGGGGGTTAAGTTTCCACACATTTTTTGTGTTATTCCTGACTTCTCGCGCTTAGAAAATAATTTGTTTCCACAAAAGATTCCAAACGTCAGGGTCCCCAGAGAGCCTCCCTACTTACATCAGGGTCCCCAGAGAGGCCCCCTTACATCAGGGTCCCCAGAGAGCCCCCCTTACATCAGGAAGATGTAATTGTTGTGACGAAACGGCGTAGGGTAAGCGGCGTGCTGACGTCACCACGAATTGTACCACGCTGTCAATCCGGAAGGACGAGCGGATGACAGAGCCGGCCGGCTATTTTAGTTACACGCAACTTTTGTTCTACATAAATGTGAGTGTACTTTACTTTTTAATAAAGAACTTTTTAGACGTTATTACGCCATGTCAATGTTTTCCTTCTGGGTGGTCATGCTTTTGGAGGAACGCTAATCTGGCTATAAGGAGAAGGAGATACAGACAGGGTGACAGGATTCCTGGATTGCTCGTGCTGGCTTAATTTGAATCCATGTGTTGTTGATCTCGTTAGAGGTCTGATCTTTCTGGTAAGCAGTTTTTAACCATAAGTGGTGGAGGATAACCTGTATCAATCTGGCTGCTACACACGATTTCCTTGGAGCTGTTCAACACCCATTCGGACTTCTGTTTTTGTCTTTCACATCCTTTTCTGAACTTTGGGGATTATTTTCTCTAATTTACACGGACTATTTGAGTTTATTGAATTTTGCACCGGTGTATCTATGCACTAGCTAAACAATATTTTGATATATATATGCAACACAATTTGTTTTTTTATTGATGCAGCGCAGCTTTCTTTTCCCTCCCCAGAGAGGCCCCCTTACATCAGGGTCCCCAGAGAGCCCCCCTTACATCAGGGTCCCCAGAGAGCCTCCCTACTTACATCAGGGTCCCCAGAGAGGCCCCCTTACATCAGGGTCCCCAGAGAGCTCCCCTTACATCAGGGTCCCCAGAGAGCCTCCCTACTTACATCAGGGTCCCCAGAGAGGCCCCCTTACATCAGGGTCCCCAGAGAGCCCCCCTTACATCAGGGTCCCCAGAGAGCCTCCCTACTTACATCAGGGTCCCCAGAGAGCCCCCCTTACATCAGGGTCCCCAGAGAGCCCCCCTTACATCAGGGTCCCCAGAGAGCCTCCCTACTTACATCAGGGTCCCCAGAGAGCCTCCCTACTTACATCAGGGTCCCCAGAGAGGCCCCCTTACATCAGGGTCCCCAGAGAGCCCCCCTTACATCAGGGTCCCCAGAGAGCCTCCCTACTTACATCAGGGTCCGCAGAGAGCCTCCCTACTTACATCAGGGTCCCCAGAGAGCCTCCCTACTTACATCAGGGTCCCCAGAGAGCCCCCCTTACATCAGGGCCCCAGAGAGCCCCCCCTTACATCTGGGTTTCCAGAGAGCCCCCCTTACATCAGGGTTCCCAGAGAGCCTCCCTACATCATTGTCCCCAAAGAGCCTCCCCCCACATTAGTGTCCCCAGAGAGCCCCCCCTTACATTAGAGTCCCCTGAGAGCCCCCCTCTTACATTAGTGTCCCCAGCGAGCCCCCCCTTACATTAGAGTCCCCAGAGACCCCCCCACTTACATTAGTGTCCCCAGCGAGCCCCCCCTTACATTAGAGTCCCCAGAGATCCCCCCTCTTACATTAGTGTCCCCAGAGAGCCCCCCCTTACATCAGGGTTCCAAGACAGCTGCCCCCCCTTCTAGAGGTTTACCTGGCAGGTAGAGGTGGGAGGCAGGGATCGTCAGCTCTATGGTGTCCACAGGCAGGGGGGGGGGTCTCCCTGGGGCTTGTAGTTCTTCTCCTGAGTGTATACAGTGGAAAGGGGAGGGGCCTCTGACCCAGGGATCCGCAACAGTGTACAAGCAAAGCAACTCACTGATAGTGAAAGGGATACCTGCCCGGGTCAGAGGCCCCTCCCCTCCCCACTGTATACACTGACACTCGGGAAGAGAGAACTACAAGCTTCAGGGAGATCCCCTCACCCACAGGCACCATAGAGCTGTAGATCGCCACCTCCCCACACTGCTTTCTGCCAGAGGTGCTGGGAGAGATGCCGGGTCTTGGGCACAGTGGCAAAACGGCAGGGCACAGTCGCAAGTGTGATTGCAGCAACCCCTATAGTTCCACCACTGTACAAAGTAACATTGTTTATAAACATTAATCAGACGGGAGACAGAGATAAAACAGTAACATTGTTTATTATCGTTGTTCAGGTACGAACTTAAAAAAAAATAAAAAAGGATAAAATGTATATCTTTAATGTACAATACCAATATATATATATATATATTTTTTTTTAAACTAAACAAAATAGAAAAACAGCGTTTTTCTTTTTTTGCATTAAAACATAAAATCTATTTTGCAGAACAATATCACCAAGAAAAAAAGACTTGTTTGTCCTAAAATTGCATACATTAAAACCTTGGATTGCGAGTAACGCGGTTAACGAGCGTTTCGCAATACGACTCAGTTCAGTCTCGCAACACGAGCAGGATTCAAGCCTCTGCGGTGTGCAGTACCGCATTTGGACAGAGCTGCGGGGGCGCTGGAGCCAATCAGAGACGTTCAGAAATACTCCATTCCTGAGCCTTTCTGAGTTCAGCCTAGCTGTCCCAAGTATTTCCAATGCTCTCCGGCGCCCCCCCCCCAAGTTCTGGCCACATGCGGTATTGCATGCCATAGAAGTCAATGCGGAAGAAATTATTTTAGTTTCCATTGACTTCTATGGGGAAACTCACTTTGATATGCGAGTGCTTTGGATTACGAGCATTCTCTTTGGAACGGATTATGCTCGTAATCCAAGGTTCCACTGTATTTGTTACTTTTTTTATCTTAAAAATAGAGAACGATAGTCCTAAATAAACCGACCCCTAGTAAAAAAAAATATTGCTCTTCTCCATGGAAGGGGTTGTATAGGGTGGGCTGGGCAAGGACATTGATTGCGACGAGTCCTGATATATAAGTTGTAGGCTCTATGACAGTGATGGTGAACCTTGGCACCCCAGAACTACACATCCCACAATGCTCCACTGCACTGCATGAGCATCATGGGAAATGTAGTTCCAAAACATCTGGTGGTGCCAAGGTTCGCCATCACTGCTCCATGAGATCAGCAATCATTGTGCTAGAGGAGGGTGCGTTTCCTCCATTTCTATTGGTGGGCTTAGTCCTATACTCATCCCCCCACCCCCTCATTTGGCTGCTGTGCCCGCATGTCACACACAAGCAAAAAAAAGTTTCTTGCACCATTTTCAAAAAGCAGCTGCAGGGAATTCACATGGTACTTTGGCACCGTGCGATTTTTCACGTGGTGCCCACACCTGCAGGTTTAGATGCATGGGGGTGCCATTAAGAATGAGTGGCATCTCTTGTGCAGGAACCGCTGCTATTCCTACACCAGCAGGTTTAGATGCATGGGGGTGCCATTGAGAATGAGTGGCATCTCTGGTGCAGGAACCGCTGCTATTCCTGCACCCGCAGGTTTAGATGCATAGGGGTGCCATTAAGAATGAGTGGCATCTCTGGTGCAGGAACCGCTGCTATTCCTGCACCCACAGGTTTAGATGCAATGGGGTGCCATTAAGGATGAGTGGCATCTCTGGTGCAGGAACCGCTGCTATTCCTGCACCCGCAGTTTAGATGCATGGGGGTGCCATTAAGAATAAGTGGCATGTCTGGTGCAGGAACCGCTGCCATTGCTGCACCCACAGGTTTAGATGTATGGGGGTGCCATTGAGAATGAGTGGCATCTCTGGTGCAGGAACCGCTGCTATTCCTGCACCCGCAGCCACGCTACTAAAGTAAGTACTGAAACATTGTAATAGTAAAAAAATTAAGAGGAGAAAACCCTTTATAATAAGAAAATGCATAACGGAAACACTTTATACTAGTGTTCCTTTTTCAGCCAATGGCGACAGTCTCAGGCCTCGTACACACGATTAAATGAGTCTGTTCAAATCAGTCGGACTGACCGATTTGAACAGATCTGTCTGCTGGGATTTTGGTTTGCTCGCGTGTACACACGAGCAAACCAAAATCCCCGCCAGCAGACAGCGCGCTGACGTGTCGGTGACGTTGACTCCGCCACGTCACCGCAACCAGGAAGTAAAACACTTCCGCACATGCGTCAAAACCATTCGGCGCGAGAAGACAGGTCTGCTGGTTAGCGTACTAACCAGCAGACATGTCGGGCGGACGGGTTCCCAGCCGACAGTTTTCAAAGCATGCTTTGAAATCTGTCGGGTGGCCAAATCCGTCTGTTTGCCCGTACACACGATCGAATCTGTCTGCTGAAACGGTCTAGCAGACCGTTTCCAGCAGACAGATTTGATCGTGTGTACGAGGCCTCACTCCTCCTGTTGCAAACTGCTTAACATAAATTAAAAGAGAAATTGGATTTGGATTACGAGCATTCTCTTTGGAACGGATTATGCTCGTAATCCAAGGTTCCACTGTATTTGTTCCTTTTTTTATCTTAAAAATAGAGAACGATAGTCCTAAATAAACCGACCCCTAGTAAAAAAAAATATTGCTCTTCTCCATGGAAGGGGTTGTATAGGGTGGGCTGGGCAAGGACATTGATTGCGACGAGCCCTGATATATAAGTTGTAGGCTCTATGACAGTGATGGTGAACCTTGGCACCCCAGAACTACACATCCCACAATGCTCCACTGCACTGCATGAGCATCATGGGAAATGTAGTTCCAAAACATCTGGTGGTGCCAAGGTTCGCCATCACTGCTCCATGAGATCAGCAATCATTGTGCTAGAGGAGGGTGCGTTTCCTCCATTTCTATTGGTGGGCTTAGTCCTATACTCATCCCCCCACCCCCTCATTTGGCTGCTGTGCCCGCATGTCACACACAAGCAAAAAAAAGTTTCTTGCACCATTTTCAAAAAGCAGCTGCAGGGAATTCACATGGTACTTTGGCACCGTGCGATTTTTCACGTGGTGCCCACACCTGCAGGTTTAGATGCATGGGGGTGCCATTAAGAATGAGTGGCATCTCTTGTGCAGGAACCGCTGCTATTCCTACACCAGCAGGTTTAGATGCATGGGGGTGCCATTGAGAATGAGTGGCATCTCTGGTTTAGATGCATGGGGGTGCCATTAAGAATGAGTGGCATCTGTGGGGCAGGAACCGCTGCTATTCCTGCACCCGCAGGTTTAGATGCATAGGGGTGCCATTAAGAATGAGTGGCATCTCTGGTGCAGGAACCGCTGCTATTCCTGCACCCACAGGTTTAGATGCATGGGGGTGCCATTAAGAATAAGTGGCATCTCTGGTGCAGTAACCGCTGCCATTGCTGCACCCACAGGTTTAGATGTATGGGGGTGCCATTGAGAATGAGTGGCATCTCTGGTGCAGGAACCGCTGCTATTCCTGCACCCGCAGCCACGCTACTAAAGTAAGTACTGAAACATTGTAATAGTAAAAAAATTAAGAGGAGAAAACCCTTTATAATAAAAAAATGCATAACGGAAACACTTTATACTAGTGTTCCTTTTTCAGCCAATGGCGACAGTCTCAGGCCTCGTACACACGATTAAATTAATCTGTTCAAATCGGTCGGACCGACCGATTTGAACAGATCTGTCTGCTGGGATTTTGGTTTGCTCGCGTGTACACACGAGCAAACCAAAATCCCCGCCAGCAGACAGCGTGCTGACGTGTCGGTGACGTTGACGCCGCCACGTCACCGCAACCAGGAAGTAAAACACTTCCGCACATGCGTCGAAACCATTTCGGTGTGAGAAGACATTTCTGCTGGTTAGCGTACTAACCAGCAGACATGTCGGGCGGACGGGTTCCCAGCCGACAGATTTCAAAGCATGCTTTGAAATCTGTCGGGTGGCCAAATCCGTCTGTTTGCCCGTACACACGATCGAATCTGTCTGCTGAAACGGTCTAGCAGACCGTTTCCAGCAGACAGATTTGATCGTGTGTACGAGGCCTCACTCCTCCTGTTGCAAACTGCTTAACATAAATTAAAAGAGAAATTGGATTTTCCTTCTTATATCTGCAGGGGGTGGGCGGAGCTGGGAACTCAGTGGGAAACCTACCAGAGGGGGATTTTGCAAAGCAGGATCCACACAAAATTGCATTACTATGCATATGGGTTTGATGGGAGCCAACTGCTAAGCGTTGTGTCAGTGGGCAGTGCTCTATGGGTTGGTGGCCCCAGGGTATAGGTTGGTGGTCACAGCCAATCACTGGGACCTGGGACAACATCTTTACAATATTCTCCCATCATAGGTGTGCGCAGCCTATTGAATTAGGGCGTGCACCCAAAGCTCAAAACCCTGATCGCTCACTGTGATCATTTAGAAAGGAAGGGGTCAGTAAATGACATATTTACCGGCCCCTTCCCCCATTTATCCTAAAATATCACGCAAACTCAGGCGCTGGGAGAGGAGGAGATGAGGGAAGCCAGCAGTGGTGTGTGAGCGGGAATGGGGGTGGGGGACCCGGATCTAAGCAGATTTATCTCCCTTCAAGCCAATGTTATACGTGAATTGCAAACAGCCAACACGGCATAGAGGGGCTCGGTAAAGGTGGCGGTGAAGGTGTGGAGATGGCAGAGGGGGTCACACATATAGAAGGAGATCTGCCCGGCCTCATAATCCAGGTAAACCCGGACTCTTTTCACTGGAACATCAACAGAAATTCCGGTCCAACTATCATCATGCGCTGCTAAATACATTTTACCATTCCTGTCCAAACCCCAGGACACGTCATTCCTTCCAATAATGGAGTCATTCCTGTCTCTGGAGATACAGTCATAACACATCCCGATGATCCAGTTATTGCAATGACGGACATCCACTTCCCAATAATGTCTCCCAGAGGAGAAGCTCCAGTTGCCTAAAACTTGATGAAAATCCACAAATCTCCTCTCTGTATCTGGCCGATTCTGATTTGTTACCGTCTTGGATGCGCTCTTCTTATCATTGGAGATCAATAGAAAATTATGAGCCGTGTCCTCATCCAATAACATGTTTACGGCTTTCGGTATATTGATCCCCTCAATTACACCACTTATTACATCCAGGAAACCAGACTGGAGTACATGTGAGATCTCACCCAGATCCAGAGCCCTTTCCTCACGGCAGAGTTTGTGATGTCTCTCTTTGTCCTCGTCATCTCCATCCTCGTTATCACCCAAGTCACCTGAGTCCGGTTCTTGGAGGACGGTCAACGGATCTGTCATGGCACACAGCTCCTCAAAGTGACGTATTTTCCTGAACAGATCCTCCGTCTTTAAATCGACCTGCTGAATGAGATCATTGATCAGTTGTATGATCCCCTCTACCTGCCTGTAGATCTCACCCAGGACTTTCTCCTCCAGGTCTTCCAGACGTTTCCTGAGCGCTCTTAACAGGCCAGTGACTCTCTCTGTTTCTCCATCCATCTGTCCTTGTACTTTTTCCAGATGTTTCTGGATTCTCTCGACTCTCTTCCCTCTCTCAGTGATCAGTTTCTGTATATTATTGATCAGTTTATTCTTCTTCTTTATAGAGGCCTCTTGTAGGGTCTCCACCTGGTGTCCTCGATGTTCTCCAGATAAACTGCAGGAGATACAAATACAAGTAGAGTCCTTGGTGCAGTAAAACTCCAGGATCTTCTTATGGACGGGGCACTTCCTGTTCTCCGGGGTGCTGGTGGGGTTACATATGACGTGATCTGGTGACTTGCTGTGGACTCTCAGATGGTCATCACATAGAGAAGCCTCACAAAGCAGACAGTACTTCACAGCGGGTACAGAGGAGTAAATACAGTAAGTACAGTCTGGTTCCGGTGGTGGAAAAGACAGGAAACGCTCTGTGATGTTGCGCAGAGTGGTATTTCTGTGCGGTGAAGGTCTCTCCTGGAACTCTTTTCTGCACTGAGGGCAGAAATAATCTCCGGACTCCCCTTGGGAATCAAACACGCGGTCAATGCAGACCTGGCAGAAGTTGTGTCCGCATTTTAATATGACGGGATCCGTAAAAATGTTCAGGCAGATGGAACACTTCCAGATGGAAAACTTCAGCTCCTCTCTCAGGTCTGAGGACGCCATCGCTGACACCAAACAGAAGAATGAATATCGAAGTTGAAAACCAATTTGTGAAATTAGGCAATTTCCTGCATGGGAGGAGGGAGGGAGGCTGGAAATGTGCTCAGTGCTTGCACACAGGTCACCAAGTGAGAAAAAGCCAGCAATCTCCCCCCAAAAAATCAAAACAAATGTTGTCTCGTCACATATCGCGCGATTGGCTGTTGTCAAGGCAATGCAAACAACGTAGCTCTATTTAGTGACCCGGAAGTGAAACCCGGCTGTCAGTTCTCCCTCCCGCCAGTAGGTGGCGCTGCTGCCTCTGACATTTTCAGTCATGAATATTCCTATATGCAGTACTGTATAGGCTGACCAGACTTCCCCGTTTTCACCTCCCAGAGGATACAATGTATACACTGAGTCCCCCACACTCTATATGCAATGTCTTCCCCTCCTCCGCTCTCAGCAGCAGGCTAGTGTCTGTTAGGGACAGGGCTGGAGGCGGTGCTGGCCATAATGTCATTCAGAATGTTGCTCCGCCTCCGCCCGCCCACCCGAGTCTATGAGTTTCACGGACCTTAAAAGCGTCTGCGCATGCGCCCTGGACCCGCGATCAGCTGTGCTCTGACGTACGAGCACTGGAAGTGACGCGGGTCCGATTTCCGCCTAGGTCCGCGTTTTTTTTTTTAGATCACCGGTAATAGGGGGAGTGTGACGACATGAGGATGGGATTGCTTCTGGAGGAGCGGCGGCGGTGACAATGGTGAGTGGCGGCGATATACGTTCCTGTGTAAGGGGACTGAGCGGCACCGGCGGGCGGAGGAGTTATATGGGGGGCGACGTCATGTGTGCTCTGATTTGGTTCTTTCTAGTGTGGCCTGGGTGTGTCATAGAGAGGACCTGTCTATCTCGGGTCTCAGTGTTGTGTCCATTCTTCTTCATCAGTGGTTGGTGTGTGCTTGTGTATTTATGTGTATGTATATTGGTGATGTATGGAGGGGAGAAGCTCTGATCAGAGGAGGATCACAGCCTTTTTCTGAGATTGAGTTTATAATTTGAAATCATTATTTTATTTATTTTTGCTAGAAAATTACTTAGAACCCCCAAACATTAAATATATAGAGAATAAAATGGTGTCGTTGCAATACTTTCTGTCACACCGTATTTGCGCAGCGGTCTTACAGGCGCACTTTCTTTGGAGAAAAATCCACATTTTTTTTAATAAAAAAAAAAATAAAACAGTAAAGTTAGCCCAATTTTTTTTTATATTGCGAAAGATAATGTTACGCCGAGTAAATTGATACCCAACATGTCACGCTTCAAAGTTGTGCCCGCTCATGGGATGGCGACAAACTTTTATCCTTAGAGCGGAGCTCCACCCAGGATAACAACATTTTACAATGTTGTTTGAAAAAAAATTAAAAAAAAAACCTGAAAAAAATAAAAAATAAATACTCACCCGAAATAGCTGTTGCTATGCGGAAGTCCGTAATCTGCCTCTTCCTGAACCGCGGTGTGTTTTCTTCTTGTTGTTCTCCTTGTGAATGGGGCGCGCTGCTTCCTGGGAACTGTGTGTGTTCTCAGAGAGCAGCGCGCCCATTCACAAGCCAGCGCGAGACTCACGCAGGCGCACTAGGAAATGGGCAGTGAAGCCGTACGGCTTCACTGCCTGTTTCCCATAGTGTGAATGGCGGCGCGGGACCCGGAGCGATCGTGGGACCGGCATCGGGGGGGGGGGGGGGCCGTCAGCGCGGGCGCCTAGGACAGGTAAGTGTCCTTATTTAAAGTCAGCAGCTACACTGTTAGTAGCTGCTGACTTTAAAAAAAAAAATTCCCGCGGCTGGAGCTCCGCTTTAAAAATCTCCATAGGTGACGTTTAAGAAATTCTTCAGGTTGCATGTTTTGATTTACAGAGGAGGTCTAGAGTTATAGCTCTTACTCTAACGATTGCGGCGATACCTCACATGTGGTTTGAACACTGTTTTCATATGTGGGCGCTGCTCACGTATGCGTTCGCTTCTGCATAGAACTTGACAGGACGGGGTGCGTTTTTTTTTTTTTTTTTTTTTATTATTTATTATATTTTTACACCGGTCTTTTACAAAAAAATAGTTTCACTTTTATTCCTATTACAAGGAATGTAAACATCCTTTGTAATAGACAAAAAAAGCATGACAGGTCAAAAAGTCCCCAGATCTCATATTTACACTTAATTGCAATAAAAATGAAATGTCATTTAAAAAAAAAGTCTCTTTAAGAGCTATAGGCGGAAGTGATGTTTTGACGTTGCTTCCGCCCTGCTATGGTATGGAGACGGGTGGGAGCCATCTTCCCCTCCCTCATATCCATACCAAGCCAGGGAGAAGAACCTGATCACCTCCTCCGCGGGCATCGGAGAGCAGTGGGAGGGGGGCCCGCAAGATCACTTTTATCGGTGGAGGGGTGGGCCCCTCTCCCACCACCGAATCTGCCGCAGAGACCACTTTTATCTGGAACTGGACCGCTCACTGAAGAGGATACCGCGGGTTATGGTAGCTAGCTGCTGTCATAACAAACTGCCGACGTATATCAGCGTGAGCCTCTCGGGAAGCGGTTCAAATCTGTATTTCTAATCCACACAGAGGCCCTTCTATGGCTCTCATCTCCTCCCAAATCCCTTTTGTTCTTGTTACTGTGACGTGACTTCCTGTTAGAGGGTGACTACGTTCGTTCTCCGTGTCCCCATTCTATGTAGAACGTAGTCACCCTCTCTTGTTGGCTCCTGTGATGGTCTTTAGAATATTCATTATGAAATGTGTAGTGTACATAGAGCCGTGTACATGGCTGTGACTAACATGCACTGCTCCTTCCATACAAACACAAGCGAAGGGAAAAAATAGGTTTCAAGAGCCCTCAGAGGACATTACATGGCGGCTGAAACACACAGTAAGGCCCCTTTCACACGGGCAGACCGTTCTGGTGACATGCCCGCTTACATCCGATCCGCTCCAATCCGCCAATGTGTGACGGAGGAAAATCTCTATTTTCTATCCGTCTATCGGCTCACAACAGACTCTTTGGTCCGTTGTCATCCGATTCCCCCATAGGGGAGAGCGGCGCTCTGACAGGTTGGTCCCTGCACAGTGTGCAGAGAAGGACCTATCGTATGCCTGCTCTGAAGGGATCAGCACACGGACAGCCCAGTGTGAAAGGGCCCTGAGAAACAATTGAATGAAAAATTGATTTTAGAGCCATTAACCGCTTACCGACAGGATTACGTACCTAGTACTTCCAGGTCTGGGACACGCATGCGCGCCGCGGGGGGTCCACTTTCACTGTGATTATACACAGTGAGAGCTGATCTGTGGCTACCACAGGCTTAAAGGAACACTAAAGGTTTGTTTTTTTATTATATCAATTGATTGCTGTAAGCTAGAGCATTTAAATATCACTTACCTTGTTTTTCCTTTTGACTTCAAAAATACAGTAATCCAGGTTTGAAAATGCCATTTCCTGTCTCTCCTCTTCTTGCTTTCCACCAGCATCTGAGCCTTTTTGCATGGTGGAAAGCAGAATGTGCTCACCCCCTCCCAATGACTACAGCCCTGCGTGAAGATGCTTTCTTATCCCTCACAGGCATGGAGGCTAAGCCTAATGGGAACTGTAGTTCCCATTAGGCTGTGATGTAGCAAGAATGAATGCGCACCGCAAATCAGGAAGTCAGTGAGAATAACGATTCAGGAGTGACAGAGGTGAATAAAACAGCTCAATTTCAACAAGTATCAAACTAGTTATAATGCAAAACATTACTTTTTACTTTATCAGCTACTGTCAGACTTTAAGAGGAAAATATTTTTGTCTTTACAACCCCTTTAATGTCCGCCGGCACTTGCAGAGAGTCGGAACGGCGATCTGACTATGTAAACAAGACAGGTCGCCGTTCTGTGACTAGCTAAGGTATTGAGCCTGTGTTCCTGGAAAGCAGGAACATGGATCAATGCCTTTGCTTAGTAAAAGCTCCTCCCACAGTACACAAACAGATAACCCTTTGATTGCCCCTGATGTTAACCCCCTTCCCAGCCAGTGTCATTAGTACAGTGACAGTGCATATTTTTAGCACTGATCACTGGGTTAGTGTCACTGGTCCCTCAAAATTATCAGTTAGTTGTCCGATTTGTCCACCACAATATCGCAGTCCCGCTATAAATCGCTGATCGCCACCCCCTACTTGGCTCTCTGCCCTTGGAGGACCGAAGCGACGTCTGACTTCAACTCCGCCTCTCGGGCTTAAAGGGATGTTGGGTTTTTCTTTTTGCTTGGAAGGGTAAATGAGGTCTTTTTGACCCCAGATCTCTCAATAAAAAGGACCTGCCATGCTTATTTTTTATTACAAGGGATGTTTACATTGCTTTTAATAGGAGTAAAAGTGACAATTTTTTTTTTTTTAAAGGGACCGTGTAAAAATAAAGTAAAATAAATATGAAAAAAATATGCATCGTATTCATTGAAAACAATACAAAGCCTCTGTTTTTGTTTTCCTTTTGTTTGTATGGTATTGCTTATTTTGCAGACATGTAAACAAATGGTTTGGTTGCTTTGTGATTGATTCCAGGAATCCTTCAATGGCTCTACAATGACACAGCATGAGTGATGACATTTTTCTTCTAGTAAAGTTGATGAATCAGTACTAGGAAGTATGACGTAGTTGTGGTATGTGCTCCATAGTTCTACACTAACTGGTTGCCACACACAGCTGTAAGTGCTTTGTCTGAGAGATGATTTGTTAAAGATCCACTGAGCTGGAGAAAGACAGAAGTGACAGGTCTTGTGTATGACCCTACGCTGGTATACTGCTCACACCCCTGCACCCACTACAGGTGGACTTCCCTGGGAATCTGATAGCTCCAGGACTCACGTATTCCTTTGAATTCCAGGTTGTAGGTCCTGGGTGTGGTGTGGCAGGGAGACATAGTTGGATGGCACTCAGGAAAATAAAAGATGGAACTACAGGGGCAGCCTTCTCAAGAAAGGTATTCAGCATGAAGACAAGACTGACACAGTTTGTCTAAGTCAGTGGTTTCCAAGCTGTCTCCCGTGGGCCGGTTTGTTTACCTTTATCCTGCCTTTGGGGCACTATTACTTCCACTATCGCCCACGGTGGGGTGGTGTTTCCTCGCGTGGCCCACTCACGGTGGGGTGGTGTTCCTCGCGTGGCCCGCCCACGGTGGGGTGGCGTTCCTCGCGTGGCCCGCCCACGGTGGGGTGGCGTTCCTCCTCCTAGTTGACCACATCTTCTATGTAACTTTTACTCCCACTGACCATCAAACCTGAGAAGGGTCTACTCCCATTGACAAATGAAAAGTACCTAAAGTTTTGAAAAAAAAAACAAAAAAATATTTTGTAACAAAAATATTGTAAATAAGTAATTTTTTTCCTCACCAATGTGCACTGATGAGGAGGCACTGATGGGGATGCACTGATAATCAATGCACTGATTATCAGTGCAGACCCCCTGTGTCAGTAGAGCCACTTATCAGCTCTTTTCTACTCCTGCTCTGTCAGTACAAGGATAGGAATGCTAACTGTCACTTCCTATTTACACTGTGATTAGCTGTGCTTGGCCATCTGTGTGTCTCTATGCAATGCAGGCAGATGGTGCTGTACAAGGCTTCATAAAAACAGACATTGTGGCCTACATATGATGCTAAGCCGCCATGGTTCAAGGAACTAAAATGCAATATATGAAACAGGACAATAAAACTGGGGAGGAAAGTGCTAGATGATGCTGGATGTCCTCCAGACGCAGCTTCTAATACACCCTGCATGAAGCTCGCAGTGTGCAGGAAAATCAGAGTAAGAAGAGGAGGAGTTAGTAGAGGAGAGGACCTGTACAAATGTCTGGAATTCAGCTTGAATTGCCTGTGCAAGGATTTGTATTTTGTCCCCCCATCTGGCGTTGAATGGCAGAGAATTTAGTATTGTGTTGTTGTTATTGGAATGTACATTGGAATGAGTCCATGGTAAAGAGAACATCCATCCTTATTTGGTAGTTTATAGATTTGGGGAATTTTAGGAAGACCTATTCTTCCGCTAGATTTCGGCAAGGAACTGACAGGCGGCGGCCTTTCCTCGGACAGAACGACTGCTGGCGGGGATGATCGGCATTCCTCTGCTATACAGACAATGCACATCATTTAGGGGAATAGACATCATATTCTGAACACGATGATTATCAGGTATACAGAGCTTGTATTGCAGAGTCTTGTAGTAGGATACAAAATCCTGAGTGCTACCTGTGTATGTTCCTCTGTATGTGTATATATAGATGTGCTGTCACTGGATCTTCTGTAATCTGGGTGACTCATGTCCTTACTCAGCATTTTCTTCCAGTCTGTCACCTACACTGAATTGTCATATGATTAGCTTTGCCATCTGGATGGAAGCTTTGTAACTCTTTCAGGCTAAGCATACCCAGTGCCATTCTGCCAGCCTTTCTCATCCTTTTCACCATGGAGGAAACCTTGAAATATTGTTCAGGTCTCGGGGGAACTTCTGCTAACATGATTATATGTATCTGTATCTACAGCTCACCGTATATTAGATACACTACACTGATGATCAGTGGGAGAACAGTCTCCTCACCTGGCTGGTCATTAAAAACAATTACTAACCAGTAATTGCTGTTACATTGGTGAGTTAATTGGAAAAATGCTCCCTACATTGGTGATGGGTAGAATGTCTCTTAGACTGTTGATCAGTGAGAAGAAAGTTCTTTACATTGATGGTCAGTGGGAAGAATTCTCCCTACATTGTGCGTCAGTGTGAGGAATGCTCCTCGCGTTGGCGGTGAGTGGGAAGAATGCTCCTGGCGTTGGCGGCGAGTGGGAAGAATGCTCCTGGCGTTGGCGGCGAGTGGGAAGAATGCTCCTGGCGTTGGCGGCGAGTGGGAAGAATGCTCCTGGCGTTGGCGGCGAGTGGGACAGCTCACGCCTTCTATCAACAAACCAGACAAGGAACAGACCGCCCCCGGATGCTGACAATAGAGATTTCCGGCAGGCCAGATGGTCCATGGAGTCTCTATGATCGTTCGGAGGCCGGGCGCGATGTTTTGATGAAAATTGAAAAAAAATGCCGGTGTCTTTTAAGCCATGGATGAGGATGAGCTCAGGCACGTTGAGATCCTAGTCCAAACCCACCTGAGTTCTAAGGTCTTTGTACACCGCCAAACACAAGCTGCTGAGGCATCTGCGTTCTGCAGTTGCGCATATACAAGGGGTGTGTATAAGTTCAGCTGCAAGGAGGGCAATGCCTTGCTTCCTGAAGAAATGGCTCAGGTGGGTTCAGACTAGGATGGGTGCCATTCAATGTGGAACACTGAGGACATCTAGTGGCAAAGAAGGGGTACTGAATTTTTTTTTTCTGGCTGGAGACATTTTTAGGGGTGGGTCACGTCAGATGCAATCCAGTGCGTTTTTTAATCTGCATCTAAAACGCATTCACAGTGGTTTTTTTTTTTGTATTCCAATGGCTCTAGTTGACACCAGTGCAGTCAACAAAAGTAGAACCTGCTGCAATTTTTCTGTATGGAACATGGCAAAAGGAGTAAAAAATGTACCAGAGCATACATGTCCTAAATTGATATGGAGAAAAATAGGACAAAGAAACGACACCAGAACGCATAAAAAAAACATCGCCCTTAAGGAAAATATATGGCATTTCAGAAAGGTCATCTTTATTCTTACTTCACTGTCTACAAAATAACAAATCTAGAGTAAGGTTCCGTTCACGCTTCTGCAACTTACAACTGCAAAGTCGCATGACCAGTCGTACCCCATGATTTCCAATGGGTACCATTCATATCTGTGTAACTTCATATAGTCCCTGTACTACTTTGGTCCGACTTTGATCCATAGACCTCAAGTTTTACACAGGCATTCCCTGAAATCGCGGCAAAACACATGCAACTTATAAGTCGCGGCAGAGTGAAAGGGGCCTAAGCGTGCCACCTATGTTTATGACCTACGATGTTTGATACTTGCTTGCAACTTATTGAAACAAGGATGAGAATAACAGCCCCGAAGTCTTAACCATAACCATCGTTTGTCATGACAGGTTCCCTTTAGTCTGCCTCTATTAATGGGGACAAATGGCATCTCTTTACACACTGAGGATGAATTGGCAGCTGCCTAACAAGGCTTCTGTGTTTTTTTTTCTTTGCGGAGCAGTTTGGTGTACTAATTATTAAAGCGTTTGTTAAGGCGCATTTTTTTTATTTGATTTAAAATGGAGAACATGTTATACGCGCCTGCTCTGTGCTCTAGTTTTACACAGAGAGACCCCGGACCTCCTGTTCTGTTTTCCTTTTGTGTCTGCCCCCATAGCAAGTGCTTGACACCCCCCTCCTCCCTTGTCACAGAATTAGATGGACAGCAGCAGGAGCTCCCGTTGCTCTCACTGGGCCCTGTGAGGAGAGAGAGAGAGCAGCTCAGCTAAGTATTTAGGGGGGCTGGAGGGGGCCAGGGTGGATATAAATCAATGTTTTTTTCTTTTTTTATGGAAATCAAAAAAATCTGATTTTTATTACATTTTTAAATCATTTACTTTTTATTACATTTATTTTAATAAATGCTTTTAGCGTAAAACTATTTCTAAAGATAAAACATTTATTTGGGAATGGGCCGTGGGACTTTAAATGAGGCAAGGAAGGGCATATAGGATTGTTATAGGATATCAATGGTGGATAATGCTAGCATAGTCCCATCAGGGAAACTCTATGGCCAAAAGGATTGGCTACATAATCAACCCGAAGAAAGGAAATCAAAGAGTCAAATATAACATTTTCATAATATAATATGTACCATAATAAATAATACAGAGATCATGCTGACATAGGCATAATACAAGTAATAATGATCACATTGGCATATTAATATTCAAACTCCAGGACATGATTAATAAAAGCAATCACAATAAATTGATAAGCAAATCCAGTAAAACATGATTATCCAAAAAGCAATAATTTATAGAGAAAACAGTTGGATGAAAATACATCATTACGCAAGCTTAATCTTGGCATCCCTGAGCGTGGACTCGAGGCGTTTCTTGGCGTTTAAAGCCAGTCGTCAGGAGTGGGGTGCAAATAAAGTAACTGTAGAAGAGGGGGGGAATAGACAGGAGAGTCAAAAAAAGGCCTTAATGGTGGGGTCATAGTTGCTACAAAACCAACATTTTAAAGATGTAAAACATTACCTATGACCAGGCCCAAAATAGGTGGTAGCCCAAGCGTTCCCAATGCAGGAATGGGGTGGTAGTCCTGGAGAATGAAATGGAGCTTGGTTATGTAACATGAGGCTGTATATTCTGCAATGTTTACATTTATTGGTAAACTCATTTAAGGAATCCAAGCTCTGCAAGCTGACATAACATGGCCTGCATTGATGCATTCACACAATTTCACAGTAATCATGAGATGAACCAAAGTTCAGGAATATTCCTGTATGCCATTGTTTTGCAAATCTATGTACACCACAAATTGTATGATTGAATCAGTTCTGATGTTGCTGTTTTACTAACCTGACCGCTTATTATTCTAAATAAGAAATCTTAATTTTGTTTGCAAATATTTAAAGATTCTTGCTGGTAGAAAGAATAAGTCCTTACATTTAAAGAGCACCTGTTATTTCAGATCCATCGTGGCAGTGCCTGTTAGCGGGCATCCTTCTCCATGCCCCCGGGTGGCAATGGCGGGTGTGAGCGGGGGCCTCATACTCACCCCGCCCTACCTGCTCCACTTGGAGCAGGTAGGGCAGGGTGAGTGGGAGGCCCCCGCTGGGAGGTCTAGCCCACCCAGCCAGCCCGTAGGTCCTTCGCCTCTCTTTTTTTTTTTAGGAGACCGCATGGCCAAAGTGCGTGTGTGTTAAACTAATTTCGTGTGCGTGCAAGTGTGGTGGTGGTTTTTGTGGGGGAGGGTGGGCGTACTAAGCACAGGCGTACCTTGCATAGCACACCCACCGGGAGCCGGGCTGAGACCACCAAACTCAATTCACATGTAGCCAAGACCGGGATCCGAACCCTTGGCTGCAGAGGTGAATGGCTTGTCGGCGCAGTGCCAATCACGTTGAGCCACCACAGCTCGAGGTAGTGTTACTTTGTCTGCGACCTTGGTGTCTCGTAGCAATGACACCTATGCCGAAATCGTGAGATAGTGTCTCCAGCCCCTCCCACTTAATATTCTTCACCTGTCAGCTAAACTCTAGTCTCTGCCCCCCCCAGGCATGTCGTGAACTGAATGGGCAGCTGCAAAGAGGTTGGGAGAGCAGCACAGGCTTTAGGAATAGCCCAGCATTTGGTGACCCCTGGCAAATCATCATTCGACCCCAGGTTGAGAACCACTGCATTGGGGTGAATGGGACTGTCGGTCAGCCGCTGCGGAACAAAGATGACAGTTGCTCTTTAAAAACTGATTTAAATCAAGCCTTTTTACTAGCGATTTAAATCGACTTGATTTAAATCCATCCTGGGGGGGAGCCTGAACTTATATATTTACCTTAATGCAGAGAATGCATTAAGGTAAAAAAAACCTTTAGCCATTACAATAACTTTAATGTCTTGTATAAGACCCCTTTGTGTATTGGATGTCGGGTGTAATTTTCATGGACTGCAATTATAGTAAGTTACATTGCCAGGAATATGATATTTTATTTTTTTCTTCCCTATAACAGGATAAAGTGATACAAAGATGAGGGAAGCCAGCAACACAGACAAAATGAAACCTCAAAACAGGTACTGTAAATGTTCTGTATATATTTCATGTTTTTAACCTATTAAATACGTTTTGAATTTCTGATATATTAAAATGGATGTAAACCTGATTCATGAAATTTGACCTAGGCACCTATATCTGTAGTGTTATCTTATCTCTCTCCTAAGTCCTGAGTCTTTCTGCAGCTCTGTTCTTCTGTTATCAGCATGATAACTTCTGACAAGTTCTCTGACACAGGGGATAAAAGCAGCTGGAAATTTTGTGTCAGGGTGGGTGCTATACATAGTTTAGCAGAGAGCTGGTCTATTCACAGCACTGCACATTTCTTCCTTCCTTTGCCTATGTGGAGGGGGGGGGGGGGTTGTGCCTTTCCTCCAATCGGCTGTCGCACAGTGTATGCCAAGACTACACTCCCACTGAAAGAGAAAATTTCTAACACAATGTCAACTTTCTAAAGAATATAGCAAGATGAAGAGAGCAGATATAGAAGTAAAATGTATGTAGGGAGATGTTTTTCAACTCTGTGTATCATCTGAGGCTGTTAACTTCACTGGGTATATGTGAGGGTTTACATCCACTTTAAAGTATCCTTGGCAGATCTTAAAGCGGAGTCACGCCCCTTCCCCCCCTATATTATAAATATTCCTGGCCTATGTCACTTGTAATAGAAAAGGTTGAGTACTTATCCCTTAAGTGATTCTAAAGGTATTAATTAAAAAAAATTACATACTCTGAGCAATTGTTTTGCACGGAGCAGCCCTGATTGACTTATTTTCGGGTTCCCCGCTTGGTGGTCTTGGCTCGGCCATGTCTCGCTGGCTGTGATTGACAGCAGCAAGAGTCAATAGCTTCCGTTGCTGTTTGACCAATGAGGAGAGAGAGACGCTGCTCTCATGCACATCATTGTATCGGGATAGGGCTCAGGTAAGTATAAGGGGGGCTGCACCCAGAATGCATTAAGACAAAAAACCTTTTGCCTTTTTTGAACCACTTTAGTTGGGTGGTGAGTCCATTCTTTGCTCTTTTGCAGAGATGGCAGCACTACTACTGTTGTCCACTCCAAATGTATTCATAGTGTGTCCACTTCTGGGTCCTGTGATGTAGCTGCCAGCTTCTTGGCGCCCAGCAGGAAATGTACTATCTGACACACAAGTGTTGGATAACTCTGCAAGAAACCAAAGAATGGTCTCACCGCCTGCAGGAAAAATAGGTGTCCATCCTCCTTTATAACATGCAGCTGCCTGGATCTTAAAACAAAACTTACTTTGCAGTGAGTCTCTCCTTTCACTGCAAGTGTTTACTGCTCAGAACAGACAGCAATAAAAAGAATCTGAGATTTTAGTCTCTTACCATTTTTTTTTTTTTCTGGACTGTATCATCATTTAGAGGTTTTTTTCCCTCCATGTCCTGGTGACCACTTGTATCTAGTATAGGTAAGTCTTCCCAGGCACTCGGACAGCAATACATAGAAATATTAAATCCCTGTACACACGTTCGGTTTGTCCGATTAAAAACAGACCGATGGACTGTTTTCATCGGACAAATTGATCGTGTGTGGGCCCCATCGTTTTTTTTTCGTCGGTTTTTTATTCATTTAATGCAATGTGTGTAAAGCACTGCAACATTTAATTAGTCTGAAGTTTCCTTTAAAACTAAAGTTCACTGAAGACTAAGTAAAAAAAGTATTAAGGCGCAAGGCATGTCAACACGCATTTATTTACCTGCACTCAGTGTACACATTGGGGAGTTAATCGATATTTAAATCATAGAATAAAATGCATACTTTTTATTTACAGTAAAACTATTTTTAAAATGAACACTGGTCAAAAGAGAACCTTCTTTTTTTTTTTTTTTTTTTTTTTTTTTTTATATTCTTTGAAATGTTTTTATCTATACATTTCATGGAAAATAAAATATTTTTTGCAAGATAATCTTGCCAAAAGAAAACCTAGGTTGTTTCTCAAAAAATAAATATATTACTGTAGCATATTATAGGGGAGTTCCACCCACAATTTCACTTTTTAAAAATAAAATACCCCTGTAATACACAAGCCTAATGTATTCTTGTAAAGTTAGTCTGTAAACTAAGGTCCGTTTTGTTAGGTTGTTAAAGCATTTTGATAGTTTATAATCTATAAATAGAACATGGCCATCTTAAGTGTGGGCATCATGAAGCCAGACTGTATGACTTCCTGGATTTCAGCCTTGCAGATCTCGCACATGCTCAGTGCTGCACAAGCAAAGTAATAGGTTTCAGTCAGGTTTGCAAGGACTACTGGGAAACATGATGCCTATCCCAGAAACCCTTGCAAATAGCCTTGTGACTTAATAGCCTAGGCTAATAAGGAGGAGGAAGTAATGAAGGACTACAAAATAAAGGTATTAACAAGCAACAAAATAAATAAAAATTGTCCATTCTGAACACTATGAGATTAGGGCATGTAGTACAGACAAACATAAAAAAAATGGGTGGAACTCCACTTTAAGCACTAACAAGGCCCTTAGCAGAAAGACTGGTCCATATGGTTATACAGATATGAAAGCTGAAGTGGATACATTTTAGAATATTCTTTTTATTTCAGAGCTTCCAGGAGCAGGGGAGGTGAGCGGAAAAGGTGTGACTCGTTTGTGAACAGCTTATTTGAAGAAGCAAAAGACGCTGGCGTTCCTAATGCTTCTCCAGAAGACGAGGTAATTTGTGTAAGAATGATTCAAAAGTGCTCCTCTGTGTCGGGTACAATTTATCAAGGTTTGTGTTGTATTTTCAAACTTTCAGTTATATTGGCGTGGTTTGCCTTAGTTATTTCCAGGCTTTTAGATGCATACATCTGGTGGTCTGTGTTATCCTGTGGTCTATACAGCTCGGCTCGGGAGCATGCACACACGTGTGCCTTCTTAGCACTCAGCTTGCTGCAGGAGGCATCCAGAGTTGGATGCAGCATCTGTCTCCCCGACACCTCTAACACTGTGAAACCAAGCAATCGATCACTCCCAATCCCTCAGTTCTCACAGCTTCCCTTGAACCCTCTGACGGTTCCCACAGGGAAGTACAGCCAAACGAGATTTGGCTGTACTTCTCCTTTTTTAAGCTGATCACAATTGCATATATAAATCATTTAAAGACTGTAGCTCCCTTTTAAAAGAAACCTGTACTGATCACCCAAGTATGCAGACCATGTGTTCTGACTTTCCTCTGCCATCACTAGCTTCTTACTTGCTTCAGGTCAGTGAATCAAAGTATTAAGGCCGGGTAAATAGCATTTATCAGAAAGAAGTTGGAAATGCCAATCTGCAAATTTTTCTCAGTACAGTCTTCTTTTAAAGGGGTGAAAAAACACCTTGCTGTTTCCGGCCCCCCTGTTTTACTTACCTGAGCCCCTAATTTCTGTGGGCGTGATCCGGCATCGCTCTCTTCACGGCTTCTCAGCTCTTCATTGGATAGATGGCAGCGCAGCCATTGGCTCCCGCTGCTGTCAAACAAATCCAATGATGGCGGGGCTGAGTAATACATTTGGCGGCTATGGACGCCGAGTGTATGACACGGGAGCGATTTCCAGAGGTGGTTATCTATTGCGGGGAGGAGCCGGAGTGGGACCCCAGAAGAGGATTATTGAGGCCACTCTGTGCAAAACTAACTGCACAGTGTAGATAAGTATGACATGGTTATTTAAAGCAGAGGTTCACCCTAAATAAAGTCTCTCTCATGTGATCCAGCATACTGGCGTCAGCGCCAGTATGCTGTTTTTTTTTTAAATCCCCCACTTACTGTATTATGTTGAATTTTAATTTCTTTCCCCCTCGGTGGACGGCTTTAGTAAAGCGCGTCGCATCTTACGAAAATACCCAATAAGGACTCGGGTAATCTCGGCGAAAATGCGGCACCTGCGCACAGACCTAGGAGCTCACTGCGCAGGTGCCGTATTTCTCTGAGTCTTATTCCGGCGTTTTTTGGAGGGCGTGACGCGCCATAGCCGTAGGACTCGGAGAAATACGGCGCCTGCGCAGTCAGCTCCTAGGTCTGTGCGCAGGCTTAAGTGGCTTTTTGTAATTTTAACATGAAGCTTTTCCTTGCAGGCAGAAGTTGTTATCCGAATGTGGAAAAATGGTTTTACAATCAACGATGGTGAACTCAGGGACTATACAGATGCTGCAAATCGACAGTTCATGGACTCGGTCAGGAAAGGGTAAGAGATGTAGTTTTCTGTCGTCGTCACGATAAACACATTACTTGTCTCTTTAAAGTGGGAGTAAACTCCCATGCATAATTTGTACCTATATTAGCTAGGAGAGGACACATATCAGAGACAAGAAGGCTGCGAACCCCGAGATTTAGACATGTAGGAAAAAGTTTACCCCATGGGGCTTGGGACAGCCAAAATATAAATATAACAATAAAGTCTAGTAAAACATGATTTATTTGCTGATCGTCTATACCATACAGATAAAATGACAATAAAAGAACCCCTTACGGATCAAGTGATACAATGCAGATCATACAATATGAGTACAGTTACATACAACATTGCATAAAAACTGCGTGGTGTGCGTGTCCCGACGCGTTTCGACCTGTGGAAGGTCTCTTCAGGGGGATGATTGATTCTACAAAAATATATATACATAACATAAGTTTGAGATCAAAAAGACATGTTTAAGTATATATCACATAAAAAGACCCGAACAGAAAGTTACTGTTGTCAAATACGTTTTCTGATAGTCAAAATTGTACAGACCCGTTGGGAAAAATGAAGGGAGCCCCATATGAGCGCCCCCCAGAAACCCTGGGGGGAAAAGAAGGAAGAACATGGCCCACGGGTGGGTTACAAGGAGCCACACGGCTGAACGTCCTCTGACGACCTGTGGAGCCAATACCTGCAATAAGCACCCCATGGGTTAGCCATATATTCCCAAAAAGATTAATGGTATTCATAGCCAGTTGTGCTAAGGTCTAAAATGTATATATAGGTAGGGCATATTAGTGTATAAGAAACGGACTGGCAGTGTAGTTCTAACATGTCTAAGAAAATGAATAGGATCTAGACATTGAAAACCCATTAGGGTATTAGATCAATGAGTATGATCAATGTTGTTGTATCTTAAAAAAGATGTAAATAAATATTGGGGTACTACATAAGTTCGCATGTAGGTGCCCCATGGATGAACAGAATTAAAAAAGAAGAAAAAAAATTAAGTGAATATTATTTTAATCTAATGAATAGTGCATAAAGGTGGGTGGGAGTGTAATGCCAATTGCATTATAGACATGATGTAAACCATCAAAATGATGTGAGTACATAGAGTGATGGTGGGAGTGAAAAAAATAAGCACAATAAAACAAAACCATCAACCAAAAGGGCTGGGATGGCTGGTGTCAGAAATCAAGAAAGGAAGAGTGATAATTGGATAACCAACTAACAAGTGTGTGAGTGAAAAAGTGCTGTTACCTGAAAGGTGGTTGGCAGGATATAGGTAGGTTGCTGAAATAAGTTGGTAGTGCTTGTTGCTAAATATTAACATCTGGGCTGCTAAAGGATGCAAAAGGCACACAGACTACTAATTGTTAGGGAAGAAGTATACAAACTGCTGTCCGTGCTAGGCTGCCTGGAATCAACAAATGATTCACAGGCAGGTGTTCTTATATAGGCCTATGGGCGTGGCAAAAAGAAAAGGGGGCTATAACATATGCAGGTCTCAGGCTACCCCATGGACAACGGAGATGGTGACATGGGGGCCGCTCAGATGAGCGACCCAAGTGCGGGCTCCCTTCGTTTTTTCTCAACGGGTCTGTACAATTTTGACTATCGGAACACTTATTTGACAACGGTAACTTTCTGTTCGGGTCTTTTTATGTGATATATACTCAAACATGTCTTTTTGATCTCAAACTTATGTTATGTATATATATTTTTGTAAAATCAATCATCCCCCTGAAGAGACCTTCCACAGGTCGAAACGCGTCGGGACACGCACACCACGCAGTTTTTATGCAATGTTGTATGTAACTGTACTCATATTGTATGATCTGCATTGTATCACTTGATCCGTAAGGGGTTCTTTTATTGTCATTATATTTTATCTGTATTGTATAGACGATCAGTAAATAAATCATGTTTTACTAGACTATATTGTTATATTTATATTTTGGCTGTCCAAAGCCCCATGGGGTAAACTTCTTTTTCCTAATTTGTACCTATAGGTAAGCCTTATTATAGGCTTATAGATACTGTAAATATCTCCTGAATGTGCTCTGTTAAGGACATATTTAGTCTACAAGCTGCCACTTACGTCACTGGCGCATGTGCTTTGAAGGAGCGCCCACCTGGGGACGTTCGTTCAGAGTCCTGTGCCATAAATGGCGGCACCTGTGCGTATGTATGGGAGTGACCTCATTGCGACTCTGGCCCCTCACACAGCTGATATCTGTGAAGATGGAGACAGCTCACCGCTAGAAAGGCTTAGTTTTAAGGTAAGTTTCACAAAATGTGCTAGTATGCAATACACACTAGCACATTATGGCTTTACCTTGCAGGTTCCCCAAAAAAAAAAAAACACAGAGGGTTACTACTGCCTTAATGGACTCCCTGGCTACTTGACTGGACAGACCACATCCTAATATTTTCCTTATAGAACTCAGTAAACGGACAAAAGCACCTCCAGTCCAATTTAGATTGTAAGCTCCTCAAGTGCAAGGACTGATGTGTAAAGCACTGTGTAAATTATTGTTGCTATATACATATCTGTAATACCAGCAATATATACTGGTATATTTTCAATGAGCACATATTTTTAGTTTTATTTTTTTATTAATGGATCTGTGCCATGGTGGACTACACATTAGAGAATCATAGGTCTTTGTAATTGACTGTGTTAGATCCAGGCCAGACTTGCCAGCCACTTCACTCCTATAAAGCCACATGTTACTTAGTGATTTTTATCTGCAACAGATCAGACTAATAATTAGAAGAATCATCTAGCAGGAATATACTCTGCTCATTCACAAGTATGCCAAAAAAAAATGCAAGACCCTGTTGTCCTGTATAAAATTGCAATGCGTAGATCTCTGTGAAGTAATTATGCCTTTAGGGGGGCACAGTGGTGTAGTTGGTAGCGCTCTCACCTAACAGTAAAAAGGGTCGCTGGTTCGAATCCCAACCACGACACTACCTGCCTGGAGTTTGCATGTTCTCCATGTGCCTGCATGTGTTTCCTCCCAGGTTCTCCAGTTTTCTTCCAAACTCCAAAGACATGCTGGTAGGTTAGTTGGCTTCTGTCTAAATTGGCCCTAATATATCAAGCACGTCATGATCCTACGGGGTAAATGACTGCGCTATATCAGGATGCAACTCAACTTTGTGTCCTTTTTTTTCTCCTCACCTAAGTAGCTTGTGAAAAACGACATAGCACATTGCAGCCTTTCTCAACCCTATCAATACAGAAGAGCCATTGAAATACC
Organism: Rana kukunoris; assembly: GCA_029574335.1. Lineage (NCBI taxonomy): Eukaryota > Metazoa > Chordata > Amphibia > Anura > Ranidae > Rana > Rana kukunoris. Next base: position 68,684,621 of record CM056052.1, on the reverse strand, counting down.
CTTTATGTCTCGGGGACCACTGCTAATATTTACCGTATTTATCGGCGTATTACACGCACCCTAACTTTAAGAGGGATGTTTCAGGAAAATAACTTTCCACAGCCCCCTGGGTATAACACGCAGGCACCGTTTACCCTCTATTTTCAGGGTAAAAAATTGAGTGTTAGTCCGCGTACACACGATCAGTCCATCCGATGAGAACGGTCCAAACGAAGCTGACTGATGGTCTAATGTGCCTACACACCATCGGTTAAAAAAAAAACGATTGTGTTAGAACGTGGTGACGTTCACGTGTTTTAACACAATGACGTGCTGAAAAAAACTAAGTTCAATGCTTCCAAGCATGCGTCGACTTGATTCTGAGCATGCGCGGCCTTTTAACCGATGCTTTTGCATACTAACGATCGGTTTTGACCAATCGGTCAGGCATCCATCGGTCAAATTCTAAAGCAAGTTCTCTTTTTTTTGATCGAAGGATAACTGACAGATGGGGCCCACACGCGATCGGTTTGGATCGATGAAAAGGTCCTTCAGTCAGTTTTCATCGGTTTTGACCGATCGTGTATACGCGGCTTCATACGCCAATAAATACAGTACTTTATCTACAGCTCAGGGTACATTAACATAACAAGTAAGTTGAGGTATAAGAATAGATAAAAGAATCAAGAATACTTTAAAGGTATTTGATACCCATCCCTGCTCTGCACAGCTAAATTATTTTCAGTAACAAAAATCAAATTGAACAAATATTAATGGCCAAGAAATGTACAGTGAAACTTTTGAGTGTTCTCTCACATTGGTACTCAGTAGAGAAATACCCCCCCCCCCCTCCCCCAACCATCATTGATGGTGCATGGACAAACGCCTCCTTACATTGGTGGTCTGTGAGCATTAATCCCCTTACATTGGTGGACAGTGGGTAATTTAATTGTTGGCCACCTTCCACAGTCCATGGTGGTCAGTTGGGAGAAAGACTCGCTTACACTGATGGTCTGTGGGAAAATGCTGCTTCTCACGTTGGTGGTCAGTAGGAATAACGGCCTGTTACATAAGTGGTTAATGGGGGAAGAATGCCCTAAAATTGGTTGGTGGGAAAATGTCTTCTAGAAAAGGGCTAAAAGGTCATTGCTGGTTACTCATCTTAAAGACAGAAAATGCTTATTTTGTTCACGGGAACCCCTAGCATCCCCTAAAAAACCCTGGATGTGAAAGACTTTCCTTGTACATGACGTATAGCAGTATAAAAGTAGTATTGAAGAATTAATCATGTCATCGTTCAGGGAGCTCCCATCAGAGCTACAGAGAAAGAAGAGGTGGCTGTAATTGTGGAAGATAGAAAGAGTGAAGAATATTCATTAAAGAAGAAGCGAGTGGATCCATTCTCTGGAAAGGGTTATAGACTGGGAAGGTAAGATATTTGCAGATGATATTGTATACAGTGACTTCAAGGGGACCTTCTTTTGTGCTCTCACTATAGGGTTCTCTCTGGGTCATACAAGAATCTGTATTGTTTTTCAGTGGCTGGTTATGGAGTTAGAGAGCATCTTCAGATTGAAATCAGCTTGTCCACTCGGCATACATGCACAGTGATTAACACTGAGTGGTGCTTTTTTTATTTTTATAGTTTTTTTCCTTATAGACAGTTGTATGTTTCCAAAACCATTTACTGTAGCTGTATTGTCAGATGTAGGTTTACTTTAGTCTGTGGATGCAAGATCTGTCTGGAGGGTATGTGGTTTTTAGGCGCTCAAACAACCTTGGAGTGTATTTAGAACGAAATGTCTAGTTTTGGATTGAGACTCCACATAGAAGTGATCAGGTGGCTGTTTAACTGCTCAAATCATTTCTACATTAAAGCCCAGCTAAAAATTTCAGTACTGGAATCATGACTGTAGCCATGATCCTGGCGCAAGCACTTCTACCTGAGGACGGCAGACAGGCAGCCATTATGCCAGCACAAGCACTTCTACCTGAGGACGGCAGACAGGCAGCCATTATGCCAGCACAAGCACTTCTACCTGAGGACGGCAGACAGGCAGCCATTATGCCAGCACAAGCACTTCTACCTGAGGACGGCAGACAGGCAGCCATTATGCCAGCACAAGCACTTCTACCTGAGGACGGCAGACAGGCAGCCATTATGCCAGCACAAGCACTTCTACCTGAGGACGGCAGACAGGCAGCCATTATGCCAGCACAAGCACTTCTACCCGAGGACGGCAGACAGGCAGCCATTATGCCAGCACAAGCACTTCTACCTGAGGACGGCAGGGAGGCAGCCATTATGCCAGCACAAGCACTTCTACCTGAGGACGGCAGACAGGCAGCCATTATGCCAGCACAAGCACTTCTACCTGAGGACGGCAGGGAGGCAGCCATTATGCCAGCACAAGCACTTCTACCTGAGCACGGCAGGCAGGCAGCCATTATCCCAGCACAAGCACTTCTACCTGAGGACGGCAGGGAGGCAGCCATTATGCCAGCACAAGCACTTCTACCTGAGGACGGCAGACAGGCAGCCATTATGCCAGCACAAGCACTTCTACCCGAGGACGGCAGACAGGCAGCCATTATGCCAGCACAAGCACTTCTACCTGAGGACGGCAGGGAGGCAGCCATTATGCCAGCACAAGCACTTCTACCTGAGGACGGCAGACAGGCAGCCATTATGCCAGCACAAGCACTTCTACCTGAGGACGGCAGGGAGGCAGCCATTATGCCAGCACAAGCACTTCTACCTGAGCACGGCAGGCAGGCAGCCATTATCCCAGCACAAGCACTTCTACCTGTTGCCTAGGCGAGCCAGACATGTAGCCCACTTTCCCATGACCCACACTTGCAGCCTCCTGGGATACACGTTTGACATCCCAGAAGTCTGCACAACTGCCAGTGCTTAAAATATCTTAAGATATTGCACCTACATAGATGACACCATGGCAACCAGTAAACAGTATTTTGTATAGCGAGATCTTTTGCAAGATTCAGCAGCGCATCACCAAGGAACCATCTGTGAAAAATCAAGATGTGACCTTCGGACTACTTTCTTAATCCCCTAGGGAATTTATATTCAGTAAAGTCACAATAGTTAACAGCTCGCTACTGCAATTCTGGCAACATTATGGCAGTGAGGAGGGCCTCGTTAGACTCTTGTGACTTGTAAATATTCTTACTCAGCTAGGAGCAGGTTTATATATGATAATTTACAGGTTTTGATAATTTTATCCTGACTTTTTTTTTTGTTTAATATTTTAGTTTTTTTTATATAAATATATTTTTCTAGGTTTCTTAGGGTACATAAATAGTAATTATATTTTTCTTTCAGTGCCACACCAACTGTTATTAACAAAACAGTGAATGGCTTGAGCTTTCCTGTTGTGGAGCTTAATGATCTGGAGCCTTCTACAAACCTCAAGATCTGGCTGACAGATGGGAAAAGAATTGTGCAAAAGTTTAACACCTCACACAGGTAAACCTTGCTGCCCAATAGTACAAAGCAAAGGCTGTTTTGCATTTGGGTGAAAGAACATAATTTTAAAGATATACTACCCTGGTAGTCTAGGAACACGTTGCCTGCAAAACTAAAAATGTAAAGCCAACTATTGGATTATACAAATAAAACTCATCCAAACTTTTTCAAACTTCACATAACAATTGCTAGGAGTTTGTAGATTAACTCTCATCACATGGCATTATCTGCTTCCTCCCTTTGACAGCTAGCAGCTGGCACTGTGCACAACTGCTATCTGTCAAACTGGGCTGTCACTGACAGCCATGATCCACACAAAGGACTAAGGACCCATCAAAGTGGTTCATAATCATGTGAGCGTTTTGTCATCTATGACCTAATGATCACCTGCAGGTTGGAGATATTAAAAACATGGTGGGGTGACTCTTTGACTAGGTTGTATACGGTATATTGGAATGCTGAGATCTTTATACTTTGTATTGTTAAACTTCAATAAAAATGATTGAAACATAAAAACATGGCAGGGCTTTAACTAAAACAATGAAAGACTTGTACTTCCTTTATAAGAAATGTGAAAATAATTCAGGTAGCCATATTCAAGTTTTCTAGAGGCCTGGGGATCCGTTATTGAAGCAATAAAACAGAAGGAAAAGGCTTGCTAATCTCCCACTCCCCTAGTCATAGTGGCCCAACAATGTGATGGATTATCCCATTGGCCAGTTGCAAGGTGAGGAAGGGTAAATGTTGCCCAATCAGATAGCCTAGCAGTTGGATGAAGCGGAGGAATGCGGCTTGCAAATTTGTGCACCTTTTTGGAGGCTTCCATTTCATATGTGTTGGCAATCTTTAAAGTGATAATCATAATTCTTGAGTACTAGTCGGAATATACCCCTTCATTACCTGATCAGTTTGTAGTGCCATGGTTTTTTTACTGGCAATTACTCTTCCATGCAAGACTGTACCCAAATGATATATATCATATTTTTAAAACCGATGGTGCTTTCGTTTGGTTTCTGTTATAAAACATATCAAATAAAAATGCCAGGACTGCACAAATGCCTCCAAAATGACTTGAGATGCACCTAAATTGTGTCCGAAAATGGTGTTATCGGCAGAATTCGGATAAGAGAAAGGGTATCAAAAGCACACCACATTTTTGCCCTGATTTTATCACAAATTCACAATGATTTTACCATGATTGCTGATTGCTATGGTGTGTTTTTCATGGGTCATGTGACTCATCAAAAACGTAACACGGGCACGTTAATGATGTGTTCTTGCTGTGTGTTTTTTTTTTTTTTTTTTTTTTTTTTTTTTTACTGAACAAAAATGCACCAAGCTGGATTTTTAACACCACAATGGAAGCACAATGGACTACTGTGAAGACATACATAGAATTTACAGGGATACTCCCCATGATCAAATTTTTTTTCTCGTATTTTTATTTTTTTGCTTTAGAAACATGCTGGTATTGAAGTGGTGAAGGTATACTTGGCCTTGTAAAAGTTGCCGAGTAGTAGCAATAACACTCCCCCTCCCTCCCTGAATCTACCATGCTTATAAAGTAGCAATTACAGTATACTAGTGAAAATGTAAGCTATGGGGTTGCACAAAGAGGAGAAGCCAAAATTACCTGCGCGGGGATCTCAGAAGAGGACGTTCTGGACAGCTCTCTGCAAAACCACACTGCACAGAGTAGGTAAGTATAACATGTTTGTTTTTTTAGAAAAAGAAAAGTGATCCACTTGACTGTTGATGCAATTCACATGGGGCAGTGGAGGTGCGGTGACGGTATAGTGGTGCGATTTTTAGCGCTGCTATACTGTCATATTTACAGCGATAGTCGGCAGCTAACGGTGTGGTTTTAACCCCTGCTAGTGGCCGAAAAGGGTTAATCCCACCCGCAATGCTCCTCTGCAGAGGCGCATCACCGGCGGTATTACCGCGGTTTCCCATTGATTTTAATGGGTAGGAGCAGTAAACACCCCACTCCTATACTGCTCCAAAGATGCGGCTAGCAGGACTTTTGGAGCGGTCCTGCTAGCGCACCACTTCAGTGTGAAAGCCTTTGGGCTTTTACACTGAAGACTGCAGGGCATGATTTTTTCAGGCGGTATAACTGCGATATTTTTAGCGCTAAACCGACTGAAAAACGTGTCAGTGAGAAAGGGGCCTAACGCTCAGGAGCTCAAAATTATAACTCTTCTGATCAGCTATGGATTTCTCATCCTGCCAGCACATGACCCACAGATCTGCACTTGTCTTTACCATAGCAAAGGACAATAGAGGACTTTTATGTAACTTTTCAATGTGCGAATCCTTTTGTCTACCCAACACAGGGTGACCCAGACTGTTTGTATGTAGCCAGTACATGTGCCTGATTTGTTCTGCAGGTATCCTTAGCCTAGGTTCTCACTGGAGCGATTTGTCATGCGATTTGAGAGATCAAATCGCATGACAAGTCGCAGCCTATTGGCGGCAATCCCACTGTTCCAATCGGTGCGACGCTGATTTTGTGGCGCCGCACCGATTTGCAAAAGTAGTTCCTGCACTACTTTTGCCGATTTCAGGCGATTTCTACAGACATCTGTGTATAAAGCCACACAAATGTCTATCAAGTAGCACTTGAAATCGCTCTACTTCAAGTTGCATTAGTGTGAACCAGGGCTAAAAATGCATTGGGGTTTAATTTCACTTTGTATAGGATGTAATTTTTATTTTTTATTTTTTTTATTTCATTACAGTTGCTAAATGGATTATGTTTCAGAAACTGATCTGCAAATATTATTTAAAAAAAAGGACATCATGAGGGAGCCCTGCAGGATGAGAAAAAATTAAAAAATTTGTGGTCAACACTATATATTGTTTTAACAAACGGATGGCAGTCGACGGGACACCTCCCATGGAGGCGTAGTATTTCTGTTTTTCTTTTTGTATTGGGACCTCTGTTATGTTTGTTTATTTCTGGTTGCATATGTTGAGATTTCCCCTTACTTCCTGTCCCAGTGACCACTAAGGAAATAAAGGAAACTTAACAATGGGTGCAGTAACAGCTATCAAAACTTGGCAGAGATTCTACCTCTGTAGTAAAAAGTACTCCTGTTTCTATCTATGGAGAGCTTTTGTCTAATGACAACATAGGAACATAAAGGGAAACTTGTGTAATGGACACTACAAAATCAACCCATAGATGTTTCAGTTTTTTTCTTTCAACGAGAAAGTTGAACAAAAAACAATTCTCCCATCCTTCGAGGTGGATGGGGGATTCCTCTGCTCAGCATTTGTATTCTGACAGGGGACACAGTATTGTATTCTCACACCATAAGAGAACACTGATCAGCGCTGCCGGCTTTAACCGACAGCACTGATGGAATTGCTGTACAGAAGGCTAGTTGTACAGATCCACTTTCCTCATACATGGATCAAACTTTGGCCAGTCCCTGCTGAATCAGCTGGTTTTTGATACATTTATTGCCAGCTTAAGTATGTCATGTTAAAAAACAACAAGTTTGGACTGGATATGCAAGTTTAAGGCCTGTTTTGTTCTAAAGATTTAATTTTATCTCCTACAGGATCAGTGATGTGCGGCAATTCCTGGAGAGCATGCCTTGCAAGTCTGAGAAGCTGCCCTTCAAATTGGCCACCTCTTTCCCTCTGTGTGACATCTTGGATGAGACCATCACCATCCAGGAAGCCCAACTCAACAATGCTGTTCTGGTCCAAAGACTGCAGAAAACCACAGAACCCTTCAGGGACTTTTAGTCCGTATTCCATCAGAAATCGTTGCTATAAACGGCTGAGGCTGAAAATGTTAGCTCTTAGTTTTCTTTCCCTCTTTTTATCAAAGATCTGAGAAGCACTGTGAATGGACTGGACTTATCTACCTATTTGGCTTGTTTTGGATGCTTTTTTTACATATTTTTGGTGTGCATGTGTGTTGAGATGGATGCTTGCAAGACTGTCACACTTTTTATACTGCTTTACAGTGTGAGGTTCTGTAACTTCTGGGTACAGGGGGTGCTTTAGCACATCTCCATTATCACTAAGCATGCATCTTCCTCATTGGCTCAAAGCTCCTCAGGTGCTTGCTAACATACGCCAGGCCTGTGCATGTGTATTTAAAAAATGGTCTGCAGACTTTACATGTGTGGCTTGAAGCTAAATTTACCATCTGTTCTGCAGAGAACAGTTCTTCCATGTTTATTTTATTCTTTTAAAGGGAGACTGTTTATTCATTTACAACAACCCTCAGTCCATTGAGTTACTCATGAAACGGAAATCGTTATTCATGGCAGGATGTGCTATATATAGTAAGCCATCATTTTCAGCTCAAGTGATTTTAGGGGTGAGATTTTAAACTGCCCTTTACTCAGGTAATGTTTTGGGGGTGTAAGGGCTCTTGCACATGGCCGCATAAAATGCGCTTGTGGTTCCTGGTTCCTAGACTCATTAAAACTAGGCTGTCCTAAAGCAACGCATGCTGATGCCTCGGGAAACAAACACATCCCTCTATACCAGGGATCCTCAAACTATGTTCCTCCAGCTGTTGTAGAACTACACATCCCATATGGCATTGTAACACACTGACATTCACAGACCTGACTAGGCATGATGGGAATTGTAGTTCCTGGACAACTAGATGGCCGTAGTTTGAAGACCCTTGCTCTATACTGCATCTTTCCATCAGTATGTTCTAGGACTAGTAGAACTTTTGATCTCTCTATATATCAAGGCTTTTATTGCTAGCAGCATCAGGTCACTTCACTACAGGAACAGCCCTGAAGTTCTGAAAACGCAGGGTATAAATCTACTTGGCTATAGTGACCTCTGTGCAGGGACAGGTGCCTCAGGGAAGACCCTAGTTTAAGTGACTTCACAGGGCACATTCCTAAAATGCTTTTTTAAGTACATTTTATCAAATTGATTTTCTCTGTTGAAACATAGATCTGCAGTAATAGAATATAATTATATCCCTACAGCAGGCATCCTGTCGTATCATTATTAAATCACGTATTGGCAACCCAAAGCCTTGTATTTCCTTCAGGGAATTTTGTATTGGTCAGAAGGGAAATAATCATGCATCTTTTTGCAGGTCCTGGCCTGCAGCTTATAGGACAAAGGGGCCAGCAGCACTACACATGTATTGTTTGCTCTTCCCCTGCTGACAACCCATCCTAGAAGGGGGTCATATGAATCTACATATTAAATCGGCATGCTGTCTTGAAAAGATTGCTGTGGGTTAGCAATGAAAATTCTTAGATTGTGCTTTTTTAAATTAAATGTTTTTACACTACTTGTGTCTTTTTATTGGATTTATTTAAATGTGTACATAAAGTGAAATTCCGGCTTAATCATAACTATTCTTAAATATGTCCCCGCCTCCCCCTTTTGCTACCTATCCTATCTGCCTTATGTAAAAAAACACCCCCCTTTTACACCCCATGCCCACCTAGACCTAGTAAACGAGACTGACACAGTAAAATTGGAGTAAAATTGGCCACAACAGCCATTTTATTTTGTAACCAAAATTAAATAATTAACCAAACTTTTGATGCTAGGAATTTCCAACAATTCCAACTATAATTATTAACAATATAAATACCAAACACTTGTATTACTATTTTTACACCAGTCCTAATTGGTCTTTGACAGTAATCCCCCATTAACCTTTTCTTCACCATAAAGAAAATGTTGATAGAAAGGTCTAATGCGCTACTGTGAGTAACCAGTGGTGGAAGAGTGGGTAGCAACCACAAATTGGGGCAGCGCAATCTGTGGTGTCCACAAAACACACTCATCGCCTATTTTACCTACCAACCTTTTCTTCACCACCACACTGCGTACCATCACCATACCAAGGCCTCCAGCCGACTCCAGCTCGGAGACACCCCTTTTTAACCCGCAGTGCACTGTCACCGTATTGCAGCGGACACCGTTCCACTGCAATAACCCCATAAGGAGCCCATCCCACCGATGAGCCCCCCAACCATTTCCATTTTCTCAGTTAACTGTCACCATCAAAGACCAAGGACACTGCCTCCGCTGTCGTGACACCTATTCACCGACCTGAAAGAAAAACAAACGCACAACACACAACATTGAACAAAACAAGGGAGGGTGGGTGGGAAAACCTGCCTCCCTGTGTCTATTCCACTCTGCCTGTGCCTTTTTTGGCGGCGTCCCCGCCCCCTATATAAGGCACTCCTCCCCTTCCCTAGAGCTAAGCCTACAGCCACTCCCCTGAACGCACCTCCTCATTCCTTAAAGCGGAGTTCCACCCAGGAAAACAACATTTGCCTATTTTGTTTAAAAAAATTAAATAAAAAAAACCTGAAGAAAAAAAAAAAATACTCACCCGAAATACCTGTTGCTATGCGGAAGTCCGTAATCTGCCTCTTCCACACCGCGGTGTCCTTTCTTCTGCTTCTTCATGGGGCGCACTGCTTTCTGGGAACTGTGTGTGTTCTCAGAGAGCAGCGTGCCCATTCACAAGCCAGCGTGAGACTCACGCAGGCGCAGTAGGAAATGGGCAGTGAAGCCGTACGGCTTCACTGCCTGTTTCCCATAGTGCGGATGGCGGCGCGGGACCCGGAGCGATCGTGGGACCGGCATCGGGGGGCCCATCAGCGCGGGCAAGTAGGACAAGGTAAGTGTCCTTATTTAAAGCGGAGTTCCACCCTTAAAATCACTTTTTTCATTACATCCAGCATACTGGCGTCAGCGCCAGTATGCTGTTTTTTTTTTAATGCATGTACTTACTGTTTCTCCCAAATTTAATTTCCTGGCGCACCGCGGTGTGTCGCCGCTATAAGGCGTCACGCCTTCCGGAAACAGCCGATTAGCATTCGGCGCCTGCGCATAGACCCAGGAGCTGACTGCGCAGGCGCTGAAAATAGCCGGTCCTAGTTCTGTTTTTTTCGGAGGGCGTGACGCGCTATATACGGCGCCTGTGCAGTCAGCTCCTGGGGCTGTGCGCAAGCGCCGAGTAAAAGCCGAATGCTAATCGGCTGTTTCCGGAAGGCGTGACGCCTTATAGCGGCGACACACCGCGGTGCGCCAGGAAATTTAAATTTGGGAAAAACAGTAAGTACATGCATTAAAAAAAATAAATAAACAGCATACTGGCGCTGACGCCAGTATGCTGGATGTAATGAAAAAAGTGATTTTAAGGGTGGAACTCCGCTTTAAAGTCCGCAGCTACACTGTTAGTGGCTGCTGACTTTAAAAAAAAAAAATCGCGGCTGGAACACCACTTTAACCCTTTGTTGCCCTGATTCCACCCCAGTCATGCCAGCCCTGCGTTATCTTCCCTTCTGTCCCTGTCACTCCGGGCTTCACTGTCATGTGATTCCCTGTGTCAGTGAGCAGCCAGCTGCACAGGTGTCGAGAGCACTTGGCAATGGCTGGGAATTCCAGTAGAGGTGACGCCAACCAAAAGCTTCCCATAGAAAGAATGAATACCTCTGGGGAGGTGGGACTTTCTAGGCAACCATAAATAGTGATGACAACTAGGTCATAAAAACATATAAATTTATTACAAAATATCACAAGACTATAGAAAATTCATTCACAATGACATATTGGTATATAGATCAAATTAGAAACAATAGTACTGCTAAAGATCATCATATACCCCAGGGCAAGGCTAAGGGTATGGATGGTCGTTACCAAAAGCTTCCCATGGTCCAGCCGATGTAGGTGATCCCTTCACTTCCCTACAGCTGACCGATTACTGACAGAGTGGGGATATGGGATTATGTGAGTGGAGCGGGCTGATAAAAGGTTAAGTATACACACTTTCTTTTTTTTTTTTTTTTTTTTTACATAGGGTGGCAGGAGGAGGGAGGGGACATACCGTTGGGTCCAAATGTATTTCGACACAGGCACAATTTTCATACTTTTAGCTCTGTGTGCCACCAGAATAAAATGAAAATAAAACATTTCAAATTAATTTGAAGTGTAGTTTTGGATTTAATTCAAAGGGTTTAAAGCAGGGGTGGGGAACCTTTTTTCTGCCAAGGGCTTTTGGATTTTTGTAACATCATTCGGGGGCCGTACAAAATGATCAACTTAAAAATTAGCACCGCACATCTGGACCCCTTTACATTACACAGCACCGCATCTCTGGACCCCTTTACATTACACAGCACCGCATCTCTGGACCCCTTTACATTACACAGCACTGCATCTCTGGACCCCTTTACATTACACAGCACTGCATCTCTTGACCTTTTTACATTACACAGCACCGCATCTCTGGACCCCTTTACGTTACACAGCACCCTGCACCTCTGGACCCCTTTACATTACACAGCACCGCACCTCTGGACCCCTTTACATTACACAGCACCGCATCTCTGGACCCCTTTACATTACACAGCACCGCATCTCTGGACCCCTTTTACATTACACAGCACCGCACCTCTGGACCCCTTTTACATTACACAGCACCGCATCTCTGGACCCCTTTTACATTATACAGCACTCTGGACCCCGTTTACATTACACGGCAACACTCTGCACCACTAGACCCCTTTAGATTTACACAGACACCCCCCAGGATTTAATTCAAAGGGTTTAAAGCAGGGGTGGGGAACCTTTTTTCTGCCAAGGGCCATTTGGATTTTTGTAACATCATTCGGGGGCCTTACAAAATGATCAACTTAAAAATTAGCACCGCACATCTGGACCCCTTTACATTACACAGTACTGCATCTCTGGACCTTTTTACATTACACAGCATCGCATCTCTGGAGCCCTTTTACATTACACAGCATCGCATCTCTGGAGCCCTTTTACATTACACAGCACCGCATCTCTGGACCCCTTTTACATTACACAGCACTCTGGACCCCGTTTACATTACACAGCAACACTCTGCACCACTAGACCCCTTTTAGATTTACACAGACACCCCCCAGCTCTGTCCTTTCCTGCATTAATCATGCAGATGGAGAGACAGTGAGCAGCGCTGAACAGAGGGCAATCACCTGCTGGTTTACTTATGTTCGCTTCAGCAGCTCTCTACTCAGCGCTGCTCAATGTCTCTCTCTCCCCTGCGGTACAGGAGAGTGTTTGCTTACCTTGCAGCTGGAGATGGAGAAAATTAAACTTGGCGCGCTGTAAACACGTGCACACGTCAGCGCAGAGGCACAGCGCCTCCCACTTCACCGCCCGCCAATCACTGCTGTTATCTGTTTTTTCAGCCCTTCCGCCTGGTTGGCTGGTGTTCCCTGCCACTCCCACATCAAGGGAGACAGACAGTTCCAACAGCCAACCAGGCGGAAGGGCTGAAAAAAAAAGTTTCCTGCTCGGCGGGACTCGGGGCTATTAGTGAAAGCCGAGACTCGGGGCTTTTCATCGACCCATTCGGGGCTCCAGCCTCCCCAGCCCACAGCTCCGTGGACACGCACTCAGTGGCACGGGGGGCCAGATGGAATGATTTTGCGGGCCGCAAGTTCCCCACCCCTGGTTTAAAGCCAGGTGATGAGTGGTTCCCGATTTTTTTTTTTTTTCCAGACAAGATGCAGGCCAAAGATTTCTATCTTTGTTTTATATGATGCTACAAGCTCGGCCCACCTATTTTTGGGCAGTTTCCCCCATTCTTTGCAGGACCTCTCAAGCTCCATCAGGTTGAATGGGGAGCCTCGGTGTACAGCCATTTTCAGATTTCTCCAGAGATGTTCAATCGGGTTATGTCTGGACCACTCAAAAGGCATTGACAGAGCTGTCACATAGCCACTATTTAGTTATCGTGGCTGTGTGCTTAGGGTTGTTGTCCTGTTGTAAGATGAACCTTCGTCCCAGTCCAGAGCGCTCTGGAGCAGGTTTTCAGCTTTCAGCGCTGTCGCATCTTTTCTTCGATCCCTACTAGTCTCCCAGTTCCTGTTGCTGAAAAACATTCCTACAGCATGATGCTGCCACCACCATGCTTCACTGTAGGGATGGTATTGGCCAGGTGATGAGCAGTGCCTGATTTCCCCCAGACATGATGCTTCCCATTCAGGCCAAAGTGTTCTATCTTTGTTTCATCAGACTAAGGATTTTTTTTTCTCGTGGTCTGAAAGTCCTTCAGGTGTCTTTTTAGAAAAATCCAGGTGGGCCGTCATGTGCCTTTTACTGAGGAGTGGCTTCTGTCTGGCCACTCTACCATACAGGCCTGATTGGTGGACTGCTGCAGAGATGGTTGTGGGAAAAAAGGACGCCAATTTTGTTTGGGAGCCACTTCCCACGACTGCGCAATTGTCGCTTAAAGCGACGCAGTGTCGAATCACAAAAAGGGGCAAGGTCCTAACCCGGGTCTTGAGTGGTTAATAAATCTGCAAAGATTTCAAATGTCTTTTTTTTTTTTTTAAAGGTGTTTATTTAACTTTTTTTTTTTTTTTTTTAATAAGAGAGCAAACAAATAAAAGGCGGCAAAGCAGCCAAAATGACATAGTATTACATATGCATATATATAACAACAAGGCCAGACCAACAGTAGACCAGCCAAACAGAAGAAAACCCCCAAGACATTCACTCACACAGCCACTCCACAGCACACAACCACACACATGCAAACTTACACACAGCGACAGCGACCGCAAGACACAATATGGCAAAATACCAAAAGGCATATATAGTGTAATGAGGAACCAAGTGTATCCTAATCATAGAAAATTAATTGGCGGGTTGGGAGGAGAGAACCCCCCCCCAAAAGTCCCTAGAGACATTCAGCCACGGCTGCCACACCTTATAGAATTTTTTGGGGCATGCCCTACTAACATATACCAGTTTGAACTTAGGAAGGAGACCATGAATGATATTAAAAAAAACATTGCTCGAGAGAGGGCCCGCATCCTTCCAGTGAAGCAGTATGGTTTTTCTTGCATAGTATAGCAAAATACGTAACAAAGTCCGGGGGTAAGAACGGTGGACGTAGTCATTCAGTACCCCCAATAGTCCAACTTCCGGAGTATGAGGCACCTGTAGATGTAGTTCATCAGTGAAAAAGGCAAATACATCCTTCCAGAAAGTGGAGAGCCCTGGGCACGTCCAAAACATATGGAACCAATCTGCAGCCACCACCCCACATCTACAACAGGCAATATTCCGCCCCAAACCCATCCTAGTCAATCTAGCAGGAGTGTAGTGAAGATGGTGTATAAATTTAAATTGAACCAAAACATCCGCAGTACTGATGAGATCCTGAAAGCACACTTCCGTGGCTTCTTCCCAATCCTCCTCGGAAAGCTCAGGCATGAGCAACAGCCACTTGGCCCGAGAGGTCCGAAAAGGATCGGTGCCCGTCAATTGGAGGCGGCCATAGAAGGCCGACACCAACCCGGCACTCTCAGCAGAGGACAGCAGACCCTCCACGGGAGCCTCCATGAGCTCAACGTGCAGGGACCCAAACTGCGCCCGTAGGGCATGTCTCAGCAGAAGATATTTGTAGAAGAACTTGTTGTCAAGCCCAAAATTCTCCCGGAGCGTTTCAAACGGCAGTAGCGCATCTTCTACAATGATTTGAGATAGATGCGTTATACCGCAGCGGGTCCACCACATTGAATCCGGGTGACCATAAAATTCTGGGAGGTTGCGGTTCCGCCACAGAGGAGTCCGCGGCGACACGCCGGATGGGACATGCGCCAGCAGTTTCCCACTCTCCTCCCAGGCCAGTAAACTGACCTCGACAGGAGAAAACCTGGAACGTGCAGACCTTTTAAACCTATGCAACTCATCCCTCAAGCAAGTAGGGGGGTCAAACATAGACAGTAGGAGAGCAGTGGCCGGGGTCTGGGGGTCAGTGTGTAGCCAATCATGGACATATGTGAGCTGGGAGGCTAAGAAATAATGTCGCATATTCGGGCAGGCCAGGCCACCCTCAGCCTTGGCCGCCTGGAGGGAAGATCTATTTATACGAGGATGGCCACCGTTCCAGATGAAACCAAAAAGAGCCGAATCCAATTTTGCAAAAAATTGTTTAGTAGGGAAGGTCGGGGAGGCGCGAAAGCAGTAAAGAAGTTTGGGTAGAAAAATCATTTTAAAAATATTAATACGTCCAAGGAGATTGAGGGGTAGCGACGCCCACGTACGAAACTTATCCGCCATCTGTTGCAAAATAGGGGTAATATTGAGGTCCTCATACCTAGAGAGGTCGCCATGTATCTGAATGCCCAGATATTTAAAGGACTGTGACAAAAGAATGCGAGACCCCTGTAGGTATTCGAGAGGGATTACCGGGCCGATTGCAAAGGCCTGAGACTTCTCCCAGCCCACCTGGAGCCCTGAGACCGCACCAAACTCCTCGACCACCTGTATGAGGGCATGAAAGGAACGCTCAGTCCCATCGAGATAGATCAGGGCATCGTCCGCGTAGAGAGATATCCTCTCCTCCAGCAGACCTGATCTGATGCCTCCAATCCCAGCCGCCTGCCGCACCGCCAAGGCCAAAGGCTCGATGGCAAGCGCGAACAGGAGCGGAGAGAGAGGGCATCCCTGCCTGGTGCCCCGTTTAAGGGGAAACTGGTGCGAAATATCCCTGTTCGTGCGGACCCTAGCCCTCGGAGTTGCGTACAGCAATTGGACCCATTTAATAAAACCCTGGCCTATCCCCATGCGAGCCATAGTCTCCCAGAGGAAGGGCCAACTAACAGTGTCAAAAGCTTTCAATATATCCAGGGCGAGGACCAAACCACTACATTTCGCGCGTGCTGCTCTGTGGATATGCAAGAATAACCTGCGGATATTATCATATGTACTCCTGCCAGGCATAAAACCAGACTGGTCTGGCGGTACAAGAGATAAAACAACTGTCTGAAGCCTGATGGCCAGTATTTTTGCTAGAATTTTGGAGTCATTATTTAGAAGCGATATGGGACGATAGGAACCGCAAAGCATCTTATCCTTGCCAGGTTTAGGTAGGACCACAATTAGGGCCTCATTCATAGAGTCCGGAAGTTTCCCCATCGCAAGGGAGTCCTGGTAAACCTTAAGTAGTTTAGGGGCCAGTTCCTCTATATGAGTCCGATACCACTCCGATGGGAGTCCGTCCATACCTGGAATCTTGTTTGGGGGCAGGAGGCGAATGGCCTCGACAACCTCTTTCAGGGTAATAGGCCTGTCTAGCACAGATCTCTGAGAGTCATTTAGGCTAGGAAAGCTGAGAGTTTCAAAGAAACCCAGAAAGTCTGATTCTATCGGATTCACCCCACCCCCATAAAGACTGCTATAGAAATCTGCAAAGGCCCGATTAATGGACAGTGCATCCGTGGCGGAAGAGCCGTCAGGGAGTCGGATAGCAGCTATCGAGGAATCCTGAAATTCCGTGTGGGCCAGATAGGCCAAAAGCCTACCATTCTTCCCGCCATGTTCAAGGATGCGAGCCGACAGGTACAGTTGTTGTTTTTTAGTAAGATCTATCATATGCAACTGCAGCGCCCTGTGGGCATCCGTCAGCAGACCCCTGGATTCGGAGGAGGGAGCACCCGAATGACGGGCGCGAGCCTCCTCCAGAGCCCCATGAAGGGCATCCCCAGTTTCCCGTTTAGTGCGTCTGTAAGCCTGAATACGGGAGATATACGACCCCCTGACAACCGCTTTAAAGGCGTCCCATTCCGATCCCAAGGCTGCGGAGCCCCCGTTAGTAGACCAATATACCGCCATGTCAGTGGGGATTGCCTCAGCAATCTCTGGGGTAGAGACCCAAAGAGGACTGAGTCGCCAGGACCGGAACAACGGTCTATGACCCAGCTGCAAGTCCACCTGCAGCATAGAGTGGTCTGATTCAGTTCGGGAGACATACACCATGGACCGTACACAGGGCAGAAAATCCCCCGTGGCCAGAGCATAGTCAAGTCTGGAAAGCACTGCATAGGACCTAGACTGGCAGGAGTACACTCTCTCAGTGGGATGTTTCCATCGCCATAAATCCACATATTTATATGTAGAGCACCACGCGCGAAATAATTTAGACTCTGAATGCAAGGGTTTCAATCTATCTAAGTCAGGTTGCAGAACGGAATTAAAATCCCCAAGAATTAACATAGGAGCAGCAGGCAAAGCAGCAAAATGAACACTAAGTTGAGCAAACACCGTGGCCGTGACTGGAGGAGGAAGATACACAGAGGTAAGGATAAGAGGGGTCCCATGAACCGTGGCATGGAGAATAACAAACTGGCCTTTGGGATCAAGAATAACTTGATGGCACAGAAAGGGCAATCCCTTGCGAATCAAAATGGCAACCCCCCGGGAGTAGTTTGAGTAAGTGGATTGATAATGACTGGCTACCCAGTGTTTCTTGAGAGCCATCACCTTGGACCCCATGAGATGAGTTTCCTGAAGGCACAGGATATGGGGTTTGACATGTTTCAGGGCCTCAAAAACGGACGCCCTCTTGAATTTGGAGTTCATCCCACGGACATTCCAGGAGCAGATCACCACCCTAGCCATGGGAACAACGGGATTGTATGGACAGGAGGGGAGGAAACATGTAGGAGGGTTTGAGGAGGGACCCCTCCCCCAGTCACAGCAACAGGAGAAACCAACGGCCGCAGCGCTAAACATACAAACCACCACTCACACTTCAGACATACCAACACACATACAACTATATACAGTAGAACATTCAAAGCCAATAAGGCCATCAACACCCCTGCCCGACTCCAAAAAGGCGGAGAGGGCCTAAACCCAAAACTTGGTACCCGCATCGGGCGCATGGCCTGCGTTGGTAAAGAAAAGACTAAGAGAAAAGCAACAAAAAAAAAAGGGAAAAACAAAATTGGAATATATAGTCAAAGTTCAGCTATAGTGTTCCACAAGCAGCAGCAAACAAAAAATAAAATAAAAAAAAATGTCTATATACTGAAATCCTCAACTGGAGAGGGAAAACCACTCCAGGGCAGCTCAGCCCCAGTCAGGGACCGGGGAAAAAAACAAGGTACTCACCCCATGAGAGTAAAGTGCAAACGTCCGCCGTCAGCCATCAAAAAATCAAAACAGGGAATGTCAAAGATGAATTAAACCATAGAGGAATAGGCGGAAAAGTGCAGGGACAGCGGATCAACAACGATACCTTCCAATTTGCGTCGGCCAGCTTCATGCAGGAGATCTAGGAGGACGCGGCAACGATTCCCACCAGGACGTGACATCTTGCGGGGACTGAAAGAAGTGGACTTTCCCCTGGTAGGCAACCCGGAGGGTGGCAGGAAACAGCATGGAGTAACGGACATCTTGTTCCCGCAGCTTCTGCTTAATTCGTTGGTAGCCAGCCCTGCGATTTCGGACCGACACAGAGTAATCCGGAAAGAGGGACACCGCGGCGTTATTAATTCGCAGGCTGCCCTTCCTCCTGGCAGCTCCCAAAATGGAATCGCGATCCCTATAATTCAGCAGGCGGATCACCATCGTACGAGGAGGGTGGCCTTCAGGCAGGGGGCGCCCAGGGACTCGGTGTGCCCTCTCAATAACAAAGCAAGAGGAGAGCTGGTCACGGCCAAATTCCTGTTCCAGCCAGGTCTCCAAAAAAGCAACCGGGTCATTGCCCTCCACCCTCTCAGGCAGCCCGACCAGACGCAGGTTATTTCGGCGTAGGCGATTTTCAAGGTCATCGACCTTGACCTCTAGCGTGTCAATTCGTCCCCCATAGGACTTAAGTTTAGGCAGGATAGGGGTAACAGTGTCCTCCAAATCGCTAACCCGTTGCTCTGCTTCAGTGACCCGGCCACGCAACTTGTGCACATCCTGCCGCATAATGTTCAGGTCTAGTTTCAGGCCATCCACCTTACCCACAAGATCAACATGGTTTACCTTGATCGTGGCCAGGACCTCTGCCAGAGTGGGTTCCTTAGTGGTGGATACGTCTGCCAATGCAGGGGCCGCATGGTCAGGGACATCCATCGCTTCCTGGTGCACCGGGGAGGGTGGTGGGGACCCGTCCTGGCTATCCCCGAAGAGATCCGGCGTAGAAGCAGGAGAGGCACTCAGCCCGGGAACGGTGTTGCGGCGGCCATCTTGGCAGGAGCGCGTGGTAACGCTCATCTTCGGCGGCGGCTGTTTCTTTGCCCGCCGCTTTCCCATCCACCAGAATGTCCCCCAGGAATGCAGGAAACACTCCCCAAGGCAGTCGGGCACAAACGAAGCTAGCTGTCAGCGCTGGGCGAGCAGGATGGAGCAGGATTGCCTGGGGAGAGTACGGAGCTGCTCAGGAACACGTCCGATCACATCCCACGCTCGGCCACGCCCCCAGATTTCAAATGTCTTCATGTTGTCATTATGGGGTATTTGTAGAATTTTGAGAAAAATAATGAATTGAATTCATTTTGGAATAAGCCGCTTTAATTGTAACCCTTCAGAGAGGGGATTAACATTCCTATCACTTTTCTGTGCTATCTGTGTTCCTATTGGAGAGATTTACCTTTGCTTGCATTATACACATCAAAGAAAGAGAGGTAAGTCCCCTTTTAGATGTCTTCATAAAAAGTGACCTTATTGGGAGATTTACCCACCTTCTTTTTCAGATAAGAACTCAAAGGGCCAGATTCACAGAGCGATTACGCCGGCGTAACAGGAGATGCGCGGCATAAGTCTAAATTTGCGCATGCGTTTCGATACTCCGCATCCCCAAAACGAGATACGCAGGAAATCTACTTTTTTTTGTCTAGCGTAATTTCGTTAGACAGGCGCATCCGTCCGCGCAAAACTGCGCTAGACACACCATTGATTTGCTATTCAAATATGCTAATGAGGGAGTTAAGGGGATCCACAAAAGAACGTTGGTGCAGCGCAGGCTACGCGCTGTGCGCAACAGCTGCACGGCTTGTCTAAAATTAGACCATATAAAAGGTGGTATAAAATTAGACAATTCGTCTACATGTCAGAGAAAGCAACACTGTTAGTGAGGAGCAGAGCAGTCACACGTGTTGCCCAACAATCTGTATGCCAACATGCCAGTGACATCCATGCTCATACCTATACTACTGACTTTAGATGAGCAAAGAAGGAGGAGGGCACGGAGGATGGCACGGGAGAGGATTTTTTTTTTTTTTTACAAAAAAAAATTCTTTGCTTTAAGAAACATTTTTACAAAAAATATACATACATATATACATCAATACATAACATACATACAAATTACAAACACGGTCTCACTATCTTTCAATAGCCCTTTTAAACCTTGATGGATATAATAATCTAATCTGATACAATCCCCTCACTCTTCACTTGATATATCACACACGCATAGACATCTTTTGGCATGAGTGATTCTGAGGTGTCTCGCATCTTCAGATTCACCCCTCATGCCATCCTGGAATTAACCACAACCCTGCAGGAGCCCAACACCAGCCCAACACATGACACCACCCATGACAGCTACATATACAATCAGAGCCCCATCCCCACAGATTTCGAACAGAACATGTATGGGGCCAGCTGGCTGGTTGGTGAGTGACATGGGTGGCAGGCATGACTGACCCCCCTATGATGCTGAAATCACAAGGGGTACATGCACTACTAACATCCTCCTGTCTTATCCCTTCAGGGTGACTCTGCATATGCACTGGGACCCCATCTCATGACTCCTATATGGAACCCCCCTAACCAAGGCTACCCCGTCTTCTGAGGGAAGAGCAGCCAGGAGACAGCTCACATTAGGCCTCTTTGCACGTTAAACACACACATTAATCATGGCACAATGAGAATGCATGCATGCACACCACTGTGGTCCCTAGCACAGACACATCACATCCTCATCACATTGGATTGACACAAGCCCACCATGCAGGACTTGTGAGCTGCCATGCCACGGCTCCAATTATGTCACTGTACATCAGGGGTGCCCAACCTTTTGAAGAGCAAAGGCCACTTAAGCAACTTGGTAACCGGTCACGGGCCACAATGAGTAGAGTAGGTGGATGGCAGCCTATTCGGCTCTATAGAGCCCACTCTACTGTCAGAACACCAAACTCGCAGGTAATAGAAGTCTACGGATCAGTGCAGGTAACCCACAGGTGCTCTTCTCTGCACCTGCAGATCAGTTTGAAAGCAGCCCAGCAACCACTGCAGAACAGATATGCCCATATATACACTGTGATTTTAGTAATAAAAAAACCTTACCTTTAATAACAGTATTCTATTCTATTTTATTCCATCCCAGAGCAGGAGGTCGTGGGCCACATCAGAGGGCTCCGCGGGCCATATGGCCCCCGGGCCACTGGTTGGGCACACCTGCTGTACATTCATACACCATTCACACGGACCTGGGGATCACTTCTCCACCACAAATGAGGGTGACAACCCCCTTTTCCGGCAGGAATGTCACCCCCACATTCCCAAATCATACACAAACAGAACCAAAAAAATAAAAAAATTGACCAGCAAAAATAAAAAAAGCCCAGATAAAATATAATTTAAACAAAATAACAACAAAGAAAACACATAAAAGACAAAAATCACTCTGCAAAACAGTCCCCAAATATCTCAAAGACACGTCACAAACAAACGCTAATAAACAACAGAACAAAAGCACCTTGCTGTATAGGGAGGGATACAAAGGGATGTACTTTTGCAAAGGAAGTGCGTTTGTGTCTGTCTATTTATGCTGTTTGCGTATTTCTCTAATTTGCCCTAGTCCACTTCCAATTTCACTGATTGCGCCGTTCCCGAGTTTTGAGCATGCGCACAGAGGTGCTGACCATGGTCTGCTTCAAGCACGCATGCGCGAGCCGGCCGGCCCTTCATTTGCATGGGGTCACGGTTCATTTCAATGTAACACGCCCACGTCCTTTCCAATTTGTATTACTCCGCCTTACGCCTCTGAAATAACGTTGCGCAGGTGCAAATTTCTGCGTAAAACTGACGATCATAGGGTGATTGCGCCGCTACATTGCGCCAGTCTAACGTAAAGGCGGTGCGCTACGCCGGTCCAATAATGCGCAGATGTACCTGAATCTGGCCCAAAGATTTTAGGCATATTCTCTCACTTTCACTTCCCATTTATTTGTAGTGCATTTTGCAGATTTGCATCACAGAACGTGTTCCATAGGAAACCATGGTAAATGGACTGTAGTGAAAACCTGCAAAAAGCACTAAAAAAGTATCGCAATCTAAGTGTCGCTGGTCCCCAAAAAAGTGTCAGGTGTCCAATTTGTCTGTGGCAATATCGCATCAACGACGACAATTTTGAAAAAAAATACAATATTTTTTACTTGGTGCTATAAAAAAATAGCCCAATTTAAAAAAAAATATTCAGTTTAGGGCGATACGTATTCTTCTACATATTTTTGGTAAAAAAAAATAAAAAATCGCAGTAAGCGACTGGTTTGCGCAAAAGTTATAGCGCCTACAAAATAAGGGACAGAATTATTATTTTTTATTATTTTATTTTTTTACTAGTAATGGCGGCGATCTGCGATTTTTATTGCGACTGCGACATCATGGCGGACACATCGGACACTTTTGACACATTTTTGGCACCATTCACATTTATACTGCAATCAGTGCTATAAATATGCACTAATTACTGTATAAATGTGACTGGCAGGGAAGGGGTTAACACTAGGGGGTGAGTAAGGGGTTAATGTGTATCCTGCATTGTGTTCTAACTGTGGGGGGAGGGGGGGTGACTGGGGGGGTGACCGATCTGTGTCCCTATGTATAAGCAACACAGATCAGTCTGCTCTCTCCAGTGACAGGACGCTGTCATTGTGAGAGCCGGCAATGAGATATGATCTCATATGTTTACATATGAGATCATCTCTCATTGGCCCATCAGATCGCATCGCAAACGGCCACTCTGATTGGCCGTTCGCGGCGATCTGTGATTGGCTGTGTCCAAGGGACACGGGCAGTACACAAGTTCCCCGCTGCGCGCTCTGGAGCGCGCGCTGGGAACGAGGAAAGGGGCTGCCGTGAAAACACGGCAGCCCGGAGATTTAGAACCACCCTGCGGCCGCATATAGTCGTACGGCCGTAGGGAAGTGGTTAATGGTCTAAAAAAAATTTTTTTTTTCAACCTGATCATTAAAATGGCCTTGCCTACACACTATCATGAAAAAAAAATGCTCTAGCAAAGTGCGGTGACGTACAACACGTACGACTGCACTTTAAATGGGAAGTTCCATGCAGATGGCGCCACCCTTGGGGCTGCTTTTGCTGATTTTGTGATAGTAAAAGACGATTCGCGCTTTTCAGTCTGTTACTGCGTGAAGAATGTGCTATCTCCATTATGAACGCTAGTTTTACCAGAACGAGCGCTCCCGTCTCATAATTTGCTTCTGAGCATGAGTGTTTTTTTCACGTCGTTAAAGCCCACACGACCATTTTTTACGACGTTAAAAACGTCAACGTTAAAAACGGTGTGAAAAATTAGAGCATGTTCAAAATTTTTAATGCCCATTTTTTACATTGTGAAAGTGGAGCCCACACACAATCGTTTTTAACTACTTGCCGATCAGTCGCCGCAGTTATACGACATCTACGTCATCAGCCAGTCAGCCAATAGGGGCGCGTGCGAGCCACCTGCTCGCCCCTGGTCCCGACGCGCGTGCACGGCGGGCGCGATCACCGCCAGACACCCACAATCGCTCATGACTGTTCGCTATTCATACAATGTATGAACAGCGATCTGTCATTTCCCCCAGTCAGTCCCACCCCCCCCCATACAGTTGGAACACACCCAGGGAACATAATTAACCCCTTCCCCGCCCCCTAGTCTTAACCACTTCCCTGCCAGTGGCATTTTTATAGTAATCAATGCATTTTTATAGCACTGTTTGCTATAAAAATGCCAATGGTCCCAAAAATGTGTCAAAAGTGTCCGCCATAAGGTCGCAGTACTGATAAAAATCGCTGATCGCCGCCATTACTAGTAAAAAAATTTGGTTTAATAAAAATGCCAGAAAACTATGCCCTATTTTGTAAACGCTATAACTTTTGCGCAAACCAATCAATAAATGCTTATTGCAATTTTTTTTTTTTTTTTACAAAAAATATGTAGAAAATAGTGAAGAAAAAGTAAAAAATATTCATTTTTTTTCAAAATTGTCGCTCTATTTTTGTTTATAGCGCAAAAACTAAAAACCGCAGAGGTGATCAAATACCACTAAAAGAAAGCTCTATTTGTGGAAAAAAAAGGACGTAAATTTTGTTTGGAAAACACGTCGCACAACCGCGCAATTGTCAGTTAAAGCGACACAGTGCCGAATCACAAAAAGTGGCCCGGTCATTGACCAGCAATATGGTCCGGGGCTGAAGTGGTTAATGACATAAAAAAAAAACATAATTTTTTACAACCCGAAAAACGGTCGTGTGTACGCGGCATTAGTTGCTCATTACCTGGATAGAAGACACCTGGGAGCCAGAAATCTTGCTGATTGGTAGGGGATTAAATACTTATTTCACTCATTAAAATACAAATCAATGTATAACTTTTTTTAAATGAGTTTTTCTGGATCTTTTTGTTGTTATTCTGTCTCTCACTGGTAAAATAAAGCTACCATTAAAATGATAGACTGATCATTTCTTTGTCAGTGGGCAAATATCCAAAATCAGCAGGGGGTCAAATACTATTTTCCCTCACTGTATGGGAAGCAGTGCTGACATCTACTGCCCGCCCCCTAGTGGCTGCACCCAGCGCTGGCTGCACACAGTACAGTGGCACTGACATGGAAGAAGGAGCGCTGGATCCCCGGCTCAGCTCACTGACAGCCAACTGCAAGAGGGGCAGCAACCAATCAGCACAGCGCCAGGTGAGTGCCAGGTGTACCAGGGGCCATCGCATGGTGTCTGCAGGTAGTTTTCTTATTACAGTACATGGCATTACAATATACACTCAGCATTCCAGGTAATAGATCATAGGCTCTTCCAGTACACATACATTGTATGGATGTCATGTCCAGCATTGTATACAGCACTGTGCACAGACACATCTGCCATAAGGAAACTCATACAGACCTACTGGACATATTAAATGTACTGTACATCTATATTGTATCATTGTCTATATATATTAATTCATCTATATTTTATCTCTGTCTATATATATTAATTCATCTATATTTTATCCTTTTTCTATATATTAATTCATCTATATTTTATCTCTGTCTATATATATTAATTCATCTATATTTTATCCCTTTTCTATATATTAATTCATCTATATTTTATCCTTTTTCTATATATTAATTCATCTATATTTTATCCTTTTTCTATATATTAATTCACCTGTATTTTATCTCTGTCTATATATATTAATTCATCTATATTTTATCCTTTTTCTATATATTAATTCATCTATATTTTATCCTTTTTCTATATATTAATTCATCTATATTTTATCCTTTTTCTATATATTAATTCATCTATATTTTATCCTTTTTCTATATATTAATTCATCTATATTTTATCCTTTTTCTATATATTAATTTATCTATATTTTATCTCCGTCTATATATTAATTCATCTATATTTTATCCTTTTTCTATATATTAATTCATCTATATTTTATCTCTGTCTATATATTAATTCATCTATATTTTATCCTTTTTCTATATATTAATTCATCTGTATTTTATCTCTGTCTATATATTAATTCATCTATATTTTATCCTTTTTCTATATATTAATTCATCTATATTTTATCTCTGTCTATATATTAATGCATCTATATTTTATCCCTGTTTATATATCTATACATCTACAGTGCAGAAAATAAGTATTTGAACACCCTGCTATTTTGCAAGTTCTCCCACTTGGAAATCATGGAGGGGTCTGAAATTATTATCGTAGGTGCATGTCCACTGTGAGAGAAATAATCCAAATTTTTTTTCCAGAAATCACAATTTATGAATTTTTAACTATTTATTTGTATGATACAGCTGCAAAGAAGTATTTCAACACCTGTCTATCAGCTAGAATTCTGACCCTCAAAGACCTGTTAGTCTGCCTTTAAAATGTCCACCTCCACTCCATTTATTATCCTAAATTAGATGCACCTGTTTGAGGTCATTAGCTGCATAAAGACACCTGTCCACCCCATACAATCAGTAAGAATCCAACTACTAACATGGCCAAGACCAAAGAGCTGTCCAAAGACACTAGAGACAAAATTGTACACCTCCACAAAGCTGGAAAGGGCTACGGGGAAATTGCCAAGCAGCTTGGTGAAAAAAGGTCCACTGTTGGAGCAATCATTAGAAAATGGAAGAAGCTAAACATGACTGTCAATCTCCCTCAGACTGGGGCTCCATGCAAAATCTCACCTTGTGGGGTCTCAATGATCCTAAGAAAGGTGAGAAATCAGCCCAGGACTACACGGTAGGAGCTGGTCAATGACCTGAAAAGAGCTGGGACCACCGTTTCCAAGGTTACTGTTGGTAATACACTAAGACGTCATGGTTTGAAATCATGCATGGCACGGAAGGTTCCCCTGCTTAAACCAGCACATGTCAAGGCCCTTCTTAAGTTTGCCAATGACCATTTGGATGATCCAGAGGAGTCATGGGAGAAAGTCATGTGGTCAGATGAGACCAAAATAGAACTTTTTGGTCATAATTCCACTAACCGTGTTTGGAGGAAGAAGAATGATGAGTACCATCCCAAGAACACCATCACTACTGTGAAGCATGGGGGTGGTAGCATCATGCTTTGGGGGTGTTTTTATGCACATGGAACAGGGCGACTGCACTGTATTAAGGAAAGGATGACCGGGGCCATGTATTGCGAGATTTTGGGCAACAACCTCCTTCCCTCAGTTAGAGCTTTGAAGATGGGTCGAGGCTGGGTCTTCCAACATGACAATGACCCGAAGCACACAGCCAGGATAACCAAGGAGTGGCTCTGTAAGAAGCATATCAAGGTTCTGGCGTGGCCTAGCCAGTCTCCAGACCTAAACCCAATAGAGAATCTTTGGAGGGAGCTCAAACTCTGTGTTTCTCAGCGACAGCCCAGAAACCTGACTGATCTAGAGAAGATCTGTGTGGAGGAGTGGGCCAAAATCCCTCCTCCAGTGTGTGCAAACCTGGTAAAAAACTACAAGAAACGTTTGACCTCTGTAATTGCAAACAAAGGCTACTGTACCAAATATTAACATTGATTTTCTCAGGTGTTCAAATACTTATTTGCAGCTGTATCATACAAATAAATAGTTAAAAAATCATACATTGTGATTTCTGGAATTTTTCTTTTTGATTATGTCTCTCACAGTGGACATGCACCTACGATAACAATTTCAGAGCCCTCCATGATTTCCAAGTGGGAGAACTTGCAAATTAGCAGGGTGTTCAAATACTTATTTTCTGCACTATGGCCCAGATTCACAGAGCGATTACGCCTGCGCAACTGCTGTTGCGCGTGCGTAAGTCTAAATGTGCGCGTGCGTATAGTTGGACGCGATTCACAAAACAATATACGCCAGAAATCTACGTTTTTTGGTCCGGCGTAATTGAATTAGACATTCGCTTCCCTTCGTGCAAAACTGCGCTAGACACACCA
Organism: Rana kukunoris; assembly: GCA_029574335.1. Taxonomy (NCBI): domain Eukaryota; kingdom Metazoa; phylum Chordata; class Amphibia; order Anura; family Ranidae; genus Rana; species Rana kukunoris. The sequence goes on along the minus strand of CM056052.1, from coordinate 68,656,687 downwards.
TTGATTTGCTAGTCAAATATGCTAATGAGGGAGTTACGGGGATCCACAAAAAAACGCAGTTGCTGCGCAGGCTACGCGATGTGCGCAACAGCAAAATGTTCTGTCTAAAGTTAGAGGACCTAAAAGCTGGTCTAAATTTTGAAAAAAAGTCTAATTGTCAGATAAAGCAACACTGTTAGTGAGGAGTTCAGCAGTCACACGTGTTGCCCAACAATCTGTATGCCAACATGCCAGGGGCATCGTCGCGCATAGCTATACTACTGACTTTAGATGAACAAAGAAGGAGGAGGGCACGGAGGATGGCACTAAGGAGGGCACGGGAGATGTTTTTTTTAATTTTTTTATTTGCTTATATAAAATTTACAATTTAAATTAATCTAATACAATATTCTTATCTGATACAAGCCCCTCACTCTTCACTTGATATATCACACACGCATAGACATCTATGGCATGAGTGATTCTGAGGTGTCTCGCATCTTCAGATTCACCCCTCATGCCATCATGGAATTACCACAACCCTGCAGGAGGACATCACCAGCCCAACACATGGCACCACCCATGACACCCATGACAGCTACATATACAATCAGAGCCCCATCCCCACAGATTTCCAACAGAACATGTATGGGGACAGCTGGCTGGTTGGTGAGTGACATGGGTGGCAGGCATGACTATCCCCTCCCGTGATGCACACCTCACAAGTGGCACATGCATGACTAACATCCTCCTGTCTTTTCCCTTCAAGGTGACTCTGCATATGCACTGGTACCCCATCTCATGACCCCATCTCATGCCAGCTCACATTATGCATCTTTGCACGTTAAACACACACATTAATCATGGCACAATGAGAATGCATGCATGCACACCACTGTGGTCCCTAGCACACACACCCCACATCCTCATCACATTGGATTGGCACCAGTCCACCATGCAGGACTTGTGAGCTGCAACGCCATGCCACGGCTCCAATTATGTCACTGTACATTCATACACCATTCACACAGACCTGGCGATCACTTCTCCACCACAAATGAGGGTGACACCCCTTTTCCCGCAGGAATATCACCCCCACATTCCAAAATCATACACAAACAGAACCAAAAAAATTAAATAAATGACGAGCAAAAATAAAAAATGCCCAGCAAAAATATAATTTAAACAAAATAACAACAAAGACATAAAAGACAAAAATCACTCTGCAAAACAGTCCCCAAATATCTCAAAGACACGTCACAAACAAACAAAAGCACCTTGCTGTATAGGGAGGGATACAAAGGGATGTACTTTTGCAAAGGAAGTGCATTTGTGTCTGTCTATTTATGCTGTCTGCGTAGTTCATAAAGTTGCCCTAGTCCATTTCCAATTTCACTGATTGCGCCGCTCCCGAGTTGTGAGCATGCGCACAACGGAGCTGACATGGTTTCCTTCACGCGCGCATGCGCGAGTCGGCCGGCCCTTCATTTGCATGGGGTCACGGCTCATTTCAATGTAACACGCCCACGTCCTTCCCAATTTGTATTACTCCTCCTTACGCCTCAGGAAAAAACCTTACGTTTGCGCAAGCTCTTGCGTAAAAGCTACGTGAATCGCCGGATTACGCGGCTAGATTGCGCAAGTCTAACGGAAAAGTGGTGCGCTACGCCGGAATGATAATGCGCCGATCTACGTGAATCTGCCCCTGTATATTTTACCCCTGTCTATATATTAAAACATCTATATTGTATCCCTGTTTATATATTGATACATCTATAATTTATCGGTCTATATATTAATATAACTATATTGTATTCCTTTCTATCTATTTTTACACCTATATTGTATCACTGTCTATGTATTGATACATTTATATTTTATCACTGTCTATATAATGATACAGCTATATTTTATCCTTGTCTATATACTAATTCTTCTATATTTGTATCTCTTTCGATATATTAATACATCTATATATTATCTCTGTTTAAATATTGATACATCTATATTTTATCAATGTCTATTTATTAATATAACTATATTTTATTCCCTTCTCTCTTATTACACCTATATTGTATCACTGTCTATATATTGATACATCTATATTTTTCACTGTCTATATATTGACACATCTGTACTTTAACCTTGTTTATATATCAATACACCTATATTTTATCAATGTTATTATATTGATGCATCTATACTTTATTACTGTCTATAATATATTGTTACATCTATATTTTATCACTGTCTATATAACTGTACATCATCTTCTGTGCTTTGTTTAAACACTTTTGATTATTGCAAGCCATGTATACAGTGGCGGTGCATCCATAACGGAGCACTGCCACCCCCTCTATGACCAATGGATAGATTCATGCATAGCATGAATCTATCCATGGCCGCTACTGTCACCCCCTATTCAAGTACCCAGCCCCTTTTTGGGTACTTGCTTGGTGCTCGTAGTTCACCGAGGTGTGTTCGAACAGCGAATGAATATTTGCTTTCCTAACACTCAACCACCTCTGAAATTGTTGGCACAGTGGCTGCGTTTGATGGCACAGTGGTTGCATTTGATGGGCACAGTAAGGCTGCAACTGATGATTTTTTTAAATAATTTTTCAGTTTGTTTGTGCCCCCCCACATTTTTTTGAGCACCCTGATATCACTGCATGTGTATAATATATATATATGTGTGTGTGTGTATATATATATATATATATATATAGAGAGATATATATATATATATTTATATATGTTTATTATAAGTATATATAAAATATTGTTACATATCTGAGTGCGGATCCCCTCTTACATTAGGGTCCCCAGAGCCCCTCTCATTACATCAGGGTCCTCAGAGAGCCTCCCCTTACAACAGGGTCCCTAGATAGCCCCTCCTTACATCATGGTCCCCAGAGAGCCCTCCCTTACATCAGGGTCCCCAGAGAGCCCCTCCTTACATCAGGGCCCCCAGAGAGCCCCTCCTTACATTAGGGTCCCCAGAGAGCCCCTCCTTATATCAGGGTGCCCAGAGAGACTCCCTTACATCAGGGTCCCCAGAGAGCCCCCCTTACATCAGGGTCCCCAGAAAGCCCCCCTTACAGCAGGGTCCACAGAGAGCCCCCCCTTACTTCAGGGCCCACCTTACATCAGGGTCCCCAGAGAGCCTCCCCTTACATCAGGGTCCCCAGAGCCCACTTATTACATCAGGGTCCCCAGAGAGCCTCCCTCTACATCAGGGTCCTCAGACAGCTGCCTCCTCCCTTACAGAGGTTCCCCTGTACCTGACTGGTCTCCACTGTGTACCTCCAACCCCCAGCACATCTCTGGACACCCCACCTAGGGGGAGGTGGGAAGTGGCAGAGAAATAATGTATTTGTTTTATTATCCTGCCTGGCAGGGCTGCACTGTGTGCCACCAGAGTTGTATAAATCACAAGAATGGATGGACAGAAATACAATTCTTTGGACCGGTACAAATAAGGAAATAAATCCTTATATTTATTAGATCTGTTTAATTGGCAGTCAGCCCGGAGTGCAGCTTTAAAACAAGGTAGGCTCAAGCAAAAAACAAATTCTGGATGTCTGGCTAAAGCAGGTCATAGATAACTCAAATTTCTGCCAATTCCTGGTGAATCTGCTGAAATTCCAGCCCTGGGTGGCCTAGCATGCACCTCCCGACCCCACAGGAGCTGATTAAAAATTGACTGAGCTGTGTGGAAAATTATTGTCTGAACACTGATATGTAGAATTGATGGGCACTGATAGGCAGCATTAATATGCAGGACTGGTGGGAACCAATAGTCGGCACTGATATGCAGCACTGATAGGCGGCTGTGATGGGCACTGACAGGCGGCTGTGATGGGCGATGACAGGCAGCAGGTGGTACTTATGGGCAGCACTGATGATGAAGTACTGATTGGTTACTGACAGGTATTACTGCTGGGCACTGATTAGCACTGTAATGGGCACTGATTGGCACTGTAATGGGCACTGATTTGCACTGTGGTGGGCACAGATTGGCACTTTATTGGGCACTGGCAGGGGGTTATGATGGGGCACTGATTGGGCACTGATTAGCAGCTTATTTTTACAATTGATGGGGGCTGTGCTGATAATCAATATGCTGATTGTCAGCACAGACCCCCCTCTGACAGGGAGAGCCGCTGATTGGCTCTCCCTGTCAGCGCTAACCGAGGAATGCCGCTTACCGGCACTTCCTGGTTCATGCTGTGATCAGTTGTGATTGGTCAGAGATGTGGTGTGTCAGACTGACACACCGCACATGCGATTGCCGCTCTGCATGCTCCCAGGCATATTATCCTGCTGGACGTCATATGACGCCCAGTCAGGATAACAGAACCACTTCCCGGCCATGATTCTGCATACAGTGGGCGGGAAGTGGTTGAAATGCACTGTAACTGCACTGTAACTGGATCAAATAGTACAAAAGATAATTAACTTTCTATTGACACCCGCTGCAAATGATGTGCGCTTTGCATGTGGTCTGAAATGCATGTTCTTGTGCGATTCATGCGCAGGCGTGGTGTGAACCGGCCCTGACTGCATCCTGTCAAATTAATCATCCTATCAGATGTATCATCCTATCAGATGCAGTCACTGTTCGGCAGTGCTATTGTATTCAGGCAGCTGCAGGCGCCCCAACTGCTGAATACCATAGCCAGTAGTGGAGATTCCTCCATCCAGGATAACAAAATTAAATCCATTGTTTTTCTTTCATTCAGCTCATGAGCCGAATAGAGAGCCATGAATGGTTACCTTAAAGACCACTTTCACACTGGGGCCACCCATGTTTTAGCAGCGATTTATTGCTGTTCAAACTGTGCTTTTCGGCCGCTAGCGGGGCTCTTTTAACCCCATAGAAGGGTTGAAAATGCCTGCGGCACTTCTGAATCATTTTTAAGTGCTATGGAGATGCTGCCAATTAATGTCAATGGGGAGGGCGCTTTTGCAGCGCTGTATTTAGCGCTGCCCAACTGCTCCAAAGATGAAGCTTGCATGACTTTTTAACGTCTCGCAAGCGCACTGCCCTCACACTCGGGCTGCGCATAGGAGGCGTTTTTCAGGCGCTTTACAGGTGCTATTTCTAGCGCTAAAAAGCCTGAAAACTGCCTCAGTGTGAAAGGGGTCTTAGAGAATGTTGGTAGCCCCCTAGTTCCACAAATGGAGACAACATTGTTTGCAGGCTGTATATGAAGATCAGAACAGTTCTGCCAGTAGGTGACCAGAGTTCACAAAAACATAAATAAGGGCTTCTTCATACACATGCCAACCCTTGCTGACCCTCTAAAAAGTGATCTGCAGACCGTAGTGCATCCATTTTACAGGTGATAAGGAGGCCTGTTTACCTCTGAAAATGCAGACCCACTGCGCTGCAACCGCAGCCATTGTGCGCAGTTGCAGGGTGGTTGTGGTGCAACCCTATTCACTTGAATAGGTTTCCAAATGTGACATTGCCTGCAAACAGAGCAAACAGAGCAGCCAGGTCAGGTGGGTGGTGGTAAAACTGCAGCTCAACCAGCTGCTTTTACCATTTCCTAGCTGCATGTCTGAATGAACCCTAAGGCCCCATTTACACTTGAATGCTACAGTGCTGCGATTTTGGTGCATATTCTTAAAAGCTAAATATGGTTCTTTTTTTTCCAAGAATCATACTTACCTAGGAATGTTGCATCTGTCCCCCGTCACCTTTACACTGAGAATCAAGTCATCGAACATCGCTGATGGCTCGGTTCTCACAACTCCCCGAGCAGACAGCTGTTAACTGCCAATCAGCAGCTCTCCACTCCGCCCCTCTCTGCGCTCACTGGAGTGCTGAGCTGTCGAGGGATGGGGAACGTCCGGTTCAGTTTCTCAGCGGCTCGCTGAGAGGCTAAGACAGGCATCAGTCTAGGCACCTGGTGGATCCAGACTTTATTGTCAGGATGACACGGTGCCTGGACTGATTTCTGTGACGTTAGCGGAGAGAGGAATTCAGACCACTCTCTGCTGAAAATAAGTCGCAGGAGTGCAGGAGTGCAAAAACGAGCTCAGTCTGGACTCCTCCTTTAAGGGCATTTTTGGAGCGGCACCATTCAATTGAATGACCTTTCCTCTCTTCAAAAACAAGCTAAAGAAGCTCATGTACAAATTTAGACATGAGCGTAATGCGTTTTGCATCACTCATTTTTTTTAAACGTTTTGTCACACAGACAAAGTGGTAAAATGCATGACTGCAACCTGCATTTGGGGTGACATTAAGGAATAATTGAACTGCAAGTGCATAAAGTATAGTAGACTGTTAATATAAAAAGAGGAAATTTATGTAAATAAATGACATAGGTAGGTAGCTCAGTGGGTAGGTCATTGCCATTATGCTCCCTGACAGCGGTCCTGTCATTTTACAGGTTTGTACCCTTTATATATTCCCGGTGTACCGTCATACTCCGCTCCCCATCACAGACTGCTGCGGAAGTGCTGTGGCTGCCAACTGTGCATGCGCGATGCGTTCCAAACGCATCTGAGATGCGTTCCAATGCATTTACGACACACCAGCGAAACCTCGTTCGGCATCCAGGCTCTTTCCTTTTTTTTTCACAAGAAAATCCAGGCTCTTTCCTTAACATCCCCGTGGATTGGAGGATGTTAAAAAAAAAAAGAGCCAGGAGGCCGAGCGAGCGGAGCCGACTGGCCACTTTCCCCTAAGTCCACGTCGCCCTGATTGACGGCTTCGCTGGTGTGCACTGTCGTAAATGCATTGGAACGCATTGCAGATGCGTTTGGAACGTTTTGCGCATGCGCAGTTGGCCGCCACAGCACTCCTGCAGCAGTCTGTGATGGGGAGCCGAATAATGACGCGTCACCGGCCTTTGTAATGCCCCTTGTTTAGCATTTCAGGGAAATGACAATTTGCACAGTTTTGTTGACAGTGTAACATTTCAGAGCGGTGGATGGAAAGTCTGCAGGACGGATGTGAGTTTGCTTAGTAAGAACCACAGCCGAGAATTCTGGGAAATGCACTGCTGCAGATAACCCCAGATCTTCTCTTATCTGACAGCTGCAGCCTGGAACACTGAAGGATCCTGCTTGTCTATTTCTGTCATTTACCACTTATATCTTCATGGGGACGACCGATAAACTATGAGTACTACGCAGGACCATTTTCCAGCTGCACCCGCAGTTTATTCAAAAACACGTGTGAAGTATGAGGCTACATGTGTCATGAAAGTGTCTCCAGACAAAAAAAATTTTTCTTTAGTTTTGGAATAGTGACAGAGAACCTGATACATTTTTATTGCTGTCCCTGATGGGAGAATGATTCTCTTTATTCCTCTAATTGTCTACTGTTACCAGGAGAATAGAAAATCTGAAATGTTTTGCCCACACACGACCATTTTTTACAACCTTAAAAATGACAATGTTTAAAAACGGCGTAAAAAAATAGAGCATGTTCGAAATTTTTAATGCCCATTTTTTACATCCTGAAGAATGCTCTGGAGCCTACACACGATCGTTTTTAATTACATTAAAAAAAAAAAGAAATTTTTTAGAACCCGAAAAACGGTCGTGTGTATGCGGCATTACTTTTCACTTGAAATAATGCCGCATACACACGACGGGAAAACAACATTTTCCCGACATGTTTTCTCTTAGTCGAGAAAACCGGCCGTGTGTGGGCTCCACCGCAGTGTTTCCCTATGGGAAAACTGCAGAGGAAAAAAACGCCGCGATTCACAACGAGAAAAATTAAAACATGTTCTAAATTTTCTTGTTGTGATTCTCTACGTTTTTCTCGTCGGGAAAACAGCTGGAGAGCCTACACACGGCCGGGTTTCTCATCCAAGAGAAAACATGACAGTTTTCCCGACGAGAAAACTGATCGTGTGTATGCGGCATAGGAGGTAAAGATAAATATTTCAATGGTCATACCTGTTCTGGTGACAACTGTCTAGGGCCTGTTTTATACGGGCTTCAGCTGGTAAAAGAGCAGCATGAACAGCAAGCTTTGACAACAATATATACATTTTTATATTCCACGCTTAGGTTTGAAATAGACTGCTGCCACCCCTGGAATGCTTCAATTAAAGCTCCCGTATTAAAGGTTTTATCAGGCCCTTAAGGTACTATTTTATCCACTGATGCCAACTGTAACGGAATTAACCGTGACAGACTGAGATTCTCCTATGTCTAGGGTCACCTTATGTCCACTAGGGCCATAGGGTGACAAAGAATCATAATTCATATATTACATGAGATGGGACATTAATAATAATTCATATTGCAGGACTGGAATATTACAAAGTGGATGTCTTGAGATATCACAATGAACCGTGACACCAACAATGGGGCATAATCCTTCCCCTACTGACTCCATCCAATGAAGGGGCACAATTCCTCCCAGTAACACCAATGATAGGGCACAACTTCTCCCAAAGACACCAATTATAGTCAGTGGTGGCCCGTCCTTTAGGGGCGCATGGGATTCCACTCCCCATCCATGCGTCCGCCCCCCTGATCTACATACGGGGCACTGGACAATAGATTCCAAAGAGGGGGTGTATTTTGAAGCATCTGATTAGAACCAGAGGATCTAATAGGCTTCAAAAAAGGGTGTGCCTGGGTCGCAGAGCACTGCGCCCCAATCCCACCCAGTTGTGTGTCAATAGCGAAGGAATATTCGCTATTTTCACACTAAATCTCCCCCCTGCCAATCAGGAAGCGGGTCTTGAGCCAAAACATCAGGTGATCCTATTGGACACCTTGGACGAGGAGAGAGGAGACAGAGAGGCTATTGCCTGCCACCCTGCCATTCTGGAGGAACCGCAGGAGGAGAGGAAGAGAGAGGAGATGGAGAGGATCTGCAGCCCGCCACTCGCCACTGTCTGCCATGTTGGAGGACACCATAGCCACAGGAGGAGAGAGGAGACAGAGAGAAGCCCCAACCCACCACCATCCACCATGCTGGAAGACACCTGAGCCACATGAGGAGAAGTGATGGTGAGGTCACCGGAGCCAAATGGTGTAAGTGCCTGACTGACCAGCAGAATCGGTATACAGCAGTCACATGACACAGCTCTTTCCCAGCCTGTCTGTAGGGAAACATAAGCAGGAGGAGCTTCTATTCCTCTACTGCTGGTCACATGTTAAAAAAATATATATATTTGAAATCAGATCTTTATTATTTTGTGGAAATCGGGTAACATGGTGTGGGTGGATTTATGCCAGCCACCGGCTGTGTCGTTTCCCTTCAGCCTGTGTCTTAGAATAAGAGGGAGGTGAAGCCTCCATGAATCTTCATGTAATATCCTACCCCCATTGTGTTTAGCTGGTTAGTAGGCATGAAGGAGGAGGGAGGGAGTGGACTGCCATTTACCACTGTGTATATGCCCATATGTGACTCTATAGTGACATAGGCTGCTCACATATGATAGGGAGGAAATGCTCAGCATAGAAACTGAAAACTGAAAATGTGCAGAGTTGCCACCACAGCTGCAAAATCCCTAGCTGAATTGGAGACATGAACAGACGGAGACACAGACAGCAATACAAACCTGACAGGGCTCATAACTCCTTTCCACTATATCTAAAACAAAATACATTTTGCCTTTAAATTATACTTTAGCATATTTTTGCAGACTATACCTATTTAAGTTCATAATGTCTGAAGTTTGTAAATTATTTTTATATTATATTATTATATGTTCCGTAACGAAGCATAAAAGCAAGACATGCCTTGTAAATGTTTTTATTTTATTTTATATCGTATGTGAAGCTAACAGCATGTAAATTAGGTAATGCTTTATCTATGGCTGTCGGCAGTTAGAAATATATTGGCAAAGTTGCCTTTTTATACGCGGAACTGTACGTTGGTCTTGGTGAGACGTGGAGCACAGCCAATACCTGAACAATCTAGAGTAGCTGGTTCGGGGCAGGTTTGGTGTTTGGGTGATGGTGGGGTAGTCCAGTAAGGTTCCTCCACCATGAATGGTGCACCCCCTTTGGACCTCCATGAGTCACAGTCAGGGGTCAGCCTCAGAGACCAATAGCTATAGCAGTTGAGGGGCTCCCACTGACCAGCTGGATAAGTAAACAAGCAGGTCATCCTGGAGGATGACATAGGCTAACCCAAGGTGGAGGGTTTTGCTGCATGTTAGTACCAGGTCACAGCTCTCAGGATCCTCTCACCAGGAGGGGAGCAAACCAGGTTCCAGTAGCAGTTATAGTAGGAAGGGATCAAGCAGAAGCATAGTCAGTAAGCAAGCCAAAGGTTAGTAACAAGTGGTTGCAGGTTGAGATCAAGCATAACAGTAGTTGAGGGACAAGCCAGAGCTTGGCAATGAGTAGTAGTGAAGATACGGATGTTATTAGGAGTGACAAGAGCAAGATATTGCCTGGAAAGAGCACAGTAATCTGGCAAACAGGAAGTGCAGAGATGGGGCTTAAAGCAATATAAAAGGATTTTTTTTAATCTTAAAAAACAAACATGTCATACTTACCGGCTCTGTGTAGCGGCTCTGCACAGAGCAACCCTGATCCTCTTCTACTCGGGTCCCCTGCCGGAACTCTTAACCCCTCCCTGCTGCCAAGTGTCCCCAGAGCAAGCAGCTTGCAATAGGACTGTGATTTACAGCAGCAGGAGCCAATGGTTCTTGCTGCTGTTTCAGCCAATGAGGAGACAGAGTCCCAGAAGAGGTGAGGCACTTGTGCACATCGCTGGATTGAGATGTGGCTCAGGTAAGTATTGGGAGGCTGTTGCACAGAGGAGTTTTTTTTACTTAATGTATACAATACATGAAGGTAAAAAACATTGAGCCTTTAGAACCATTTTAAATCATGAAGTTTATGGGAGGAGAAAAGAGTTCCAGATTACTGAGAATCAAGACAAGGCTAGGTTGTCTACTCTATGCAATCAGGCAGGGAGCTGTCCAGCATTCTGTGTGGCTCAGCGAGAAGAGTTCCTGTCAGACAGCAGAGGTCCAGGCCCTGACACTGTATCACATGGGCCTTAGGAATGGAATGTTACCTTCCCAGGACCTGAACCTGGAGCCATGGGTGAAACAAAACCTGAACGTGTTTAGAGTAAAGCTGCCCCTTGCAATGCTGCAGTTGTGGGCCCCCTATCTGGTCGCTGGTTTAATGAACTGGGAACCAGGGGGTCATCTAACAAGCATTCTAAGAGTACAATTCCTCTCACGAATGGCCTGCTATGTAGTACAATTACTCTCACAAATGGCCTGCTATGTAGTACAATTCCTCTCACGAATGGCCTGCTATGTAGTACAATTCCTCTCACGAATGGCCTGCTATGTAGTACAATTACTCTCACAAATGGCCTGCTATGTAGTACAATTCCTCTCACGAATGGCCTGCTATGTAGTACAATTCCTCTCACGAATGGCCTGCTATGTAGTACAATTCCTCTCACGAATGGCCTCCTATGTAGTACAATTCCTCTCACGAATGGCCTGCTATGTAGTACAATTCCTCTCACGAATGGCCTGCTATGTAGTACAATTCCTCTCACGAATGGCCTGCTATGTAGTACAATTCCTCTCACGAATGGCCTGCTATGTAGTACAATTCCTCTCACGAATGGCCTGCTATGTAGTACAATTACTCTCACAAATGGCCTGCTATGTAGTACAATTCCTCTCACGAATGGCCTGCTATGTAGTACAATTCCTCTCACGAATGGCCTGCTATGTAGTACAATTCCTCTCACGAATGGCCTCCTATGTAGTACAATTCCTCTCACGAATGGCCTGCTATGTAGTACAATTCCTCTCACGAATGGCCTGCTATGTAGTACAATTCCTCTCACGAATAGCCTGCTATGTAGTACAATTCCTCTCACGAATGGCCTGCTATGTAGTACAATTCCTCTCACGAATGGCCTGCTATGTAGTACAATTCCTCTCACGAACGGCCTGCTATGTAGTACAATTCCTCTCACGAATGGCCTGCTGTGCCTATGTAGAATCATAATGTAACTCAGATTTTGTATCTAAGAAATTCTGCTACAAATCAGTGATACATGTGTCCAATGCTCCTAAGTACAATGTCGCAATTTCCTGCTACTATTTTTTGTGTATGACTGAAAGTGAACCTGGAACTAGAAGAGGTTACTAGTCAGTCACTCAGGGTCTATTCTGTACTGCAGGCAGTTCTAACAAACTACAACAATAAATACCATTTTGATTCTATATTTGTGTGATTGTTGCCTAAAAAGTCCCAATCAAGGGAGGCTTCTCTTTTTCAATCAACTTAGTACACTCAGCCTGCCCAAATTCCTGCTGAACTGGCCAAGATTCGAACTGTGTATGGCCTTAGATATGATGGCTGCATTAGTCTTCTTTAACCACTTCCATACCAGGCACTTACGCACCTTCCCGCCCAAGCCAATTTTCAGCTTTCAGTGCTGTCGCACTTTGAATAACAATTGCGCGGTCATGCTACCCTGTACCCAAACAAAATTGGCGTCCTTTTTCCACACAAATAGAGCTTTCTTTTGGTGGTATTTGATCACCTCTGCGATTTTTTTTTTGCGGGTGGCACTGATGGGTACTTATGGGTGGCACAGATGGGCACTGATAGGTGGGCACTGGGCATGGATTGGCACTGAGTGGTGGCACTGATGGACACTGGGGGGTGGCACTGATGGACACTGAGGAGTGGCACTGATGGATCCATGTTGCCAGTCAGTGCCCATTTGTGGGCACTGATTGGCATCTTTTTTTTACTTCCCTTTTATTTATTTTTTACTGACTTTTTTTTGTCCTTTTTCTTTTGCCCTTCCCAGTGTGGGCTTCCCTGGTGGTCTAGTGCAGGCATCCGAGGGGGGGCTGCGCTGATAAACAATCAGCGCAAACCCCCCCCTTGTCAGGAGAGCCGCCGATCGGCTCTCTTCTACCCGCGTCTGTCAGACGCAAGTGAGGAAGAGCCATCAACGGCTTGTCCTGTTTACATCGTGATCAGCAATATCTATCCACTTATCACCGCAACTTTTCCTCTACTGTCCCGATGAAGAAGTAATGGGAAATGTGTCGGCCAATGAGAATTGTTTTCCACAGATTACCATGTTGTAATTCATTTATTAGACCATTTATTATATCTATATGGAATGACTGTGGGGAATCAGTTGCAGTTAACATTTGATGTAGTGGTATGGATTTTGTGGCCTGCAATAGGTCCACAGTGACACATCCTCTATAAAAATAAAATGATTTCCTAAAAATAAGACAAATTATATTACATATCTTTATCAACTAAAAAATGAACTTCAAGTGTATGTAAATCCCTACAATGAACTTGTGTCCACTATTTGCACCATGTTGGTCTCCTAAATATTCCACTGAAATTGTTTGGTTATCTGATAAGTGAAAAAATACCCGATGGGCTCATAAACTTCCTGTGCTCTCAGCCTGTACACAAGGTCATGGAAATGGGGGGAGAGTGATAAGGAGAGGTCTGTGTTTTTTGTAATATATTTAAAATGAGGTAGGCAGGGCTGACACCGCATGCTTGAGAATTTAAAGCTGTGTTGTCATGTCAAGTTTCAATGCATAAACAATAACACAGAGGGAAATGTACATGTAATCCAGGGATATGCTATTTTTTTTTGTCTTAACAAAATAAATCGCCAAAAAACATTGTAGGTCAATGTAAACACTTTATGGGTTTAATCCTTCATTCTTGCAGTTGAGACAACAGAAACTGTCTGTGTTCCGCAAGTGCTGCTACGCTATAGGAGGAGCTCCTAATCAAGTAGCGGGGAGTGCGTCTGCTTTCTTCCTGCAGATCTACCTGTTGGATGTAGCACAGGTAAGTGGCATTTCTGGTACGCTTTAAGTTTTATATTCAATTTTGAAATGTCAAATTAGCAATGAACTTTTGCCTGAAGCATCCTGATCTATCTGACATCTCCAGACAAGCCCTTCTTGGTTATTGTATTATCAAATGTTAACTTATGAAGAAAAATGACAACTAATACGTTCCTATAGATGGTACATTGGTTTCAGATTTCTTGGTGCTATTATCTTGGGCAGGGCCAGGACAAGGGGTGGGCAGAATGGAAAGCTGCCTTGGGCACTGCGGTATGTGAGGTGGGGGGTACCACAAGGAGATGTGAGGGGGGATTTGTGTTGGGAGGGGGAAGCTGGAGTGGGGCAGAGTATAAGAATAAGGGTAAATTAGGAGGGTTGCTAGGGATGATGATTTAGGGGTATATGTGTTGGGAGGGGGGATGGGGAAAGAGGATTTGTGCTAGGAGGGGGGATCTCGGGGGGTTGTGCTAGATGATGTGATATGGTAGAAGGGAAATTGCGCTAGGAGGGAGTTGTGCTTGTAGGGGGGTGTTTGTGCTTGTAGGAATGGTTTAGGATGATTTGTGCTAGGAGGGGAAATTTGGGGGGGGGGTTTGAATTAGTGCGAAGAGGGGACATTTTGGGGAGGGGGGGGTTGTGCTAGTAGGAATGATTTGGAATGATTTGTGCTGGGAGGGGAGATTTGGGGCAGTGGGTGAATTTGTCCTAGGAGGGGAATGTTTTTTTTTGGGGGGAGGGGATTTGTGCTAGTAGGAATGATTTAGGATGATTTGTGCTAGGAGGGGAAATTTGGGGCGGGGGTGAATTTGTGCTAGGAGGGGAAATTTGGGGCGGGGGGTGAATTTGTGCTAGGAGGGGAAATTTGGGGAGGTGAATTTGTGCTAGGAGGGGGGAATAGAACTGGGGGGGGGGGGGATTTGTGCTAGGAGGGGAAATTTGGGGCGGGGGTGAATTTGTGCTAGGAGGGGAAATTTGGGGCGGAGGGTGAATTTGTGCTAGGAGGGGAAATTTCGGAAGGTGAATTTGTGCTAGGAGGGGGGAATAGAACTGGGGGGGGGATTTGTGCTAGGAGGGGAAAGTTGGGGCGGGGGGTGAATTTGTGCTAGGAGGGGAAATTTGGGGCGGGGGGTGAATTTATGCTAGGAGGGGAAATTTGGGGCGGGGGGTGAATTTGTGCTCGGAGGGGAAAGTTGGGGCGGGGGGTGAATTTGTGCTCGGAGGGGAAATTTGGGGCGGGGGGTGAATTTGTGCTCGGAGGGGGGAATTTTTTGGGGGGGAGGTTGTGGTTTGGTGAGAGAGCATTTGTGCTAGCACTGGGGATTTCATGGGGGGGGGGGCAGATTTGTACTGAAAGGAGGGTGAATGTATTCTTAGGGGTTATAAGCATGCAGATTAGTACTGACATTTCTTCTTTTTAAGGGGGAAGGGGATTTTTGCTGACACATAATGCTCCTGGGGGGGGGGGGGGGGGGCACAGTTTGGTATGTTTGCCCTGGGCTCTAGATGACCTTGTCCCAGTGAGTTGTCATCATATTCGGCTCCCTATCGCAGAATGCTACGGAAGTCACGTGGGGGCCAACTGCGCATGCGCGATGCGTTCCAACTGCAAATGCGATGCGTTCCAATAGATTTACGACAGTACACACCAGTGAAACCTCGGTCGGCATCCAGGCTCTTTCCTTAACATCCCCGTGGATTGGAGGATGTTAAAAAAAGAGCCAGGAGGCCAAACGAGCGGAGCGAGGACGTGAGGCCGACTGGCCACTTTCCTCAAATTCCATGTCACCCTGGATGCCGGGTTCACTGGTGTGTACTGTCGTAAATCTATTAGAACGCATCGCACTTGCGGTTGGAACGCATCGCGCATGTGCAGTTGGCCGCCACGTGACTTCCGTAGCATTCTGCGATAGGTTGCTGAATATGGCAACACAGGCACTGATCTTGGGCATGAGCGTTTTACCACAAAACCCTGACTCCTAAAAGTAAATAGGTTTTCAGAAACCAAAGTATCTCTGCAGTATCAAAAAAATATGTTTTCACACTAAAAAAAAATATTACTAAGCTGAAAAATATAATCACACAATTAAATATGAATATAGTAGGTGAGCAGTTTTACCTGCCAAAAGATTTATGGTTTTGTTCGGCATGCCATAGGATCCATGCATGCATGCCTGACAGAAGAGACAGCTCCCAGTACAGGTAAAATGATACGAAAGTCTATTTAAAGTGGTTGTAAACCCTTGAAAAAAAACACCTGCAAGACAAAGCCATAATGAGCTAGTATGACTAGCATAGTAGCTCATTATGCATTACTTACCATAATTTTAAAGCCCCTGAAGTTGTCCTCGTCTCCCCCTCCGGCCGCAGACATCTCTTCACAGATACCCTGAAGGTTACTTCCAGTATCTGTAAGGTTACTTCCGGATATCGCTGCTCCTGCGATGTGATTGGCCGGAGCGGCGATGACGTCACGCGATAACGCCCTGCATGCGTTCGGGAGCTGGAAAATACACATTGCTGTTTTTATGAATGGGGCTTTTACTGCGCTGTTGTGTACGGCTCGCATGCGCCATAGACAGTGGTGTACACATATTGGCAAATATCTCCTAAACCGTTTAGGTTTAGGAGATATTGCAAACACCTACAGTTAGCCTTAATCTAGGCTTACCTGTAGGTGTTACTTCCGGGTGGGGGTTTACAACCACTTTAAGAAAAATAATAAGGTTATACTTACCTGCTCTGTGCAACAATATTGCACATCTAGCACCCTATTGGCTTCTCTCTGGTGTCCTATTAGCAACCCGGGTGCTAAGAAGGAACCCATGCATGCGCACTCCTAAGCCACACCCCCTGCTCCCTCCTCACAGCAGTATGACTGAAAGCAGCAGGAACCTATGGCTCGGCTACTTTAAGTTCTCCTGTGAGACCAGGAAGGGAGGGGAGCAGTGCTGGAGTAATAGACATTGCTGGAACGGTAACAATAAAGCCAGGTAGGTGTTTAGGGACGCAGTGGTAGGACAGGTAGTGGAGTGTTTTTTAAGTATATAGCAGTGGCACATATCTTCAGAATCCAGCAACAGCTTTGTCACAGTTAAAAAACATAGTGCCAGATTCAGGTAGATGGGCGCTTCTTTACTCTGGAGTAACGTTTCTCACTTACGTTACTCCGCCGACACTTTCGGCGCAAGTACTGTTATTCACATAGCACTTGCGCGTAAACTTGCGCCAGAGTAACGATAATGCGCTGGCGTAACCCGACGCAAGTGGAAGTGGGTGTGATCATATGTAAATGATGGGCGGAGCCCAGCACAGAGGCTTATGTTCAGCGCATCATCCACGGAGCATGCGTAGTAAGTGAGGCTTCACTCGCCCCCTTGTGCGCATGCTCACAACTTCCGTCGGCACAACTTTACGGGAAACGTCAGCGCAATGCGTTCCGTTGGGCGTTTAAATGCGCCCGTAGATGCGCCATTCCGACACTAAAGTATATCCTGTTCCCCCTCCCAGCAGTGAAGTTACTTTTGTTCTGAGATGGCTGCTCCCGTTCCCTGCAAACACACAGGAGAAAGCTGAACTCTAAAGGCCAGGAGCTGTCAGCCGTCATCTCGGCTATGGAGACCTATGATGTCTTCCTCCATGGCTGTAAAAGTTGACAGACAAGCATGGACAGAGGTGTTGTCCTGCAAGTGGGACTGCTCAGCTAGCTCTTATCGTCGGTAACGCTGCTGGAGCTGCTCTCCTGCTGACCTGTGGCCGTCTGGAGTAAAGATAAAGCAGCTATTTGTAGAAATAACTTTGCGCCGGACGGACGAGATACGTGCGGCCAGGGGCGGACTGACCATTGGGACTTTAGGGCACTGCCCGAGGGCCCCATGTCATTAGGGGGCCCCATCAGGGTTGCCAGGCATAATAAAACCAGGGACAGTATGTAAAAATATGTGTTTTTTTTACATCTGTCCCTGATATGTCTGAAACTGACATGATTTTGATGTGAAAATCCTACATTTTAGCTGCCCTTTCTCTGCACTGCCTCCTGGCGTGGTGGCCATCTGTAAGCCCAGGGGCCCCATAATCTTCTATTGCCCGGGGCCCCCATGGGTTGTCAGTCCACCCCTGCGTGCGGCGCATGTAGTCAGCGTATGGTGCTAATCCGTTCGCGAATCGGGAAATCTCCCTCATTTGTATATTTGCAGGGGAAATCAATAGGCGCGACTGATGCGCCAAGCTCTGGCGTCGGAAAGTTAAGCCGATCGGAAATGGCCCGTTTTCTGTCGCATCTAGTTTGGTGGGTACGGCCACATAGAAACGATGGCACATATTCACAGTTACGCGGCGCATATCGAAATACTCCAGCGCAACTCTACCTGAATCTGGCCCATAGTGGGTCCCAACGCTAACGGGTTTCTGCCCAGAATGGGTCTTAATCATAACTAGCTGGGGCCACCTTCGCCATTGTATTTAGAAACATCCATGCCCAATGACTATCAGTCATAAGAAACAATTCACAATTCAAAAATATCTGATTACACAGACAAAAATATACAATGTGCATACAAATATAACATCTATTAATACAATGTGGCAAAATTGACAGACTGCAAGCACAGAGCAAGACGAAAACAAAAGACAAACAAAAAGAGAGAAGTGGTGAAACACAGGGAGGAAAAAAGGCATTATAGACTCAACCTCCAACCTGTTGATTGGACAATTAGGCTCCATGCACACTGAAGCTAAAAAAAGCTAAAAAAGCTATAAAAAGCTTTCAACGTTTTGTTTTTTTGTGTTTTTGCAATAGCTTTAATCAGCGTGTTTCAGTGTAGGTTGTTTTTTTTTTACTTTTTTATTCTTTCCAATGGATAAAAAAACGCTAAAAAACACTGGCACCGTTTTTTCAAGTTTTTCTGCATTCTGCATTTTTTTTTGCGTTTTTTTCCCGCCGAAAAACGGCACTTTGAATGCAAATTTCGGGCATTCAGAAAAAATCCAATAAACTCCAAAGCTCATTAACACTAAAAAAGCCCCAGGTGTGCATAGCGTTCAGTTTATGGGCTTTAAAAAAAAAAAGCCAAAACGCCAATAAACTACAGCTTGAGATGCTTCTAAAATCACTCAGAAATCATTGACCGATGCATTTGTTCTGCTTCAGCTGTTTTGCATTCCTGTAAACTTGTATGGGGAGAAAAGCAGTTCTGAAGCAAACAAGAGCCCATTGTTAGGCTGGGTTCACACTACGATTTTCCCGTCCGTCAGCCGCATGCGATTTATATGAAAAAACGTATGCGGCTGAAACGGATTGAACCGTACGTAAACGTATGCGTTTATAAAACGTATACGGTTCAAAAACTGCGTACGGTTCCATCCGGTTTTGATTAAAAAAACGCATACGTTTTTGGAATTAGTGTCATTTAATAAATAAAGATTTTCTTGTTTTGAAAATGCGCATGCGCAGACGAAAAACACATACGGTTTATACGTATGGAACCGCACATATGTGCGTTTTCCATTGACTTTAATGTTAAAAAAAACGTATGCGTTTGCCATACGGTTTCAAAACCGGACTCAAAACCGTGGTCGAACACGGTTTTGCATACTGTTAAAAAACGTTTTGCCAGCAAATCGTACGCACCCGGATGCATCTGAGTGCATACGATTTGCAATGAATTGTCTATGTATGCGCTTTCCCGTACGGGCCCGTCCTTTTTCAAAACTGAAATCGTATGCGGCTGACGGACGGAAAAATCGTAGTGTGAACCCAGCCTTACTGTCTCCCACATTGCTGATTATCCCTCTCCCAGTCTGAGTGCTGCTGTACAGTGAATTGGCGGGAGCTAGAATTAAGCCTAGAACACACGGGCTGAATGTTGGACGGCATTGACCGGTTCAGTAGAAACCAGCCAACATTCAGGCCGTGTGTATGGCAGCTGGCATGATTGAAAAAGGTCTGCCTACTTCACCGGAGTGTTCTGCTGGGGGGGTCACCCCCCTGTCATAACACAATAGCACAGCAGGGGACATCGCTGTACTAAAATCTTATTTTTAGTACAACGGCTCCAACCTGCACTGGTTTGAATAAAAAAAAAAAACTAGTAATGTGTACGAGGCTTAACCTCTTTCCGACTATCCGCCACAGTTATACTGCAGCAAGGTGGCTCAGCTGCACGAATCGCCATAGGTGTACGTTGTCGATTTGTGCACAAGGTTCTGTGGGCGGGCATGTGTGCCGATTGGCCAGTGAGGGAGCCAATCGGCCGGTCCGGTGAACTTGATGTTTGCTGACCACCCGGGATCATTCCCTGCAGAGACAGAACAGGGATTTGTCATAGTAAACAAGGCAGATCTCCATTCTGACAGGGGATCACACATAGATCTGGGCCAGATTCTCAAAAGAATTACGCCGGTGTTTTTACAGATTCTACAGATACACCGGCGTAATTTGAATTTTCCCGCCGGCGTATCTTTGTTTTCTAATCAGAAAACAAGATACGCCGGAATTACGCTAGGATACGACCGGCGTAATTCTTTTACACCATTGTATCCTAATTGTAATGTTACGCTGGCCACTAGGTGCCGTTTACGTCGCTTTCTCATTTGAATATGCAAATGAGAAAGATACGCCGATTCCTGAACATTTTTACGCCGCCTCGTCGTCGTTTACGTCGTTTCCGGAAGCGTAAACTTACCTCTGCTATATGAGGGGTAAGTTTACGAAGGTCTGTCGTATGTCATGTTAAGTATGGCGTCGGGACAGCATCGTCTTTTTCCGTAGTTTCTGTCGTTCACGTTGGTTTCATCAACGTTTTCCGACGTGAGTTGGAGCATGTGCACTGTTTTTTTTTCGGCCGGCGCATGTGCACTTCGTTTGGCGCGGGGGCGCGCTTAATTTAAATACAAGCCGCCCCCTTCGATTTACGCGGGGATACGCTGGGCCATTTACACTACGCTGCCGCAACTTACGGAGCAAGTGCTTTGAGAATACGGCACTTGCTCCAGTAAGTTGCGGCGGCGTAGTGTAAATGGCATACGCTACGCCGCAGCACAATCTATGAGAATCTGGCCCCCTGTCTTTTTGCTATGGAGGAAGATGGACGTCTGTGTTAGTCCAGGGAGGTCATCCCCCATACAGTTAGTAACCACACAGTTAACCCCTTGGTCGGCCCTGATGTTAACCCCTTGCTTGCCAGTGTCATTAGTACAATGTCAGTGCATATTTTTAGCACTGATTACGATAATAATGTCACTGGTTCACAAAAAAGTGTCAAAAATGTCAGTTAGGTGTTTGATCTGTCGCAGTACCCCTAAAAATCACAGATCACTGCTATTACTAGTAAATAAATAAAATATTTTTTTGGGTTTAATTCTCCTTTAAGGGGGCGTGGCAGGGGGTAAGTCCTATGCCTAAATACTTTTGCTAGGTGTCCCCCATCTCAAAAACTATGGAGGTATGTACATGTTACAATCTGATTATACATTACGGCCTCATGCACATTGGACTTTTTCACAGCTGCCTTTAGGGGCGTCGAGCATTTATTTTTCTGCCTCTAAATTCCCCTGCATGTTATGCCGCGTACACACGATCACTTTTTGTGATGAAAAAAAAAACGATGTTTCAAGTGATGAAACAAAACAACGTTTTTCAAACTTCATTTTCCAAAACGACGTTGCATACACACCATCGTTTTTCCAAAATGCTCTAGCAAAGCGTGGTGACGTACACCACGTTCGATGGCACTCTGTTCCATTGAAGCTCCGTCTCATAACTTGCTTCTGAGCATGCGCGGGTTTAAAAACGTCGTTTTTCAAATTGTTTTGCCCACACACCATTACTTTTTATGACACAAAAAACAATGTTTTGAAAAATGACACAAAAAATTCAAGCATGTTGGAATTGTTTTTTGGTCGTTTTTTTTAAGACAAAAAACAACGTTTTGCACATCAATTTAAATGACGTTTTAAAAAACGACGTTTTTTTTTTTATCGCAAAAAACGACCGCGTGTACGCGGCATTAGTCTAAGGTTTATGTATACATCCCAGATAGCAAGGATAACTTGCCACAAATTTGTGGCAGTGTTGATCTGTAAGTCTGTTAACTTGCTGTACATTTTCACTGGCAAGTTGTACACTTGCAGAGCACTTTTCGAAGCACAAGTTCTAGTTGACACTTTTCCAATTTGTAGCAAATTTGCGTGACAAGTCTCTATCAAGAGCAAAGTTGCAGCGGTGAGTCTACAGCAAAAGTTCTGCAAGTCTACAGCATGAAAATTCAGCCACAGTGCCCCCTGTGGTGGGATGACTATTGCACGACATAACTGAACCAGAACTTGCATAATGTTTGCAAAGTTAGTTGACCTGGAGTCATGCAATGGGGACTTGCTGCAATTGTGCAAATAACTTGTGAAGCCTGACAAGTCTAGCAATAACTTAGAAAGTCATTTTCAAACTTGCAGCACAATTGCTTGCTATCTGGGGTAGGCTTTTAGCAGTGTTTAGTCGCTGGGACTTTTAGACGCTAGGAAAAAAAAACTCACTGCCAGTGTGTCCAGGAGCAGCAGAATTTTGGCAGAGAAAAACAATTGACGCTGCTAAACACACCTACGATAGCCCTGTTTAGCACTTGATCATTAATTTATTTCAATTGTCAGAATAAATAATTATCCTTGCAGGTAAAATGAATTAATGCCCCAAGCTCTTGACGCCTGTAAATGTGTTAGACAATTTTACAAGTGTCTGGATTTTTTTTGCCAAAATGCTGATGCCAGGAGGAAAGGCTCCTAGGAGAGCTTGTGTCCAATGCATACGGCCTTATCGATACACAAACTGGAAAACTGGAAACACTTGACCTATATCTTTTTCAGGTTTAGCTATAAAGACATTCAGAAATTGAAATCAACATCCCAGGAATGTGGTTAGACAGCCAGCTGCAGAAAACAAATGCCAGTTATGCTGCGTCCTTCGGATCAGCATCAATTCAAAGACAATCCAAATCCTGATTGGAACGTAGGTTTACACAAGCTGATTTGTTTGTTCACCTGATTGTGTCTGTGCTATGTAGCTTTTGGAAGCTTGAAAATAATGTGTGTGGGTTTCCTTTATTTTATGGTGTCTATACAAGCCATGTACACAAATAAAAAGAAGGCAGCGGGCTGATAATAGACGATATTGATGAACCTTTTGAAATCACAAGAAATCTGGTTATTTACAGAACTCTTACACTCATTCACCTGGTTTACTACAGGTGGCAACCGATGTGTACCTCAATCGTTTTTATGGTCAGGGTTGTAAACACCTTGGGAGGTCGTTTGCATTTCCAAATGTCCTTGGAATAGGATGTGTAGAAGGGAGAAGAGTACAGGTGTACAGAACCTGCCATAAACACCATATCTTCAGATTTACATGGAGCTCAATGAGCCCAGGGCCCCAAAGCAAAACATTTATGTGGTCCAGCTGGTCAGCATAATTAACTGACCTTACAATGGGAGGGGGGGTTGCATCAAGGAGATACACAGTACCTTAGGGCTTCTAGCTGTCAGCACTCGATGGTGGAAGGAAAGGAGCTGGAAATCTCAGACGCAGGCAGCGCTGATCGGGACTGTAGCACGGCTTGGGGCTTCTATTCCCAAATGTTCAGCAGTTCCTCTATGGCGGGTGACGTCACACGTCTGTGACGCTGGCTACTGTCTGAGGAGATAGGCAGCGCTACGGCTGATTAAGGTGGTAATTAAACTCACTTGGTGCCTTATCTGCACAGGGATGAGGTGGCAAACCTATTCCCAGCATCTTCCCAGAGGAGACTGCTTAATGGCGGCCACTGCACAGATCTGGATCTCTCAAGCTGACACCCAGCACCCTACATACCTGTCTTTCTGGACACTCCGTGAGTGCATTATTTACCGTATTTCCCAGTGTATAAGGCGACCGGGTGTATAAGACCACCCCCTAATTTTACAGTTTTTTAAGATTTTTTGCCTGTACTCACCGTATAAGACGACCCCTTTTCCGAGGCTTCCGAAGCCATATCCTTCCTCCTTCTTGCTGGAGCTGGAGCCATATTCTTCTTCTTTCTTGCTGGAGCTGGAGCCAATCACAGCGAGCGATGTATTCTATTAATTAATACAAAGCCTGCTTGGATTGGACTGTATGTAGCCTGCTCGGATTGGCAGAGGTTGTTACTCTAATCTGAGCAGGCTCTGTATTCATTTGAATACATCGCTCACCAGGATTGGCTAAGCGGTATATACTGTATGTAGCCAAAGCTACTCTTTCCCCATCCCGTATAATAGCTGTGTTTATACTCCTTACTGGTTGGTGCTGCTGGCACCTTTAATTTGACCCCTTTCCAATTAATGGTCAGTGATAATGCCCTCCTTATAAAAGTCCCTTTATTTCTGGTGGTCACTGGAAATACCCCCTAATTAAAAAAAAACTTTACATTGGTGGACAGTCTGTGGAAAGGCCTCTTCAAGCCCAGTGTTTCATTTGTGGTCTTGGCCATGTTGGTGTCCTCCTTGGTTTAGCATGGTGGCAGGCAGGCAGAGCAGGTGAGCCAGCTATCAGTTCACTGTAGCTACTGTACGTTGGTTAAGCGATACACTTTAATAGGTTACTTTCATTACCAAGTTAATTCCTGTTTGTTTTACAGATCACACCTTTTGAAGCCTCCCTGGTTCTGTGCATTGGGAAAACCTGGGGTGGAATCACAGACCCGATCGTTGGATATTTTATTAATAAAAGTAGATGGACAAGAATTGGCCGATTGATGCCATGGTAAGGGATGAACCTTGCCTTCAGACATTGCTAAGCATGTATTTACAATTTTACTAGATACAATATAACTGGATACTAACATTTATAGGTAAAGTTGATCCAGGGAATATCCGATTGCCTCTTGGGGGATCATGAAGGATTTTTTTCCCCTGCTGGAGCAAATTTGATCATGCTCTGCTGGGGTGTTTTGTCTTCCTCTGGATCAACTGTGTTTATAGGATTGTGTATATAAGATTGGATTTTTCTTTCCTCTTTATTGATTGAGCTAGATGGACTTGTGTCTTTTTTCTGGTACAATGTTTTTATTGACATATGAAAAAGGGGAAACCAGATAACAAATTCCCACGCAGGGGACATGGACAAGAAACATAAGAAAGAAGTTCACGCAAAAGTACGTGATAAAATCTATATTATGAGGGTATAGATTATAAACTGACACCGACCCACCAGCCAGGGCTGGGGGTCAGTGCGTCATGCCCAAGCCTTGTGACCCAGGGACTAAGGCAGACAAGGGCCAGTGGAGTTGTTCACAGAACGGGGACTTGTGTCTTTTTTCAACCAGACTAACTATGTAACCACTAGTAGACTAGGGTTGATCTGGGGGGGGGGTTACAATGTGCAACCAAACTAAATATATTTTGGACTAAGACAAACCTCTGGCTGCAGCACAATGTTAAGCATTTAGCAGGGTTAATTACACTGTTGCTAAATGTGGCAGCTTCCTGCTTGGGGATCTTGGTTGTGGGGGAGATGGGGGCCACCGGCATTTTGACACACATGACTTGTGTATACCAGGCCCATTCAACTGTCATGGATTTGGTGGCACAGACAAATATTTGTATTCTTCAATTACAGGTATACCTTTGTTGGGTAAATGTGTGATTTAGTCATGAGGAGGGATGAGCTTCCAGTTTTCTTGTTTGGTGAACTGCCAAACTAAATGAGAGTTTGGCTAAGCCGAATCTCCAGCTGCAGTGGGTAGTCAAACATTTAGCAGTGGTATTACTACCACTGCTAAGCATGACAGCTTCCTGCCCAGGCTGTTTGTTCGGATTTTGGTGGCCACTCATGTTCATACAACTAGTGACACCATCTAGCGATGCAAATCCTTGTCAATCGTGATGTTGTACAATTGTCTTTGGAAAAACCAACAGTTCCAGAAACGTCTCTCTCCTGACTCCCCCATGGCACTCACTGGTTGCTGTTGCTGACCTCCTTGTCACTGCTGTCTATTGTAATGACATGGAGGACAACAGCAGAAACCAGTGAGAGATGTGAAGGACCAAGGAGATCAACACAGTTGGAAGTGTCGGTTTCCCAACAGAGTTCAGAAGGCGAATGTTCTGCATTAGAAGAGTGTCAGAGCTGTAGACAGTGGGAAAGCTGGGTATCTTCTTTTACAGGTATATGTTTGCTAAGCAACTTTTGTATAGCGACAGGGTTACAACATCCCCTCCATCCTGATCAGCTTTTCAGAAACCAAAAGGTGATATTTCTAAGGTTGGAAACTCTGAACCCTGTTCCAACTCAGACATTATATGTACAGACATGCAAGCTCCATCCATCTCAGCTTGGTATGGGTGCACTTTGACGTCTTCAACTTGATTTCCAGAAGATCTGGTCCCAGCATTGCTTCAAATATGCTTAGTAAATATACACTTTACTTTCCCTTTAATCTGAGCCCTATGAAATTAAAAATGAGCTTCATCCTTTGTTTTGTTCATTTTCCACTCCCCTAATATATGGTTTGCTGGGTTATGCTCAATAAGCATACTCAAACACCCAGTGAATCAAGAAGCATCCTGTAATGGTCCACCGCTTCCCTGTGCTTACCCAGTCCTGCACTGTTGGGAGGCGTGTCTCTTCCTGGGTTTTGCAGCCTGCCAGTGATGACATGCATGCCGGCCCCTGATGACATGCAGGCCAGCCCCTGATGATGTGCATGCCAGCCCCTGATGACGTGCAGGCCTGTCATCAGTAAACTACAAAAAACAAAAAGAGACAGTTGGCTCTACGCAGCAGGGCATGCCCATTAGATTGCTCACCCAAAGCCCCCTGGGATGGGTGACATGAGCATCTCAGGGGACCAAAGAAGCCTGGAGGGATACATCATTCTTACCTAGTAGTTGTGGGGAGTAAATGTCCACTTTAGTTGAACCCAAGCTAATTAGTCAGCAAACCTTTCATGTAGCTTCTGGGAGGTACTGCAGCCCTTGTAAACAATGCCCTTTCTGGGAACAACAGAACAAGGTGCTAGGGTCCACTTGACTTGATCAAAATCTAGGTCCTTTCAATAGATAAGGATGTGTTCTGCCAAGTGTAAACTAAACATTTCCATTTCTGACCGTTGTACTAGGCAGTCCCAAAAGAAACAGTCGTGTGCAGAATGTCGTAGTTCATCACTTTACTTAATTGGTCTATTGGATACTAGGCTTTGCACATTACACTATTCTTAGTGGATACGTCTTATGTAACTTCCTTGCCGGCAGCTGGAGAGGTTAGAGCACTGAGCTTAGGCAGACACTGCTAGAACGGGCTGTTTTCATTATCGCTGCACATTCAGGCCATGTAAAC
The DNA here is from genome assembly GCA_029574335.1 of Rana kukunoris. Classification (NCBI taxonomy): domain Eukaryota; kingdom Metazoa; phylum Chordata; class Amphibia; order Anura; family Ranidae; genus Rana; species Rana kukunoris. Next base: position 68,629,549 of record CM056052.1, on the reverse strand, counting down.
ACCCTCCTCCCTGCACAGCCCATTATGCCACAGAGCATCACAGAACCTCACTCAAAGGTTCCTCATTGTTCCACCGAACTGTTGACCTGCATTGTCCCTTTGTCCTTTGGAGGGGATTCTTTTTGGAGTTCATTCTTTGCAAAATAATCAGGATTATGTAATATTGTCACTCATTTGTTCCCAAAAGCTCATAACTTTTCTTAGTTTTTGGTAGTGCGAGGAAGGGTTAAATTCACCTCTTGACTGCCTTACCCCAGGTCAGGAAGTTAAAGGTGAGCTTTAGGCTGGCTGATATAAAAGACATACATTAATGTTCTCTGTATTCATTAAAGAAGTATTAAACACACACAAAAATGTAATATATTGCAGCCTACCAATTCTTATTGGACGTTGGCTCCTTTAAGAGCCATTGCAGGTGCGTGCACTGCGCAGCACCTGATGCGCGTGGTCGCAATGTTTTCTGGCCACCCACGATCGCGGGCACAAGAGCCAGAACAGGGATCTGTGTATGTAAACACACAAATCCCTGTTCTGACAGGGGAGGAGAGACAGATCTGCTGTTCCAAGACCGGAAGTGTGTTACTGGCCAGATCACCTGGTGAAAATAAAGGAAACAAAACCTAAAAGAGAAAACAAATGCAGCCATCACATCTAATATTTGGTCAACTGGAATATATTAAAATGTTGGTTTTTAATTTAACCGCTTGCCAACCAGCTGCCGTCGGCACGATCCCACAAACCATTGTAGCTGTACGTCCAGGGAAGGACTTAGGGTGGTGGGGGCCTGTGGGCTTGAGTGTTGAAGGGGCCACTTGGAGCCGAGAATTGGGGGGGGGGATCGAAGATGTTGAGGGGTTGCGCATTAAAGTTGTTGAGCGGGGGGGGGGGGGTGAATTGAAGTTGTTCTGCACGGAATGTGTCGGATCTCTTCCCTTCAGCAGACATCCACACACCGCTCTGGTTCCTCCTGGGGGGGTTTTGCAGTTGTTGAGCAGGGGAGGAGTTCCTCTCACCTGTGCCGACAGCCGGGGCCACAGACTTTATCATTAGCCCGGCTGTCGGCTTTCTTCCCTCCAGCAGCCACAGTCCTCTACACACCACTCCGGTTCCTCCTGCTTCCGTGCTGCCTCCTATTGCAGTGTGGGAAAATTAACCCTTTCGCGGGACTGCGGGAAGAAGCGGTCTGTGCGGGAAAGTCCTGCAGAATCCGTGCATGTTGGGAGGTATGCGCAGGGCCGCCATCAGGAACTTTGGGGCCCCTTACACAGCTTAAGGCATGGGCCCCCTGGAGCAGAGAACCGGGGGGGTGCTGCCGCCTGAAATTGAGAAGCGGGGGGGCTGCCGCAAATTGAGAAGCAGGGGGGGGGCCTTTACAAAAAAAAAAGAAGAAATAAAAAAAAAAAAAAAAATATATATATATATAATATATATATATAAAAAGGGGGTAGCCATCCGGGGCCCTGGGGATCTCTGGGCCCTTTAATAAAAATGAAAAAGAAACCTCTGGGCCCTTTAATAATAAAAAAAAAAAAACATTTATAAAAAATACATAAAAAAGGGAGGTTGCCATTTTTTTTTGATGTCACAATGTAGAGTATACAATTTCCTATCATCTGTGCCCAGTCTTGCCACACAGAGTTAATCCAGCGCTGATCAATCCTCTTTTATTGTTCAGTGAAAATTAACAGAATTCCAGATAAAAACTTGCCAAATTATAAAGGCCGTTTCTGTCTTCTTGCTTTGAGTGGCAGGTTATTTACATATCTAGCTTGGACATGTTTATCATATGTTATGTTTATCATAACATGAGGTCATTCACAGTAAAAAGTGAGAAATCCACCCCTCCCCCACATAACATATCCTGGTAATATACAATGAACTTTGGATCACCTCATATTATGATAAACATAACATATGATAAACATGTCCAAGCTAGATATGTAAATAACCTGTCACTCAAAGCAAAAAGAGAGAAAACTGACTTTTTATTTAGGCAGGTTTTTATCTGGAATCCTGTTCATTTTCACTGAACAATTAAAGAGGATTGATCAGCGCTGGATTAACTCTGTGTGGCAAGACTGGCCACAGATGATAGGAAATCTTAAACTCTACATTGTGACATAAGCCTTACCTGCCGGTGACATTTACACAGGTTTTTATCTGGAATCCTGTTAATTTTCACTGAACAATTAAAGAGGATTGATCAGCGCTGGATTAACTCTGTGTGGCAAGACTGGCCACAGATGATAGGAAATCTTAAACTCTACATTGTGACATAAGCCTTACCTGCCGGTGACATTTACACAGTAATCAGTGCATTTTTATAGCACTGATCGCTGTATAAATGCCAATGGTCCATATTTACGCTGGGGGCGTCTGACGCGCCCATTGATTTCCTATTCAAATATGCAAATGAGGGAGATATGCCGATTTGCGTACGTATTAGTGCCAGACACTGGCTACGTGCACTGCGCGTAAAGTTATTCCTACAAATAGCTGCTTTATCTTTACACCTGACGTGCACAGGTCAGCTGGAGAGCAGCTACAGCAGCACCATTACGGGCGAACTTAGCAAGCTGAGCAACCCCACTTGCAGGACAACACATCTGTCTGCCAACATGCCAGGGGCAGCCGTGGTCATAGCAATACTAATGGGTCCGCCGGTACGGAGGAGGAGGAGGCATCCCTGCTACAATGATAGCCTTCTCCTCGAGGCTAACATTTTTTTTCCTCGTTTCCTTGCCTGTATTTACAGTAGCCAGCATCATTAGACAAAAGTACCTTCCCTAAGGGGGGTAAATTTGCGCCGGACGGGCGCATGTCTGGGCATATTTTAGGCTCGGCGTAACCCGGTTGGCCGGCCGGCGTAGTTGTGAGCATGCGCACAGGGGAGCGCACATACTGCGCATGCTCACTAGCAAATCACTAGTCCACGTTTAGAACATCATTTGCATAAGGTCACACCCACTTCCACTTACGCTGGCTTGTGCCTTCACATTTACGTTCCGCCGGTGCAAAGTTAGGAGCAAGTGCTTGGTGAATACTGAACTTGCCTCACTAGTTTGCGCCGGCGGAATGTATATGCTCTGCGCTACGGCAGCACAAATATGCGCCCATCTACCTGAATCTGGCCCATAAACTTTTGCGTAAACCCTCAAAATATGCTTATTAATAAAAACCGCAGAGATGATCAAATACCACCAAAAAGCTATATTTGTGGGGAAAAAAAGGACTTCTTGTTTTGCTCATTTCAGGCCCTCAGTACGGTGAGTGACATCATAGTGACGGCTTATCTGGTCATATACTTAGATCAGTCTATTCAGCTTTCTCTACATAAACCCTCAAAATATGCTTATTAATAAAAACCGCAGAGATGATCAAATACCACCAAAAAGCTATATTTGTGGGGAAAAAAGGACATCATTTTTGTTTGGGTACAACGTCGCACGACCACGCAAATGTCAGTTAAAGCGACACAGTGCCATATCGCAATAAGTGGCCTGGTTATTGAGCAGCCAAATCTTCCGGAGCTGAAGTGGTTAATACCAGAAAAATATACTAAACTAGTTGTGCTAGAGCTCCAAAAAATCACATAAATTACTAAAAGCTAAAAAATAGCATACACAGTACAACGCTAAAAAGACCTTCTCATTTTTACAAATACAAACGCAAAAGCATTAATATACAATACTTTCCAGGCACAAAATTAATAAAATAAGAGGGAAAAGTCCACCAAGAGAGTCCTTGTAAATATCAACTTGAAAATGCTCAGGGAATGATGTGCAAAAATGAAAGACCCATCACTTTCACCCAATCACACTGCCTCTTACCATAATAGTTTTACCCTGCCAAAGGAATAGTGAAATAACGCTGTTTAAATTCACATTTAGCAAAGGGATCCTCTGGTGTAGATGGCCTGTCGGCTTCTTCCCACAACAGCACTCTCTCAGAATCACAATCCCATCTATGTAAAGGTCAATAAACTCCCAAGATGATAAAAAAAAAGAAAGAAAAGGAAGCATCTCATAGTGTAGGAAATTCCATAACACAATTAATAGTAGTAAAACACTCACATAGGCAAAGATAAAACCATCATGTCAAAAATACCACTGATGTTTCAAAGCAACATAATTGTCGCTACATCCTGGTGTGCAATGTTGACATACACCGTGACTCCACCCTATGCATTTCGTCATCAATGATGTCATCAGGGGCATGGCTGACGTCTGAAATTGTGCATTATATACGACAGGACTTGGCCCTCCCACTAATCACATTCCAAAGATCAGGGAGAGGGCAAAAACCTCTCTCCCGGCATCGGCAAATGTGCTGCAGGGACCAGAAGGAGTGTCCTATTGCATGAAATATCTCACAAGAACCAAAAGGGACAAACATAACCAAAGCAAAATGAATCCCATAAAATTTACACTTCAAACAAAAGTCAAAAGTCTGAGGAGGGCTCTTAAAGAATTCCTTAAATCAAACAATAAATAACACATAAAACATGCCCATATTTTTGAGGATTAAAACAGTAAAAATGAAAGATAGCAATTAGCAAATAGCTAAAAAGCACTTCACCTGGAAGCAGTGCCATCTTGTGGTTCGTTTTAAAATTGCAAATGCATATTAAACTCGTAAAAAGCACACAAATAAAAAGTACATCATAAAGAAATATAAAGAAACTCTAAATAAGGACTGAAACTGTGTTATTTAATTTACCCAATCCTATGGGAGGGTTAAATTGTTATGGTAAGAGGCAGTGTGATCGGGTGAAGGTTATGGGACTTTCTCTTCCACACATTATTCCCTGAACATTTTCAAGTTAATATTTACAAGGACTCTCTTGGTGAACTTTCCTTTCTTTCTTTATTTTTATTATAATTTATATTAATTTTGTATTTGGAAAGCATTATATATGAATGCTTTTGCATTTGTGATAAATATAGGGTCTTTTTAGCGCTGTATGTTATTTTTGGATTTAATACCGCTGTAATATTTTCTTGGGGGCTCAGCTTTAAAATCCTTGCAGTGTATATAGTTTACTTGAAAGGGATTGTTTATTTCTGGATTTTTGGAGATCTAATAATCTTGGATGTCTATGTTTTAGGATGCTGGGGAGTATGCCGTTCCTGGTCGTGTCCTATTTCTTCCTGTGGTTTGTCCCATCATTTGTGACTGGAAGAGTCCTGTGGTATTTAATCTTGTTTTGCTCATTTCAGGCCCTCAGCACGGTGAGTGACATCATAGTGACGGCTTATCTGGTTATATACTAAGATCAGTCTATTCAGCTTTCTCTACATTAACAAGTCTAATCATCTGTGTTTTTGGAGTATGCAGCTTGGCTGTAGGTTTAAAGTAGAACTACTGTATAGGCAAAAACTTTATTTTCATTTTGGATAAAGGAAATGAGTGTTATAACCCCTGTAAGGTTTATTTTTGCCATCTGTGTCCTATTGTGGAGATTTCCCATTCACTTCCTATCCAAAAGCTAAAACAGGAAGTGACAGGAATTGCCTGTAAACTTCCTCTGCTGAAATGTAACTATAGGTAAGCCTATAATAAGGCTTAAAAAAAAAAAACAGGAAGAAGTGCAGCGCTAGAAATGGTTAATGATTAGATACATAGATCAAGTGATAATAGAGCTCATTGAAAAATGGGTTGAAAAGAGCTAATTGATAAGGTGTGAGAAAGGATAGATCTCCATAAACTATTAAGTGATAAAGTCCAGTGCAAAAAAAAAAATCCAACAATAATTCTTGTGCTGAAAGTTTATTCTAAAAGGTGATCAGGTGCGATCCAATATGCTGTTAGAGGAGAAAGGATTTCCACAAGTTCACCCGTGAGAAGACTGCCTGCTTACCACAAGGAGAGACTGCTTTGCATCAGTCTCATAAAGCATAAGGGAAGTCCTGATCTCCCTGGAACCAATCCACACAAATCAGCAGCCGTAGGTCCAGGATATGTAATGGTATAGTAAAAAAGAAACTCTCAGGCCTTGTACACACGAGGGAATAAATCAGATGAACATGGTCCGACGGACCATTTCAGCCGAAAAATCCCCTCGTCTGTAGGGGCAAACGGACCGGTTTGGCCGGATTTCTCCAGCGGAAAAGTTTCAAAGCATGCTTTGGAACTTTTCCGCTGGAGAGCTGCCCTTCGGATATGTCCGCTGGTTAGTACGGCAAACCAGCGGACATATCTGCCCGCACATGCGTCGTATCCTGTGAATTGATCCGACGCATGAAGTGGAAGTGTTTACTTCCTGGTCCAGTCACGTGGCGGTGACGACAGCGTCACCGCGCTGTCCGCCTGCGGGGAATTTGATCCGATGGTGTGTACAGCCATCGGATCAAACAGTCCGGCGGACATATCCGATGGGAACGGTCCGTCGGACCGTTTCCACCGGATATATTACATCGTGTGTACAAGGCCTCATAGTGTATCAAGTAAAACCAAAGGAATGGTTTAATCAGTAATGCACTCACAATTAGCAGGTATAAACAGGCATATTAATCAAAGCCGCGGTCTCTCCACTCCGATACCTCTCGCTACTCCAATGCAAAAACACCCCCTACGTTCAGGACGGAACGCGATGACGTCACAGCTCCCTACGATCGTTTCGTCACAATAGGATTTCAACTGGGGATTAGCCGGATCTATAATAAGGCTTACCTATAGGAAGTGTAAATATCTCCTAAACGTGTACTGTTTAGAAGATATTTACATCATATGCAGCCATTGACATCACTGTGTTCTGAAGGCATACCTCTCGACCGTCCCGGATTTCGCGGGAACGTCCCCCGTTTCACGTTAAATCCCGCGATTCCACGCCCCCCGCTCAACAACTTTGATCTGCCAAACCCCCCCGTGCTCAACAACTCTGATCCGCGGAACCCCCCCGCTCAACAACTCCGATCCGCGGAACCCCCCCCCTCTCAACGCTCAACAAGGTGTCCCCTCATTCCCATCTCAAAAAGTTGGGAAGTATGGTGGCGGCTGGTGCTCAATATTTTGGGGGGGCTGCAAACTAACACCACACCCCCTGCAGGAGACAAACGGGAAGGCGGCGATCCTCAACACCCCTGTGGAAGACGGAAGGGAAAGTGTTGATCGACAACCACCCCACGCAGGAGACGGATGGGAAGGCGGTAATCAGAGTCCTCACCTGATGAGCCAGGCCAAACTCAATCTCACCACCTTCTTTCACTGACATCGACAGAGGGACCGCCGGTCACACTGGGAATGGGATCACAACCACTTTCCTGTGACTGTCCCAGTTCCTGAATTGAGACCTCTAGGAGATGAAGAATGATCTGCAGGGGCACAACGTAGAGAAACCCCTCTTCCAGTATGGAGAGGGCTAGGACTGCAATGCTTCTCCTCCAGGCTGAACAGGAAGTGGGTCCTGAAACTCCCTGGCAAATCGGATCTCCCTTCCTAATTGGCCGGAAGGAGAATCAGGAACTCCCTTCCTAATTGGCTGGGAGAAGAATCAGGAAGACAGTAGCGAATATAAATTTGCTATTGTCACACAACTGGGTGGGCTCAGGTGGCAGTGCTCTGCACCCTAATCCCACTTTTTTTTTAACCAATTAGAGCCTCAGACTCTAATTACGTGCTTAAAAAAACCCAAAAAACATTGGAATCCATGCATCTGGCACCCTGCATGTAGATTAGGGGCCGGGTGCATGGTTTAGGGGGGCGTCTGGCACCCTCATAGATGGGCTGCCACTGCCTCTGAATGTGACCCATTCAACTGAATGAGGCCACGATGCAACCGATCTGCAACCGTGCAGCAGTGCAGACTTTTAGAAGTTCAAACAGGCAGTAAAGAGGTAACAAATAGCCTCCTCATTGCCTGTCAATTGCCTGCTGAAATGTGATTACCTGCAGCTTGCTCTTGAGAGTGAGAGATCAATGTGTAAACAAGCCCTTAAATCTGTAACAACCACAGTTTTTTAGGGACAGCATCAACAACATTTGTATTTTGGTGTGTTTGCCTTAGAAGGTGAAAAGGCCATGTTTTTTTTGTTGGTGCAGCCATCAAAATGTGGTGCCACTGGTTAATTTGTAGCCAAATCCCTCCCCTTACCTGAGAGCTGTAGCTCTAATTTTTAGGGAAAACAGCTTCCTGTGACTTACACTTAGGCCTCTTTCACACGGGGCGGATCAGTAATGATCCGCCCCGTGCACCTTTGTTTGCTCAGCGGGGATCGCTCCATTGATCCCCGCTGAGCCGCCCTGTCTTTTCTCTGCTCTCCCCTATGGGGGGATCGGATAAACATGGACCGTCTGTCCGTGTTCCTCCGATCCGATCCACCAGACGGATGGAAATGTAGGTTTTTCCGCCGTCATACTTTGGCGGATCGGAGCGGGTCGCATGTCAGCGGGCATGTCACAGCTGACATCCACGGCTCCATAGAGGAGCATGGAGCGCCCGTTCAGGTCCGCAAAAAAAACTGGCAGGCGGATCTGAACGGACGCTCCGTGTGAAAGAGCCCTTAGGCCTCATTCACACTTGGATCCGTTCAGGTCCGCCTGTCAGTTTTTCAGGCGGACCTGAATGGGCGCTCCATGCATCTCTATGGAGCGTCGGATGTCAGCGGAGACATGTCCGCTGACATCCGACCTGATCCGATCCGCTAAAAACAGACGGATGGGTGATACGTCCCCATCTGTCCATGCGGATCGGATCGGGTAAAATCTGATGAAAACGGACATGCTGTCCGTTTTCATCAGATCGCTCCATAGGCGACAGCGGGGCTCGACAAGCTCCTCCCCGCTCAGTGAGCAGAGAGGAGCTTGTCATCCATCGGCTCAGCGGAGATCTGCGGACAGATCTCCGGATGAGCTGGCGGACACAGGCGGACTCCGTTTCTTTTTAAGTCACTTCCTCGGGACATCTAATTTTGCATTTAGGCCTGTTGGTGCTTCCAGCAACTGTCTGCCAAAACCCCACCAAAAAACATATTTTGGGGCTACCACTTTTTTCATTTAAAAAAGGACTAGTAGTGCTTGATGAAAACACGTGTCACTACTAAATCTAAAATAAAAAAAACTTTTTTAGCTGGAAAGCCAAACAAATAAATGTGATTTTAGGTGCTAAGCTACTGCTATCTGTAGGGAAGCTTACTGGCAGCCAAAGGTGCACAGGGCATTGTGGGTCAGTACCAAATTTCACAATCACTAATGTGATCAAACTTTAATTCTGGATTAGGGTTGGATCCTGATTAGAATCGTAATACCATTTACTTTCTACTGTATCTAATCATTTCTCTTTTTGTTTTCTTTAGATCTACCATGTCCCATATACCACCCTGACCATGTTTCTTAGTTCAAAGCAATCAGAGAGAGATTCAGCCACTGCATACAGTAAGTACAGGTTGTTCTGGGTCTTCTGTAGATTATAAACTTTTCTAAAACATAGACTCTGGGCCAGATTCTCTAAGAAATTCGCCGGCGTAGCGTAAGCCATTTACACTACGCCGCCGCATCGTACTAGAGCAAGTGCCGTATTCCCTAAGCATTTGCTCCATCGTTTGCGTTGGCGTAGCGAAAATGGCCCAGCGTAACCCCGCGTAATTCAAATGAGGCGGCTTGTATTTAAATGAAGCGCGCCCCCGCGTCGAACGAACTGCGCATGCGCCGGCCGGGGAAAAAGCCCAGTGCGCATGCTCCAAAGGACGTCACATTTTCTCAATGTAAACGACGTAATCGCAGCGTACGCCAGCCCCATTGAGAATCGACGTACGCAAACGACGTAAACGACGCACAACACGACGCGGTCCCGAGGCCATACTTAACATGGCATCAGACGGCACCCGACGGCATCCGATGGTACTTCGTAAGGTTACTCCACATCGAAGCTGGGGTAACCTTACGCGGACGAAAACGACGTACACGACGACGGGGCGGCGTAAAAGCGTTCGGGAATCGCCGTACTAGCCTCATTTGCATATGCAAATAAAAAAACAACGTGAAGGCCACCTAGTGGCCGGAGTTGTCATTACACCTACGATCCGAAAGTGTAATGCCGCGTACACACGGTCGTTTTTTGCGATGAAAAAAACGACGTTTTCTGTGAAGTAAAAAACGACGTTTTTGAAACGTCACTTTTCAAAGACAATTTTGCATACACACCATCGTTTTTTCACAAAAAGCGAGGTTACGTTCACCACTCTTTTCCATTGAAGCTCGCTTCATAACTAGCTTCTGGGCATGCGCGGGTTGAAAAACGTCGTTTTGAACGACGTTTTTGCTACACACGGTGACTTTTTGTGAAACAAAAAACGACGTTTTGAAAAACGACACAAAAAATTCAAGCATGTTGGAATTTTTTTTTGGTCGTTTTTTTGAAGACAAAAAACGACGTTTTGCCCACACACGATCAATTTAAATGACGTTTTAAAAAACTTCGTTTTTTTTCATCGCAAAAAACGACCGTGTGTACGCGGCATAATGCTTTTACACTTGTCGGATGTAGAAGCGTATCTATGCAAAAGTGATGCTAAGCATCACTCGCATAGATACGAGGACAAAAAAAAGGCGATACGACGGGGTATCTGAGATACTCCGTCGTAACGCCTCTGAGAATCTGGCCCTCTGTGTTGACCACAGCAACCAATTCATGTTTTCCTTTCATGTAAATACTTAATCAGTTTGTGCTGACACTGAACACACTGGGGTAAGGTACAACTGACCTCTGAATCCTCGTACACACGATCGGTTCAAACCGATGCAAACGGACTGAGGTTCCTTTTCATCGGTCCAAACCGATCGTGTGTAGGCCCCATCGGTCTGTGATCCTTCGGTCTAAAAACAGATGGCTTGCTTTAAATTTCAACCGCTGGATGGCTAACCGATAGGTCAAAACCGATCCTTAGTATGCAAAAGCATCGGTTAAAAAGCCGCGCATGTTCAGAATCAATTCGACGCATGCTTGGAAGCATTGAACTTCGTTTTTTTCTGCACGTCGTTGTGTTTTACGTCACCGCGTTCTGACACGATCGGTTCATTAACCGATGGTGTGTAGGCACATCAGTCCATCAGTCAGCTTCATCAGTGAATCAATGAAAATGGTCTGTCGGACCGTTCCCATCGGATGGACCGATCGTGTGTACAGGGCTTTAGACTGGCTTGATTATATTGAGTTGCAGTAATTTGTGGTAAAACACACATTTTACTGTGAATTACCATAATGCACAGCCCTATTGTGACATGTGTTGCTTTGCAGTGCAATCTGTTTAGAGTGGCACCCGGACACACAAGAACACAAGGTGACAACAAACATGCAGTGCAGAGCCCAACAACCCAAATGCCGTATTTTGTGGTGCACTGGGTCGAAAAAAAAGGAGTGTATGTATCACTTACTCCCATAGGAGCCACCAGATTTTAGGCTCTTTCCCCCACACCTGGAAAGGGGCTTTTGGAGGGGACTACAGGGTAGCCTCTTGCTTACTGGCAATGGTCCCTGGCATTTGAGGGGGGCTCTATTCTTTGGGAGGTGTGTGCCTGGGGGACCTTTGGAGTAGTTTAACTTTGAATTCAAGTCCATGTATCCCTGAAACACACCCTGAGCACTGGAGGACCCAAGTACAGATTTGGGGCCTCTGTTTTTTTGGGGTATAGAATCAACAGCCCAAACCAGCATTTACTGCTTCAACCCCCTACTAGACACAGAGACTCAAAGAAGAAGATTATAATTGTCTCAAAACAACCTGATGCTGGGATCTCCTGCTGCTACAGTATGTGTAATCTTTTATTAATGTTATTGTTTAAAAAAAAAATACTTACCTCCTCTGTGCAGATGGTTTGCACTGTAAACCTTATCTTTCATAGATTCATAATTTATTCTTATGACAAATCATTTATTTCCCTGAAAACCATGGATGATGTGGTCAGATAATGTTTTTCCTTGTAGGGATGACGATGGAGGTACTTGGAACTCTCATTGGAGCGGCTCTGCAGGGGCAGATCATTGCCAGTGCTCACACTGCCCATCACTGCCATGTAATTAATGGTACCATGAACTTCACCGTGAATGACACAGACTCCTTGGAGAACATCACATTTTTCATCCCGGGGACACCAGACTACCAGCTTCATGCTGTAAGTGTAGAATAATTTGATTGATTTGTTTTTCCAGTTGTGCCGTCTGTCAGAAATGTCCTACCAAACTGATCTTCAGAGCAGGCTGGGGAAAGTGACCCTAATGCCACGTACACACGATCGTTTTTCGGCATGGAAAAAACCAACGTTTTTCGGCATGTAGAAAAAAACGAATTTTTTCCAACTTCATCATTAAAACGACGTTGCCCACACACCATCGCTTAAAAAAAATGCTCTAGCAAAGCGCGGTGACGTACAACACGTACGACGGCACTATAAAAAGGAAGTTCCATTCGGATGTTCGAAGAAAAAAAAATGGTTATTTTTCAGAACCCCGAAAAATTATGTGAAGCCCACACACGATCATTTTAAATGACATTTTTAAAGTTTTTTTCATGCCGAAAAATGATCATGTGTACGCTGCATCATACTTTTGAGGGTTTTCTGGTTTCATGAAACACGTCAGGAAGAGGTATGTAAATAGGCACTTTCCAGGAGTTTAAATTAAAGCAGATGGCCCACTAAATTTTTTTTTTAAAAGCCAGCAGCTACAAATACTGCAGCTGCTGACTTTTAAAAATAGGACACTTACCTGTCCTGGAGTCCAGCGGCGTCCCCAGCAGAGGACTAGCGTTCGCTCGTCTCTCTGCTGCTCCCCCCTCCATCCACGGTGAGGGAACAAGGAAGTGAAGCGCTGCGGCTTCACTGCCCGGTTCCCTACGGCGCATGCGCGAGTCGCGCTGCGCCCGCCGATTGGCTCTCGCTGTGTACTGGGAGCCGAGAGTTCCCAGCAGACGACGGGGGACAGACGGGATGTGGGAAAAAAAACCCGTCTTTTGCCCGAGACTGCGGGCCGGAAGTGGGTGAAGATACCTGTCTTTAGACAGGTATCTGCACCCCCCTCCCCCCTGAAAGGTGTCAAATGTGACACCGGAGGGGGGGAGGGTTCCGATCAGCGGATCTTCACTTTAGGGTGGAGATCCGCTTTAAGGGTTAGTAAGGAGTTAAATAGAAGCTACTTTTTTTAATTTTTTTTTTTTACAATTTCAGGTTACCTACAGCTCCCATTATGCGCAGATGAAAGGACCATACTTTCTCTTATGCCGTGTACGCACAGTCGGAATTTCCAACAACAAATGTTCGATGTGAGCTTGTTGTCGGAAAATTTGACCGTGTGTATGCTCCATCGGACATTTGCTGTCAGAATTTCCGGCAACAAATGTTTTAGAGCTGGTTCTCAAATTGTCCGACAACAGACGTTCTTGTCGGAAATTCCGATCGTCTGTATGCAATTCCGACGCACAAAAATCCTACGCATGCTCGGAATCAATTTGACGCATGCTCAGAATCATTAAACTTAATTTTTCTCGGCTCGTCGTAGTGTTGTACGTGACCACGTTCTTGGCGATCGGAATTTCCGACAATATTTATGTGACCGTGTGTATGCAAGACAAGTTTGAGCCAACATTCTGTTGGAAAAAAATCCACTTTTTTTTTTTTTTGTCGGAATGTCCGATCGTGTGTACGCGACATTATAAATAAGCACGTAACAGGGTGTTACATAGGGGTGGTTGGGTGCCAACAGCTCAGCGCAGTCTGCTTCCCCTGATATTCACTGTCCATTGTACAAGGGAGGGACTGTGTTCCAGTGGTTGGTAGAGAGTGGTCTGGTTTCAGCTAATTCCCCACAGGGATCAGAGGAATGGAAAGTGATGGGAAATCTCTCCAATAGTGATGAGCTGATGAGATACAACTTTATTTTTGTTGATGTCTATGTCATCCTGTTCTGGTCATACATGTTGCCCTTTATACTTGTACTGGTGTCACATGCACAGGAAGCCACAATTAAAGTCAACATAGGGAACAATAAGACCCACTGATTCCTCCCAGGCCTCTCATGCACCTGTGGGTTCTGGTCAAAAAACTAGCCATGTAGTTGCATGCTCTAAAAGGCCCTGCCCCATAAAAATTCAGGTCTACCCTCAACTTCAGAGATTTGATTTCTAAGGCTCCATGCACACTGAGCATTTATCCTCAGTACATGATGAGACTCTGGGGTTTAGGTGCTGGCGAATTGAACAGGTGAACTGTCCAGCCCCTTACAACCAACCTGTAAAAAGTCTATGAGAGACTGTCAGCTGATGCAGCTGGATGGGGCTTGACGGTACATTTAGCAGTACTAACTAAGGTTTAGGAAAGTATGCACCCCGGGGAGGAACCTACCATGTGTAGCTTTGTTACAAGTCATACAAAGTGGCACAACAAAGACGTCATCTTCATTCTCTGATTTCCATCCTGACGTTTTGTTATATTTCTGTCTAGAGGAACGTCTACATGATTGCAGCAGGAGTCATTGGCTGTATCTATTTGTTCTGCACTGTAGTACTCTTTCTGGGGGTCAAAGAAAAACATGGTAACTATTTTTTCTTTTTTATTATTTCAAATAATTCTACCCCAGCTTTTATAATGGCCACCAGTTATTTCAGGTTATAATCAGATGATGTGTATTTTACAGATCCCTATGCATTCCAGCCTGGCATGATTATGCCTTTTTGTAGCGGTTTCAGACAGTCGATGCAGCATGGGCCGTACCTTTTCCTGACATTTTCCTTTCTGCTTATTTCAGCTGCTGTTCAGGTAATGGCTGTTTTGTGGCATCCGGGTGGAGCAGTGGACGCAGTGTGATGGGGGCACTAGCACTGTAAAATCCTACTTACATCTGCAGTCCTAATACACAGTTCCAGCATATGCATTGACAATCTCTTCTGTGACCTACCGCTCTTGTTTTGGTTGGTTATAGCCAACGATGAAGAGATCCAATCTCATCCAATTTCCCCATAGAGAGGAACAGGACTGTGTCTGTGTCCGCTCTGCATAGCGGAGTGGACAAGGATCTGTCACCTAATCAACCCAATGCTTTTTTTTCTTCAGTGCACCCCCCTCCCCCCTAACTATTTTAATTTATATGTTGGTAACCATGTAGCATCTTGAACATTAGTCAGATTGATATGCTAAGTTCAGTATCTCTGCATAGTTTAGTAATTTTGATGAATGGGTTGAAATTAAAAAATTGTATTGAATGGTTTGTAATGGGGGCGATTCACCCCAGGTGAAAAATATGCTAGGTGAAACAAAAGACGACATTCTGAATGTTCAAATTTTTTTTTGGTCTTTTTCAGAAGACATAAAACAATGTTTTGCCCACACACAATCATTTTAAATGACGTTTTTTAAAACGTCGTTTTATTTCATCACAAAAAGACCGTGTATATGTGGCATTACAGGTATATCCATTATAAACCCAAAAGACTTAAGCTTTGAACAACAATATCACAAAACCTTTATGAGGTAGTCTTCAAACTATGAGAAACGTATCTTATGGTGTAAGCTTCAGTTATTCTCTCCATTACTAAAACCAAGCTGGATTTAGTAAGCAAATCATGACTGCTCTACAGCCCAGGGAGTGTCCACATAGTGAAATGTGTTTATTGAATGTTTTCACTAATATATTCAGAATGCCATGGAAATCTTTCATTTTTAATAATTAGGCAATTACGTGCCATTACGTTTCCCCTGTGATGGAAAAAGACTGTCTAGATACAGGGATTTCTCAAAGTGTATTCTGTTTTTACATTTATCAGCTTCAGCAGAGCAATTTTGTCCTTTTTTGCACACATGCTGCAGACAACCTGCGAAAACACTTCCAGAATCTGGTACTGACCATCCTGGTGAGTAAGGGGGTACAATTTTATCTATCTATCTATCTATCTATCTATCTATCTATCTATCTATCTATCTATCTATCTATCTATCTATCTATCTATATATCTATCTATCTATCTATCTATCGCATATCTATCTATCTATCTATCTATCTATCTATCTATCTATCTATCTATCTATCTATCTATCTATCTATCTATCTATCTATCTGTCTATCTATCTATCTATCGCATATCTATGGGGTGCAGACCACACTGGCTATTGCTATTCAGGGGATGCTCGCATGATCATCTTGAGTAGTGCCTTCATAACTGACACACCACCATTTTGGAGATGTCTGAGGTCAGCATGATTTATAGATACTCTTTTGTTTCATAACTCAGTTGACTTGTTTTTTCGGCCTCATTATTATTACAGCCTGGCACTGAGCACCGATATTGTGGGGTTAACTTTACCATCACTGACCACCAATGAAGTGGGATTATTATGGTCACTTTTCCCAAAGCTGTTTTTTTTGTTGTTGTCAGTAACACCAATGCTGGGTCTCATTTTACTCCCACACTACAAGCCATATGCCACAAAACCCATGTTGTTGACCATACTTCCAGGTGCTTAGCAAGCTACACACAAAACTGGAGAGTGAAAAATCTGGTGCGGCTCTGCATCAAAACCAATCCACTTCCATTTTTTTGTCAAAGCTTAAGGCCGCTCTCATGTGGACTGTCCGATCAGGTCCGAGTGTCAGCTTTTCAGGAGGACCTGATTGGACCCTCCAGTCTCCTCTATGGAGTGGCGGATGGACATGTGTCTGCTGACACCAACTGCCATCCAATCCTGCCCACAAAAAACAGTTGGAGGTCCTATTTTTCATCCATCTGGCGGATCGGATGGAAGCGGACAGGCAGTTTGTTTCCATCCAATTTCCCCATAGAGGAGAACAGGACTGTGTCTGTGTCCGCTCTGCATAGCGGAGTGGACAAGGATCTGTCACCCAATCAACCCAATGCTTTTTTTTCTTCAGTGCACCCCCCTTCCCCCTAACTATTTTTATTTATATGTTGGTAACCATGTAGCATCTTGAACATCAGTCAGTATCTCTGCATAGTTTAGTAATTTGATGAATGGGTTGAAGTTAAAAAAATGTATTGAATGGTTTGAAATGGGGGTGATGTACATCTATCTATCTATCTATCTATCTATCTATCTATCTATCTATCTATCTATCTATCTATCTAGCTATCTATCTATCTAATCTAATCGATCTATCTATGATTTGGAAAATATAATTTTTAACTGGTTTTAAATCAAATGTATCCTACAAAGGGACAGGGACCCTTTAAAGCAAAGCACATAAGGTATGTATGGAGTGTGGAAGATTGGATCCCTTGACGTCTCTTTTACATCTGGGACAGCCTATATATATTCCCAAGTGTTATATAGACAATGCAAGGTGCCAGTTTCTTACTCCCACTATTGGTCCCGGCCCTGACACACCTGTCTGTGTAGACTCTGGGGATATAATGTGCTGATACAGAGACAGGTGGCAGGAAAAGAGATGAGAATCTTATTTCACTCTGTCCCTAGATGATACCACCTGCTGCAAAATTCTCACCTTGCATCATGGTAGGAAGAACTCTAGCCATAGCACAATAATTGCTTTTTTTTAGTAAATTGACAGATGTTTCTGAAATATATACATTCATTCCGTTTAAATCTGAATCCTCGCTATTTGTTAAACCGCAAGTAATATCACTGCTTGTGTGACATGTTTTACAATTCAGACCTGTTTTTAGGTCCCTTATTACATAATCTCCTGTGAGTAGATTTTAACCTTTTAATTGGGTAACAAAATGTAAAATACAGCTTTAGTTTACTTTGCAAGATTTATATTGTACCTTGTACCTACACTATATTACCAAAAGTATTGGGACAGACGTCTGCTTTTACATGCACATGAACTTTAATGGCATCCCAGTCTTAGTCCATAGAGTTCAGTATTGAGTTGGCCCACCCTTTGCAGCTATAACAGCTTCAACTCCTCTAAGAAGGCTGTCCATAATGTTTAGGAGTGTGTCTATGGGAATGTTTGACCATTCTTCCAGAGGCACATTTTTGAGGTCAAGCACTGATGATGGACAAGAAAGGCCTGGCTCACAGTCTTAGCTGTAATTCATCCCAAAGGTGTTCTATCGGGTTGAGGTCAGGACTGTGCAGACCAGTCAAGCTCCAACACCCCAAACTCGCTCATCCATGTTTTTTTAGATCTTGCTTTGTGCACTGGTGTGTAGTCATTTTGGAACAGGAAGGGACATCCCCAAACTGTTCCCACAAATTTGGGCACAGAAATTGTCCAAAATGTCTTGATATACCAACGCCTTAAGAGTTCCCTTCACTGGAACTAAGGGGCCAAGCCCATCCCCTGAAAAATAACCCCACACCATAATCCCTCCTCTGCCAAATGATTTGGCAATATAGTGTAAGTAGTACCTGACTGTGGATGCTTAGTGTTTTGAAGCACTGGGGTCATTGGTTCAGATCTGATTCGAGTTTGTATGGATTTCCTTCAACATGTACTGGTAGGGTACTTGGCTTATGTGAACATTGTGCATAGTATGTGTGTAATTGGCTATAGCTATCACATTCTGCATGCCAGGCCCAAGCCGAGCAATTAAAGAGAGATGAAAAGAGAACCAGCAACCTACCTCATAAAAATTTACCAAGAAAATTATATAAAAAAAGCTGCTAAGTGTGCCAGACATGGTGCCCAGAGAGCTGGCCCCTCATCTTGTAGAGAGGGGAATACAACTGAATGGGTAAATACATGCATAGATTTGTGCAGCCTTCCTCACCACCCTAGTAAAATACTTACAATTCTCCATCCCTAGGGTTTCAATGGCCATCTGAGCCACACAAAGAACCAAGAAGATTGGTCTGCCAGCATATTGCGATTTGCTAAATACATAGGTCTCACTATCTGAACATGCTCAACTAGATCAAAACCATTTAATTTAAATTCTGTGGAAATATACCTAGTTTACATAATACAGGGACAGTCAGTAGTGACAATTTTGGCACGCTGACCTTTGTTATTTTCATGTTTAGTATATGATAACCTTTCATTCTCTGCAGATCTCCGCTGTGGTAAGCATCCCCTTTTGGCAATGGTTTCTTCAACGATTTGGCAAGAAAATGGCAGCTTTTGGAATTTCAGTAAGTTCCAAGGGGGTCTTAATTTGGTGCTTGTGTATGCTATGCAGATTTTATATATTTTAGGGGTTAGAATTAGGGTTTACATGTGAATATTTTGTTAAATCATTTCAAAGTTCATTCAGAAACACTGAAATAAGAAGGCAGTATGATGAGAAGTGACATGAAAGTGGACATTTGGGTGGTTTTTATGGTTGAAAAGCAAAACGTAGTACTGGCTCCCCAAAGAACAGTTTGTGAGATGGACCAGGTGATATATGCCGCAATGATGACTCATGCCGCGTACACACGATCATTTTTTGTGATGAAAAAAAACGACGTTTTCTGTGAAGTAAAAAACGACGTTTTTGAAACGTCACTTTTCAAAGACAATTTTGCATACACACCATCGTTTTTTCACAAAAAGCGAGGTTACGTTCACCACTCTTTTCCATTGAAGCTCGCTTCATAACTAGCTTCTGGGCATGCGCGGGTTGAAAAACGTCGTTTTGAAAGACGTTTTTGCTACACACGGTGACTTTTTGTGAAACAAAAAACGACGTTTTGAAAAACGACACCAAAAATTCAAGCATGTTGGAAATTTTTTTTGGTCGTTTTTTTGAAGACAAAAAACGACGTTTTGCCCACACACGATCAATTTAAATGACGTTTTAAAAAACGTCGTTTTTTTTCATCGCAAAAAACGACCGTGTGTACGCGGCATCAGGATACCACGTGTAAAATGAAACATGTTATCTGTGATCAGATGACCAGTTAATGCTAACCATTATCATGGTAGCCAGAGGAACCTGTTGGAGCCCGGCACCAGAGATCTAAGCACTGCTTTGACCTTTGTGACATATTATTCTGAAGATGGACTACATCACTAGTGTGACATGTGAATCTTCAAAGCTACTTGTTGGCCCACAAATATAATTGTGTGCTTGCTAATCACACAGTGGGCAAAATGCTATTATCTTGGCTGTCATACAGATCCAATGGCTTGTTAGGCTTTGTACACACAATCGTTTTCCTTGGCAAAATACATCAAGAAAATTGGTGGCAGAGCTTTTTTGTAGAGGAAAACGGCCGTGTGTATGTTTTTCGTAGAGAAAACTGCTGTGGATCTCGACGAGAAAAAAAGAGAACATGTTCTCTTTTTTCTCGTCGGGAGTCTCAATTTCCTCGCCATGTTTCTCGTCGGGCTGGTTTACGACGAGAAACACGTTCGTGTGTATGCTTAGAAACCCGCGCATGCTCAGAATAAACTCTGAGATGGGAGCGCACCTTCGGTAAAAGTAGCGTTTGTAATGGAGATAGCACATTCGTCACGCTGTAACAGACTGAAAAGCGCGAATAATCTCTCCCCAAACTTTTACTTAACACGCGGTAACATGAGATTAGCAAAAGCAGCCCCAAGGGTACGTGTTGTACGTCACTGCCTTTTGAGAACGACAAGATTTTGTCTTGACTGTGTATGCAAAGTAGGCTTGTCAAGATTCTCGTCAAGCTTGACAAGAACTTTGTAGAGGAAAACGATGTTTCTTTTACGACGAGATTCTCGGTCGTGTGTATGAGGCCTTAGATTAAGTAGACACCAATATTTTGGTCACATTAATCGTTTGGCATGGCGTGCTGTGTGCTGCGTTTCCCAAAATCATATAATTCCCAGTGCAGCTTCATGTATTACCTATCCACCTCCAGCCTGCTCATTGGACAATGAATCAGCATTATTAACAGTGTGGCAAAGATATATGGATCACCAGATTGGCCAACCGGAACTGAAAATAATTTTTGACAGGTAAAAGAAGTTAGCACGTGTATTTCAGCTGTGTTTAGCTGCTTGCCTTGCGTTCTACTTGAAGAGAAGGAAAGCAAACCGCATTAAACTGTTTAACCACTTAACCCCCGGACCATATTGCTGCCCAACGGCCAGAGCACTTTTTGCGATTCGGCACTGCGTCGCTTTAACTGACAATTGCGCGGTCGTGCGACGTGGCTCCCAAAGAAAATTGGCATCCTTTTTTCCCACAAATAGAGCTTTCTTTTGGTGGTATTTGATCATCTCTGCGGTTTTTATTTTTTGCGCTATAAACAAAAATAGAGCGACTATTTTGAAAATAATGCAATATTTTTTACTTTTTTCTGTAATAAATATCCCCCAAAAATATATATAAAAAACTTTTTTTTCCTCAGTTTAGGCCGATACGTATTCTTCTACATATTTTATGTAGGAGGGAGATTGGTCATGCAGCCCTGTCATCACTCGCCCCCAGCTTAAATCCGCTCGCCAAATGCTAGTAGGCGAGTGGAAATTTTGAGGGCTGCTTTTCAGATATTTATTTGTGAAAAAAATTAAAACTATTTTTTAATTTTCCTTCCACTTGACAATTATGTGCCACTTTGTGTTGGTCTATATCACATAAAATACATTTTTGGTTGTAACATGACAAAATGTGGAAAGTATCAAGGGGTATGAATACTTTTTCAAGGCACTGTATACTGTTCTATGCACACTATGAATCCTATTGTCCATAGTTCATCATGGAAGCAAGCATGAGAGGGTCAGACTCAGGAGACTGAACGTAGCTACCCTCTAAGGCCGCGTACACACGAGGAGACATGTCCGATGAAAACAGTCCGCGGACCGTTTTTATCAGACATGTCTCCTGGGATCTTTTGGTTTGATCGTATGTACACAGACAGACAGCGCGGTGACGTGGCGGTGACGCCGCCACGTCCTCATACCAGGAAGTAAAATGCTTCCACGCATGTGTAGAATCCATTCGACGCATGCGGGGGATTTCGGTCCGCTGGTTAGTGGTACTAAGCATGTTTTAAAACTTTTGTCCGCTGGAAACCTGTCCGCTAGGCCGTACACACGATCGGATATGTCTGCTGAAACTGGTCTGCGAGCCAGTTTCAGCGGACATGTTCGATCGTGTGTACGCGGCCTAACAGAAAGTAAGATTGCAGCAGACAAAGGAATTTGGAGATTTGGAGGAGGCTAAGAGAGATAAAATTTACTTTTTTTTTTAGTTATGAATACATGCTCGAAAAGATTATTTTTTTAAACCAGAGTTTAGTGTCACTTTAAAGGCTAAGTTTACTTTTCAGGCTTAAATCATAAATGTTCGTATTTTTCTCCTGCAAAGCATTGTACTTGTGATCAGTGGAACGTGTTTACAATGTCAGGCTCCTGCAGTTACTGCCTATTGCTTTCTGCCTGTACCTTCACTGGCTTTCTGTTAGAAAGCTGTAGGAAGTGTTAATGAACTAGGATCGTGCTCATCGGCATCCTCCTAGTTCATTGACAACTACAAGCTGTCTGGGACATGAAAGATGGGACTTGTAGTTTATTCATTCACAAACTGCTGTGAATAAATGACATGGCTATGCAGGCGGAGCGCTGTACAGCTGTTCCATTTTTAATGACAGTGGGTGTAACAGTGCGTGTGAGTAGAGGATCCCCCACCCACTGTCAGAGTGGCAGTTGTGAGAGGTATGAGCAGGGCATGAGCTGAAATATTGGTTGGGTGTAACATGTTCCAAAGATGAACTTAGCCTTTAAAGTGGTTATAAAAGCACATTTCTTTTTTTACCTTCATACATTCTATGAATAAAGGTAAAAAAAATGTTTGTGTTTAGCAGCTTTCCCAGGCCCTCCCAATACTTACCTGAGCCCCCTCTTGATCCCTCGATGTCCTCAAGAGCCTTGGGACTCGCACTCCCAATTGGCTTCTGGCAGCAGTGGGAGTGTCAATCACAGCTAGTGAGCCAATCAGGAGACGGAAGGGGTGGGGCCGAGCGATGGCTCCATGTGTGAATGGACACACAGAGCCAGGTCTTGGGAGCAAGTCTGCTTGGGTGCTGCTGTGGGGGCACCTGGCATGAGGGTGGGGCCAGGAGAGCTGCCTTGGGACCAGGGATGAGGAGGATCTGGGCTGCTCCGTGCAAAACCACTACAAAGAGCAGGTAAGTATTACATGTTTTTTTATAAGACATTTTTGAGTGAAGTGTAAAATATATATATTTTGGTATATGATTATATAGATATGGAATGAATAAGGGAAAACAAATAATAAAGAGATTTATAAAAAAAAATTACATGTTTGATATTTTAAAAAAAAATACATACTTTAATAACGCTTAAACGTTAATAGGCATTTTTTGGATGAACTAAGGCATGCCATAATCATTAATGACCACTAGATGGCAGAAAATCAATGTAAAGAGAGACCTTACAATTGACATAATACAGAACAAGTGATGCCATCTAGAACAGTATTTTTCAAGGTATTTTTTTTCTGTGCCCCCCTTCCAACCTTGTTTTTCTCATGTGACCCCCCTCCTTGATCACATCCCATTGGCAATAAAAAGAAAGATTGCCATCTGTTTTGTAAAAATTATTTGTGTTTTTATTTATAATATGTCATTTGCATACAGAATTACATACAGTATTTTAGTATTGCCATAATTTAATAGTCAATTAATGTGACCCCTAGGCTTGGTGGGCAGGTGCCAGTCCCTTTGTGTAATATGTAATTATCACCTCTCTTCTTTATGTCAAGGGTATTGCATTGTAACTCCAGCCAGATATAAAAGACACAAATTATTATAGCTCTGTAATCATTAATACAGCATTACATTTATTCATTTATTTTTTAAATGCAAGCAGTGTAGGTACGTGAGTTTTACCTGGTATTAACAGTCCTTGTACAGCAGTACAGAGGAAGAAACAGCACAAGGAGCCAATCAGTTCATGTGCTGACAAGAAGCACGCTGATAAGAGGAGAGTGACTTCATTATTATACTGCTACTCCTTTCATTGTCCAGTCACAGGCTGGGGAGGGTCCAGGGCAACCTGGGCCCAGAGGAAGTGGATTAAATGATGCTAGCCATCAGACTGAGGACAGCTACAGTGTCTTGAAAAAGTATTCATACCCCGTAAGTTTCCCCTTTTTTGTCATGTTACAACCAAAAACATAAACATTTTTATTGGGATTTTATGTGATAGACCAACACAAAGTGCCACATAATTGTGAAGTGGAAGATAAATGATAAATGGTTTTTAATTGTATTTATAAATAAACATATGAAAAGTGTGGGGGGCATTTGTATTCAGCCCCCCCGAGTCAATACTTTGTAGAACCCCCTTTCACTGCACTGTCTTTTTGGGGATGTCTCTACCAGCTTTGCACATCTAAATAGTGTCATGTTTTTCCATTCTTCTTTGCAAAATAGCTCAAGCTCTGTCAGATTGGATGGAGAGCATCTGTGATCAGCAATTTTCAATTCTTGCCACAGATTCTCAATTGTATTTAGGCCTGGACTTTGACTGGGCCATTCTAATGCCGCGTACACACGGTCGTTTTTTGCGATGAAAAAAAACGAAGTTTTTTGTGAAGACGATGTTGCATACACACCATCGTAAAGACGATGTTGCATACACACCATCGTTTTTTCACAAAAAACGAGGTTACGTTCACCACACTTTTCCATTGAAGCTCGCTTCATAACTAGCTTCTGGGCATGCGCGGCTTGAAAAACGTCGTTTTAAACAATGTTTTTGCTACACACGGTGACTTTTTGTGAAACAAAAAACGACGTTTTGAAAAACGACACAAAAAATTCAAGCATGTTGGAATTTTTTTTTGGTCGTTTTTTTTAAGACAAAAAACGACGTTTTGCCCACACACGATCAATTTAAATGACGTTTTAAAAAACGTCGTTTTTTTTCATCGCAAAAAACGACCGTGTGTACGCGGCATAACACATAAATATGCTTTGATCTAAAGCATTCCATTGTAGCTCTGGCTGTATGTTTAGGGTCGTTGTCCTGCTGGAAGATGAACTTCCGCCCCAGTCTCAAGACTTTTGCAGACTCTAATGCGTACACACGATCGGAACTTCCGTCAAGAAAAGTTCAATGTGAGCTTTTGGTTGGAAATTCCGACTGTGTGTATGCCCCATCGGACTTTTTCTGTTGGAATTTCCGACAGCAAAAATTTGAGAGCTGGTTCTAAAATTTTTAGAGGGAAAAAGTTCTTGTCAGAAATTCCGATCATCTGTATGCAATTCCAATGCGCCAAAAAACACTCATGCTCAGAATCAATTCTAAAGCATTCGCTGAATCGTTGAACTTAATTTTTCTCGGCTCATTGTAGTGTTGTACGTCACCACGTTCAGAATTTTGTGTGACCGTGTGTATGCAACACAAGTTTGAGACTAAATCCCGTCAGAAAAAAAATTCATGGTTTTCTTGTCGGAATTTTCGATTGTGTGTGCATTAACCACTTAAGGACCGCCTCCTGCAGATTTACGTCGGCAGAATGGCACGGCTGGGCACATCAACGTATATATACGTTGGTTTTAGTACCCAGCCGCGGGATTCGCGGACCCGATCGCCGCTGCAGTGCGGCGATCCGTCCCTGGAGCGGAAGAACGGGGAGAGCCGTGTGTACACACGGCTTCCCTGTGCTTCTCTGTGGCCGGAGCATCGATCGCGTCATCCCTGTAATAGGGGGACGCGATCGATGACGTCACACCTACAGCCACACCCCCCTACAGTAGTAAACACACACATTAGGGCACACATTCCCTACAGCGCCACCTGTGGTTAACTCCCAAACTGCAACTGTCATTTCCACAGTAAACAATGCAATTTAAATGCATTTTTTGCTGTGAAAATGACAATTGTCCCAAAAATGTGTAAAAATTGTCCAAAGGGTGTCCGCCATATTGTCGCAGTCACGAAAAAAATCGCTGATCGCCGCTATTAGTAGTAAAAAAAAAAAAAATTAATAAAAATGCAATAAAACTATCCCTTATTTTGTAAACGCTATAAATTTTGCGAAAACCGACCGATAAACGCTTATTGCGATTTTTTTTACCAAAAATACGTAGAAGAATACGTATCGGCCTAAACTGAGGGAAAAAAATGTTTTTTTATATATTTTTGGGGGATATTTATTATAGCAAAAAGTAAAAAATATTGCATTTTTTTTTAAATTGTCGCTCTATTTTTGTTTATAGCGCAAAAAATAAAAACCGCAGAGGTGATCAAATACCACCAAAAGAAAGCTCTATTTGTGGGAAAAAAAGGACGCAAATTTTGTTTGGGAGCCACGTCGTACGACCGCGCAATTGTCTGTTAAAGCGACGCAGTGCCGAATCGCAAAAACCCCTTGGGTCATTTGCCAACGTATTGGTCCGGGTCTTAAGTGGTTAACAGGTTTTCTTCTAAGATTGCCCTGTATTTGGCTCCATCAATCTTCCCATCAACTCTGACCAGCTTTCCTGTCTCTGCTGAAGAAAAGCATCCCCACAACATGATTCTTCCACCACCAAGTTTCACGGTGGGGATGGTGTGTTCAGGGTGATATGCAGAGTTAGTTTTCCACTACACATAGCGTTTTGCTTTTAAGCCAAAAAGTTCCATTTGAGTCTCATCTGACCAGAGCACCTTCTTCCACATGTTTGCTGTGTCCCCCACATGGCTTCTCACAAACTGCAAACAGGACTTTCAATTGCTTTCTTTCAACAATGGCTTTCTTCTTGCCACTTTTCTATTAAGGCCAGATTTGTGGAGTGCACCACTAGTAGTTATCCTGTGGACAGATTCTCCCACCTGAGCTGTGGATTTTTGCAGATCCTCCAGAGTCACCATGGGCCTCTTGGCTGCTTCGCTGATTAGTGCTCTCCTTGCCAAGGGGGCCCCATATGGACCTGGTTAGGAACTACTGATCTAGATCATCCAATGTGTTCTTTGCAACCTGAGCTATAGATGATTTAAAGGTTCAGATGACAAAAAGTGATGTTTTATTTATTAGAAGTTTCAGTAGAGGAAAATGTGAGGTAGTTAGATACAGTACATATGATTATATAAGAAACTTAAAGTACATCTGGAAGTCCCAAATGCTGCTCCCTGCAACATCCTCTCTTTCCACTGTAGTGCTAGCCACAACCTCCTGAGTGTGACAACTCTGCTCTGAATTCAGGAGCAATGCAGCATCATTGCCACCCCATCACAGGCAGCTGCATTGGTAGGACTTCACTGCCAGGGCTTACAGGTAGGTATACATGGAATTTTGGAGAACTAAGAAAAGGAAAACTGTAAATTGCACATGCTCTTGTAGTAATTACTTGTATTCCAGGGCACTGCAAGTTGATTTTTACTACTATTATAATATGGCGCATTGATGGGGACAGTATCACTTGCTTATAGAATACTTCTTCCTTTTCAGTGGATGATTCCATTTGCCATCATGCTGGTCACCATACCTAATATCGTTGTGGCTTATTTGGTCGCTGTGTCATCTGGAGTTAGCATTGCTGCATCTTTACTCCTGCCATGGTGAGTGTCACTTGTAGTTTGTTAGTAACCGATAGCTTCATATGTCCAGAAAACCCGTGTACACTGAACACCAAGGATAGGAGCAGTGGAAGGGATACATTGGGTCAGTGGTTCTTAACCTGGGTTCGATCGAACCCCAGGGGTTCGGTGAATCAGTCTCGCGGGTTCGGCGGAGGTCAAGACACACACCTATACACACTGGCGTAGCGTGTGGAGGGCAGGGGGACGGGTGCACCGGGCGCAACATTTAGGGGGGCGCCAGTGTGGACTGTGTCACTCTATTAATTTGTATTCACTGTGTCACTGTGTTTGTGCACCGGACCGGCCGCCATGTTCAGTCTTAAAAATGGCGAGCCAGCGTGCTATGATTGGGTGAATAGGTCATGTGGCCTGGCCTGAGCTGGCCTGTCTGTGATCACGGCGGGTGGTGCATGCGCTTGGAGTCTCCAGCCCCTGCCTCGCTGTCACTAGGATGCCATCGTCATCTCCTCCGCGGTCCGGATCACTTCAACGGCCGCGGAGCATATCGTGGACAGACAGGATTCGGAAGAGCAGGTGAGACTGAGAGACTCAGACGAGTCATGTTGCTTGCCCGGCCACTGGCAGTGTGTCTGGGACTGGGGGAGAGCGGCCTGAGCGCCAGAGGTCCAGGACGACTAGTAGGGCATGTGGACTGGAGACGGATAACCATTCTGGCTGATTCTGAACGGTAGTGGGTTATTAAATAAGTAAATGATATATAACTTGATATACAGTGTATATATATATATATATATATAGATATATAACTTATATACTAAACCTAGAAATCTAGAAAGGATTTTAAAGGTGGACCACATACAAAAAAATAATAATAATAAAAAAAGATATTGAGTACAGTGCTATGAGGCTCATACATATGTTTTGAATTTGAAAAAATCATATTTTATTTTTCCAATTAAGAAGGGTTCGGTGAATGCGCATATGAAACTGGTGGCGTTCAGTACCTCCAACAAGGTTAACAACCATTGCATTAGGTGCATGTTAGGGGCTTTTGTATGTGTTAGGGCTCATACTATGTGGGCTTATGGCAGACATTTTCTTTTTCTTTTTTTTCCATAAAAGTTTTATTTATTGAGAGTATAGCATAACATACAGGACAAGGTAATTGTCACAAAACAGAAAATTACAGAGCAACAGGAAAGAAACATATGCCTCGTTTCCACTGAGCGGATCGGTTCAGTACAGTTCGGCACGGTACGCTATTTTCCTAGTTTCCATTATGAAAGCGTGCCGTAAAGCCAAACCGTACCGCACCAGCAAGGGTCCTGCTTCAGATGAGGGACCAGAGAGAGTGGAACGGTTCGGTTAGGGCGGACCTACAAATACATCTCACTGATTGGTGGATGCGCTAGGAATTTTTTCTAAACCCTGAATGGTCCCTCACGGTCCGATTTGCAGTGGAAACGCTCATGTGAATAGACCGGTCCCATCCGAACCACTCCAAAATTACTGACCCGAACCGATCCGTGCAGTGGAAACAAGGCACTACATCACGATACAACATGAGGTTCTCAATTGAGATTCACTGACCATGACCGAGGAACAAAAAATGTGATGTATCGGAAAAGGGCGGAGGATTGTAAATTTCAATTCTCCCCTCCCACCATCCCCCCCATGGAATGCTGAGGGGAGAATGTGGTGTAAGACACCGATCAAGTTCATAATTTAGAGTGAAATGTATCATGACAACATAGGGGCCAGGTGCCCACAATTAGGAAGAAGAGAGAGACAAGATAAGAAAAAAAAAAGGGGGGGCAGAAAAAGAGGGGGAGGACTGCAGAGAAGAGAAAAAAAGGGGGAAGAGACGAAGAGACATATAAGCACAACAAGGGGAAAATCGGAGGGGGCATGAGTGGATCCGCGCCAGCCCCCCACATCACAAAGGGAGTATTGTCAGACAGCTGTTAGAGTCTGGTTGAAAGTGCTGACAATTCTGTGAAGGAAGAGATAGTTTAGTACTGTATACTGTTCTGTATGGAGTGGAACTTCCGCTTAATCCACTCCTCGCCCTCTTACATGCCACATTTGGCATGTAATTTTTTTGGGGGGGGGAGTGGGGGCTTCAGTAGGAGTGGGACTTCCTGTCCCACGTCCTCCTTCCGCCCAGGGCCTGCTTAGGCGACACGTCATATTGCCTTTTAGCGGCCCCTCCCTGTAGCGATCGCCTGGGACACGAGACAGGTCCCAGGCGCTCGCCTGTCCACTTGGGGAGCGCTGCACTATTTGCGCATGCGCAGTGAGTGCCCGGCCGTCAAGCCGAAAGCTGTCATGGCCCGGTGCCCACAGTTACAATGGAGGAGCCTGCGGAGAAGGGGGGGAGAGGAGCGAAGCTCGGGAAGGCGTGTCGCTGACTGTGGAACAGTGTGGAAGACTTTTTGTAGCTGCTGACTTTTAATTAACATAAAAAAAGGCTGGAACTCCCCTTTAAAACTTTAACCACTTGACCTCCAGAAGATTTACCCCTTTAGGGTAACCCAAATAAAATTGATGTTCTTTTCCCCAAAAATAGAGCTTTCTTTTGGTGGTATTTCATCATCTCTGTGACTTTTTTATTTTTTGTACTATAAACAAAATATATATATATATATATATATATATATATATATATATATATATATTATAATTTTTTTACTTCCTGCTATGAAACACATACCATCCAAAAATTAAAAAAAATCGAATTTCTTCATAAGTTCAGGCCAATAATTCTGCTACATTTTTGTTAAAAAAATTCCCATAAACGTATAATGATTGGTTTGCATATACGTTATAGCGTGTATAAACTATAGTATATATACTGGAATTTTTATGTATTTATTTTTACACTAGTAATCAGTGACTTATAGCGGGACTGCGATATTGCAGTGGACAATCAGACACTAACTGACATTTTTCAAATTTTGCAGGAACCAGTGACACCAATACAGTCATCAGTGCTAAAAATATGCACTGTCCCTGTACTTCTGACACTAGCTGGGAAAGGGTTAAACATCTAAGGTGATTTGTGTGCCTAGCCAGTGTTTTGGTGTACTGTGTTAATTGCTTTTACTAAGGGAAGTGATGGGTTTTATTCAAAATTCAAACTCCATCACTCACTCCTCCCCTCGTCAGAAGGAAGCTCCGTCTTGTTTACATAGGCAGAGATTTGTTCTGTGTCTCTGCCCTACAATAGACAGGTGTCGGCTATTTGTAGAAGAAAATATATAGCCAAATATTTGCTGCCAGAAATAGCTGTCCCTGAGACTATCCCCGACAATTGTGCTGTTCCATAATACAATGTAAATCTCCAAATTTAAAGGATTGTGAGTATTTTTCATGTCACCTTTAAAGCCACATGAAAAATACCCTCTCCCTGCTGTGATTTTTATTTTTTTTAGTCAGCAATTCATGTCCCCTATGGCAATGCCCAGTCTCAAATGTCTTTTTTTTTTGACAATAGCTTTTCCATTGGCCTTTAAAATGGACAGAATTTTCAATGGGTGTTGCCACTAAAATCAAGTTTGCAGAATTTCCAACCGGATTCACGGAACCTTCTGCAAACTGAATCAGACAGATTTGCTCATCTGTAATTATTAGAAATGCAACAGAATGAGTGGAAACACCACAAGAGCAGTGAAATGGAATGGATCTAATGCCTCGTACACGACCGTTTTTCCCATCCGGAAAACTGCCATGGCCGGGAAAACCACCCGGCCATGGCTTTTGGCCGGGAAAACCACCGGGAATCCAGGTGGGAAAAATGAGAACATCCTCTCTTTTTTTTCCCACTGGGATTCCCAGCGGTTTTTAAGCCGGCACTTTACCTATGGGGAAAACCTGCGGTGGTCGGGTTTCCCGACCAAATCTCTCATGGCAGTTTTCCTGCCAGGAAACCAGGCCGTGTGTAGGGGGGAAAAAGCTACTGAGCAGGTTCTCGGTTTTCCCGGTGGACTTTTTACCGCCAGGAAAACCCATCGTGTATACAAGGCATAAGAATTATGGCAGGGATGACTTATAACTGACTTCACAAGCCATACAAGAATCTGCATGGTCACCAGATTCCATTTATAACTAAAATATGCCTTTTGGGTGGACTGACTCTCTCTAAAAAGTTTTTATAGCGTGTCTTTGTGGAGCTGTAAAATTGTGGTAAAAGGCCAAGCTTATCTGGAAGGGTATGAAGTTTAAGGTCACAAGCTGTGACAATGGCAGAGTAAGGGGAGCCTGTCCGGTGGCACTCCATACATATTTGCATGTTACATTGAAGCCAGAGCAATAAACATATAGGGCCAGATTCAGATACACTTAATATTGCGCTGCGTAATCGAAATACTCTACGCTGCCGTATTTCACCAGGCTCTACACCGAATCCTGGTAGATTTTTGCCCGTACGCTACGGCGGCGTAGTCTATTTCTCGCCGTGTAATCGAAATACGCGATTAGGGGGCGTGAAGCATTTAAATTAAGCGCGTCCCCGCGGCGATCGAACTGCGCATGCTCCGTTCAGAAATTTCCCGCCGTGCATTGCGCGAAATCACGTCGTTACGTCATTGGTTGTTTGAGTAGCGTCGTTTACGAACATTCCTATTCCCGGACGACTTACGTAAAAAATAATAAAAGACGTCGGAAAATGTAGAAATTCGACGCGGGAACGACAGCCATACTTAACATGGGCTGTCTAATATTAGACCAGCAAAAAGCTGGTATAGTGTTACGCAAAAAAAAGATGACTAAAGGTGCCGTAAGAGATTGCAAATGAAGATCGTAATTTCGGGGATCGCCGGCAAAAGCTCATTTGCATACCCCGACGCGGAAAACGACGGGAAGTCCACCCAGTGGCCGCAATTTTATTGCAGCGTAGATCCGAAGGCGTACTAACATGTAATTCAGTCGAATTGATGCCCACAGCCGTCTATTCATGGTTTGAGGTTTCAGACTAGCTAGAAAACGCGCGTAATTTGAAATTACTCCAGTCTAACACCAGTTAGATAGGCGTAATGGCTCTGTGAATCTGGCCCACAGACTGTAAAACCCAACACATTCATGTCTTGCTCCAAACATGATTTCTTCTCCTCTGTGGTCTTTATCTTTTGTGTTCAATCTCCTGAGGTCCATGCTTCCCGATGTGGTGGATAATTTCCGTCTAATGAATCCTCAAGCCAAGGGACTGGAGGCCATATTCTACTCTTCATTCGTCTTCTTCACCAAGCTGTCCGCAGGGATCGCTTTAGGAATCTCTACACTGAGCCTGCAGTAAGTGCTGATTGTTATACTGTATTGCGGTCATTTAACTCCGACATGTGATATATGATACCGGTGAGCTGGGGCACCCAAGACGCTGTTATTAAAGACTTTTTTTTATGGATTATAAGCTTGGCTGACCCCATTCACAGACACATGTCCCATAATGCCATGCTGCTCTCATCTTTCCCATCCTTTTATGGCAGAAAAGACAGTCTATTGAGGTAAAAAAAATTCTACCTACAACTGAAACTTTTTATAGTGACCTAGATTATATCATAGATACTCAAATGCCGCGTACACCATCGTTTTTCTTGTAATTCAAAAACACGTCGTTTTTCACGACGCGATTCCTCTCCCGCCTGACTTGCATACACACGTTCATTCAAAAAAATGTCTGACTAAAGGGCGGGGATGTCCAACACGTACAACGGGACTATAAAAGGGAAGTTCTTTTCAAATGGCGCCACCCCTTGGGCTGCTTTTGCTGATCCTTATGTTAGTAAAAGTTTGGTGAGAAATGATTTGTGCTTTTCAGTCCGTTACAGCGTGACGAATGTGCTAGCTCCATTACGAATGCTAGTTTTACCGGAACGAGCGCTCCCATTTCATACATGATTCTGAGCATGCACTTTTTTTCCCCTCGGAAAAGCATACACACGACCGTTTTTCACGACGAGAAAAAGACTGACATGAAACACAACGAGAAAAAAGAGAGCTGGTTTCAATTTTTTTACGGACAGTTTTTTTGTCGAGAAAACTGCTAGGCTGCATACACACGGCCGGTTTTCTCGACCAATTAAAAAGATGGCAGTTTTCTCGTTGTGAAAAACGGTCGTGTGTACAAGGCATAAGAGATATAAAAGGCATAAGACAGGTGTTGGTGGGTTGTTACCTTTAAGCAGGTTTTGCATTTCCATACAAGTCTATAATTATGTAAAATCCCTTGAAGAAAGTCAAATGTAGGCAAGAAGGTGGTCAATGCACATCATCTACACCTGTCAATAAAATCTGAAAGATCTCAGAAGCTTCTTAAAATTGGAGGTCCACACAAAAATGGAACCTCCGCTTTTCATAACCCTCCCCCCTCTGGTGTCACATTTGGCACCTTTCAGGGGGAGGGCGGTGCAGATACCTGTATAATACAGGTATTTGCACCCATTTTTAGGCATAGACTCCTGCGGGGGTCATGCCCCTCCCCCTGCTGTCTTCTGGGAAACCACTAATACTCACGCCTGCGCAGTAGGGAACCGGGAAGTGAAACTGCAACGCTTCACTTCCTGATTCCCTTACCCAGGATGGCGGCGGCAGCATCCGAGGACCGAGTCGGCCTCGGCTGCCGACATTGCGGCCACCCTAGACAGGTAAATGTCCATTTATTAAAAGTCAGCAGCTGCAGTATTTGTAGCTGCTGGCTTTTAATATTTTTATTTTTTTAAGCAGACCTCCCCTTTAAACTGATGTCAAACTGATGCTATCAACAGAAGCCCAAAGCACGTTGACATAAGCCTTAACAGTGTTGACAGACATATCGAATAATAGGTAGTCACATTCAAGTGAAGCAGCAACAAATAAGAGAAAGAGTGCACAGATCTTGTGCAATAAAAGATTTATTAGATAAAAAGGAGATGGCAACTTATGTTTTCATGACTTGAGACAGCACACATCAGGCCATAGGCAGCCGGCACATCACGGCCAGTGGCTGGACTCGGGAAGCTGTGGATATGGCTGTGACTTCTGTAGAATGGGACCTGCTGTATGGATCTGGAAAACAGCAGCACGTTTCTATTCTGGGTGCACCAATAAGGAAAAGGGGTGCAAACTGTGTAGAGGAGAAGGTCCAGAAAGCAGAATGAAACATTTCCAGGATAGCTCTCTTCCTCAGGCCTGGATTGTGGTAGAGCGCTTTTTCTTTTTTTTTGCTGTTTCTTCATTAGGTGAATATAGACTTCAATGTGGAATAGACTCCCTGGCGACCTGGTTCTGGCCAGCTCAGTAGATCGCTTTAAAAAAAAGGTCTGGATTCTTTCCTAAATGTACACAATATAACTCAATATTAACATTTATAGGTAAAGTTGATCCAGGGGATATTTAATTGTCTCTCGGGGGACCAGGAAGGATTTTTTCCCCCTGCTGGGCAAATTGGATCATGCGTATTTTTTCAACCAGACTAACTAACTAATGTACCTATATGGATGCCCTCCAATGTCGGAGTTGCTGGGTCAAGTACAGGTCTTTATATTAATATATAGATCACATTCAATTGGAATTGTTTTGTAACGTTGAAGACATTTCATAGCTTGATCAAGCCTCTTCTTCAAGTCTTACAACTCAAGAAGTGACTTGGAGACGCTGCGAAACATTTTCAACATTGCAGAATAGGTTCAGGTGAATGTGACCAAATGCTACTGGATATACCATTACCTGGATAATTGAGAACGTTCACGGGCATGTAGACTGACATATAAATCATCAGAATAGACTCCTTTCAGGCAAGTAGATTGTGTTAGAAAATTCCACATACTTTCTGACTACAACAGTATGGTTGCAAATCATGTCCTGCTTCATTTTAGTAAAGCTCTCACACATTCTTATTTTTACTTTTCTTGTTTTTGCATATGAAAGATTTGCTGGTTACAGCAGTGCGGCATGCAAGCAGCCCTACCTTGTGGTCCTGACACTCCAGCTTCTGATTAGTGCAGTCCCAGCTGTGCTCATCATTCTTGGTTTATTCATCCTGATCTTCTACCCAATCACAGAAGATGCAAGAAAGGAGACGGAGCTTGCCCTTGATGTAATGAGGTAAATGGGGGGGGGGGGGGCTAGAAATCACAATGGCAGAATTCACCCAACGTTCAACATATTCTGCTTGCAAAGTGATTGAGACGGAGATAAAGTATTATTTATTTATTACTAAGACTCCTTATTCTCACTTTTTCAAGTTTACGTTATTTTTAGGAGCCTGCAGGGCATTGCACCCGCAACCAGGTCGTACAATGTCAGGCTCCTGCAGACTCTCAGTAAAGCTAAATGCCCACACTTCCTGTATGGGTTGGCAGTTACTGGAGAATAAAAAGAACTACAAAGGATGCTCACCAGTGCCTCCCCGTTTTATTAAAACTAGAAGCTGTCTGTCGCGCTGGAAGACGTGACTTGTAGTTCATTCATTCTTAGGACTCCGTGAATGAATGACGCGGCTGTGTGGGGGAAGCACTGTACAGCCACGCTCTTTTCAAATTGTGACAGTGGGTTTGGGGAGATGATCCCCTGCCCTTTGTCACAGGGAAGGAAAATATCATCAGAGAGGATGCTGAACATGTTACATCCTAAATAGTTGTGTAACATGTTTAGAAAGGTGAACTTATCCTTTAACCACTTAAGACCTGGACCAATATGCTGCCAAATGACCCTGCGATTCGGCACTGCGTCGCTTTAACAGAGAATTGCGCGGTCCTGCTACGTGGCTCCCAAACAAAATTTGCGTCCTTTTCTTCCCACAAATATAGCTTTTTTTTGGTGGTATTTGATCGCCTCTGCGATTTTTTTTTGCGCTATATACAAAAATAGAGCGTAATTTTTGAAAAAAAAAACAATATTTTTTACTTTTTGTTATAAGAAAAATCAATAAACTAAATTTTAGTCAAACATTTAGGCCAAAATTTATTTAGCCACATGTCTTTAGTAAAAAAAAAAAACGCAATAAAAAACAAATTAGCTACCTAGCGGGAACAGCGACACTAATACAGCTATCAGAAAAATGATCGCTTAGTGACGCTGGCAATAGGGAGTGAAAGGGTTAACTAGGGCGGTGATCAAGGGGTTAAAACTTTATTAGGGGGGGTACGGGGGCTACCCAGGACCTAACACTGACTGTCACACTGCCTGTCACACTGACACTAAATACAGTAATCATACATGTATGATTACTGCATTCAGTGACACTGTGACAGGGGGAGGGGGGGGTGATCGCGGGGGTTAAATGTGTTTATGTGTCTGTGTGTAAGTGTAGTTTTAGTGCAGGACTTACTTGTGTTGTGATCTCTCCTCAGCGGTGGTTGAAAAAAACGCCGAGGGAGAGATCACATCGCTTCCTCCTTCCTGTGTTTACACAGGAGGAGGAAGTGACAGGGCGGGCGGGCGGGCACACGCGTGCGCATTGGCTGAGAGCGATCCGGAGGGGGCGGACAAAAACGAATAGCCGCCCCCTCTTGTCAGATCGCTCCTACAGCCGCATGTACGGGGGGGGGGGGGTCGATCGGACCCCCGAACCCCCCCAAGGCACCAACGTATATATACGTTGATGTGCCTGTCGGTGCCATTCTGCCGACGTAAATGTACATGCGGCGGTCCTTAAGTGGTTAATAAATGAATGTTATGATTTTTCAGTCTGCATGAATATATTTAGGCCTTGTTCTCATGGGGTGTACTATAGTGAACACCCGTGCCAGAGCTGTGTTTACCCACATGGAGATGCACAGGTGTTCAGTGCATCCCCATGCAGGTAGTCCCATTATATAGTATATCAATTTATACAGCACTTTACATCTATATTGTACAAATTAACATCAGGTCCCTGCCCTCAAGGAGCTTACAATCTAAGATCTCAAACTTACATTCCTTTATACACATGCTAGATCCAATATAGACAGGAGCCATTTAATCTACCAACATGTGTTTAGAGTGTGGGAGGAAACCAGAGTACCCAGAGGAAACCCAATGCAGACCCCAGGCAGGTAGTCCTGTGGTTGGGATTCAAACCAATGGCCCTAGTGCTGTTAGGTGGATGTACAACAGTACAAGACTAAAGGGAAGGCTGGTGTTCAGATTTAGGTTAATAAAGATTCAAACTTTCGGGAGCAGTTAGGTTCCTGCAGGCTTCAGGACCAAACGAAATATAACCATTTATAACACTCCTAATGCCTCGTACACACGTACGGGGTTTCCGACGGAAAAAGTTCTCGTCGGAAATCCCAGAGGGAAAGCCGAGAACCTGCTCGGTTCAGTCTTTCCCCTACACACGGCCGGTATTCCCCACAGGAAAACTGCGATAGAGCTTTGGCCGGGAATCCCGGCCGTGTATATGCTCAATTGCAGTATTTCCCATAGGAAAAAAAACAAAAAGCCAAAAAAACGCTAGGCAAAAGTCCGCTGTATTTCCTGGTGGGAAAAGAGAGATCTGTCTGGCGGTTTTTGGGCAGTTTTACCATCGGAAAAACTGCAAGGAGCAGACACATGGCCGTGAATCCAGGCCAAAAGCTCTCCTCCTAGTTTTCCCATTGGAAAAACTGATCGTGTGTACGAGGCTTTTGTCTTGATTACTATCGGTATAGCTTAACCCTTTACAATAGTCAATACTACTCATGGCATCAGAATGAATATTTGAATTTTCTCATTGGTTGTATTTTATTTCTTTCAATGGGTCCTGAAAACTTGTATCTTTAATGACATAAGAAAGGGGATCACCAAAACACCAAACCTTCCGCAGGCCAGTAAACCAAACTGCAATCACCCTTTGGCCCATCTACCACTCCGGACAGATTCAGGCTGACCCCAATAAGAAAAAGCATCTCTAGTCTTCGCCAAACAAAATTCAAGTCAAACTATAGTAACATGTTTATGTCCTTCAGGTTACGGACCCGGAGATCCACTCTTATAGTCATCTGAGATGCTCTGTTCTACATAAATGTCTATAAGAAGAAAGGCCGAATCTGCAGTACATGTGCCACCATCTGCCAAACCAACCAATCACTGAGATCCTGGTAATCCAGCAGTTTGGAGACACGGTCAGATGTGGAAGAGCTGTGGAACGGTCACATCCACCACAGAAAGTGTGAACACCAGCCAATGCCTGGAATATTGCCTTCTAATCACTGTGCTAAGAATGAAAAGAAGGACTGTCTTGTGTTGCCAACCAATTTCTCTCTTCAGGATTAGAATTTTTTTTCATTAAAGTGCATCTAATGCCAAAACGTTTTTGTTCTTAGTTTTAGGTTAAAGCGGTGAAGGCTTAGAACCCTGGTCAGTCTTTACTAATTTCTGCGGCTCCCCTAGGGAAATTTCCCTTCACTTTCTGTCCCAGTGATATGTCACCAAGGCAGTAAATGAAGGGAAAATCTCCAGGGGGATAGAGACAGCAAATAACGCTTTTCTTGCTTTCAAGTACAGTAGAGAAAGGCCTGAACTCCCATAATTTTCATTTCTGCTGTCAGTAGAGGTTTTCCCTCACATCCGGGCAACAATGTTTCACTAAGACAGGAAGCGAGGGGCATTGGACAAGAAGAAAAACAAGCAATAACCCCCCCCCCCGCCAAAATATATATATATATATATATATATATATATATATATATTTATATAATACAGTGTGTGTGTGTGTTTGAACAAATAGATACAGAGAAGATTTCAGCAGAAAAAAAAAGAGTCTGCCTTTTTTTCATTTTTTTTAAACTCCCGTGCTGCAGACTTTAGAGGGGTCGGACTGTGGCCACTAGAAGTTGGAATTTTCATGGGTGTCCATTAGAGCAGTTGGTTACTGTGGGAAGAATAGTGCCCCATTGTTGCTGTATGTGGGCTGAATAGTGTCCCATCATTGATATCTGTGGGATGAATAGTGTCCCATCATTGATATCAGTGGGAGGAATAGTGTCCCAAAGTTGTCAGTGGGATGAATAGTTCCCCATCATTGGTGTCAATAGGAGAAATAGTGCCCGTTGTTAAAGTTAGTAACAGCAATGATACCCTGTTAGTGTCAGTGGGAGGAATCGTTTTTTATTTTTTTGCATCAGTGGGAATAGGAGTGCCCCAAAGGCTAGATAAAGGCAAGCAAAGGGTCACATGCAGTCTGGAGACCACTGGTCTAGAGTATAAATCTAGATTTGCCCTAAGTACTGTATGTTCACTTCACTACTCTTTTGGTAAAACAATACTTTCTGTTTCAATGTATTTATTGGTTTTATAACACAGTGTAAGAAATTAAAAACTAGCATAAAGATCACCCACGCAGGGGCTAAAGAATGATCAGGTATTACAGAGGAATCCAAAAGGATTATGAACATAACAACTGTAGTTAATCAACTTTATACAATTGGAATAATAAAAAAGATAATAAATGCAAAATAAAAAAAGGCCATATTCTACGGCCTACTCGCAGTTATACCGGTGATGGACCAACTCCTGCGACCAACCCCAAAAAGGAGGGCATTTGTATGAACAGAAAAAAAGAAGAACCAGAAAGAAAGTAGGAGGAAGTAAGGGAAGGTCAGAGTCCAGAGAAGGAAAGAGAAAAGGAAGGTAAAAATTAACTCAGATTTGGACACGTTGTCAGAAGCAGTTAGACCGAACAAGCCAGTTGGAGTGAGGGGAAACCACATAGGAAATCCATGGTACCTAGGCCTTAAGAAACTTAGGATGCGAGTTGTTCACGATCCTGGACATTTGCACATGGAGCTTCAAGGTAGTCATATGTGACTTCACCCCTTGGAAGGCAATGCGCAGGGTCTTCAAGGCTTGGGCTATGGTCCATTTGGCAGAAATAAAAATAAGTAGCCAGCTTCTGCTGGGGCACGTATAAGCTGGGAATCAGAAAATGCAATAGGCACAATTTTGCATCCCCTATGGACCATTAAATGAAAGAGGGTCTTGAGCAGGTCAAAACCCTGGACCAGAACCCCACCAGTCCCGGGCAGGACCACCAGGTATGCAGGACATCCCCCTCCACAGTTACAAAAGCATCTGTCACTACTCCTGAGGTAAGCATGGATGACTCGATCAGGGACCCAGTACCACCTGAAAATAACTTTATACGTGGCTTCATGCGTATTTGTATTAAAGAACATTTTTCTAAGGCTTTTCAAGCCTTAAGCCGCGTACACATCACCATTTTTCATGACGAGAAAAATTACATTTTTTAAATTGGTCATTAATCGTGTGTAGGCTCCAGATCATTTTTCTTGGCCATTAAAAATTTAAAACATGCTCTATATTTTCTCTACGTTTTTCACGTCGTAAAAAATGGTCGTTTGTAGGCTTTAACTACGGAGAAAAAAACATGCATGCTCAGAAGCAAGTTATGAGGAGGGAAATTTGCATAATCAATCCCAAAGGGTGGTGCCAGTCGAATTGAACTTCCCCTTCATAGTGCCATCACACTCGTTGTACGTCACCACGCTTTGCTCAAGCATTTTTGTTTTCATGATAGTGTGTATGCAAGGCAGGCTTGACGAGAATCACGTCGAGAAAAACTTTTTTATTTCCATTACATTAAAAACGGTCGTGTGTGGAATTACTCCAGTCCTCTAGATCTAACTGGGATTGGAGGTCCCGCTCCC
The DNA here is from genome assembly GCA_029574335.1 of Rana kukunoris. Lineage (NCBI taxonomy): Eukaryota > Metazoa > Chordata > Amphibia > Anura > Ranidae > Rana > Rana kukunoris. The sequence continues at coordinate 68,588,590 of CM056052.1, read as the reverse complement.
ATTGAGACATGTAGGATAGTGATGCTGATGATGGGCGTCCATTTAAAGATGCGTAGGACAGGGGCCCCAGGGGAATGCTGGCACACATGTTCAAAGGAAGTTCTTCGATATGGGGTAGGTGGACGTACCACGCAGGGCAACAATACAATGTTTTAGTTTATGACAGTGAAAGTGCTCCCTGGCTGGGTTCTGATGCGTCACTCGGATGGCCTCCCAGGATGGGATGGGAAAGAAAACCGTGGACCCACGTGAAGTTCCAGGAGAATGCCTGGGGTTCCATAATAATAGTTTCTAAAATAAGTTATGAACTTTAACCTGCTAGGTTTAGATCATGTCCCCATGTTCTTGATCTTAGCTTCATGATAAAATATAGCCCTCCTAAACGTTATTTACCCCCTTCAAGTATTCAGCGGTTTCAATCATACCCCCCTTTTCCTCAAGAACATATTAAGTTCCTGCAGTCTCTCCTGATAGGTCTTATCTCTCAAATTTTTCATTAAATACATGGCTTAATAAAAACCTGTCAGGTGTTCTAGCCCTTCTCCATTCTAAAACAAAAAAAAAAAAAAAAAAAAAAAAAAAAAAATCCAACTACCTGCCTTTTCACAATCCTCTGTCGAACATACATTAAGCTGCACAGTTCAGTTTACATTCCGGTACAGTGCTTGTGTGTCGGATGACTGTACTCCTGAGCATGCGCAAGAGCGATGTCATTCTGTGCTGACCAATCAAGGCTGCCTAGAACCGGCAACCAAAAGCAGCTAGGGAGAAGATGGTGCCACTGCAGGACCACTTGGGCATTGAACCGTTGCAGCAGAGATAAGTATTTTTGACTTTAGTTCCACTTTTTTAAAGATATATTTATTGAATTTTCCAAAAAAAAAAAAAGACCCCAACTAGTATAGAAATAAAAACAAAACCTTCCCTGGGCTGTTTCTCACAATCTTTCAAATCACAACACAGAAATATGCAATGGGAGCAGAAAGTGCCCCCCTTGTGATACATATCAAGAGCTCTCAAGGGTGTTTACAGGGAGCTTCAGGTAAAAAAAAACATCGGTTTTAATGTATTAAATATAAAAAGAAAGTAAAAATTGCTATGCCTGGATCTGGGTTTTAACTCAAAGAAAACTATTTTTTATATTCGTAAAAAAAATAATACATATATATTTTTGTAAGTGCTGTAAGTACATTTATTTTATTTTATTATTACATAAAAAAATAAAAATAAATTATTGCCATAATGACTGCATAAGTCTTACAAATGTATACCTGTGCTAAATCCTATGGCCCAGATTCACGTACATCGGCGCATTATCGGTCCGGCGTAGCGCACCGCCATTACGTTAGACTTGCGCCATCTAGCCGCGTAATCCCCCGATTCACGTAGCTTTTGCGCAGGAAATTGCGCAAGCGTAAGGTTTTTTCCAGAGGCGTAAGGAGGAGTAATACAAATTGGGAGGGACGTGGGCGTGTTACATTGAAATGAGCCGTGACCCCATGCAAATGAAGGGCCGGCCGGCTCGCGCATGCGCGCGTGAAGGAGACCATGTCAGCTCCGCTGTGCGCATGCTCACAACTCGGGAGCGGCGCAATCAGTGAAATTGGAAATGGACTAGGGCAACGTTGTGAACTACGCAGACAGCATAAATAGACACACACAAACGCACTTGCATTCAAAAGTACATCCCTTTGTGTCCCTTCCCATTTAACCTAGTGCTTTTGTTCCTGTTGTTCGTTGCAGTGTGTCTTGTAGTTGTCAGATTAGTGTTCTGTGTGATCAAGTGCTTGTTGGTATATTTGTGAAAGTGTATTTTGATAAGTGTTTGAGAGACTGTTTGTTTGATTGATATATTTTTGTTTGTTTGTTTTCTTGCTTTATTTTTTATTTTTATTTTTTTGTGACTTGCTGAGTGCTAGTGTGATTTTTGGGTGTTCGTTTTCTCTTTGTGTGTGTTCTTGCCTGATTGGTTGTGCTTGTATTTGTGACAGATTTTTGGTGACTGGTAGTGAGTTTGTTTGGAAGTATGACTGAGAGAAAAAGAAAGCTTAATTTTACTGTGGGGGAAAAAAGAATTCTTGCCCGGGCCATTAGCGAGTATGGGCGTTTTCTCCACGGCCCGCAGAGTGCCACCACCACCCCGGCCAGGAGGAGGGAGATATTGGATCGGATCACGGAGCAGGTGAATTCATCGGGGGAGGGGGAGACACGGACCCGGTCTGGGATCGACAAAAAAATAAATGATCTCCGGCGTCTGGTGAAAAAAAAACTGGCCGCAATGCATGCCCATGCCAGGGGCACAGGAGGGGGCCCACCATGCCGTATTAGGCTTACAGCGACGGAGCATGTGGTGGCCCTGACCTTTCACCGGCATGAAGTGGAGGGCCTGCCAGGCTTTGACACAAGTCCGGTCCCCGCGGTGCCAGGTAAGGTTTTTTTTCTATCAGGTGTGTAGCATGTGTGGGGGAGGGGGTGAAAGGGAATATCTGGCAAGTGTGTGGATCCTCCAACCTGTGAATGGTTTGTGTCATCCATAGATGTGCAGGGCCATCTGGCCTGACTGCTCCAACACCAGGACAGCAGCCTAATGAGGCCCCCCCAACAAGGCCGGAGTCCGCGGAGGAGGTCCGAGAGGAGGAGGACGATCATGAGGAGGACGATCAGGAGGAGGACGATCATGAGGAGGAGGAGTCAGGCACTGGACGAGTGGTTTGTGCGGACTCTTCCCCTCTGGCTGGCAGAAGCCTGCCCTCCCTAAGGGGGAGCCCCCCCCCTCCTCCCCCAACATGGCTCCCCTCACAAGGGCCTCCCCTTCTCCCCGCCCACAACCATCACCTGGAGGCAGGATGTCATCCCAGAGCACCAGGGGGGCGCCCAATCTCCTGCCCGCCAGTCTGCGAAGGGACCAGGCCCTCCAGACCCGCCATCTGGGACAGCTCTGCCAGACTTTTGGGCGGGTGGAGGAGAGCCTGTCCTCCATGAAGGATACGCTGGGTAACCTGGACTCCCACTCCCGGGCTTTCACAACCTGCCTAAATGAACTGCAGACTACAGCAGCAGGCGTTGGGCAGGATGTGAGGGCCCTTACCCAGGCTATCCAGGCCAACACGGCAACACTTGGTGCTTCCCTGGAAAGAATTGCCGTGGCCTTGGAGGGCAGGCCGCCAGGTGGGCAGATATCAGGGGCTGCTCCTCCTTCCCCGGGTTTGCCCCTCCCCCATGAGTCTCCCCTGAGGGGCCGGGGCCGTGGCCGGGGGCGCCCCAGGCGTGGCTCACGCAGAGGGCACTAATTTTTTTTTTCCCCTTCTTTTTTTTTTGGCTGACATTTTTTGCATTTTTTTTTTTTTTTTGGCTGACATTTTTTGCATTTTTTTTTTTTGCTGACATTTTTTTTAAATTTTGGGTTGTGCATGCTGTTTGAATGTGGGGGTGACATTCCTGCTGGAAATGGGGTGTCATCCTCAATTTTGGTGGAGAAGGGTTCCCCAGGACCAGGGAGAAGTGATTCCCAGGTCCGTGTGAATGGTGTATGAATGTACAGTGACATAATTGGAGCCTTGACGTGGCGTTACTGCTCACCAGTCCTGCATGGTGGACTGGTGCCAATCCAATTTGATGAGGATGTGGGGTGTGTGTGCTAGGGACCATAGTGGTGTGCATGCATGCATTCTCATTGTGCCATGATTAATGTGTGTGTTTAACGTGCAAAGATGCCCAATATGAGCTGCCTCCTGACTGCTCTTCCCTCAGAAGACGGGGTATCCTCGGTTAGGGGTTGATTGTCTGGTTGGGGGGTCAGGTCATCACGTAGCTCAACCTGCAGGCCCTTCCTCACTGCGAGATTGTGGAGCATGCAACATGCAACGATGATATGGCACACGAAGTTTGGGGAATACAACAGTGTACCCCCAGACTTATCCAGGCATCGGAAACTTGACTTCAGGAGGCCAAAGGTGCGCTCCACCACTGCTCGGGTTTTGATGTGTGCTTGATTGTATCTTTCCTCCCCTGGGGTTTGGGGGTTCCGGATAGGAGTCATGAGATGGGGTCCCAGTGCATATGCAGAGTCACCTGGAAGGGAAAAGACAGGAGAATGTTAGTCATGCATGTGCCACTTGTGAGGTGTGCATCACGGGAGGGGATAGTCATGCCTGACTCCCATGTCACTCACCAACCAGCCAGGTGTTCCCATACACGTTCTGATCGAATTCCATTCGGATGTGGCATTGATTGTAGATGTAGCTGTCATGGGTGGATCCGGGGTGTTTGGCACGGACGTGCCATATGAGGCCTTGGGCATCGACTATCACCTGTACGTTGATGGAGTGCCAATTCTTCTGATTGCGGTACATGTGCTCTGTCTCATGGGGGGGCTGGAGTGCCACATGTGTGCAATCAATGGCCCCGATGGTGCGTGGGAATCTGGCAATTCTGTAGAAATCTGTCATTGCCTTCAGCCGCAGGTCCTCAGTGGTGGGTTTGATGATTTGGTTGGCCAAGCGTGTGAGTATTGCAGGGACAACCTGGTGCACACATCTGCTCATAGAGGATTGTGACATCCCAGCCACCACTCCACTTGTACGCTGAAAATAGCCACTGGCAAGGACATGGAGTGTTGCCAGGACCTTCACCAGTGGCTGCACTGCTTGTGAGCGTTGTGTTGGGCTGGTGATATCCTCCTGCAGGGTTGTGGTTAATTCCAGGATGGCATGAGGGGTGAATCTGAAGATGCGATACACCTCAGAATCACTCATGCTAAAGAGGTCTATGCGTGTGCGGTATACCCTCTCCCGTGCCATCCTCCGTGCCCTCCTCCTTCTTTGGTCATCTAAATTCACTAGTGCAGCTATGAGCGACGATGCCCCTGGCATGTTGGCAGTCAAATTGTAGTGCAACACGTGTGTGTGGTCTGCTCCTCAGTAACGGTGTTGCTTTCTGTGAGATGTAGACGTTTTTTCAAAATTTAGACCAGCTTTTAGGTGCTCTAACTTTAGACAGGACATTTTGCTGTTGCGCACATCGCGTAGCCTGCGCAGCAACTGCGTTTTTTTGTGGATCCGCGCAACTCCCTCATTAGCATATTTGACTAGCAAATCAATGGTGTGTCTAGCGCATTTTTGCGCGGACGGATGCGTCTGTCTAACGAAATTACGCCGGCCAAAAAAAAGTAGATTTCTGGCGTAATTCGTTTTCTGAATCGCGCGCATCTAAACGCACGCGCACATTTAGACTTACGCACGCGCAACACCAGTTGCGCAGGCGTAATCGCTCTGTGAATCTGGGCCTATATTTTTTATTCAAGAATTAGGGATTATTTATAAAAAGTTTGCAGAGCTATTCAGCCTGACAACTGTGAACATTCGTTGCGTGAATGTGAGCAAAATCATTTATGGGGTTATGTAGGCAACTTACAGTATGAAAACATTCTCAGTATATTCCTAATCATTATTGGCACTCAGTTTTTAGACTTTTCAAGAATATCTCCCCTTTCATCAATCAAAAGGTTCACATCGGTATCCTTGGTGTCAGCAGTAATAGGTTCAAAGGGGGGAAAATAGGAGGCTTCAGGGAGAGACTGCACTCTACAGGTATACTGAAGAGTGTGAGCTGGAGTGGAATCTGGTTACATGCAGCATGTTCATTCTGTGTCTCTTTCTCTTAGTATGTAAATCAACCAACTGCACTGTTTTGCTGTCATTTTACAACCAGAAGAAAACATTTCTATTAATGCCAAGAATCCTACATACTCACTGACCACGGTCAGAAACTTGTGCATTCAGCCTATCAAAACCCTTTCAAGAGACAAATACACAGCTTCAGTGTAATATAATGCTCATGAGAAATATTTATCTTATGGTCTTAGGAACTGACCAGACATGCTCAAAAATGTATGCTTAGGTGTATGCTTTTACCACTTAAATCTTTTTGCTGAAAATAAAGTATAATAAAAGATATTTGGATGTGTTACTTCCTATTTGTAAATATTTCTAGAGCAGCCATTCTCAAATCAGAGTTCCTCCAGAAGTTACTAGTCGTTCCTTGAGCTGTGGCTGGTTGACCTCCAATTTGACTGTACCTGGATAATTGCAGGACCAACGTCACATTCTTCCTACTTACTACCAATGTAAAGCCTCACACACGATCGAATTATGAGACAGGAATTGTGTGATGACAGGCTGTTGTCGGAAACCGCTTGTACGCTCTATCGGACAATTGTCAGATTTTCCACCAACAAATATGGGATAGTATGCTTAAAATTAATTTAAAAGTACAAACACGCATGCTCAGAAGCAATGCTCACCATAACACAACAATTAGCATAAACTACCACATAGTTTCATGTTTGTTGGCCGACAATTCTTTGCCATTTGTATGCAATACAAGTTCCTGGCCAACGGCCTTCGGACAAAAGTCCTATGCTTTGCCCGATGAAAATCCGATCGTGTGTATGAGGCTTTAGTGCCATTTTTTCCAATAGACTGGTTTTAGTAAGAGTTCCCATAGACCTGAAAATTATTTTAGGGGTTCCTCTAGTGCAGGGGTATCAAACTCAACTTCATTGTGGGCCACTTCAGCATTATGGTTACCCTCAAAGGGGCGATTGTATTTTTAGGACTATATCAATTTATCCAGGGCTTTTTTTTCCCTCAGAGTAGGTTCAGGAACTCAACCACCCCGCCGAGCTGCATTAAATGATGGGTGTGTCCAAGTTGCAACAGTGGGAGGATCTGAAAGGGGTAACAAATACCAGGCATATGGCGTTCAGGGAAGAACTATGTACAGAGCACAGTTTCAGGGATGCCATATGCACAGAGTGTAGGGGTGCGCTACATATAGAGTGAAGAATTTAGGAGTGTGCAGCTCTTTCACAGACTGTCCACATCTCACTTTCACCCCTCCTTGGCTCTGACCCCTGCACCACTCCCCCCCCCCCCCCTCAAGCTTCCTTGCATTTTACCTACCCAGCTCTTGTACCTCCCAGCAGTGTAGGCAACTTTGCCTTTCTCACTTGCAGGAAGATCATTGGTCAACATCTGTGTACCCAGGCACAGATTGGGATCACAGTGCAGCTTACGTAATGCCTCATTTGACACTTCACCTGCATCTCCCTTGTCCTTGCTGTGAGTGCAGGGCAGGCAGAGATCTGTTGAGAGGAAAACGGTCCTTGTAAATCACAGTGGTGAGTGGGGAGCAGGAGGAGAGACCCAGAGGTGGCCGATTGGTTCCAGCTGAAAAAAAGCCCTGGTTGCGAGAGCCAGATGAAATGGCCAGGCGGGCCTAGTTCAACGCATGCTCTAGTGTAGAAGCTTTGAGATAGGCTGTTACAAGGAGCAGCAATGTGTTTGGCAAGGTAGTGGTGGTGTCATATTGAGGTCTCCTCCCCTTCTTGCGGAGCTCTTATCCTGCCGTTCTGTAGCTGAGCAATGCATCATGTGTGTTTATATCCTCCAGTATGGAGGAGTGTACAGTAGCAGTACAAGGTTGGCTGTCCCTGGTCATAAGAATAGTAGCTTTGTCTACTAGGAGATCAGTATCATCTTTGTGAAGATCCTGGGATGTTCTACATCATTCAATGCCTCCAAATTAGTGGTTCTCAACTCCTGTTCCTCAGGAAGTGGTTAAAAATACTAGCTGTAGTCTTGACAAAGGACTTCTACAGCACTATGGGTTGCCTAAATAGGCAGCAAGTCAGAAGTGTTTTTCTTTTAGACGGTTTGACTCGAATTGATGTGGTCTGAGTGGAGAAGGAATTGGGGGATAAACCACAATTCTGGCTCATTTGCATGTGTGCTTAAAATTTCAGCTTTTTTTAAATCCTGACTCGGTTTGCAAGTGTTGTCTCACAAAACGAGCAGGATTCAAGCCACTGCTCTCTGCATTCACATTCAAATGATGCAGAGATCAGCACCGATTTCAGCACTGCCATTTAATACACTGAGAGACACCCACTGTTGTAAATAGATCTGAATAAGTCAGGATTCAACAAACCCCAGGCGCCATTGCGACTAGAATTTGAGACCTGTGGCATCCTGTGTCTCTGTGCTACCCCGCTGAACGATCGCGTCAGGCCGCGCCAGCCGGCCAGTAATTGAGGCCACGGCTTTGCAGCCTTCTGCAGGCCTATGCTTTCTTTCTGTGATCTGGTGCCATCTTGTGGTGGCCGTTGGTATGACAAGACAACCAGCAATTCTAATGGTGCTTCCCCTGTCTGTTTTCACTGCCATTTCCTTCCCTCTAATTAGAACACCCAAACATTATATATATTTTTTATTCTAACCCCCTAGAGAATAAAACGGTCATTGCAACACTTTCTATCACACTGTATTTTCGCAGCGGTCTTACAAGCGCACTTTTTGGGGAAAAAATATTTTTTTTAAATGAAAAAAAGACACCAGTAGAGTTAGCCCAATTTTTTTTTATATTGTGAAAGATAATGTTATGCCGAGTAAACTGATACCCAACATTTCACGCTTCAAAATTCCGTCCGCTTGTGGAATGGCGACAAACTTTTACCCTTTAAAATCTCCATAGGCGATGTGCATGTTTTGAGTTACAGGGGAGATCTGGGTTTGGGTTTGCTTCTGCACGCGAGCTCGGAGGGACGGGGTGTGTTCCTGACCCCTAACTTTTTTTTAGCTGGCTCCTAGATTCCAAAAAAATTTGTCAAGCCCTGGAAGAAGTCAACTATAGAGACCCCCCACAAAAAAACACATGCAGCTTGCCAGGAGATTGGGAGCATGGGTTGGGTTTTAATAATAACCCCTAAAGGTAAAGTAATCACACAGGGTGTTGATTTAGGTTATATCTGGTTCATCTTTATTAACAATCTTATAGTCAGTAGCTACAATCAATACATTCTGGTATAATTAAGGTCAAGTGTCTGGAGTGATAATTGACCCCAAAAACAAGAAATGTAAACAGTCCATAGGATTAGCACATGACTAACACATTCAGCTGCATTCCCACTGTCAATACATTTACACATAGCAACAATAGCAGCAGTAACAATCAAATGTCACACACTGGTCCTCAGATATCAGACGTTTCTGAGTAGAGTGTTGGTGTTGCTGGCAGCAATCAAATCACAAGTTGGCCTAACCAGCGAGGCGTCGCTCCTTTACCGACCTAACCAATGAGGTGTCCGTCCAATTGTCAGCTAAAGTAAGAGTGCCGTATCACAAAAAAAGGCCTGGTTTTAAAGGGGGAAAACCTTTCCGGGGCTGAAGTGGTTAAAAAAATCCCTTTAATATTACTATAAAGCTACAGGAGATTACACAAATTTTATGGTGTATGGTCGGCTTCAGATATGTGTCTCACTTTGGATATGTGAACACAGAAGAATTGCATTCAGGATAGGAACGTTTTGTCTGCCTATAGCAGTGATGGCGAACCTGTTAGAACTCGAGTGCCCGAACTGCAACACGCCACGAGTGCCCAAAGGCTGCTATTCTGAAGACCCCTTTTCTTATGCTGGAGACAAAACCTCTGTATATCTAGTAACAAAGTTTATGTATAAGTCACTACAGACCCCCCCATCCCTCAGTACAGACCCCCTGTCCCTCAGTACAGACCATCCCTGTTGCTACCCCCCATCCCTCAGTAGAGACCCCCTCCTGGTCACTCTGTCCCCATCTGCAGTAAAAATAAACGTAGTACAGACCTCAGAACAGTGTGCTTATCCTTACTCTGGGCTGTGTAGATATACACAGCCGAGGCGGAGCAGACTCCTTCGGTCCACAGCCACTCTGCTGTGTGAGACAGCCCACGAAAGATGCGGAATCCAACCAGGCAGCACCGCTTCGTCCTGTCCACGCTCACCCACCCCCTGGCTATAGCGCCCTGTGGGAAATGTAGTTCTAAGGGGCTATTGCGCGGTGTGGACGAGATACACCTCATACAGCAGGGATATGCAATTAGCGGACCTGTCTCATCGGACATATCTCCTCGTGTGTACAGGGCCTGACAAGCACTTTTTTGGGAAAAAATACACTTTTTTTTTTAAATTAAAAGATAAGACCACAGTAAAGTTATCCCAATTAAAGGGGTTGTAAAGACAAAAATATTTTCCTCTTAAATTAAAGTCTGACAGTAGCTGATAAAGTAAAAAGTAATGTTTTGCATTATAACTAGTTTGATACCTGTTGAAATCGAGCTGTTTTATTCACCTCTGTCACTCCTGAATCATTATTCTAACTGACTTCCTGGTTTGTGGTGCGTGTTCATTCTTGCTACATCACGGCCTAATGGGAACTACAGTTCCCATTAGGCTTAGCCTCCATGCCTATGAGGGTTAAGAGAGCATCTTCACGCAGGGCTGTTGTCATAGGGAGGGGGTGAGCACATTCTGCTTTCCACCATGCCAAACAGCTCAGGTGCTGGTGGAAAGCAAGAAGAGGAGAGACAGGAAATTACATTTTCAAACCTGGATTACTGTATTTTGGAGGTCAAAAGAAAAAACGAGGTAAGTGATATTTAAATGCTCTAGCTTACAGCAATCAATTGATCTAATAAAAAACAAACCTTTAGTGTTCCTTTAATGTTATATTGTGAAAGATAATGTTACGCCGAGTAAATTGATACCCAACATGTCACTCTTCAAAATTGCGTCCGCTCGTGGAATGCGGACAAACTTTTACCCTTTAAAACCTCCATAGGCGACGTTCAAAAAATTCTACAGGTTGCATGTTTTGAGTTACAGAGGAGGTCTAGTGCTAGATTAATTGTTCTCGCTCTACCAATCGCGACGATACCTCACATTTGTGGTTTGAACACCGCTTTCATATGCGGGCGCTACTCAAGTATGCGTTCGCTTCTGCGCACGAGCTCGGCGGGACAGGGCGTGTTCCTGGCTCCTAACTTTTTTAGCTGGCTCCTAGATTCCAAGCAAATTTATCAAGCCCTGACTGTATATATTCACATTGACTTGAAAGGAAAGAAAGCATGGATGTCACAACAGCAAGTTTATCATTTAAAAGAAGGAACTATGCCCACAGATCAAAGGAAATCTGCAGGGAGAAATCATGAAGGCTATCGGGCGTGTACGTTGATCATAGTGCAACAGTGCCATTACCTCTATGCTGCAAACAGTGTTTATGAAATGGGAGGGGGGGGGGGGGTGGCATGATTATGTTTTGTTAATAGGACAACTGCATTGGAAGCCAGCTTTAAACTCCACCCTTCAGATATACACTTAAACCTTGGAAGATCCAAGTGCAGCATGCACTGCCCTAGTCCCTTAAAGCATTATGTTTACGACTTATTGACAGGTGCACTTTAAGCCATCAGGACGACCACTTCCTTAGGCCCCTTTCACACTACTGTGACTTCAAAGTCGGGCGATTTTGCCGCGTTTCGCGGCCGCAACTTCAGGGAATGCCTGTGTAAGTGGCATCAAAATCAGACCAAAGTAGTGCAGGGGCTACTTTGAAGTCATACTAATATGAATGGTTGCCATTGGAACTCATGGGAAACAACTTGTCATGCTACTTTGCCATCACAAATCGTGGGACAAGTCGTAGAAGTGGGAAAGGGGCCCAAGCCTGAATTAAACAGGGACATTGAAACAGACCCAGTTTTACATGGCAGTTACCTAGCAGAAACGTAAAAAAATACAATCAGTGCAATAACATGCAATACATTCTTCATGCATGTTAACCAGAAGTTCAATATCTAAATACTGTACAATGAATCACCACTTCACAAACAATCAGAGTTTACTATGATAAGACCAAATTCAAGCAGAACTGTTCTTTGCTCAGTGGAAATCTCCACATACAGAAATGTTCAAAACTGGAGTGGTTTTCAGGCTCGAAGCCCATTTGATTCAGAACGTGTATTGCACTAAACCCTGGAAGAAACATGCCAGCAGCACCGGAGGTAACAAAGAAGTCCTTGTACGGAGTGGGCTCTGTAGCAGAGCAGTCTCTTTTTTTAGACATTGATATATTCCTGTAGAGCTGGGTGCCTACAGTCCTGAGCAGGCAGTCTGGAAGGAGACAGCACACGTTAAGTGATACTGCTTGGGGGCTCTGCATGTTTGCCACCATCTCCACTTAAAGAGAGTGGGTAGCTCCGGGCATCTCTGATGAACAGCTCCTGATTAGCTGAAAATGTTAGAGGGACGAAACCTTCGCTGTCAGCTGTCAGAGTGATCCAATAAGAGGAACCTGAAAACACATAATAGGAGATTGTTAAAAATAAAAACATTCATTACAGTTTGGGACAGTCAAGGAGACCATCACGTTGCCCATGCTGGGCAAAGTAATAGAGTTAGCTGATAGCCCCTGCCCACAAATTATATTAAGCAATCTGTGATCTCTTGTCACCCATTACTGGGATCCCCGAGAGACATATCGGGTCTTTTTTTATACAGTACCTGGAAAAAGTATTCATACCTCTTGAAATTTACAACATTTTGTCACGTTACAACCAAAAACATAAATGTATTTTATTGGGATTTTATGTGATAGACCAACACAAAGTGGCGCATAATTTTGAAGTGGAAGGGAAATGATAAATGGCTTTCATCATTTTTAACAAAATAAATATGTGAAAAGTGTGGCGTGCATTTGTTCTCAGCCCACACTGTACTCCGATACCCCCAACTAAAATCTAGTGGAACCAATTGCCTTCAGAAGTCACCTAATTAGTAAATAGAGTCCACCTGTGTGTAATCTAATCTCAGTATAAATGCAGCTGTTCTATGAAGCCCTCAGAGGTTTGTTATAGAGAACCTTAGTTAACAAACAGCATCATTAAGGCCAAGGAACAGGTCAGCGATAAAGTTCTGGAGAAGTTTAAAGCAAGGTTAGGGGGCATGGCCTAAAGGGGAATAGAGTAAGACAAGCTCCATCTATTAATCCTTCTATCCGGTATTCCTGTGACCCCACGTCATCCTAATAGACCCCAGTCGGCGAGGATACGGTTCGGTACACACTGTGGCATGTCTCCACCAAAACCGCAGAGTACTGCAATCGCTAAGCTGGATCAATTTCACCGTCAGGAAAAAGATACCGTGAGGGAAGATGGCGGTGCCACGAGTGACAACCAGGCCGCACCTAGAGGGGGATACCGGAAAACTCCTGGAAGCAATCACATTATGCCGCACCTCTCTCACAACCCAAATTGACAAAGTAAAGATAGATATATCCCTCATGCGGCAAGATCTTCAGAAGCTCCGGGAGAAGGTCACAACAACTGAAACACGCATTGGTGCAGGGAGGACGCCATTCCTCCGCTCCAGGCAAGCTCCGACCATATGCAGATTTCACAGCTCAACAATAAACAAAACTAAATGGAAAATGGACTTAGGAGAGGTACTCTCCGCTTCATCGGTTTGCCCGAGGGAGCGAAGGGAAAAGACCCGAACTCATCGATACTTATGGTCGCGAGGCGTTCTCCCCGACCCTGGCAGTAGAAAGAGCCCACTGCATGCCTGCCAGAGCTCCGCCACAGGGGGCTTCCCCCCCCCCCCCCCCCCGTACATTTATTGCAAAAAAAAATTATTTTAAAGGATCAGATGCGGCTCGGAGTTTGGCAACATTGAGCTTGGGAACTCCAGAGTGGCTACGTTTACGGATTTTTCCGCAGGGGTGCAGCGTCGCCGACAGGGCTTCTCTGAGGCAAAGCGGAAACTCTGGATCAAGCGTCTCAAGTACTCCATGCTCTTCCCGGCGCTCCTCAGAATGGAGAGGGACGGCCGGGCTTCACAGCCATTTCCTTATTTCACATGGGCGAAGCACGCTGTGCTTTCTAACTGACCCAGCGGCGGAGGAAGGAGAAGGGGGCTGAAATTCTAGGGGACCTTACTGCAGCCAGGTCTTCCATAAGTGGGAACAGGTACCCGGTACCCCTTCCAACAAAAGGTGGCACCGGAGGTAGGAAAGAAACAAACAAGCGGAGCTTCCACTTTTGAGTGGAACTCCACTTAAAGTACCAGAATATGGATTGAGAGATAAACTTTCTCCAATGACCAAGTCCCTTGAACTGAGAGGGTGTACAGAATTTCTCCCCAGCTTGATAGGTCGATATATTCAGCGAGAACCATCCAAACCATGTCCTGCTGGTCGCATGGTGTATGGGATGAATGAGAGACTGAGCAGGCTTTGTCCCACACTGGCATGAAGTTGAATCACAATGGTCTAGATTGAAATAGGGCATATGCAATTACCTTGGAGGGAGGACATCATTAGGCTAGCACCTTGGCAAGACCAAAGTGCAGTGGACAAGCCAAGGGGAAGGGCACCAATTGGGAATGATATATGCCCATAACATAGATAGATGCAAAAAAAAAAAGGACAGGAACATGCAAATGTGGCCCTTTGCTAGCCTTTATCCAGCCCTTGGGGCTTTATTCCTCCCACTGACAAACAATGGAGCACTATATCTTCCACCGATACCAATGATGATATACTACTCCTCTTCCAATTGACCACCAGCACTGGGGTCATATTTATTTTCACTGATGCTGGGTCATCGACATCCACAATCCGGCCCTCCTAAAGTCTGAAAGACAATAAACTGTCTCTTTGTTTGAAAAGTTTGGAGACCCCTGGTTTAGACCGATACGTATTCTTCTATATATTTTTGGTAGAAAAAAAAAAAAAAAAGCGTATTTGATTGGTTTGCGCAAAAGTTCTAGCATCTACAAAATAGGGAATAGAATTATGGCATTTTTATTTATTTTTACGAGTCATGGCGGCGATCTGCCATTTTTATTGTGACTGACATTGCGGCAGACATCTCGGGCACATTTTTGGGACCATTCAGGTTTATACAGCGATTAGTGCTATAAAACTGCACGGATTACTGTGTAAATGTGACTGGCAGGGAAGGGGTTAACACTAGGGGGCAAGGAAGAGGTTAATATGTTCCCTAAAGTGTGTTCTAACTGTAGGGGGAGGGGACTCACAAGGGGAGGAGACAGATGTGTGTTCCACTGTACTGGGAACACACATCGGTCTCCTCCTCACTGCTGACAGGACATGAATACGTTTACACACACAGATCCATGGTCCTGCCGTGATTGCGGGCAATCGCGGGTGCCCGGTGGACATCGCGGCCGCCGGGCACGCCCCCCGGGTCCCGGGCAATGCGCCCCCTGGCTGCCCAGGAATGCAAGGACGTCGTGACATCCACTCTGAGGGAGGAAGGGTTCCCGCCGACATCATTTTACAATGACTCGGTAGGTAAAGTGTTAAAAGAGTAGCTGCTCTAGGGCAATGTGAAGGTCTGCCAAACTAGCAGAGATCTTGGTAAGTTTGACAACAGAAAGCAGGATTGAGGATGAGATCAGAATTATATTTTGTAACCCTTGGATACAACACTCAAGATCAAGTATCTGAAATGTCTTGGAACCAAATGGCCACAAAGGCAGACAACACCCCCACCACACACTATAACAAGTGGGGTTGCCCCTAAAATGAGTGGAGAACTAGATTCTGCACTTTATGGACTGAAAATGTATGGGTGCAGGTCTAAAAGCTGAACTAAGTTCCAGGCTTTTGCTTGTCAGTAGACTGAATGAGGCCAATATATATATATATACCTAAAGCACATTTGGTAAGCAGGTAGTAAAGATTTCAGAGTATCTGAGAAATGTTCTGAATGCTTAACAAATGCTCAGAAAACATGAAAATAGGCCAAATCAATTAAAAATGACACTGTATTGCTTTGTATCCTGCCTATCAGAGAGACATCTGCTGTGAGACGAAGTGGCTGGCAGCCACAGAACGCCACAGCAGGTGTCCCAGTGACAGTTTGTACATGGACAGCAATGGCAATTTACATATTTGTCTTGGTCCTTTAGTGGCTTACCAATTAGCATTCCCAGATAGATTATTGGATGAATGAATTAGGGTTGTCCCGATACCACTTTTCCACTTTTTTAGGACCGAGTACAAGTACCGATACTTTTTTGCATGTACTCGCCGATACCGATTACCGATACTTTAACCACTTAAGGACCCCCGCACGCACATATACGGCCACAGAATGGCTCGTACAGGCACAAGGGCCTAAGTGCGGTTCGGGGGTCCCATCGGGACCCCCTCCGCGGCGTGCGGGGGTCCCCCTGGCTCCGGGAGCGATCCGGGACGAGCGGGCGGATGTCGGCGTTTACCCGCCCCCCCCCCCCGCGATCGCTCCCAGCCAATGCGCGCGCTCCAGGTTCTGTCACTTCCTCCTCCTGTGTAAACACAGGAAGGGGGAAGTGATGTAATCTCCCATCGCAGCGGTATTTCCAACCGCTGCGATGGGAGAAATACCTCACAGTAAGTCCTGCACCAACACTACACTGACATACACACACATAGGCACACTTAACCCCTTGCGATCTGCCCCCCCATCCCCCCTGTCACAGTGTCACTGAATGCAGTGATCTAATCACTGCATTTAGTGTCAGTGTGACAGGCAGTGTAAAATCAGTTAGTGTTAGGTTCAGGATAGCCCCCCCACCCCCCCTAATAAAGTTTTAACCCCCTGATCACCGCCCTAGTTAACCCTTTCACTCCCTATTGTCAGCGTCACTAAGCGATCATTTTTCTGATCGCTGTATTAGTGTCGCTGTTCCCGCTAGGTAGCTATTTTTTTTTATTGCGATTTTTTTTTACTAAAGACATGTGGCTAAAAAAAATTTGGCCTAAATGTTTGACTAAAATTTAGTTTGATTTTTTTTTAACAAAAAGTAAAAAAAGTGTTTTTTTTTCAAAAATGTCGCTCTATTTTTGTATATAGCGCAAAAAATAAAAATCGCAGAGGTGATCAAATACCACCAAAAGAAAGCTCTATTTGTGGGAAGAAAAGGACGCAAATTTTGTTTGGGAGCCACGTCGCACGACCGCGCAATTGTCTGTTAAAGCGACGCAGTGCCGAATCGCAAAAACACCTTGGGTCATTTACCAGCGTATTGGTCCGCGTCTTAAGTGGTTAAATGTCATGTGACAGTTTTCAAACCACAATACAGACTAAGGATATTTTCTTTAGAATTATGAAGAACTCTAACTCAAGACATTATAAAAGAATAAAAAGGAGTAAAAATGAATAAAAATGTTTTATTTTCTTGTCACGCAGTAGTAAAAAACTCAAAGAATTTTCACAGAACATGTTGATAAATACAAAAAAAAAGGGATTTTTAAATACAGCTTACCTGTAAAATCCTTTTCTTGGAGTACATCACGGGACACAGAGCGGCATATTCATTACTATGTGGGTTATATGGAGTACCTTCAGGTGTGGACACTGGCAATCTCAAACAGGAAGTCCCCTCCCTATATAACCCCCTCCCCTAGAGGGAGTCCCTCAGTTTTGTAGCAAGCAGTATGCCTCCCAAAATGGTCACCCAAAAGAGGGGTGGGAGCTCTGTGTCCCGTGATGTACTCCAAGAAAAGGATTTTACAGGTAAGCTGTATTTAAAAATCCCTTTTTCTTTCTCGTACATCACGGGACACAGAGCGGCATATTCATTACTATGTGGGATGTCCGAAAGCAATGCTTTAATGAGGGGAGGGAGACATCTTCCAAAGAAGGATTCAATTTAGAGATAAACTCAAATCATAATAATAATTCCAACTTAGTCAAGAAAAAAACTTCTTTTTTTTTTTTTTTTTCATAACCAAGGGTGCTTCTGATCCCGAGGATTTCAAACTGCAGCCTGTAGTACTGCCTGTCCAAAGGCAGAATCCGCATTCCTTCTCACGTCTAGTTGATAAAACCTTGTAAACGTGTGGACTGATGACCACGTTGCTGCCTTGCATATCTGAGCCATAGAGATCTGATGGTGTGCTGCCCAAGAGGCGCCCATGGCCCTGGTAGAATGGGCCTTTACCGACAACGGAGGAGGCAACCTCTTCAACCCGTAGGCTTGAATGATTAATTGTCTAATCCATCTCGAGATGGTGGATTTTGCAGCTGCCTGCCCCTTCTTGGGGCCATCTGGTAGAACGAATAACACATCTGTTTTCCGGATCTTTTCTGTAGCTTTAAGATAGGCCTTTATGGCCCGGACAATATCCAAGGTATGCAGCAACCCCTCCTTTCTAGATGTAGGTTTTGGAAAGAAGGATGGAAGTACCAAATCCTGGTTTAAGTGAAATTTGGATATAACCTTTGGTAGAAAGGAAGGATGGGGCCGGAGAACTGCCCTGTCCTTATGCAGAACGAGATATGGTTCCTTACATGATAAGGCTGCTAATTCTGACACTCTCCTGGCCAAAACTATGGCGACCAAGAAAACCAACTTTCTTGTCAGTAAGACTAAAGGAATCTCAGCCAACGGCTCAAAAGGCTGTTTCTGTAGAGTGGACAGGACAAGATTTAAGTCCCAAGGACAAATTGGTGACTTGACAGGAGGATTAATACGCAAGACCCCCTGTAAGAAGGTCTTTACCAACGAGTGGATGGCCAGCGGCCTCTGAAACCACACTGACAGAGCTGAGATCTGTCCCTTGATTGTGCTTAGTGCCAGGCCTTTATCCACTCCTAGCTGGAGAAAACTTAACACCCTATCAATAGTATATTTGCGGCAATTCCATCTTTTGGATTCACACCAGCCTATGTAGTTCCTCCACACCCTGTAATAAATCACCCTGGAGACCGGCTTTCTAGCCCTAATCAGGGTAGGGATTACCTGCCTAGACAGACCTCTACCCCTGAGAATCAGGGATTCAGCCTCCAGGCCGTCAAATTTAGACGCTGTAATGTAGGGTGGAGGATCGGGCCTTGTGAGAGTAGGTCTGGTTGTAGAGGAAGAGTCCAAGGGTCTCCCACTGCCATCTTCAGGACTAGTGAGTACCAAGTCCTCCGGGGCCAAGCCGGAGCTACTAGAATGACTGGCTTGTTCTCCACTCTGATCTTGCGCAACAGGCGCGGGAGTAACTGTAGTGGAGGGAATGCATATAGAAGTTTGAATTGATGCCAAGGGCAAACCAACGCATCGGTTCCGCAGGCCATAGGATCCCTCGCTCGCGACACGAACCTGTCTAGTTTCTTGTTGAACCTGGATGCCATTATATCTACGTCCGTCATTCCCCACCTCTGGCAGATTGTCTGAAAGACCTGGGGATGCAGAGACCACTCCCCTGGCAACAGACTCTGGCGACTTAAGAAGTCTGCCTGCAGGTTGTCCACTCCGGGAATGAATATCGCTGAAATGCAGGGTACATGAACCTCTGCCCATTGAAAAATCAAGTTCACCTCCCTCTGAGCGGCCTGGCTCCTGGTTCCCCCTTGGTGGTTTATGTATGCCACCGCCGTGGCATTGTCTGACTGGATTCTCACCGGGAACCCCTTTAATCTGGAGGTCCATGCCAGAAGGGCTAGGCGAGCAGCTCTTATTTCCAAGATATTGATGGGGAGCTGCCTCTCTGCTTTCACCCAAGTTCCCTGGCGGGAGAACCCCTCGAAGACCGCCCCCCAGCCTGCCAGGCTGGCGTCTGTGGTAACTACCTTCCAGACAACAGGGCTGAAGGATCTTCCCTTTAGAAGGTTCTGAGGGTTCAACCACCAGGCCCGGCTTTGTCGGACCCTTGATGATAGCGTCAAAGGGGACTCTAAGGCATGTGCCCTCTTGCCCCAGGCTGCTAGAATGGCTGCCTGTAGGACGCGAGTGTGGATCTGAGCGTATGGTACTGCCTCGAACGTGGCCACTAGCTTGCCTAGTAATCGCATACACAGGCGAATAGTTGGTTTTTTCTTGTTTAGAACCAACTGAACCAACCCCTTGATAGCCTCGATCTTTACAAGGGGCAGGAACACCTTTTGATGTTCTGTGTCTAACCTCATGCCGAGGTATTCCAACTGCTTTGTAGGCTGGAACGCTGACTTTCCCCGGTTTAGGACCCAGCCGAATTCTTCGAGGTACCGAACCGTGAGGTTTACTGCCTTTTGCAGACCCGGCCGTGAGTGATCTATGATTAAAAGGTCGTCCAAGTATGCTAGGACTGTGACCCCCTGGATCCTTAAGTTGGCCAGAACTGGGGCTAGGATCTTCGTGAATACCCGGGGGGCCGTGGCCAGCCCGAAGGGGAGCGCCCTGAATTGGAAGTGTCGCTGCCCCACTGCGAAGCGTAAAAATCTCTGATGCAACTGAAAAATTGGTACATGAAGGTAAGCATCCTTTATGTCTATGGAGGCCAGAAAATCGTCCTTCTGAAGCGCGGCGGCTGCTGACCGGATGGATTCCATCCGGAAGGAACGAACCCTTAGGTAACCGTTTAACCTCTTTAGGTCCAAAATTGGCCTGACATCGCCGTTGGGCTTTGGTATGACAAAGAGATTGGAATAGAAACCTAGGCCTTGCTCTTGGGCTGGCACTTCTATAATTACGTCCTGGCAAAGCAGGTGATCCAAAACTGCCAGCATTGAGGCCTTCCTTGCTGGATCCCTTGGTAGCCTTGATTCTTGAAAATGAGGCGGAGGATACCTTAGAAACTCCAGTCTGTAACCTGTGGTTACAGATGCCCGGACCCATTTGTCGGGGATCTTGGCTTCCCAAACTTCTGAGAAGAAACGAAGCCTTCCCCCCACCCGCGAGAGTGGGGGCGCCCCTTCATAAGGCAGACTTAGGGGCTGTCTTTGACGGCTTGCGATACCACGGTCTCTTACCCCCAGGGGTCTGTCCCTGCGATCTACTGTTAACGTTGGATCGTGCAGGCGGCCGTCGATACTGCCTGGAATTTGAGGGCCCCGAGACAGGAAAGAGCTGCCTTTTAAATGTAGGAGCCCGGAATGTCTTTTTTACCGGTAAAAGGGTACTCTTGCCATTTGAAATAGTCTGAATATATTTATCCAGATCCTCTCCGAAGAGTCGTCCTCCATGGAAGGGAAACCCTGCCAGAAGCTTTTTGCATGGGGGCTCCGCCGCCCAGTTCTTCACCCATAAGAGCCTTCTCATGTGCACCAAAAATAGTGATAAACGAGAGGCCTGCTGGATGGAATCTTTTTATAGCATCTACCGCAAAACACAGAGCTCTGGGAATGTCAGAAAACTCTTCTGCTTGTTGGGTAGGCATGTCCTTTAACATTTCCTTTGTCTGGTCTTTTAACGCCTGACAAACTCCAATTGCAGCCACCGCTGGCTGCACCACTGCTCCTGCCGTAGCAAAGGATGCTTTTAAAAGTGTCTCTAATCTTTTATCAACCGGATCTTTAAACATATGTATGTTTTCCACCGGGCAAGTTAGTGATTTATTCACACATGAGATGGCTGCATCCACTACTGGGAGCCTCCACCTCTTGGAGAATTTTTCCTCCATGGGGTAAATGACCGCAAATCTTTTCGGTGGCAGAAAAATCCTGTCCGGCCGTACCCAATCCCGAAAGATCAATTCCTCCAAAAGAGGATGGACCGGAAAAACTGCGTTGCTTAACGGAGCTTTCAAAGAGCCCAGAGAGGATACCGGAGGAACCTGAGGCTCTGGCAATGGTAAACTAAATGCCGAGCGGACCATGTCTGTCAAAGACTGTACCCACAATCTTTCTGTCTGGGAGTCTGAAAATGGTTCCTCAGAGGCAGACCCCTCCATCCCTGAACCCTCTTGGTTCAGGTCTAGTTGATCCTCCTGCGATTCCAATTCCTCCAGAGAGAGAATCTCAGCATCTGAGGATACACCTCTTGGTGATGGGGATCTAACCCGTTTCTTACCAGGAATAGCTCTAGCGATCAATGCTGCTATTCTCTCTTCTAGCCCCCCTAGGGATACGGCTAGCATCTCCTCTGTGATAAACACAGGGCTGGGCTGATCTGGGCCAGCCTCCGCACCAGATCCCCCTAATGGCTCATCCAAGGCGCCTTTTATGTTAATAAGTTGCGGGGAAAGTATCGGCATATCATCAGAATCAGAAAGGGAACCCTTTTGTTTTTTGGTCTTTTTTGTACCCTTTGACCCCGAACCCTTGGAAGCCATAATACAAAATCGAGGGACTCCGCCCACACAACAGACTGTAGTGGCCAGGAGTACAAAACCAGAGTTTAGGGGACAATAGATCACTAATGCCCAAAACTGATGGGATCCCGTATGTTTTTTTTTTTTTTTTTTTTTTAAATATATATTATATATATTATCTTTTTTACCACATACAGTGACCCCAAACTTAGTTTGCCAGCCTCCAACCTGTTGCAAAAAAGGGGATTTCTTGGCTTAACAAAAAAGTCATTTGGAACAAAGTCCCGCATGTACTACCCCTCTTCCGCCACCGGGAGTCACTGTTCTGCCGCTCTGCGTCCTCTCCTTCTGAAAATCAGTCTCAGAATGAGCACTGATCATGCCTGCTGTCTATAACAGCACAAAGGCGCGCCCCTGTATGACGCCGCAGGCACGCCCCCCCCCCCCGCCCTCCTGTCTGAACGGCGCGAAAAACGTCTATAAGACGTGCGCGCGCACGCGCGCGTATGCCGGAAACAGGAAGAACATGGAGGAGCCGCGCTGCTGGAGATCCAGGAACGCAGAACAGGCGGCAGATTCAAAACCCCCGGCCAGGTAGGACTCTCCAAAGGCCCCTAGGGATCCTTACTAGTCCTAGGAAGAAAGCAGCAGGTTTAGCTAGCAACACATCTTTAGACAGGGGAACCTAGTGATGGGGGAAAAAGGGATGTCATCCTGTCTCTCTTAGACATAGTGAGCAAGGTTGCCCATGCAGAGCATACTTAGGCTATCCCCCCTTTTAGGTTACCCCGGAGAGCCTGCTGTCGAACCAAGTCCCGCAGGCTCCCCCTTACCTGCTCCATGCTGCAGGATGTTTGTCCAGCAAACTGATCCAATCTTCTCCCATCTCCGTGGGTAGCGTAGTAGACCTTCAGGCCCTGGGGTCCTATGAAGGTACCCACTGTCCTGGACCTATATAGCACCCTGGCAAACAGGAACTTATGGTTTTTGCAAACTCCAAGTCCTGGGCCCAGGGTCCAGCCCTCCGAAGAGGAGCATTATAGGCAAAACCCCACGGCTTGGGGCCCGGGTACTGTCCCTTTGGCCTGAGGCTCCTTGGACAGATCCGGTTAGCCCGCCCTTAATCCCAAGGATGTGGAGCAAAGCTATTCCGTGACCAACACCTAAGACACTGGCGAAAAAACTGAGGGACTCCCTCTAGGGGAGGGGGTTATATAGGGAGGGGACTTCCTGTTTGAGATTGCCAGTGTCCACACCTGAAGGTACTCCATATAACCCACATAGTAATGAATATGCCGCTCTGTGTCCCGTGATGTACGAGAAAGAAAGTATTCTATTTAGGTTCGGGAGCATTTGCGCGAGTACAAGTACTCCGGCAAATACTCGGTATCGGTATCTGGACAACCCTAGAATGAATAATGAAGAAGAATCAGGTGCCATTCTCAATCCCACGATTCTATGCAGAATTCAAGGTGGTTTTCCAGATACATTTTGAGTTTGTGTTAAAATCTTTCTATAGACATTAAAACAGCAGTTAAACGTGTGCACAACATCCGACCTTTTGTATACACACATGCTAACGCACGCATGCACACAAACACTTGCTTCCTGAAATATGGAAGCGTTTTTGTACACAGCCTTTTTGCAGTCCACCAAAAAGTGGTACTTTGGTTACAGGTCACCCTCTGACTCCTTATATTACTTGGGGACTTAAGCAGCAAAATCTGTCTTTGTGGTTCTAGTTTCACACAATTTGAAATTGGATCTTTGGTCTTCTCACTCCTCCAGTTACTTTGTCCAGTGTAAAATGTAAAAATTAGAAACCCTACAGACAGAAAAAGGACTAATTTGCAATGCCACAGAGAACCCAAGAGGTAGGTATGTATGTATGTATGTATGTATGTATGTACAGTTCAGAAAATAAGTATTTGAACACCCTGCTATTTTGCAAGTTCTCCCACTTGAAAATCATGGAGGGGTCTGAAATTGTCATCGTAGGTGCATGTCCACTGTGAGAGACATAATCAAAAAAAAAAAATTCCAGAAATCACAATATATGAATTTTTAACTATTTATTTGTATGATACAGCTGCAAAGAAGTATTTGAACACCTGTCTATCAGCTAGAATTCTGACCCTCAAAGACCTGTTAGTCTTCCTTTAAAATGTCCACCTCCACTCCATTTATTATCCTAAATTAGATGCACCTGTTTGAGGTCATTAGCTGCATAAAGACACCTGTCCACCCCATACAATCAGTAAGAATCCAACTACTAACATGGCCAAGACCAAAGAGCTGTCCAAAGACACTAGAGACAAAATTGTACACCTCCACAAGGCTGGAAAGGGCTACGGGGAAATTGCCAAGCAGCTTGGTGAAAAAAGGTCCACTGTTGGAGCAATCATTAGAAAATGGAAGAAGCTAAACATGACTGTCAATCTCCCTCGGACTGGGGCTCCATGCAAAATCTCACCTCGTGGGGTCTCAATGATCCTAAGAAAGGTGAGAAATCAGCCCAGGACTACACGGGAGGAGCTGGTCAATGACCTGAAGAGAGCTGGGACCACCGTTTCCAAGGTTACTGTTGGTAATACACTAAGACGTCATGGTTTGAAATCATGCATGGCACGGAAGGTTCCCTTGCTTAAACCAGCACATGTCAAGGCCCGTCTTAAGTTTGCCAATGACCATTTGGATGATCTAGAGGAGTCATGGGAGAAAGTCAGGTGGTCAGATGAGACCAAAATATAACTTTTTGGTCATAATTCCACTAACCGTGTTTGGAGGAAGAAGAATGATAAGTACCATCCCAAGAACACCATCCCTACTGTGAAGCATGGGGGTGGTAGCATCATGCTTTGGGGGTGTTTTTCTGCACATGGGACAGGGTGACTGCACTGTATTAAGGAGAGGATGAACGGGGCCATGTATTGCGAGATTTTGGGCAACAACCTCCTTCCCTCAGTTAGAGCTTTGAAGATGGGTCGAGGCTGGGTCTTCCAACATGACAATGACCCGAAGCACACAGCCAGGATAACCAAGGAGTGGCTCTGTAAGAAGCATATCAAGGTTCTGGCGTGGCCTAGCCAGTCTCCAGACCTAAACCCAATAGAGAATCTTTGGAGGGAGCTCAAACTCCGTGTTTCTCAGCGACAGCCCAGAAACCTGACTGATCTAGAGAAGATCTGTGTGGAGGAGTGGGTCAAAATCCCTCCTCCAGTGTGTGCAAACCTGGTGAAAAACTACAAGAAACGTTTGACCTCTGTAATTGCAAACAAAGGCTACTGTACCAAATATTAACATTGATTTTCTCAGGTGTTCAAATACTTAATTGCAGCTGTATCATACAAATAAATAGTTAAAAAAATCATACATTGTGATTTCTGGAATTATTATTTTTTGATTATGTCTCTCACAGTGGACATGCACCTACGATGACAATTTCAGACCCCTCCATGATTTCCAAGTGGGAGAACTTGCAAAATAGCAGGGTGTTCAAATACTTATTTTCTGCACTGTATGTATGTATGTATGTATGTATGTATGTATGTATGTATGTATGTATGTATGTATGTATGCATGCATGTATAAAAAAAAAAAGAAAAAAAATTGCACGGTTTACCATTCCAGCACCTAGCAACAGCTGGAATACCAGCTTTAGGAGGTGCCGATCCTATATCATTTAATGGACTAAAGCACCCCAACATATACAAAATTATTCTTACTCTAAATCTTCTGCCTGTGTCTGCTGATGTCAATGCATTCATGGACATCCCTATCATTAATAATAAAGTAGGCGTATCCTCCAACCAAAGTCCAGGGTCTATGGATATCTTACATCTGAGATTCCGATACAGCTTGGTGCCTCTCAAAAACACAAGATGGCCAAACATGCAAAAAAAATGTTATCAACCCGTTGGCCGAATTAAGGAATTCAAACAAATTGCTCCATCTACGCTAAACAGTGCAGATTGCCAAATCCTCCACTACTGCTGTAAAAATACTCAAACGGCGCCTTCGCCTAAATTGGTTGCAAGTACTGTTCAGTCTGTTTTTTTTTCCTACCTTGATCCTTCGACAAGAGTCGATTTAAACCTCAACTTTTGTCAGAGTGTTGCCGACAGGGCCAACCACAGAAGAATTTTGGCTGATTAAGCAGGATTTTGATGTGTACATAGCCAGCTTTAGTCATAACCACAACAGTGTGCACGTGTCCACTATGAAGGCCATGGGATTTCTACGTCAGAAGACGGTGCCAATACTCATGGCCAATTTCGGGATACACTTTGGATAAACGTTCTAAAAAGAGACCCGACACCCAGCTCCATGTTGGTGACAGTCACCTGATCAACGACAATCTCATTCTTATGAAACCAGCTAGATGGACTACATTCTCAAATAACATTTCTGAATGTTCCCTAGAACTGCAAACTGCGTTCAGGTCCAAGTAGTATCCTCAAATGTATACCCTTTGTCTGGAATTTTTCCTGAAAATTAGCAGTGGGCTTCCTGGTGCGAGTGCGTCTATAAACTCCTGTGCCTATGGGCCTCACAGCTGTATATCTGCATTGCGAGATCTAAGTGGAGATTAGGAAATATATATGATAAGGTCACTACTGTGCTGCCCACTATTCTCCTTATTGGAGGCTCTGACATGAGTCCACATTTGTGTATCAGTAACAGCACCTTTTGGTTTTCTTAGTCTACACAAGTTGAAGAAAGGAAGATTGCGTTTGAAATGGCTGATGGTGCAAACTAGGAAAGTACCATTATTTTTACACATCTGGGAATGGAAAAAGCTTGCTTTAACTCTTTCCTGCTGCAGCTCTTTAACTGGGTCTTCTGGGAGAGGATGGCGAAAACTTCCCAATCACGTGATTACTGATTGTCACATGATGGAGCCCAGCTGGCCAGCTTCCTATCATAACTAGATACCACAAGTTCTCAGTGACAGCTTGGTCACTGTTCTGGGAGTGCACAGTAAAAGCGCTTTCAGCACAAAAACCTCAGTCAACATGAATGCATATATATGTGACCTGCGGGCTTTAAGGCATTGCCACTGCTCCATGTTACATAAAAAAAAGGCTGTAACATGGTATAAAAAGGTGGAGTTTGTCTTTAAAGATGAATTCCACATATTTGGCAACCTTGAAAGAATTAGCAGCTATGCTGCTGAAAAAAAAAATCTGTCAGAAGTATTAGGAATAAGCCCAGGAGGTGGCAGGCACCTCCTTGGACCTAAATCAGCGTGCCTTCACTTTTTACAAAGTTG
This sequence comes from Rana kukunoris, assembly GCA_029574335.1. Classification (NCBI taxonomy): domain Eukaryota; kingdom Metazoa; phylum Chordata; class Amphibia; order Anura; family Ranidae; genus Rana; species Rana kukunoris. The sequence goes on along the minus strand of CM056052.1, from coordinate 68,561,437 downwards.
CCGAATTCATAGATCTCAGCTTTAAAATGGCAACAGGTATGGCAGGTATGAAGTATATCAGGTTCTATTCCTCTGGGGTCTGCGGTTAGCCATCATATATCGTTTCCTCCCGAAGTAGCCATGACGACCAAGCCAGAAATTGAGAATTTAGTACAGCAAAATTTAATAGGGTGTCACGCATCTCTTTTCATGGGAATATGACGATTTATCTCATGAATATTTACAATACAAAACCCTTTAGAAAGTGTAGATTCTTTATGTGCATAAATAATAAGTAACAGTGCCCCTTTACCCATGTAATGGCCTAGTAATCATTAAAAGGGATACTAAAGGTTCCCATTTAAAAAAATAAAAATAACAAACATGTTATATTGCCTCCACTGTGTAGCTCGTTTTTCACACAGTGGTCCTGATCCTGGTCCTCTGGGGTCCCTCTGCAGCCGTCTCGGCTCCTTCCCGCATCAACTAACCCCCTTCATGGGAAGCACTCTACCAAGGGGGTTAGCTAGATGCATTAAGGTGAAAAAAAAAAAATTTAACCTTTTCAGCCCCTTTAAGGCTGGGTTCACACTTAATTCAGATGTGGCTCACAGAAGGGGTCTGGCGCAGCTGCCCCGGAGATGTGTGAACCGGCTACATTGAAAGCCGGTCATAGTCTCCTGTCATGCGAATTGGATGTGAGGGGAAACCCACATCCAATTCGCATAGGTGTGAACCCAGACTAAAGGACAGAAATGTGCATGTAAAAGAGAAACAAACACTTGTAAGGAAACATTACACAACTTACCCATTTGCATCTCTATAAGTGGGAGGCAGAAGAGCTCCTGGATGACGTGCAGACGCAGTTTGTTGTCACACAACAGAACACATTTCTTCACCGGTGAGCTGTCCATGTGGTACCTCTGCAGCCACGACAAAAGTAAAACAAACAGATGTACGTTTTAATGACATCATGGCTAGTAAATGGATAATCATGCAATTTCAAAGTCATTTTGCTTCATGTCTGAATGATGTCACCAATTTCTTCTGCACCTCAATTTCCCTTCAACTTTGGCCTAGAATATATAAGTCTGTAGACAGGTACACTTTAGAGATTATTTATAAAAATATGGAGGATGCCTTCTTCGATCACCAACGACAGATACCCCATTGCTGGCCTCACAGCGTTTCCTAAATGGCCGTATGAAAGACTACTCAGTACTTAAAGCAGACGTCCCGAGCCCGAAACTCCCCATGTGGACTTACTTCCAAATTCGCAGTTTTGTCAAAACCCCCAGACAGAGGACTTTTTACGAGACAATTGACCGACTTGGAGTTGGTGTGCATGAGGGGAGAACCGGTTCGGAGGGTCACATCACTGACGTGCGCCTGGATTCGGAGTTCAGCTCGAGACACGGCGGAAGGGTTCAAGGACCGCTGGTCGAGGGATCTGGGTGTGCCCCTTACAGAGAAACAGTGGCACAGGGCCTGCATACTGGCGCATAAATGCTCCCTTAGCACAAGGATGCAAGAGTCCTCCTATAAATTGCTAATGCGCTGGTATGCAACCCCTGATAAATTGCACAAGTGGTACCCCAGCTCATCAGACCAATGTTGGCACTGTAAGACGGAGGTGGGCACATTGTACCACATTTGGTGGCAATGCCCCCTGATTGCCCAGTATTGGTCGGAAGTTGTTAGACTGATAAAGGTCATGACAGACACCAGCTTAACGCTGAACGCTGCCTGTTGTCTTTTGCATCTAAACAGCTTCTCACTTACGCGATATAAACATTCCCTGTCCAGACACCTTCTGACTTCTGCCAAGTCCCTCATACCGCTGCATTGGAAGTCCACAACTGTCCCCACCATTGGGACATGGTTGCTCAAGGTGGCGGAGATGTGCGACACAGTGGAGACAGTGGCACAAGCCAATGATGCAGTAGAACAGTTTCATGAGTTATGGTCTCCTTGGTTCTTATTTAAATACTCCAAGGAATACGAGCTGCTTACATCGCATCCGACGCAGTGATAACGCACACTCTGATTAGGGTTGCCACCTTTTCCTCAAGCCAAACCCGAACACGCCACTACATATGGTGGGTGTGGCCATATTGAGGGAGGGGCCTCACGAGGCATGATTAAATTAAACAAAATAATTATTTTACCTATAAAATATGCTTACTTTGCTGTGCCACAAGTAAGAGTCTCACTGACATGAATAAACCTTAGCACAATCATTTAAAAAAAATAAAACTCTTCCATTACTACAGAGGTAAGTGCAGTGGAGATCAGGGGCATTAGTTCACCTTTTAATTTTCATTAAGTACAGAGGGTATTACAGTATGTGCAGGGAGGGAGTGCAGAATTTACAACAGTATATACAAGAGTGTGGCGCGTATGTTGGTATGTGTAGGAAAGGAGTGCAAAGTGTAAGACATTATGTACAGGAAATGAGTGCAGAGGGTAGGTATTACTTGCAGGAAAGGAGTGAAGAGGGTGTAACAGTGACCAGAATATGCAGTAGAGGAGTGTGGAGGGTATGATGGGAGCACTATGTACAGGAGAGGAGTGTGGTGGGTACGACAGTGGGCAGTATGTACAGGAGAGGAGTGTGGAGGGTATGACAGTGGGCAGTATGTACAGGAGAGGAGTGTGGGAGTATGACAGAGGGTAGTATGTACCAGAGAGAAGTGTGGAGGGTATGATGGGGCAGTATGTACAGGAGAGAAGTGTGGAGGGTGCGACAGTGGGCAGTATGTACAAAGGAGGAGTCTATGACAGCAGGCACTATGTACAGGAGAGGAGTGTGGAGGGTATGACAGTGGGCACTATGTACAGGAGAGGAGTGTGGAGGGTATGACAGTGGGCACTATGTACAGGAGAGGAGTGTAGAGAGTATGACAGTGGTCACTATGTACAGGAGAGGAGTGTGGAGAGTAGGACAGTGGGCACTATATATAGGAGAGGAGTGTGGAGGGTATGACAGTGGGCACTATATATAGGAGAGGAGTGTGGAGGGTATGACAGTGGGCACTATATATAGGAGAGGAGTGTGGAGGGTATGACAGTGGGCACTATATATAGGAGAGGAGTGTGGAGGGTATGACAGTGGGCACTATATATAGGAGAGGAGTGTGGAGGGTATGACAGTGGGCACTATGTACAGGAGAGGAGTGTGGAGGGTATGACAGTGGGCACAATGTATAGGAGTGGAAGGATGTTTAGGGACTGCATAGTGGTTAAGCGGGTCATACATGAATTGAAATTACACCAATTATGCAGAGACCAGCCATAGTCGATCTATGTATGGGCTAGCTGGTTTTACACAAGTTTTACACAAGTCAATCAATTGACTTGAGTACAACCAGCCTGTTTTTCCAAAAACAATCAGTGCTGCCAGTTATAGATAGCAACACTGATCATTGTACTCACTGGCAGAACACAATAACACTACAGGAGTGATTCCCCCATCCACAGGTCAGCAGGTGAGAGGGTGTGTGGGGACAGGCTAGGGAGAGATACCAGTCAGTGGCTGGGTAGGCACTGGCTAGTATCAGAGCCAGATACACACAGGTTACATACGTCACGATCGTTAGAGCGAGAGCAATAATTCTAGCACTAGATCTCCTCTGTAGCTCTAAACATGTAACCTAAAAAAATTTAAAGCATCGCTTAGGATACCAAAAAAAAAAAAACGTGCTAACTTTAGTGTTTTTTTTTTTAATGAATGAAAAATTGCTGCGCAAATACAGTACCGTGCTAGAGCTGCACAATTAATCGTTAAAAAATTGTGATGTCAATTCAACCCCCCTGACATCTCCAATGCAGAGTTTGCTGATTCTTTCATATAACAAGTGGAGAGACTTTCAGCTGTCAAAAGAAAATATCTGGACAGTCTGCCAAGTTCTTAGCAGGAAACATTGTAACTAACGCTTTCTTCTTAGATCAAAGGGATACACTTCTGTGTGTAAAGAAAATATCCGACTGTCTGCCAAGTTTGTAAACAACATGAAACATTGTAACCAACTTCCTTTTTGTATCAAACTTCTGTGTGTAAATGCAAGAAATGTAACCACTTAAAGTCCAACACTTGTTAAAAAGCAATATTTTTTGCTAGAAAATTACTTGGAACCACCAAACATTATATATATTTTAGCAGAGACAAAAATGGGAATTGCTGCAATATTTTATGTCATGCTGCATTTGCCCACTTCATTGAATAATAAAAACCATAAAAACAAAACAGTAAAGTTAGTCCATTTTTTTTTTTTCATTTTAATGTGAAAGATGATGTTACGAATCGTGAGAGAATTGTCATCTATCTTCTAAGCCAAGGATCTCCAAACTACGGCCCTCCAGCTGTTTCGGAACTACATTTCCCATGAGGCATTGTAAAACTCTGACATTCACAGACACGACTAAGCATTATGGGAATTGTAGTTCCTGAACAACTGGAGGGCCATAGTTTGGAGACTCCTGTTCTAAGCAAAAAAATTGCAGTTGTCGTTTTAGCCAGAATTGTGCCGCTCTATACCGTGCAACATAAAAAGTTGCAAAGACCACCATAGAGTAATTTTCTAGCAAAAAATTAATGATGATTTTTTTTTTCTCAGTCAGCTGCAGTGTGTCAGCTTGTATTTATACTGGCTGCTCTGTATGTAGCTTCTGACAGGCTGTGCAAGCAGGCCCGTATCTCCAGAACCATAAATGATAGCCATCCCATATTTTGACCAGTTGTGGGGTAGGTCTTCAACTGACTACCCCCCAAATGTGGGGTTTCTGTGACCTCTGGTCATCGAGCTACAACCCCCGCTCCATCAGCCCCTCTGTTAATCCGGCCCTGTATGGAGGGGGGGGGGGGGGCAGGACTGTATGTATGGCTGTGGATGGTATATGGAGGGGGGGGCAGGACTGTATGTATGGCTGTGGATGGTATATGCAGGGGGGGGGCAGGACTGTATGTATGGCTGTGGATGGTATGGAGGGGGGGCAGAACTGTATATACGGCTGTGGATGCTAATGGTATATGCAGGGGGGGCAGAACTGTATGTTTAGTGTATGGTGGGGGTAGTGTATGGTCCGCCCATCGACCCACCTCCATGTGTATTCTGTAGCCAGTCAGAGAAGAGCTGAGCACTCTGTGTCCCATGTGTCCTCTTCCACTCTGCAGCACACAATGCAGACGGAGGCGCGCCGGAGGGAGGGGGAGGGGCTAGCACAGTGAGAAGTTGCACACATGTTTACAGCCCGGCCGGGGGGCTAACAGAGAGCACTGCTGCGGGCGGCACACCTTCTACTAACACTCAGGCAAGCTGGTGGAGCCGGGGATGTGCAGCTCTGTTGTGGCCGGGCCAGGATGGACAGAAAAAAAAAAAAAAAAAAAACTTTTTTTTTTTTTTTTTTAAATGTGCCCGGGTCTCAGGAGGCTTCAAAACCGGGCACATGTGTCCAAACCCGGACTGTCCTGGTCAAAACCGGACAGGTGGCAACCCTAACTCTGATGGACTTAGGTACCCCCTTCTGTAGGATTACACTCAGTCAACGTGTCTTATTCTACACTTACCTCTACTTTTCCTCTTCCTCTTCACCCTTTCTAAATGCTTAATCTTATCTGATTGCCAGCTGTTCAGACATACATGCTTAACCATAAACTTTTGTCTGCTGCGCTGACTAAACATGCCTACAACTGCTTGCCATTTAGAGTTGAAATGTGTACAATCGAATCTGCTTGTGAACTATATTCCTGTATGAATACTTTTTTCTTCTATGCGCAGATATGTTTCTCTGTATTTGCTTATGTTCACATGTCCTTTGTTATGAATAGCTTGCAATGTCTTTCAATAAAGCTCCTTTGAATGATAAAAAAAATAAAAATATGGAGGACACCTAGAGCAACCAGCTGGGTGTTAGATTAAAGACGAGAAAGCAAGAATTTCAAATTGTACTTAAAAAGAACCCGTGGACAAAGAAGGGAATGCTATCCAAAAGATTTCCTAGCTTTTCATGACGTGGAGAAGGGTGAGGAGCTCAAGTTTTTGGTCTCCTCATCTTTTGTCCCAGACACACCACATAGGAGGAAATCTTCCCAAATTCAGGGAAAAGCCCAATTTTGACAGCTGTCATGGTAACAAGTGTCCCAATTTACAGAAGTCTCCTCTTCTGGTGACAAATAAAAGTTTGAATAACAAGAGAAACCAGGACTGAAGGTGATCATGAATCTCCCAAACAGGCCACAGATAATAAGTTTTATCTGTTCCACACATTACAAGAATAGGGAAACACGTTTTGAGTGAAGTGCCACTTAAAGATTAACTAAAAATGGGAAACGTTTATTTGTTTCCGTGTGGACAAAGTGGAGAGGGATTAGAACACCTGTCAGCTTGTTTTATTGATGTCTGTACCCCTGTTAGGGAGATTCACCCTTTCAATGTGTCCCGTTTACCATTATCATTGAAAATGACAGAAGATCCCAAATTGTGGGGTGTCCCCAAAAAAGTAATAGTGGGGAAATCTTCCAATGGGGACACTAGATCTGGTGACCTGGGGGTCCCAAAGGGATCTCCTCTCACTTCCTGCTTTGGCTATGGGACAGGACAAGTGAAAGGATATTTCCCCACTAGGATACGGATGGCAAACAAATCTCTGACAGGCGTTATAACCCTTCTTTTATCTATCCAAAATAAAAATAAATAAAAAAATGGCCTTCAGTTTTATTTTAACTAACTAACCTTCGGGAAGATTTACCCCCCTTCCTGGCCTTCCAGACCAATGTTTTGATATATTGCACTGCGCTAATCTCACAAGTGCGCAACTGTAAAGAGTCATCAAATTTGGATCCATTGGGAATTGATTTTATTTGGGAGAGATTGTATTAAGGATCCTAAAGGACCCGTTACCTGCCTGAGGGTCATTTATGGCCGCATATTTCTGGTGAGCGCATTTTGATTGTCATTTCGGGTGAAGCACTTTAAGAGCATGCTGGTTGGAGTATAAATCTGGAACACAGGATTTTGATTGCCAGTTCTACATTTGCAATTTTTCTTAACTTTTTTTTATTTATTAATTGGTGTTTATATGGACATTATTTTACACTTGTTGCGCCCTATTGTACCCCTTTTTTCACAGTTTATTTCTCTCCCACTAGTTTTTGGTGATGCATCTTTTTTTTTTTATATATTGTTTTTTACTTTTATTTATCTTTGTTGGCGCCGTTTTCCATTTTTTTCATATTCAGTCTCTCAGCAGTTCACTGAGAGACTGAGACAGACATCAGTCCAAGCACCTGGCAGATCCAGACTTTGTCGTGATGACGCGGTGCCTGGACTGATTCCAGTGTCATCAGCAGAGAGTGGACTTCAGACCGCTCTCTGCTAAAAACGTGTCACAGAAGTGCAAAACTAATTGCACTCCTGTGACTCATAGGAGAAGCCCAGCCAATGAATCTCAAGCTGGACTTCTCCTTTAAGATCGTAAGGGGGGTTGAATCGCAATAACGTTTTTGTTAACAAATAATAATGCCGCTCTAGTGCCAGTATTGAAGTGGTTAAGAATTCCTGTAGGGTAGAGGATATGAGGGCATCAAATCTGTACAGTCAGGGATAGGTGATTGGCAATCACGTTTTTCTGGAGTTCCTGGTGACATGGTCACATGGGCTGTTATCTCTAGTTAGGGTCTTGTGTGACAATTGTCTGTGACAATTCCTGGGCTAAGGTGATAATTGGATATGTTCTGCTTTCACGTGTTCATTTCAAAGAAAAAAGCTGCTCACTACAAAGGAAGGCTTTACATGCAATTACAATGCTTGATTTATAAATACTATAACTGAAAGCAGAATAGAGAATGACAGCTGTAATCTTGCATTAGTCCCTATAATGCTAGGCTGCAGGTTAACTAGCAGTTGCTATGACTACAGATCAGTGTACAATATGAAACGCATCAGTGAACTTCTGATTTCTGTATCCTTCTTTCTCAGATAGGTGAAAAACCTGGATGCCATCCTATCCCTGGCTCTGTTCTTATCGCCTGTACTAGGGTTGTCCCGATACCACTTTTTTAGGACCGAGTACAAGTACCGATACTTTTTTTCCCCATGTACTCGCCGATACCGAATACCGATACTTTTTTTTAAATGTGTCCCCAAATGCAGCCATGTCCCCCCACATATATCCAGCCATGTCCCCCCACATATATCCAGCCATGTCCCCCCACATATATCCAGCCATGTCCCCCCACATATATCCAGCCATGTCCCCCATACCTAATGATGATGCCGCCGCTGCCACGTTAATCACCGTGCGGCGAACATTACAGGCACCTTTAGTTTGAATAGCTGTTTTGCCCGTCACGCTGTGTAAAGGACACTCCCCCTTGCTCGGAATTGGACAGATCCGCCCAATCCCGAGCAAGGGGGAGTGTCTATACTTGGCGCGGCGGGCAAAACTGCTATTCAAACTAAAAGGTGCCTGTAATGTTCGCCGCACGGTGATTAACGTGGCAGCGGCGGCTTTGCGATATACCGCGGCGGTGGGGGGGGGGGGGGGGTATTTGGGGTAATCAAGTATTCTATTTAGGCATCGCGGGTATTTGTGGGAGTACAAGTACTCCCGCAAATACTCGGTATCGGTCCCGATACCAACACTGGTATCGGGACAACCCTAGCCTGTACAGTACAGAAAAGTACCTCTAGCTTATCAGGCTCAGATGGCGGTACAGGTGCCTCCATGTATTTTCCTTTGCATGGAGAAGATTCTTTTCACTTCTGCAAGTAGTGAAGAACGTGGCGAACTACAGTTCAAGCTATATAAGCCCAGAAGTGGCTGAACGCATATTAGTTGTTTTTTCCCACCAATCAACCACATCCAAATTACGCTAGTAAACATGATGCCACAAGGCACTACAGCACTGCATATTATTAATGCAGACCTTTTAGTACAGGGTTTTACAAGTTTGCTTGGAATCTAGGAGCCAACTAAAAAAGTAAGGAGCCATAAAAAATAAATAAAAAAAAAGGAAACCCCGTCCCGCCGAGCTCGCGTGCATAAGCGAACCCATACATGAGTAGCGCCCGCATATGTAAACGGTATTCAAACCACACAAGCGAGGTATCGCCGCGATTGACAGAGCGAGAGCAATATTTCTAGCTTTAGATCTCCTCTGTAACTCAAAACATGCAACCTGTAGAATTTTTTAAACATCACCTATGGAGATTTTAACGGGTAAAAGTTTGTCGCCATTCAACGAGCGGACACAATTTTGAAGCGTGACATGTTGGGTATCAATTTACTCAGCGTAATATTATCTTTCACAATATAAAAAAAAAATTGGGTTAACTTTACTGTTGTCTTATTCTTTAAATTAAAAGTGTATTTTTTCCACAAAAAAAAGTGCGTTTGCAAGACCGCTGCGCAAAAACAGTGTGACAAAGTATTGGATCGACAGCCATTTTATTCTCTACGGTGTTAGAATAAAATATATATTTATAATGTTTGGGGGTTCTAATTAGAGGGTAGGAAGTGGCAGAGAAAACAGTGAAAAACACATTAGAACTGTCGTTTTGCTACTTGTAATGTATTGTAATCTGTAATGCCAACGGCCACCACAAGGTGGCACCAGATCACAGAAGGAAGCCGAGGCCTGCAGAAGGTAATTGAGGCCCCAGCTTTGCGGCCTTCTGCAGGGCTCAGCTTCCTTCTGTGAAGGCTGCAAAGCCGCGGCCTCAATTACCGGTTCTTTCAGGGAAGAAACGACAATGTATGAACAGCGATTTGTCATTTGCCCTAGTAAGTCCCGTCCCATTCCCCCTTCAGTTAGAACACAGAGAGGGAACACAATTAACCCCTTGATCGCACCCTACCCTGCCAGTGACATTTTTACAGCAAACAGTGCATTTTTCTAGCACTGTTTCGCTGTAAAATTTTCAATGGTCCCAAAAAAAGTGTCAAAAGTGTCCGATGTGTCCTCCATAACGTCGTAGTCCCGATAAAAATTGCAGATCGCCTTCATTACTAGTGAAAAGAAAATTATAAATAAAAAGGCCATTATTTTATCCCCTATTTTGTAGAAGCTATAACTTTTGCGCAAACCAATCAATATACGCTTATTGCGATTTTTTTTTACCAAAAATATGTAGAAGAATACGTATCGCAGAGGTGATGAAATACAACCATAAGAAAGCTTGATTTGTGGGGAAAAAAGGACGCCAATTTTGTTTGGGTACAGCTTTGCACAACTGCGCAATTGTCAGTAAAATCTTCCGAGGCTGAAGTGGTTAATAGAACTTGTAAAACCAGAGCTTAGTGTCACTCTACGGTAAACTGGTCCTTAAAGAAATATGTTGGCTATCATTAACAACATTTTCTGAAAATGCTTGTTGCCTGACTGCCAATGATGCTTTCCATTCAATATAGATTCCAAGGCACTGAATATATATATAAAAAAAAAATTATGATTATTTGCTGCATGCTTATCTCTGGTTAGAAGCTCAAATACTGAAGTGAGAAGCAATCTGACTTTAATCTGACATATACAAAGTTCTCAGAACTGCACAGCAGCCATAAATACAGTTCTAACCTCCCTCTATAACAGCATACAACATAGTTTTTTTTTGCCTGTCAAATGTCTCCTCTCTGTCTGTTATATGAACTGAAAAACTGCAGATCCTGTGGATGGGTCTGTTGTCTGGAGCTCTGTGGGTGGAGTCGTGATGTCAGTAGACTCCACGCCCACCTTTACACTCCCCTTGTCAACATGCATTTTTTTCCTGTGTATTCCTTACACTAAATTCTGCTATGATCACTAACATCCAGAAAAGTAACCACATGACTTCAGAAAAGGAGTGGGGGTGGGAATTAAAAAATAATGCCTGTCTCCAGGCTAGTGCATGAGATATGTAAAATAACCTGTCACTCACAGCAAGGGGGCGGAACAGACTAAGGTTTTTCTCTGCAAGTCCGTTTTATTTCACTGAACAATAAAAGAGGATTGCTCAGAGCTGGATTAACTGTGTGTGGCACAGATGATAGCAAATGTTATACTGTACATTGTGACATCAAAAAAACTTTTAAGTTGTCAGTTATCTAACCATACTGATTGCTTGGTAAACCTCACCACTTCCCTATTCAGGGCCATTTTTATAGATCCCAGTAGGGGTGCAACGGATCATCACCAATCCGTGATCCGAACGGGTCACCCCATTCGGATGGGAACACCCCGCGATCCGCTCTGGAGCCTCAGCCTAGGAAAGTCCATGGCTTCGGCCTAGCTCCGGAGTGGCGGCCATCTTGGTACACTCGGCGGCATCCCTCCTCTGTTCACACCCACAGAGGAGGAGCGCGCGCTCGGGGGAAACACACACACGCCGCTGTCTGAGGTCTGCTGTATGTGAAGGGGGTTACTGTCTGAGGTCTGCTGTATGTGAAGGGGTTACTGTCTGAGGTCTGCACTATGTAGGGGGGGGGGGGGTACTGTCTGAGGTCTGCTGTATGTGAAGGGGTTACTGTCTGAGGCCTGCACTATGTGGGGGGGGGGGTTTACTGTCTGAGGTCTGCACTATGTGGGGGGGGGGGGTTACTGTCTGAGGTCTGCACTATGTGGGGGGGGGGGTTACTGTCTGAGGTCTGCTGTATGTGAAGGGGTTACTGTCTGAGGTCTGCACTATGTGGGGGGGGGGGTTACTGTCTGAGGTCTGCACTATGTGGGGGAGGGGTTACTGTCTGAGGTCTGCTGTATGTGAAGGGGTTACTGCCTGAGGCCTGCACTATGTGGGGGGGGGGGGTTACTGTCTGAGGTCTGCACTATGTGGGGGGGGGTTACTGTCTGAGGTCTGCTGTATGTGAAGGGGTTACTGTCTGAGGCCTGCACTATGTGGGGGGGGGGGGGTTACTGTCTGAGGTCTGCACTATGTGGGGGGGGGGGGGGGGGTTACTGTCTGAGGTCTGCACTATGTGGGGGAGGGGTTACTGTCTGAGGTCTGCTGTATGTGAAGGGGTTACTGTCTGAGGCCTGCACTATGTGGGGGGGGGGGGGGGGGTTACTGTCTGAGGCCTGCACTATGTGGGGGGGGGGGGGTTACTGTCTGAGGCCTGCACTATGTGGGGGGGGGGGGGGTTACTGTCTGAGGCCTGCACTATGTGGGGGGGGGGGGGGTTACTGTATGAGGCCTGCACTATGTGGGGGGGGGGGGGGGGGGGTTACTGTTTGAGGTCTGCACTATGTGGGGGGGGGGGGGGGGGGGTTACTGTCTGAGGTCTGCACTACTGTGGGGTGTCTGTACTAAGGGGGGGACCATAGTGGGTGGGGAGGTGACACCATTTTTTTTTGCTGATCTGAAAAACGATCCGATCCGTGACTCCTGATCCGAGGAACGATCTGAACCGTGAGTTTTTTGATCTGTTGCACCGCTAGATCCCAGGGATGAAATATTTTTTGTACTGCAGGGTATCATGCAGGTAGAATTTATCACAGCAATTTTGAAGAGGTGTTTAAGAGAATACCCTTGTGCTTTCCAGCGAACATGCAATGGTTGTAACACAGCAGCCTCAGCTAATCTTGTTAGGTGCTAATCTTGGAGCATCTCCTTCTGAATCAGCTGTAACCTCTTTTGAACCATGTCTGCACCTCTCAGATCAGATAACAAACATTACTTAGAGACAAAACACCACCTAGTACAGCTGATTTTATTTGCTTGGCCACAATAGTGATCAATATAGGTTGCTTCATAATCTAAAAGCCACCCCTGGCCATGTGCTCACTAAGTGATAATTGGCCATAAGAGTCTTCTAATGGTTACTGTTCTCCTAAAAATTCAGGCTCTGGTGGGATCAGATATACATAGACATGGATGACATCAGCATTTATGTCTAGGATTCTAACGGTCTCAAAAAGAACATGGATTGTTAGTCCGGGATCTTTGAACACTGTCCTATGACATCAAAAGGCTAGCCCTAAATCTTGCAAAGAATATGAAGAAATTAAAAAAAGGAGAGTGAGAGAGAAGAGAGAAGGGAGCATACCTAGAGTGCCATCGCCCCAAAGCAACAAACGACTACAAAAAACAAAACAAAAAAAAAAACTGGGAACTTTCTGAATCAAAAAAAATTGTAGCTGCTGACTTAAAGTGGATGTAAAGCCACGCTCCTCCTTTCTATACTACTGCCATAGTGCTTATCTATAAGGATAAAGATGCCTCCTGCATGTACCCTTACCTGTCAAATGTCTCCCCTCTGTCTGTTACAAGAACTGAAAAACTGCAGATTGTGTGGGTGGGTCTGTTGTCTGAAGCTCGGTGGGTGGAGTCGTGATGTCAGTAATCTTCCCGCCTTCCTCTACACTCCCCTTGTCGACATGCATTTTGTTCTGTGTATTTCTTACACTAAATTCTGCTATGAATAGTAACATTCAGTCAAAATCCAGAAAAGTACTGTACTTCAGAAAAGGAGTGGAGGTGGTTATTAAAAAATAATGCCCGTCTCCAAGCTAGTGCATGAGATATGTAAATAACCTGTCACTCACAGCAAGGGGGCGGAACGGACAAAGATTTTTCTCTGCAAGTCCGTTTTATTTCACTGAACAATAAAAGAGGATTGCTCAGAGCTGGATTAAGCCTGTGCGGCAAGACAGGGCACAGATGATAAGAAATCTTATACTCTACATTGTGACAGCAAAATAAAAATAAAAAAATTGGGTTTACATCCACTTTAACCAACAGAATGGCACGTACAGGCACATTGCGGCGGTACATGCGGCGGTTCCCTTGGCTGTGCGAGTGATCCGGGATGAGGGGGCGGCTGTTGGTTTTTGTCCGCCCCCTCCGGATCGCTCCCAGCCAATGCGTGTCCTCCCCGCCGTGTCACTTCCTCTGCCTGTGTAATGTAAACACTGGCAGAGGAAGTGATGCAGCTCTCCTCTCGGCGGTATTTTCAATCCGCAGAGAGGAGAGAAGACTCACACAGTAAATCACACCAACACTTCACTGACACCACACACATAGGCACATTTAACCTCTTCCGATCCCCACCCCCCTGTCACACTGTCACTGATTGCAGTGATCATATATTTAGTGTCAGTGTGACAGTTACTGTGACAGGCAGTTAGTGTTAGGTTCAGGGTAGACCCGTACCCCCCCCAATAAAGTTTTAACCCCTTGATCACTGCCCTAGTTAACCCTTTCACCCCCTATTGCCAGTGTCACTAAGCGATCATTTTTCTGATCGCTGTATTAGTGTCGCTGTTGCCGCTAGGTAGCTAATTTTTTTTTATTGCAATTTTTTTTTTACTAAAGACATGTGGCTGAATACATTTTGGCCTAAACGTTTGTCTAAAATTTTGTTTATTCGATTTTCCTTATAACAAAAAGTAAAAAATATAATTTTTTCTCAAAAATGACGCTCTATTTTTGTTTATAGCGCAAAAAAATAAAAATCGCAGAGGCAATCAAATACCATCAAAATAAAGCTCTATTTGTGGGAAGAAAGGGACGCAAATTTTGTTTGGGAGCCACGTCGCACAATTGCCTGTTAAAGCGACACAGTGCCGGATTGTAAAAACGCCTCTGGGCATTTAGCAGCATATTGGTCCGGTCCTTAAGTGGTTAATAAACACACACTCACCTATCCCAGGATTCAGCGATGTGCTCACCCGAGCCATCCCTTCTCTCCATCTTCTGCCCCCGGCATATCATCAACTGTGGGCACCCGGCTGTGACAGCTTGCGGCTTCACAGTAGGATGCCCACTGCGTATGCCCAGCTTGGACCAATGTAACCATTTGTATACTATACCCATCTGATTTTCCTGGAAGCTGGTTATCACTTAAATCAGGGCTTGACAAATTTTCTTTGACTTTAGGAGCCAGCTAAAAAAAGTTGTGCGTGTGCAGCGATATGTAGCATATGCATCGTAATGGATGTTTTCATGCGTAGGCACACCACACGTGTGTATTTGTGATTTTTTTTTAGGCTTAAGAGGGGGTAACTTAAATTTTTTACAATTAACCACTTCATCCCCTGACCATTCGGCTGCCAAAGGACCGTGCCATTTTTTTGTGATTCGGCACTGGGTCACTTTAACTGACAATTGCGCGGACTTGCGACGTGGCTAACAAACAAAATTAATGTCGTCCCTCCCAAATAGAGCTTTCTTTTGGTGGCATATTATCACCTATGCGGTTTTTATTTATTTTTCCTTGGTTTAGGCCAATACATATTTTTCTACATACTTTTGGTAAAAAAAGTTATAGCGTCTACAAAATAGGGGATAGTTTTATATCATTTTTATTATTATTATTTTTACTAGTAATGGCGGTGATCAGCAATTTTTATTGTGGACTGCGACATTATGGTGGACACATCGGACACTTGAAGCTATTTTGGGACTATTCACATTTATACAGCGATCAGTGCTTTAAAAATGCGCTGATTACTGTATAAATGTGACTGTCAGGGAAGGGGTTAACCAATAAGGGGCTAGGAAGGGGTTAAAGCGACACTAAAGTCAGGATTTTTTTTTTTTTTTAAAACAACAAACATGTTATACTTACTTCCACTGTGCAGTTCGTTTTGCACAGAGTGGCCCAGAAAGCTGTCTTCTGGGGTCCCTCGGCGGCTGTCTGGGCTCCTCCTCGCAAAAGCTTTCCATCTTCCCTTTAGTGACCCTTTAAATGGACACGCTATTCCAGCGATCTCCACTTGCTTCCGGGTCCTGTGCGGAGCAGCTGGCCTGCTGCATTTTGAGTACATAGACCAGTGATGGCGAACCTTGGCACCCCAGATGTTTTGGAACTACATTTCCCATGATGCTCATGCACTCTGCAATGTAGCTGAGCATTATGGGAAATCTAGTTCCAAAACATCTGGGGTGCCAAGGTTCGCCATCACTGACATAGACCATACCTGGAATTCATCTTTACTAAGACTAAATTACTGAAACACCAAAGTTGGACCATGTACTACTGTATGTAAAGGTTGCCAAATTTGTATGTCTGACTGCGCTTTTCTATCCTCTTTCAATTGTAGAGCCTGTAATCACCTTACACTATTTAGGATTTCTGTGCTTCCCTACTGGAGTCTAGTAGTTACAATCTTTGACCTTTTAATCCCGTTTCCTCACTTTCCACCATCAAGTAATCCATTCATTAGATAAAAGTCACTCACACATTCAAGCAACTGAACAGCGACCACATATTAGAATTACCTGGCATATTATGGTGACAAATGGAGCGTCTTTACATGATGGATATGAGAAAAAGGATTTTTTTCCATTCTGTGCAAACTCTGTAAGATCCGATAGGCGCTGCTGTAGATTGGAAACATTGGTGCACAAGCGTTCTAGATTACGGGACATGTACAAAATGTCTTGATCGGACAATGGGGCGACGTTGGGTGGACGATGGTTTGTCCTGCGCTCCATTTTCGGTGAAGTTGGCCGGCTTGAAGGTTTCTGATGCGCTTCCAAGCCCAGGGTCACAGACCGATTCTTCGGCTCAGTGTCCAAGTTGTGCACGGTCAAAGAGTTCTTTTTATCCTCAAAGTCACTAGCACTTGAAGTTGGACTTTGGTCATAATTATAACTGCGAATCTCCTCTATCAGTTGTTTCTTACTAAAGCCTTGGCGCCCAGTTGTACCTCCTGGAATCAACAGCTCCCGGCAAGCTAAAGGCTGCTCCTCCTTATAAAAGCTATTCCCATACTTCTTCTTCCCATGTAAGAGTACAGAAGAGTTGTAGCTAGAATGTGCACTTGCTATATCTGCTGCCGATGATGTGGACGAATCTTCTTCAAACATTACCTCCTTCACCATTAAGCGGATGATGTACTTGTCAGAACTTGAAGAGGGCAGAAAAGCCGGGTCACAAGTTTTCTGCCTTCCTACTAACACCAGCAACATTTTATCCGTTAGGAAATACAAGCCTTTTGGCCGCTCGTTCTTCTCCAACTGAATCTGCTGTATGTTAGGCATATTTGTTGAAGTTAATGAATACACAAGGACATGGCTACATGTGTTGGAGGCAACAGCTACAATATGAGCTCCAGGATCAAAGGCCAAGATGTCTGGAACCAGAATTCCTGGGATGCTTACTTTCCGTGTGGAAGTCACTTTCTTCTCAAAGTTCACAAGGATAAGGTGAGAGGAGTCCTGTCCACTGCCCGTTATGTAGTCCTTGTGTTTGAGGTTAAGAAGTGGACTTAGTTCAGATTTCGAATGGTTGACCAAGATATGAGTTAGATCAACAGTTCCTGGAGAAGTGACTGGGGAATCCAAGGACAGAGAGGTCCCAGAGTCTGTTGACTTTCGTCCAACATCTAGAGAAAACTCTTCATCCATGAGCAGAAGACCAGGCTGAGCAGAAAAGGAAATTTCAGCAGCAGCTGGTACATCGAATGCAATACCAGCATTTAACGCACATATCCTATCTAGAGGAAGCTCTGTGGCTACTGCGACCTGGGAATCAACAGTTGATTCAATAGCACAAATGTACCCACCAACATCAAAGATGGGGCAAAAAGTACAAGGGTTAAGCAATTTGTGTTTGCTGTCCCATATGTAGGAATGAAGAGCGCTGCTAACGGCAACAACCAAACGGCTTCCATCTTTAGTCCAGCATGCACAGTGCACAACTCCTGTGCTTTTGATGTCGGCTTTAACACTCGTATTTTCAGTGCGCACAGAATATAAGACCGAGACATCTCTCTTGGTTAATATAACCAAAATGTCTTTGCTTGGATGCCATATGCAGCCTTGTGGAAGCACAGGGAGGGGATCCCCGACTTCACAGGTCTGGGAAACCACCAGCTTGTTCTTTTCCGCATTGTTATAATACAGCTGCCAAACAGTGACGTGTTTCTTGTGCTGGACGGCCAACAGAGCTGGAATGTCAGTCGTGTGAGCTGGACCCCAGTACAGGCCATGCACATGCTCAAACTGGCCAATGACAACAGAACTTCCAAACTTTGGGTCCTCATTTTGTAGATGTAAGGCTGTTAGGATGACTTGCTTGCCATCTGTCCAAGCCAAGCCATGTACTGGGTGGATGGCTTGGTACAACGCATTGAGGCCACTTCTCAGAAGCTTACCCTTTCCTAACTCCATACTTCTTTACACAGGACATCTGTGGATGTAAACAAAATTAAAAGATCAATGACGAATATACTTTATAGAATTTTCAACTTTTAAACAAATTGTTTTGCCAGCATTGCTTTAATTGGTTACTCAGTTTAAACAAAAAGGTTATTTACTGAAAGTGAAGAGTGCAAAATCAAAGGCTTTGTGTACACAGGGCGTTTAACGATTTAAAAAAACTGCCTCTGAACGTCCAATTAGCAGCAACAGCAGTATAAATGGGCCCTAAAAGTGAAGAGTGCAAAATCTAGAGCAGCTGTGCATTGTAGCCAATCAGCTTCTAAATTTCAGCTTGTTCCGTTAAGCTTTGACAATAAAACCTGAAAGCGGACTGGTTTCTATGCAGAGCTGTACCAGACAACCCCTAAAAGTCAGAGGCAAGATGACCCCATAAGGACTGCAAGCTGCCTAGACCCAGTCTGATAATACACACAGCTCATAAGTAACCTTAAAGTGGTTGTTAAGCCACTTCTATAAAATGCTACCATCCCATCTGTATTATAACAATAAATTCCCCCGTGCCTGTGTTATATAATAAATATGCTTATCTGTACCGATAACACAGCAACTTCCTGCACTCAGGTGCCTCCTCTCTCCTCTACCCGGCTGACAGTTCCAGTGGGCAGGGCCGAGCACTGGGAGGAGAGAGAGCCGAGGAGTCACTTGATCGCAGGGATCAGCTGTGTTAATTGGTATAGATAAGAATATTTATTATAGAACACAGACACAGGGGCACTTATTGTTATAATAAAGGAGCAGATGGGAGCTTTTAATATAGCAGCAGGGGATGGAGGAGAGGGGACGGGAGACAGAGCAGGGCTGTGGATGATGGAGGCATGTAAACTGACCACGGTGTCAGGTCTCAGCAGCCATTATACACCATGGTCAGTTTTAATAGGGGAGGACATAACCAGGCAGGATCAGCCAGGTATTACAGCGGTCCAAATTACACAGCACAAGTACTGTGCTGTGCTGTATAACATGCTTTAAAAGGGAACAGGATCATTTTTGGGGGGGGGGGGGGGGGTTAAATGCTTTAATACTGACAAACCTAGAGCCCCATTTTTGCTGGCATTGCTCTTAACTACAAGACTCTGTTATATTATGCCTTTCATACATTCAGGGAACACAGTGGGGTTGATTATCTAAGGCTGGAGAGTGCAAAAACTGGTGCAGCTCTGCACAGAACCTTCCAGCTATTTTTTTAAAGCTTAATTGAACAAGCTGAAGTTGGATTTTGCAATCTCCATTTTTAGTAAATCAACCCCAGTTTGTCATCGTCATAAGTTCAGGAAGTTGGCACAGTAGCAAATGTCAAACTCCCAGGGTGGAAATTTATTCTCAGACCAAGTAAACCAAGCTACGTAGAGGTGGGTGCAAGTGTAAACCTTTAAACACTCCACTCTAGGCTGTTACATTTGCCCATTGAGTGGACATCCCCCAGTGTAAGGCTAGGGGTTAAGGCAGTGTTTCTCAATTCCAGTCCTCAAGCCCGGCTCACGCTGCTGCGTCTTCAAAATCGCGCGATTTTACTGCGATTCATGGAAATGCCAGTCTATAGAGCCGAATTTGTGTCGCACACGGATCAAACTCGCACAGGACCCTTTTTTTCCCGCAGCTTAGATTTGCACCACACTCATGTGAATGACACTAATGGAAAACAATGTTATTTTAATGACTTGCAAATTTGAGCGATCGCTCAAATTCGCAAAAGAATTTGCAGCAGTGTGAACCAAGCCTCAAGGCGCAGCAACAGTTCATGTTTTCAGGATTTCCCTCAGATGAAAACGACTGTGCCAATTACTAAGGCAGTGATCAAATCACCTGTGCAAAATAATAAAATAATGGAAAGCCTGCAAACACAACCTGTTGATGCGCCTTGAGGATGGGAATCGAGGAAAAAAAAAGTGTGTTAAGGAGTAGGTACAAATACTTTGTTTATTCCTTGCCAACAGTCTTTCATTGTAAGAGGATGAAGAGGACCTGCGCACATTCTGGTAGTGTAGGGAGGTAAGGAGTACCCAACTACTTGAATAAAATTAAAGGCAGCCTAGAGTGGGGCTTTAAAAAGGTGGGCTTCCACATTTATGATCATTAAGCCTGTGTTCACACTATTGCAAACACAGATATCGCATGTGATTCGCATCAAATTGCTGTCCAGATCACATGCAATGTCTGTACACTTTTATGGCTGAACTCGCACGGAAAAGGTGCAGGAACCTTTTTTTATCCCTGCACTGGAATCAGATCACATAAGTGTTTACACTCATGCAATCTGATTCCTGTCGAAATTCACAGTTCTCACTGTGATCTGCGAACCGATCGGGGGAGGGGGGGGTGTCATTAACATTGTATTGGCACCCGCAGGAGAGGGGAGTGTGAACTGCCTGCGAGGGAGATGCGATGCGTAAACCGGCACTGGAATCGGGCTGGTTCCCACATCGCATGTGTGTGAACCCAGGCTAAGGTTGAATATTCAGATTCTGCCATAAGCCCAACAGGTTTTGTTAAAAAGCGATCTTGTCCCTCATCGTTTCCATCTCTCCTACTGCAGATTTAACAGAGCATCTGAAGCAACGACTTCCACTGTGCTGATAGTATCATATAAGAAACTTTCCATACAACAATGAAAGCTGAAATTGATTTGGTTACTTAGTGCAATATAGATAGCGCTTTTCAGACAGTTTAAAGTGATTATAAAGTCTCATTTAAACAAAAAAAAACAAAAAACACACACGTTATACTTGCATGCTCTATGCATTTGGGTTTGCACAGAGCAGCCCAGATCCTCCTCTTCTCGAGTCCCTCTTTGCTGCTCCTGGCCCCTCCCATTGAGTGCCCCAGTCAGCAGCTTCCTATGGAAGCACTGGACCCAAATCAGAGCTCCGTGTGTCCATTGAGACAAAGAGTCCTGCCCCGGCCTCACACCCTCTGTTAGGTGGTTGTTTTTCTAAGCGATTTAAAAAAAAAAAAAAAAAAAGGCATAGAGACGTAGATGGATGGGGAAGTTTGCTTTGAATATAAAAAAAATTCATTAAATAACGTTTTTGCTTTATTGTGCTCAGATGCAGTCAAGATCTACTTTAAAGTGGATGTAAACCCCCACATTTTTTTTGATGTCACAATTAAGGTTGTCCCGATACCAATACCGAGTATTTGCGGGAGTACTTGTACTCCTGCAAATACCCCTGATGCCTAAATAGAATACTTCCCCCCCCCCCCCGCCGCCTCGAAAGCCACCGCTGCATGGGTTAAACAGCGTGCGGGAACATCACAGCTTTCATTTGAATAGCTGTAGTGTTCCCGCTGCGTATAGGGTGATCTGTCCAATCCCAAGCAAGGGGGAGTGTCTATACGCGCGGGCAAAACAGCTATTCAAATGAATGCTGTGATGTTCCCCGTGTGGCGGATTTTGGCGGCTAGGTATGGGGGACATGGCTGGGGGGACATGGCTGCATATGTGGGGGACATGGCTGGAGGGACATGGCTGCATATGTGGGGGACATGGCTGGAGGGACATGACTGCATATGTGGGGGACATGGCTGCATATGTGGGGGACATTTAAAAAAAAAGTATCAGTATCGGCGACTACTTGAAAAAAAGTATCGGTACTTGTACTCTGTCCTAAAAAAGTGGTATCGGGACAACCCTAGTCACAATGTAGAGCAGGGGTGCCCAACCAGTGGCCCGGGGGCCACATGTGGCCCGCGGAGCCCTCTGATGTGGCACACAACCTCCTGCTCTGGGATGGCTGGTTGCCAAGCCCAGTTTGCAGGTTGTCGACCTGCTATCTCAGAGCATCAGTTTTGTGAATGAAGCCGGCGGTAGAGGAAGCAAGTGGCTTTTCAGAAAGTACACCACACCTGCAGGATATAATAAACATCTATGGCAAAGTGCAGCTAACTGGCTGGAAAACCACAGGAACTCTGCGCCGCACCAAGGGTGTGGGTAGACCGCAGACAGACATTCAGTGTAAAAGCAGGCTTAGGCCCCTTTTACATGAACAGCCAGACCCTCCATTCACCTCTATGGAGCAGCAGCTGTAAACAGACTTTTGTCTGTCTACATCTGCCTACTTCCAATCCTATCTGCTAAAAAAAAAAAAACAGAAGTGGATCCGTCCCCTTCCATATGATTGGATCAGAGGGCCCATAGAGTAGATTGGGCAGTGCCTGCGTCTTCTTTGCATATGCAGACTGGACACAGACCTGTCATCTGCTCATTGTGGCCCGCGACTGGTTACCAAGTCACTTAAGTGGCCCTCGGCCTTTAAAAGGTTGGGCACCCCTGATGTAGAGTATAAGATCATCTGTGCCCAGTCTTGCCACATGGAGTTAATCCAGCTCTGATCAATCCTCTTTTATTGTTCAGTGAAAATTAACAGAATTACAGATACAAACCTGTCTAAATAAAAAGTCTGTTTCTCTCTTTTTGCTTTCAGTGACAGTTTATTTACATATCTAGCTTGGACATGTTTATCATATGTTATGTTAATCATAATATGAGGTGATCCAAAGTTCATTGTATATTACCAGGGTGTGTTATGTGGGGGAGGGGTGGATTTCTCACTTTTTATACTGTGAATCACCTCATGTTATGATAAACATAACATAACATATGATAAACCTGTCCAAGCTAGATATGTAAATAACCTGTCACTCAAAGCAAGAAGAGAGAAACTGACTTTATTTAGACAGGTTTTTATCTGGAAGTCTTAATTTTTGGGGTTTACATCCACTTTAAGGAAGAGTTCTTGCTGCTGTGATATTGGGAGCAAGCCTAAAACTATAGGTCCCCCTAGCTGTTAAGCAGGATGAGGCTGATTGCCTACAATGGGAGTTTTTTGGCCAGGCTTTGAAGGGTGCCATTCAGGTATGGAATTATACTAAACAAAAAATATTTTAAGCTGCATAGTGTATTTTTATCTACTGGGCTCATTTACTGCATAGTGAATTTATATTCAAAAAAGCTGAACCAAGCCAATAAAACACTAAAACTAAGTCAATTTGATGAGAGTGCTGGCAAGCCCTTACATCAATTTTTCAAGGACACAAAGTGGTAATTATCTATGATAATGTTTTATCATGCAACAAATATAGTTAGGCCCCTTTCAGACGTCCGCCTCCATTCGTCAGTTTTTTACAAGTCCGTAAACGGACTTGTAATGGGCCCCTATGGGATCGCGGCCGTTAGTGGATGATGCATCCGCTAACGTCTGCAAAGATCCGCGTCCGTCTGGATCCGGTTATTCGGACGGAAGAAAACCCTATTTTTCTTCCGTCCGGCGGAACGGATCGGATGAATACGGACACGCGGTCCGTCATCATCCGATTCCCCATAGGGGAGAGCGGAGGAGAGACAGTGTGCAGGGACCGCCCTGTCCGCCGGCAGCTGAGCCGACGGACACACACGGAGCGGTCCGTTCCGTGTGAAAGGACCCTTAACCTGGAATTTAACAGTTTTTTTTTTCATTTATTCCTCTAAACAAAATATGGGGCATCACTTTAAAATAGTTATAAACATCTTCAATATAACAGCTTCTAAAAAGAAAGTCAGAATGCAGGTGAAGGGGCCTGAAAGTAAAAGTTATGAAGCAGCACATCACAGTAATGAGAGGATGCAACGTAGTCAACTAAAAGCAAGACTATCCTTGTACCCCGTGTAGCATCTCCACTTGCTATAAAGAGGTTGGTGAACTCGCTCAGCAAAAGGAAAATGACATAAATGGAAATGAAAAAATGAATTGACTTGCCTATTACAGGGCGCAGACTGATGATACCTTCAGGTAAACCCTCCTCTGTGCACGTTGCCACCTGTAGAGAGAGAGAGGTAGGCCTGTTATTATGGCGGGAGATAAGTCCTTCTGCATTAGCATCACTTCACAAGGAGGATGCACTAAGCCTATTAAGCCATCTGGGGATTTTCCTATCATGAAAGGGAGGGGATGCGAACACCACAGTATATACTGTACAATCCCTGACAAAAAAATAAAAATAAAAACATAAAATAAGAAAATGTATATTCTTGCAACGATTAGTGGCAACAAATTATTAATATACAGGGTTTTTGTAGTCCCAATGGTTTGCTAAGTCCTTTACAATAGGATTCAGTTACAATACAGTTCAAGACAAGAGGGTTAGAAAGTCCTGCTTGTGAGAGCTTCCAATCTAAAAAGGGAAGGGCGAGTGGTATGAAAAAAGGTAGTAACTGTGAGGGGAGGGTATAAAAGCAGTGGTTCTCAACCTGGGGGTCGAATGACGATTTGCCGGGGGTCACCGGATCCTGGCCTGTTCCTGAATCCTGCACCGCTCTCCCAGCCTTTTTTCCGCGGCCACCCAACAGGGCCGTCTTCGGAGCTTGTGGCCACCCAGCTGGGCTGTTCCTGAGGCCCGCGGCCACCCACTCAGCCTCTTCACAGCTGTCCATTCAGTTCCTGGCATGGCTGAGGGGGCAGAGACTAGAGGTCAGCTGACTGGTGAGGAATGTGAAGTGGGAGGGGCTGGAGGAGACCCTATCTCCTGATTTTGGCATAGGTGTCACTGCTGCGAGACACCACAAAGTCGCAGACACAGTGAGTAACACTACCTGTGAATATAGTTGCCATTAAAACTCCCCACTACAGTTCTCAGACCAGCAGATGACCTTGATCAAGAGCACTCAAGTTGGCTGATAAAAACTCCCCCAGCAGTGCCGCTAAGAGACCCCCCCACCCCACACTGTCACCCATCCCAAATCCCCGCCAGCACTGCCACTCATCCAATTGCCCCCACTCCCCCACCAAGGAGTAAGAGAAGGAATAAAAATAGAGAATATGTGGAAGGGAGAGGAAAAGAGGGGGAGGATAAAAAAAATTGAAAAAGGGAGAGCTGCAGCCTTTCCTTCTCTCAGGGAGCAGGGGGATCTTATCCCTGCGCCCGCTGTCCCTGATTAAAACTAACACGGCTGCGTGGGGCTCTGCTCACACGACTGTGTCAATCATTCACAGCTTCCTGTAAATGCACAAACTAGGGTTGTCCGATACCACTCTTTTCAAATACTCGCCAATACCGATACTTTTTTTTTTAACTCATGTGACAGTATTTTTTTTTACAATTTTTATTTTATTTTTTACAATGCATTCTTTTTTTTCTTTTTAAAGGGGACAGGGTCAGTGTGTTGTTTTTTCATTTAATATATTTTACAATCATTTTTTTATTATTTATTGCAATTTGTTCCATCAGCCCTGTTGGTGGGGGCTTTGGTGAGATATCAGGAGGTCTTAAACAGGCCCCCGATATCTCCACTTTGAGACAGGGAAAGGGACTAGGGACACAACTTCCCCAGTCCCTTTCTCAGCAGCAGAATGAATGCAGAGAAGAAAGATGCGCGGGGGGTATGTTAGAGAGAGAAGCGGAGAAACGTCTGTCAGACTTTTTAAATCTACACATCGGTGATCGGTGCTTGTAACTTCCCCACAGCACTGATCACCCTGACTGTACAAGCATCGGTTGAAGTACTCGGACAAATGCTCGGTATCGGTACCGATACTAGTATAGGGACAGCCCTAGCACAAACTTCAACTACCATCAGCCATTGTGGCTGACAACTTGTAGTTTTGAAGGGACTGCGAGGGGACTGATGAGCAGCCTCTTAGTTCATTTACAAGCCCTGCAAGCAATACAGCGGAGAAAATAATAATTTGATCCCCTGCAGATTTTGTAAGTTTGCCTACTTACAAAGAAATGAAGGGTCTACAGTTGTTATCATAGGTGTATTTAATTGACAGAGACAGAACATTAATCAAAAATCCAGAAAAAAACATGATACTAATGTTATAAATTGGAGGTGAACTTCATCGAGTAAAATAAGTATTTAATCCTCTACCAACAATAATTCTGGCTCCCACAGACTGGGTATGGTATGTGCTCATGTGGTACACAGATTAGTCCTTTCAGTTTAAGAAGGTACTCCTGAGCCGCCGTACACACGGCCGAGGTTCTCGCTGAAAACCAGCGAGAACCTCGCTGGAATGCACATTCCAGCGAGGACCTCGGCCGTGTGTACGGTCTCGGCGAGCTTCCCGTCGGAAAGCCCGTCGAGCAGAAATAGACGGCCCGCCCGGAAGAATGGCTGGTTGCCATTCCCGACGGGCGGGTCGCCGATTTCGACGGCCGGCAGGGAACCTCGACGGGCGGAACGATGTGTTCTGCCCGTCGAGATTCCCTGCCGTGTGTACGCGGCCTAACAACTCGTTATGTGTGTAAAAGGACACCTACCACAGAATCTCTTTCTTCTATTCAAACCTCACCATCATGGGCAAGACCAGAGTGACCTGCACAAGGCTGGAATGGGCTACAAGACAATCAGCAAAAAGACTGGGGAGAAGGAGACAACTGTTGGATAGATTATTCCCAAAGGAAAGAAATGAGAAAGCTGCTTGCCCCCGGGGGCACCCCTGCATGTTCGCTCCCAAGCCCCTGGTTTGGCCATCCTCCGCTCTCTCCTCACAGGCTCACTGTCTGTGATTGAATGGGCTCCCCCTGCTGTCTCAGCCAATAAGAAGGGAGAGTCCCAGGACATTTGGGGCTATTGTGAACATCGCTGGATTGTAGGGGGGTCAGGTAAGGATAAGGTGGGGTAAAAAAAAAAAAAAAACCTTCAGCCTTTATAACCACCTCTAACCACCTGCCCCCCAGTCCAATTCTGACACTTTTCTCCTACATGTAAAAATAATCATTTATTTGCTATAAAATTACTCAGGACCCCCAAATTATATTATATATATATTTTTTAGCAGAGAACAGAAAAATTGCAGTTGTTGCCACGTTTTATGTTACACGGTATTTGCGCAGCAATTTTTCGAATGCCATTTTTTGGGGATAAAAAAACACTTTCACAAATTAAAAAAAATCCAAAACACTTATGTTAGATCAATTTTTTTTATAATGTGAAAGATGAGGCTACGCCTAGTAAATAGATACCCAACATGTAGCGCTTTAAAATTGCACACACTTAAGGAATGATGCCAAACTTTGGTAATTAACCACTTAAGCCCCGGACCAATATGCTGCTAAATGCCCAAAAGCGTTTTTACAATTCGGCACTGCGTCGCTTTAACAGACAATTGCGCGGTCGTGCGACGTGGCTCCCAAACAAAATTGGCGTCCCTTTTCCCCCACAAATAGAGCTTTCTTTTAGTTGTATTTGATCACCTCTGCGGTTTTTATTTGTTGCGCTATAAACAAAAATAGAGCGACAATTTTGAAAAAAAATCAATATTTTTTACTTTTTGCTATAATAAATATCCCCCAAAAACATATATAAAATCCCCCCCCCCCCCTCAGTTTAGGCCGATACGTATTCTTCTACCTATTCTTGGTTGAAAAAAAAAAAATTGCGTTTATCGATTGGTTTGCGCAAAAATTTATAGCGTTTACAAAATAGGGTATAGTTTTATTGCATTTTTATTTTTTTATTACTAATGGTGCCGATCAGCGTTTTTTTTCGTGACTGCGACATTATGGCGGACACTTCGGACAATATTGACACATTTTTGGGACAATTGTCATTTTCACAGCAAAAAATGCATTTAACCACTTCCCTACGGCCGTACGACTATATGCGGCCGCAGGGTGGTTCTAAATCTCCGGGCTGCCGTGTTTTCATGGCAGCCCCTTTCTTTGTTCCCAGCGCACGCTCCAGAGCGCGCAGCGGGGAACTTGTGTACTGGCCGTGTCCCTTGGACACAGCCAATCACAGATCGCCGCGAACGGCCAATCAGAGTGGCCGTTTGCGATGCGATCTGTGCAGCGAATGAGAGATGATCTCATATGTAAACATATGAGATCATCTCTCATTGCCGGCTCTCACAATGACAGCGTCCTGTCAGGGAGAGAGCAGACCGATCTGTGTTCCTAGTACATAGGGACACAGATCGGTCACCCCCCAGTCACCCCCCCTCCCCCCACAGTTAGAACACAATGCAGGATACACATTAACCCCTTCCTCACCCCCTAGTGTTAACCCCTTCCCTGCCAGTCACATATATACAGTAATTAGTGCATATTTATAGCACTGATTGCAGTATAAATGTGAATGGCGCCAAAAATGTGTCAAAAGTGTCCGCCATGATGTCGCAGTCGCAATAAAAAAAAAAAAAAAATCGCAGATCGCCGCCATTACTAGTAAAAAAATAAATAATAAAAAATAATAACTCTGTCCCTTATTTTGTAGGCGCTATAACTTTTGCGCAAACCAGACGCTTATTGCGATTTTTTTTTTTTTACCAAAAATATGTAGAATACGTATCAGACTAAACTGAATTTTTTTTTTAAAATTGGGCTATTTTTTATAGCAACAAGTAAAAAATATTGTATTTTTTTTTCAAAATTGTCGTCCTTTTTTGTTTATAGCGCAAAAAATAAAAACCGCAGAGGTGACCAAATACCACCAAAAGAAAGCTCTATTTGTGGGGAAAAAAAGGAGGCCAATTTTGTTTGGGAGCCATATCGCACGACCGCGCAATTGTCAGTTAAAGCGACGCAGTGCCGCAAGCTGAAATTTCACCTGGTCAGGAAGGGGGTTTACATGCCCAGTAAGGAAGTGGTTAAATTGCATTGTTTATTGTGAAAATGACAGTTGCAGTTTGGGAGTTAACCACAAGGGGCGCTGTAGGATTTGTGTGTTCACAACTGTAGGTCTGACGTCATCGATCGAGTCTCCCTATAAAAGGGATCACTCGATCGATGCGATACGAATAGCCGCGCCCTTGTCCTGGATCGCTCCCCGCGGGTTTCCGACCACCGCATGTAGCGGGGGGGGGGGGGGGGGGGGTTCCCGATCGGACCCCCGACCCGCGCAAAGGCAGGAACGTATCTGCCTTAACGTTCCCTTCTGCGGACGTATATCTACATGCGGCGGTCGGGAAGTGGTTAAAAATCTCCATAGGCGACGCTTTAACATTTTTTTACAGGTTACCAGTTTAGAGTTACAGAGGAGGTCTAGTGCTAGAAATATTCCTCTCATTCTAACGTTCGCAGCAATATCCCACATGTGTGGTTTGAATGTCGTTTACATATGCGGGTGCGACCTACGTATGCGGGTGCTTCTGTGAGCAAGCACACAGGGTCAGTGCGCGTAAAAAAAAAAAAAAAAGTATTTTCTTTTATTTACATTTTTTTTACACTTTCCCTTGAATTTTTTTTTAATCACTTTTATTCCTATTACAAGGAATGTAAACGTCCCTTAAAATAGGAATAGGGCATGACAGGTCCTCTTTATGGAGAGATGTGGGGTCTATAGGTAGGTAGTTCCAGAGGAAAGGAGAGGCTCAGGATGAGTTCTGGAGGCAAGAATTGGAGAAGGTGACATGGTAGCTAGAGAGCAGGAGGTCGTGGGAGCAGCGAAGAAAACAGTTTGAGTGATATTTTGAGAAAGGTTGGTGATGTAGCTAAGAGCAGAACTGTTGGCAGCTTTGTATGTGGATAGCATTTTAAATTTTACTTGTTGGGATGAGCAGAAGCCAGTGAAGGGATAGTAAAGGGGGTAGGTGGACACTGAGTGGTTGGTACAGTGGAGTAGTCTGTTAGCAGCGTTTTAGACCGAAGTAAAGTATAGCCTGTGCAGAGGTGCAGAGGTTCCTGTCCAAGGAATCACTGTGTTTTCCCTACCCCCTCCCTTCCAAAAAAAAACCCTCTGCTCTACATGCCCATCTTTAAACATGGCCCAGAAATGTTTATTATAAAACTTAAAAAATAAATACAATAACTTATTTTTCTTTTTAGCCACAGATGATGTAACCCTGGGATCACAGCTGCCCCCTCCAGAAAGGCTACATCACTTGTGCCTCCCTCTGCAGTCTCTGACCATCTCTTGTCTGCAGTCTCAGTCAGAGACTGTGGCTACATTGCAAGATATGGTCAGGGACTGCAGATGTAATACAAGTCATGTCTGCGCTCGCTGTCCGCCTCCGGCGCCATGTCCCCGCTCTCTGGCCGCCTCCCATGCCCTCTCCCCCAGTCATATTATACTACTAACCTTTATACAGTATATATAAAATACTAGCCTGCTTACAGTAACACCTGCCTATATAGAAAAATATATATAATATAGATGATCATGCTAGGCTATATACTATAACAGTGCTGACTCTCTCCCGCACCGGTCCCCAGTCTCTGACTGCCTTCCAAGCCACGTCCCCAGTTAGAGACTGTGGCTACAATGCAAGATATAGTGAGAAACTGCAGACATAATACAAAAGAGTCAAATCCACGCTCCTGTGCCGCGTCCCCAGTCTCTGACCCTCTCCCGAGTGCCGCGTCCCCAGTCTCTGACCCTCTCCCGAGTGCCGCGTCCCCAGTCTCTGACCCTCTCCCGAGTGCCGCGTCCCCAGTCTCTGACCCTCTCCCGAGTGCCGCGTCCCCAGTCTCTGACCCTCTCCCGAGTGCCGCGTCCCCAGTCTCTGACCCTCTCCCGAGTGCCGCGTCCCCAGTCTCTGACCCTCTCCCGAGTGCCGCGTCCCCAGTCTCTGACCCTCTCCCATGCAGCGTCCCCAGTCTCTGACCCTCTCCCATGCAGCGTCCCCAGTCTCTGACCCTCTCCCATGCAGCGTCCCCAGTCTCTGACCCTCTCCCATGCAGCGTCCCCAGTCTCTGACCCTCTCCCATGCAGCGTCCCCAGTCTCTGACCCTCTCCCATGCAGCGTCCCCAGTCTCTGACCCTCTCCCATGCAGCGTCCCCAGTCTCTGACCCTCTCCCATGCAGCGTCCCCAGTCTCTGACCCTCTCCCATGCAGCGTCCCCAGTCTCTGACCCTCTCCCGTGCAGCGTCCCCAGTCTCTGACCCTCTCCCGTGCAGCGTCCCCAGTGTCTGACCCTCTCCCATGCAGCGTCCCCAGTCTCTGACCCTCTCCTGTACCCCCAGTCTCTGACCCTCTCCCGTGCCCCCAGCCTCTGACCCTCTCCCGTGCCCCCAGCCTCTGACCCTCTCCTCTCCCGTGCCCCCAGGCTCTGACCCTCTCCCGTGCCCCCAGCCTCTGACCCTCTCCCGTGCCCCCAGCCTCTGACCCTCTCCCGTGCCCCCAGCCTCTGACCCTCTCCCGTGCCCCCAGCCTCTGACCCTCTCCCGTGCCCCCAGCCTCTGACCCTCTCCCGTGCAGCGTCCCCAGTCTCTGACCCTCTCCCATGCAGCGTCCCCAGTCTCTGACCCTCTCCCATGCAGCGTCCACAGTCTCTAACCCTCTCCCGTGCCCCCAGTCTCTGACCCTCTCCCGTGCCCCCAGCCTCTGACCCTCTCCCGTGCAGCATCCCCAGTCTCTAACCCTCTCCTGTACCCCCAGTCTCTGACCCTCTCCCATGCAGCGTCCCCAGTCTCTAACCCTCTCCTGTACCCCCAGTCTCTGACCCTCTCCCGTGCAGCGTCCCCAGTCTCTGACCCTCTCCCGTGCAGCGTCCCCAGTCTCTGACCCTCTCCCGTGCAGCGTCCCCAGTCTCTGACCCTCTCCCGTGCAGCGTCCCCAGTCTCTGACCCTCTCCCGTGCAGCGTCCCCAGTCTCTGACCCTCTCCCGTGCAGCGTTCCCAGTCTCTGACCCTCTCCCGTGCAGCGTTCCCAGTCTCTGACCCTCTCCCATGCAGCGTCCCCAGTCTCTGACCCTCTCCCATGCAGCGTCCCCAGTCTCTGACCCTCTCCCATGCAGCGTCCCCAGTCTCTGACCCTCTCCCATGCAGCGTCCCCAGTCTCTGACCCTCTCCCATGCAGCGTCCCCAGTCTCTGACCCTCTCCCATGCAGCGTCCCCAGTCTCTGACCCTCTCCCATGCAGCGTCCCCAGTCTCTGACCCTCTCCCATGCAGCGTCCCCAGTCTCTGACCCTCTCCCATGCAGCGTCCCCAGTCTCTGACCCTCTCCCATGCAGCGTCCCCAGTCTCTGACCTTCTCCCATGCAGCGTCCCCAGTCTCTGACCCTCTCCCATGCAGCGTCCCCAGTCTCTAACCCTCTCCTGTGCCCCCAGTCTCTGACCCTCTCCCGTGCAGCGTCCCCAGTCTCTGACCCTCTCCCATGCAGCGTCCCCAGTCTCTGACCCTCTCCCATGCAGCGTCCCCAGTCTCTAACCCTCTCCTGTACCCCCAGTCTCTGACCCTCTCCCGTGCCCCCAGCCTCTGACCCTCTCCCGTGCCCCCAGCCTCTGACCCTCTCCCGTGCCCCCAGCCTCTGACCCTCTCCCGTGCCCCCAGCCTCTGACCCTCTCCCATGCAGCGTCCCCAGTCTCTGACCTTCTCCCATGCAGCGTCCCCAGTCTCTGACCCTCTCCCATGCAGCGTCCCCAGTCTCTAACCCTCTCCTGTGCCCCCAGTCTCTGACCCTCTCCCGTGCAGCGTCCCCAGTCTCTGACCCTCTCCCATGCAGCGTCCCCAGTCTCTAACCCTCTCCCGTGCCCCCAGTCTCTGACCCTCTCCCGTGCCCCCAGTCTCTGACCCTCTCCCGTGACCCTCCCCCCCCAGTCTCTGACCCTCTCCCGTGCCCCCAGTCTCTGACCCTCTCCCGTGCCCCCAGTCTCTGACCCTCTCCCGTGCCCCCAGTCTCTGACCCTCTCCCGTGCCCCCAGTCTCTGACCCTCTCCCGTGCCCCCAGCCTCTGACCCTCTCCCGTGCCCCCCCCACCTCTCCCGTGCCTCTGACCCTCTCCCGTGCCCCCAGTCTCTGACCCTCTGCCCCGTGACCTCTCCCCCCCAGTCTCTGACCCTCTCCCGTGCCCCCAGTCTCTGACCCTCTCCCGTGCCCCCAGTCTCTGACCCTCTCCCGTGCCCCCAGTCTCTGACCCTCTCCCGTGCCCCCAGTCTCTGACCCTCTCCAGCGTCCCCAGTCATATTATACTACTAACCTTTATATTGTATATATAAAATCATAATACTAGCATGTATACAGTAACACCTGCCTATATATATAATCATAAATGACCATGCTAGGCTATATAGTTGGAGATAGGAATGTGAATGTCTAGCCAGGCTTCTACCCTCTCAGCACTGATCAGACACAGACGGAACGAGCCCGCTGTTCTCTGAAAACGTCTACAGCTTCCGGAAACACAACACGGTCACACGGCCTCCCACCGCCACACACAGGCCCCACCATAACCCCATCTCACCTACCACTGTACACCTCCGCGTCCGTACAATTCCTTCCCGGGCGCCGACGTCACTCGCCGCACACTGCATCCGATTGGCTGCCAATTTCCTCGCCCACACATTTTCCGTACAAGCAGCGTCCTCCTGTCTGCTTCTTAGCAACAGGGCTGTGTTCAATCAGCTTTAATGACAAGAGCGCACAGTGAACAAGTGAACAGTATCGCAGAAGAGTGCTTGGGGTGCTATGTTATAATAAATGTTAAAATTTTATGATAGTCTATGTTTTTTTATCTGCTCTAGTATTTGTTTAATAATATTGTTTCCATTATTATATATTACAATATGAAGCAATGCCATTATAGCGCAGAAGTAATGAGTAACCTATTATGATTGAAATTAGTACCATGTGAAAATAAATAAAATAATTATGAATTGGAATTGCAATAAGTCCACAGAACCCTGGTTGAGAAATAGTGCCTGAAAGCCAAATCCTGGGTGCAGCAAGGGTTAAAAGCTTGTTAAATTGAAAGTGGGGTGTCCAAATTATGGCCCATAGGCCACGTCTTGCTCGTTTACAAGAATGGAGACCCTGATGTAAGGGGGGACTCTGATGTACGGGCATATTCTGATGGGGACCTTGAACTAAGGTGGGGGGGTTCTGATGTGGATCCTGATGTAAGGGCACTCTGATGTATGAGGATATAAAGGGGGGACTCTGATGTAT
Source organism: Rana kukunoris (assembly GCA_029574335.1). Lineage (NCBI taxonomy): Eukaryota > Metazoa > Chordata > Amphibia > Anura > Ranidae > Rana > Rana kukunoris. Next base: position 68,527,517 of record CM056052.1, on the reverse strand, counting down.
GAGGATATAAAGGGGGGACTATGATGTGGACCCTGATTTAAGGGGACACTGTTATGGAGACCCAGATTTGAGGGGGGACACTGATGGGGACCCCAATTTAAGGGGGGACCCTGATGTAAAAGGAACTCTGATGAGGACCCTGACGGAATGGGGATTCTAAACCAAGGGGAGACTCTGATGGGGGACCCTGATGTAAGGGGAGACTCTAATGGGGACCCTGATGCAAGTGTAGCCCACTTCCTAAAGAGCTGCTGGTTAATTTTTGTCCTGTTTCGACCTTAGAGCACACACAGCATTTCCTGCACTTTTCCACTGGCTCCAAAGTAAAGTACAGTCTAGGGTTTTTTTTTTTTCTTTGGGAACAATGAAGTTGGATAGGGAGAGAGAATATGGGATACCCCAGAAAGCTGGAGAACCAAACAATTTGAGGACTCCTCCTTTCTGGCTGCACTGTACAAAACAAGGAAAGTCCCACAAGGAAAAACCCAGGAAAAACCCAACTTGATGCCTGGATTTGAATAGGCCCCCCAGCTAAGCCTGACTGGGACTTCTGTGACTCCCTAAAAGCCTCTTCTAAGGTCCTGCACAGAGGTGTCCTCCTGCAGGGCTGGGCCCTGGAACACTGCTTCTTGATGCTCAGGCCTCAGACTATTCATAGGCTTTACCACCACCTACTGGGCACACCTACCCAGGGATTGGCTGGAGTATCATAAGTATTCAAGCTGCATGCCAATTTCTTCCTCCCACTATGGGCCAGCTTCAGGTAGGAGCGCGTATCTTTGTGCGGGCGTAGCGTATCCTATTTACGCTACGCCTCTGCAACTTTGACAGGTGAGTGCTGTATTCACAAAGCACTTGCTCCGTAAGTTGCGGCGGCGTAGCGCAAATGGGTCGGCGTAACCGCGCGTAATTCAAAGTAGGCGTGTTGTATGTTAATAAATGGTGACCCCACGTAAATGACGCGCCGAACGAACTGCGCATGCGTCGGCCGTGGACGTATCCCAGTGCGCATGCTCAAAATCACATTGCAAATAGTCATTGATATCGACGTGAACGTAACTTACGCCCAGCCCCATTCTAATTAGGCTTACGCAAACAATGTAAACGACGTACAATATGACGCTGTCCCGACTTCCATACTTAACATTTCCTGCGCCTCATATAGCAGGGGTAACTTTACGCCGGTCCGACGCCTTACGTAAATGACACAAATAGATACGCCGGCCGACTACATTCGTGAATCTGCATATTCAACGTGTAAATCTACGGAAGCGCCACCTAGCGGCCAGCGTAAATATGCAACTAAGATACAAAGGCGTAATAGACTTACGCCGCTCGTATCTTAGCTAAATCCCGGAGTATCTGATTCTTTAAATCAGGCACCGAAATACGACGGCGCTCATTCGGACTTACGACGGCGTATCTGCAGATACGCCGTCGTAAGTCTTTCTGAATCTGGCCCTATGTTTCTAGAATCCTCTAGAACAGCGGTCCACAACCTTTTTCTGCAGGCAATTTGTCACGACAATGGCTGGTGTTAGCGTTTCAATCATCACGGTACCATGCTTGATATGGTGTCAGAATGATTGAAGCTCATTATTTATATTATTACATTGTAGTAAAAAATTTAAATGGTTCAACTCACCATAATGCAGAATCAGTGGGAGCCCTGAGCATGTCTCTTGCCACATTGCCTGCCACTAGATACTGAATGTCACTTGCCACGCTGCCTGCCGCCAGATGTGGAATGTCACTTGCCACCATAAGGAGTAAGGTAAGCAATGCATAATTTTCTGCAACTACCTAAATGTTTGCCCTAAAATATGATACTTCAGATTTGTGTCCGTGTTTATATTCACTTTTTGGTAAAGTAAGCTAGATGTCTTTGTATTTGTTTGTTAGCTTGTAAATACCTGGTGATCCTGCCACGCCAGTTCTTTTCTTTTTTTAAATCTGCCACACCAAGGATAGGAACAGATCTGCACTTGCTTGCATAGTAAGTTTGCATCCCCTGAAGAAGTCACGTGGTGTGACGACACGCGTAGGGATCTTGCCGCTCGTAGGCTTTTGTACCCAGTGATATCTTCCTAAATGTGAGTTTTATATATTTTATTCAATAAACAACCTTGTACTGCGGTATTGTGCTATGGTCTCTCCTTTTTCCGCTGAGGGACATACCCTGCAGTACCCCAATACCCTGCGCGATACTTTGCAATACCCCAATACTCTGCAATACCTTGTGCGATACTCTGCAATACCCTGCGCGATACTTTGCAATACCCCAATACTTTGCAATACCCTGCACAATACTCTGCAATACCCCAATACTCTGCAATACCCATTTTTAAAGCACCCCTGTCCCCGTGTGCTCGCATGCAGAAGTGAACGCATACGTAAGTCCCGTCCCAGATATGAAAACAGTGTTCAAGCTACACATATGAGGTATCTCTGCGAACGTTAGAGCGAGAGCAATTATTTTGGCCCTAGACCTCCTCTGTAACTAAAAACATGTAACCAACAAAAGTAATTAAAGCGTCGCCTATGGGGATTTTTAAGTAGCAAAGTTTGGCGCCATTCCACGAGTATGCGCAATTTTGAAGTGTGACATGTTGGGTATCTATTTACTCGGCGTAACGTCATCTTTCACATTATGAAAAAAAATTGGGCTAACTTTCCTGTTTTTTTTTTTTTAGCACAAAACTGTTTTTTTTTTTAAAACACGCGTTCAAAAAATGTCTACGAAAATACCGTGCGAGATAAAAAGATGTAACCGCGGCCATTGTATTCTCTAGGGTCTTTGCTAAAAAAGCATGTATAATGTTTTGGGGTTCTATGTCATTTTCTAGCAAATAAATGATGATTTTTCCATGTAGGAGAGAAATGTCAGAATTGGTCTGGGTGTTCCAGAACGCCTGATGGCGTTCCCTGCATGTTGGGCCTCTGTATGTGGCCACACTGTGTAAAAGTCCCACACATGGGGTATCACCATACTCGGGAGGAATAGCAGAATGTGTTTTGGGGTGTAATTTGTGGTATGCATATGCTTTGTGTGAGAAATAACCCGCTAATATGACAGAAACAAGATTTTTTTATTTATTTTTACAGAACTTTCAGTCGTTTTTCTTTTATAGCGCAAAAAATAAAAAACCCAGAGGTGATCAAATACCACCAAAAGAAAGCTCTATTTATGTGAAAAAAAGGACAAAAAATTCAAATGTGTAGAATGTTGTATGACTGAGTAATTGTCATTCAAATTGTGAGAGCACCGAAAGCTGAAAATTGGTCTGGTTAGGAAGGGGGTTTAAGTGCCCAGCAGTGGCGGTCCGCCCATATGGGCGCACGGGCTCCGCCCCCCCTCCTGCAGTCACAAAAAAATAAAAAATAAATAATAATAAAAAAACAAAAAACGGGCCCTTTAAGAAGTTATCATTGTTGCCAGCTGCCTGGTCTATTCATATAATCGGACATGGGTCGCCGGTTACCCGAATAGCGGCAGCTGGTGGGCTGAGGGGAACTGCCTATCAAAGCCAGCGGCTCTGATAGGCTTTTCCAGTACCCCCCTCCAGCTCTCGGAAGTCTATGCTCGGAGCGCAGGCAATCTGCATTCCTTGCATGAGACTGACGGCCGTTTCAGCCAATCAGGTTCCCGGATTCTGGTTATCAGGAACCTGATTGGCTGAAGCTTCTCCACGGTGGCAGAAGACATCGAGGGAGGACATGGAAGCGTCAGGTAAGTGATTTTTACAGGGAAAGGGGCATCATGGGGCACAGTGGCATCATGGGGCACAGTGGCATCATGGGGCACAGTGGTGACAATTGATGGCACAGTGGCTGCATTTGATGGCATGGCACAATGGTGACAATTGATGGCACAGTGGTGGCGTTTGATGGCATGGTACAGTGGTGACAATTGATGGCACAGTGGTGGCGTTTGATGGCATGGCACAGTGGTGACAATTGATGGCACAGTGGTGGCGTTTGATGGCATGGCACAGTGGTGACAATTGATGGCTAGTGATGAGCGGAATACGCCATATTCCATTTCGCAATATTTCACGAATATATAGAAGAACATTCGCGAAATATTCGTTAATATCGAATATTCGTGATATTTTATCAAAAAAAAAATGTTGCGAAATTTCGCTAAAGCGAATGCGAAATTGATTGCGAAATTCTCGTCAACACCTGAAAACGGAGATCATTTCCTGGATTACTAAACTAATATGCACTAAACACTAACTCTACTTACACAAACTTATATGACTAAACTAAAGCAATTTTTTTTTTTTTTTATACACAAAACACAGAAGGGCAGAGAAAGTATTCGCGAATATTCGTAATACGAATATTCGCATTGCGAATATTCGGCAACATAAAAGGATCGCCTCAGCTACTCGGCCCAGGGTCTCTAATCATACCAGCAATGCTTTTAGACGTTGATGGAGATCACTAGGATGTGATCTGTTTTAAAAATAAATTTGAAAAAATACGAATATTCGCAATAGCGAATATTCACCGCGATATTCGATTTATTCGCGAATACTCGAATATGCAATATTTGTAACGAATATTCGCATTGCGAATATTCGTGAGCAACACTATTGATGGCAGAGTGGTGGCGTTTGATGGCATGGCACAGTGGTGACAATTGATGGCACAGTGACTGCATTTGATGGCATGGCACATTGGTGACAATTGATGGCACAGTTGCTGTGTTGCATGGCACACACAGTGGTGACAATTGATGGCACAGTGGCTGCGTTTGATGGCATGGCACAGTGGTGACAATTGATGGCACAGTGACTGCATTTGATGGCATGGCACGTTGGTGACAATTGATGGCACAGTTGCTGTGTTGCATGGCACACACAGTGGTGACAATTGATGGCACAGTGACTGCATTTGATGGCATGGCACGTTGGTGACAATTGATGGCACAGTTGCTGTGTTGCATGGCACACACAGTGGTGACAATTGATGGCACAGTGGCTGCGTGTGATGGCATGGCACAGTGGTGACAATTGATGGCACAGTGACTGCATTTGATGGCATGGCACAGTGGTGACAATTGATGGCACAGTTGCTGTGTTGCATGGCACACACAGTGGTGACAATTGATGGCACAGCGGCTGCATTTGATGGCATGGCACAGTGGTGACAATTGATGGCACAGTGGTGGCGTTTGATGGCATGGCACAGTGGTGACAATTGATGGCACAGTGACTGCATTTGATGGCATGGCACAGTGGTGACAATTGATGGCACAGTTGCTGTGTTGCATGGCACACACAGTGGTGACAATTGATGGCACAGTGACTGCATTTGATGGCATGGCACAGTGGTGACAATTGATGGCACAGTTGCTGTGTTGCATGGCACACACAGTGGTGACAATTGATGGCACAGTGGCTGCGTTTGATGGCATGGCACAGTGGTGACAATTGATGGCACAGTGACTGCATTTGATGGCATGGCACAGTGGTGACAATTGATGGCACAGTTGCTGTGTTGCATGGCACACACAGTGGTGACAATTGATGGCACAGTGGCTGCATTTGATGGCATGGCACAGTGGTGACAATTGATGGCACAGTGGTGGCGTTTGGCATGGCACAGTGGTGACAATTGATGGCACAGTGGTGGCGTTTGATGGCATGGCACAGTGGTGACAATTGATGGCACAGTGGTGGCGTTTGATGGCATGGCACAGTGGTGACAATTAATGGCACAGTGACTGCATTTGATGGCATGGCACAGTGGTGACAATTGATGGCACAGTTGCTGTGTTGCATGGCACACACAGTGGTGACAATTGATGGCACAGTGACTGCATTTGTTGGCATGGCACAGTGGTGACAATTGATGGCACAGTTGCTGTGTTGCATGGCACAGTGGTGACAATTGATGGCGCAGTGGCTGCATTTGGTGGCATGGGGCACAGTGGTGACAATTGATGGCACAGTGGCTGCATTTGATGGCATGGCACAATGGTGACAATTGATGGCACAGTGGTGGCGTTTGATGGCATGGCACAGTGGTGACAATTGATGGCACAGTGGTGGCGTTTGATGGCATGGCACAGTGGTGACAATTGATGGCACAGTGGTGGCGTTTGATGGCATGGCACAGTGGTGACAATTGATGGCTAGTGATGAGCGGAATACGCCATATTCCATTTCGCGATATTTCACGAATATATAGAAGAATATTCGCGAAATATTCGTTAATATCGAATATTCGTGATATTTTATCAAAAAAAAAATGTTGCGAAATTTCGCTAAAGCGAATGCGAAATTGATTGCGAAATTCTCGTCAACACCTGAAAACGGAGATCATTTCCTGGATTACTAAACTAATATGCACTAAACACTAACTCTACTTACACAAACTTATATGACTAAACTAAAGCTATTTTTTTTTTTTTTATACACAAAACACAGAAGGGCAGAGAAAGTATTCGCGAATATTCGTAATACGAATATTCGCATTGCGAATATTCGGCAACATAAAAGGATCGCCTCAGCTACTCGGCCCAGGGTCTCTAATCATACCAGCAATGCTTTTAGACGTCGATGGAGATCACTAGGATGTGATCTGTTTTAAAAATAAATTTGAAAAAATACGAGTATTCGCAATAGCGAATATTCACCGCGATATTCGATTTATTCGCGAATACTCGAATATGCAATATTTGTAACGAATATTCGCATTGCGAATATTCGTGAGCAACACTATTGATGGCAGAGTGGTGGCGTTTGATGGCATGGCACAGTGGTGACAATTGATGGCACAGTGACTGCATTTGATGGCATGGCACATTGGTGACAATTGATGGCACAGTTGCTGTGTTGCATGGCACACACAGTGGTGACAATTGATGGCACAGTGGCTGCGTTTGATGGCATGGCACAGTGGTGACAATTGATGGCACAGTGACTGCATTTGATGGCATGGCACGTTGGTGACAATTGATGGCACAGTTGCTGTGTTGCATGGCACACACAGTGGTGACAATTGATGGCACAGTGACTGCATTTGATGGCATGGCACGTTGGTGACAATTGATGGCACAGTTGCTGTGTTGCATGGCACACACAGTGGTGACAATTGATGGCACAGTGGCTGCGTGTGATGGCATGGCACAGTGGTGACAATTGATGGCACAGTGACTGCATTTGATGGCATGGCACAGTGGTGACAATTAATGGCACAGTTGCTGTGTTGCATGGCACACACAGTGGTGACAATTGATGGCACAGCGGCTGCATTTGATGGCATGGCACAGTGGTGACAATTGATGGCACAGTGGTGACGTTTGATGGCATTGCACAGTGGTGACAATTGATGGCACAGTGACTGCATTTGTTGGCATGGCACAGTGGTGACAATTGATGGCACAGTTGCTGTGTTGCATGGCACAGTGGTGACAATTGATGGCGCAGTGGCTGCATTTGGTGGCATGGGGCACAGTGGCGACAATTGATGGCACAGTGGCTGCATTTGGTGGCATGGGGCACAGTGGCGACAATTGATGGCACAGTGGCTGCATTTGGTGGCATGGCACAGTGGCTGCATGTGATGGGCACAGTGAGGCTGCAATATTTTTTTTCGTTTGCGCCCCCCCAAAAAATGTTGAGCACCAGCCGCCACTGGTGCCCAGTGGTCAGGTGGTTAATGTCTTTTACATGTCCAGCTGCTGTTGAGGCCTCCAGCCATTGATAAGTGTTACCGCATCCACCTGTGTTTACATCTTTGAAGTCTATTTGGCTGTCCGTGCTATAGCCGTGAGGTGAGCATATAGGGTCACAACAGGTGTTTGCACATGACAGGTCTGTACTCCAGTGGCCAGACTTCTGCGGACACTCCCCCTGCCCAGTCCTGTAGAGTGATTGCAGCTCGGACATGATGTCAGAAAAAGCTGCTGACAGTCATATGGAGGGACCAGGTAGAATATGTTACTTCTATTCAGAGATACAGGGGCCTAGTCAGGCTGCTGCTGACATGCTCCACCATCCAGCCTTTTAAATTTTGAGTGATAGCAGCTGGGGTATGTGACAGTGGCAGAACTAAGGAATCTCTTCCCTTGGCCTTCAGAGCCCAGGATGCATTGTTCATTGGTGGTCGTGTGACCATTTATTAACGATGGAAATTTTTTTTTTTACATTATCGTTTTGTTTTGGTAAACATGTTGCCTCATTCAGTGAAACCCCAGTTTACGAGTAATTTGATTAACGAGCATTTTGCGAGTTTGCGAGTGTTGTCTCGCAAAACGAGCAGAATTCAAGCTAATGGGGTGTGCAGTACTGCATTTGGCCTGAGGTGCGGGGGCACCCGGGCCGATCGGAGCCATTCAGAAATACTCTAAAATACTTTGTTCCTGGGTGTTTCCGAGCCTTTCCGGGGTCAGCTGGAAATTTTCGTTTCCTTTGACATTTATGGGGAAACTCACTTTGATATGGAGTGCTTTTGATTACGAGAATTCTCCTGGAATGGATTATGCTCAAAATCCGAGGTTCCACTATATTACTATTTTACATTGTTTATAGAAAAATTCCAGGTATTGATTTTTTCATAGTTAGTTATATTGGTCCAGCTTGGACCAGTGTAACTATATATATATATATATATATATATATATATATATATAACTGTCCGATGCCCCTGGAAGCTGAATATCATTGAATTCAATATCACTTGCTTCTGAGTACTGTGCGAATGGCTGGCCTGCTGCATTCAAAACACAGGAGATTGGTCGCTCAGTCCAGGCGCCAGTCAAATAATGCTTTGTGTTTTCTGACTGAATACAAAGGGGCTGATTTACTAATGAATGTGCGCTGCGCCGGTACATGCCTTAATTAGTGCGCTGGATGAAGCCCTAATTAGGCGCATGAACCGGCGGCAGCAGCAGCGCGATGTGATTGATAACTAAAGCCGCCGCCGAACTCCCTGTATAAGTCTATGGGGGGAAATCTTAATAGTGAATTTTAAAGGCTAATCTGCAAGTTTTGTCCTAAAAAGTGTTTGGGGACCTCAGTCCTGCCCCAGGGGACATGTACCAATGCTTTTTTTATTTTTTAAAACGGCCGTTTTTTCGGGAGCAGTGATTTTAATAATGCTAAAAGTGCAATAATAAAAGTGTAATTTTCCTTTAAATTTCGTACTATGGGGGGCTCTAATGTCAGCATGTGAAAAAGCGCATGTTTCCCGTGGTTAGAACTGTCTCTGCACAAAATGTCATTTTTCAAAGGAAAAAAGCCATTTAAAACTGACTCGCGGCTATAATGAATTGTCGGCTCCCGGCAATTGCAGGAGAATTCATTCATTAAAAAAAGGGAAAAAAAAGCGTGGGGGTCCCCCCAAATTCAATAACCAGACCCTTTAGGTCTGGTATGGATATTAAGGGGAACCCCGCCGTCAATTTATTAAAAAAAATGACGTGGGGTTCCCCCCAAATATCCATAACCAGACCCTTCGGGTCTGGTGTGGAATTTAAGGGGAACTCCACTCCAAATTAAAAAAAAAATGGCGTGGAGTCCCCCCTAAAATCCACACCAGACCCCTTATCCGAGCACGTTGACCTGGCCGGCCGCAGAAAAGAGGGGGGGACAGAGCGCGGCCCCCCCCCTCTCCTGAACCGCACCAGGCCACATGCCCTCAACATTGGGAGGGTGTTTTGAGGTGCCCCCCAAAACACCTTGTCCCCATGTTGATGAGGACAAGGGTCTCTTCCCCACAACCCTTGCCCGGTGGTTGTGGGGGTCTGCGGGCAGGAGGCTTATCGAAATCTGGAAGACCCCTTTAACAAAGGGGCCCCCCAGATCCCGGCCCCCCCCCTGTGTGAAATGGTAATGGGGTACCTTGTACCTCTACCATTTCACGAGAAAAAAAATGTAAAGGGTTAAAAAAGACAAGAGCCGGTTTTTGACAAGTCCTTTATTATCTTCTTTCTTCTTTTCTTCGGGTTTCTTCTTCCTCCTCCTTCTTCTTCCTCTGCTTCTGTCTTGGGTCTTCTATTCCCGCATCTTGCCCGGCGTGTTCTTCCATCTTCTGTTCCTCCCGCTGTCCTTCTCGTCCGCATCTTCTCCTTCTTCTTCTTCTTCGCCGGAGCGGCCGCTTCCAATTGAAATCCCCGCTGTCTGCCGGACCACGCCCCCCCCTCTGACGCCACGGGCAAGCTCTTAGGAGTGTGCTGCCAGTGCGTCAGAGGGGGGCGTGGTCACATGTCAGAGGGCGGCCAATTCAATTTGAAGCTCGTGCGCGGCTTTTTCTTTGCCAGAGTCGCCGCTTCCAATTGAATTGCCCGCTTTCTGGAACATGTGAACACGCCCCCCTCTGACGCACTGGCACCACACGGGGACTTTCCTAAGAGCTTGCCCGTGGCGTCAGAGGGGGGGGGCGTGGTCCGGCAGACAGCGGGGATTTCAATTGGAAGCGGCCGCTCCGGCGAAGAAGAAGAAGGAGAAGATGCGGACGAGAAGGACAGCGGAAGAAGATGGAAGAACACGCCAGTCAAGATGCGGGAATAGAAGACCCAAGACAGAAGCAGAGGAAGAAGAAGGAGGAGGAAGAAGAAACCCGAAGGAAAGAAGAAAGAAGATAATAAAGGACTTGTCAAAAACCGGCTCTTGTCTTTTTTAACCCTTTACATTTTTTTTACTCGTGAAATGGTAGAGGTACAAGGTACCCCATTACCATTTCACACAGGGGGGGGCCGGGATCTGGGGGGCCCCTTTGTTAAAGGGGTCTTCCAGATTTCGATAAGCCTCCTGCCCGCAGACCCCCACAACCACCGGGCAAGGGTTGTGGGGAAGAGACCCTTGTCCTCATCAACATGGGGACAAGGTGTTTTGGGGGGCACCCCAAAACACCCTCCCAATGTTGAGGGCATGTGGCCTGGTGCGGTTCAGGAGAGGGGGGGGGCCGCGCTCTGTCCCCCCCTCTTTTCTGCGGCCGGCCAGGTCAACGTGCTCGGATAAGGGGTCTGGTGTGGATTTTAGGGGGGACTCCACGCCATTTATTTTTTACATTTGGGGTGGAGTTCCCCTTAAATTCCACACCAGACCCGAAGGGTCTGGTTATGGATATTTGGGGGGAACCCCACGTCATTTTTTTAATAAATTGACGGCGGGGTTCCCCTTAATATCCATACCAGACCTAAAGGGTCTGGTTATTGAATTTGGGGGGACCCCCACGCTTTATTTTTCCCTTTTTTTAATGAATGAATTCTCCTGCAATTTCCAAGAGCTGACAATTCATTATTGCCGCGAGTCAGTTTTAAATGGCTTATTTTTTTTTTTTTTTTTTCAGAATGTCATTTTGTGCAAAGACATATTTCTAACCACAGGAAAAGTGCACTTTATTCACCTGCTGACATTCCCCCCCCCCCCATGGTACGAATTTTAAAATAATTATTCAAATGACGTGGGGTTCCCCCCAAATATCCATAACCAGACCCTTCAGGTCTGGTGTGGAATTTAAGGGGAACTCCACTCCAAATTAAAAAAAAAATGGCGTGGAGTCCCCCCTAAAATCCACACCAGACCCCTTATCCGAGCACGTTGACCTGGCCGGCCGCAGAAAAGAGGGGGGGACAGAGCGCGGCCCCCCCCCTCTCCTGAACCGCACCAGGCCACATGCCCTCAACATTGGGAGGGTGTTTTGGGGTGCCCCCCAAAACACCTTGTCCCCATGTTGATGAGGACAAGGGTCTCTTCCCCACAACCCTTGCCCGGTGGTTGTGGGGGTCTGCGGGCGGGAGGCTTATCGAAATCTGGAAGACCCCTTTAACAAAGGGGCCCCCCAGATCCCGGCCCCCCCCCCTGTGTGAAATGGTAATGGGGTACCTTGTACCTCTACCATTTCACGAGAAAAAAAAATGTAAAGGGTTAAAAAAGACAAGAGCCGGTTTTTGACAAGTCCTTTATTATCTTCTTTCTTCTTTCCTTCGGGTTTCTTCTTCCTCCTCCTTCTTCTTCCTCTGCTTCTGTCTTGGGTCTTCTATTCCCGCATCTTGCCCGGCGTGTTCTTCCATCTTCTTTTCCTCCCGCTGTCCTTCTCGTCCGCATCTTCTTCTTGTTCTTCTTCGCCGGAGGCGCCGCTTCCAATTGAAATCCCCGCTGTCTGCCGGACCACGCCCCCCCTCTGACGCCACGGGCAAGCTCTTAGGAAAGTCCCCGTGTGGTGCCAGTGCGTCAGAGGGGGGCGTGGTCACATGTTCCAGAAAGCGGGCAATTCAATTGGAAGCGGCGACTCTGGCAAAGAAAAAGCCGCGCACGAGCTTCAAATTGAATTGCCCGCCCTCTGACATGTGACCACGCCCCCCTCTGACGCACTGGCAGCACACTCCTAAGAGCTTGCCCGAGGCGTCAGAGGGGGGGGGCGTGGTCCGGCAGACAGCGGGGATTTCAATTGGAAGCGGCCGCTCCGGCGAAGAAGAACAAGAAGGAGAAGATGCGGACGAGAAGGACAGCGGAAGAAGATGGAAGAACACGCCGGGCAAGATGCGGGAATAGAAGACCCAAGACAGAAGCAGAGGAAGAAGAAGGAGGAGGAAGAAGAAACCCGAAGAAAAGAAGAAAGAAGATAATAAAGGACTTGTCAAAAACCGGCTCTTGTCTTTTTTAACCCTTTACATTTTTTTTACTCGTGAAATGGTAGAGGTACAAGGTACCCCATTACCATTTCACACAGGGGGGGGGCCGGGATCTGGGGGGCCCCTTTGTTAAAGGGGTCTTCCAGATTTCGATAAGCCTCCTGCCCGCAGACCCCCACAACCACCGGGCAAGGGTTGTGGGGAAGAGACCCTTGTCCTCATCAACATGGGGACAAGGTGTTTTGGGGGGCACCCCAAAACACCCTCCCAATGTTGAGGGCATGTGGCCTGGTGCGGTTCAGGAGAGGGGGGGGGCCGCGCTCTGTCCCCCCCTCTTTTCTGCGGCCGGCCAGGTCAACGTGCTCGGATAAGGGGTCTGGTGTGGATTTTAGGGGGGACTCCACGCCATTTTTTTTTAAATTTGGAGTGGAGTTCCCCTTAAATTCCACACCAGACCTGAAGGGTCTGGTTATGGATATTTGGGGGGAACCCCACGTCATTTTTTTAAAAAATTGATGGCGGGGTTCCCCTTAATATCCATACCAGACCTAAAGGGTCTGGTTATTGAATTTGGGGGGACCCCCACGCTTTTTTTTTGGTGTTTTTAATGAATGAATTCTCCTGCAAATTCCAAGAGCTGACAATTCATTATAGCCGCGAGTCAGTTTTAAATGGCTTTTTTCCTTCAGAATGTCATTTTTCACATGCTGACATTACACCCAGGGCCGCCATCAGGGGGGTACAGGCAGTACACCTGCAGGGCCGCCATTAGGGGGGTACAGGCATTACACCGCCCGGGGGTCCCCAGGGGCCCCCAGGGGCCCGGATGGGAACCACCCTAAAACAAAAAATTTTTTTTTTTTTTTTTTTTGTTTAAGGGCTCCGAAGGTCCCCAGGGGCCCGGAGGCCACTAAGGGCCCCAGATGGCAAGCCCTTTTTTTTAAATAAAATATATATATTTAAAAAAATATATATATTTTTTTAATATATTTGTTTTTTTTTTTTTAAGGAAAGGGCCCAGAGGTCCCCAGGGCCCTGGAAGGCTACCCCCTTGTTTTTTTACTTTTTTTCGATAAATGTTATATTTAAAAAATATATATATATGTATTTTCTCTCTTTTGTATTTTTATTTGATAAAGAGCACAGAGGTCCCCAGGGCCCCGGATGGCTACCCCCCTTTTTTATATATATTTTTCTTTATTTCTTATTTCTGTCAAAATTTTTGTAAAGGGCCCCTCCGCTCCTCAATTTGTGGCACCACCCCCCCCCCCCGCTTCTCAATTTCATGCGGCAGCACCCCCCCCGGTTCTCTGCTCCAGGGGGCCCATGCCTGAAGCTGTGTAAGGGGCCCCAAAATTCATGATGGCGGCCCTGTACACCTGTAAGGGGCCCGGGGGTCCGGAGGTGCCCAGATGCCTGGAGGCCCCCCAGCGCCCCAGATGGTAACCCCCCTCTTTTTTTTTTTGTATATATATTTGTTAGTTGGTTTTTGTAGGATTTTTTATTAAAGGGCCAATTTTTGGAATTTAATATTTTTTAGCAGTCTGGAGGTCCCCAGGGCCCCGGGTGGCAACCCCCCAAATTTTTTGTTATTAAAGGGCCAATGTTTTGGTTTAGGGGTCTGGAGGTCCCCAGTGGCCTGGTCCCCAGTGGCCCGGAGATCCCCAGGGCTCCAGATGACAACCCCCCACCTTTACCAAAAAAATCTAAAAAAAAACATATGATATATTTTTTGGTTATTTTTTAAACATATATATATATAATATAATTTTGAAAGCTCCCAGAGCTTTTTGCTTCTAAAAATGTTATAAACATTTTCCCCAGGTTTGTTACTTTTTACTTTAATTTCTTTTTTAAAGTGTATTTTGTGCGTGAAGTCGAGAGAGAGGAGCTGGACTTGCAATCGCCATCCTTCTCCATGCCCCCGGTGGCAATGGTGGGTGTGAGGGGGGCCTCACCCCACCTGCTACACTTGGGAGCCCGATGGGACAGAGGGACTCCCCCTATGAAGGAGTGTAGCCCACCCAGCCAGCCCTGTAGGTCCTTCACCTCCCTTTATTTTAGGAGACCTCATGGCCAAAGTGTGTGCAAGTGGGGTGTTTTTTTTTGTGGGGGGGGGGGGTGGGCATACTAAGCACAGGCGTACCTTGCATAGCACACCCACCGGGAGCCGGGCTGACACCACCAAACTCAATTCACATGTAGCCGAGACCGGGATCCGAACCCTTGGCTGCAGAGGTGAACGGCTTGTCAGCGCAGTGCCATTCACGTTGAGCCACCACAGCTCCCACCCAATGTTATTTTTTTTTTTAGATTTTTGGTAGTTATTTTTTATTAAAGGGCCCAGAGCTCCCAAGGCAACCCCCTTTTTTATTATTTTATATATGTAGATATTGTAATTTATTTTTCATTAAAGAGCCCAGAAGTTTCTTTTTATTAAAGGGCCCAGTGGTCCCCAGGGCCCCCGGATGGCTACCACCCTTTTTAATATATATTTTTCTATATGTATTTTTTAGTAAAGGAACCCCCCGCTTATCAAATTGCGGCAGCCCCCCCCCTTCTTAATATCAGGCGGCACCCCCCCCCCTATTCTCTGCTCCAGGGGGCCCATGCCTGAAGCTGTGTAAGGGGCCCCATAATTCCTGATGGCGCCCCTAATTGCCTCCCCCCCCCCATGGTACGAAATTTCAAGGAATTTTTCACTTTTATTGGTGCACTTTAACCACTTCCATACCGCGCCTATTCTGGCACTTCTCTCCTTCATGTAACAATTATATTTTCTTCCTTGAAACTTACTCAGGACCCCCAAACATTATATATATTTTATTAACAAACACCCTAGGGAATAAAGTGGCGGCCATTTTTTCGGACACATTTCCAACAGTATTTGTGCCAAAAATTTTCTAACGTTTTTGTTTTTTTTTGGCTTTCCAAAAAAAAACCTGTTTCATGAATGACAAAATAAGAAAGCAGTAAAGCTAGGCCAATTTTTAGGGATAAGGTAAAAGATGATGTTACACCGAGTAAATAGATACCTAACTTGTCACGCTTTCATATTGCGCACACTCATGGAATGGCGCTAAACTTCGTTATTAAAAATCTCCATAGGCAACGCTTGACTTTTTTTCTCAGGTTACCACTTTTGAGTTACAGAGGAGGTCTAGTGCTAACATTATTGCTCTCGCTCTAACGCACGCTATGATACCTCACATGTGGGGTTTGAAGGATGTTTACATATGTGGGTGGGACTTGCATGCGTGTTCGCTTCTGAGTGCGAGCTACTAGGGACAGGAGCATTTAAATTCCTTTGTTATTTTATTTTTTTACTTAATATTTTATTTTTTGCACTTGTTTGTCCCTTTGTTTGTATTATTTTTCACTTTTCTTCCTATTACAAGGAATGTAAACATCCCTTGTAATAGGACTAGTGTGTGACAGGTCCTCTTTATAGAGAAAGGCGGGGTCAATTAGACCCCACATCTGTCCTCCAGGCTGGAAATCATGGAATTGGTAAAAAAAATAACATCTCATGCTTTCAGCTGCAATCATGTTCGTTCAGCACAGTAGCGTAGTGTGTAGCATGTTCACCTAGCAGCAAAAGGGTTGCTGGTTCGAATCCCACCCGTGACACTATCTGCCTGGAGTTTGCATGTTCTCCCTGTGCGGGTTTCCTCCCACAATCTAAAAACATGCTGTAAATTGGATCCTGTCTAAATAAGCCCTAATATGCAGTAGGATATTTAGGTTTTGTGCTGCCCTAGGCCTGACCAAATTTTGGCACCCCCCTAATAGAAAAATGACCCACCCTTCCTGTCAAGGCCACACCCTGTTTTTTTATGACCCACCCAGGAATTTTTAGGGGACACACACAAGTTCTGTGGGGGGGGGGGGACCCGGGGGGCCCTTAATTTGCCTAATTTTTCGATCACTTCCTGTTTGGCTATGGGGCAGGAAGTGAAGGCCAATCTCCCCAAACGGACAGGGATAATACAAAATAAACTGACAGAGCTTCTAACCCCCCCCCCCCCCACCAACTCTATCCAAAATGAAAGAAATCCAAAAAATAAAAGTGATGATTATTGTTCCAGTTTAACCCCAAATTTCAGATCATTTTATTGAGAGGCTTAAGAAAATATAACCATGCCAATAGGCCAGGATCCAGCGTTGCTAATATGTATGAATGTGTGTTAGGGACCCCCACAAACACCACCCAATGTTAAATCAACTATTTTCTTGTTTGTTTTGGGGATGCCTGCACCCCTGATAGGGTAAAGACACCTCACAAATGTTGTCACTTTCTACTTAATTCATTCACTTCCTGCCACACAGCCAAACAGGAAGTGAGGGAAACACCTGAGTAATGTTTTGTTGGGGACACACAGATCAATATAAATAGTTTCCCATTTTGGAAATGGCATTTTGCTGTGTACACCCCAAATTAGTAGGAATCTTGGACTTTGGGGTCCATTTACTAAAGGCAAATCCACTTTGCACTACAAGTGGACAAGCAAGGAAGAAAACTCAAAACTTGGCGGGATTGGAAGTAAAAACCATCAGTGCTTCCCTTCTGATTTTCATTGCCTACGCTTCTACTGCAGAGCGGCTTTGCCTTTACTAAACCCCAAAATAACTAATCATTTGGGGTGTACACTGCAGTGCAATTTGCTTAATGGTGACACTAGTTAGATTGACCTGTGCCCCGAAGAAAAGACCATTGGTAGGGTTTTAACCTCACTTCCTGTTCAGCTGTGTGACAGGAAGTGAAGCCAATTTTAGGAAAAGGGACACAAAGCCCAACCTAAAAACACTAGCAGGGGTTCTAACACTCAATTGGCTTCCCTCAAACAACCCACAATTAGAATAGGATTGTCTTGTGCTAGTTTCAAGCACAGCGCTGTAAATCAGCACTTCAAGCCTGTCCAAAAAAAAAAACAACACCCCCCCCCCCCCTCCAACAGGCCCTGTTTGCAGCTTTTCCTACATCTTGCACATGTGCTTTAAAAAGTCAGTCTGGACATCAGTTCTAGGAAACATTACTTACCGCTTTGTCCTTCCTTTTCTGGTGACTAAACATTTCATGCATACACACCAGGAAAGAGCTTAGAGACAAATCACACTTGATGGTTTAGGCCCAAACTAGTTCAGCTGCAGCGGTTGAAATCCATAGCAGGAAAAAAATATCACAAAACAAACTTCAAAATTTGAAAGTAATTTTATTGGTCCACAAAACAAGGAAAGCAAAAAAAAAATTACAAATAAACACACCAAAAATATATAAAAACACCTAAAAACAAAAAAGACCAACGTTTATTTCACAGTCATTGGAAAATAAATCATGCTTTTGAAATAACAGGATAGACCCACAGGATTAAAACATTAGTCATTAACATCTTGAGAAACATTTAGCAAAATTATGTAGCAGAGAAAACATCAAAAAATACAAAACTTGCTCCAAAACATCTCTGTTTCACTCCGCCATTCCTTCCAGCCAGCAAATCTGCCCCCTCTGAGGGGCAGCTGACACGTGCAGTATCCACGCTTTTTATAACATGTGTGCTAATGAACCAATTGGAAACACATGAAGAAATGTCAGCCTCTAGTTTGTGTGCACTTGGAACTGCTTACACCTGTTAAGGATGTCCTTAAATTACTAAGCCAAAAAAAGAGCTTTCTGAGCATGCTCAGAAAGATGCAAGTCATTTTCAGGATGAAACTTCCAACTTCTTTTTCTAACTGTTCGAGCATGCCCAGTTCACTCGAAATGCAGTACCAGAATCAAATCTGCAATGGCGGATGAAAGCATTAGAGGTGTTAAATTTTTTTTTGGTCCCCATGAAGTGATGCTTTACAAGCTGAACGGGAGGTCTTATAGAATTTTTACGTAACAAACCTAAATAGTAATAATTTAAAAGCCCCTGTCCCTAGTAGCTCGCAGTCAGAAGCGAACAAGCAGCATTTTTATTGTTTCCGGTTACCAGTTTAGATTTACAGATGAGGTCTAGTGCTATAAATATTCCTCTTGCTGTTACGCACGCTATGATACCTCACATGTGTGGTTTGAAGAATGTTTCCATATATGGGGGCGGGCCCTTAAATGTGTAAGCCCCGCCCACATATTGAACCCCCGTTCAAACCCCACATGTGAGGTATCATAGCGTACGTTAGAGCGAGAGCAATACTTTTAGCACTAGACCTCCTCTGTAAATCTAAACTGGTAACCTGAAACACATAAAAAAGCGTTGCCTATGGGTATTTTCAAGTACTGAAGTTTGGCGCCATTCCATGAGTGTGTGCAATATTAAAGTGTAACATGTTGGGTATCTATTTACTCGGTGTAACATCATCTTTCACATTATGGCCATAAATTGGGCTAACTTTAGTGTATTCTTAATTTGTAACCACTTGAGCCCCAGAGCATATTACTGGTCACTGACGGGGCCATTTTTTGCATTTCAACACTGCGTCATTTTGACTGACAATTGCGTGGTTGTGCGACGTGGCCCCCAAAAAAATTGGGCGTCCTCATCCACCCCCCCCCCCCCCCCCCCCCCCCCCCCCCCCCCCAAAAAATTTTTTTTTTTTTTTTTGTTGGTGGTATTTGATCACCTCTGCGTTTTTTCTTATTTTTGCTTGACCCAAAAATATAGCGGAAATTTGGTAACTAAAAAAACATATTTTTTACGGTTTGCTATAATAAATCTCCCCCAAAATATATTCAAAAAATGTTTGCCCTCAGTTTAGGCCGATAAGTATTCTTGGACATCTTTTTGGTTGCAAAAAATCACAATAAGCGTTTGATTGGTTTGGGCAAAAGTTCTAAGTAGGGGTTGGTCTTATGGGTTTTTTTGGAATAATTTTTTGTTTTACTAGTAATGGTGGCTATCATTGTTTTTTCTGTCTAATGCGACATTGTGGCGGACACATTTTTGTGAGATTTGGCATTTTTGTAGCGAGCAATGGTATATAAATGCATTGCTTACTATAAAAATGACACTGGCAGGGAAGGGGTTAACACTAGGGGCGCGGAAGGGGTTGAATATGTTACCTGGGTGTGTTCTAACTGTAAAGGGGGTGGGACTGTGTAGGGGAAATGACAGATCGCTGTTCATACATTGTAGGGACAGACGAGCAGGCATTCCCCCCCCCCCCTGACAGGACCGGGATAAAGGGGAACTCCACCCCAAATTAGAAAAAAAAAACGGCGTGGGGGTCCCCCTTCAGGTGCACAACAGGCTCTTAGATTTGATCTGGAACATAAGGGGTTAAACCCACGCCAAAAAACGGCGTGGGGTTCCCCCTCAGATCCAGACCAAACCCTTCTCCCAGGCACGCAGTCTGGTCGGACAGGAATGGGGGTGGGGACGAGCGAGCGCCCCCCCCCCTCCTGAGCCGTACCAGACCACATGCCCTCGACATGGGGGAGTGTGTGCTGTGGGGGAGGGGGGCACTGCCCCCCCACCCCAAAGCACTCTTGTCCCCATGTCGATCGGGACAAGAGCCTCTTCCCGACAACCCTGGCCGTTGGTTGTCGGGGTATGCGGGCGGGGGGCTTATCAGAATCTGAGAGCCCCCTATATTAAGGGGGCCCCCAGATTCTGGCCACCCACCCTATGTGAATGAGTATGGGGTACATCGTACCCCTACCCATTCACCGGGTGGAAAAGTGTAAACACAAAAAAAAACACACAGAAAAAAATAATTTATTAGTCAGCTCCGGGGGTCTTCTGCCGGGACCCCCCACCACCAGCCCATTGGGCCCCGGGCTTCGCCGTCTTCTGCCGGGGGGGGACACCCACCGATGATCTCCGCCATGTCCAGCCAGGCCCCCACCCCAAAATAAGCTCTTTCACATTCGGGGGGGGCCGGCCGAAAAAAGCAGAGAACAACGGGGGCGGAGCCCCTCGGTCTTCCAGACGTTTTCTGCCGGGGGGGCTCCAGCCCCGCACCGGTCTTCGCCGCCGCCTTCCGCCGGGGGGGGACACCCACCGATGCTCTCGGCCATGTTCGGCCAGGCCCCCTACCCCAAATCAAGCTCTTTTACATCCGGGGGGGGCCGGCGGAAATGGCGGAGAACAACGGGGGCGAAACCCCTCCTCGGTCTTCGCCTTCCGCCGGGGGGGTACACCTACCCCCCCCCCGGTCTTCGCCGCCGCCTTCCGCCGGGGAGAGAGACACCCACCGATGCTCTCCGCCATGTTCAGCCAGGCCCCCTACCCCAAATCAAGCTCTTTTACATCCGGGGGGGGCCGGCGGAAATGGCGGAGAACAACGGGGGCGTCGCCACTCCTCGGTCTTCTAGCCGTCTTCTGCCGGGGGGGGGAAACACCCACCCATGCTCTCCGCCATGCTCGACTGTGCCCCACCCCAAAATGAAGCTCTTTTACATCCGGGGGGGGCCGGCCGAACACAGCGGAGAACAACGGGGGTGTCGCCCCACCTCGGGCTCCTCCCAGGGCTTCTTTCGCCGTCTTCCGCCGGAGGGCGCCACTCTCCGGGCTTCTCGACGTTGTCTTCCGCCGCGGGGGCCAGGCCTTCTTCTTTGCCGCCCCCCTCGATTTTTTCGGCCTGGACGGGGGTCGCACATCCCATCCAGGACTTGGACGTGGCGGGCTTCTCGTCGCCGTCTTCTGCCGCTGCCCCCTTCACCACGAAGCTCCGTGCTTGTTTGATGAGGGCAGCGGGCTTCCGTCGTCTTCTCCGGGGCGAGGGTCGTACATCCCACCCCGGATTTCGTCGCCGTCTTCTGCCGCTGCCCCCTTCACCACGAAGCTCCGTGCTTGTTTGATGAGGGCAGCGGGCTTCCGTCGCAGTCTTCCGCCGCGGGGTGACACTCGCGGGCTTCTTCTTCCATTCGATGTTGACACGGCGAGGTCCGGCGCTGAAATGCCTTCTGAGCGGCGGGCAAGGACTTATATTGGCATTGGGCGTGGGCGTGGTTATGCCAACATGTGACCTTAACCCATGTGACAGTGATGTGACGTGACATCACTGTCACATGGGTTGAGGTCACATGTTGGCATAACCACGCCCACGCCCAATGCCAATATAAGTCCTTGCCCGCCGCTCAGAAGGCATTTCAGCGCCGGACCTCGCCGTGTCAACATCGAATGGAAGAAGAAGCCCGCGAGTGTCACCCCGCGGCGGAAGACTGCGACGGAAGCCCGCTGCCCTCATCAAACAAGCACGGAGCTTCGTGGTGAAGGGGGCAGCGGCAGAAGACGGCGACGAAATCCGGGGTGGGATGTACGACCCTCGCCCCGGAGAAGACGACGGAAGCCCGCTG
Organism: Rana kukunoris; assembly: GCA_029574335.1. Classification (NCBI taxonomy): domain Eukaryota; kingdom Metazoa; phylum Chordata; class Amphibia; order Anura; family Ranidae; genus Rana; species Rana kukunoris. Next base: position 68,505,642 of record CM056052.1, on the reverse strand, counting down.
CCCTCATCAAACAAGCACGGAGCTTCGTGGTGAAGGGGGCAGCGGCAGAAGACGGCGACGAGAAGCCCGCCACGTCCAAGTCCTGGATGGGATGTACGACCCCCGTCCAGGCCGAAAAAATCGAGGGGGGCGGCAAAGAAGAAGGCCTGGCCCCCGCGGCGGAAGACAACGTCGAGAAGCCCGGAGAGTGGCGCCCTCCGGCGGAAGACGGCGAAAGAAGCCCTGGCCCCTAGTAGGAGCCAGGCAGAACCCGGCGACGAAATCCGGGGTGGGATGTACGACCCTCGCCCCGGAGAAGACGACGGAAGCCCGCTGCCCTCATCAAACAAGCACGGAGCTTCGTGGTGAAGGGGGCAGCGGCAGAAGAGAGCGACGAGAAGCCCGCCACGTCCAAGTCCTGGATGGGATGTACGACCCCCGTCCAGGCAGAAGAATTTGAAGGGGGCGGCGGAAGACCCTCAAAAGTGAAAACGTTCACCAGGTGAATGGGTAGGGGTACGATGTACCCCATACTCATTCACATAGGGTGGGGGCCCGAAATCTGGGGGCCACCTTATTAAACGGGGCTCCCAGATTCTGATTGGCTCCCGCCCGCATACCCCGACAACCAATGGCTAGGGTTGTCGGGAAGAGGCTCTTGTCCCGATCGACATGGGGACAAGAGTGCTTTGGGGTGGGGGGGCAGCGCCCCCCTCCCCCAAAGCACACACTCCCCCATGTCGAGGGCATGTGGTCTGGTACGGCTCAGGAGGGGGGGGGGCCGCTCGCTCGTCCCCACCCCCATTCCTGTCCGGCCAGACTGCATGCCTGGGATGAGGGCTTGGTACGGATCTGGGGGGGAACCCCACGCCGATTTTGGCGTGGGTTAACCCCTCACGTTCCGGACCAAGCCGGAGAGCCTATTGTACCCCTGGGGGGGAAGCCGCGCCGGTTTCACATTTGAAATTTGGCGCGGAGTTCCCCTTCAGTGTCAGCGCAGCCCGAGAACAGCTCGGAGCTTGCCGTGCGCCGCTCCAGGCAGTGCAAACACTGCTACGCCGCCTGGTATTTACCAAGGATTTCCCGGCGTACTGAAGCGGCGCGCGGTGAGCTCCGATTTTTCCCTCTGCGCATGCCCAGTATGCAAGTGAACCTTCCGAGGTTCTAGCGTACTTTGCAAGGGCACGGGGATCGGGTCCCAAAAGTCACTTTCCCTTTCAAATCGGCCCGCCACACAAGTTGAAACACATGTCACTACACTTCCCCTGCATCACCCCCCTCCCTCCCCTCATAAACTCCCGCCCGAATCCCCGATGTTTACATTACTAAATGCCGCACGCCAGCTCTGTACTGGCGTGCTGTGCGCCCTCTTCTGGGCGCATTAGGCACTTTAGTAAATGAGGAAACACGCTGCACTGGCAGCGTGTTTCTTTTGTAAATGTCAAAAACAGGTTTACTCCTGCTTGTGCACCATGAGTCTTGGCGCACAGGCTTGGTAAATCAGCCCAAAAGTGTCCTCTGATTGGATGAGGTGAAAATGGAGGGGTGATGACATTACTGTCATCAGCCCAGCTTGGAAAAAAAAATTACAAAAAATGACTAGGGATTGGGGGGGGTTAGAAAGTTTATAAGGAATTTGCAACACATATCTGGTGGCATGTGTGGTAGCCTTTGTCGTATGCAATTTGAAGTTTTATAAGAAATTTGTAAAAAAAAATAGGACATTTCTAAAATGTGTGTAAAAAATTCAGTTCTTATATGGGAAACTTTTGGTGTAAAAATTGCCCTTTATATTTTGGAGTAATTTATGAATTTATTTATTGAGAATGGCCACTGCTATGAATGCCACTGTTTCTTTACTTCTTGACTTTTGTAATAAAGTTTGTGTAGCGCCCCCTTTCTTTCAGAAAGGGCGCCACGCTAAAGTTAGAAGGGGTGAGAGACTTACTTGCTCTCACCCAGGTTGATTTGTTCAAATTAGTCAGCTGTCAGCCCTGAATTATCCTGTGGATCATTCTGCGTTCCAGAAATGTGGTCCCATCTCTGGGCGGCAGGTGGCGCCAGAGGGATTCAGGCAGAACCGCTTTTCCCCAGCAGCCAATTTTAGGAGCATTTCCCTCGCGGGGAATGCTGGGGGAGGGTATATCTGTGGCAGACGCCATTTTCCGGGGTCTTCGCGCGTTCCTGGTTCCAGGTGTGGCAACCACCTTCAGGGTGTGCGCACATCACGGGCCCCACCATTATGGCCTACCTGGCCGGGGCCCATGCTACGCAAAGTTCCTGACTCTGGGTCCTCATGGCTCGGAGACACTGAAGGGGCTGAGGGACCTCAGTGACTTACTGGGATTCTGCATCTCAAGAGAACAGGATTGAGAGGAATTGCTCTATTGCTCTTAAGTACCGGACCTGTGGCAGAGGCCTCTAGAGCCAAGTCGTGGCGTGACTTGTTCCTTCTCAACATTCTCAGTGACACTCTGGCTGCCAGGCCTGTGTGAGAGGCCTGTCCAGATGCACTGTACCCACTACGGCTGGAGTGGCGATGTGATTGACTTAATTACAGAAGGCGGGACTGCTTTCTTTATCCAAGCCTGACTCTGCGAAGTTACTCTATTTTCATCAACCTTTTCCCATCTACCTCAAGTTGATGTGTTGGTCGTGTTGGACCAGGAAAATAAAGCATTCAGAAAACTTCAGCTACAGGTTGGACATTCGTTATTGCTCTGCTCACTGCATCCACCCCTAGACACCACACAGAGGTAACTTAATCCGCCGATCCTAATCTAATCAGCGGCTCCTGAATTAATACATTTGTATTAATAGTTTTTTAATGATAGCTGTTCAGTGGTATAGGCTTATTGGCAACACATACAAGCAAGCCTTTATAATCGTTTGTACAAGCGTTTTTCTTGTTTTTGACCACAAGATGGCAGTATATGTGGATTATTATGGTTTGTATGCCTAATCCAGTCAGTTCTCTTTTTGGATAACGAACGTTCTTGCTCTGCCAATGGCTGTAAGAAACACTTTTTCCACCTTTTTCATTACATGCATCCAATGAGTGCCCTTAGACCGTTAACCTGGCAGTGCGTCTATATTTTGTCAATGGACTATTTAGAGCGTCGGCGCAGGCATGTGGGCAGGGGCGGACTGACCATTGAGGCTCTCGGGCACCGCCCGAGGGCACCATGCCACTAGGGGTCCCCATCAGGGTTGCTGGCTCAGGAAAACCAGGGACAGTATGTAAAAATCTGTGTTTTTTTTTACATCTGTCCCTGGTATGTCCGAAACCGACATGCTTTTGATATGAAAATCCCGAGATTTTAGCTGCCCCGCCTCTGCACTACCTCCTGGCATGGTGGCCATCTGTAAGTCTGGGGACCTCATAATCTTCTATTGCCCGGGGGCCCCATGAGTTGTCAGTCCGCCCCTGCATGTGGGTGTACCCCTAATGATGTCACATATGACAAAACGATCGTCGGGACGCTACGCACACATGCTCTGTGCATGCGCCATTGCCCTCACATGCTGATGTGATTTTTACCTGTACGGAATTCCATTTTTTTATCTAAATTGTGTTTAAATGTGATTTTATTTTTATTTTTTGCACTGTGATGGTTTTACATGGAATATTGTATAGTAGTCACAGCTAGGGGCACCGTTATGTGGTCACCCTGAAGGTGGGCGCCACACAGGAAGAAGAACCGGGAAAAATGGCGTCTGTTCCATAAGTACCCTCTCCCAGCATGCCCAGTGAGGCCCAAGCCTCCTGATTGGCCGCTGGGAAGGAGCACCCAAACCTTAACTCCACTGCTGCAACCTACCGCACCAGGGTGGGAAGAACACCCAATCACAATAGAATGAGCCCACAGAACAGCCAGGCTGAAACAGAGACCCTACTGAATCATTGCAATTGGAATCAGAGTCACTTACACTCCGATTATACTCTAAATTTCAATAGCACCGGTACTTGGAAGTAACCCGGCGCTACACCCCATACCAACATAACAGCAAAAAGTGATAAACAGAGGGAAAGAAAACAAGATCTGCCAAACAGGTGTGGTGCCTATGTACCCCCTTATCTTTCTGTAGGGGCGTTACGCTAAAGTTAGTGGGGAATGGGAGAGTTACATGGCTCCCATTCGCAATTTGTCAAATTTGGGCTGCTGCCATTTCCAGAACTGTCCTGTGGGTGGGTCTGCGCTCCAGGGGTGTGTGTCCAGCCCTGGGCAGCAGTTGGCTCTAGAGGGGTTCTGGCAGACTCGTTTTCCTCAGCAGCCAATCAGGGGGGTTGGTTCCCCTGCCGGGGCGTGCTGAGGGAAGCTATATCTGGGGCAGCCGCCTTGGCCCGAGGGCCGTTCTTGCTTCTGCGGGGTCCGAGTTCCAGGTGCGGCATCCACCTTCAGGGTGCGCGCATCCATGGACCCCGCAGCCGTGGTCTACCGGGCCGAAGTTGCGCACCATGCGGAGCTTCACTCTAATACGGAGTGGGATCCCAGAAGCTGCTGGGTCCCAAATCTTCCCTAAAAGGATCCCAAGCTGGAAGCTGTACTGTGGGGGATCGGCTTGAGGAGAACCCGGAGGCAGGTGATCCAATAGGGCTTGAACGAACCATCGGGTATCCAGGGACTCTAACTAAATCTATTGGGAGGACTCGCTCATTTCACTTTCATGCTCAATCAAGTACTAGGCCTGTGGCAGAGGCCACGAGACAGGCCTGTGGCAGAGGCCTGGTCCTCCCAACATTTGCAAGTGACGTTCCGGTTGCCAGGCCTGTGGCAGAGACCTGTCCGGGAGCACTTTACCCATTCTATTTGGAGTGGCGACGAACTGAGTTCATCACTGCTGAGAGTAAGATTGCTCTCTCACCTCTCGATATCCAGGGCCTAATACTCAAGCTCTCTCAACCTTTCCTGTCCTGTACCATGTTGATGAAGGCCATGTTGGGCCTTGGAATAAAGCATTGAAGAAAACCCAACTAAAGACTGGACATTCCCTCTCTTTTCCTTAACTCACAAGTATCACCCCTAGACACCTGCCAGGTAACACAACATGCCGATCCCACTTATAGTCAGTGGCTCCTGAATGGGGTAGCGCTACACCTACAAGGAATTCCTCTTCTTTCCAGTGCTGCTTAAAAGATGAAGATTTTAAAGACGGGTGATTATAACGCCTGAACTTTAAAGAGAATGTTCCAATGCAATAGATCCAATTTTAACTAGATGGTATTACACCCTGACAAAATTACATTATATGTGCCTGACGGATGCTTTAGGAGTTTCCTGTAATGCAGCTACTTGAGTCATATATTTGTAGCACTACCCCCAGAGGAGCTGCTGGTTTGTTTTGGGTGGAACATTTACCCCGTGGCTCTCCGAATTCCTAGGGGTGAATGGTGCATATAGCAGTAGTAAAGGAATGTCCGCAACAGGTGTCTTTTGCTGTGCTCTTTATTACCCAGCAAAAACAATAAACTGGTGATGAAAGGATAGAGTTGAAGGAAGAACAGCAGATTCAGGGGTAGTGATAGGAAAAACAATCCTGCTCCCGTATGTAACACTTTCCGTACCACTCCTGCCTGACTGAGTTTAGCGTACCCGGACAGCCCTCTCTCACTAACCTGGCAGCCGGAGTATCACTCGAACCTTTAACTTGAGGAAAAGTCCCTGCCACAGACCCTTCTGGTATGGATTCAGAGAGAAACCTCTACCCCCACTGATTGCAATTACGGAGATAATCCTCCTTGAAGAATTACTCCTGGATCTCCTTCTTATTGTCGCCCAGGTACTGACTGACAGGTGATCAATCCTTCAGTGTCCGGCTACCTTGATCCTCTGTGGTTTGTCGAAATCCTTTTGGATCGCCAGCCTCTCAGGCCACGTACACACGATGAGACATGTCAGCTTAAACATGTCCGACGGACCGTTTCCAGCGGACATGTCTCATCGGATTTTGGTCCGATGGCGTGTACACACCATCGGACGAAAATCCCCTCGGGCTGAGGACGCGGTGACGTGGCGGTGACGTTGATGCCGCCACGTCACCACTCCACGAAGTAAAATACTTCCACACATGTGTCGAATCCATTCGACGCATGCGCGGAGATTTCTGTCCTCTGGTTAGTGTACTGGGCAAATATGTCCGCTAGCCCGTACACACGATCGGATATGTCTGCTGAAATGGTCCGTCGGACCGGTCTCAGCAGATAAATTCGATCGTGTGTATGCGGCCTTATTGGCTCTGCGCAGATGGAATCCCCCTTGTACAGCTATACCGCTTGGGATCTTCAGGAAATGGGAACCCAGTCGATCACTGGGTCCCTGCCCCTGCTCAAATGCTCCGAACCAACATGGTCCCGGAACCAGGAACACAGAGTGGCACGCACGCCCGGGGCCAGGTAGGCCATAACGCCGGGGCACCGTGATGTGGCCACCCTAAAGGTGGGTGCCACACTGGACGAAGAAGAACCAGATTCAATGGCGTCTGTCCCATAAATACCCTCTCCCAGCATGCCCAGCGAGGAAACTCCCTCCTGATTGGCTGCTGGGGAAGCAGCCAAATGTCGACTCCACTGCTGCCACCTATCACCCCAGCAATGACAGAATGAGCCCACTGCACAGCCAAGCTGAGACAGAGACCCTGTTTTAAACATAACAATTTGGATCAGAGTTTACTAATACTTTGATCACCCTCTAAATTTCAATAGCACCGGTACTTGGAAGTAACCAGGCGCTACATATTATATAAAACAATATAAACTGAAATTCCACGTTAAGGTCAGATGGTGGCTGCTGCCCCCCTGAAAAAGCAATCCCAAAAGGGATGAAGTGGTTTCTAAAAATGTATGAGGGGTAGTGGCACTGTCTGTTTAAGGTATATGTTCTATCCTGGCTGGAAAATCTCGATCCTCAATATGTGCACTGTGCTTAAATGTGATGAAAATATATCGGGGGTTATATCAGCCTACCCATCAGGGATTACCCGATATATTTTCACCACATTTAAGCACAGTGCACATATTGAGGTTCGAGATTTTCCAGCCAGGATAGGACATATACCTTAAACCTGGGTCCTATTTTCCTCAGATGAAGGTTGATCCAGTGCTAATATGCCAACCCTATGAGTAGCTAGGACATCGATAGAAATACACAAGACATCTCGGTTCTGGTAAATAAAACCCCTTTCAAGGGTGATTGGGACCAACTGGAGAGACTCAAAAAGCTTTCATCCACAAAACATGAAAAATAAAAAATAGGGGCTCCGATGGTGCAGGTCAAAAGGGTAGGTTTTAATTAATAAAAACCAAAATACCGGATAAAAGTGATCACAGTTCGATAAAAAAGGGGGGCAATATGGGGATCGGTGTACCTGTCCTGGCGCGTTTCATTCCAAATAGGACTTCTACTGGGGCATCGACCTGTTAGTGCTGGAAGTGACAGTTTCTTCTTGTATACACACTATGGGCTAGATTCAGGTAGATTGGCGCATACTTATGCACATAACTCAGAGAGGCAAGTACAGTATTCATGCAGCACTTGCGCCTAACTTTGTGCCGGTATAACTTATTTTTGTCGGCTTAACTGTAAGTGGGTGTGACCGTATGCAAATGATGTCCAGAACGTGGATTACTGATTTCCGGGCGGCGTATCATGAACGGAGCATGCGCAGTACGTTTGTTCCCTTGTGCGCATCCTCACAACTAACGCCGGCCCAGCTTCCAGAAAAACTATGCCCAACCGGCTTAACCGCAGCCTATAAATAGGCCCAGACATGCGCCCGTCCTGCGCAAAAGTACATCCTGTTTCCCCCCCCCTAGGGAAGGTACTTTTGTTTGGCGATGGCTGCTGTCCCAAAAGACAGACGGAAAAAAAAATCTTCATTCGGGAGAGGGAGATCCTTGTTGATGGGATCGTTCACTACGATAAATACCTCCATGGTGCCCTCAGCCTGCAGACCAGCAAGGCCTGAAAGCAAGAGATTCTGAGGGAGCTGAGTGCGCGGGTCAGTGCTGTGGGCATAGCGGAGAGGCGTCCACAGGACATACAAAAAAAATCAATGATATGCGGCGGAGGGTGAAGGAGAAGCTGGCCCAGATTAGTCGACATGTCAGAGGCACAGGAGGAGGGCCAGCATGTCCTGTGGAGTTGACCACGGGGGAGGAGGCCATCGCCCAATGCCTGCAGCGTGACAGCGTGAACAGGTGGCGAGCATGGAGGGGTACGACTTGGGCGACCAGTCCTTGAGGACAGGTAAGTGTGTTTTATCTACTATCTGGTGTGTAGCTTGTGGGGGGAGGGGTAGGGAACATGTGACAAGTGTGTGAGTCCACCAACATGTGCATCTTTTGTGTCATCCACAGATGTGCAGGAGGGAGCTGGGCCGTCGTCGGCTGCTGCTGGGCGACCCCCGCCATCGCCAGAGAGCAGTGCCCACACCTCTCCTCTGGAGGAAGTCGTGGAGGACCACGGGGACCTAGAGGGAGCGGTGTACTTTGTGGAAGATCCCACCATCCCTGTCCCCTCCCAATCCTCCTCCCCATCAGGGGACCCTCATCACCCTCCTCCCCCATCAGGGAAAGCCCCTCTAGGGCCTCCCCGTACTCACGGCCCCCCAGCCTCTCCTGGTCCCCGGAAGGCTACCCATAAAACCAGGGGTGTTCCTGCAGGCCTCCAGGAAACCCTTGCCAGGGATCAGGCCCGGCAGACCCGTCATGTGGGGGACGTGTCTGTCCATATCAGGCGTCTGGCTGACAGCCTAGCACCGTCCTCGCAGCTGGTTGACAGCCTGCAAGATATGACGTGCAATTTTGCAGCGCTTGTCACCAGCCTGGGGGAGGTGCAGGCCACCACAGCAGGCCTCGCATTGGAGGTCAGGAACCTGGCAAAGGCCGTCGTGGAGGAGGGGAGGCAGACCAGGCTGATGCTTGCCCAGACCAATGCCATGCTTACCCGGATTGCTCTGGCTTTGGAGGGCAGGCAGCCAGCCAGGGAGCCTCCAGGGGATGCCCAACCCCCCCTCCTGATGCCCAACACCCCCACCTGTGGCTCCCCCCAGGCAGTTAAGGAGCCGGGGACGTGGCACTCGTCGAAGTCCACGTCAGGGCAGATGAGTGTTTTTGTTTTTTCTGTAGTGTGTTTTATTTTAATTTTGATTATTTTCTTCTCAGGGTATGAGTTTATTTATTTTGTTTATACTTCGGGTATGAGTTTATTTATTTTGTATTATCTGCACACGGTGAGGAGTGCAGGCTACAGTGTGAATGGTGTGTGAATGTGGGGGGGTGGCACTCCTGCCAGTAAGGGGTGTCACCCTCGGTCGTTGGGGATAATTTCTCCCCACGACCGTATGAATGACATATGAATGGACAGCGACATCATTGGGGCCTTGACGCGGCGTTGCTGCTCCCAAGTCCTGCATGTTAATCCAATGTGATGTGGATGTGGTGTGTGTGTGTGATCTAGGGACCACACTGGTGTGCATGCGTGCATTGTTCATGATGAATGTGTGTGTTTAACGGGCAAAAAAGCCTTCCACAAGGACCCTCCTGTGTGCTCTTCCCTCAGCAGATGGGTGAGCCTCGCTCAGGGGGGGACTGTGTGGTAGGGGGGTCAGGTCATCACGTAGGTAAATCTGCAGGCCCTTTCTCATGGCAAAGTTGTGCAGAATCAACATGCACCGATGATCTGACACACAAAGTTTGGGGAATACAACAGGGTCCCCCCAGACTTATCCAGGCATCGGAAACGGGACTTCAGGAGGCCAAATGTGCGCTCCACCACTGCACGAGTACTTATATGTGCTTCATTCTCCTCTGGTTTGGGGATCCCGGAATCATGAGATGGGGTCCAAGTGCATATGCCGCGTCACCTGGAAGGGAAAAGACAGGAGAATGTTAACCATGCATGTGCCCCTCGTAATGTCTGCATCATGGGGTCGGACAGTCATGCCTAACTCCCATGTCACTCACCAACCAACCAGCTGTCCCCATACACGTTCTGTTCGAATTCTGTTGGGATGTTGCTTTGATGGTATATGTAGCTGTCATGGCTGGACCCGGGGTGTTTGGCACGGACGTGCCATATGAGGCATTGGGCATCGGCTATCACCTGTACGTTGATGGAATGCCAATGCTTGCGATTGCGGAATATGTGCTCTGTGTCACGGGGGGGCCGTAGTGCCACATGTGTGCAATCAATGGCCCCGATGGTGCGTGGGAATCCTGCTATTTTGTAGAAATCCTGCATTGCCTGTGATGTGATGTGGTGGGACATGTGTCTGAGGACCGCGGGGACAACCTGGTGCACACATCTGCTCATGCTGGATTGTGGCATCCCAGCCACAACTCCACTTGTACGCTGGAACGAGCCACTGGCAAGGAAATTGAGTGTTGCCAGTACCTTGACCAGGGGCTGCACTGCTTGTGAGCGGTGTGTCTTGCTGGTGATGTCATCATGCAGGGTTGTGGCTATTTCCTGGATGGCTTCAGGGCTGAATCTGAAAATGCGAAACACCTCCGAATCACCCATGCCAAAGACGTTTATGCACGTGCGGTATATCCTCTTCCGTGCCCTCCTCCTTCTACGTGGTGGGGGACCCATTAGTTGTGCTAGGACCATGGCTGCCATGTGTTGTCCTGCAAGTGTGGTTGCACAGCTCGTCTGTAACAGTGCTGCTAAAACTGCTCTTCAGCTGACTTGAGCAAGTCTGGTGCAAAGTTATCCCTGCTTTATGAGGGATAACTTTAGGCCGCCCATACAGCTTAGGCGCACTGCGCCTAGCCTGTGCTGAACGGGCCTATGTTCGGGAATCGGCGTTTCTCCCTCATTTGAATATTTGCACAGGAAATCAATGGTGCGGATGGAATAAATGTGCGCCTAGGATGTGCAGACGTAGGCAAGTTAGGCCAGTCGGGAATAGCCTATTTTGGCGCGTATCTAGTTCTGTGGGTACGGCGCATAGATATTCCGGCGCAAATTTAGACTTAGGTGGCACATCTCGAGATAGACCAGCTTAAGTCCTACCTGAATCTAGCCCTATATGTGTAGTTATGCATTGGGTTATTACGTTGAATTATAAAATGTGGCTAGACTACACTCCATAATGTTAATGGAACATCTATTTCCTACAACCCACGATTCTATTACCCACTTTAAAGCTCAGTGGGATTCATGGTTTTCTGTTCATCACTCCTTTACTGATAAACTATTGGGGTTATTTGTAGTTTTGCTCACGAATATTCGCATTGCGAATATTCGTATTTTTTCAAACTTATTTTTAAAACAGATCACATCCTAGTGATCTGATCTCCATCGACGTTTAAAAGCATTGATGGTATGATTAGAGTCCCTGGGCCGAGTAGCTGAGGCGATCCTTTTATGTTGCCGAATATTCGCAATGTGAATATTCGTATTACGAATATTCGCGAATACGTTTTCTGCCCTTCTGTGTTTTGTGTATAAAAAAAAAAAATTGGCTTTAGTTTTAGTCATATAAGTTTGTGTTAGTAGAGTTAGTGTTTAGTGCATATTAGTTTAGTAATCCAGGAAATGATCTCCGTTTTCGCGTGTTGACGAGAATTTCGCAATCAATTTCGCTTTCTCATTAGCGAAATTTCGCTATTTTTTTATTTTTTTTATAAAATATCACGAATATTCGATATTAACGAATATTCGCGAATACGTTCTCTGCCCTTCTGTGTTTTGTGTTTAAAAAAAAAAAAAAAAAATTAGCTTTAGTTTTAGTCATATACGTTTGTGTAAGTAGAGTTAGTGTTTAGTGCCTATTAGTTTAGTAATCCAGCAAATGATCTCCGTTTTCGCGTGTTGACGAGAATTTCGCAATCAATTTTCGCATTCGCATTAGCGAAACTTCGCAATTTTTTTTTTGATAAAATATCACGAATATTCGATATTAACAAATATTCGCGAATATTCTTCTATATATTCGCGAAATATCGCGAAATCGAATATGGCGTATTCCGCTCATCACTAGTTATTTGTTAAGGAAAATCCACTTTGCACTACAAGTGCACTTGAAAGTGCAGTTGCTGTCAATCTGAGGGGTAGATCTGAAATGAGGGGAAGCTCTGCTGATTTTAACATCCAATCATGTGCAAGCTAAAATGCTGTTTTTTATTCTCCTTGCATGTCCCCCTCAGATCTACAGCAACTGCACTTCCAAGTATACTTTCAAGTGCACTTCCAAGTGCACATTCAGTGCACTTTTAAGTGTACTTGTAGTGCAAAGTGGATTTGCCTTTAGTAAATAACCCCTATGTGTCTGAATAATTATTTGGTATTATTTTTTTGTTTTACTTAGCCTCTATGTTTATCTCTGGTCATATAATGTGCCTTCTGAAATACTCCTCTGTAATGTATGACATGCCGTTTTTTTCTTTTTTGTATATGTTTGATACTTCATCAAATTCTGTATGCAAGACATTTCATCAAAAAATAAAAACCGCAGAGGTGACCAAATACCACCAAAAGAAAGCTCTATTTGTGGGGGGAAAAGTACGCAAATTTTGCTTGGGTACAGCATTGCATAACAGCGCAATTTTCAGTTAAAGCGATGCAGGTCTAAATCGTAAAAAGTGCTCTGGTCAGGAAGGGGGTAAAATCTTCCAGGGGTGTAGTGGTTAAGGACGTGGGCGGCTGGCTTTCTGGCCCCCTCCCCTTCTTAGCAACCAGTTATATACAGTGTTTAACCGCTTAAGGACCAGCGCACGCCTATTTACGTTGCCAGAATGGCACAGACAGGCATAAGGGCGTACAGATATGTCAGCTTGCCAGCGCGCTCCCATCCCTGCCGCAATCTCCATAAGCCTGACTGTGGGTCCCACGGACTCGAACACCGCGGGGATACCCGCAATTGCCGCACCTAGAGATGGAGCGGGGAGATGCTAATGTAAACAAGCGTCTCCCCACTCTGCCAAGTGACAATGACACTGATCTCCGCTCCTTGTAATTGGAATGGAGATCAGTGATGTGTCACACACAGCCCATCCCCCCCTACAGTAAGAAGCACTCCCTAGGAAACACTTAACCCCTACAGCACCACCTAGTGGTTAACCCCTTCACTGCCAGTGTAATTTTCACAGTAATCGGTGCATTTTTATAGCACTGGTCGCTGTAAAAATGACAATGGTCCCAAAAATGTGTCAAAAGTGTCCAATGTGTCCGCCATAATGTCGCCGCCATTACTAGTAAAAAAAAAAAAAAATATTAGGAAGAATGCCATAAAACTACCCCCTATTTTGTAGACACTAGGGGCCAGATCCACAAAGGAATTACACCAGTGGACCAGATTCTCTAAGAATTCCGAAAGCCATTTACACTACGCCGCCGCATCGTACTAGAGCAAGTGCTTTAATCTCACAGCACTTGCTCCGTAGTTTTCGTCGGCGTCGCCTAAATCGCCCAGCGTAAACCCGCGCAATTCAAATGGGGCGGCTTGTATTTAAATTAAGCGCGCCCCCGCATCGAACGAACTGCGCATGCGCCGGCCTGGGAAAAAGCCCAGTGCGCATGCTCCAGCTCACGTCGGAAAGCGTCGTTGAAACCGACGTCAAAACGACGTGAGCGTCATTTACGCAACTCCCTATTTGCGAACGAGTTAGTAAAACGACGTAAGTGACGGAAAAAGCCGACGCTGACCCGACGCCATACTTAACATGGCATCCGACGGCACCTGACAGCATCCGACAGAACTTCGTAAGGTTACTCCACATAGAAGCTGGGGTAACCTTACGCGGACGAAAACGACGTACGCGACGACGGGGCGGCGTAAAAGCGATCGGGACTCGGCGTACTAGCCTCATTTGCATATGCAAATGAGAAAACAACGTAAAGGCCACCTAGTGGCCGGAGTTGTCATTACACCTACGATCCGCAAGTGTAATGGTTTTACACTTGTCGGATGTTGCAGCGTATCTATCCAAAAGTGATGCTAAGCATCACGCGCATAGATACGAGGCAAAAAAAAACAACGATACGACGGGGTATCTGAGATACTCCGTCGTATCGCCGCTGAGAATCTGGCCCAGTGTATCTATAGATACACGGGTGTAATTCGAATTTCCCGCCGGGGTGTCATTGTTTTCTATCCAGAAAACAAGAGACGCCGGACTTACACTAAGATACGACTTGCATACGTTTCTTACACCGTCGCATCTTAGATGCATATTTACGCGTCTGTGTTAAATATGCAAATGAGGTAGATACGGCGATCCACGAACGTACGTACGCCCGGCGCAGTGTGTTTACGTCGTTTGCGTAAGCGTCTGTACGGCGTAAAGATTAAACTGCTATAGTGAGGCGCAGCCAATGTTAAGTATGGAAGCCGGGACCGCGTCATATTGGACGTCGTTTACGTTGTTAGCGTAACTCGTTCCCGAATAGCGTATATTACATACACGTTGTTTTCATTGACTATTTTCGATGTGATTTCACGTATGCGCCCTAGGTTTCATTCATAATTATAATAAAACACGCCCCCCACTAGTTAATTTGAATTACACTCGCGTACGCCGGCCCATTTACGCTACGCCGCCATAAGCTACAGCGGAATTTCTTTGTGGATAAGGATACGTCACTGTGGCTTACAGCGGCGTAGTGTAAATGGACAACGCCACGCGGGCGTCCCATCTTTGTGGATCTGGCCCTATAACTTTTGCGCAAACCAATCAAACGCTTATTGTGATTTCTTTTTTTACTAAAATTATGTAGAAGAATACATATCGGCCTTAAAATGTATATATTTTTTGGGGGGATATTTATTATAGCAAAAAGTTAAAAAATATTGTTTTTTTTTTTCAAAATTGTTGCTCTAATTTTGTTTATAACTCAAAAAATAAAAACCGCAGAGGTGATCAAATACCACCAAAAGAAAGCTCTATTTGTGGGAAAAAAAGGACGTCAATTTATTTTGGAAGCCACGTCGCACGACCACACAATTGTCAGTTAAAGCAACACAGTGCCGAATCTTAAAAAGTGGCCTGGTCTTTGACCAGCAAAATCTGGAGCTGAAGTGGTTAAACAAACAAAAAAATAAAACGCAACACGCAAAACACATCAAAAATCGCATCACAAACACAACACTTGTGTTTCTAGTGCAATTCCATGGAAGTCTATTAAACGTAAAACACTAAAAAAAAAAGGTCCCGACACTGTCCAAAGACGTACCAGCCTCAAAATGCATAGATGTGAACATGTACCATAGGAAACCATGTTAAATGAACTGTAGTGCGTTTCTGTCATGGAGCAGGCTGGGCGTGCTGTACAGCCATAACCAAAAAGCCTGCATGTGTTATTGAACCTCGTGTTTAGTTTAGTGAATTTCTACAATAAAAAACTGATTGCGATGCTAGAGGGCAGTATGAGTCTTCCGAATCATTGCTACATGAAGCTAAATTAAAAGACATTCTGAACATGTTGATCATCATGTACACCCATAAAACATAAGCAATCCTTAGAATTTAATGGTAATTAGACTGAATTAACGATTTTACTATTCCTGTTAATATATCACTGCCAACCTTGTTAATAGAGAAAACCCCATTCTAACTGGTTGTTGTACAATGTACTCAGAAAACTATGATTAATGAAAGCTTGTAGGCAGGTACTACTGTATATTTAGTTAGAACGTAGCTGCCCAGGTCAGGGTAAAAGGGTTAATATTGTTTGCAGGCTTTCTCTGGGGTGCAGCCATATTCTAAAAAAGGGAAGATGTCCGGGATTTAGGGGACACACTCAACGTGCTGCTTCAGATTGCAGAATACCCCAGGAACATGGACTTCTCTGTTTGAGAATTAACAAGTATTAACTTTTCCCAAAGATACTTCACCTGTGCAGCGATGGGGTTGGTGCTTTGACTTCCTCCATAGCTGCTCATCTCTACTGGTCACAGGATGGACTTCTGGAAAAATCAGTGAGCCAATCACACAAGCAGAAAATTGTGTTTCTGGGAAGTGGTCAGTACACACAGTGGGCCAGATTCACAGAGCCCTTACTCCGGTCTATCTCGCGTTAGACCGGAGTACTTTCAAATTACGCGCGTCGTTTCATTAGTCTGAATCCTCAAACCATGAAACGACGGCTTCGGGCTTCAATCCGACTGGCTTACGTGTTCGTACGCCTTCGAATCTACGCTGCAATAAATTTGCGGCCGCTGGGTGGAGTTCCCGTTGTTTTCCGCGTCGGGGTATGCAAATGAGCTTTTTCCGACGATCCACAAAGTTACGAGCGTCATTCGCAATCTCTTACGGCATCTGTAGTCATCTTTTTGCCGCGTAAAGTTATTCCAGCTTTTATCTGGTCTAATATTAGACAGCCCATGTTAAGTATGGCCGTCGTTCCCGTGTCGAATTTCAACGTTTGTTTTTATTTTTACGTAAGTCGTCCGGGAATAGGAATGTACGTAAACGACGCTACTCAAACAAAAAATGACGTAACAACGTTATTTCGCGCAATGCACGGCGGGAAATTTCTGAACGAAGCATGCGCAGTTCGATTGCCGCGGGGACGTGCCTAATTTAAATGCTTCACGCCCCCTAA
Source organism: Rana kukunoris (assembly GCA_029574335.1). Lineage (NCBI taxonomy): Eukaryota > Metazoa > Chordata > Amphibia > Anura > Ranidae > Rana > Rana kukunoris. The sequence goes on along the minus strand of CM056052.1, from coordinate 68,489,113 downwards.
TCACGTATTTCGATTCCGCCGTGAGAAATACACTACGCCGCCGTACCTTACGGGCCAAAATCTACATGAATTAGTCGTAGAGCCAGGTAAAATACGGCGGTGTAGTGTATCTCTGATACTCTGAGCCAATGTAATTGTATCTGAATCTGGCCCAGTGTGTACAGAATGCCTCCAGGTAGCCATATTCCATTGCATTTCACAGAAAATTACAGAGCTGCAGATGAAAAAGGAAAGGTAGCTTTTAATAACATTTAATTACAATATGACTTGTGTAGCAATTGTATACGCTACATTATTATTATTTTTTAATTTGTAATTCTTAGTTGTTATCTTAGTTAGTTGTAGCTTGGACTTCCACTTTTTAAAAAGATATTTAAAAAAAAAACTTTTTTAGATGCTTTGTACTGGACTCTGCAGAAAGGGAAAATCCTAGGTAGTTCTCTTTGTTTGGGAGGGAGCTGGGCAGCTGGGTTTGCCAAAATGCACCCTGTCTGTACTATGCAGGCAGATCAATTGTAACCTAGATTTGAAGACTGTCTGTTCTAACAAAAGAATAAAGGTTTAGGGGCTAGGCTTCTTGCATTGTTTGTTAATGAGGACAGACTTGGAACTGCAAAGGCAGACTAACCTTTTAGGTCCTTAAACTCTATCAAGGACTATTTTGTAATAAGGGAAAGATTTTTATTTTTTAACCACTCCAGCCCCGGAAGGATTTACCCCCTTCCTGACCAGAGCACTTTTTGTGATTCGGCACTGCGTTGCTTTAACTGACAATTGCGCGGTCGTGCGATGTGGCTCCCAAACAAAATTGGCGTCCTTTTTTTTCCCACAAATAGAGCGCGACTATTTTGAAAAAAATGCAATATTTTTTACATTTTGCTATAATAAATATCCCCAAAAAATATCTAAAAAAACATTTTTTTTCCTCAGTTTAGGCCGATACGTATTCTTCTACATATTTTTCGTTAAAAAAAAATCGCAATTAGCGTTTATTGATTGGTTTGCGCAAAATTTATAGCGCTTACAAAAAAGGGGGTAGTTTTATGGCATTTTTATTATTATTATTTTTTTTACTAGTAATGGCGGCGATCAGCGTTTTTTTTCAGCACCGAGACATTATGGCGGGCACTTCGGACACTTTTGACACATTTTTGGGACCATTGGCATTTTTATAGCGATCCATGCTATAAAATTGCATTGGATTACTATAAAAATGCCATTGGCAGTGAAGGGGTTAACACTAGGGGGCAGGGTAGGGGTTAAGTGTGCTCCTGGTGTGTTCTTACTGTATGGGGGGGTTGACTCACTAGGGGGAATCACTGATCTTCTGTTCATACATTGTATGAACAGGAGATCAGCATTTCCCCCGCTGACAGGACCGAGAGCTTTGTGTTTACACACAAAGCTCCCGGTCCCCGCTCTGTAACGAACGAGCGCGCGTGAATCGGGGGACGAGCGGGAGCGCGCACGCGGGCCGCCGGCGGCGCGCTCCCTAGCGGCCGCTAAAGATAGGTTGTAGAGCTACGTGCTCTCTCCCAGCAGTGCCACCGTCCCGCCGTATAACTGCGGTGGGCGGTCGGCAAGCAGTTAAAATGTATTTTTTATATACCATTGCTTTATATATTGTGACATGTCATGGGTGTAGTCATGCACACTAAGGTTACTGAGAGGTCCTCCTTAAAGTGACAGGTACTCTTTAAAAAAGGACCCTTGGGAAATATTATTTGCCGCTATAATAGAAGCTCCAAATCCTAGTCGCAGGACCTTGCCTGGAATATAATAATGACCGAGAGGATAATAAGCTGAAAAGAGAAAAAAAAAACAATTACCCCTGGGGGCTTTGTGTTGCAGCAAAATATAAAGAAAATGCAAATGGGTAAAAAAGTAAAATGTTATTAGATTAAGTATAATATTCCAAAAGATCCACAAATAAGCTGAAAAGAGGGTTATGCGGATGGAAATTGTAAGGCCTCGTACACACGAGGGGATATGTCCGCTGAAAACGGTCCGATGGACCGTTTCAGCAGACATCTCCGCTCGTGTGTATGGGCTAGCGGACAGATTTGTCCACCCGACAGATTTCAAAGCATGCTTTGAAATCTATCCGGTGGGGATCTGTCCACCCGACATGTCTGCTGGTTAGTACACTTACCAGCAGACATGTCGGCCCCCACCGCCGCCGCGCCGCTGCCGAATGGATTCGGCGCATGCGCGGAAGTGTTTTACTTCCTGGTGCGGTGACGTTGCCGTGACGCGGCGGCGTCAACGTCACCGCCGCGTCACCGCCACGTCACCGCGCCTTCCGGCGGCGGGGAATTTGATCCGATGGTGTGTACACGCCATCGGATCAAACTCCCGATCGGACATATCCGATGGAAATGGTCCGCGGACCGTTTTCATCGGATATATCCGATCGTGTGTACGCCGCCTTACACTGTAATTTAATTTGAACGCTTTTATAAAAGTGTACTTTCTTCCAGGCTAATTTCTCATAGAACAGTGTCATGGTAACTCTGCTCATGCTGTATTGCATTTAATTATCAACGTTTGCAAAAAGGCGATAATTTTTCTCATAGAATAAAGAGGACAACGGTTCCGTGTTCTCACAAGCTGTGCCATTCGACAAAATTATTCGTTCCAGTTCTGCCTTCTGTACCGTGCACCATGGGGAGCCTAATTTGCTCTTTGAAGTGTTAATTGGAGCATTAAAAAGTTGCCTTTTTAGAAGTAGAACCTTACCTATCTGGGAATTCTAAATAGCATGAAATAAGTAAGAGAAAACCTGGAAAATTAACAGCTTCACAACATAATAATGTAACCTAATGTACGGCATTTTTTTTTTATTTTTTAGATAGGATAGGGAATAGTTAGAACCCCTGTCAAAGGAATTCTGCATTGGTGTGCACTGAAAAAAAGTAGGACATAGTAACACACTACAGTGTATAGTGTTGAATACAATTTTTGTGACATGACAACATTTTTTACATAAAAGGTCAACAATCTGACGCATTGTAACAAAATGTCACGCTCCCCCTACACAATGCACAGGTGCATAACACATGCCTGTTGGTATGAAAGGAACCTTAGTTTGCCCTGACTGGTCAAAGTAGCAATAGGGGAGATTTACTAATGCCGCGTACACCAGACCGTTTTTCATGACGTGAAAAATGGCCATTAAAAATGTAGAACATGCTCTAATTTTTCACGTTGTTTTTCACGTCATGAAAAACGGTGTAGGCTTTAACGATGTGAAAAAAACAAGCAAGTTATGAGACGGTGTAATGGAACGTCCCACACTCCGCTTGAGTGCTTCCGTCATATACGGCTTCCTATCAGTCTGGATACAGATATCAGATATTCCAGCTGCTCAACGAGACGAGACTTGTTTGTGTGCTGAACATGGAGTGTTTAATAGAACCAAGAATGCAACCTTATATACAGTTTAAAGAGGAGGTAACCAGAACATAAATTAACATGAGCTAATTAACTAATCATCACCGCCTCCGCTCACCTGCTATACAATACGCATTATCATAAGTGTAAACACAGGACATCTTCACACAATAGCAAGGTCAATTAGCACAGAGAACAGAGAGATGGCTGGAGGTGACTGCATTAGTTTCTAACAGTATGAATGAGTCACTCTTACAATTAACCTGTTGAGTTCAGAATCAATAACCAGTAAATAGTTCTTTACAGATATCCTGGAATATATTGTGGATAATAATTACATAATAATCCCATCTCAGGTAGTCCAAGATATAATTTCTCAGTCATCCTATTCCCCTAGTGGACATGATTTTAGACATAAGAGGGTCCGAGTCTGTCACAGACAAGAACTTGTTCTGGTAAAACTAGCATTTGTAAAGGAGATAGCACATTCGTCACGCTGTAACAGACTGAAAAACACAAACACTGAAAATCACGAATCGTCTCTCACCAAACTTTTACTAACACAAAATCAGCAAAAGCAGCCCAAAGGGTTGCGCCATCCGAATGGAACTTCCCCTTTATAGTGCCGTCGTACGTGTTGTACATCACCTCGCTTTGCTCGAGCGCTTTGCATTATCGTTGGTATGCAAGGCAGGCTTGACAAGAATCAAGAAATTTCGTTTTTTCTAGAACATAAAAAATTATTGTGTGTATGCAGGATAAGGCTTCATGTACACTTGGCCATCATTTATACAGTTTTGCCACTTTTGCATTTTCCCGCAGCTGACAGTCAAAATGTTTTTATCTTGAACGCGATTCGTTCAGGAGAGGGAAGTTAAGGAAGATGAAACCTCACCCAACCGCAGCAGTTCCTAAACTCTACTAAAAGCTTATGCGGGTTATTTACTAAAACTGCATGGGGTAAAATCTGGTGCAGCTCTGCATATATACCAGTCAGTTACCTGGTTTTATTGTCAAAGCTTAATTGAACAAGCTGAAGTTAGAAGCTGATTGGCTACAATGAACAACTGCACCAGATTTGGAGTGCTCCAGTTTTAGTAAATCTCCCCCATGTGTACATTGCTGCATAGGGGTTGATTTACTAAAGGCAAGTGAAGTTGCGTCAGAGCTTAGTAAATAAGCAGAAGCTCTGCTGGCTTCCATCATCCAATCACGTGTAAGCAAAAATTCTGTTTTTTTTACATTTTCCTTGCATGTGATTGGGCATTGTTTGTCAAGTGAAGCTTTTCTCATTTACTAAGCTCTGAAGTAACTGCACGTACAGAGTGCACAACCTTTATTAAATCAACCCCATAGGCTTTTATGGAGTTGAGTTTAGGAGCTTTGACAACAACAAAAAAATTACCAAAAGCTCTTAAACTCAATTTTTGGAGCTGGTACTGTACAAGAAACTTAAAGCTGGTGCACACAAAATCCGGTGCAGCTATGCATCGTAACCAATCGGCAACCAGCAGGGCTGGAATGGGACAAAAGTTTGGCTCTGGACTTAATCCAGACTGGTCCACTTTGATAGGCCTCTCCTATGGCGGTCGGACAACACCCGCCCTCCACCCAGCCACCCAAGCCCCCTCTCCCCCTTCACTTGCCAATAGCTGTTCTACTTTATTAGAGTAGAACGGCTGGTACTGGTACTCTTATATAATACAGAGAAAAATTGCGCTTGTCACAGTTAAATAATCAATTAGTACCGGTGTGGTCAGTTACTAACATTAGAACATAAAATTAAAAAATACAGGGGGGAGGCGGCAGCTCTTGTGCCGAAACACAAGGGGAAATACAACAAAAACAAAGATTTAGAGCTGCGCCTTGTCACCCGGACTCGATACAATCAAAAAAAGAGTCCATATATCAGTCATGTGGAGATAAACAATCCTTCAGACATGAGAGAAGTAGTAGGTTGGCTCCAAGACAAATCTCCGCTGGTCTTTAATCAGGATGGACATATAATAAACACCACTGTGCTCGAACTTGGCTTTTCAATGTGGCCCACCACCAGAAGTATAAGCAGCTTACCAGAGGAATGGCTGTAATCAGCAGTCGGCTGTGACCCAGCCGCGGCCTTTAGAGAACCAGGACGAATCCCAAATCCTAGGGCAGTGTTTACACCGGGGCTCCACTCAGCAACTCCACCAATTAGATCATATGTAAATGATAAATAGAGGCAGACATAGCGTAATCCCGCTGGGACATTTATTTAAAAAAGTAAAAACCAGAATACTCACATGGGAGATGAGTTAGACAGGCATATAAAATACAAAGTTGCCGGCCGGCAAACAGATCAGCAAGGACCCTCCTCCAGAGCGTAATGACGTCACCGCACGTCTACCCAGACGCGTTTCGTCGTAGGACTTTGGGATAGGGCGTTGCGGTGAGTCAACACTTAAATAGGCCTGGACCTCGCCGTGAGGTGTAGATCCAGAGCTGCAGACGCCATCTTGGAAAGGGGCAAGATGCCAGTTCTTAACCCAATCCAAAACTGTTGCTAATATAAAAAACTTAAAAGACATTTCCTAAGAGATACAGCAGGCAAAGTCCTTATCTTGTAATCCCACAGGAGAAAAGAAAAAAAGAAGAAGCAGAAAAAACTTTACTTTGATGTCATAGATACAGGAAATAGATAGCGAGTGCCTACCACATCATTCACATTGTCTATACCTATTCCTCGTTGCGGCGACATCTAGTGGATCTTTTAAAGAAATACAGCGATGTCAACGCATTGGAAAAGGAAGGGGACAACGGAAGGAAACCAGCCAAGACAGATAATTATGACTTGGCCTGACCTAAACCATATGATACTGATAATGATCGATAGCTGCCGATCAAGCGTATTTGATGGAATATAAGGGAAAAAAACTATAAAAGTGAAAATACAAAATAAAAGGGGATATGAGCCCAAGAGTCCCCCAACTTGGGTGAACATTATACCTACAGTGAGCAGGAGTGCAAAAAAACTAGACATTAATATTAATGTGATTGTAAACCCTCAGGGTTTTGATTGAAAGTCTATATATGAGGGTTTACAATCGCATTAATATTAATGTCTAGTTTTTTTGCACTCCTGCTCACTGTAGGTATAATGTTCACCCAAGTTGGGGGACTCTTGGGCTCATATCCCCTTTTATTTTGTATTTTCACTTTTATAGTTTTTTTCCCTTATATTCCATCAAATACGCTTGATCGGCAGCTATCGATCATTATCAGTATCATATGGTTTAGGTCAGGCCAAGTCATAATTATCTGTCTTGGCTGGTTTCCTTCCGTTGTCCCCTTCCTTTTCCAATGCGTTGACATCGCTGTATTTCTTTAAAAGATCCACTAGATGTCGCCGCAACGAGGAATAGGTATAGACAATGTGAATGATGTGGTAGGCACTCGCTAGCTATTTCCTGTATCTATGACATCAAAGTAAAGTTTTTTCTGCTTCTTCTTTTTTTCTTTTCTCCTGTGGGATTACAAGATAAGGACTTTGCCTGCTGTATCTCTTAGGAAATGTCTTTTAAGTTTTTTATATTAGCAACAGTTTTGGATTGGGTTAAGAACTGGCATCTTGCCCCTTTCCAAGATGGCGTCTGCAGCTCTGGATCTACACCTCACGGCGAGGTCCAGGCCTATTTAAGTGTTGACTCACCGCAACGCCCTATCCCATTGACAAAGTCCTACGACGAAACGCGTCTGGGTAGACGTGCGGTGACGTCATTACGCTCTGGAGGAGGGTCCTTGCTGATCTGTTTGCCGGCCGGCAACTTTGTATTTTATATGCCTGTCTAACTCATCTCCCATGTGAGTATTCTGGTTTTTACTTTTTTAAATAAATGTCCCAGCAGGGGTTACGCTATGTCTGCCTCTATTTATCATTTACATATGATCTAATTGGTGGAGTTGCTGAGTGGAGCCCCGGTGTAAACACTGCCCTAGGATTTGGGATTCGTCCTGGTTCTCTAAAGGCCGCGGCTGGGTCACAGCCGACTGTTGATTACAGCCATTCCTCTGGTAAGCTGCTTATACTTCTGGTGGTGGGCCACATTGAAAAGCCAAGTTCGAGCACAGTGGTGTTTATTATATGTCCATCCTGATTAAAGACCAGCGGAGATTTGTCTTGGAGCCAACCTACTACTTCTCTCATGTCTGAAGGATTGTTTATCTCCACATGACTGATATATGGACTCTTTTTTTGATTGTATCGAGTCCGGGTGACAAGGCGCAGCTCTAAATCTTTGTTTTTGTGGTACTCTTATAGGCAGTACCAGTGGCGAGGCTAGACATTATTTCACCCGGGGGAAAATAATCAGTTTGGTGCCCCCCCCTCCCATGGGACAAGATTAGACAGAAGAGAGAAACTCCCAGGCCATAGCTGTTGAGTCAGCTGTCTGTTTCCTCCCCGCTGCTCCTTCTGGTCCCCCGTGCTTCTCTGTCGTCCCCCTGCTCCTCTGGTCCTCCCCCTGCTTCTCTGTTCCCCCCCAGTTGAGCACTGCGGGGAGGAAGAGGAGGTGAGCGCTGCGGGGAGGGAGAGACAGAGGAGCAGAGGGGGACGGCGGTCTGCTGACACTGAAGCCGGCAGACTGAGCCATCGGCCCACCGGGAAAACTCCGGTAGTCCCAATGGCCAGTCCATCCCTGGCTACCAGGTTTTATTGTCAAAGCCTAATTGAACGAGCTAAAATTGGAAGCTGATTGGTTACTATGCACAGCTGTACCAGACTATGTGTGCACCAGTTTTAATAGATTTTCCCCAGTGTCTCTTAAACCATTTCACATCCTTAGGCTTTCTAAAATGTTCTGGAGTTCAAGTGGTTAAAACAAGCTCATGGCTCTCTCAGGGAGAGGTGAACTTCCTAGGCAGTGAGAGAAGTAGGAGATCTAGGAATGCCTGTTCCCCTATCTTATCTGTGATTGTTGTAAAGGTTTGTTTTTTATTTTCTCAATAGGTGCCTTTAAGCTAGTGCATTATTGGTTCACTTACCTTTTCCTTTGATTTCCCTTCTAAATGTTATTTTCCTTTGTCTGAATTTCTCACTACCTGTTTCTCTTCAGTAAGCTTTCCACCATCATCTGAGCCATTCTGGCTGGGGGTTAGTCAGCCAGAACAACTTACTGAGGAGGATCAGGAAGTGAGAAATTCAGACAAAGAAAAAAAAATTAGAAGTTTAATCGAAGGAAAAGGTAAGTGAACCAACAATGCACTAGCTTAAAGGAACCTATTAAGAAAAAACAAAACAAAAAACTTTTACAACTCTTTTAATGAACCCAGAAGGTGCAAGTCCTTCCAGTTTCAGTTGTCAGTTCTTGGTTACTGTAGGCGGGCAAGCAGCTAGCTAATCCAGCACAATGATTGATCAGCTGCAGTGGAGGTAGGGGAGACATTGGGGGTCTAATAGACCCCCGATTTCTCCATAAAGAGTACCTGTCACCTGCCCATGCTATAGCACATAGAGGGCATGTTAGTGAATGACAATGAGAAAGTGAATGAGAGCAATAACTCTACAGCCATAATTCACGGTTTACTCTAAACTGATGCCCCAATATTTGTATGCGCTAGGCGCAATACGAAAATGCTGTGCTCAATCCTCTGGATACAAATAGTTACAAATAATATTTAAAAAAAAGGTGTGCAAACACCTATGTTACTATACCAACAGTTACAAATTATGATATATCATCACCTAGTTATATACAGTATGTTTGACAAGAAACAAATGTGAAATTCCACCTTGAAAATGAATAAACTACACGGGTTGGCCAAAAACTTTAAATTAAATTTACTGGGAGTGAACTTTTTATGTGTACTTATTTCTTCACTTTTCACTTTTATTCTTATTTTTGTTTATACATTTTTGGCCAACCTGTGTAGTTTATTAATTTTCAATGTGTCATTTCACATTGGTTTCTTTTCAAGCAATATGTTTTCACATATATACAGTAAATAGGCGATGAACTATCATTTGTAACAGTTGGTATAGTAACATTGGAATTTGCATACCTTTTTTTTAACCACTTTTGCCCCGGAAGGATTTACCCCCTTAATGACCAGGCCATTTTTTGCGATATGGTATTGCGTAGTTTTAACTGACAATTGCAGTGTGATGTTGTACACAAACACATTTTATGTCCTTTCTTTCCCACAAATAGAACTTTCTTTTGGAAGTATTTGATCACCTCTGTGATATCTATTTTCTTTGCGTTATAAAAAAAAAAAAAAAAAATGACAATTTCCAAAAATAAATAAATATTTTTTACTTTTTGCTATAATAAATATCCCCCCACAAAATAAAAAACAAACAAATTTCTTCATCAGTTTAGGCCAATATATATTCCTCAGTAATCACAGTAATCGTATATTGATTGGTTTGCGCAAAAGTTATAGCGTCTACAAAATAGGGGATATATTTATGGCATTTTTATTACTATTATTACTAATTTTTCTAGTAATGGCGGTGATCAGCGATTGTTATCAGGACCGCGACATTGCAGTGGACAGATCGGACGCTTTTGACACTTTTTTGGGACCATTGACATCTATACAGAGATCATAGCTAAAATCAGCCACTGATTACTGTATAAATGTTACTGGCAGGGAATGGGTTAACACTAGGATGCGATCAAGGGGTTAAATGTTCCCTAGGGAGGTGTTTCTTACTGAACTGTAGGGGGAGTGGACTGACTGGAGAAGGAGAGAGATCAATGTCCCGATCACTAGGAACAGGTGATCTCTCTCCACTCCCGTCAGAATGGGGATCTGTTTGTTTACATTGACAGATCCCTGTTCTGGCTCTGTGGAGCGATCGCGGGCGGTTGGCGGACATTGCGGCCGCTGGCCATGTGCATCGTCTGCGGCGTCATGCCGCGCCTGCTATAGGTTTTAAATCGCCTGACGTACACCTTTGCCGATTGGCGCAGCCGTGCCAACCTGCTGCAGTATAATAATGACGGCTGATCGGCAAGTGGTTAAACAATAACTCTAGACTGCTGAACTGTATAAAAAATTCTAGATACCATAGTTTATCGCCACTGAGATGCACTCATTTTGAGCCTTGACATGTTTGGTATCTGTTTATGTGACGCAACCTTATCTTTTATATGTTACCAAAAAAAAAGGGTTTTATATTGTGTTCTTGTGCACTAAAATGTAAGTGTCAACTGCCACCATTTTATTCTTCAGAGCCTTTGCTCTCAGATAATGTTAAGGGGTTCTAAGTAGTGTTTCTAGCAAAAAAAAAAAAATGCTGAATTTTAACCTGTGTGAATTTTTTTTTTTAATTGCCCCGGACGCAAAGTGGTTAAATATTTGGTAATAATTGTTTTTGGGGTGGGGGAGAAACTTCTTTGTGTTAGTTCTGCTTTCAAATAAGGAATTCAAGCAGAGATGAACCTCCACTATAGCAACTGAGGTGCCCACATAAAAATGACCCTTTCCCCTTGATGGTAAACTGTCTTTTCGTCTGTGCCAGAGATGTTTTCAGCTTTTTTCTCCAGCTTAGGAAATGTGTCTCCTTACATGATACTATCTGGGCACGCATGTGTTACATGTCCTGGTACATCTTTTGTGGGTGTACTTGGCTAAAACTGACTTACAGATGGTGCCTCATCAAATGTCATATTCTGCAACTTTTTTTTGTTTTTTTTTCCCCATCAAGCTCCTTTCCTTGTCAAAGCAACAATATAAAGTTAAACTGAGCTCCTGTGGAATAAAACAGTGCCAAGGTTGAACTTTAAAGGGGACCTATCAGTAAAATCACAAATCAGTTGCTGATATGTCACAAAAATTAGCAAACCTTTAATTAAAAAACAATATTTTTTCCATTAAGAAGTGTCTGGGTTCCAGTCCAGTAACTATGTCTAGGCAAAGCCTTCCAAGGTCTGCCTAAAAGGAACATGCTGGTATAATGATGTAATTAGTCTGCTGTTAGCAGAAGGAAGTAGCTCCTCTGTCTATCCTTACCTAGTGATTATTCATTGGCACTTCTGTAACACTGTAACTGTATGGTAAGTTCAAGTAGATAGGCAACAGTGGGGTACACACAATCCAGGACATAAAAAACACTCTACAGGGCATCAATTATTCTATGCAGGGCCATCTTTAAGGCAGGGCCCTGTCATTGTTGTGGGGCCCAAAGCAGCGGCCTTATACTTGCCAACTATCCTGGTTTAAATTCCCTTGTCTGTCTATTGATAGGTCCGCTCACCTCCCCAGTCCATGGTGTGCAGGCAGTAAGGAGATGATGTGCTGTAACCTCTAGCAACCAATCATTGAGCAGTAATGATGTGCAGTAACCTCTAGCAACCAACCAGTGAGCAGTATTACTGTACAGTAATCTCTAGCAACCAATCAACAAGCAGAAATCATGTGCTGTAAGCTCTAGCAACTAATCAGTGAGCCCTAATGTGTGCTGTAACCTCTAGCAACCAGTTAGTTAGCAGTAATGATATGCTCTAACCTCTGGCAATTAAACGCAATCACTGCTTGATCTGATACAGTAGACTGATTTTGAGTCAGCTTCTATTTATTGTATGCCTCAAAGCAGGTGAAGAGCAAATTTTCATAGGGGGGGGGGGGTAGAAATCAATCAATGTTTGGTCCAATCAATATTAAAGATGGCCCTGATTGTATGATAGGGAGTTTTACATCAATAGGCCAGCATCTTGGCTTGGGAAGTAGATGCTGACAACGAAAGTGCCATCCCTCTTGAAAGAAAGAGCATAGTTAATGGCAGCATTATGATCTGTGTGAAAGATATTAAAGTGAATACCTCTAAAATAACAGTAACACTACACGCTCTTTTCAAATCAGCTAGGAATCATTTCTAAAATTATTTAGATGCTTACCTTATATTGTAGTCTACTTACCACTTTCCTGAGGCACTGGTGACGTAACCCAGGCCTCACAGATGTTCTCTGGGAAGGCTATATCACCAGTGCATTAAAGGGAGATCTCATATGTAAGGGAAAAACAGACCCCCCCCCCCCTCTCTGAAAATGAAGAAATGCTATTTGCTTTTTTCAACAGATTAGGCCCAAATGTCATTTAAGGGCTGGGGCAGGGAACCAGGAAGAAGAAGGCATTCACTGATGACCTCCTTTTTCTAAATGTCAGTGCGGGAAGGGAAGCATGGGCAGGGCATACCAGTGGTAGACCATTAACCCCTTCCTGACCAGTCTCCGCAGTTTTACTGTGGCAGGTTGGCTCCTCTGGGCAAAATGACGTTACATTACGACGCTGTGCCTTTTGGCCACTAGGGGACGCGTGGCTCGCCGCCAAAGCCGATGCACGTGCCCTGTGAGGGCACCTGCGATCGCTCATGACAGAGTGAGAACCGGGATCTGTATGTGTAAACATACTAAGTATGAACACAGATCTCTCTCCTCATGGCCATCCACCTAAACTGACAGGCCGGGTAAGGAGAACATTAATCAGAAATGCAGCCAAGAGGCACATAGTAACTCTGGGGGAGCTGCAGAGATCCACAGATCAGGTGGGAGAATCTGTCCACAGGACAACTATTAGTTGCGCACTCCACAAATCTGGCCTTTATGGAAGAGTGGCAAGAAGAAATCCATTGTTGAAAGAAAGCCATAAGAAGTCCTGTTCACAGTTTTCTAGAAGCCATGTGAGGGACAAAGCAAACATGTGGAAGAAGGTTTCTTTGGCCAGATGAGACCAAAATGTAACTTTTTGGTCTAAAAGCATCATGTTGTGGGGATGCTTTTCTTCGACAGGGAAGCTGGTCAGAGTGGATGGGAAGATGGATGGAGCCAAATACAGGACAATCTTAGAAGAAAACCTGTTAGAGTCTGCAAAAGACTTCAGACTGTGGCGGAGGTTGACCTTCCAGCAGGACAACGACCCTAAACATACAGCCAGAGCTACAATGGAATGGTTTAGATCAGTGGTCTCCAAATTGTGGCCCTAGGGCCAGATGCGGCTCTTTGCTTGCCCTTATCCGGCCCTTGGGGCACTATCCCTCCCACTGATACGAGACACTATTCTCCCACTGACACAACTAATAGAGCACTATTACTCCCTATGATACAAGCAATGGGGCACTATTGCTCCCCCTAATACCGGATGTTCACTAACAATGATGCCAGGAAAATTTCCACTCCCGCTGGTCAAAGTCCAGCCCTCCAAGAGTCTGAAGGACAATAAATCGGCCCTTTGTTTAGAATGTTTGGAGACCCCTGGTTTAGATCAAAGCATATTCATGTGTTAGAATGGCCCAGTCAAAGTCAAACCATTTATCATTTTCCTTTCACTTCACAATTATGTGCCACTTTGTGTTGGTCTATCACATAAGATTCCAATAAAATACTTTTACATTTTTTGTTGTAACATGGCAAAACGTGGAAAATTTCTAGGGGTATGAATAGTTTTTCAAAGCACTGTAGGTACCTATTTTTAATGTTTTACATAGCAATACCTGCAAAAGGGGCCAGCCTGAAGTAATCTAACAGGACTTACTTTTCTGATTAACGTTCCGCTTTAAAGAAAAGCCCTGCAGGCTTACAGAAAAAACAGGATTATGGAAAATCTAAAAAACAAGAGGTGCTCTCACTTTAGGTCTCAGCTTACTATGTGTCCCAGCGTAATATATGCTACAATTAAAGTACTGGAAGGTAATAGTTAAGCAGAAAGAGTTAGGACGTGGTAATCCATTTGAAAACAATGGAAAGTCATGCAGAGCCTAAAAAAAAAAAAAAAAAAGAAGCATCAAAACATCGTGAGCATTCACAGCTGTTCCTCTGAGTATTTTAGGCGGTGACTCAGTGCAAATTTGGCATTGCAGTAGAAGGTATTCATATTTTTCCTAAATGTGTTGTACATTCTGCATTGGAAGAAATTGTGTTTAAATAATGCCTAAATGCCAGCCGCACTTAAACCTAAACTCTTTGTATTAAATTTCTCTTTATTGTGTCATTCAAAATATTCCATTTATACAAAATTCAGTACAGAGTACAATTATTTTATCATGACAAACAAAATTATAAAACCTTGTTTCCCCTTTTATAAATTTCTTTGCTAAAATTATTTCCTGACAGACTCCATGGCAGTCTACGTGTGGGTTAATCCCGCCTCCTCTCCAATGCTATAGGACCCCATACCCATAAAGCTTTGCTCACCTTCAGTACTGGTGTTCCTTTTTTGTCCTCCTCCATGGATCTAAGGATATGCGTTCAGGATGTCCAATACAAGCAGACGGATGGCACACTTCTAAGCGGTGCAGCTCGGATCCCAGCCATGGGCGGGTGGAGAGCTTTTGCAGCAAAGCACTTGTTGTGTCTGGCTGCGTGTGCTGAAGATTCCTGGACTTTTCGGCTGGCAAGGTCTGACCTTTTCTCCATGGCAGTCGCATCTGTGTATTGCTTGTAATTTTTTCTTTTGTTGTTGTCCCCTTTTCTTTTTCTGTTTGTTTGTGTCATATGGCGGCTGGAGCGCTTCTGCGTTCCAGCCTACCTGGTTACTTCCGGGTCACGGGGCCATCGCGGAGCACGCGTGCGTAATAGCCGTCTCCAGATCGAGGCTTGGCTCGCGCATGCGCAGTACAGCGACCCTCGCGGCAGCCACGCAGGCACCGTTGAGCTGCTCTACACCGCTCTACACCGCGCAGGCGCGCGAGGGGGAGACGCGTGACGTCACCGGCGGGGATTTTAAAAACAGCTGCTCGCTTTTTGCTTGTGGGATCCTTTCCTAAACAGGCGAGCAGCTGCTAGGTGATACCGGCTTCCAAGGTCAGTGAGAGTTACATGTCAGGCAGGTTTTCTTATATGTTAAAAATAGGTATAAATCCAGTTTTGTCTTATCTGGTCTTATTGTCTAGTGTCTTAGGATTTCATCTTTCTGACCTGGTATTGCCCTGTCATGTCGGTCCAGGAAGTATGGACCAGTCACCGCCCGCACATGGCCAGCCCTCACGCACAAGGTACGTGCAGGTGAGGGGAGGGCACGGGGTTGGATACCTCAATTCAGTGACTTGACTTTTTTCCCTGTAAATCTCTCTTCTTAAAGCCCTTCCTATCCAGATCATCGTGCCCCATCAGACCAGACCACTTCAGACCTTGCCAGGCCGCATCAGCATCAGCAGTCATCCTCTAAGTCTAAGAAACGTAGCTCCTCATCTACATCACATCACCGGGGGAGAAGTTCACATTCCTCCTCAAGACACCGCTCCCGCCGCCATGATAGTCGCTCTAGTCGTAGAGCCTGCTGGGGATGCGATACCCGAGTCCCGGAGGGCAAATCATTATGCAATCAGTGCTATGCCCAGGCGGTTGGTGAAAAGGAGACGGAAGATCGGTGGATCTAGTCCCTGGTGGAACGTGTTGTGCAAAGGTCCTTAAAGGAGAAGGACACGTCTCACACGCACGGGCAAGCCAGTATCGCTGGATCTGGCCCTACGGTCGATGAGATCCATGAGGATCCAGGCCCCTCTCAGCCTCGCGCCTACACTCTAGCAGCCCCGGAAGGCAACTTGGATAGCGATGAAGAGGATCTAGAGTTTGACTTTGCCCAAGTAACCCCACTCATCAAGGCCGTAAAAGAGGCACTTCGGTGGGAAGATTCATCCTCTGTCCCAGCTAAACAAATGAAATATTTCAAACGTCTGGGAAAAGAACGCCTAAGCTTTCCATTACTTTCGGAGCTGAATGGCATCTTTGAAGAGGAATGGAGCAAGGTGGACAAAAAGTCCTCTATGGCAAATAAGGCTTCCCGCTTGTACCCGTTTAAAGCGGAAGATGTCAAACACCTGGAAAACATCCCGTCAGTAGATGCAGCAGTGATGCGTTTAGCCAAGCATGTGATGCTACCTTTGTCCGATTCAGTGTCCTTCAAAGACGGTCTTGATAGAAGAATGGACCAAGATCTAAAGAGGATATATGGTTTGGCCGGTACGGCCTGTAAACCCGCTCTGGCTTTAGCGACTCTCTCTAAAGCAATGGAAGTCTGGACAGAGAACGTGGACTCCTTTCTGATTGGCATTTCTGAAGAACTGGCCGGGAGTTCGGCAACGTCAGAGCTAAATCTAGCGGTAGCATTCCTGGGAGAAGCCTCCGTTGATCTAGTAAGATTGTTAGCAAGAATTATGCTGTCCTCTGTTACGGCCAAGAGGGCCCTGTGGCTACGCCCCTGGGTCGCGGACCCTTCATCGAAGCAAAGCTGGTGTAAAATCCCCTTTGAGGGTTCATCTCTGTTTGGCAACAAGTTGGATGACGCCATTTCTAAAGCCACAGGGGGTAAATCTGGGTTCCTTCCCCAGGACAGACGTCAACCGGGAAAAAGGAGACCACAGTTCAGGAGGCGTAGTCCGGATCGCGCAAGGGAAGCTCATGCCTATAGACCTGGTGGAAATTTCAGGAGAAATTGGAATAGAGGCCAAACGTCCTTTCGTAAACCAGCATCTACAAGCCAGGCGTCCAGTGGACGTGAGCAGGGGAAGTCTATTTGACATAAAGCACGTCCAGGCGGTCCAAGTGGGGGCAAGACTACGAATGTTTCGGCACGTCTGGGCGGCCTCGATCACGGATCCTTGGGTCATCAAGACGTTATCGTCAGGCCATGTCTGGACCTTCGCCAGTACTCCCCCTCCCAGGTTCATTTCTACCCTACTCCCAAATTTAGCAGAGCAAAAACAAGTTCTCCTTTCCTACGTGGACCTGCTAAAAGCTCAAGGGGCAGTGAGATGCGTCCCAAAGGACAAACTGTTTCATGGGGTATACTCCCCCCTCTTCCTGGTACAAAAGAAGAACAGCTCATGGCGACCAGTCATAGACTTAACCTACCTAAACCGGTTCATAAGACACGG
The DNA here is from genome assembly GCA_029574335.1 of Rana kukunoris. Taxonomy (NCBI): domain Eukaryota; kingdom Metazoa; phylum Chordata; class Amphibia; order Anura; family Ranidae; genus Rana; species Rana kukunoris. The sequence goes on along the minus strand of CM056052.1, from coordinate 68,471,868 downwards.
AAGGTTCAAGATGGAAACCCTGTCCACTATCCAACTAGCTATTCAACCAGGAGACTGGATGATCTCAATAGATCTAAAGGACGCTTATTTCCACGTGCCAGTGGCAGTAGAGCTCCAGAAATACCTCAGGTTTCATGTGGGGCAGGAGCACCTCCAATTCATTTGCCTACCCTTCGGGTTGACAACCTCCCCACGAGTCTTCACGAAGACCCTACTGGCAGTTGTGGCCCTTATCAGGCTGAAGAAAGTATGTCTCTATCATTACCTGGACGACCTTCTTGTCTTATCGCAAGACAGAGCTCATCTCCTGGCACAGAAGGATCAAGTGATCTCGACTCTGACCGAATTCGGTTGGCTTCTGAATTTGGAAAAGAGCCACCTAGAGCCATCACAACGCTTAATATACCTGGGAGCCCAGTTCGACACAGCAGAGAAAACTATCTCCCTCCCGTTGGAGAAGATTCCCGTAGTTCAGGAGAGGATTGCCAAGGCCCTAGATGTTCGTTATCTGAGAGCTTCTCAATGTCTGAAGATTATAGGCACAATGGTGTCGACATCTCCCATGGTGAAGTGGGCATTGTGGAGGCTACGTCCGTTTCAGTTCGGCTTTCTCAAGCAATGGAAATCCAGGGACAAAAACCAATGAATCCTCATCTCATCATCCATGAGGAACAGCCTCTTTTGGTGGCTTCATCGGAAGAATCTACTGAATTGCCATTCCATTGCTCCAGTATCCTGGGTTTCGGTGACGACGGACGACAGTGGCTCCGGCTGGGGGCCCTGTGCGGCACAGAAATTGCACAAGGCTAGTGGGATGCCCGCCTTCGCAACCCAGGCTGGAATATCTTGGAGATCAGGGCGGCCTGGTGTGCCCTACAATCCTTTCCCCAGCTCTTGAAGGGGGAGTCGGTATTACTGAAAATGGACAACACCACGGCAGTGTCCTATGTCAAGAGGCAAGGAGGGACAAGGAGCTCAGCTCTTTTACGGGAGGTCGAACCTATCCTGGGTTGGGCCCAGAAGAATCTGGCCAACCTGTCAGCAGTCTATATCCCCGGAAAGCAGAATTCACAGGCGGATTTCCTATCACGCACTCAGATGGACGTCAACGAGTGGTCTCTCCACAAAGTATCTTTTCATTGGATTATGTCCCTGGGGACCAATCCCCAGGTGGATCTCTTCGCCTCTCTGTACAACCACAAGCTGAACTGCAGTCAAGCAACGGGGACGGATGCCTTGACAGACAGGTGGAGATTCAAGAGAGCGTATGCCTTTCCCCCGTTTCCAGTGATCCTCAAACTCCTACGGAGACTCCAGTCAGAGGCAGTTCAGATAACATTAGTGGCGCCCTACTGGCCAAACAGGCCGTGGTTCCCTCTTTTGGTCCAACTGAGTTACCGGGACCCAGTACCTCTACCAGTCAGACCGGATCTTCTCTTCCAGGGGTCATTCCTTCACCCCGCTCCGGCTATACTGAAACTAGCGGTCTGGTTCTTGAGAGGAAGAGGTTAGAAGCCCTTGGTTGCGCTCCTAAAGTGATCTCAACACTGATGAGTTCAAGAAGATCAAGCACGAATAAAGTCTATGGAAGAATTTGGCCGAAGTTTGTAGAATTTTCTTTAACATCAGGCTCATCGTTTACGAGTCCAGAAGTACAGGACATCTTAAAGTTTCTCCAAACGGGGTTAGATCTTCTCTTATCTGTAAGTTCCTTAAGAGTGCAAATATCAGCATTATCTGCCTTCTCCGGAATCTCATGGCAGCGCATCCGCTAGTCAAACAGTTCTTCCGTGGAGAATCAAGGCTAAGGTCTCAAAGAAAGCCAAGATTCCCCAAGAGTCTCGGAGATTGGGTCCCTGGGTTACAAAGAGCCGTTCCTAACGTTCTTTCCAGACAGAGTAGTTCTGATTCCCATGCTGGGTTCTAAGCCGAAGGTGACGTCAGTTTTCCATGTCAACCAGGAAATTGTTCTCCCTACTTTCAGAGATTCGGAGTCAGAGAGAATTCACCCTCTGGACTTAGGGAAAACCCTTACGGAGTACATCCAAGTAACTTCTACTTTCAGACGCTCAGATCATTTGTTCGTCCTGCACTCAGGTATCAACAAAGGGTAGAAGGCCTCTTCAAGAACCATTGCGGCTTGGATCATCCACACGATTCAACAGGCATATAAAGTGAAGGGCTTGGCTCCTCCGCAGGCGGTGACTGCACACTCTACCAGAGGGATGGCAACTTCCTGGGCGGCTGCCCATCACGTGGCCCCGGATGTCATTTGTAAAGCGGCCTCTTGGTCCTCTATTAATACCTTTATGTCCCACTATTGTGTTGAACCTGCATCCCTTTCTTATGTAAAATTTGGTCTTTCAATCCTGTCGGCTGACAGGACAAATTAAACTATTTTTTGTTCAGCATACCCACCCGTGTGGTTTGGCTAGTTATTTCCCACACGTAGACTGCCATGGAGTCTGTCAGGAATAAGGAAAATTTATTACCAAATACTTACCGTAATTTTCCTTTCCTGATGGACTCCATGGCAGACGGAGTACCCACCCTGTAAGCATGGGCGTCCGCTGAACTTTTTCCAGGGGGGGGGCATAATTTTACAGTCACCTATGCTCAGCTTCTTTGACAATGTCATGAAGGGGCTTAGTCATTATCCCATAAAGCACAGGCACGTGCCCATGATATGCAGCCTCACTGTGCTGATCAAATGTAAAGTACAGAGGGTGTACAGTATATGTATATAGAAGGGGTGGATGGTATGGTATACAGAGGAAGGAAGGTGGGTATATACAGCTCTATATAAAGGACAGATGATGTATATCTGCAGTCAGTGATGATGGAGGAATACAGCAAGGATGATGGGTGTATATAGCTGTATACAGGACAGGACAGATGATATGATCTTTCCTATATCTGGCACCCCCTTCACTGATCATATCTGTATGCACTCAGCTGCCCCCCTCATCTGTATATATGTCAGCCCCCCCCTGTACACAAACAGCCTCCTCCCTTCACTTGTACTCACAGCCCCCACTTGTAAGGTCATGGTGGTCTTCCTTCTCCCAAGTCCTGTTTCCACATGTCCATTTGAAAATACATTACAGGCAGCAAAGCAAACACGAGGGCGCACGTACAAGAAGCAGCCAGAGGTGGTAGTAAAGAGCTCTGTAAGCTCTGTGATACTGATCTTGCAACAGCTGTGGAGCCGACTCACACAAACACAGAGAGAGTCAGCACAGCTACATATGCGAGCGTGGCAGACCCTTGCCGATTTCAGGGGGGGTCACTCGCCCCCCCTTAACCCTGTGAGCGGACGCCCATGCCTGTAAGCATGGAGTCGGCTAGTTACGGAACACCAGTACTGAAGGTGAGCAAAGCTTTATGGGTATGGGGTCCTATAGCATTGGAGAGGAGGCGGGATTAACCCACACGTAGACTGCCATGGAGTCCATCGGGAAAGGAAAATTACGGTAAGTATTTGGTAATAAATTTTCCTTTATTTAAACCTACAACGTCCCATTCACTCATTCACCCTTTATCTCTTTGACGTTTATTATTATTATTTAATATTATAGAAAAATAATATTTAGTCCATTAGGCTGCCATTAAAAAAAGTTTTAGAATTTGTACAAGTATTTGAACAGTTTTACGGACTGGGAGAGGAAGTAAAAAAAACTATGAGCTAATCAAAGTTCAAGGTTTACTTTACACAATGTTGTTGGAGCATGTAGGTTGGGACGGAATAGGGGTGACCTTACCAGTGTACTGCTTCTTTTTTTTTAATATCCAACCAACAGAATGAAGGGTGTCCTACCTAGACCAGTGGATCTCAACCCTGTCCTCAAGTACCCCCAACAGGCCATGTTTTGTGTATTTCTCTTAGATAAAATAGCTGTCCAAAATACCAAACCATTGACTCTGATTCAAAGCACCTGTGCAAGATAAAGGAAAACCTGCAAACATTGCCTGAAAATTACCTCAGTGTTAAAAGGGGTCTTAGGGATGGTTGAGAGATAATTTTTTTTTCTTCTATTTTTTTTTTTTTTTGTTAAAGCGGTAGTAAACCCATCCTGTAAAATTTCCAGGATATTACTCATTCTAAACTAGTCAACTAGTTTCTGTGTGTAGATCGCTTCCTACCTTCTTCCTTTTAATGCAATAGATAATTTTCTGAGCAATGATGTAATCGGCGCGTGTGCAATTAGTTCCATTTTTCTGGTGTTCTGCCGAAATAGCCAACCTGTCAAGATATCCAACCATGTCACTTCCAGTTACTCTCAAGCAGCAGATTTCGACGAGTTGGCTCTACTGCCCATGCGTGCGTGTACTAGGGTTGCCACCTCATCCCTTTAAAAAGGAACACATCTGAATTACACAGATTCTGAGGCTAATTTAATACAGATAAGGCACCAAGTGAGTTTAATTACCACCTTAATTGGCCACAGAACCTGTGTAATTAATATATGTTCCTTTTTAAAGGGATGAAGTGGCAACTCTAGCGTGTACACCCAAAAGAATAACAGAAACCCCCAGCAGCTGTTGGAGAACTTGACGAGCGCACGGCCAGTTGAGCCAACTCTTCGAAAATCTGTTGCTGGAAAGTCGCCGGAAGTGACGTTGTCAGGAAGGGCATGCCAGTGCCCAAAATGGCGGCCGTAGAGGTCGGCCTGTGACTTTGGTTCCTGCAGGGGCGCCATTGGCGTGCGTGCGCGTGCCCTTGCGCGCACGCTGCGGTGTGCACCCCCTGAGTGTTTGGCGCCAGACAGGCTATTTAAACTGGATCACTTCCCGGACTTAGGTGCTGTCCATTCTATAACGTTAGGTGTACTTACTTGACCCTGTTATCCTGATTCCTGCTTCCGTTTATCTGACCCGGCTTGTCCCTGACGCTCCTGCTCTCTGCCTGCACCCGACCCAGCTTGTTTGACCCTGCTTCCGCCTGCCGCTCCTGCTACCTTGCTGCCAGCCCACTACCGACCCGGCCTGCACCTTGACTTCGATCATGCCTCTGCTTTGGTTCCTGACGTACCCGATAGTGTATGACCCGGCCTGCCTACTTCTGCTACCTGCTGTCAGCCACTCCTGGACCTTCCCTGCACCAGTGTCTTCCTGCAATTCCTTCAGCAACTCCAGCCCAGCGACTCACCAGCGATCCTGCCAGGCACTCGTAAGACTTTGCACTCTTGAGCCTCCTATCTGCTCTATCAGGAGCTCGGAGTCAGAGCTGTAAGAGAGGCCATCCTCCGCACACCAGGCTCTACCGCCAGGGACGTGACAGACGTAGTTGGAGATTTTGACGAATTGGCTATTTCGACAGAACAGGGGGGGAGGAGGGGGGGTGTGGGTGATAGGGGTGAATGGATGGGACGGGTGGCTGGATGGGTGGATGCAGGTGGGTTTAGGACAACATGATAACCAACATAATCGAAACAATGCTGTGAATGAATATACACATAAGGGTGATAACCAATAAATACAAAAATTATTATTACAATAAGGAAAAACCCAACACACTAGCCAGTGTAATGTGAAACCAGTGAAAAACAATCCTAAATCCAAACTATAAGACCAGAGAAAATTCCATGAGGAAATGCCTCTGGATGGAAAAAATGTGAAATAAATAAAGTCTCTAGTGAAAAAAAAAAAAAGGGGGCTCTAGTGAAAAAACCCAAGAGTCCAGATAAGTCCAAATTGAAATGGTGGTGCCAGGAAAGGGTGACAGCAGAAAGCACCTCAGGTGGTCCCCAGCTCCTCACCTCAAGGCTATAGCTCGGATAGCCTGCAACAGCACCTCCCGGTGGAGGACAGTGATCCCTCGGCAGGGCAAGCAGCAGAGGCACTCCTCAGCGGTAAAGGTAAAACAGAAAAGAAAGCAAGTGAGTGACAAAAAAGGCGTCTAGTAGGCAACGAGTGTCACTTGTACATCCACTCACCACGGGGTGATGGATGATGGGCCTATCTCCCACGAACAGCGAGTTCGTACTTCTAATGGCAGATATCCTCTTCTAAGCTGGCCAGATGGTCACTCACAACAAGGGATCTCTCAGATGGCATACATGATAAAAGAAACAGACCATAGCGCAATCCCGCAAGGTAAAAAACACATTTAATAAAAAATATAAAACTCACATTTAAAACGATCCAAAAGGCACAAAACAAACAGACGTCAGGAACACACTGCGTCAGGCGTGTGGACTCTGTGGCTCCTAGGATCCTAGGAGCCACAGAGTCCACACGCCTGACGCAGTGTGTTCCTGACGTCTGTTTGTTTTGTGCCTTTTGGATCGTTTTAAATGTGAGTTTTATATTTTTTATTAAATGTGTTTTTTACCTTGCGGGATTGCGCTATGGTCTGTTTCTTTTATCATGTATGCCATCTGAGAGATCCCTTGTTGTGAGTGACCATCTGGCCAGCTTAGAAGAGGATATCTGCCATTAGAAGTACGAACTCGCTGTTCGTGGGAGATAGGCCCATCATCCATCACCCCGTGGTGAGTGGATGTACAAGTGACACTCGTTGCCTACTAGACGCCTTTTTTGTCACTCACTTGCTTTCTTTTCTGTTTTACCTTTACCGCTGAGGAGTGCCTCTGCTGCTTGCCCTGCCGAGGGATCACTGTCCTCCACCGGGAGGTGCTGTTGCAGGCTATCCGAGCTATAGCCTTGAGGTGAGGAGCTGGGGACCACCTGAGGTGCTTTCTGCTGTCACCCTTTCCTGGCACCACCATTTCAATTTGGACTTATCTGGACTCTTGGGTTTTTTCACTAGAGCCCCTTTTTTTTTTTTTTTTTTTTCACTAGAGACTTTATTTATTTCACATTTTTTCCATCCAGAGGCATTTCCTCATGGAATTTTCTCTGGTCTTAAAGTTTGGATTTAGGATTGTTTTTCACTGGTTTCACATTACACTGGCTAGTGTGTTGGGTTTTTCCTTATTGTAATAATAATTTTTGTATTTATTGGTTATCACCCTTATGTGTATATTCATTCACATCATTGTTTCGATTATGTTGGTTATCATGTTGTCCTAAACCCACCTGCATCCACCCATCCAGCCACCCGTCCCATCCATTCACCCCTATCACCCACACCCCCCCTCCTCCCCCCCTGTTCACTTTCAGCGCAGACAACACCCCCTTCTTTTACATATACATTTTTCTCTCTGCCCAGGACAGAGTGTCAGGAGTCTGCTGCAGAATCCCCAGTCCACCTTCCAGCCCAATTCCACTCCCACCCATCCCCCTTGGTAGCGCAGGAGTCTTTCCATATATCCGTATTTCGACAGAACGCCATCAAGCTCTTCATGCCGGAAAAATGGTGTTTACATGCCAGGGCTACGTCATTTCCTGGCGTCAGCCCCGAGATCCCGCAAGACTAGTTTCCCATTCACAAGCAGAGTGTTAACCCCATGTGACTGGGTACATCACAGAGGTTGTAGAGCTGGCGAACGCAACACAGGAGAGAGAATGAGAGAGCAGCATTACACAGGAGAGTTGCACTGCTGTACTGAGCACACGTGTGAGATTATGGACTTGGAGAGGGAGTAAGGGCAGAAGTTAGAATGTTGTTGGATGCAGAAGACAGCAGTCACTATGACGGTGGCTGCAACTGAAAAGGAGCTTTCATAAAAAGAATGTTTATTCAAGTAAGAAGCATTCCATATGCTTTGCCATGGCGGCGCTTTGACTTATAACAACTTCATACATTACATTATATGAAAATTAGGGTCGAAGCATCTGAGATTACTACAAATTTAATAAATAGTTTCCCAGATGTAAACTGAGTGGACTTTCTGACCTTGGTTCAGTTACAATATTTTCTAGAAAACATTAGCTGTATACGGCGTACTTTTGTTGTTCAGCATCAGTCTTTAGGGGCTGGGGAATATGCTGGTGCTATATAAATGAGTAATAACAATAACAACAACAATTTCTATAGCCAGTCCCTCCAGCATTTTCCTGGAAATCCTTGCAACTGCGATTAATAAAGTTCTGCCCTTCAACAAGCAGAGGTTAAACATTAGCGCTCCAGAAAGCAGACACATTACCACCGCTAATAACACTTGTAATAAAAGGAATGCCTGCAAAGATGATCTAATTTCTTAATGACACAAATTAAAGATTGAATTATGAAACCCGGGCTGCAGAAGTGGGAGATGACAGATTAGGATGACTCGAGGCTGCTTATGAGTGGATTTAATGAAATAATAAATGGCAAGTCATTTCTAGATATAAGAAAACATATCAGCCGTTCATGTAATTTTCATCTGTTTCCTCTGTGAGGCCCGCTGCAACGTCCGGTGTTTTTCTAAGAATACAAGACTTCCCATCATGCATAATCCACCATGGGGATGATTTATAAAAACCTGAATGTACTGCCTATAGCCACCAAGCAGATTACAAATATCATTGTTGGTGTTAATCGTTGAAAATAAACATTGAACAGGGTGTTACAGGCTTTGTAATTGCCTTTCTTTTCTTTCAGTACAATTGGGCTGCAAAGAGTCCCGCTGATCCGCAGCTGGAAAATGGACAGTACATGTTGAAGTAACTATTGCAATGCCAATTGAAGTAAATATTGCAATAAACAACTATTATTAAATAAATAGAACACAAAAAGTGTAGCGCTGAAATTATGTGAGGGATAAACATATAACACTGCAAAGCATCATACAAAACATGAAATGAAATAATATATGTAATACGTGAACCGTCACATAAATTAATCACCAAGTGTTCAAACGATCATATCAATAGATATGAATAAAGTGATTGAATCAAAGTGTCCAAACAAACGTAATGATGAGTGAAGGAGATTTTTGATAGCAGATCCACCACCAAAGAAAAGATGGGAGGCTTACCGGAAAGCGTGGACTCAGCTAAGTTTACACTTAATGAGTCACTAAAGCTTAATGTGATGGTATCCGGACATCAACCTTCCATTGGGAAACAGGGATGGGTTTTGAATAGAGACCAAATCTTCATGTAATAGATGAGGGACCAAAAAATTGCAGTAGTACCAGGACCGATACATATGACTCGTCAATTCTTTGCAAGGGATCCAAAATGCTCAGATGCAACAATTATGGGAGGAAAGAAATGGATGCAGACATAGTGTGATAACGTATAAACTTTTTACTAAAATACACAAAATCCAAATGGTTGCACTCACATTTCAGCAGGAAAATCAGAAGCATGTAAACACATCTAGCAGTAAAATCAGCAGAGGACCCGACGCGTTTCGATCAAACGATCATCATCTGGGGTGCTGACTAACTGCTATACTAGAACAATATATATAGCCATGCCCCCCTACCTTAATCATGGCTCCAGCTTCAAAGAATCATTGATGACAAATGACTTCCGGGTATGACGGTAGCGTGTAAACGGCGTGCGCTCCAAGACTCCCTCTGAAAGGGCTAGTTGGAGAGCAGCGCTGGACGTACAAGCATAATGACGTCAGGACGTACAGAAGTAACAACGTCTATCCGTCTAGCGTGGGCGGGCGCTGAGCTGTCATCACAGCGCTTCCGCCCTCACAACACACACTAATGACTGGATGCGCTCCAAGCCTCGCAGAGACAAAAAAGAGACTGGAGCGCATCACCAGATTTGCAATCACATGAGGACCACGTGAACCAATCAGGCATGCAGGCGCGCAAAGCTGGTATCCATGCTATCAAACCCACAATATGTCGGTCAAGCCAGCAAAGGCTGAGATTACATATGCAGGAAAAATTGTATGAAAAGTAAAAACGAGGGGGGAATGGAAAATAAATAAATAACAGTGCCAGGCAACAAATTGAAGTCACCTATTGAGGGTAACAGTTAGTGCCGATCACTTGGGAAAAACAGGAAAAAAGAGTATAAACCTGTGAATTAAAATAAATTATTATATACAGTCATGGGATTTAACTCCATAATGAGTGTATATATGACAACTAAAGTCTGATAAAACCAATGTGTCATAAAAAGCCTATAAAGCTTTAATGTCACCAATAAAAAATATTAAAATGAAAAGTAAAATTATTAATATGGAGCCGTGATGGGACAGGGGCGCACAACATAATACAACATCATGACTTATTAATGAAGGCATTTATGTCCCATTCGACATTGAGGCCATGTGGGACATATGTACGCAATTCATATATCCAATAGACCTCTAGCCGGGATACCCCTCTCGTTTTGGCTCCTCCCCTCCAAGGTGGTACATATTTATCAATAATCAGGAATTGAGTACCCTTAGGGTTACGTTGGTGGCATTCCCTGTGATGGAGGGGGTCCCCTATTGAGACTAGTGTCATGATGGTAAGTTGTAGGATGGTTATCATAATTACCTCTAGCCACATGGGGGCCTGAACGTTCATAAGAATAGGGTTGATTAGACTGCTGATGTTGGTACCCTACATTGGACTCATTACCCCTGTGTGGTGCATTATTAACATATTGTCTAAAGGGGGAATGATGGTACCCTCCCTTTTTTCCTCGTCCTTTATTCTTCCCTTTCTTAGTGTGAACCTCTTGAAATTGGTCAATGTGTTGAGGGGTACCCATACCTGAATAGTCTGGTGTATCATACACATAAACTTCTTGTTCTCTAGGGATGGGGAGCGGGCTGTTAGACATATCGACATTAGAGGATCCTGGGAAACAACAGGAGCTGGGGGAGTAGTTTGCCATTTATAGGCAACAAATGTACTGAAATCATCCAGATCTCTGATATATTTCTTTCTTTTCTTAATCTGAGCATCTGTGTCCCATTTAACTAAACGATTTTTTAATTCAACAGAGAGCTTCTGGAATTCATCAGAATCTTTAAAGGGTTCAATAATGATCCTAAGGTCCCTGATTTGTGTCTCTAATAATTTCATCTTCCTTTGTTTTCTAAGGAGTAATAACTCCAGAAGTTCCACGCCTTTGTCAGTGAAGAATTTACCCCACTCGGCCATGGACTCTTTGTCCGTGAGGCCATCATTGGGAGGGACATCCCACCTAAGGCGTCTCGGGACAATTTTAGCAACTATATACTGCTCAAAAGAAACGATGTCCCACCATGTTTTAACTTTCTTTTCAAAAATGTGTCCTAATTTTCTGAAAGAGTGGACCAATTTGTTTCCTTCTGCAGTGTTACCATTTCTAGAAAAGATATCACCAATTTTGATTTCTCTCTTCTCTAGGTATTGAAAAACATCCATATTAATGCAGCTAGTCTGTAGATATTGAGAACAGTGAATAATAAAAGAGAAAGAGCAGACTGCGCAAAGGTACAAGCAATTAGCAAAGCAGCTGAACACTGAAAGGTCAATAGAAATCCTTAAATGAAGTACATAGAAAAAAGCAGTGCAGCGCTAAAAAACAAACCAAAAAAAAGAAAAAAAACTAAAATACAGTAATAATAATAATAATAATATATCCTAGCCCAGTGATAACGATCCGTAAAGGCGTACAGGATGAAGTTTTTCCACGCCATGGACGGAGGCATCGTTCTCACAACACGTGACCATAGTTGGTCACATGACTTGCCTCCGTCCATGGCGTGGAAAAACTTCATCCTGTACGCCTTTACGGATCGTTATCACTGGGTTTGGATATGAGGTAAACATGGGTTCTATCAGTCCTTTGTATACACTTGTTTTAGATATTGCATGTGTTGTTGTGATCTCTAAACACCGGAAGGTTGCCTCTATACATTAGAGCCTATCTTTATGCTTACTGTCATTACATGTGCAGACTACTCGGTTCTGTTGGTATTTGTATTTATTTTGATACTTCCCATCGCTAGTGTGATGGTTTTGCTTTTACTATTTAAAGATGGGCGTACCCTCACCTGGGGGGGGCGGAGTTTGTCTTAATTGGCCTGATTAGGTTTTGCTGTTATATAATGAATCCTGACACAGTAGCCCCTTATCCGCTGAAGAAGTCCTGTGCCTGTGGACGATACGCGTGCGGGGGGCTTTCATTTGATGTCAGGACAGCCACCTACCTGGTCTTTTATTGTTGTATGCTCATTTCTATGCACTAGGATATAGTGCTTTGTTTGTGAGTATTTTTCTTTTATAATAAATATTACTGTCGTTGTGATCATACGGAGAGCACTATGTGTCGTTTTTATACCTTTCCATGACACCATTTCACGTGAGAGAGTGCTTCGGATGACCATCTATCACCTGGAGCCTTTTGGAGAAAGGGAGTGTCCAAGGAGACACCGCTGAATGTTTAATCCCCTGTTTTGAGGGACAGCGCATTTGACCTGCTGCTCACACACAGGTCCATTTGTTCAGGTGAGCGGCTTGTACTTCTATTTTAGGACACCTGTTTGCTGTGTTTGATGAGTTGCTACATCTGAATACCTCAGTGAAGCACAAGAGTCAGCTTGACTACTCCGATTGATCATTTTATATTTTTTTGGACTTGATATATTATTATTATTATTATTACTGTATTTTAGTTTTTTTTTCTTTTTTTTGGTTTGTTTTTTAGCGCTGCACTGCTTTTTTCTATGTACTTCATTTAAGGATTTCTATTGACCTTTCAGTGTTCAGCTGCTTTGCTAATTGCTTGTACCTTTGCGCAGTCTGCTCTTTCTCTTTTATGAGTCATATGTATCGGTCCTGGTACTACTGCAATTTTTTGGTCCCTCATCTATTACATGAAGATTTGGTCTCTATTCAAAACCCATCCCTGTTTCCCAATGGAAGGTTGATGTCCGGATACCATCACATTAAGCTTTACTGACTCATTAAGTGTAAGTCCACTCTTTCCGGTAAGCCTCCCATCTTTTCTTTGGTGGTGGATCTGCTATCAAAAATCTCCTTCACTCATCATTACGTTTGTTTGGACGCTTTGATTCAATCACTTTATTCATATCTATTGATATGATCGTTTGAACACTTGGTGATTAATTTATGTGACGGTTCACGTATTACATATATTATTTCATTTCATGTTTTGTATAATGCTTTGCAGTGTTATATGTTTATCCCTCACATAATTTCAGCGCTACACTTTTTGTGTTCTATTTGTTTTCTGTTGCAGAATTGATCCAATTCTGTGGTGTTGGCAGCTAATTTATGTTTAGTTAGGTAGCGCGGTGTTATATATACACTTGTATATATATATTTTTCAAACTATTATTAAATAAACTATATAACTATTATTCCGAAAAGGTGGTTATGGATTCCCTCTATTTATTGCATATATTTATTAACTTGTCTATTCCCATAGTTAGCTTGTCTATACAAACTCTGATAAGCACAATGATATAAGGTTATCTATGAAAGTAAACACAATGCTTAAAGCTATATATTTAATGTATTACCCAAGAAAATAGGAATATGCTAACCCTAAACAGCAGAATATCAAAAATACTTATCACAATCCGGTAGATATAGTCTCACAGGCTGGTTGCAGAACTGAGCAATGCCCCTTTGTAAAGTAGTGAACAGTCCTGGACAAAGCTCTAAGAATACTAGCCAGTGTTCCCTTTGTGTGGACCATCAGCTGATTTAAAGTACAAGAGAGGGGTAACTGTTTTAGGCACATTTTGGGGGGTTCGTACTCACAAGACTCACAAGGCTCCTGAAGCATCATTGGCAGCCTTCTCTCTGTGTGGTATCAGACCATATGCACTGTGTACTCTCCCTCTGTCAGCTATGGTAGGACCAACATCAGACACACAGACTTCGGGCTCTCAGGTCGCCCACCTGAGGCCACATAACAGTGTAATCTCTCTCAATCCAAGCCCTCAGGTTGCCCACCTGAGGCCACATGGCAGCAGGTGCCTAGGGAAGGCAGTGCATCTCCCCTAGCTGGTATAATCCTCTGCTAGGGAAGCCCAGGAGCTCATGTGCTCCCCTAATATAAATACAGGGATCCAACATGCCTAGGGGCACCTCCCCTTCCAATTGACTGAGGTCACATCGACATTCATGCTCATCTGCCTACTCTCCACCAATAGCCCAAAACCATCCTATGTTGCTAGGACGCAGTAACTTTTAGAAAGCATGAACAACACCAGAGCACACCGAGCAGCAGAACTAAATAATTGCGGCTTCTGTTAAGCAGCCAGCCCACATCAATTTACCTAGCTGCTCCTCTGTTAAGCAGAGGAGCCACAAAACTATTTTAACTACTCTAGCACCTATGTAGGAGGGTGCTACATATGAATCTCAATATTGATATTGAATATAAGTCAAGGATTGTTGTTTCTTGTCATTATAATATGTGAGTTGCGTGTATTGGAGATGCTATGGGTCACATATGTGCTGTGGCCACCATAATTTATTTTGTGAGCATGACAGGAATTATACCCCCTGTTGCTTCAAGTGAATGAGACCACAAGGACTTAAAGCAGGTGGTGAGATGGTGATACAACCCTTTCTCACCGCCTGTCAAATGCTCTCCAAGAAGCGATCTGCTCTCAGATTGCTCCTCAATGACCAATGCAAGTGTAATTGAGCCCTTAGTCAGGCCAGGTGCTGATTGACAACCCACAGGATTGCTATGCTCCCTATAACATTATTTCATTCCACTGTAGTGCAAGCAAGCATAACCTACATGAGAGAAGACATGTGCAAATTGTTTGCTACAGATTTATTAAAATGTATTTTGTTTAATCATTTTCTAACAAATTCCAAATTTTTGCAATATTTCGAATTCGGATCGATTGAAAAATGATCATGAGATTTAAATTCTGTGTGAAGAATAGCTGGTGTAAAGCAGTGGGCCCGGAAGTCGACTACTGTGTCCTTAACAACCGATGGTTTATAAGCTGTTAACGGGCTTCCCCACTGACAGCTGAAATGCAAACAAAACACTACCAGCAATAAAAAAATTCTGAAAAAAAAAACAGCGTGGGGTTCCCACACGTATTCCATACCAGGTCCTTCTGGCTTCCCCACTTACTGACGACCAAAGTAAGTGGAGAAGCCCGCTGAGAGCTGATGAGTCATCGATTGCTAAGGATGCAGCAGCTGGCTTCCCAGCTCACTGCTTAACAACTAGCTATTCTTCACACAGAATTCAAATCGGTCGATCATTTGACTGATCCAAATTTGAATCGTTATGAAAATTTGGAATTTGTTCGAAAATTAATAAACTAAATGAAATTTAGTCACAACTTAGCTCTGTATTCCAAATCAGTGTATCATCCTTGCCATGACACCACAGGAAACTGCATTAGGTAGACTTCAATGACAGGCTCAACAGAGATTTGTAGATGCACTACTTTAACCGCTTGCCGACCAGCCGCCGCAGTAATACGGCGGCAGGTCGGCATGGGTGCGCGAGAGCCCGTAGCTCTACGTCGCGCCTTTCGCGGCCACTAGGGGGCGCGTGCGCGCCGCCGGCGGCCCGCGCGCGCGCCCCCCGCTCGCCCCCGAGTCCCGTGCGTGTGCCCGGCGGGCGCGATCGCCGCCGGGCACACGCGATCGCTCGTTACAGAGCGGGGAACGGGAGCTGTGTGTGAAAACACACAGCGCTCGTTCCTGTCAGCGGGGGAAACGCTGATTTTCTGTTCATACAATGTATGAACAGAAGATCAGTGATTCCCCTAGTGAGTCCACCCCCCCCCCATACAGTTAGAACACACTAGGAACACACTTAACCCCTTCCCTGCCCCCTAGTGTTAACCCCTTCACTGCCAATGGCATTTTTATAGTAATCCAATGCATTTTTATAGCATTGATCGCTAAAAAAATGCCAATGGTCCCAAAAATGTGTCAAAAGTGTCCGAAGTGCCCGCCATAATATCGCAGTACCGAAAAAAAACGCTGATCGCCGCCATTACTAGTAAAAAAAAAATAATAATAAAAATGCCATAAAACTACCCCCTATTTTGTAAACGCTATAACTTTTGCGCAAACCAATCAATAAACGCTAATTGCGATTTTTTTTTTACGAAAAATATGTAGAAGAATACGTATCGGCCTAAACTGAGGGAAAAATATTTTTTTTTAATATATTTTTGGGGATATTTATTATAGAAAAATGTAAAAAATATTGCATTTTTTTCAAAATAGTCGCTCTGTTTTTGTTTATAGCGCAAAAAATAAAAACCGCAGAGATGATCAAATACCACCAAAAGAAAGCTCTATTTGTGGGAAAAAAAGGACGCCAATTTTGTTTGGGAGCCACGTCGCACGACCGCGCAATTGTCAGTTAAAGCGACGCAGCGCCGAATCTCAAAAAGTGCTCTGGTCTTTGAACAGCAATATGGTCCGGGGCTGAAGTGGTTAAAGTGATCCTGCCACTAACATAAAACCCCGAAAAAATAAATCTCCTTGCAAAGAAAATAATAAACATTTACCTTTATCACTTTTGGTTGTGTTTTGAGGACAGAAGAATATGTTGGTGCCCATTGATGTTGAGGAGAAATCTCATCTTGGGTAGGGGGACAATTAAGCTTCCTCTCTCCTCCTTAAAACCCCCAGATTATATTAGCTTCCTCCCACCTTTATAACCCTTCATTCCCCTTTCCTCCCTCAAAGACCCTCTATATGCCTTTAGTTCCCATAATCCCACAGAGCCCACTTCCCAGCTCTTCTTTCCTTCTTAATCCCACTGACAAATATGCCAAAGTGGTACTCTTCAAAGTGACACCACCGGCACCGAAGCAGGGACAATTTTCCCTTTTAATGACATGCCCAATGCATGATACAGGACATTTTTGGCCAATTTTCTTTTCTACTAGTAGTGACACCACTGATGAAGAGGCAGTTTTCCTTCCAGTGACATTACAGATGCAGGGAAATGTTTTCCTTTCAGGGACATCACTGACATACGGAGATTTTTTCCTTACCGTGACACCACTGATATGGAGCATTCTTTTCTTCCGGGGACAACACTGATACAGGTTCATTTTTAAACTACTAGTGACACCACTGATGAAGAGGCAGCTTTCCTTCCAGTGACACCACAGATGCAGGGACATTTTTTACTTTCAGTGACACCACTGATGCAGGGACATTTATCTCTTTCAGTGACACCACTGACACAAGGACATTTTTTCCTTCAAGTGACACCACTGATACAGGGACATTTTTTCTTTCAGTGACACCCCTGATACAGGGACATTTTTCCTTTCAGTGACACCACTGATACAGGGACATTTTTCCTTTCAGTGACAACACTGATTCAGGGGCATTTTTTCCTTCCAGTGACACCACTGATGCAGGGGCTTTTTCTTTTCTTCAAATGACACCACTGATACATGTACATTTTTACCTTCTAATAACACCACTGATGCGAGGGCATTTTTTTTTCCAGTGACACCACAGATGCAAGGACATTTTTTCCTTTGCCTCCGCTAGCCCCAAATTTTGGACTGAATTTAAACTCTTCAGTTTGCTGAACCACAACTATTGCTACAATTTCAACACGTCACAAACTTTTTTTTGGGGGGGGCTCATGTTGCCATCTTTGCCCTGGGCACTGGGTGACCTTTTCCTGGCACTGATACCACACAATTCTAGGTATCACATGCTTACAGATGCCTGAGCACAGATACTTTTATCAATAACCATTTGATGAGGTTATAGGAGTTTCAGGTGACACACTGGTGTAAGTTGTATATGCAATCTCATTTGTTTTATAACTTCATATCTGCCTACCTACCTATTATCTCCACACACAGTGAGTAGGAGGATCAGGCTCAGAGGATTTTTAATAACTATCCTTCTTCGTGACACATGATAAATGCCATACATGCAAATCATTCTAGATTTGTCACGCGCAAACCACGCAGACATTTGTCTCTGTCCCCTAAGAGATGAATGTCAGGAGGGTCACACGTGTCTTCATAAATACTAATGCTGTATTTCAGCCCATGTGTGATTACCATGTTTTCAGCTGGCTTTATAGAGGAACATACAAGAAGGATAATTATAATTTTATCAATGCTGACATCAACTTGCGGCAAGTTATTGCTATCTGACTAATAAACAGCAAGAAACTCATGCATTTTACTTTTTTTATGCATGTTGTAATTCATCATAACACAATTATGCTACAGGCAATCCATCAATCTAGGTTTTTGTATACATACTTTAACTAGCTACTATTATTTAATAGGAATAATCACACTGTCATTTTATTTAGCATCATATTGGTTAGAATAGGCTGAGCCTTCTATCTTATTTTAACGTGTAGCATTACCCCTGCAGAAGCCACTGTAGTTTAACAGGTTCTTTCCCAAATAAGTGTAGAGGCAGCCGGACCAACCCAAAGACCAGGGAGGGGCAGAGGGTGAATTAAAGCTAGAGATATGCTTTAACCACTTCACCCCTGGACCATTTAGGTGGTCTAAGACCAGGCCACTTTTTTCGATTCGGCACTGCGCCACTTTAACTGACAATTGCGCGTGCAACGTGGCTCCCAAACAAAATTGACGTCCTTTTTTCCTGGTTTTATTTTTTTGCGCTAAAAAAATTTGAAATTTTGAAAAAAATGCAATATTTTTTTTATTTTTTGTTATAATAAATATCCCCTAAAAATATATAAAAACATTTTTTTTCTCAGTTTAGACCAATACGTATTCTTCTGCATATTTTTGGTAAAAATAATCGCAATAAGCGTTTATTAATTGGTTTACGCAAAAGTTATAGCGTTTACAAAATGGGGGATAGTTTTATGGCATTTTTATCATTTTTATTTTTTTACTAGTAATGGCGGCAATCAGTGATTTTTTTTTTGTGACTGCGACATTATGGCGGACACAATAAGAACAAAAGATGATCAGGACAGCCGCATTCCAATCCAACGTAACTTTAATATAAAAAAATGGAAACGGGCACTACAAGTCACAGCAACGGAACCTAGGACAGTTGACGCGTTTCACACTAACTTCAGTGTTTACTCATAGCTTATGGCGGACACATTGGACACTTTTGACACATTTTTGGGACCATTGTCATTTTCACAGCGATCAATGCTATAAAAATGCACTGGTTACTGTGAAAATGACACTGGCAGTGAAGGTGTTAACCACTAGGTGGCGCTGTAGAGGTTAAGTGTTCCCTGCCTTGTGTTTCTAACTGTAGCGGGGATGGGCTCTCTCACATGACACTGATCTCCGCTCCGAGTACACAGAGCCGAGATCAGTGTCATTCTCACTAGGCAGTGCAAGGAGAAGCTTGTTTACACAAGCATCTCTCCGCTCTATACCTCCGTGAGACAATCGCGGTCCAACTCACGGGGAAGGCGGCAGGGTCACAAGTGCGCCACCGGTGGTGCACTCGCCACTACACGGCAGGCATTTAAAGGGCCACATACAGGTGCGTGATAAAACCTGTCCGTGCCATTCTGCCGATGTATATATGGCGTGATCGGTCCTTAAGCGGTTAAAGATACTTATGTTATATCTGTCCGAAGTTCAATCCTATTTCATTAGACAACCAAGTACTGACAGAGACATGAAGCCTGTTGGGATAAGGTCCACCACAAATTAAGATAGTAATTAAAACAGTTACAGCATTTGAACCTCAGACCAGTACAATTTCATGCTCATGGTTTCCATTGAATGCTATTTCTGGTACAATTCTTTTAGTCAAACACAGAAGAAAAAGCAAAAGATATGCTTTCAGGACCATGGACAGCAACCAAGAAATCAGCTGGAAATACTGTCTGTTCTTTTTTGTAAGCCATCTTGTGAGGTTTCAAATTGCCAATGCCATGTAATAAAGGATGTAAAAGAAAGGATGTAAACTCATATATCTGGGAATCAAAGAGTCTCTCTAAGTCTTTTCCTTTTTAGTTTTGGGGGAAAGTTCATTTTTTCTCTGTTTGAGTCCCTATTTAGGTAGATTCACCCTTCTTTTTGTACATTGTCATTGAAAGAGCAGGGAAATTCAACCTTTTGGAATTGTCCCCAGAGCACGAGGTAAGATGAAATATTCCAATAGGGATACCTAATAGGGGAATTTCTTCACTTTGGGAGATTTCCTCTTACAACCTCAAGTGTCTTTGGTGAAACTTCCCCAATGATATACAGCCAGGCACACATCAACAGTCTGCTCACATGGGCTCATTGAACAGTCTGTGACAGGGATCTTTAAACTACAGTCCTCCAGTTGTTGTGGAACTACACATCCCATGAAGCATTGTAAAACTCTGACATTCACAGACATGGCTAGGCATGATGGGAATTTTAGTTCCTGAACAACTGGAGGGCCATAGTTTGGAGACACCTGGTCTATGAGATGGATGTCTTATTGAGGTTTATTGCTTAAAGGGGCGTTCCAGCCAATTTTTATGTTTATTAAAAGTAAGCAGCTACAAAAATTGTAGCTGCTGGCTTTTAATAAACATACACTTACATGCTCCAGCGTTCCAGCGACGCGCTGGCCGGGGCTCCACTCCTCTCCCCCTCTCCCCAGCCGGCGTCTTCATTGTAACTGTGGGCACCCGGCCGTGACAGCTTTCGGCTTCACGGCCGGGCACCCACTGCGCATGCACGAGCGGCACTGCGCATGCGCGCGCGGCCCGGCGCTGCGCCATCCGATTGGACAGGCGATCGCCTAGGACCTGTGATGTGTCCTAGGCGATCACCTACAGGGAGGGGCTGAAGATAGGCGAATAAGCTAATCACCTAATCACCTAACCAGCCCCTAGGCAGAAGGAGGAAGTGGGACAGGAAGTCCCACTCCTCCTGAAGCCCCCACTCCCCCCCCCCAAAAAATTACATCCAAAATGTGGCATGTAAGGGGGTGAGGAGTGGGTTAAGCGGAAGTTCCAATTTTGGGTGGAACTCCGCTTTAAAGAACTTTAACAGATGAGAGATGGTGGGGTATGAGATATTCCAAAATGTTGGCTCAAGGCTCAGAACTATGAGGTAGTTTGAAGCATAGTTAAAAGTCCCACAGCTGGGGATAATGAGATTTCAGGAGACTACATTGGCTCATGGCTGGGGACCGACCATGAGGTATTTTTCAGGACAGTAAAAGTTTCTACTTGCACATTCTAGAGCAGATACATCCACAAGCTTGATCCCTTAGCATAGAAATCCAGCATCCAGTCCAAAGGTGCCTCAGGGGAAAGCTCACTGATCTAACCCTGACTGGGCAAAATACAATATGTTCAGGGCTTCAGGCTATTTAACACCTCTCAGACCACCGTCTGGCCACATCTCCCTATAGGGACTGGCCAGGGCATAGTAAATATTGAGGCCAGTCCTTTGAATCTCCTGCTCTAAGCTCTTGAAGTTTTTCTCAGAGTTGGGGGAACAATCCAACTTCTAGCCTGTAAAACCATGAGCAGACCAAGGCAAATGATCACCACTCCTCTGATTATAGAGCAAGCCAAAAACAAAATTTGCCTACAATCCTATATTAGAAGAGTTCTACAAATGTCTTGTTTTCTGTGTGGTTACTTGAGCTATATCAGCCTTTGTCAATCAGGGTTCCGCAAAAACTTTGGATGCCTCTAGAGGTTCCTTGATCACTGAACAATGGTGGATTGTTTTTGTGCCTGATGGTGCCTACACAGTTCTGACAATGACATCACTTGTTAGAACAGAGGAGGCCAGTGGAGCCTCTCCTCTCATCTGGGGGTTGGGACAGACCTAACTGGGACAGGGGCTTTTGTAGGGGACTGCAGGGTAACCTCTTGCCTACTGACTATAGACCAGGAGTCTCCAAACTATGGCCCTCCAGGTGTTCAGGAACTACAATTCCCATCATGCCTAGTCATGTCTACGAATGTCAGAGTTTTACAATGCCTCATGGGAGGTGTAGTTCCACAGCAGCTGGAGGGCCGTAGTTTGGAGATCCCTGCTATAGACCATGGCATTTGAGAGCAATTCAAGCATTCAGGAAGCTGTCCTGTTATTTAATACAAGATGATATTACCACTTTTACCAGTCAAGAATGCCATGATGATCTCTGAAAATCAGTGAGAAGATGGATGAGAAAAGAAAGTTAATGAGATTTGGCCAATCCTGGGTCTTCTTGAATACCGGTGCTGAACTGTCTGGGTGGGCACTGACTCAAGTCACCTAGGCATGTCTAGGTGGCTAGTTGTTAATTAGCTTACTGTTTATTAGATCACTGTTAGTTGCTAGCTGTTGATTAGCTTATTATTTATGTTTATGTTTATGTTAGCTGTTCATCAGATGTACTGATATTATTGTACAGTTGCATTGTTTAGGATTATTGATCAAGCTCTTACCTGATTTTGTGTGGTATAAATTCTGTGTAGTTACAATAAAGTTTGTTCCAGTTTTCATCTAAGCTAGTGTCGTCTAGTCCTTGGGTGTAATGCTCAGCTATAATACATTGTTTCTGGTTCCAGAGTGGGGGAAGCTGTATCTTGGCGGAAGCACCCAGCCTAGGTGCCAGGAGGTCTGTCACAGGGGTCCTTTTTTCACTGACTAGCAATGTATGAGGGTTCCTTCTCCAATTAACCACCATATTAAAAGTATCCTTCTCTCAATGACCACCAATATAACAGAGTCCATTTCTCACCAATGTATGGGGCCTCCTCTGCTGACCACCAATAAAAGAGAGCGCTTTTTCATTGACTAAAAATGTCATAGGGCACATTTCCATTGACCACCAATGTAATGAACAGGTCATACTCCACCAGTGTATGGAGGTCCTATTCTGACCAAAGTAAGGGGTCAAAAACCTTATCTGCTTCCAGGTGTCAAAAAAGTTATGCCACATTCTCTATTCTTGAATTTATTATAGTTACGTGCTAATGTACCATGAGCTGTAAATATAACTATGTTTCCCTGGGGTACCCCTGCAACTTAAGGTTCCTTCATGATTAAAAAAAAGTTGAGAAAGACTGATCTAAACTAACCACATTGTTTATCTAAGAAAATTATCAGGCATTACATCTCTAGGGTTACAGCCACACCTTTCTGATTTAGTCTGAACATTTTTAATAATATAAAGTACAAAGTAGTAAATGGTTAGTAGTGTTGAGCGGAATACGCCATATTCGATTTCGCGATATTTCGCGAATATATAGAAGAAGATTCGCGAAATATTCGTTAATATCGAATATTCGTAATATTTTATCAAAAAAAATATTTTGCGAAATTTCACTAATGCAAATGCAAAATTTTGCTAATGCAAAATTGATTGCAAAATTCTCGTCTGCGCATGCGCGCGAACAACACGCGAAAAACGGAAATCATTTCCTATAGGAAGCACAATGCTAAGCTCTAAGATCGCAATACACAGGTCTGATGCAAAAGAAGGGCAGAGAAAGTATTCACGAATATTCGTAATACGAATATTCGCATTGCGAATATTCGGCAACATAAAAGGATCGCCTCAGCTACTCCGCCCATGGTCTCTAATCATACCAGCAATGCTTTTAGGCGTCGATGGAGATCACTAGGATGTGATCTGTTTTAACAATAAATTTGAAAAAATGTGAATATTCGCCGCAATATTCGATTTATTCGTGAATACTCGAATATGCAATATTCGTAACGAATATTCGCAATGCGAATATTCGTGAGCAACACTAATGGTTAGAACACCTCTCATTCTTTATTGCTTATTGTGTCTTGTCTAGGAGATTTCCCTTCACTTACTGTCCTAGAGACACAACTGGAAGTTCAAGGAAAGCTCTCCAAAGTGAGCAGACATCCCGATCTATACAGCTGCCACTGGAAAAGGCATCCTTGGTAATAACTGTAAAAATGTGGATTTCTCATTACTTTCTGTACAGGACACAATGATAACCAGGACAAAAAAGAGGGGGAGAATCTTCCCAGTAGGGACCTTAACTGCAACTGAAAAAACATGCCAGGGGCTTCAACCTTTTTTGACCCAATTAGAAAAGTACAAAAAATATTTTGTTCACAATATACTACATAAATGCAAAAACGCTTGTAGCAAATTGCACCATTTGTAGGGATGAAGCTTAGGCTTAGCCTGGGCTCACAGTTCTACAGCATTAAATGTTATTTCATGAGCATTGTTCAGTGCAGAAGTAAGGACCACCACTACCATTGGAGGAAAAGAAGAAGGTCCTGTGCTGTTACTGGACCAACCAAAAGACTAGGGAGGGGGAGGGTAAATTAAAGCTGGAGCTATGCTGTAAAGATACTTATGTTATCTGTCCAAAGTTCAGTCTTATTTCATTAGGCAAGTACTGACAGAGTCATGAAACCTGTTGGGATAAGGTCCACCACAAAGCAGGCCAGAAAGCATGAAGCAACTAAAGAAATGCAAAAAAAGTTCAAAACAAGTGAACATAATGTACCTTTATATTGTTTTTTTACCCAGAACCCTGCATTTACGACATATGGTCTCCCACAGTACACAGAACATGGTTAAAGCTTGTAGGAGAAGTTTTCTGACTGTCCTATGAGGCTGCAGGACCGCTGACTCTCTGTCTGGACAGTGCTGATTGGTCCTGTGCTGATCACATGCACCCTCCCAAGAAAAACTCTCTAGCAATACACACCAAACTGAGCATGTGCAGCCTGACTCAATAAACTGTGTTATCAGGAAATTATGAGGGGACAGTGTAAAGAGGGGATGATCAGAGAAGCTAGGATTAAACAGCCTTTTTACACAATGTGGAGGAGTACCCCCTTTGGTTCCACAGTAAGTATAACAAGCATGCTTTACTGCATATACAGCCTAATTTTACTGTAGTGGGTTTAGTATAACTGTAGTGTTGGTTGAGTGGAGAGGGATTAGAACACCTGTCAGACTTTTATTGCTGTTTCCTCAATAGGGAGATTCATCACCATCTGTCCTGTTACCATTATCATTGAAAGTGAAAGTAAAAGAAAATTAGACATGTGCAGACTGGAATATTTTGTTTTGTTTTTTCGTTTTCGTTTGGAAAATACATTTATTTAGTAACTCCCGAAAATCGTTTTGATTTATTTTGTTTTTCGTTGGGGAATAGCTTTCGTCCGAAAATCCAATACTACTTGGTTTCTGTCGAACGGTCAAAAGAATATTCGACGGAACGTCGAATCTTTAAGTCGAATCGTACTTTTCCGTTCGAATATTCCGCCTACAAGAATTCTAATGTTGTATGACTAGTAATAATGTCGAATCTATTTTCTCATAAATCGAAATCTAATCTCTGTAATGTCGAATCTATTATTTCTTTAGTGTCGAATCTTTTCTCTATGATGTCGAATCTTTTCTCTATAATGTCGAATCTTTTCCCTATAATGTCAAATCTTTTCTCTATAATGTCGAATCTTTTCCCTATAATGTCAAATCTTTTCCCTATAATGTCAAATCTTTTCCCTATAATGTCGAATCTTTTCCCTATAATGTCAAATCTCTCTATATCAAATTTTTACCGCAACGAAAATGAAAATAAAGCATTTTTTATGTCGGATCTTTCGGTTTTCGTTTCTTGCGCTTTCGTTATCGTTTGTTAAAACGATAACGAAAAAAAAAACGATTTTCGGATGAAAATGCATTTTAACGAAAACGAATGCACATGTCTAAAGAAAATCCTAAATTTTGGGTTGACACCCGAACAGTAATGGAGGTAAAGCCTTCCAATGGGAACACATATGGCAAAAAAAAACCTCCCTTACTCTTTCCTAAATGAAAGAAAAAACGTTTTTTCAGGGGGAGAAATGACTGACAAAGTATGAACAGCGATCTGTCATTTCCCCTAGTCAGTCCCATCCACCCTTCAGTTAGAACACACTTTAGGGAACATAATTAACCCCTTGATCGCCCCCTAGTGTTAACCCCTTCACTGACAGTGTAATTTTCACAGTAATCAGTGCATTTTTATAGCGCTGATCGCTGTAAAAATACTAATGGTACCGATAAAAATCGTAAATTGCCGCCATAACTAGTTAAAAAAAATATATAAATAAAAATGCCATAAAACTATTCCCTATTTTGTAGATGCTATAACTTTTGCACAAACCGATCAATATACGCTTATTGTGATTTTTTTTTAACAAAAATATGTAGAAAAATATGTATCGACCTAAACTGAAGAAAAAAAAATTTTATATATATAATTTGGGGATATTAATTATAGCAAAAAGTAAAAAATATAGATTTTTTTCAAAATTGTCACTCTATTTTTGTTTATAGAGCAAAAAAAATACGTAGAGGTGATCAAATACCACCAAATGAAAGCTCTATTTGTGGGAAAAAAGGGCGTCAATTTTGTTTGGGAGCCACGTCGCATGACCGTGCAATTGTCAGTTAAAGCGACGCAGTGCCGAATCGCAAAAAGTGGCCTGGTCATTGGTTTGCCAAATGGTCCGGGGCTGAAGTTCTTAAGCACTGTGTTCTTTTTCTATTCGACTCCATACTCCTCTATTCCTGATCAGTCATGAGCTGTGTATCCAGGACCACAGAACCCCATCCTCACTCTCTTTAGGGTACTTTGTTTAGTCAGGTGATTATGAAATATGACATATGCATATTTAATAATAACCATTTGAGGTCAGCAGGTGGGGAACAAACATTAGCACCAGTTTTTTGATTTTCCAAAAAACAGCACTGCTGAAAAAAAGGCCTTAAATGCAGAAAATAATAGATTGCACACAAACCTTAATGATCCAGAAGATCAAAAGTGTTGAGTGTAACAGTGGTTACAAGGCTGCTTCATCCCCTAACAATATAAAAACAAACAAAAATGTCTCTTGTGGCATTTTTTTTCCCGCAATTATGTACAACCAGAAAAGTTTTATAAAAATACAAAAGTTTATTTATACAATAAGATAACATTGTCCTGGTCTTTACAGTCCAATTCCTGTTCTGTTATGCAATAAAGAAATTGTACAAAACAACATTGTAGGTTTACATACAATTTATATATTTATTTAGGAATACATAAAAAAAATTAAAGCATAAAATCTAAGTTTATTAAAAAAAAATAATAGAAAACACTAATAAAAAGCCATTATATTTTCTCTTTAAATTCCTTTCTATATTGGCTGAAATATTAAGGTTAACTTCTTGAATGTGAGATTTTTGAAAAACGAACAGTCTGCTCACTGCTGCTAATTTTATTTTCCAGGACACTCTTGGGACCCTCAGCGCATCAGAGAGAAATGTTGTTGCTTGACTTTGTGTATCCTCTGCTCAGTAGTTTTATTTGTACAACGGGATAATTATTTCTTGTTGCAATCTTTACATAGCAGACTTTAGTCTCAGAGGCCAAAACTGGTGATTAAAATCTTGCTTTAATTTGAACTTGGATGAAGTTTTGCTTCTACCCATAAAAAAAATCTGGTGCCTGATCTAAATCTGGTAAAAACATTCCCCTGTTTCACAGTTAAGTCTCGCTTTATGTGAAGCGATTGTGATAAGTTGCAATAGTATACTGCGCTATAGACCTATAGACAGGGACGCCATCAGGAATTATAGGGCCCCTAACACAGCTTCAGGCATGGGCCCCCTAGAGCAGAGAACCGTGGGGGGGGGGGGGGTGCTGCCACATGAATTTATGAACCGGGGGGGGCATCGCCGCCGCTAATTGAGAAGCGGGGGGGGGGGGCCCTTTACAAAAAATGTCATCCGGGACCCTAAACAAAAGGGTCTGGTCTCGGGAGGCAAAAGCAATGTCCGCCGGCCACCTGCGACCCCTTCCCTGCCAGTGTCATTAGTAAAGTAACAGTGCATATTTTTAGCACTAATCACTGTTGGTGTCACTGCAGTCCTGATAAAAATCGTTGATCGACGCCATTACTAGTAAAAAATAAATAAATAAAAATGCCATAAATCTCTCCCCTATTTTGTAGACGCTAAATCTTTTGTGCAAACCAATCAACATACGCTTATTGGGGTGGTTTATGAAAAATGTGTAACAGAATACATATTGGCCTAAATTGATGAAGACATTTTTTATAGCAAAAAGTAAAAAATATTGCCTTTCTTTCAAAATTGACGCTCTGTTTTTGTTTATATCGCAAGAAAAAGAAAAACGACAGTGGTGATCAAAAACTAAAAAAAAGCTTTATTTGTGGGGAAACCCATCAATTGTGTACAGCATTGCACAACCACACAATTGTCAGTTAAAATAACGCAGGCCTCCACTCCACTGTGCTCCACTATCCCAGGTCTCCGTTATCCCTGTCCTCCACTATCCCCGTCCTCCACTATCCCCGTCCTCCGCTATGCCAGGCCTCCGCTATCCCAGGCCTCGGCTATCCTTGTCTTCCCCTATCCCAGGACTTCACTATCCCCATCCTCCGCTATCCCTGTCTTCCCCTATCCCAGGTCTCCACTATCCCCATCCTCCGTTGTGCTCCACTATCCCAGGTCTCCGTTATCCCTGTCCTCCACTATCCTAGGCCTCCACTTTTCCCGTCCTCCACTATGTCTGTCATCCACTATCCTGGGCCTCCATTATCCCTGTCCTCCGCTATCCCAGGCCTCTGCTATCCCTGTCTTCCGCTATCCCTGTCTTCCCCTATCCCTGTCTTCCCCTATCCCATCCCCTGCAGGGATGCTGACACAGGGCTTTTCCAAGAATCTGACCTCCTAAGAGGTTTTCGAGTATCCTGCACCCTCAACCGTCCTCTCTTTATTTGCTCAAGCTCTAATATAAATCAGTTCTTTCTACAACGTTGTTATATTCTTCTTAATCATTTCAAGCCCTGATGATGGGGGGCTGGTGAGTCCCCAAAATGTGTTGACTACCCCTGTGACTCTAACTTTGGAAAATCAAAATAAACAATTTATAATGTCTCCACTGTCCAAGACAAATGCCTAAAAGGGCCTCTTGTTATGTAAGCTTTTCCCCTGAGTTAGTTTGAGTCTAGGTTCACACTGAATTGGGCTTTGAAATCGTGTGACTTCACTTAAAATCGTGCAACTTTAGGTGCGACTTGGCTTACATCTGTGTGACTTCATGCACGGATGTCTATGCAAGTCACACCTGAAATCGCCAAAAATAGGTGCAGCACCGCAAAGTTGACATTGCACTAATTTGAACAATTCCATTGCTGACAATAGGGTGTGACTTGTCATGCGATTTGACTTGTCGTGCCGATGTGAATGGGGGGCTGAATGCAGTATTTGTGTGCTTCACTGGCGTGCACCTTTAAAGGTTTAGCGTAAAAGAGTAAATCATTTTTTTTGCACGCACACCCCTGTTCCTGCTCTTTCAGATTTCCAGTCTGATGCAGAATCATAGAGGAAATTGATTTCATATAATCTATAATTCATAGGCTGAGGTCAGCATATTTTTACAGCGGTCAGGTGGTTGCATGGCTTTATTAGAAGCACATAAGCCCATTAACTAGATGGAAAAAAAAATCAGGCTTGAGATGATGGTCTTTCATTCAGGAACTGCAAATCCCCCAGGAACAATTTAGTCCTAATAATATAATTTTTTCCCTTTGTTCCTATTCGACAATAAACTGTTGTCAAAGTAATGTTAGGTTAACATAAAAAGATCCTAGACATGCCTCAATGTTTTTATTGACATCATGTCCACAAAAGAGATTGCAAAGGATATAACAAGTGTTGCGTATCCTCCACTGCGTGAAATACATACAAAATATGTAGTAAACCAAAAATTTGAAAATAAAGAAGATATAAAAGGCGTAATCCAAAGAGCTTCACAGACTTGATAAATTGCTATTTTTGGCATTTTTACATGAGAAAAATACATATAGGGTCACATAAACCTCTCCTTTGTCCCAGCGCTTGGTCACCACTCCTTACCACCAAGATATCCATGC
The DNA here is from genome assembly GCA_029574335.1 of Rana kukunoris. NCBI lineage: Eukaryota > Metazoa > Chordata > Amphibia > Anura > Ranidae > Rana > Rana kukunoris. The sequence goes on along the minus strand of CM056052.1, from coordinate 68,442,215 downwards.
TGATGTTCCTGCAACAAACAGCTTGCATTTAGACGCAATCATCTGTCCCTTACTATAATCGCTGGCTGTGTGATTACATTCAAACACGTGTGGACAGTTAGGGGCGCCGTCGGGCTGTCATTGCTTTTCACAGGATCAAGGGCCGCAACAGTCCACATCCATCTGTGCATTCAGCCACAGGACTCCACTAGACTGCTGTAGATGGAACATGTTTGCTGCGTAAATAAGGCCTTACAGAAGAGAGAACATTTCCCCTCTCTTCATAGGTGAGACTTATTTTTTAGTTCAAAGAGATGTACATGGCAGGGCTGATAATACTGCTTCCGATGTCAGCTTACTAGATTTTTTGGGGGTTATATTTTTTTTAACAGATATAACAAGAGATTTTCAATGCTATATTACCAGACCAAAAGAGAACAAATACGAGAAGTTAATTATTAGGGGGTGTATACAGTTCAATCCAGGACTAGTAGTAAGTGGTTGCAGATAGTAGAGGTAAAGTAAAGCGTAACGTGTAAAGAACTGAGAGAGAGTGCACAGAGTGCAAAGACTGAGTGCATGAAATTGAATTCACTTACCTGGAGAGTGCATGGAGTGCAAGGACTAAGTGAGAGCGCAGGTACAGTCTGTGTTCCCCATTGTAGGTTGCGCCTAGTTCTGGGCCTGTAACCTTTCGACAATATATTGCTCTTGCTTATTTTATACTTGTTTACTATGTTTACTGCACCGTGCTCACGTACAAATAGTGTAAGGAGTGAGAATGCACAGGACGGAGTGCAAGGACTGAGTGAGAGTGCACGGAGTGCAAGGACTGAGTGAGAGTGCACGGAGTGCAAGGACTGAGTGAGAGTGCACGGAGTGCAAGGACTGAGTGAGAGTGCACGGAGTGCAAGGACTGAGTGAGAGTGCACGGAGTGCAAGGACTGAGTGAGAGTGCACGGAGTGCAAGGACTGAGTGAGAGTGCACGGAGTGCAAGGACTGAGTGAGAGTGCACAGAGCGCAAGGACTGACTGAGAGTGGACAGAGTGCAAGAACTGAGTTACAGTGCATGGAGTGCTAGGACTGAGTGAGAGTGCACAGAGCCCAAGAACTGAGTTACAGTGCACGGAGTGCAAGGACTGAGTGAGAGTGCACGGAGTGCAAGGACTGAGTGAGCGTGCACAGAGCGCAAGAACTGAGTTACAGTGCACAGAGTGTAAGGACTGAGTGAGAGTGCACAGAGCGCAAGAACTGAGTTACAGTGCACGGAGTGCTAGGACTGAGTGAGAGTGCACAGAGCCCAAGAACTGAGTTACAGTGCACGGAGTGCAAGGACTGAGTGAGCGTGCACGGAGTGCAAGGACTGAGTGAGAGTGCACGGAGTGCTAGGACTGAGTGAGAGTGCACAGAGCCCAAGAACTGAGTTACAGTGCACGGAGTGCAAGGACTGAGTGAGCGTGCACGGAGTGCAAGGACTGAGTGAGCGTGCACGGAGTGCAAGGACTGAGTGAGAGTGCACGGAGTGCTAGGACTGAGTGAGAGTGCACAGAGTGCAAGAACTGAGTTACAGTGCAAGAAATGCAAGGACTGAGTGAGCGTGCATGGAGTGCAAGGACTGAGTGAGAGTGCACAGAGCACAAGAACTGAGTTACAGTGCACTCTGTGCAAGGACTGAGTGAGAGTGCACAGAGGGCAAGGACTGAGTGAGAGTGCCCAGAATGCAAGGGCCGAGTCAGGAATTTTGGCACATTATTGACTCCAAATAGTTGTCTGATTGGATGCTGAAATGCTGCAAGATTGTAGGCAGAGTGGACCAATAAATAAGGTGGCCCAAGGGGACAGCACAGTGGTGTAGTGATTAGCACTATCCCCTAGCAGCAACTAACTGGAGTTTGCATGTTCTCCCTGTGTTTGCGTGGGTTTCCCCCGGGTACTCCGGTTTCCTCCCACACTCCAAAGGCATGCTGGTAGGCTAATTGGATCTTGTCCAAATTTGCCCAGTATATATGTGTGTAAATGACCGCACCAGCCAGGAAGACACTGGCTGCAAAAAGCGCCTAGAGGCGATTCAGTTTGCATGTGTAGCGCTATACAAGTCACTCATTCATTCATTAGGGCTTGCCTGGATCATGTTTTAGGGCAGGTATAAAACCCCACTAGCTAGAGACAGGAAATGAGGTTTAGGGTGAGAAGGGACAGAACAGGGCCTTCTTTCTGTGTATATTACACTCCAGATACAGGAAAAGTGGAAAGGACAGAGTAGGTGCACAGGTGCTTATGAAAGTAGCTGAGCTAAGGCTAAACTAGTGACAATGTTGAGGCAATTAAGAAATATTAAAAGAAAATAGAGAAGAGAGGAAGGGAGAGAATAACTACTAAGGGGGTGATATTACTTTGCAGTGTACTTTTCCTAAAGCTGCTCCAAAAATATTTAGCAATTAATAAATTCATACAGAACTGTTCTCTAAAATAACACTTTCAGCTATGCATCTGTGAAGCACAGAATGAATTGCTTAATAACAAAGTTTTACATAAAATGCTGAAATAAAAAAAAAAAACGAAGTTTTAGGCCTCATGTACACAGGATGTTAAAAAGCGTACCTAAATCCACATTTTGCAAACATGTTTAGGCACGTCAAGCATCTAAGCCAGGGATCTTCAAACTACGGCCCTCCAGCTGTTGCGGAGCTACACGTTCCATGAGGCAATGTAAAACTCTGACATTCACAGACATGACTAGGCATGATGGGAATTGTAGTTCCTGAACAACTGGAGGGCCGTAGTTTGAGGACCCCTGATCTAAGCGTTCATTCATTATATTGGCCATAATAATTATTTATGGCCATTTGAAAACATTAACACTCTAGCATTTAGGTGTGTTTACATGCGTTTAGGCGCATTGGGCTTTTTTTTGCGGCAAAACCTTTCTCTCTTGAAAGTGCACTCTAAACGCTCCTGCCTCCGCAGCTGTAAATGCCTATGTGTGCAAGGACACATAGCATAATACAAAGGAGCATTTAGAGGGAGAAAGAAAAATGACAAATGCACTAAAAAGTGGAATTTTTGATGCCCAGTGTGACTGAGGTCAAAAGCACATATTGGGCCAGATTCAGGTAGATGAGAGCATCTTTGCTCTGGAGTAACGCTTCTCATTTACGTTACTCTGCTGAAATTTTAGGAGCAAGTGCTGTTATTCATGAAGCACTTGCTCCTAAAGTTGCGGCAGCGCATCGCAAATGAGCCGGCGGAATTCAAATTGGGCGGGTACGGGGCGTGTAGTATTCAAACTAAGCGCGATCCCGCGGCGAACGTACTGCGCATGCGTCGAGTGTCAATGCATCCCAGTGCGCATGCTCCAAATTCTGTCAGTGAACGTCAATGACGTCACATCCCCATTCATGAATGTTTTACGCAAGCGACGCGATTTGTTTTTTTTCCGACGCGATGACGACGCCTATACTTAACATAGGATATTCCACTAGGGGGCTGCTTTATCTATACGCCGCGTATCGCTTGCGGAAACGTCGTAAAGTCACTGCGTCGCGCCCGAAAAAGATCGTGAATTGCCGATTCCCGCTCATTAACATATTTTTTGAGCCTAAATCGGCGGGAACGCCCCCGGCACCATTTTTAAGTTGAAGTAACGATGCGATGGCGAAATTCATTTACGCTGCTCGCATCGGAACTCCAACCCGGCGTTTCTTTTTTTCTGGTTACAGAAAACAAAAACGCCGGCTTAAAGTGACAGTTAGGCTGGCGGATCCATTGATCCGCCAGCCTAAGGCCGCGTACACACGAGGGGATATGTCCGCTGAAAACGGTACGATGGACCGTTTCAGCAGACATCTCCGCTCGTGTGTATGGGCTAGCGGACAGATTTCTCCACCCGACAGATTTCAAAGCATGCTTTGAAATCTATCCGGTGGGAATCTGTCCGCCCGACATGTCTGCTGGTTAGTACACTTACCAGCAGACATGTCGGCCCCCACCGCCGCCGCGCCGCTGCCGAATGGATTCGGCGCATGCGCGGAAGTGTTTTACTTCCTGGTGCGGTGACGTGGCGGTGACGCGGCGGCGTCAACGTCACCGCCGTGTCACCACTACGTCACCACGCCGTCCGGCGGCGGGGAATTTGATCCGATGGTGTGTACACGCCATCGGATCAAACTCCCGATCGGACATATCCGATGGAAATGGTCCGCGGACCGTTTTCATCGGATATGTCCGATCGTGTGTACGCCGCCTAACTCTACCTGAATCTGGCCCATTGTGGTTGATTTAAAAAAAACTGGAGAGTAGAAAATCTGGTTCACCTGTGCTTGGTAACCAATCAGCTCCTAACTTCAGTTTGTTCAATTACAGTCTTTGTTACCCTGAAAAGAAAAAAAATGGATCCTGTATCTTTAACCACTTCAGCCCCGGAAGAATTTACCACTGACCAGGCCATTTTTTGCAATATGGAGCTGCATTGCTTTAACTGACAATTGTGAGGTCTTGCGACAAAATGTATGTCCTTTTTAACCACAAATAGAGCTTTCTTTTGGTGGTATTTGATCACCTCAGTGGTTTTTATTTTTTGCGCTATAAACAAAAGAAGAGCAACAATTTAAAAAATATATATATATTTTTTACTTTTTTGCTATAATATATATCCCCAAATAAATAATCCCAGTTTAGGTCAATATGTATTCTTCTACATATTTTTGGTAAAAAAAAACGCAATAAGCGTATATTGATTGGTTTGCGCAAAAGTTATAGCGTTATAGACACTTTTGACACATTTTTGGAATCCTTGACATTTATTCAGCGATCACAGCTAAAAATAGCCACTGATTACTGTATAAATGTCACTGGCGGGGAAGGGGTTAACACTAGAGGGCGAGCAATGGTGGTTAAATGTGTTCCCTCAGCGTGTGTTCTAACTGTGGGGGATAGGACTGACTGGGAGAGGAGACAGATTGTTGTTCCTAAGCATTAGGAACACCAGATCTGTCTCCTCACCCCTGACAAAACGGGGGGTTGTGTGTTTACACATACAAATCCTCGTTCTGGGTCTGTCAGGGACAATCGCGGGTGCCAGGCAGATATTGTGGCAAACGGGCAAGCGCATCAGCTCCTGAGTGACGTGGCACGCGCGCCCCTATATCCCTTAAAGTGCCTGCCATACAGCTACAGTGAAGCCATTCTGCCGGGGGGCAGTCGGCAAGTGGTTAAAGCCTGAATAACAGCACAGTGCTTGTGCTTTGTAATTTGGCCCCCTGTAGAACCTGAAAAACCTGGTTCATCCTGACAGTTTCTGCCCTACCCCTGTAACCTGACCATGGTTAATCATGGCTGCCGAGCCCTGACATAGTGGTCAGCTTATGTGACTCTGTCATCTGCAGCTCTCCTCTCTGCTCTCCTCTGTGTCCACCTCCCCCTTTCCTCCCTGCCTGTCAGCTAGTCTGTGTGTGAGCGCCCCTCCCCTCCCCTTCTATCACTGTTCTGAACAGTGCAAACATTACTGCTCACAAGCACTGCCAGATTCACTGCTAGTATAACCTGTACTATAAACTGTATGGTATTTAAAAAAAAATCATCTTCTAAATACCTTATTCCATCTCCCCGATCAGCGGTCACGTGACCGCCTGTCGCTTTCTTCCTCTGATGTATACACTAGGAAAGGGGGGTCACATGACTGCTGGCCGATGTCAAAGGGAGAGCTCTGCCCCTCCCTCCCTAGTACATACATCAGAGGGAGAGAACAACGGGCAGTCACGTGACCGCTGATCGGGGAGAAAAAATAAATTATTGAAAAGATGAATTTTAAAAAACGGCATACAGTATATATTACAGGTTATTCTAGCAGTGGGGCTGGCAGTGCTTGTGTTCACTGCCTTAACAACCCCTTTAAGCTTTAACAAAATAAATAAATACAATAATTAGAAGCTGATTGGCTTTATGCAGAGCACCAAATTTTGAACTCTCCATTTTTAGTAAATCAATCCTATTATATTCTGCTGTGTAATATGGTGTTAAAATTGAAACACAGGCACCAAACTGTGACTCTACATACCTCCGGATCTATTGAGTACTGTGCCTGCGACAAGAGTTGTTTGTTAACCACTTTCTGACCACCCTACAGCAGTTTTACTTCTACAGGGTGGCAACTCTGTGCAGGATCACGTATATACACAGAGCAAAATTATATACGCAACACTTTTTTGTTTGCCTCTATTTATCATGAGCTGAACGCAAAGATCAATGACTTTTTCTATGTACACAAAAGGCCTATTTCTTTCAAATATTGTTCACAAATCTGTCTAAGCCCAGGTTCACACAGGGTACGATTTAGTTCGATTTGAGATGCGATTTCACATGTGAAATTGCATCTCAAATCGGCGGCAATTGCCGCCAATGACACCGTCCTAATCGGTGCACCGACGGCGCTGCACCGATTTCAAAAAGTAGTTCCTGTACTACTTTTTGCGATTTCAGGGCGCGATTTACATTGACATTGTCTCCTAAATCGTGCCGAAATCTGGACTGTCAGAGAGAGTGAAATCACGCGAGTTCAGCTGAAATCGCGCGATTTCACTCCCGCAGCCCAGTGTGAATCAGGGCTAAATCTGTGTTAGCCCTGGTTCACACTGGGCTGCGGGAGTGAAGCAGTGCGAGTTCAGCTGAACTCGCACGATTTCACTCCCGCCCGGCAGTCCCGATTTCAGCCGCGATTTCAGAGACATCTGTGCAGGTTTCTGCACAGATGTCAATGTAAATCGCAGGCTGAAATCGCAAAAAGTAGTACAGAGACTACTTTTTGAAATCGGTGCAATGCCGCAGATGCAGCGTCGCACCGATTAGGACACTGCCATTGCCGGCAATTTGCGGCAAAATCCACCGTTTTGACATGCGATTTGACATGCCAAATCGCATGTCAAAACGCACCAGTGTGAACCAGGGCTTAGTGAGCACTTCTCCTTTGCCGAGATAATCCATCCACTTCACAGGTGTGGCATATCAAGATGCTGATTAGACAGCATGATTATTGCACAGGTGTGCTTTAGGTTGGCCACAATAAAAGGCCACTCTAAAATGTGCAGTTTTATAACACAGCACAGTGCCACAGATGTCGCAAGTTTTGAGGGAGTGTGCAGTTGGCATGCTGACTGCAGGAATGTCCACCAGAGCTGTTGCCCTTGAATTGAATGTTCATTTCTCTACCATAAGCCATCTCCAAAGGCGTTTCAGAGAATTTGGCAGTACATCCAACCGGCCTCACAACCACAGACCATGTGTAACAACACCGGCCTAGGACCTCCCTATACAGCATATTCACCTCCAAGATCGTCTGAGACCAGTCACACGGACAGATGCTGCAACAATCTGTTTGCAAAACCAAAGAATTTATGCACAAACTGTCAGAAATTGTCTCAGGGAAGCTCATCTGCAAGCTTGTCGTCCTCAACGGGGTCTCAACCTGACTGCAATTCGTCATCATAACCAACTTAAGTGAGCAAATGCTCCCATTCGATGGAGTCTGGCACTTCGGAGAGGTTTTCTCTTCACAGATAATAAAAAAATATTAGAATTTAACTTTTTTTTTTATTGAAGATGATTTGTACAAGTACAGAACATAGCCTATGGGCATTCTCCGACTAACAAAGACGGATAACACAAACTGCTAAATAATACATCTTATCCAATACAAAGAACAAAACATTCCATTCTGCGCCTGGCTGTTCTAATAATTTATTTCATGGATTACAAGGAGATCATCAGCTGTATAGTCTGAGTCTGTCCACAGGCTGGCAAATTTAAACAGGATAAGGGTACCGTGCTATTTCTGATTCACAGAGTTGGTTATTGTATTGTTTAAATTGCCTTGTGCCTTGTTAAAATATTACTAAATCCAGGACCCTGAATTCACTATATCTGGTCTACCACAGTACACAAAAATGCAATAGTTTTAGTAAATACAAACTGCTAAATAAGTTTTTTCATCAGCAGTTAGAGTAGTCTTGTGACTGTATCGGAGACTGCTTAAAGCTTATAGGAGGAGTTTTCATCCTGCTCCGACCATCCTATAAGAATGCAGGACCCCTGACCCCCTCATCCTTTGTCTGGACAGTGCTGATTGGCCCTGTGTTGATCACATGCATTGTCCCAAATAAAACTTCCAGCAATACACACCAAACTGAGCATGTGCAGCCTGACTCCTATTGTTCCGTTCTATCAGATTAGGGATGAGCCGAACACCCCTGGGTTCGGTTCGCACCAGAACCTGCGAACAGACTAAAAGTTTGTGTGAACTTTAGAACCCTGTTAAAGTCTATGGGACTCAAACGTTTGAAATCTAAAGTACTAATTTTAAAGGCTAATATGCAAGTTATTGTCCTAAAAAGTGTTTGGGGACACGGGTCCTGCCACAGGGGACATGTATCAATGCAAAAAAAGTTTTATAAAACGGCCGTTTTTTCAGGAGCCGTGATTTTAATAATGCTTAAAGTGAAACAATAAAATTGAAATATTCCTTTAAATTTCGTACCTAGGGGGGTGTCTATAGTATGTCTGTAAAGTAACGCATGTTTCCTGTGCTTAGAACTGTCCCTGCACAAAATGTAATTTCTGAAGGAAAAAAGTCATTTAAAATCACTCACCTTAGGGTCTGGTATGGATATTAAGGGGAACCCTGCGTCAAATTAAAAAAAATGTATGTGGGGTTCCCCCCAAATATCCATTCCAGACCCTTCAGGTCTGGTATGGATTTTAAGGGGAACTCCACCCCAAATTTAAAAAAAAAATGCCGTGGACCCCCACATTTATTTTGTAAAATTTTTTATGAATGACTTTTCTCTGTATTGCCGGGAGCCGACAATTCATTATAGCCGCAAAAGATTTTAAATTACTTTTTTTCCTTCAGAAATGACACTTTGTGCAGGGACAGTTCTTAGCATGGGAAACAAGCGCTACTTTACAGGCATACTATACACTTTTATTGTTTCACTTAAAGGAATTATTAAAATCACTGCTGCCAAAAAAACTGCAGTTTTTAAAACCTTTTTTTGCATTGATACATGTCCCCTGGGGAAAGATCCAGGTCCCCAAACACTTTTTATTACAATAACTTGCATTTAGCCTTTAAAATTAGCACTTTAGATTTCAAACGTTTGAGTCCCATAGACTTTAACAGGGTTCTAAAGTTCACACGAACTTGCCGCGAACACCTCAAATAGTTCGCTGTTCAGCAAACAGGCAATGTTCGAGTCGAACATATGTTCTACTCGAACTCGAAGCTCATCCCTACAGGAGATGGGTTGAAGTCAGTTAAAAAAGAAAAGGTAGAAGGAGAGGATCAGAGAGACAGGAACACACAGCCTTAATACACAATGCAGAGGATTAACCCCTTAGGTTCCACAGTGAGTATAACAAGCATGAATACTGCATACAGACTGATCTTACTGTTGTGGGTTTAGTAACACTTTAAAGTGGATGTAAACCCTCCATACACCCAGTGAAGGGAATAGCCTCAGATAATACACAGAGATTAACTAAATCTCCCTAAATAGGTTTTCCTGACGCCAACATGGCAGCATACTAGTGATAGAGCTCCGCCTCTTGACCACTCCCTCAGGACCAGTGAATATCATAAATTAAGGCATGGTTAGCCGCCACCCCATTCTTCTTTTTTTTCCTCATACCTCACGCACCAGTGAAGAGTAAGCAGTACTATGTCCCCCCTCTGCCTCAGTGCAGTAGCCGTCTGGGTTGAGCCTCTCCCAGTGCGAAGTCCCAGCAATCAGGCTGCTAAATGCGCTATAGTCTGGGAGCCCCTTCTGTGGGTCTTATTGGGGCCCCTGCAGTGTTTCCTCTTTAGGAACGAAATCTGCTTTTACAATTGATAACTGCAGCGCTTGTGGAATATGGAGGGGCCAGCTATGCTTTATCTCTCTTGGCCCCTTGTGCCATACAGGGTCACCTGTACCTTTACCTATATCTTCCTCTTTGTCTTTCATTACCTTTCTTATTCACTGCTTCAGCAAAACAAACAGAAGACACTACAGGCTTGTCTTCTAACACAGGTACAGAGATAGGAAAGGTTCAGTCTCTTTAGCCAACAGATTGATATATAGACAAAGTACATGGCTATAGCCAGAGCTATAGTATCCGATATGGTTTTGCTCACCCCAGTAGGTATACAATCCAACAATGGATCCTCTCACACATCATGCTGCTGTCGGTGTCTCTCTCTCCATACACACAACTCATCTCTGACATGTTCAGCTCAGCTGACAATCAGGTCTGAAAGGGAAATTCTTACCCTATTCAGTTAACCCCTTCTTAACACGCCCAGACTCACCCTGTGCAGGTAGATATGTCTGTGTGTATGTATATGTATGTGTGTGTGTGTATGTATGTGTATGTATATATATGTATATATGTATGTATATGTATATGTGTGTATAGGTGTATATACAGATGTAGGTGTATGTAGATAAATCAGGAAAGAAAGTGGAATCCTTTCTCCTATGTCTACTCCTGCTACTTCTATCGCTTTTCAGCTATCCGTACCTCAGCTGGCCGTCCCATTTCTCCACAGATAAAGACTCAGTTACTGCTCATAATACAAAGACCCTCAACAACTAGGATGGGGACCACCATATAGGTACGTTTTCAGAAAAGAGTGCCCTCTTGTGCGGATTGCTTTGATTTGCTTCAGCCCCGCATGCCCACGCTCTCAAAAGAGCCAGGCCAAGGAAACGCAGACGTTCTTCAGGGGAGCATAGCCTGGATGGCGCCCCCACTCAGGAGAAAATTTCCAAGGAAGACGTCTCTGCTCCTCTTCCCCAGAGCCGGTGCCCCAGCAAGAGTCCTGCAGGGCCTATGGCACAGTACCTATGCCCAGGAAGCTGGTGAGTAGACACTGCCTGGAGGAGTATGCAGCTAACAGGTAATGCCAAATGTCTTTATTATTGATAAGAGTGGCACAAGATTCTGTTTTGAACTCACCTTAATTACCTGAAGCTACTGTTACACTTGTATTGTAAACTGTTGTAGACTGTTGCCATAGGAGACAGCGTTCCTATCAGTGCAGATGTGGCATCTTGCTGGATGTTTTTTCTGCGTGGCTGTCATTCTGTAGAAGTCTTAGAGTCTGCCGGGTTGGTGTTGTGGCTTCCTAAGGGTGTCCTGGCCCTAATCCTCTCTCCCAGAGTTCTGTTGAGGAGAGATGGAATCGCTTTGCAGACTGAGGCCCTGACATATGGTTCGGAGCCCAGATTGTCCTGGTGAATCCTGGACAGGTGGCACACCCTGGGTGTCTGACGCCCATAAGACTACTTTGCACTGCACCCATTATACCTTTATGACCCACTCTATGTGAAGGGATGTCAGCGACTCGTGGTTCTCGTTAGACTGAAGGTGGCCTGGGTCCTTGTTACATATATTACAGATACAGCAGTCTGCTACTCAGGATATGGAGGCTTCACAGGAAGTCCCACATAGTTTCTTTTTAAACCACTGGCATCCTGGCACCTTGGTGGCTAGGGAGGCCATATGGTTGAGACCCTGGGCTGAGTATTGCTTCCTAGAAACAAAAGTGGGAAAGAATGGAAATATGTTGGAGAAAAATGCCCATATAAACAGGCTGTCAAAACTGTATACCCTGAACAAGCTAAGGGTCAACCTGCTCCTACATATTGTAGCATCTGCAGGTGCCAGCAGACCAGCAATAACCAGCCCATGTGTTGGGCGAGTCTTATGGGGATGGTTTAATTATTATCAACCAGCTGCTGCACTTGCAGGACTCTGAGGAGAGTGGCAGGATCTGCATCCCTTTAGGCAGGATTTCCTTTTGAGTATCTTGCCAAAAATTACATTTTTTGTAGCAGTGGGTGCAACAAAAAAAAAAAAAGTCTGACTTGTACCTTAGTGCAGACTTCTGGGAGAAAATCTGTTGCACAAGTGCATGCCCAAACTCTAGGGCTCAGTTTCCTTTAGTGTGACATGAGACTGGAAGGTCACATGACAGACCTCTGGGAAAAAAATCAATCACACAAGTACATGCCCAGACTCTAGGGCTCAGTTTCCTTTAGTGTGACATGAGACTGGAAGGTCACATGACAGACCTCTGGGGAAAAAATCAATCACACATGTACATGCCCAGACTCTAGGGCTCAGTTTCCTTTAGTGTGACATGAGACTGGAAGGTCACATGACAGACCTCTGGGGAAAAAATCAATCACACATGTACATGCCCAGACTCTAGGGCTCAGTTTCCTTTAGTGCGACTTGAGACTGGAAAGTCGCATGACAGACCTCTGGGAAAAAATCAATCACACAAGTACATGCCCAGACTCTAGGGCTCAGTTTCCTTTAGTGTGACATGAGACTGGAAGGTCACATGACAGACCTCTGGGGAAAAAATCAATCACACATGTACATGCCCAGACTCTAGGGCTCAGTTTCCTTTAGTGCGACTTGAGACTGGAAAGTCGCATGACAGGCTATTCCCCATAATTTCCAATGAGTATTGTTTATATCTGTGCGACTTCAAGAGGCATCGACTTCAAAATAGTCCCTGCACTACTTTGGTTCCACTTTGATGCAACTTATACAGGCATTGTTTCCAGTCGCATCAAAATTGCAACAAAAAAAAATAAACAAAATATGCAAAAATCGCAGCAAAATTACGCGACTTTGGGGTTGCAATAGTGAAGCCTTGAGGTAAGACCTAGAGGGCACACTTTACGTGTTTCTGGACAGCATGTGGTACAGGTCCTTGGATGAAGGTATCAGGCACTCATGGTCACTTCGGGAAATTCCCCACTGCTCCTCCATTTCTCTCCCACGCATATGCCAAGTCTACCACAACAGGTGTGCTGCTACAATGCTTACAATACACTTCAGACTCAAGGGATTGCAGGTTTTCTATACAATCCTGTTTGGAGTTTGCAGGGGATGTTGGCTGGTGTCCAGTAGCAGATCGGAAAAGGTCAAACCCTTCTGGGTCCTCTTTGAGATCTTTAAGCTGAAGTCCATTAAACAGTACAACCACGAGAGGCGCATGCGCGGAGCTCTGAAGATGGCTGCTTGAGCCGGGAGCTCCTCACCACCCCAGACCAGCGGCGCCCATAAGTCAGCCAAAAACGGGCTGGAAGGGGAACTATCACCACACACGGCTTCCCCAGACATCAGGGCACCCCCCTATCATCATAATTTTTTTAAAGGGACACTTTAAAGCCGCATTTTATTCATTTGAAAAAACAGCAAAAATCCAAGATGGCCGCCGCTGCAGCACCTCACAAGAACGGAGCTGAGGAGATGCCTGAGGGAAGGATTTTTTCAAATATGGTACCCCTGCCTTTTACCCCACTGGTCCAAGTAAGTTACCAGCAGGACATGTCCCCCTCAACAATTCCCACAGAACCCCTGGCAGGCAGTAATATGGAGGGCATAAATAGGGAGGGCTCTGCACTACCCCTCATAGGACCTAAAATAAGGAACCAGCCTGCTCAATTCTCTGTCAGCACCCTGTCAGCAGCTTCTGCATTCTCTGTGACTGACTTATATCAGGCTCTGGCTGAACTCCTGGATAGGGGACTCGCTCAGACTGCTACCAAAATAACAGGAGATTTGAAAGCAGATTTCCAGAATCTGGGCACCAGAATTGAAGCGATAGAAGACAAGCTTGATCAAACGGTGGCAGCCACAGACCAGAACTCAGAACATATTCATACAGTACAGGAGCAATTGGATGTGGCCCTTTCCAGGATCGACGAGTTGGAGAGCAGATCCAGGAGATACAATTTCCGGATCAGGGGACTGCCCGAATCCATCACTGACACTACAGCAGCGGTACAAAATTTGATCCAGAACTTGATTCCAAACATCCCTCAAGTTCGCTTAGAGCTGGATAGAGCCCACAGAGCCCTGGGACCACCCAGAAAGGACGGCTCACCGCGGGACATCATCGCCAAACCCCACTTTTACGCTGTAAAGGATGAAGTCATGAGACTAGCACGTTCTGTGCCCAGTGTTTTGTGCCAAGGTCATCCCGTCCAAATATACGCAGACCTTTCTCCCTCCACAATGCAGCGAAGACGGTCATTAAAGCCGCTACTCCTAGTCCTGGTCCAAAAGGATATAAAATATAAATGGGCATTCCCCTTTGCGGTCAAGTTCTCGGATAAAGGGAAAAACTACTCCTTCTCAAATTTTCCTGATGGAGAAAGACTACTACAGCGCCTTAAGCTCATCTCGCAAGAACCCGCCATGGATACTTCTCATAGCATCCCAAACACCTCCAAGAGACCGACCCCCACCAGCCCTAATTCCCTACTCTGGACCAGGTCGAGATCTAAGAAAGCTAGAGACAGTGGACCCACTTACCCAGATCTCGGCTGACACATTGGTCATATACTCCTTGAACTTTCAAGATTTTTGGTCGGTCCTATGCCTGAGATTTAGACGTTCTCTGATCAGAAGAATCAACTTTTTGGATAATTGACATTTCAACAGTATTTCTCCTGCTAAAAAGATCTCTTCATTTATTCTAATTTTTCCGCAGGGGGTTGTCCCCACCTTGCTTCTGAGGTCCCCTCCTCCTCGATCCCCGTTGGGGGGGGGACGGGGGGACATCCGGATCGGATTTAGATCCGACCAAACTGGGTTTAGAATTACTCAATTCCTTCCGGTTTCGTTTTTGATAGTTGTTGTAACCAATTTTTCAGGGGCGCCCTGGCTGGGGTGGGCCCCATGTACCTCCACCTCTCCCTTAGACTCCAGAAGGTTTCTGGGGGCGAGGTCGCTTGTTCGCATTTGGAGCAAGCCCTTTTTTGATCTACCTTGGTAGAAATTCTCGAGGGGCATCTCCCCTCCCCGAGAATGTATTTTTTCTTATTTTTTCTCTTTTTCCTTAGTTGGATTGGGAGTCTTCTTCACCACTTCTTTCTCTCTTTCGAATCTGTCCTTTCCTTTTCTATTCCCCATCTTTCCCACATGAGCCTAACCATTTATTATTTTTCAGCTTGCAGTACCTACGATCGAGGAATGTCCACTGGGCTGCCAGTCATCCATCCTGACAAATGGCAAGGTTGGGAGGACAGAAGACATCTCAGGGTGAGTGGAGGTAGAGACAGACAGAGTTGCTTTTCAGTTCCCCATGGCTGACCACGTACAGAGCTCCCTCAACATAGCCACACATAATGTTCAAGGCCTGAACTCCCCAGTCAAAAGGCGAAAGATCTTTGATAGTTACAAATCACTCAGACTAGACATTCTCATGATCCAAGAGACCCACTTTCCTGGGCGGTACAGTCCCAAATTTGTCCACTCTCACTTTCCCCTCTTCTACTTGGCTAATGCCGAGAACAAGACCAAGGGGGTCGCAATCTTTTTCTCCAAATCCTGTAACTTTGAGTATCTCTCTGACTTCAAAGACCCAGAGGGACGATTTATACTGGTTAAAGGTAAAATTGAGGGTCATCTATACTCCCTGGTCTCATACTATTCTCCCAACAAAGGGCAAGACAAGTTTTTCCAATTAACCTTGGATACTTTAACCCCACTTCTGGAAGGTACAGTCATTTGGGGGGGGGGATTCCAATGTGGCTTTTGACCAGGGTTTGGACAAATCCAGACCTCTGTCCGCTCAACTTACTAGACCCTCTAGGGTCAGCCTGAAAATTGCCAAACTACTCCATGACAGGGGGTTGACGGATGTTTGGCGGGAGTCTAACCCCTCAAAGAGGGACTACACTCATTACTCTCACCCGCATAGTACCTATGCCAGGATCGATCATATTTTAATCCCTTCATTTGTACTTCCGGCAGTGATCAAGGCCCAAATCAGAGACACAGTCCTATCTGACCATTCTATGGTCATCATGTCCATCCGCTCTTTAGCAGGTATGGCAAGGAACGGACATTGGCGGCTAAATGAGTCCATTCTTTCCAATCCAACCACTACAACGGAAATTAATAAAGCCCTTCAAGAATATTTCACAATTAACAATATTGAGGATATCTCTGCGGAGACCCTGTGGGCAGCCCATAAAGCCTCTATTAGAGGGAAGATCATTCAGATCTCCACGCGAATCAAAAGAGAACACGAAGCAGAAATTGTACGTCTGGAGAAGTCTTATAGGACCCTAAGGGCACAACACAAAAAGAAACCATCTTTAGCCTTACTAGAGAATATTGACAAGCTGAGATTAGAACTTAACTTAGCCCTCACAACGAAGGCGGAGAGATCTCTCCGCTGGAGTGGCAATAAATTTTACACCCAAAAAGGAAAAATAGGCCAGCTGTTAGCGACCAAATTGTCCCCTAAAACAAGGTTTCACTCCTTACCCAAAATACGCTTGGCAGGTCAAGAACCTACATCCAACCCTAAAAAGATCCTGGAGGCATTCGAAACATTCTATTCTGACCTGTATAGTGCCCCTCCACAGATTCCCAGGGTTTCGATTGACAACTTTTTGGACAGCCTACCCATCCCATCCTTAGACGTAGAACATAGAGACAGGCTGGAAGCACCCTTTTCGGTTGAAGAGGTGGCGACAGTAATCAAGGGCCTCCGAAAGGGCTCGGCCCCAGGCCCAGATGGACTGTCGGCCCTCTATTACAGGTCATTTGCAGATACCCTAGTCCCACATATGACAAACTTTTTTAATTCCAAAACTCAAGGCACCCCTCTGGGTACGCAACTTAATACAGCATACATTACGGTTATCCCAAAGCCGGATAAAAACCCAGAAGAAGTCTGTAACTATCGCCCCATTTCTCTGATAAATAATGACCTAAAAATTCTTACAAAAATTCTAGCTCTCCGTATCTCCTCTTTCATTAATAAATATATTCACAAGGACCAAGTCGGATTTATTCCAGGTCGACAAGGCCCAGATCAAGTGAGAAGGGCTGTGGACATTGTCTCAATTTTGCAATCCAACTGGGACGGAGGCCCGAAACAAAAAGGCTTTCTCCTATCTCTTGATCTGCAGAAGGCCTTTGATTCTGTGTCCTGGCAATATCTTCTCCCCCTACTAGAACGATGGGGCTTTGGCCCAAGATTTATGGGTGTAATACAAGCTCTCTATTCTAAACCAAAGGCCCAAATTCGAATCCAAGGGTACTACTCTTCTCCAATAGACATAGCAAGGGGTACCAGACAGGGATGCCCCCTCTCCCCAATCATTTTCGCAATGGCAATCGAAACCCTAGCGATAGCCATTCGACAGAACCCCGACATTCGAGGCGTTTCATGTGGAGATCAAACTCATAAATGTGGGCTCTTTGCCGATGACTTACTACTATTTCTAACTTCTCCTATTACTTGCCTACCAAACCTTTGTAAGGTAATTTCGGAATTCTCTAAATTCTCAGGTCTCCAAGTCAATTATGCCAAATCACAAGCCTTGAACGTATCCCTTCCACCTCCTACAGTATCTCTCCTCCAACAGTCATTCAAATTTGAATGGTGTCCCTCATCTATCAAATATCTAGGGATTTCCTTAACAGCTCGGACAGAATCCCTTTACACAAATAACTATCCTCCCCTATACCAAAAACTTACGGCCGACATGAATAACTGGGCTAAGTATGATCTTTCCTGGCTGGGCAGAATTAACTCTATAAAGATGACTTTACTTCCTAGAATTTTATATCTATTCCGCTCCCTTCCCATTCCCATCAGAAAAGATCACGTGCAGACTTTACAAAGCAAAATACTCAAATTCATTTGGGGCAGGTCAGGTTACAGAATCCCCCAAAACACGCTATATAACCATAGGAAAAGAGGAGGACTAGGACTACCGCACCTATATAAGTACTTCGTAGCTGCCAGACTAGCTCAACTATCCGTAGTTTACTCTAAACTGGACAAACCAGACTGGGTCCACATAGAGGGTCAAGCTGTCCCCCGGTTCTCCCTAGAACACTTACTCTGGTGCCCCCAAAAGAGAAGACCACCCATTTTGTCCCCCTCCCTTTCTCAATCCTACGCCCTTTGGGATAGATTTCGTAACCTTCCTGCCCTGGTTTCGAAAGGTCAACCTCTAGCCAGTGTATTCCAAAACCCGGATTTCCCACCGGGAATGGACAGGAAAGCATTCAGTTGGTGGTTGGATAAGGGTCTGTACCGCATAGGACAATTCTTCACATCCAAAGGCCCTCTTACACTAGACCACTGTGTGACTAAATTGGACATCCCTGACACTGAAAAATTCAGATTCAAACAAATATCACAATTCCTACACACTTTATGGACGGATAGGCCTCTACCTCCCAAATTTACAGATTATGAGCTCTGGTGCGGGCAGACCATGGGACAAAGGGGAGGAATATCTGTCATCTACTCTTCACTCACCCGCCCGACTGAGAAGTCTTCCTATATGACGGCTTGGGAGGCAGACCTCCAAATAGGGTGGGAGTTGGAGACCTGGCAGGCAGCTTGTTCTGATTCTTTTCAGGGTATCTTGAATACTTCCCTGATGGAAGCAAACTTAAAGGTCCTTATGAGGTGGTATATGACTCCCGCCAGGCTTGCGGCCATCTACCCATCATCAGATCCCAGCTGCTTTAGAGGTTGTCAGCTCCTGGGCTCGATGGTGCATGTCTGGTGGGAATGTCCCAGAATCAGACCAATCTGGAAGAGGATTTTTAACCTCATTTGTACAGTCACTGGTTGCTCGGTCCCCAGAACGGCTTCTGTAGCTCTCCTAAATGCTCGGATTCCGGGTATATCCAAGCCCAATCAGAAGCTGATCCGATTTATGCTCCTCGGGGCTAAAATTACCATCGCAAGGGCTTGGAAACAGCCCAGGGTTTCCATTGCAGAAATAAAACGCAAGATTTCGTGGATCATGGTGCAGGAAAAACTGGCCAGCATTCTTTCAAACACGAATCAGAAATTTGAAGCCGTGTGGGGATCATGGGCATCCCACTGTGGTATACCTTTGGCGACTGGGGTACACCCCACGCAACCTGCATCCTTCAGTACAAGTTAAGCTCATGTTTCCCTTCCTTTCCCTCTTTCTTACCCCCACTTTTCTCTCTCTCTTTTTTACTTCTATTCTTTTAAGACAGTTGTATGACCAGAAGGTAATGTTCTTTGTTCTTCGTCCGGTTATTCATATGGGCAATTTGGTAACACTATAGGCCTATCTTATTTTGTTAGTATGAGCTAGAGGTTCAATGAAGCCAAATTCGAACCCACTAATTTCCCATCAAATAATTTTATAGGAGGAGGCGGATTGGGAGGCGCCTGGCTGGGACACAGATTGATCCCATTAGGGGTGTCCGGGACAGGCAGGTTTCCCCTGAGCGCAAGATCACCATATACACCTCTTTTTCCGCCCCTTCCTCTGTTATTAAGCTCGCTGGATTCCTTTAATCAACCCATAGTTGGGTAATTTGAAATCAATTGAGTCATTGTTACTGTCATTATGCCCGGTTTGTTGAATGTTTTGATGGTGTAATTTCAGCCTTTTGTCATAATTTATCTGTATTCTTTATTTGAAAAAATAAAAATCTATTGAAAGTAAACAGTACAACCACATGGCTGGATGCTGTTGCTGGATTGTCAGGATGCCTATCCTATCCTCACACCTTAGAGGGAAAGCAAAACCAACTGGTTAGTGTACACTGGGGGTGCTCTAGTTCCTCTTATTTCTATCAGAGGAAATGGTGACAGCCAGGAACAGGATTCTGAGGAAGTATACTTCCGCTTATTTGATGGTTTCTCAGTGCTCATCTGGGCACAACGTCATCATGCATACAGATGATTCCTGGGGTGCATGGGCACCTGCGCAAATTTACATTTCAAGAATTCTACAAGGGAGGAAACAGGATCGAACACCGTTAATAACAGTGTTACTCAGTATGAGTAGCGGTCCATCATGATGGAAAGTCCTAGAGCAAGTCTCGGTCCGTTAGGGCCTTTACACTGGAGAATTGCTATGAATCATGTCTACAAGACACTCGGGAAGATGCACTGTGAGGGACTTTAGGTCAAGGCAGGCGGAGATTCCCAGCCAAGGAGGGTAATCTTGAACGCGCTGGGGTTCAAGCAGACCCTTTTATCACTTCAGCCTTACTACAGAGTCAAGGAAGACCAGTCTCCTTGCAGTTGAGCAACAGGGCAGTAGTTGCCTATATTCAGCTCCTGGGTGAAACTCACGGCAATATGCTAGTGAGAGAGGTAAAACCCATAACGCCTGGGATGGAAGATCCCCAGCAAAATTCCAGATGCAGTTTACCTCCCAGCAGATTTTTTGAACAAGTACAAGCTTTCCAGAGCACAACGAGTGTCTATGTCCCAGGTCTTCTCTGACCTGGTCCACAAGTGGGGCCTACCACAGACAGACCTCCTCGTTTTCCAGAGTAATCGCAAACTTTGGGTATGTCTGACTTTGTTTCCGCACCACAAGGCGCAGGGGGCAGATGCTCTGATCTCTCCATGGGACTGCAATGAGTGAAGGAGTGAGTGAAAAACCTGTATAGCGCTACACCTGCGAACTAAATCACCTCAGGGCGCTTCTTCTATCCATTGTCTTCCTTATCCCTCAGAAGAGGTGGATCTTAAGTTTCTTCCTGAAGGCCTGATGGTTTTCTCCCATGCGGTTGTCCGTTAGCAGAGCGTTCCATAGCCGTGGTCCTTGGACATAGTTGTCATAGCCAGTCCTCCATATTGACCAGGAAGCCCTCGGTTTTCCCTGGCCATTCATTTCAGAATACAGAAGACATTGCTCCTCCATAACCTATGCAGACTGGGGCTGCAAGCAGGGGTACTAAAGGGGGAGGGTGGGCAACTCTGTTGCTCTGGTTTCACTACAGAGTGATCTCTACTTTGTTGTGTGCGAGAAGACATTCTACTTACAACATCTAGGCCTAATTCTGGAACAAGTTTGCTTTTTCTTGGTAGAGCGAGACATTCATCCTACTGCCCTTTCAGTGCCAGCTGTTCTATACTTCCTCCACGCCTTAACCTATCCTCACATAGCTCACGAGCATCGGCTTTATCGGCAAAAACACATTTAAATGGGCCATGAATCCTTCAGTTTGTATAACTTTTGAGTTTTTGGAGAGTAGGTCTCCACGGAAAAGATATATTGGAGCTGCTGGTTCTCATATCCGTTCAACCGTTCATTCTAACAGAGGAGTGTCCGGTTCAGGCCATCACTTATAAGGCAGTATCAATTGCAAGAACTTTAGGCAGGAGGTTATCGGATATTCAAGCTCTTGGAGCTTCAAAATAAAAAATATATATGTATATTCTTTTCTTTCCAAAAGGAGTAGAGTTGGCCTTGTAGATCATCTTGCCACAAACATGGCAACAGACTGCTATTTAACAGACAGCTGGACATTGCCTAAATTTCCAGAACATCACACAGGAAAGTCTCACAAACTGATAATTTTCATAACTTTAAAGTAGTATCTGTCCACAATTGTCCCTTCCAGGTCATCTAAACCTTTTGTCATTCCAGCTGGGAATCAAGGGAAAGAAGTTACTGCCTGGACCCTAGCAGGCTCGGTTGTTCATATAGGACTGGGGGTTGCAAGCCTCCGTCAGCGGTGGCGGAGCACTCTACCAGAGTAGTTGAAGCCTCATAGGCAACACATTCAAAAGAATCTATGGTGCCCATCTGTAGAGGGGTACCGTGGTGTTACCAACATTCCTACTCAAACTTGACAGAATAGACCCGGGGGTCCTGTCATCAGGGAACTTTGTAGGAAGAACTATTCAGTCCTCTGTCTCATCCTAATTAGAGGATTGGTTGGACAAGTAGATCCCACCCTGTCAGCTAGTTATTTATCACTAGTATGCTGCCATGTTGGCGTCATGAAAATGGAAAATTGTATCAAATACTTACTGTAATTTTCCTTTCCTGACGCCAAACCATGGCAGCATATGAGCCCACCCATGTGCGTTTCGGTATGTGGCTTGTTACAAAGAATGGGGTGGCGGCTAACCATGCCTTAATTTATGATATTCACTGGTCCTGAGGGAGTGGTCAAGAGGCGGAGCTCTATCACTAGTATGCTGCCATGGTTTGGCGTCAGGAAAGGAAAATTACAGTAAGTATTTGATACAATTTTCCATTTTACATATATATCTGCTGTCTTCACATTTATATACTGTTTAGGTAGTTCAGATCATGTTAGGAAATTTTCTCTTCCTGTTAAACACAGAGGGTGATGTCTGAGCATACAGCCAAGATAGCTAAAATGATTGATTGGAGGAAAGGCACACACCCTGTAACGGGAGTCACTTTTGAGCACAGGGTGAATGAGAACCCCACTAGTGTCTGTGCTAGTCACACTCACATTTAATGGCGTATAGATGCTGTATGAATTGTATATATATTGTGTGTTGGCTGATGTGTACTATTAAACTTCCTGTGGTAATTAAGTCTGCTACTGTTATGTAAATGAAGCTCGGGTTGGCTTCTGAAAGACCTTTCATGTGTTATGCTAATTGACACTGTATTGTGTGAATTTCTATTGATGATAAATGTGGATTGTGAGTTAGCACAGTCTAAAGGTCAGATGTCTGACTTATCAAATGATTAGTTAATTGACTCATGTTAATTATGTCAGACCTGATGGCAGAATGTCTGTCTACTAAAAGATGTGTATTGAGGCGGGCTCGTTAGTAACCATTGTATGATGTTGTGGGTGGAGTGTGTCATTGTCCATTTGATTACTGCAGGTATTCTTTTTGGTGTATATAAGAGCCTGCCTTCTCAATAAAGATTGGCTATTCCTGTTCAACCAGAGAACAGAGCTGTGTCTTGTTTCTGGAGGGAAATCCGTATGGGTCGTGTCGCCGGATTGTGGAGTGTCCATAAGCTGTCTTGGGTTTGGAATGGAATATTTTAAATGGTGTTAACCCCTGTCCCATTTGGGGTTCCGTTACACACACCCTCTCCTCATAGGCAGAGACTCTCAGAGGTGTTTTGTAACAGGGCCAGTTGCCTGCTAATCTATTTATAGCAACCTCCCCGGACAGAAGTTTCAGGCTGCTTTTATCTGATGTGTCCAAGAATTTGTCAGGAGTTATCAGGCTGATAACAGAGGAACAGTTCAGGAAAGAGCTAAGGGACTTAGCTCATTTAAGAGAGATAACAAAATATTGCGGATATATGTGCCCAGCTCAAATTTCATGAATCGGGTTTACATCCACTTTAAGTCTCAAAGTGCAAGCTTTAGGAAATTGCCACCCATTTTTTCAGCTATAAACAGCATGAAATAAATTTGTATGAACACTATTCCCAGTTTACCATGGATTTATTGTGCAACAAACCTTCATGTATTCAAAGCTGCTTAACAAATACGATCAGAAACATGACTTTTATTCCCTGGTGCTATTTAATCAATACAATGCACAGCTAAGCGTGGCCAGCATGCATTAATCAGCAATATGCCTTGATTTATGTCTTTATCCATTCCTTTGCTGACTTCCTGTGCCTAGACCCCCCAGTAATGGCATGCAGACATTCAGACACACATCTCCCAATAATTACACCTGCAGTGTTTTATTCTTCCACCAAACAAGCCCACCACAGGCAGAAAATGGCTCGATAAATAGAAAAAAATTATTTCAGTTCTTTATTCCGCTGATTTGATGTATAGAAAAAGGAGACCACCAGGAGGAAGTTTGGGAATGAAAAGATAATTTTGTTTCCCCAGGGATAGGCATCGTTATTGCTGATTACCTGTGCTTGTTAAACCACTTTTCCAATTTTTTTATGGAAATAGGAAAACCCTTGTTAGGCTCAAATAAATATTCCGCGTTACATGTATTTTACTTAAAGAGACACTGTCACCCCCATAAAAAATATATATATATAAACAGTTGGAAAAATACATTTCTAATACCTACCTTCGTAGTCTCTGCTGAATCAAATGTCAAATATTCAGCATCTAACACTTTAAGACATATCAGATGCCTATGCAATCATGCTTCCATTAAAGGGGTGTTCCAGCCCTAAGTTGTGTTTATTAAAAGTCAGCAGCTACAAAAAGTGTAGCTGCTGGCTTTTAATAAACACTCACTTACCTGCTCCTGCGTTCCAGCGACGCGCCGACCGGGGCTCCGCTCCTCTGCCCCCCTCCCCGGCCGGCGTCTCCATCCTGACTGTGGGCACCCAGCCGTGACAGCCTTCGGCTTCACGGCCGGGCACCCACTGCGCATGCGCGAGCCGTACTGCGCATGCGTGCGCGGCGCGGCTCGCCGCTGATTGGAGAGGCGATCGCATGGGACCTGTCAGTGTCCCATGTGATCGCCTACAGGGAGGGGCTGGTGTAGGCGATTAAGGCTTAATCGCCTAACCAGCCCCTCGGCGGAAGCAGGAAGTGGGACAGGAAGTCCCACTCCTACTGAAGCCCCCACTCCCCCCCCAAAAAAATTACATGCCAAATGTGGCATGTATGGGGGTGAGGAGTGGATTGAGAAAAGGTCGTTTTTTTGGGTGGAACACCCCTTTAAGGAAATTTCATCTCAGTTCCTGTCCAGGTGATGGGTGTCACACAGAACAGGAGGAGAGACAAATCTCTGGGGAGACACAGGCAGTATTTAAAACCAGATGTAGCCAGGTAGATAAAGAAAGCTAGTCACCACTCAAGGATACTAATTATGGACCTCTTCTCCAAATCCAAAGCCACGGGTGGTGGCAATGCATATAAAAATGTAAAATGAGGGAAGGATTTCTTGACAGTCGCACTCCAAAACGTGTTGTTTTTATTGTAAAATAAAAAACACGGGATACATGCCACAGCAAACAGGGTACAAGCTGACGCGTTTCACAGTAAACTTTAGTGCTTTATCATAGCTATGGGCAACAGCAATATGGAGAAGGAGACATTGCCCTTTGTTCTTCTCTCCCTCTACTGAGATACTGTTGTTATACTGCACTATGCTCCTCCAGTCAGCAGGGAGAGAGCTAAAGCCAAGAAAACCCATAGACTTCTATGAAGAGCGCTCAGAATCCTGGGAGTTATAGTTTGAGACAACATGGGATGAATAGCCTCCATGCACTACAGATCCCAAAAAGCACTGTGCAGTAGGAGGAACAGAGAGGTTATTTTTTTTAAACTGTTTAGGAAAGTTTTTTTATCTTGGCACCAAGAAGGTTAGAGAGAGAGCACCTCTGTCTGGATTTTGCTGACCAGTGGGAGAGCATACCATAGGAGTGAGACTGACATGGGCACCCAGGGGCAGTGCAACACTGCCCACATCACAGCACAGGGAGACTGGTGTATCCACTTACCCTCTGCTTTCCAACTCTGATCACTGGAGGCTTTTTGTGGAGAGACCAAGGGGACCCCCTTCTACAGCAAGAGGTCATTGTAGCATTCTAGAGACTGGTAAGAGGGTTATTTGTCCATTGCATGTTACTGCTAGCAGGGACTGAGTTACTGAGAGGTGGAAACCATGTGTACCCAATCCATATCATACCTATACGGCATTCGATACTGCACTTTTTCCAAACCTAGACTTCACCTACACTAACCCTATACTGTATGAAAGCAAATCTTTATCACATCTGAACCGTATTTATCTTGCACTAGTGTTGAGAATATACTGTACCTTTGCTGTACGCAGGTTAACTGGGACTGTTGTTATAAGCTCTTTGTTGTTATATGCTTTTAAAAATAGCTGGCAGAAGAACATCATCAGACCCCTTTCACACGGAGCAGACTCTGGCAGCAGATCTGACCGCTCAGCAGGGGATCTCTCCACTGATCCTCACTGAGCAGGAGGATGACAGGTCCATGTCTGCTGAAGCAGAATGGACTCGGACACAGTCACGGTCAGAATTTACGATCGTGTGTACGTGGTATAAATGGGAGAGAGCTGAGACGCTGATTATCAACACTTTACACACACTGTGCACCCACACTGACCCCTGGGCACTGGAGGTTGTCTGTGGCATGAAGCAAAGATGGACTATCCATTTTAGCATGGAAGTCGCTGGGTCTATTGTTCCACTTTCTTACACCAACTTTGGGACATATCTTCTTCAGTGTAAGGGACACAATATTAGTGACCGCTGCAGTGTCCAGACAGTGTTGTTTTTCACATAGTCCTGAGCCCTGCACTGCATTCATTATGTTGTATGTGTAGCGCCTGTGTACTTTCAGTCCAGGTGCTATTTCAAATTTAGAGGGGGATGAGAGAGTTATGTAGCTCTCATCCAGGTGATTTGTACAAATTCAGCTGTTCTAGCTGGGCTGTGCTGTCAGTTCATTCTGTGTTCCTGAGGTGCCTTTCCACCCCGGGAAGTCAGGTGGCGGCAGTGGACTTCAGGTCAGAGCCAATCAGAGAGGGTTGTCCCTCGTGGGGCATGCTGGGGGAAGGTACTTCTTGGACAGACGCCATTGGGCGGGGTTCTTGTTCTGCTGTTCCGGGTGCGGCACCCACCTTCAGGGTGTGCGCACATCACGGTCCTCGGCGATATGGCCCACCAGCCTGGGGGACACACATGCTACACAGTGTTCTTGGTTCCGGGACCATGTTAGCCCAGAGCAACTGAAGCTGTGATGGGGCCGAGTGATTTATTGGGTCCCCCTAATTCTGTGAAGAAGATCCCAAGCAAGTTGTGCTGTTCAGTGGGGAGTCAGTCTGAGGAGAGCCTGGAGGCAGGCATTCCAACAGGGCCTTGACAATCCATCTGGGATAAAGGTGACCGGACATTGGCAGTTTGTCTGTTGGCAACCTGTCAGTCGGTGACCATTTGAGAGAGACTAACTGAGGGAGATTCAGGCATCAATATTGTTGAGAAGGATTCATCTCACTAATTGTGTTCTAGAGCAAAGGGCCTGTGGCAGAGGTTCCACTCCTTTTTCTATTTCGGTCAAGTCTGTGGCAGGGACTTGTTCCTTCTCAGGGTTCCGAGTGATACCCTGGCTGCTAGGTCGGTGTGAGAGGTCTGTCCAGGTACACTACACCCACTCCGGTTGGAATGGCGACGAAGATTAAAGTCTCACTGGAAGCAGAATTGTTTCCGTCGTTCTTAGGCCTGAATCTGCAAACTCTCCTTTTCACCAACCTTTATTCTATCTACCTCAAGTTCACCGTTTGCCATGTTGGGCAAGAATAAAAGCACAGAAAAGACACCGGCTGTTTGGACATTCCGTCATTGTTCTCAGAGTGCGTGTGCCTTGGAAGATGATGCAGACTGGGTGAGTGATCTCTCCCCTCTCACTTCTCTAAATGTGCCATAGCTGTCCAGCCTTCCAACCTTCCGTGTGCCTTAGCCTTCCATGTTCCATAGTCTTCCAGCCTTCCATGCGCCATAGCCTCTCAGCCTTCCATGAGCCATAGCCTTTCATGTGCCATAGATGCCCAGCCTTTCATGTGGCATACCCTTCCAGCCTTTCATGTGGCATACCCTTCCAGCCTTCCATGTGTCATTGCTGTCCAGCCTTCCATGCGCCATAGCCTCTCAGCCTCCCATGAGCCATAGCTTTCCATGTGCCGTAGCCTTCCAGCCTTCCATGTGCCGTAGCCTTCCAGCCTTCCATGTGCTGTAGCCTTCCAGCCTTCCATGTGCCGTAGCCTTCCATGTGCCATAGACTCCCAGCCTTCCATGTTCCATAGACTCCCAGCCTTCCATGTTCCATAGACTCCCAGCCTTCCATGTTCCATAGACTCCCAGCCTTCCATGTGCCATAGACTCCCAGCCTTCCATGTGCCATAGACTCCCAGCCTTCCATGTGCCATAGACTCCCAGCCTTCCATGTGCCATAGACTCCCAGCCCTCCATGTGCCATAGACTCCCAGTCTTCCATGTGCCACAGTCTTCCATGTGCCACAGTCTTCCATGTGCCACAGTCTTCCATGTGCCACAGTCTTCCAGCCTTCCATGTGCCATAGACTTACAGGCTTCCATGTGCCATAGACTTACAGGCTTCCATGTGCCATAGCCTTCCATGTACCATAGTCTTCCAGCCTTACATGTACCATACTGATCCTTCCTGCCTTCGATGTGCAATAGTGGTTCTTCCTTCCATGTACCATATTGACCCCTCCTTCCTTTCTTCCATGTGCTATAGTGTCCCTCCTTCCTTTCTTACATGTGCTATACTGTCCCTCCTTCCTTTCTTCCATGTGCTATAGTGTCCCCTCCTTCCTTTCTTCCATGTGCTATAGTGTCCCCTCCTTCCTTTCTTCCATGTGCTATAGTGTCCCCTCGTTCCTTTCTTTCATGTGCCATAGTGTCCCCTCCTTTCTTTCTTCCATGTGCTATAGTGTCCCCACCTTCCTTTCTTCCATGTACCATAGTGTCCCCTCCTTCCTTTCTTCCATGTGCCATTGTGTCCCCTCTTTCCTTTCTTCCATGTGCCATTGTGTCCCCTCTTTCCTTTCTTCCATGTGCCATTGTGTCCCCTCCTTCCTTTCTTCCATGTGCCATAGTGTCCCCTCCTTCCTTTCTTCCATGTGCCATTGTGTCCCCTCTTTCCTTTCTTCCATGTGCCATAGTGTCCCCTCCTTTCTTTCTTCCATGTGCTATAGTCTCCCCTCCTTCCTTTCTTCCTTATACCATAGTGATTCTCCCCTCTCTCTCCCTAAGCGGTCATACTGCAGTACTTATTCTTTGGCTTCATCCTGGGTTCCTTAGATCCTTTATAATAATAATTTCA
Organism: Rana kukunoris; assembly: GCA_029574335.1. Lineage (NCBI taxonomy): Eukaryota > Metazoa > Chordata > Amphibia > Anura > Ranidae > Rana > Rana kukunoris. The sequence goes on along the minus strand of CM056052.1, from coordinate 68,413,609 downwards.
AGCTCTTTGTCTATTCTCAGTGTATACACAACCAGATGTATTGAAGTATTTTCTAAATGATTGTGTTGAGGTTTATATGTATCTCTGAGACTCCCAGCTTGTGGCACAGCTATCAAAGTATATGTAGTGGGGTATTTAGGCTGCATTGGGTGGACACTGATAAGGCTACATTGATCTCTTGTATCATTTTTGCAGTCCCTGACCATCTCCTGTCATATGTCTGCAGCCTCTGACCACCTTTTGTGTCATGTCTGTAGTCTTTGACCATCTCCTGTATTATGTCTGGGGGTTGATTCTAACAGAGGCCCTCTCTGTGTGCATTAGAGAGACCCCTCCCTCCTCCAGGTCCCATTAGTGTACTCCTTGCTCTTTCTGTATTTTGTTTATTGTTAAAAGATCATGGGAGGATCCCAGGGTAACAAAGACTCCTTAGGGGAGCATCTCTGTGTTTGAGTCGTTGCCACAGAAACACTTGTAAAGAGGAGGAGTTAGTAAAGATAACCACACCCATATGGGGCGCCAGAAATATTTCTGCACCCAGGCGCCTGTGACCTTAGGATCGGCCCTGCTCCTGACCCCTGTGTATACACCCTGTTGTACATTATACTCCTGATCCCTACGCTGATTTTACTATGTTGTACATTATACTCCTGTCCCTTGTGTATACGCCTTGTATATTATACCCCTGACCCCTGCGTTGCATTCACAATGTTGTAGATTATACCCTCAAACCTTGCACTGAATTCTCTATGTTGTACATTATACTCCTAGCCAATCAGAAAACACAGCCTTTATGATTCTGTGATTTGCTTAGGAAAGGTTTCTTTTATAGTTTAGGTATAGTATAGTACACAATTGTTATTTGATTTATGCAACCAATTGCTCTTCTACAAGTAATATATGCTGTGAAATTGGCTTTCTAATCAGCTATAGGCACACCGGCTGCTGACTCTGTCTTGTATGATAAGATGGTCATCTTTTGTGCTGTTATGTTGTGCAGCTCTAACAGTAAAAGAGAGCCATCTGGAAACAACAGAAGATATAATATGAATTTCCTCTTTCAGATTTTATTTCAGACATGGTGATAGATTGCCAGCCCTGAATTATTTATGTTATATAAATATAATGTGATACAGTTTGTGTAGACTGACTTCACACAGTCACTGGAATATCAGAATACCTGGGACCTGTCAGGGCTAACATTGCTAATCAGGGCCAAATTTAAAATAAAATTCAGGGCAAAGTAACCGATTCTAAGGATAGATTATCCCTCTTCTGCTGACTATTACCTTCCCTTAATGTACAAAGTGTAGTGTTTATTTATTTCACAATTTCCATTGACAGTTCTCGCCGGTATTTAGGTTACATTCACATAGGCACTGTGGCATGCACATTGCAAACTGGTATTTTGTTTATGGAGCTGGAGCCGCAAGGAGCTGTGTGCAGGCAGCCTATGTCACTTTATGGGGACATAGTTGTTGGAAGAGCAACAGCGTGTATTGTAAAGTTGTTCATAAACTGACAATACTGTATGCATTATAACTATATTTGCAGCAGGTGGTGCTGTAGTATTATAGCATATAGTTCATGTTTTCTATGCTATAACAGGATGTGTTATCTATCTCAGTGCATGTACTTGTATGCTTCTTGTTCCTGTTTCTGTCTCCATGATTTAAAGACATGTTCTGAAATTTCTTCATAGGAGTAAAGCCTTTTTGCTGTATCCAAGAAGCTTCCAGCGCATGTTTCAATATTCTTCTTAATAGCAGTGGTTGTACAGACACAGATGCTCATCCAGCAAAGAGTCACATAGGCTGCCTGCACGCAGCTCCAGATGCTTAAAAGAGACGTTTTTATTAATGAAACATACTTACCTAGGTGGATGCAGCATTGGTCCCATGCTTCATCTCTCCCCAGTTGGGTTTAAGACGGAGAACCGAGCAATTAAAGACCACTGATCGCTCGGTTCTCAGAGCTCAGTGAGCTTTATGAGCTGTCTGCTCTGCCCCCACCCCATACTCACTGGAATGCTGAGCTGTGGAAGGGTTGGGAGCGACTGGCTCAGGCTCTCAGCGGCTTGCTGAGAGGCTGAGCTGGGTGCCGGGTCCAGGGTTGTAGGCAGATCCCGACCATATTCAGCTTGCTGTCTGCTGAAAATTCATATGTTTGCCCACCCAATCATATTTGTACATTATGTAGAGCTGCACGATTAATCGGGAAAAGAGCGCAATCTTGATTCACCCCCCGCGATCTCCATGCTGGATGACCCACGATTTTTGGGTGCGGCCATAGGAAAGTCCCTGTCTTCGGCCTAGCTCCGGAGCGGCGGCCATCTTGGTACACCAAGGAAGTGACGTGTCATTGCCGCCATCTTGCTCCACCCCACACTCCTGCACAGTAATGTTAGTGACAAGGGGCAAGCGGACATCTTGTTACACCCAATGGAGTTTTAACATTCACAGTTATTTTAAACACAAAACGAAGCTTATGTGCTTAAATACAGTGGGCCAGATCCACAAAAAATTACGGCGGCCGTAATTTCAAATTCCCGCCGGCGTATCTTTGTTTTGTATTCACAAAACAAGATACGCCGGAATTACGCTAAGATACGACTGGCGTAACGTTATTACACCATCGTATCTTAGTTGCATACTTACGCTGGACGCTAGGGGCGCTAGGGGCGCCTATGTACGAGAATCTGGCCCAGTATATGTATAAAATCACACATGAAATATAGTAGTAAAAAGTTTCATAAAAAATCTTAATGATAAACAAGATAATAACTCAAAGTAAGAGCTCAATGAAAAAGCACTGCAGCTTGATGACATTAATGATCATTGAATTCCTACCAAGTTGTCATTCAGTTTTCCAGGATCTTTAAATGAAAGCACGTTTGATGAAGACATTGAATAGCTTGTAATTAACAATCTGGGTCTGTGTGTCTTTGTGTTCCTATGATAGATGCTTAAAACTGACAGATTCACTGACACTGAGACAAGTGATATGTATTTCCTGTACACCCACGTACTGTAGGGGCCTAAAATCCTGGCAAGATCGTGATGGCATATTTGTAGAGTGGGGGCACTCTGGGGCTTTGCTGTACTGTCGTGTCATATGGAGCTTTTTTTTTTTCGAATTATTTTAATTAGTGAAGCTCTGTGCTGAGGAAATGTCAGAGGAGTATGGTATGTGCATATATGTGTGGCATCCACAGCACGATGTACAGATGTGCTAGCCGTATCATAATTCCATGTACTCAGCTAGTCTAAGGTGCTGCTGCATGGGCTTATTATTTGTTTTATTACAGCAGAACAGGAAAACAATAACTTTTATCACATTACCAGCACTCTTTTTTCTTGTTATAGATGAAGCGCTACCCCCGAAGGAGCCACTGGTTAGATTTGAGACCGACGTGTTACCTCTGTAGCATGTCTAGGGGTATGATGAAAAGTAGATGGTGTGAGCAATGATAGAATGTCCAAACAGCAAGGTGTCGTTTTCTGTGCTTTTATTCTTATGCCCAATACAGCAACTTTAGGTGAATAGAGGAAGGTGATGAAAGAAGAAGTTGCAGGTGCAGGCCTTAACTATGTACAGAAGCAGTCCTGCTTCAATGATACCTTTTCTTTGTCGCCATTCCAGCTGGAGTGGGTGTAGTGTATCTGGACAGTCTCTCTCACAGAACTGGCATCCGGAGTATCACTCGGAACCCTGAAAAGGAAACAAGCCTCTGCCACAGACTTGGCTCATTGGAATAGGAGAGGTACCTCTGCCACAGGCCCTTGCTCTGAAACGTAGTTTAGTGGAGCGACTCCTTCCCAGTAAAGTAGTTTGCCTGAATTGTCTTCAGGTAGATGTTGATTTTGGGTGATCGACTGACAGGTTGCCATAGAACAAACTCCCAGTGTCCGGTCACCTTGATCCCCGATGGTTTGTCTGGGCCTTATTGGATCGCCTGCCTCTAGGCTCTCCTCAGACTAACTCCCCACCAAACAGCACAACTCCCTTGGGATCTTCTCATAGAAGTGAGGACCCAGTAAGTCACTGGGGCCTCTCTGCAGCTTTAGTTGCTCCGGGCCATGAGGGCCCAGAGTCAGGAACTCCGCGTAGCACGCGTGCCCCGGCCTGGTAGGCCATAACACCGGGGCCCCGTGATGTGCGCACACCCTAAAGGTGGGTGCCGCACCCGGATCCAAAATCGAACTCCCGACAATAAGATGTACCCTCCCCCAGCATGCCCCTTCTCTGATTGGCTGCTGGCGGGAAGGTGCTCTCGCTGGTCTCACTCTCGCTCTCACTGCTGCCACCTGTCATTCCAAGATGGAAAGGTATCTTTGGAACGTAGAATGAAACAACAGCACTAAACTAACATAAATCATATGGATGAGAGCTGTGGAACTCTCTCATCCCCCTCTAAATTTGAACAGCGTGCGTACTTAAAAGTACAGGGGCGCTACATACTCCCCCTACTTGAAATGACACTGTCCCAAGTGTCTTCAAGCCTGAATGCCGGCCTGGTCTGCGTGACAGCAAGAGAAGAAAGAAATTAAATATAATTGAACAACTTTCAGATGTACAAATATTAGCTTCATTGAATACTATAGGAAGAACTATGGAATTACACACAAAAAATACAATAATCCTATCTATCTACACTGCCCCATTCTCCGGCAATATTGATAGTGGGTCCATAAATCCTGAAATATAAAAGAAGAGAAACACACAAAATACACAATATGTACACAGCCGTGTATACTCATCAACCCAATGGGAGAACCTGAGACTGCACCCTGTAGCCAGAACTCCTACCCAAGGAGTTCAAGAAAAAAACGAAATAAATGCTAGGCATTTTCCTAAGTTATTGAACCCAGGAAGGGAGAAACAAATATATACATTTCTTTTTTTTTTTCTGCTTGCAAAGAAAGGGAAAAAAAAAAAATCAAACGAAAGTCTGCAGAACACAGCCCCCAGTGGTCAGTATGCTGGTACTGCAAGGCAGTCTATTATTCAGTTCAAAATACACAGCAGCAAGAGGGAAATATAGAACAGAGTACCACCTCCGCTGAAAAGTCTTTCAGTGTTGCATGAAGAGAAAGGCACGCAAAAACCTATTCTGGCTAACTGAAATAAATCCCACCCGAAGTTCTTCACATGCACCAATATGTGGATCCCAAAAAAGGGATAAATAACAAGACTTGAATAGGAGTAAAGGTCCTTGTCCTGGTCTTCTTCAAAAGTAACAGACTTGAGAGCATAGGCATGAGGCCTTAGCAATAGATATGTGGGTCCGTCAACCTAAGGGTGTCCCCATGGGAGTCAGTGGTAGTAATGAAGAACACTTGGTCAACTTTCCCTGGGCACTTCAAAACAACACGGTCATGAAAAATGTATATGCCGGGACTCCACTCTCTGAGGCGACTTTCTAGCCGGTTGCCTATGCATAAAAAGGCATACGGTGTCTCCCGATCTTTGACTGGAACTCTCAGATGTTCCCAAATGGCATCCCTGTACTATTTTTCCCTTGAATTTTCACACTCGGTCATCAGGGCTGGGGGTACGTATGGGTATTCGTAACTGTAATCGGCAGCCACTCTCTGCATAAAGACCCTCTGCAACTGGGCCAATCTGGGCAACATACGTGGGTCTCCGAACCCAGGTTTCACAACAGCGTCCAGTGCCCGTTTAAGTACATGAACAGCAGTGGGTAGTGGAGCGGTAGTATTAGAAATAGGAACAGACTCACCGACTTCCCAGGTCAGCTGCGGGATGCTTGGGTACGTAGAGTGAGATGCATCAGGTGCGCTCCTGCCGGAGCGTTTTTTCCGCCAACGCGATCCGAAGGCCCGAAATTCTCCGAAGCCCTGTTGTTCTGGGAACATTGGTTCAAAGTATTGCTCAATCCCTCTGTCATCTGATAGGGATTCCAGGTCCGAGGAATTATATTCCTCCGCAGGCAGGTAGTTGCGGGTCCCAGCCGGGACAACAGACAAATCCAGACGGTTGGGGAGCTTCCAGTCGCTGCAGCTTAGTCGTTGGAGAGAGCCCTCTCCGATAGCAGCACGCCAGACAGAGACCGCATTAACAGGGGCAATCTCTGTCACAGTCTCTGAAATGGTTTCGGCCTGCACACTCTGGCACACGCTGGCCACACAGTCACGTTTCTCCGTCTCATCCAGTAGGCTTACCTCCGGTGAGTGGGATGGCGAGGTAGCCGACAGCAGAGTCTTGGTGGACAAGACGGTGATGACTTCAACGTATCCACGGATGGGGAGGGTTCTGGCCATGGGGCCTCCCCCTTCGCTATAACTGTCCCAGAGAACCAGTCCACTTGATACTCCAGAGGAGATTCAGCAGGTGGCTTAACAGTGAACAGATAAGCCCGGCATCGGTGGCATCAGGCAAAAGGCAGGAGTCAGATGGCCAACTCCTTACAGCGAGAGCAGGATAGTCCAAAGGCCTCTGTTCTTCCGCTCGTGTACAACACAAACTGGCCATCCGTGTGCATCCAGATCCCCGTATCAGTGAGGGGTACTCCGGCAGACATGGTGAAGACTGCCAGAGTGGTCCTCGGGGGGTCTTAATCTGGCAAAAGCAGTAGATTTCTCTGAAGGAACAGACATCTCTCACGGAAAAAAAAAGTTGGTCTGCTGTTCTGGCGCGAAGATGGGCGTTTCTTTGTCCTATGTCTCACGGAGGGGTGGGTGACTCCTCCCACTTGAAGAACTTGTCTAGACACGTTGCAGCACACACAGCGTCACAGCACGTGTGCCCAGACTCCCGACATTTAAAGTTAACTCTTTCTCCACTGCACAGTTCAACACAGCAATAGTACTTTTTCTCAATAAAGTAAACTCACAGTTCCATTGCTAATGGCAACAGCCGACTCCCGGACGAGCCCCCAAAGGAACCGCTGGTTAGATTTGGGACCGGCGTGTTACCTCTGTAGCATGTCTAGGGGTATGATGAAAAGTAGATGGTGTGAGCAATGATAGAATGTCCAAACAGCAAGGTGTCGTTTTCTGTGCTTTTATTCTTATTGCCCAACACGGCAACAGGTAACTTTAGGTGAATAGAGGAAGGTGATGAAAGAAAAAGTTGCAGGTGCAGGCCTTAACTATGTACAGAAGCAGTCCTGCTTCAAAGATACCGTTGCTTCGTTGCCACTCTAGCCGGAGTGGGTGTAGTGTACCTGGACAGTCTCTCTCACAGAACTGGCAGCCGGAGTATGACTCAGAACCCTGAGAAGGAAACAAGCCTCTGCCATAGACTTGGCTCACTGGAATAGAAGAGGTAACTCTGCCACAGGACCTTGCTCTGAAACGTAGTTTGGTGGAGCGACTCCTTCTCAGTAAAGTAGTTTGCATGATATGTCTTTAGGTATATCTTGATTGTGGGTGATCGACTGACAGGTTGCCATAGAACATACTCCTAGCGTCCAGTCACCTTGATCCCCGATGGTTTGTCTGGACCTTATTGGGTAGCCTTCCTCCAGGCTCTCCTCAGACTGACTCCCCACCAAACAGCACAAATCACTTGGGATCTTCTCATAGAAGTGAGGACCCAGTAAGTTACTGGGGCCTCCCTGCAGCTTTAGTTGCTCCGGGCCATGAGGACCCAGAGTCAGGAACTCCACGAAGCATGTGCGCCCCGGCCTGGTAGATCATAACGCCGGGGCCCGTGACGTAACTTCAGGAATTATTTGTATTGAATACTTACATTGGTGCAATTATGTGATTTTTTTGGTTGCAGGAAAGAAAATTGATGGGAGAATCCTTCCCGCAGAGCCATTGTGCTCTCCTGGTGGTGGGGGCGCGGGGAGCCATCCTGCCGGGAGAACACATTGATTATTGCTAGTGGCTACTGTAATATTGGGGGTTGTTAGCTCAAGTGGGATATGCGTTTTAAGCGATTCACGCCAGTCAGGAACTGTCTTTAAGGGCTTGTTGGCCCACTTTTATTGAAAAGGCAAAAATAAACAAAAGTCCAAACATAGGTTTCCCACGTAGGGGTTTTCACTGTCCACACAAAACGATACCTTCAGCCTCCTGGCCTCCTGGCTTACACGTCTAAAGAAAATACCGAGCCACCTGGCTCTCCTCAGCAGTAGCCCAACTGCTTAGGCTCCAGCATGGAACCTTCCTGACTCCTGTCAGCAACCTCACTCAGGTCTCTGGGGTTTCTCACAGTGCACCCTGCACTCTCCAGCTTATTCAGTGCCCACCTGCACTCTCTGGGTTCTCCCTTGCAAGCCTGGTCTCCTCGGGAGGGTGGAGCCCAGAATGCTGGTCCTGAGTTTCCTATCAGGCCCACACACACCTGCATAATCAGTGTGCTGACCCATCTGAAAATATGGACCCAGGACTGGGGTTTTCATCCCACCCAGATCTCTGTGAAATCCCCAGGCTCCAGGTCCCAAACTGGACTTTATTAACAAATGAGGAAACTGGAAGGCCAGTTTCCTCTGTAAACTACTAGTTTCCTGGAGCCCCTCAACCAGACCGGTTGAGAACCCTGGGTCACCACATCCCTGGGGTACCATACTACACTACATGCAGCCGCTGCCAATAATCACATGTAAAAACACAGCATACTGGTTGTATCTTACAATCAGCCTGCCCATACATGGTTCATATCTCAGCCGGTCCCTGCTGAACTGGTTGAAATTCAAACCATCTATGGCCTAACTCATACCTGATAGGCTAGGGAATCTGAAAATCACTGTAGTAGCTAGTGATATTGCAATGATCTTCCTGGTCCTGTTCCAGTTATTTTTGAGCGGCTATTGATCTGCACGCTGATGACAGGGGGTTGCTTGACCAGCACTGTCACTACTGATATAATGTGTTTTCAATAAATAAAGGTATTGGGCCAGATTCAGGTAGATGAGAGCATCTTTGCTCCAGAGTAACGCTTCTCATTTACATTACTCTGACGACCCTTTCAGCGCAAGTGCTGTTATTCATGTCAGCAATAGTACTTTTTCTCAATAAAGTAAACTCACAGTTCCATTGCTAATGGCAACAGCCGACTCCCGGACGAGCCCCCAAAGGAACCGCTGGTTAGATTTGGGACCGGCGTGTTACCTCTGTAGCATGTCTAGGGGTATGATGAAAAGTAGATGGTGTGAGCAATGATAGAATGTCCAAACAGCAAGGTGTCGTTTTCTGTGCTTTTATTCTTATTGCCCAACACGGCAACAGGTAACTTTAGGTGAATAGAGGAAGGTGATGAAAGAAGAAGTTGCAGGTGCAGGCCTTAACTATGTACAGAAGCAGTCCTGCTTCAAAGATACCGTTGCTTCGTTGCCACTCTAGCCGGAGTGGGTGTAGTGTACCTGGACAGTCTCTCTCACAGAACTGGCAGCCGGAGTATGACTCAGAACCCTGAGAAGGAAACAAGCCTCTGCCATAGACTTGGCTCACTGGAATAGAAGAGGTAACTCTGCCACAGGACCTTGCTCTGAAACGTAGTTTGGTGGAGCGACTCCTTCTCAGTAAAGTAGTTTGCATGATATGTCTTTAGGTATATCTTGATTGTGGGTGATCGACTGACAGGTTGCCATAGAACATACTCCTAGCGTCCAGTCACCTTGATCCCCGATGGTTTGTCTGGACCTTATTGGGTAGCCTTCCTCCAGGCTCTCCTCAGACTGACTCCCCACCAAACAGCACAAATCACTTGGGATCTTCTCATAGAAGTGAGGACCCAGTAAGTTACTGGGGCCTCCCTGCAGCTTTAGTTGCTCCGGGCCATGAGGACCCAGAGTCAGGAACTCCACGAAGCATGTGCGCCCCGGCCTGGTAGATCATAACGCCGGGGCCCGTGACGTAACTTCAGGAATTATTTGTATTGAATACTTACATTGGTGCAATTATGTGATTTTTTTGGTTGCAGGAAAGAAAATTGATGGGAGAATCCTTCCCGCAGAGCCATTGTGCTCTCCTGGTGGTGGGGGCGCGGGGAGCCATCCTGCCGGGAGAACACATTGATTATTGCTAGTGGCTACTGTAATATTGGGGGTTGTTAGCTCAAGTGGGATATGCGTTTTAAGCGATTCACGCCAGTCAGGAACTGTCTTTAAGGGCTTGTTGGCCCACTTTTATTGAAAAGGCAAAAATAAACAAAAGTCCAAACATAGGTTTCCCACGTAGGGGTTTTCACTGTCCACACAAAACGATACCTTCAGCCTCCTGGCCTCCTGGCTTACACGTCTAAAGAAAATACCGAGCCACCTGGCTCTCCTCAGCAGTAGCCCAACTGCTTAGGTTCCTGCATTGAACCTTCCTGACTCCTGTCAGCAACCTCACTCAGGTCTCTGGGGTTTCTCACAGTGCACCCTGCACTCTCCAGCTTATTCAGTGCCCACCTGCACTCTCTGGGTTCTCCCTTGCAAGCCTGGTCTCCTCGGGAGGGTGGAGCCCAGAATGCTGGTCCTGAGTTTCCTATCAGGCCCACACACACCTGCATAATCAGTGTGCTGACCCATCTGAAAATATGGACCCAGGACTGGGGTTTTCATCCCACCCAGATCTCTGTGAAATCCCCAGGCTCCAGGTCCCAAACTGGACTTTATTAACAAATGAGGAAACTGGAAGGCCAGTTTCCTCTGTAAACTACTAGTTTCCTGGAGCCCCTCAACCAGACCGGTTGAGAACCCTGGGTCACCACATCCCTGGGGTACCATACTACACTACATACAGCCGCTGCCAATAATCACATGTAAAAACACAGCATACTGGTTGTATCTTACAATCAGCCTGCCCATACATGGTTCATATCTCAGCCGGTCCCTGCTGAACTGGTTGAAATTCAAACCATCTATGGCCTAACTCATACCTGATAGGCTAGGGAATCTGAAAATCACTGTAGTAGCTAGTGATATTGCAATGATCTTCCTGGTCCTGTTCCAGTTATTTTTGAGCGGCTATTGATCTGCACGCTGATGACAGGGGGTTGCTTGACCAGCACTGTCACTACTGATATAATGTGTTTTCAATAAATAAAGGTATTGGGCCAGATTCAGGTAGATGAGAGCATCTTTGCTCCAGAGTAACGCTTCTCATTTACATTACTCTGACGACCCTTTCAGCGCAAGTGCTGTTATTCACATAGCAGTTGCGCGTAAACTTGCGCCAGAGTAACGATAATGCGCTGGCGTAACCCGACGCAAGTGGAAGTGGGTGTGATCATATGTAAATGATGGGCGGAGCCCAGCGCAGAGGCTTACGTTCAGCGCATCATCCACGGAGCATGCGCAGTGAGTGCGGCTCCACTCGCCCCCTTGTGCGCATGCTCACAACTTCCGTCGGCACCACTTCCCGGGAAACGTCAGCGCAATGCCTTCTGTTGGGCGCTTAAAAGCGCAGGCGGAAACGCCATTCCGGCGCAAAAGTAGTTCCGTTTCCCCCCACCCCAGGGAAGATACTTTTGCTCTGTGATGGCTGCTCCCGCTACCCCCAAAGAGAGGAGGAAGCTCAATTTTAATTCCCAGGAGGTCTCGGTCATCATATCAGCGATGGAGTCTGTTAATGAGTTACTCCATGGGGAAAAAAGCCGGAAGACCAGCCGGGAGAGGAAGCAGGGCATCCTGGAGACCATTGCTGCCAGGGTGAATGTCTTGGGGTACTCCACCCGGACTGCTTCTGACATTCAGAAAAAAATAAATGACTTGCGGCGCAAGGTCCGTGGCAAGGTGGCCACCATCAGGAGGCATGAGAGGGGCACAGGTGGTGGTCCCCCATGTCCTGTCAGCCTGACCGCAGAGGAGGAGGTGGTCGCACGCTGCCTGGACAGGGAGCAGTTGGAGGGGGTCCCTGGATATGATTCCATGGAGGAAGGCTCCAGGACAGGTAAGTGTTTTTTATCCCCTATTTGGTGTGTTGCATGTGGGGGGGGGGTACATGTGCCAAGTGTGTGGGACCAACAACATGTGTCTGCATTGTGTCATCCACAGATGACGGAGCTGGGCCATCATCTCTTGGCGGCCAGTCCACCCCAACCTCCCAACGGGATCGTGATGATGAGCCCCTGGGTGCTGAAGAGACCGAGGTGGAGGAGAGTGCCCACACCACCTCTGCAGAGGTGGTTGTGGAGGAGCCTGTCCCTGAACAGGACTTCATCTTATTGTTGGAGGAGTCCTCCTCTTCAGCAGGGCCCTCTGTCATCCCCTCCCCCATCCTCGGTAGCCCCTCAAGGGCGACTCCATCCCCACGGGGACAACCTTCTCCTGCCCCCAGGAAGGCCACCCGGAAGACCAGGGGGGTGTGTGATCTGGTCGAGGACCAGGTGGTGTTGGACCATGCCAAGCAGACCCAGCAGATGGGGGAGATTGCTGGGCACCTGGACCGGGTCGCTGACAGCCTGGGCTCCATGTCACAGCTGCCCAGTGGTGTTCAGAACCTTGTTACCAGCCTGGGGGAGGTGCAGGCTGATGTACGGCACCTGACAGCAGCCGTACATGCCAACACTGCTGCCATCCGGGAAGAGGGGAGGCAGCGGCAGCGTGACCAGCGGCATCAAGTCACCCGCCAGTTGAGGATGCAGGCCCAGACTAACCTCTATCTGAGCCGGATTGCAGTGGCCTTGGAGGGCATGCAGCCAACAGCTGCCCGGAGTGGCCCACCCGGGGAACAGCCTCCTCAAGATGCCCCCACCACCACCCACTCCCTCCAGGCAGCTGAGGAGCCCGAGAGTGCCCCCAAGGAGGAGCCCCCGTCATCCCAGATGAGGGTTTTTTTTTATTTGGTTTATATTTTTATTTTTTTTGGTACTCAGGTTATGAGTTTTTTGTTATTTTTATACTCAGGTTATGAGTTTATATTTTATTTTCTTGCTCAGGTTATGAGATTTTTTATTTCTTTTGAACTGCACACGGTCAGGAGTGCAGGGGACAGTGTGAATGGTGTGTGAATGTGAGGGGGTGGCACTCCTGACAGTAAGGGGTGTCATCCTCGGCCGTGGTGGTGAAGTTAACCCCACGGCTGTATGAATGACGTGTGAATGGTGTATGAATGGACAGTGACATCATTGGGGCCTTGACGCTGGCGTTGCTGCTCCCAAGTCCTACATGCTGGACTTGGGCTAATCCAATGCGATGTGCATGTGGTGTGTGTGATCTAGGGACATCAGTGGTGTACACGCGTGCATTGTCTGTGTGATAAATGTTTTTGTTTATTGTCCAAAGATGCCTACGGCGAGGACCCTCCTGACTGCTCTTCCATCAGCAGACTGGGTGTCCTCTGGCAGGTGGGGACTGTGTGGGTCGGGGGTCAGGTCATCACGCATTTCAATCTGCAGGCCTTTTCTCATAGCAAAATTGTGCAGAATACAACATGCAGCGATGATCTGACACACAAAGGTAGGGGAATACAATAGGGTCCCCCCAGACTTATCCAGGCATCGGAAACGGGACTTCAGGAGCCCGAATGTTTGCTCCACCACTGCACGGGTTTTGATGTGTGCTTCATTGTATTTTCTCTCTCCTCTGGTTTGGGGGTTGCGGAAAGGAGTCATTAGATGGGGTCCCAGTGCATATGCAGAGTCACCTGGAAGGGAAAAGACAGGAGGATGTTAGTCGTGCATGTGCCACTTTTGATGTGCATCACGGGAGGGGATAGTCATGCCTGACTCCCATGTCACTCACCAACCAGCCAGCTGTCCCCATACATATTCTGCTTGAATTCTGCTGGGATGGGACTCTGATTGTATATGAAGCTGTCATGGCTGGACCCGGGGTGTTTGGCACGGACGTGCCATATGAGGCGTTGGGCATCGGCTATCACCTGTACGTTGATGGAATGCCAATGCTTCCGATTGCAGTATATGTGCTCTGTGGCACTGGGGGGCTGAAGGGCCACATGTGTGCAATCAATGGCCCCCACGGTGCGTGGGAATCTGGCAATGTTGTAGAAATCTGTCATTGCCTTCAGCCGCAGCTCCTCAGTGGTGGGTCTGATGAACTGGTTGGACATGCGTCTGAGGATTGCAGGGACAACCTGGTGCACACATCTGCTTATGGAGGACTGTGATATCCCAGCCACCACTCCACTTGTACGCTGGAATGATCCACTGGCAAGGAAATGGAGTGTTGCCAGTACCTTCACCAGTGGCTGCACTGCTTGTGAGCGGTGTGTCTTGCTGGTGATGTCACCCTGCAGGGTTGTGGTTAGTTCAAGTATTGCATCTGGGCTGAATCTGAAGAGGCGATACACCTCCTCATCCCCCATGCCAAAGAGGTTCATACGCGTGCGGTATATCCTCTCACGTGCCCGCCTCCTCCGTAGCGAGGGACCCAGTACTAGTCTTAGGACCACGAGTGCCCCTGGCATGTTGGCACACAGAGGTGTTGTCCTTGCAAGTGTGGTTGTTCAGCTTGCTAGTTTCGTCGGTAACGCTGCTGGAGCTGCTCTCCTGCTGACCTGTGACCGTCTGGAGTAAAGATAAAGCAGCCTTTTGTAGAAATAACTTTGCGCCGGACGGACGAGATACGCGCGGCGCATGTAGCCAGCGTATGGTGCTTATCCGTTCGCGAATCGGGAAATCTCCCTAATTTGCATATTTGCAGGGGAAATCAATAGGCGCGACTGATGCGCCAAGCGAAATTAAGCGCTGACGATAATCTGGCGTCGGAACGTTCCGCCGGTCGCAAATGGCCCGTTATTGGGCGCATCTAGTTTGGTGGGTACGGGCACATAGAAACGACGGCGCATCTTCACAGTTACGTGGCGCATATCGAAATACTCCAGCGCAACTCTACCTGAATCTGGCCCATTCTCTGATTAGACAAGGTAGAGGTGCAGGAGAAAGGAGGAAGCCTAATATTCTTTCCAACTCATTCACTCGTAGAACTCCTGGTATTCACTATGAATAACAGTGGCACGGGGCAAGTGACCCCCTATGGTCAGTGTGTGGAGGGGAAGCTGCACAAGAACCAGAAAAGCCTAGCTATCATTGTAGTAGTGCTGACTACGGTGATTTTCAGATTCCCAGGGGCCCATTGAGATATGCTTGTGTCAATGTAAGTATGCAATACAGATAATTCCTGGAGTGCAGCTTTGTGTGGGCATCCTCTGACCATCTCTTTTATCTTGTCTGCAGTCTCTGACCATTTCTTGTATCATATCTGCAGCTCTGACCATATCGTTTTGTTTATTGATAAGAGATCATGGGAGGACCCCAGGGTAACAAAAACTCCTTAGGGGAGTCTGCACAACCCCCCCCCCTTTCCCCCAGTCTGCACAATCCCCCCCCTTCCCCCAGTCTGCACAATCCCCCCCCCCCATTTCCCCCAGTCTGCACAATCCCCCCCCTTTCTCCCAGTATATGCAGAAATCATCATAAGAATTTTGCATTTGCGCTGCCTATTTAGTAAAATGTTACACTGGCAGGGACTGTGTATCAGTGCATCATTTAGCTTTGAAATGGTGGCCGTCACTATTGAAGATCTTTTTTCAATTAATATTGTGGCTGAAATGGTGACCGGCTCAACCAAAACCCCCCCCCACTTATTGGAAAACTTTTTTCAATTAATTATGTTGGCTGAAATGGCGGTCGTCAGCCCCATCCCTCTGCCCCCCCCCCCCCCGCTTATTGAAAACTTTTTTCAATGAGCATTGCGGCTGAAATGGCGGCCGTCATCAAACCCCCCGCCCTGCTTACTAAAAAACTTTTTTTAATGAATACTGCGGCTGAAATGGCAGCCGTCATGAACCCCCACCACCCCCCCCCCTTATTTTTAGCAAATTGCGGCTGAAATGGTGGTCGTCATCCACCCATTTTTTAATTCACATTGGGGCTTATTGAATTGTTTTTGTAATGAATCAGGTAGCACCCCCCCCCATTATTGCATTTTTTTTAAATGTACATTGTGGCTGAAATGGCAGCACACCCCCCTCCCCAATTGACATTTTTTCAACTGTATACTGTGGCTGAAATGGCGGCCGTCAGAACCCCGACCCATATTAATTTCAATTTTGGTGGATAATATTGGATGACAGAACCCCTCCCCTCCTATATTGTTTTATTGTAGATTTTGTTTTTTAATGGCTGAAATGGCGTCTGTCCGTCAGAACCCCCACTAATTTTGGCAACAGACGGCAACCCTGTCCCCCCCATAAATTAATGTTTTTAATGTAAATGACGGCCGTCAGTTAGGCTCTGTTCTAGAGTTGAGCAAACCCGAACTGTAAAGTTCGGGTTCGGTACGGTCTTTGGGTTTTTCCCGCACCCGGACCCGAACCCGAATAATTGGTAAAAGTTTGGGTCCGGGTGCGCGGAGGTCCCCCCAAATTCAATAACCAGACCCTTTAGGTCTGGTATGGATATTAAGGGGAAAAAATTACGTGGGGTCCCCCCCAAATATCCATAACCAGACCCTTCAGGTCTGGTGTGGATTTTAAGGGGAACTCCACCCCAAATTTAGAAAAAAAATGGCGCGGAGTTCCCCCTAAAATCCACACCAGAACCCTTATCCGAGCACGTTGACCTGGCCGGCCACACTTTGTCCCCCCCTCTTTATCTTTCAGGCCCACCTCTATATTGACATAACTAGGTTTAATTTTCCTTTTTTTCTAATTGTTTCATTATTACTTCATATTTGGACATAAATCAAAGTTATTGCCTAATGCACATTTTGATTCTAAATTTATTACCATTTCGGTGGTCAAACCAAAATGGTTTTTCTAATTTGTATTTTTTAGTGTATTTTTTAGCTTACTTTTATTGTTATTAATTACATTTTTTCTGACCCTATAATTATTGGGTTGCCTTAGATTGGGTGGACTATATGGTTAACCACACCTTGGTTCCTACGATGTCTCAACTTGACATCAATCCAGTTTTTATTGTGCAAACAAGTTTTATATCTGTAAGGGTATAGTTTGAAGCCTGACTTCCTGGTTCAGATCAAGGCTTCTCTTTACCTTTGTATACTGTGTATAGATTTAACGGAACCCTCAGGGCCACCGTAGATATTTACATCTTTGCCTGGTCTTGAAATGAGGCTTGGCTTCGTTTACAACACGTGACAGTCGTCACTCGGAGACCTCGACTCATAGCGAGGCTTGGTTTTGACTTTTTCTTATATTTTACGCGATACGTCATTGCGTCGCCCGTTCCCCAGACGACGTCATTATTTGACGAAACATACGTCGGGTAGGAGACGCTTTGACGTGTAGCGTTACGGTCCCTGTGAACGGGCGTTCGTACTTGTTGATACGCTACTTTTGTAAGTGCAATTTTTTTTTCTTATTAAATATTTTTACGGTACATCACTATTGTGGATTCAAATCTCTTTTTTTGGTGGCACCTTTGCTGAGGATATTGTGAACACCCTGAGATTGCAAAATTGGAGGCAGTTCGTTTTAAAGACCCTGGCTGGGGTTCAGCCGCAAGCTTATATAGCTTATCTGTCTGGTAAGCGTGTATTTTATAGGGTGCTTTCTATCGGTGGCAGTTTTCCTCTTTTTAGTATACCATTAATGTATCATTGCGGTACATCACTATTGTGAGTTTTTTTTCCTTTTCTTGGATTCTCACACCATATCTTGGAGAATATCATCCCTGGTGTCCATGGCGGATTTCAATTAAAGGCCCTGGCTGGGGTTCAGCCGCAAGCACTATACGCTTGCCATTTGGTAAGCGTACATCTTTTACTAATTCACTACTGGTGGCAGTTACCAATAATTATCACTACATTATCTAAGTCATCTGAAGATTTTTGACTTTTGACTTTGTGGACTTTTAATTTGGTTTTGTCAATTTTGATCACTTAATCACAATTTTTTATTTTAATTTCTTCTTATTTATATATATATATATATTTATTTATATATTTTTGATTTATCACTTTAACAGCGCAACTACAACCTTTTTTCCTATGCTATTTGTGTGTATATCACTTTTGTGTTGCAGCTCACTTTTATTTAGTTTATTGTATATTTTAGCGCAGTAAAACTTTTTTGTTTGTAATAGAAGATGCTTTGAATGGTTGGGATTTCTGACATTCGCACCAGATAAAGCCAAGCGAAGGAACTTGACCCTGGTTGACCCTTGACCCTGGTTTAGCCTAATTTATTACCCCAGCTATTCTACAACACATGTATATTATATTTCCTTATAGGTTTGTTCTATTCTATTCTCTTCATAGATGTCTTAAATATATTATATTATTTCAATCAACTTAATTTCTCAATTACTTGTCATCAAATAGCTGCCATGTAGCGATGATTATGACATTTCATGTTACATAATCTTCTCCTACAATCCGCTAGGTTATCTATTTTCATTTACATTTATAAGTTACTTTCCTGAATGATTACATCTTTTTCTATTATACTATTGTACATTGTAACAGGAAGTCAGGTAAATCTGTGTGTGCTGTCCCAGACGAGAGATACTTTTCTGCCTTGTTTAGACAATACACCAATTACTATTGGGCGTCGGCTGCAGAGATGGCCAGAGAGGTTTGGGGTGTTAGAAGCCTTCAACTGTTCAAAATGAAGCAATTAAAGCCCCTATAAAGATAGCCTAAAGCTGATGACTGATTGCTGCATCCTGTGGCTGTGTGAGTGAAGGAGCAGTCACAAACCCTACTGAAGAGGTGAGGTGCTGATGGATATTTCTGTGTGAGAAATTTCAAAGAGACTTTTTTGTTTTCTGCTGTAGGACCAGCAGTGTCTGCCCAGCAGTAGGCTGTGCCAGACTCCATAGGTAGGTTCCTGTGTTGGGAAGGTAGACGCCCCAAGTGGCAAGGGTTTATTTTATGTTTTGTTTTGTTTATGCTTGCACGTGTATCCAGCAATATGGAAAAATAAACCACATCATTTGTTTTCAATCATCCTCAACTGCCTTTTTGTACAGTTCAGCGTGTAGTGAACCCATCCAGGTTGTCCCCAAACACCCGCTACCGAGCTAATCCCTCACAACATGTTCTGCTAATGGAATATCCATTTCTTTTATATTATTGTACATGCTCTGTTAATGGAATTTTGTTAATAATTATAAAATTCAATAAAATATTTGAAACAGAAAATGCATCCATGGGAGTTTACTCCCAGTTTAATTTAGGAGTTAGGTAAGTTTTATGCTGGCCATACACATAACCATTTTTAGCAGTTTTGAACTACTTCCAATTCATCGGATCGGATCAAGGAAACCTGTCACCAAAATTTTCAAATTTTTCAATGTGTAGTTTCAAAAAAATTGATTGGTAGAAAGTTACCATGAACCATCGAGACAGTTTTGTGATGGAAAGCTGTCTGGGATGCAGGCAGTAAGCGTGTTGGCCTGCATTCCGTGCCTCCTAGAAGCTCTCAACGGTCTTTGGGGAGACGAGACTTCATGTATTATGGAGAAGACTTGCACACATGTTTTATACAAGAGGTCATGCTTTCAATCCGAGCAGAAGCAATTCCAGCTTTCAAAACAAAAGGACAATGATCTAAGAGCCGCTTCACCTCTACTACCTGTACTCTACTATAATATTTATTCTATTTTTGTCTTGTGTAGCAGCACTGGGAGGAAACATGAATTTTATTGTCATTGGGTTTTATTAGGTTTCCTACACACTGAAGATTTTTATTTTTAATCCTCTGTGGATACATGCAATCCTATACATCTACAATCTTAGACATCTTCATAGCTTAAAGATAAGAGAGCACATTTTTTTTCTAGAAAGCAGGAAATTCTGAGCATAATCAATTTGGCCACTATTCCCTGCACAAAATTGTGGAAAATGCAAATGTGAACAAACCTGTTCACCCAATGAACATGGGTACAATCGGTGTGCAACATTTCTTTTGTATTATACCAAGATATGGGCAATGGAGTGACTAACTCCAAACCAGCACCTGATTCCAATATATGAAGGAGTATTTTGAGGCATGGAGCAGTTCTTTAACCACTTCCATACTGGGCACTTAAACACCCCTCCTGCCCAGAGCAATTTTCAGCTTTCAGCGCTCTCCCACTTTGAATGACAATTACTCAGTCATGCAACACTGTATCCAAATGATTTTTTTGTCCTTTTTTTCATACAAACAGAGCTTTCTTTTGGTGGTATTTGATCACCTCTGTGTTTTTAATTTTTTGCGCTATTAATGAAAAAAGACCGAAAATTTGGAAAAAAAATGATTTTTTCTTAGTTTCTGTGATAAAATTTTGCAAATGATTAATTTTTCTTCATAAATTTTGCCCAAAATTTATACTGCTACATGTCTTTGATAAAAATAACTCAAAATTTTTGGAAATTATTTGGTCTGTGTGAAAGTTTTAGAGTCTACAAACTATAGTGCAAATCATAAAAATATATCACATCTGATCACACCTGATGTATTGAAGACCTATCTCATTTCTTGAGACCCTAACAAGCCAGGAAAGTACAAATGCCCCCCAAATAACCACTTTTTAGAAAGTAGACATTCCAAGGTATTTATTAATGGGCATGGTGAGTTATTTGAAGTTGTAATTTTTTCCCACAATACTTTGCAAAATTAAGATTTTTATTTTTTATTTAAAAATGTTCTCAACATTTTCATTGTAATAGCTTATTTCTCTCACATGGCATGTGCATACCACAAATGACACCCCAAAATACATTCCGCTACTCCTCCTGAGTAAAACGATACCCCATGTGTGAGACTTTTTCACTGCCTGGCCACATACGGAGGCCCAACATGCAGGAAGCGCCATCAGGGGTTTTAGGAGCATAAATTGCACATCTAACTAGTTGACTACCTATTACACTTTTGAAGGCCCTGGAACACCAGGACAATGGAATTACCCACAAAATGACCCCATTTTGGAAAGCTAACACCCCAACGTATAATCTATGAGGCATAATGAGTCTTTTGAACGGTTTATTTGTTTTCAGCAGTTTTTGGAAAATGTGGAAAAAAAATGAAAACGCATTTTTTTTACACAAAGTTGTCCGTTTCTAAGATATTTCCAACACATAGCATTTAGATAGCAAAAATGACACCCCAAAATACATTCTGCTACTCCTCCTGAGTAAAACGATACCCCATGTGTGAGACTTTTTCACTGTCTGGCCACATACGGAGGCCCAACATGCAGGAAGCGCCATCAGGGGTTTTAGGAGCATAAATTGCACATCTAACTAGTTGACTACCTATTACACTTTTGAAGGCCCTGGAACACCAGGACAATGGAATTACCCACAAAATGACCCCATTTTGGAAAGCTAACACCCCAAAGTATCATCAATGAGGCATAATTAGTCTTTTGAACGGTTTATTTGTTTCCAGCAGTTTTTGGAAAATGTGGAAAAAAATGAAAACGCATTTTTTTTTACACAAAGTTGTCAGTTTCTAAGATATTTCCAACACATAGCATGTACATAGCAAAAATGACACCCCAAAATACATTCTGCTACTCCTCCTGAGTAGAACGATACCCCATGTGTGAGACTTTTTCACTGCCTGGCCACATACAGAGGCCAAACATGCAGGAAGCGCCATCAGGGGTTTTAGGAGCATAAATTGCACATCTAACTAGTTGATTACCTATTACATTTTTGAAGGCCCTGGAACACCAGGACAATGGAATTACCCACAAAGTGACCCCATTTTGTAAAGCTAACACCCCAACGTATAATCTATGAGGCATAATGAGTCTTTTGAACAGGTCATTTGTTTCCAGAAGTTTTTGGAACGTGGAAAAAAAAATGAAAACGCATATTTTTTTTACACAAAGTTGTCGGTTTCTAAGATATTTCCAACACATAGCATTTAGATAGCAAAAATTACACCCCAAAATACATTCTGCTACTCCTTCTGAGTACAACGATACCACATGTGTGAGACTTCTACACAGCCTGACCACATACAGAGATCCAACATGCAAGGAACAACGTCAGGTGTTCCAGAGACACATAGCATGCACATACCAAGAATTACACCCCAAAATACATTATGCTGAGCAAAGTGTAAACAAAAGATTACCTGTGGTAATAGTAGCGCAGTTCTACACAGCAGGATAGCACTGGTCCAGGCAGCAGGCAGGGACTTGGTCAGCAACGGCATACACAAGTAGTCAGTTCATGCAACCGGCAAAGGCATGATGTCATAGGTCCTACAGGTAACAGGCAGAAGTAGGGCCTCGTTTAGGACAGAATGGGGACAGGGGTAGAGGCTTCTCCCACCCAAATCTCTTTGAAGCCTCCGGGCAACCAGACCCTAATCTAGGATGAGAAAACAAAAAAAATGTTTTTCTTCATCTAGAAAAACTTTTCTGGAGCCCCTCACATTTGTGAGACCCCTGTGTTAAATCCCACTAGTCCAGTAGCAGGGTACAAGATCAGTCCAAGGGGCAGGCAAAAGGCATGGTCAAACAGTCCGAGGTCAGTTCCAGATCAGGCAGAGGCATTACAGAATCGTTGGGCAGAAGAATGGTCAAAAAACAAGCCGTGGGTCAGTTCCGGTTCAGGCAGAGATATTACAAAATCGTTAGGCAGAATCGTGGTCAAAAAACAAGCCGGGGTCAGTTACAGAGCAGGCAGTGGCATAAGGGGTGTGAAGGTGTATGAAGGCAGGAACGGAGGATTAATAATTTAGTTTGGTATGGTAAATCCGAAAACAGTCAGTTAGACAGAGGCCAGGCTGTGAAGGGCAATCGGCACACTGGAAAGTTGTGTCTCGTCTGATTCCTTGACTGGAACACACCTTGCATCTTTTTTGACGTCGTCGGCCTGTTTCTGTGGGAGGGACTTTACCGGGAAAATGACGCTCGACGAGACGACTTAAAACGTCAGATCGGATAGTTTGGGGTGGGCCGTTCGGGAAAATAAGGGCAGTGATAAGGTCCTCTTGGTAGCCAAGG
This sequence comes from Rana kukunoris, assembly GCA_029574335.1. Classification (NCBI taxonomy): domain Eukaryota; kingdom Metazoa; phylum Chordata; class Amphibia; order Anura; family Ranidae; genus Rana; species Rana kukunoris. The sequence continues at coordinate 68,390,773 of CM056052.1, read as the reverse complement.
AAGCGTTTGGGGTTTTGGGTGGAGTTGCGGTATATTACATAAGAGTTGTATATGGCCAATTGAAAAAAATAAATGGCAACTTTTTTGTACCAATGGTACGTCCGCCTTGTAGCAAGATAGGGTTCAAGCATCTGGTCATTGAAGTCGACCCCCCCCATAAACAAATTATAGTCCTGGATGCATGTTGGCTTTCGAATGACGGTGCCACGCCTTCTGCGGGTTTCAACGACGGTGTCATTGTGGATGGTGGATAGCATGTAAACATCCCTTCTGTCCTTCCACTTTACTGCCAGGACCTCCTTATTTCGCAGACTTGCCGATTCTCCACTTTTCAGCTTCTTATTCACGAGACTTTGAGGAAAGCCCTTGCGATTATTCCTGATGGTGCCACATGCTGGCGTCTTCTTCCGGTGCAGGTTGTGGAACAGGGGAAGGGAGGTATAGAAGTTATCCACGTACAGATGGTATCCCTTTTCCAATAGAGGGGTGATGAGGTCCCAAACAATTTTGCCACTTGATCCCAAGTAGTCTGGGCAATTAGGGGGATTCAGTTGGGTGTCCTTGCCTTCGTACACTCTGAAGGCATACAAGTATCCTGTGACTCGGTCACACAATTTGTAGATCTTCACGCCATAGCGGGCTCTTTTGCTGGGGATAAATTGTTTTATTTGAAGCCTGCCAGTGAATTTCACAAGCGACTCATCCACACATATGTGTTGGTCCGGGGTATACAATTGGGGGAATTTTTCAGAAAAATAAGTCAGTAAGGGCCGAATTTTAAAAAGCCTGTCGTGATTTGGATGATTTCGGGGATGGCACTGGGTGTTATCGTTAAAATGTAGAAATCTCATGATGGCATAGTATCGGGATCTGGGCATTATGCTGGAGAAGATTGGCATATGATAAATTGGGTTTTTGGACCAAAAGGCACGTGAAGAATTTTTTGGGTTGAGTCCCATACATAATGTGAGGCCTAAAAAAAATTTCAACTCCTCCACCGTAAGGTCTCTCCATTGGAAGGGACGGGCATGATAGGATGTGGGATTTCTTTCAATAAATTGTTGTGCAAATAGGTTGCACTGGGCCACAATTTCAGATAGCATGTCCTCTGTGAACATCAGGTTGAAAAAATCGATCGGGGAAAAATTCTCCGTGTCCACTTGGACTCCTGGCTGGGCCGTGAAAGGGGGAATGTTGGCTTCCCCGGAATTTGGAGGAAGCCACAAAGGGTTCTGAAGGGCATAGGGAAGGCCGGCATGGGTCTTTGGCCTTTCTTGCTGAGGCACTGCGGTGCTGGTGGAAGGCACTGCGGTGCTTGTGGAAGGCACTGCGGTGCTTGTGGAAGGCACTGCGGTGCTTGTGGAAGGCACTGCGGTGCTTGTGGAAGGCACTGCGGTGCTGGTGGATGGCACTGCCTCCTGACCAGAACGCCTTCGTTTAGCGGGCCGGCTATCTTCCTCCTCGGAGTCACTCAGTGTTCCGCTACTGGGGGCAGGCTCATAGTTGACGTCCGACTCAGAAGAAAAATTGGAAGTGGAGTTTGAACAAGAGAGGTCCATGTTGCTCTCATCGGGCGCAGAAATAATTTGGAATGCCTCCTCTAGTGAATAGGATTTTTTTGACATGTTTTGACGGAGCAGATGGGTACGGATTGGCACAGGTGGGCACTGAGGTGGCACTGATGAGGCGGCACAGGTGGGCACTGATTGGCGGCACAGGTGAGCACTGATTGGCGGCACAGGTGAGCACTGATTGGCGGCACAACACAGGTGGGCACTGATTGGCGGCACAACACAGGTGGGCACTGATTGGCGGCACAACACAGGTGGGCACTGATTGGCGGCACAACACAGGTGGGCACTGATTGGCGGCACAGATGAGCACTGATTGGCGGCACAGGTGAGCACTGATTGGCGGCACAGGTGAGCACTGATTGGCGGCACAGGTGAGCACTGATTGGCGGCACAGGTGGCAACTGTATGGGCACAGGTGGCAACTGTATGGGCACAGGTGGCAACTGTATGGGCACAGGTGGCAACTGTATGGGCACAGGTGGCAACTGTATGGGCACAGGTGGCAACTGTATGGGCACTGTGGCACTGTATGGGCACTGTATGGGCACTGTGGCACTGTATGGGCACTGTGGTGGCACTGTATGGGCACTGTGGCAATGTGATGGCACTGTATGGGCGCTGTATTTAACTCACTGAAGTTTCTCCCTCCTCACACGCTGTCTCTGTGTGAGGAGGGAGAAGCGGCGATGAGAGATGATCTCATTTGTTTACATTTGAGATCATCTCTCATTCGTCCTCAGATCGCATCTGAACGGCCACTCCGATTGGCCGTTCAGGGCGATCTGTGATTGGCTGTGTCCAAGAGACACGGCCAGCAACAGAATTTCCCTGACGCGCGCTCCAGAGCGCGCGCAGGGAACCAGGAAGCAACTGCCGTCAAATGACGGCATGTTGGAAATTGAGGTCCGCGCGGTTGCCGCCATTCGGCGATACGCCGGGCCTCAAGTGGTTAAACCACTTGCTTTCTGGGCACATACACCCCCCTCCTGCCCAGGTGAAATTTCAGCTTCCGGCACTGCGTCGCTTTAACTGACAATTGCACGGTCGTGCGACGTGGCTCCCAAACAAAATTGACGTCCTTTTTTCCCACAAGTAGAGCTTTCTTTTGGTGGTATTTGATCGCCTGTGCGGTTTTTATTTTTTGCGCTATAAACAAAAAAGAGCAACAATTTTGAAGAAGAATACAATATTTTTTACTAGTTGCTATAATAAATATCCCAATTAAAAAAAAAACACAATTTTTTTCCCTCAGTTTAGGGCGATACGTATTCTTCTACATATTTTTGGTAAAAAATAAAAATAAAAAAAATCGCAATAAGCGACTGGTTTGCGCAAAAGTTATAGCGCTTACAAAATAGGGGAGAGAATTATTATTTTTTATTATTTTTTTTTACTAGAAATGGCGGCGATCTGCGATTTTTATTGGTACTGCGACGTTATGGCGGACACATTGGACACTTTTGACACATTTTTGGCGCCATTCACATTTATACTGCGATCAGTGCTATAAATATGCACTAATTACAGTATAAATGTGACTGGCATTGAAGGGGTTAACACTAGGGGACGAGGAAGGGGTTAAATGTGTATCCTAGGTGTGTTCTAACTGTGGGGGGAGGGGGGGTGACTGGAGGGGTAATCGATCTGTGTCCCTATGTAGGAAGGAACACAGATCGGGCTCCTCCTCTCCAGAGACAGGATGCTGTCTCTGTGTAAAACGGCAATGAGAGATGATCTATGAGATCATCTCTCATTCGCCCACAGATCGCATCGCCACTCTGATTGGCCGTTCGCCGCGATCTGTGATTGGCTGTGTCCAAGGGACATGGACAACACAGGGCTTCCCCGCAGCGCGCGCTGGGAACGCCCAAAGGAGATGCCGTCATTTGATGGCATGTTGAATATTCAGACCCGCGCTGTTGCCGTCATTCGACGGTAGCGCGGGTCTGAAGTGGTTAAAGCCTATAAACTATAGGCCGTAACAGGGTTGTCTTCACTTCAAAACTTCTTTCCTTCCCATACAAATCAAAAGAAACGCAAAAGCCGCGTAAAACAGGTTGATGCAGCTTAGGTCAAATGCGGTTCAATAAACTTGTCAATAAACTCAATTAAATGACCTCTCTTTTCAAATGCAAGTAGAGAACACATGAAAGCAAGCTATAGTTGCTAGAAAATTAAAGGGGTTGTAAGGGTTTTTAATTTTCTAAATAGGTTCCTTAAATCTAGTGCATTGTTGAATGACAAAGAAAATAGGTGGGTGAAACTATTGAGCTACTGGAAGTAGGTTAATGTTAAAAAGTGAATGAAGATGGATGAATGAAGATGGAAGCAGCTATATCTGATAGTGTTCACTGTACACAAAAACAGAGTAAATAGAAAAAATAGTGATAAGCGACACCCACTATAGTGAAAATCACAACAATCCAAGCTAACAACTAATAAATAAGTGTTGACTAGTGATAGATGAAACGCAACCTGAAATGTACCATAACATAAAATGGATCAGCTAATGCAACAATATAAGTAAATGCAAAATAAGTGAAAAACTGGTGGAAAAACTCAAGAGAGCCAATAAATGGATGGAGATGAGCAATGACCAAGAAAAGGAAAAATGTCCTATGGCTAAAGATAACGATAGAGCATTAGTGGAAAATCTTCAAGAGCAGACTGTAAATTAATCACAATGCAGCAAAGGCAGTATCCATAACTAGTCTCCCAGAACTCTCACCTTAGTGGAATATGGTGTAGGCATATAACATGGGTATAAACGTATCCAAAGATGAACATCAGAATACTTCCCAATGATATCTTTGGCTCTGTAGTTGATTCTGATCCCAGAGATGGATAGCAGATCAAGGCAGGTGCTCAATGCTCCCAAGGAGTGAAGGGGGGAGAGAGAGAAAGAAACGGGTGCTTCCAATGGTGAAGTACGTTTAAAAATAATGAATTAAAGCACCCCTCTTTTTAAACGTACTTCACCATTGGAAGCATCCGGTTCTTTCTCTCTCTCCCCCCTTCACTCCTTGGGAGCATTGAGCACCTGCCTTGATCTGCTATCCATCTCTGGGATCAGAATCAACTACAGAGCCAAGGGATCACCACAGAGGATATCATTGGGAAGTATTCTGATGTTTATCTTTGGATACGTTTATACCCATGTTATATGCCTACACCATATTCCACTAAGGCAGTGCTTCTCAATTATTTTCTGTCATGCCCCCCCTAGGAAGAAGAAAACATTTTGCGCCCCCTGCGCGATTGTAAATAGTATCATTTGTCTATAAAATTGTTATACAGTAAGTACACCTCTGCATAACACTATGGGCCAGATTCAGGAACACTTGCGCTGGAGTATTTCGATATGCGCCGCGTAACTGTGATGATGCGCCGTCGTTTCTATGTGCCCGTACCCACCAAACTAGATGCGCCCAATAACGGGTCATTTGCGACCGGCGGAACGTTCCGACGCCAGAGTATCGTCAGCGCTTAATTTCGCTGGGCGCAACAGTCGCGCCTATTGATTTCCCCTGCAAATATGCAAATGAGGGAGATTTCCCAATTCACGAACGGATTAGCACCATACGCTGGCTACATGCGCCGCGCGTATCTCGTCTGTCCGGCGCAAAGTTATTTCTACAAAAGGCTGCTTTATCTTTACTCCAGACGGTCACAGGTCAGCAGGAGAGCAGCTACAGCAGCGTTACCGACGATAAGAGCTAGCTGAGCACCCCCACTTGCAGGACAACACCTCTGTCCATGCTTGTCTGTAAAATTTTACAGCCATGGAGGAAGACATCATAGGTCTCCATAGCCGAGATGACGGCTGACAGCTCCTGGCCATTAAAGTTCAGCTTTCTCCTGTGTGTTTGCGGGGAACGGGAGCAGCCATCTCAGAACAAAAGTAACATCACTGCGGGGAGGGGGAGCAGGATATACTTTAGTGCCGGAATGGCGCTTCTACGGGCGCATTTAAACGCCCAACGGAAGGCATTGCGCTGACGTTTCCCGTGAAGTGGTGCCGACGGAAGTTGTGAGCATGCGCACAAAGGGGGCGAGTGGAGCCTCACTCACTGCGCATGCTCCGTGGTTGATGCGCTGAACGTAAGCCTCTGCACTGGGCTCCGCCCATCATTTACATATGATCACACCCACTTCCCCTTGCGTCGGGTTACGCCAGCGCATTATCGTTACTCTGGCGCAAGTTTACGCGCAACTGCTATGTGAATAACAGTACTTGCGCTGAAAGGGTCTTCAGAGTAACGTAAATGAGAAGCGTTACTCTGGAGCAAAGATGCTCTGATCTACCTGAATCTGGCCCTATATCCTTATTAACGTATAAGAGAATAAAAAAGAAAGAAATGTGGATTCTACCTCCTCTCCTTGACCCCTGCTCTTTATGTTCTTTCTGTGCTTCAGCTCTTGTATTCCCACCTAGTGATGCAGCGGATGTATCTTTGCGACTCTGCCTTGATGACATGCCGGCGTCCTGCTCTTTCTCCTCTGTGAGTGGCACTAGGAACCGGCGTATTGATTCCTGTATGTCTCCACGGGTCCTCTGCATGTGTCACGTGCGTTGGTGGTCACGTGGTCCTCCGCGTCGGGCTGCTACTGGGGCTGCGCTGGGACAATCTCCAGTGATCGCGCCGCACTGCTCCCTCTCTCCAGCCGTAGAGTTGCTAGGCAACCGACGCCATGTGGGATGCCGCTTGCGAGTGAGTCGGATAATCCGATCTGGACATCCAATATGACAGTGTTTGCCGAGGTCAAACGAGCACCCCTTTACAGAGCCTCGCGCCCCCCCCCATTTGAGAAAAACTGCACTAAGGTGAGCGTTCTGGGAGACTAGTTATGGATACTGCTTTTGCTGCATTGTGATTAATTTACAGTCTGCTCTCGAAGATTTTCCACTGATGCTCTATCGTTATCTTGAGCCATAGGACAATTTTCCTTTTGTTGGTCATTGCTCATCTCCATCCATTTATTGGCTCTCCTGAGTTTTTTACTTATTTTGCATTTACTTATATTGTTGCATTAGCTGATCCATTTTATGTTATGGTACATTTCAGGTTGTGTTTCATCTATCCCTAGTCAACACTTATTTATTAGTTGTTGTTAGCTTGGATAGTTGTTGCGATTTTCACTATAGTGGGTAGCGCTTATCACAATTTTTTCTACTTAGTGCATTGTTGGTTCACTTACCCTTTCCTTCGATTTCCCTTCTAAATGTTTGTTTCTTTGGTGTATGTTTATGAAGCAGTGAAATCTATTCACTGCTTTGTTCTCCGGCATTCACGGAGGAGATTTTTCTCCTCCTGTGTGCCTGTTTATGAAGCGGAAAACATCACTTCACCCTTGGAGGAGTGAAGTGATCTACCAACGCTTCTAATAGTGGAGAACGGCCTCTGATACTGGAATCTTATGAGACTTTAGGAGATTACAGTACCAAAAATTCACAGAAATACAGAGATGTCAGTTTGAGCAGTAATAAATTATCACCGCTCATTACACTGACAGACAGCGTGGTTAATGTAATTAAAATAACGAGTCCCCTGCATAATATAGTATAGTATACACACGCACACATTGTATATACACACACATTATTTTTATATATATATACCTCCCCCTGGCAGAACTCCCTAAATCTGCAGCCACATATTTACAGAGAGTTGGCTAAGCGGTTGTGTGTGTGGCTACCATTGGTTGATATTTCTTTTTCAATATAGTAAATTACCTTCTCTTTTCGTTTATTTTCCAGTTTTGATGAATTGCTTGGTGTGGTTGACATCCATCTGGTGCGAGAGAATACATTGTTTAGGAGGAGTATCTCATCCATGGAAAGACTGCTTATTACACTAAGGTAAACTTTTTTTTTTTTAATGCACATTGCTAGCATATTTTACACATTAATAAAGAGCAACCTGCGCTCATTTGTCTGGTCTTGTACAATTGGTCAAATTAGTGCAGCTGCCATGACTGATGGCAGTCCCAGCCTCTCAGCCACATGCTCTCCGCCCCTTCACAGCTCAGAACTCCAATGAGCATGGAGGAGCAAATCAGGAGAGCTGCTGACTGAGAGTCATTAGCTCTCAGCTCATTCACGGATAGAGAAGCAAACAATAGACGATGTTTGTTGACTCAGTTCTGTGTGAAGAAGCGGCAGTGGACAGTTGGAGCATCACAGCGATGCTGCATCCACCTAGGTAAGTATTTTTTGTTTAAAAGAAAAACATATCATGGAATAAACATTTAAAAAATTAGCACACAAAAATACCATAAATTCTCCAAAAAAATGTTTTTTAATATAACACTATATACTATAAATATCTTTTTAAGTAGCAGCAAAACAGTAGCAGCATAAACTTCTTAACTTTGTAATCATCAGAACATAGACAACAGTCCAAAATTTAGTGCCCAAAATTACAATTGCTGGTATGTTGGTTGGTAAGTGGAGCTGGTGGAAGGTCTTGGGGAAGGCGTTGGGGGCATATCAACAGATTCCTGATATAAGTTTTGGAATAGGGGTATTTCCTGGGTTTATGGCATTGCCATACTCATCTGTATGTGGACGGAAGCGAGGGGGATAGTAGGTGTGGGTTCTGGGTGGTGGAGGGTTATTAAAATCATAATAGGGGCTGGATAGGGGTGGTGGGCCTAACATTGGTGAGGGGGCAGTGGCAGGCTGATGTACCACATTTTCCCCCGAGAGGCAATCAGATTTATCCTGGATCACCTTACCTACACATCTTAGTACTCAGTTATATTATGTACATTTAGGAAAGAATCCAGGCCTTCCTTAACCACATGCCGACCGCCCACCGCAGTTATACGGCGGGACGGTGGCACTGCTGCGCGAGAGCACGTAGCTCTACGTCCTATCTTTAGCGGCCGCTAGGGGGCGCGCGCGCACCGCCGGAGGCCCTCAAGCGCGCCCCTGCTCATCCCCCGAGTCCCGCGCGCGTGCCCGGCGGGTGCGATCACTGCCGGGCACGCGCGCTCGTTCGTTACAGAGCGGGGACCAGGAGCTTTGTGTGTAAACACAAAGCTCTCGGTCCTGTCAGCGGGGGAAATGCTGATCTCCTGTTCATACAATGTATGAACAGAAGATCAGTGATTTCCCCTAGTGAGTCAACCCCCCATACAGTTAGAACACACCCAGGAACACACGTTACCCCTTCCCTGCCCCCTAGTGTTAACCCCTTCACTGCCAATGGCATTTTTATAGTAATCCAATGCATTTTTATAGCATTGATTGCTATAAAAATGCCAATGGTCCCAAAAATTTGTCAAAATTGTCCGATGTGTCCGCCATAATGTCTCTTATATATTTGTACATGTTGATCATATCCCCCCTTATTCTCCTCTTCTCAAGAGTGAATACATTTAGTTCTTCTAATCTTTCCTCATAGCTGAGCTCCTCCATGCCTCTTATCAATTTGGTTGCCCTTCTCTGCACTTTCTCCAGTTCTCCGATATCCTTTTTGAGAACTGGTGCCCAAAACTGGACTGCATATTCCAGATGAGGTCTTACTAATGATTTGTACAGGGGCAAAATGATAGCTCTCTCTCTGGAGTCCATACCTCTTTTAATACAAGAAAGGACTTTGCTCGCTTTGGAAACCGCAGCTTGGCATTGCATGCCATTATTGAGCTTATGATCAACTAAAACCCCCAGATCCTTCTCCACTACGGATCCCCCCAGTTGTACTCCCCCTAGTATGTATGATGCATGCATATTCTTAGCCCCTAAGTGCATAACTTTACATTTATCAACATTAAACCTCATCTGCCACTTAGTCGCCTAATTAGACAGAGCATTGAAGTCGGCTTGTAAATTGGAGACATCCTGCAAGGACATTATTCCACTGCATAGCTTGGTGTCATCTGCAAAGACAGAAATGTTACTTTTGATCTCAGACCCAATATCATTTATAAATGTATTAAAAAGTAAGGGTCCCAGCACTGAACCTTGGGGTACACCACTGATAACCGTGTTAAAGTGGTTCTAAAGGCTTACCTAAGCCCAATCTCGATCCAGCAATGTGTACGAGAGCCACTGCTCTGACCGCTCTCTGTCTCCTCATCGGCTGAGACACAGCAGCCGTAGCCATTGGCTCCCACTGCTGTCAACCACAGCCATTGAGGAGGGAGCCTGGTCTGTGTGCCTGATGGACAGCAGCTTGCAATAAGGGCACTCAGCGCAGAGGAGGAGCCTAGAGCACTGGCGGGGGATCCAAGAAAGGGAGGATCGGCACTGTTTTGTGCCAAACCATTACACAGAGCAGGCAAGTATAATATGTTTGTTATTTTTAGACCTACGTGAATAGATTTTTTATTATAATTTTAATGAAATTAGATGTAAGCCCTAACTGGATGAATTATATCTTACTAAAGCACTATACTGTACATCATAAACTCTACATACCTGGATTTTTTTTGTTCATCCTTTTTTATGTACGGCTGCAAGAGAGCAACCAGGAGACAAGCGCAAAGCACTGTAATCGACAGCAAATGGACCTTTATGGCGGCATTACCAGATAATATTTTTATGAAAGCTGCAATCTAATTAAAATTTCCTACGCTGTACTGTTGGGATGACACATGGAAGCTCATTGGCTGCTACAGACAATGAGAAATGTCCTTGTTAGAATACTTTTCATACATAAGCCCTTTAGGTCAGAGGAGAATGTATATTGCATGTGGCACCCCCCTTCTATAAGAAGCATTGTAGAGGGTGTGAATTCCTGAAAAGCCGCTGTGTAGAGGAGACACAGCTAAGCCTGGTTTTCAAGGTTTTATTCTTCACCAGTTTCCTAGCAACAGACGAGAAAGCTCAGCGAGCATTATATTAAGCAATAAATTCAGCGTATACTGCTGTATGCTGCAAATCTGGACACTAATATGTCCTACCATACAGATATTGTATATTTCCTTTACTGCATCTTTGATTAAATCACGATTGTCGCATTTATTTTCTTAAATACATTTTTAAAGAGGACTAGTCATTATTGCACTTATTTGCCACCCTGTTGTCCAGTCTTAAAGTGTATATAGATTTAAAACTGAAAATGTAATATAATGCAGTTTAGTAATTCTCAGATGTACTGACTGCATTTCTTTTATTTTTTTTGGATAATAGACCTAGGGCTTGTTTACATTTGTAGCACCTTGCTGTCCCTCTGAAAATTGATCATCTAACGGATGAAATTCATTGGCTGTGTTTTATTGTCGTACATTAACCATTTGACCTCCAGAAGATTTTACCCCCTTCATGACTAAGCTATTTTTTGCTATTTGCCACTCTGCTACTTTAACCACTTCCTTACTGGGCATGTAAACCCCCTTCCTGACCAGGTGAAATTTCAGCTTGCGGCACTGCGTCGCTTTAACTGACAATTGCGCGGTCGTGCGATATGGCTCCCAAACAAAATTGGCGTCCTTTTTTCCCCACAAATAGAGCTTTCTTTTGGTGGTATTTGGTCACCTCTGCGATTTTTATTTTTTGCGCTATAAACAAAAAAGGATGACAATTTTGAAAAAAAATACAATATTTTTTACTTGTTGCTATAAAAAATAGCCCAATTTAAAAAATTCAGTTTAGGCCGATACGTATTCTTCTACATATTTTTGGTTAAAAAAAAAAAAAAAATCGCAATAAGCGACTGGTTTGCGCAAAAGTTATAGAGCCTACAAAATAAGGGACAGAATTGTTATTTTTTATTATTTATTTTTTTACTAGAAAAGGCGGCGATCTGCGATTTTTATTGCGACTGCGACATCATGGTGGACACATCGGACACTTTTGACACATTTTTGGCACCATTCACATTTATACTGCAATCAGTGCTATAAATATGCACTAATTACTGTATAAATGTGACTGGCAGGGAAGGGGTTAACACTAGGGGGTGAGGAAGGGGTTAATGTGTTTCCTGCATTGTGTTCTAACTGTGGGGGGAGGGGGGTGACCGATCTGTGTCCCTATGTACTAGGAACACAGATCGGTATGCTCTCTCTATGACAGGACGCTGTCATTGTGAGAGCCGGCAATGAGAGATAATCTCATATGTTTACATATGAGATCATCTCTCAGTCGCTGCACAGATCGCATCGCAAACGGCCACTCTGATTGGTACAGTACAGAAGTTCCCCGCTGCGCGCTCTGGAGCGCGCGCTGGGAACGAGGAAAGGGGCTGTCGTGAAAACACGGCAGCCCGGAGATTTAGAACCACCCTGCGGCCGCATATAGTCGTACGGCCGTAGGGAAGTGGTTAACCGGTAATTGTGCGCAAACTACATTTATATATTTTTAATGCCTTTCTTTTGGCGGTACTTGATCACCACTAGATTTTTTTTTATCATTATATCAACGAAAAAAGAACATTTCTGCTATAAAACATATCCAATAAAAGATAAAAATAAATAAAAATTCTTCATAAATTTAGGACAGAAAAAAATCAATATTGATTGATTTGCGTGAACGTTATAGCATCCACAAATGATGGTATAAAGTATCTCACAAAAGTGGACCCAGCAGAGAAGCAGGGGTGACGCATGAGGGAGTTACCAATGCCAACCTTGGAGGAGCTCGAGGGATTCAGAGCCAATGAATCGGAGGCTAGCGAGAGACCCCTCCCATATTTGTAAATATTTTATTATATCTTTTCATGTGACAGCACTAAAGAAATTACACTTTGCTACAATGTAAAATAGTGAGTGTACAGCTTGTATAACAGTGTCAATTTGCTGTCCTTTCATAATAACTCAACACACAGCCAGTAATGTCTATACTGCTGGAAACAAAAGTGAGCTCTAAGTGAAAATGTCCAAATAGGGTCCAATTAGCCATTTTCCCTCCCTGGTGTCATATGACTCGTTAGTGTTACAAGATCTCAGGTGTGTTAAATTTGATGTTATCGCTCTCACTTTCTCATTGGTCACTGGAAGTTCAACATGGCACCTCATGGCAAAGAACTCTCTGAGGATCTGAAAAAATAATTGTTGCTCTACATAAAGATGGCCTAGGCTATAAGAAGATTGCCAAGACCCTGGAACTGAGTTGCAGCACAGTGGCCAAGACCATACAGCGGTTTAACAGAACAGGCTCCACTCAGAACTGGTCTCGCCATGGTCGACCAAAGACGTTGAGGTCACGTGCTCAACATCATATCCAGAGGTTGTCTTTGGGAAATAGACGTATGAGTGCTGCCATCATTGCTGCAGAAGTTGAAGGGTAGGGGGGTCAGCTTGTCTGTGCTCAGACTATACGCCGCACACTGCATCAAATTGGTCTGCATGGCTGTTGTCCCAGAAGGAAGCCTCTTCTACAGATGATGCACAAGAAAGCTTGTAAACAGTTTGCTGAAGACAAGCAGACTAAGGACATGCATTGCTAGAACAATGTCCTGTGGTCTGATGAGACCAAGATAAACGTATATGTAGCGGCAACCAGGTAAGGAGTACAAAGACAAATGTGTCTTGCCTACAGTTGAGCATGGTGGTGGGAGTGTCATGGTCTGGGGCACTGATGAGGCTGCACTGATGGGCACTGATGAAGTGGCACTAATGGGTACTGGTAGGTGGCACTAATGGGCCCTGATGAGGAGGCACTGATGAGGCTGCACTGATAGAAGACACTGATAGCGCGTGCCTGCTATCCCGTTTTAAGGGATCGACGTACAGCTGCGACAGTTCGCGGGAGTGTGCCTACCTGCCACAGTATAATGACAGTGGCTGGTCGGCAAGTGGTTAAAATTGTCCTGCTACTGTCACTTGCAGTCTCTTAAAGAGGAAGGGAACCCTGATAGGTTTTACTTCCTCTTTGTTCCCCTGCAAAGTAAAAGCATAATGGGCTAGTATGCAGCGCATACTAGCCCATTATGTGACACTTACCTGCAAACGAAGCCTGCGCTGTCCTCACTGGTGGCCGTATCCATCTTCGCCCCCTCTTCCCTCTGTGACTGGCCAGAGCCGCCTGATGTCACTCCTGCGCTTGTGCAGGAGAGCAGTCAATCACGGCACTAGGGAGTGAAGAAACGGCACAGATGGCCGATTCTTTACAGCACATGCGCCGATGACATCATCGGTGCAGTGTACAGCAAATATCTCCTTAACGGCGCAAGTTTTAGGAGATATTTTTACTACCTATAGGTAAGCCTTATTCTCGGCTTACTAAAGGTAAAAGTCACAATCAGTGTTTTACAACCACGTTAATTCTTGTAGTTTAATTCCTGTCTGTATTCTTTTTTTCCTCTAGTATATTTCAGCCAATTTTCCCTTATTAAAAATGTCAGTCTCCCTAATTCCTAACCAGAGCTTGACAGAAATTGATTGGCCAGTGACAGAACAATTTTGCATCACCAGAAAAAGGACAGCCATTTTCTATCTGCCAGTCAAAGTGATTATGAAAAAGCATGTATCTACGCTAATGCTACGCGTCAAAGGTATTTTACTGAAATTAATAAGACTGGGGTATCGAATCGGATTATGTTTTTAAAAGTAATTGTAAAAGAAAAAAAAATCCAGGATCAAATATGTGCTATCAGAGGGGGGCGTGGTCTACCAGCGCCGGAGATGGCTGCCGCTATCCACCATCTCCACAGCCCAGGCATCCCGGAGAGTCATGTCGCGGAAGCGGATGACCGACCTACAGCCGCAGAAGCTGACAGCCTTCTTCTCCAAGCCGCAGCACAAGGTTAGTCAGAGCCAATATGGCGGCGGCTCCAGCAGCATACAATCCCATCATAGGCAGCAGCAGACAATCCCATCATAGGCAGCCTGGCTAAAGTCCGCATGCGGCTAGACCATCTGCAGGCACCTCCAGCACTAATCGAGCCCCAGGCCTTCAGTCCCCTGAAATCTAACCAGGCCCTGCAATCTTCTATGGCATCTTTCCCCACAACAGGACTGCCTGTCCTAGACACAATTTTAAAGGACATGCTGCTATCATTGCAAGGCTCTGATGACAGACCTTTCCTCTGTTCACTAAACTGACTACTGATATGCGTGTTATGGATAACAGAGTGTCACATCTGGAAGACAGTATGGAGGAATGCACCTCAACGGTGAACGACCTCATTGACTCATTACATGAAGTTAAAGACTAACAATCCTGGGTGAGGGGCAAGTTAGCAGATTTGGAGGATAGGTCCAGGAGAAACAACGTGAAAGTGAGGGGAATCCCTGAATCTATCCTGCCAATTGATCTCCCCAGATACGCTAAGGAGTTAATGCACACAATTCTCCCCGACGCGTCACCTAGGGACCTGATTGTGGATCGCATCCACAGGATCGCAAAGCCCTCGCACCTTTCTGCCTCGGTCCCCAGAGACGTACAAATGAGAGTCCACTTTTTTCATATCAAGGAAAGACTCCTGATGACTGCCAGAAAAAATCCAGCACTCCCTGGGCCCTATGAGGGAATTTCCCTTTACGCTGACCTGTCTAAATACACCTTACAACTGAGGAGACACCTTAATCCGGTTACCAAAGGGTTGCATAATTACAAGATCCAGTTCAAATGGCGCTACCCAGCGTCCTTACTTATCACGAGGAATGGGACATCCCACATGGTTCACACGCTAGACAAGGGGCTCCAACTACTGCACTCCTGGGGGATTATCCCAGATCAGCCACAACCTCCAGAAGTTCCTTTGGCACAAAGGGGACCCCGCCAGCTGCGGCGTACCCAAGAAAGGAAGTCCACTTGAAACTTTGCTCAGCTTCATCATCTAATGGACCTCTACATCTGCGTGGAAATTGTCCCCCTCGGCTATTAGCCTTCCTCTAATGTGACTTTGTACCCCTCACAGTGGCTTAGCTGGGTCTTGTGTGCCCTCTATCCCACCGGTCGTTCTCACTCGTGGATACTCCACCTGGACAGTGCAACCTGCGTATTCTGACCTATTGACAGCTCACTGTAACTCCTAGGACTAATTTTACCTTTTTACAGATACACCTTCGCAAGTGCCTTTCCTGCTGTCCTCCAGGCCTCCTCGGCTTCACAGCGTACCAGAAACTGCCAAATCCTGAGCCGTAAGCCTCCAGAACCTTCCTACAACCGTAAGTGACTAGCCCCTCCATTGGGCACACTACACGCACAATGCCACTCAACATACTATCTATCAATGCAAATGGGCTCAACCACCCAGATAAGAGACATTCATTATGGAAAACGGCCATGGACCTAAAGTGCGACATCCTGTGTGTCCAGGAGACTCACTTTATTTCTACAGCGGCTCCTGTATGCAAACACTTAACCCAGATCTTTTCTGCACCTTTTACCTCTAAAAAGAGAGGTGTTCTGATCGCAATCAACGACTCAATATCATTGCAACTGAAACAGTCCATACTAGACCCGGAAGGGCGGTATATCATTCTTATCTGTACCATTAACAATGTTGTATTTACTCTGGTTAACGTATATGCTCCGAATGTGAATCAGATGAGATTTTTCCGTAAATTGATGACAATTGTGCATCCCCTGAGACAAGGTCGTCCGCTTCTCTGTGGCAACTTCAATCTTGTCCCGGAGGTCCATTTGGACTCCACCTCAGCTACAAAACGCAGGGAATCCCCTCTGAAGACATTCATGAGCAAACACGATTTATTTGATGTATGGAGGTGCTTGCATGGATCGGAGAGGGACTACTTCTATTTCTCTCCCTTCCATGAAACGTATTCCTGTATTAATCTATTTTTGACAGACGAGTGGTTGCTCCAAGACATATGTGCTGCAGACATCCGCACCACGTCCTTGTCAGACCATGCCCCTATTACGATCACTTTGACAGATCTCCCAAAACCAGCCATCCTACTTATGGAGGGCAAACAATTACATCCTCCAACACCCTTCCTACACTCAAGAAATGAAAGACCGATTGACAGAATACTTTGACAACAATGTAGGCTCTGTGTCTGACCCAGGCGTGCTGTGGAATGCACACAAAGCTTATATCAGGGGGGCCTTGATAAAACTCAGCTCCCAACACAAAAAGAAGCGGCTAATGCGCATCTACACACTTAGCTCACGGATAGACGAGTTAGAAACGCAAAACAAAAAACATACGTTGCCGTCACGCTCGGCACAAATTTTATCCCTGAGACAAGAATTAAGACTACTTCTCTTGCACTCATTTGAACATATCCAGAGAAAACTGAAAGCGGTATCTTACTCCACATCAAACAAAGTGGGCAAAGCTCTGGCCCAACGCATTAAGGGATGCAGAACAAGAAATAAAATAGATCACCTGTACCACCCGCATACGATTGCCGACCTTAGAGACCCTCAGAAAATAGCGGACGCTTTCAGTGAATACTACAGTGACCTTTACAACTTGCAACGAGACCCTGACACCCATCAACCCACCCCTGACAATATTAATACGTTTCTTGACCATGTAGCACTACCGGAATTAAATTCTGATCAACTGTCCCAACTAAATTACCCTTTCACAGTCAAGAAAATATTGGCGACTATAGCCTTCGCTCCCTATGTGGAAATCATCGGGCCCCGACGGCCTTACAGGGGATTATTATAAACAGTATGGTCACCTGCTAGCCCCTCACCTGACTTCCCTCTACAACAATATCGTTTCTTCCTCTACATTCCCAAGCGCAACCCTACAAGCGGTAATTGTTACCCTTCCTAAACCAAGGAAAGACCCAATATACCCTCAAATTTTTTGCCCCATCTCGCTTTTAAATCTAGACTTAAAAATCTATGCTAAAACGCTTGCCACACGACTGATCGAGATCATGCCCACACTCATTCACAGTGACCAATCCGGATTCACATCGGGTAGACAAACTTCGGACGCCACTAGGAGGTAAATTGACATCATTTACCATGCTGAATTGACATGAACGCCTTCTCTGCTTCTATCGTTGGATGCAGAGAAGGCGTTCGATAGGATCCACTGGGGGTACCTAAGACGGGTACTTGAGAAGTTCAGATTCAAAGGACAGATTTTAAATGCTATACTAGCTCTGTATTCTACCCCCTCTGCCAGAGTGTATTCAGCGGACATGCTCTCCCGCCCATTTGACATAATGTCACAGTCGCTACGCAGACAGCGTAGCCAAGCAGACAGCGAGGCGTGGTCGCACCCCAAGTGGCTCTGGGTGGTAATGAACCCGGGACCTCTCTGTTGCTGCTTCAGTTCCTTGCCTCTGAGCCACTCCTCAGTTTGGTATTCTGCTTGCTTTCCAGCTAAGGTGGTTCTGAATGATGTGCTGATCACCTTTCTCTAGATCTCCTTGCAATCTGCACCTGTCTATCCTGGTCCAGCTGATGCAGGTTACCCAATCAACTAGGGTATAAAACACTGCCTCACTCTGAGGGATTGGTCAGTTCATTGTGATTGTTCTGTCCTGTTCTTGCCGAAGGTGCCTGTGTTTCTGTGTTCTGTTACAGCTACAGCTACAGCTACTAGACTGACGCCGGCTTCTGATCCTGGCTATGTTGATCGTTTACTCTTAATTCTGGAATCCCTGACCACGGCTATACTTTTATTATCCTTGTCAAATCCCTATCAAGTCCCTGTGCACAGACTCACAGCCCAGGTAGTGTCTTACCTTATTACCGTAGGCTGTGTGTAATTGCAAGGGTGAGCATACAAATCTGCAATATGGATTCCAATCAAGGTAAGCTCTTACATAATGAACTGACCAACAACATGGAGTCCGGAGAGTTGTACAAAATGCTCACCTCCCTGGCTAAGTCTCCAGCTTGGGCCATACTATTACTATTACTACAGCAAGAAGTTCAATTACTTAAAGGGACAGCACGCCCAGCCCCGGAACCAGCATGTCCTGAGCCGTTTGTTGTGATGCCAGAGAGGTTTGACGGTAGCCGTGCATCCTTCTCATGCTTTAAGATGGATTGTGAGCTGTTGTTTACTCTTAAACCTAAGACCTATGCCACGGACTATGTTAAGGTTCGCACTTCCATCAACCTGCTCACAGGGCAAATCAAATCACGGGCTCATCCGCTGGTGCAAAAAAGTCTTGGACAGCTGGGAAACCTTCATGTTTGCTCTAGACTCTCACATTCCTGTTTCTAAGAGAACCAGTGTTCCCAAGTCCGCTCTCGGTTCACATGGCCTACGCGTATCCAGGTATTCCCAGTACAGATATGACATCAAGCCAGCCCAGCATGTGCCAAGGTATGAAGCTCTGTATGTGCCCAGCCAAAAAGCTCCAACACCACAAAGCCTTGACGATCCTGTGGATGTACACACGCCTACCTTGGAAGATGTGTAACCCATGCAGATCGGGGCCATCCGGTCCAGGCTTTCTAAGGTAGAAAGAGAGCAGAGGAGAGGCTATGGACTTTGTTTTTACTGTGGTGTAAGAGGGCACTTTATATCTCTCTGCCCAACTCGCCCACCTTGGCCAAAGGTTCTTCAGGTGGGTACTATTGGGAGCCTTCCTGCTACCCCAGAATCTTTGCCTGCTATGCAGCTTGAAGTTCCTTTGCCCCAGTTTGACATTCCAGTGACTACTATCCAGTCTGATGCACCTGTTCTTCAGCTTGCTGTACCTACCTTCCAAGTTGAAGTTTTGGCTCCTGTGTCTCCGGTTGAAGTTCCTGTGTCTCCGGTTGAAGTTCCTGTGTCCCCGATTGAAGTTCCTGTGTCCCCAGTTGAAGTTCCTGTGTCTCCGGTTCCGATTCCTGTGTCTCCAGTTCCGATTCCTGTGTCTCCAGTTCCGATTCCTGTGTCCCCAATTCAGGTTCCATTGCCTGTCTCCATACGTGAAGTTCCTCCACCTGACTGTACATATGCCTCGAATGCTATCATGGTCCGTAAGCAGGATCTAGTAGTGTTTGAACGAGCTTTACAAGCAGTGAGTGCACCCCCTACCAGAACTTCAAAAGCAACAAAGACCAAAAAGAAAAAAAAAATGTCTTCAGGCTCTGCTGTTGGTGCTTTGTTTCCCCATAGGTTTGATGAAATCGGTGTGTAGGGCATGGATGCCTATGGCAACACATACCTCCTGTCTGACGATGACGTGTTTTGCTACTCTGGTGAGGAGGGTGGTTTTGACTTTGAGGACTATGCCTATGAGGAAGCTCCTTCCCACGCCCAGAGGGCGTTTTTAAGGGGGGGAACTGTCACAGTTGCTACCGTGCCAGGCAGACAGCGAGGCATGGTCGCGCCCCAAGGGTGGTATTGAACCCTGGACCTCTCTGTTGCTGCTTCAGTTCCTTGCCTCTGAGCCACTCCTCAGTTTGGTATTTTGCTTGCTTTCCAGCTAAGGTGATTCTGAATAATGTGCTGATCACCTTTCTCTGGATCTCCTTGCAATCTGCACCTGTCTATCCTGGTCCAGCTGAGGCAGGTTACCCAATCAACTAGGGTATAAAACACTGCCTCACTCTGAGGGATTGGTCAGTTCATTGTGATTGTTCTGTCCTGTCCTTGCCAAAGGTGCCTGTGTTTCTGTGTTCTGTTACAGCTACAGCCACTAGACTGACTCCGGCTTCTGACCCTGGCTATGTTAATCGTTTATTCTGAATTCTGGAATCCCTCAACACGGCTATACTTTGATTATCCTTGACATATCCCTATCAAGCCCCCGTGCACAGACTCACAGCCCAGGTAGTGTCTTACCTTATTACTGTGGGCTGTGTGTATTTGTAAGGGTGAGCATGCAACTCTGCAATATGGACTCCCACCAAGGTAAGCCCTTACACATAACTAACGGAACGAGACAGGGATGCCCACTTTCCCCGTTGATCTTCAACCTATTAATTAAACCCCTAGCAGAATTTTTTTTGTCAGAACCCTAAAATAACCGGCTTTAAAATTGGCTCCCAAAAACCCAAAACATTTTTATTCGCGGATGATGTCATCCTCATGCTAACGAACCCCCACATCCTCTCAGGTTGAGGCTCATAGTACTCTCCGGTGGTTTGGCGAAGTCTCTTACTATAAAGTGAATGCCAGTAAATCTTAAATTTTAGATTTAGGACTAGATGCCACCTCTGAAAATCTCCTACAGAACCAATGCCCCTTCACTTGGGCAGACAGTGACATATCATACTTAGGAATCAAACTGACAAGATCAACAAAATCTTTATACACATGCAACATTAAACCCTTCCTTATCAAAGACCAGACCGAAACACAAAATCTAGCTAAACACGAATTATCCTGGTCAGGAAGGCTAGCAGTTTTTAAAATGTTGTACTTGTCCCAAGTGTTATATCTCTTTTGTACAATCCCCATACCAAAATCCTACTTCATATCCCTCCAAACGCTACTCAAGAGACTCTTATGTCAAGGGAAAAAACCTTGATGTGCCAAACACATGCTCACCAAGCATAAACTAGCAGGTGGGGTGGGATCTATAGATTTCGAGGACTGTCACTGGGCATCGGTGTTGACCCATCTTGGTTCCGAGTGCCCCCAACCACCCTTTGGGGTCACTTGGAAACAACCATACTTAAGCATCACAACTTAAAAAGCTGGTTGCTAGGGATTACACTAGGAATCCCTGTCTCCAAATCACCTCCCCCTACAATGAAAGCGGCGGCCTCCGCTTGGCAAAAAATAGTGAACCTGAGTAACGCACACAACTTTACTTTTTCTCCACCTCTCCTGATAGATTTGCTGCAACATTTTACATCGGATCTTTCCCTTACTAATTGGAGATCTCAGGGCATAGAATTCATTGGAGACATTCTCCAAGATGGGTCGCTACTATCGTTTCCACAATTGCAAGAAAAGTTTAACCTTAAGGCTGCATTTACACCTAGGCGTAGGCGATTTGCAGAGTTTTTTACCGCGATTTGCCGCAACAATTTGAGGCGTTTTTCCCCCGCGATTTTTTTTTTATCTTTTTTTATTTTAATAGCAACAACACAGAGACATACAAAACGTACAATAGCACAGCCAACATCTGGCATAAAACCCAGCAATGACCCGCGCAGGGGTCAAAAGGTAGCAGTACAGAACCAAGACATGTTAGAGAATTAGTGACTGCCACAATAAACTACCAGCAATAAGGCGAACCAGCTCAGGCTCCAGGGGCAGGGTGATAGTGGACAGGTTCACCTAAGTCGTTATGTCAACAGGGGATGGCTCAGCAAGGCCTCAAGCACCGCTACCAGAAATCATAGGATCCACCTAATCTCCTGCCGCAGTGGAGGGCTCAGCCAACCATTTAGACCAGACTCTGTCATATTTTTTCAGACAGCCTCTGTGTGCATAGGTATCTCTGTATAAAGGAATCACATTATTAACCAGTGTTTTCCATAGATCCAATGAGGGAGGGGCCCTGCGCTTCCAACATAGGACGATGGACTTCCTGGCATAGAACAGCAAGAGACCCAACAGGGTTCTCTCAGCCACCCTTGGCACCAGGTCCTCCACCAGCCCCAGCAGGCATATTCTTGGGGATGGAACAGTAGAGATACTTAACAATTCGTTCACCTCCAGAAAGACCTGTTACCAAAAGATTGCTATAACCGGGCAGGACCAGAAAATGTGAATGTAGTCCCCTTGAGCATGGTCACCCTGCCAGCACTCAGGGGAGAGGGAAGACCTCATCCGGTGCACCCAGGCGGGAGTGAGGTATGCCCTATGGACGATCTTGTATTGAATGAGGCGATCTCTCAGGGATACCAGTATTTTAAACGGGAAGTCCCATATATCCACTCAGAGTCTAACTCCGTGACATCCCAGCCCCATTGCTGACGGAGCCTGGACAACTCAGGAGAAGAGACTCAGAGGAGATGAGCATACAACACAGAGGGGGTTTGCTAGCACAGTCAAAGCACAGAATCCGCTCAAGGTCAGACTGCACCAACTGCCTCTCGCCTGGTGGAAACTGGGCCTTGAAAGCATGGGACAACTGAAGATATCTGAATCCATGTGAGGGCGGAGCATTATTTTTAGCCACTAAGCGATCAAAGGAGAAAATCGAGAGGTCAGAGGTGATATCCGAGAGAATTTTAATATGGTACTTGGTCCACACCACTGGGTCTGGGATGTTAAGAAAATTACCCAAGGTAGGGTTGTTGCAGAGTGGGGCGTTCGGGGATACTGCCGTCGAGGGATATGTCCCACAGGCCAGGCCCTCCCTCCAAGCCCTAAGGGTGGTGCACATAGAGGGGGTCAGGTTGTACGGAGCCTTCGGACCCCGCAATAGGAGGTTTGATAAGGCCTCCGCAGACCCCAACACCGCCGCCTCAGTGGCCCAGGCCGGGTTGGACTTTTCTGGGACAAGCCACCAGAATGCAGTGACTGAGTCGCAAGAAAATATTTGTGGCAGTCCCGGAACGCTAGTGCCCCCTGTGAACAAGGTTGCATGAGAGTGGCTAACTTGAAGCGGGGAGGGCATGGGCCCCATAAAAAGGAGGAGAAAAATTGATTTAGGTGGGAAAAAAACGACTTGGGGATCCATTGAGGGGAGTTACGGAACAGATACGTAAACTTGGGAAGGATTTTCATTTTGATCAGATTGACACGCCCCAACAAGGATAGAGGACGGTTCTCCCATGCTTTCAGCTTGGTCCTGACTGAGTTAACTACGGGGGTCAAGTTCAGTGGAAGGAAACCCGTACCCCTAGGTCCGTAAATTCGTCCACCCACTGTAGCTGAAGAGAAGCCGAAGCCCCTTCCCTAGCATTTTCATCAATAGCCAGCAATTGTGACTTCGACCAGTTGACTTTAAGTCCTGTCACCTCTGAAAAGCGATCCAGGACCTGCAATGCCCCTCGTAGAGAGGGGCCGGCATCATTTAGAAAGAGGAGGAGGTTGTCTGCGTACAAGGCCACCTTCTCCTCCAGCCAGGCCAGACGAAGCCCCTTAATGTGTGGCGAAACACACAGTGCCTCAGCCACTGGTTCCATGGCAATGGCAAAAAGGGCCGGAGAGAGAGGGCAGCCCTGCCGAGTACCCCTAGCAAGCGTAAACACAGGAGATAGCCGACCCCCCAACCGAATGGCAGCTGTCGGCGAACGATAAATAGTCTGCAACCATCGTATAAACACTAGGGGGAAACCCATCCTCCGTAGAATCTCCCACAGGAAAGGCCACTCTATGGAGTCGAATGCCTTCTCAATATCAAGAGAGGCAACTACTCTGGTACCCTGATTGTCATGTTGTGCATGAAGATTAGTGAACAGTCTACGCAAGTTGATATCTCTGAATTTGTGGGCCATGAAACCGGTCTGATCCGAGTCTATGAGGGAGGGAACTAAAGTGCTAAGTCTAGCAGTGAGGAGCTTAGTTAGAATTTTAAGGTCGTTGTTAAGAAGCGCTATGGGTCTATACAACAACTTTGGATCTTTACCCGACTTGGGAATGAGAATAACATGCGCGTGCGGGAGAGAGCCCTGGTCCAGGCAGTGAGAAAACAAAGCGGCCAGTCGGGGGGCCAACATGCCTGCATGTGCTATATAAAAATCAACTGGAAGACCATCGGGACCAGGAGCCTTGCCAGTGGACAGGGAATTAATCACAGCAAGAACCTCCTCAGCTGTTATTGGGGCAACTAGATGTGATCTCTCCGAGTTGGAGATCCAACCAAGGGCTATTGGGTCTAGGAGGAGATTCAACTCCTCTGGGTCTAAACCCGCGGGCAAAGTGGTGTTGTATAGGTCACGGTATATGTAAAAGTCACGGAATGCCAGCAAAATGGCCTCAGGAGAAGAGATGGCCTCACCCGGCCCGGCCACGGTTTCTCGCCGCCATGTCTCCCCCAATCTATCAGGCGGATTAAAGTAGCCGCCTGGTAGTATCTGAAGATATCTGGGACCGATACGCCTCCATCTTGTTTTGATAAACATAATGTGTGATTCTTAATTCTTGGACATTTATTGGCCCATATAAATTTGTTGATCATAGTTTGCGTCTGTTTGAAGAAGGATTTTGGTATAGCAATGGGGAGTGTCTGGAAGAGGTACAGAAATTTTGGTAAAATATTCATTTTAATTATATTAACTCGTCCAAACCACGAGTGAAACCCCTTCATCCATCCATCCAGGAGGATGTAAGTGATTTGTCGGTCCATTTGAATCTATGCCTAGTTTTCAGGGACCGCATCTTCTCCTCCGGAATCCTCACCCCCATTGCTTCAGATTTATCGTAATTTATCTTAAAATTTGATACGTCACCGTATAACTGTAGTTCATTTAGCAATTTAGGGAGGGATTCCATCGGGTTCATTAAGGAATACATCATGTCATCCGCATAAGCAGAGATTTTATATTCATTACCTCTAAAAGACAGTCCTTTAATATCTGGGTTCGATCGAATTCTACTTAGTAATGGTTCCACCGATAACGCAAATAAGAGGGGGGATAGCGGGCAACCCTGTCTTGTCCCGTTTGAGAGCTTGAAGGATGGGGACAATATTCCATTCACTCTAACCTGTGCCGTTGGGTGAGTATAGTTACTTCTGATCCATTGTAGCATCTTGTTGCCAAACCCCATGTGTCCTAAGACCCTAAACATAAATTCCCAGTTTATCCGATCGAAAGCCTTCTCGGCATCAGTACCGAGGAAGACACACGGGGTTCGGCAAGAGTCAGCCAAATGGATCAGATTCAAAATCTTGATCGTATTATCCCTGGCTTCACGCATCTGCACAAATCCCACTTGATCTCTGTGAATGAGCCCGGGTATGTATTGTTGTATGCGTATTGCTAAAATTTTGGCAAAGAGCTTCAGGTCCTCATTTAGTAAAGAGATAGGCCTGTAGCTTCCACATTGAGAGGGGTCCATACCTTCTTTGGGTATAACAGCTATTACCGCTTTTAGAGTTTCGGTATGAAAAGAGCATGTATCTCCTAGTCCATTGAACATTCTAACCATAAAGGGACCTAGTTCTGGGAGGAAGAGTCTATAATAAAGTATAGTAAACCCGTCTGCACCTGGTGCTTTCCCTCCTTTCCCTTTTTTCACTGCCTCCTGTAGATCTTCTAAAGTAATAGGTTTTTCCATATCTTGGCTCATCTCTGCTGTTAAGGTAGGGATGCCTGAAGTTTCTATATACGTTCCCATTATCTCTTGTTGTTGGGGGCTTGTCTGTAAGTTATATAGGGCGCTATAAAAGTCCCTGAATGTCTGTGCAATCTCTCTGGGTAGTACATGTTCCTCCCCTCTTACCCCCTTAATCATAGGAATATAGGTCTTTGCTTGTTGCTCTCTCAATGAATTTGCCAGGTGCTTCCCACATTTGTTGCCAAATTCGTAATTCTGCCTTCTGCCCTTTTGTATCGCCCTTTTTGCTCTATAGAAGAGTAATTCGGTAATTTGTCTGCATGCCGTCATAAGCTCTCTCTCTACATCAGGGTTAGCTCCCTGTTTATGCCGCCTTTCTAAGTTAGCAATCTCTGACATGAGGGTTGTTATTCTCCGTTCTCTATCCCTTTTAATCCTAGCCCCATGTTTCATAAGGATCCCTCTAATCCCTCTAATTACCGCCTTGTGGGCCTCCCACACTACCCCCAGGTTACCATCTGGGGTGTCGTTGATCTGAAAATAGCATTTTAACTCCCTCCGGATTTCCTCCAGGACTCCCTCATCCTGTAACAACCTCTCATTCAATCTCCAACTACTCGGCCCAAAGGGCCTGGAGTTCCCTAATTTATATTCCAAA
The DNA here is from genome assembly GCA_029574335.1 of Rana kukunoris. Lineage (NCBI taxonomy): Eukaryota > Metazoa > Chordata > Amphibia > Anura > Ranidae > Rana > Rana kukunoris. Next base: position 68,364,587 of record CM056052.1, on the reverse strand, counting down.
AAAATTGGAGCGTGGTCGGACCAGGAGATTTCCTATTCCTATTGCTAAGACTGCATGAAGCTGATTGTGCAGTATAAAATAGTAATCAATACGTGAGTATGTCTTGTGCGGTACCGAATAGAAGGAGTAGTCTCGTTCCCCTGGATGCATCAATCTCCATATATCTATTAGTGTCCCTTGTTGTAACAAGTGCCGTATACGTTTCTGGGTACCCCCCGTAACTGATAAGGCCCTGGTTGAGGTGTCCAAAGTAGGTTCCAGGGGGACATTTAGGTCCCCGCCCATAATCAACTGACCTTCTTGGAAGCCTGTTAGTTTGTCCAGAAAATCCCTCAGGAACCGGTCTTGTTGTACGTTGGGGGCGTAAAAAGTAGCTAGCGTAAATATTGCTCCTCCTATCGTCCCTTTTACCGCTAAATATTGCCCATCTGTGTCTACCAGGGAATCTTTTAAGGACCATGATGTACTAGCTGATATGAGTATTGATACTCCCCCCTTTTTCGCCGCCGGGTTCGTCGCATGATATACTGTCGGGAAGAGCCTACTCCTAAGAAAGAGGAGCCCCCCTCTTCTAAAATGTGTTTCCTGTATCAAAGCTATATTTCTCCCTCTTTTTTTCAAATCCTGCAGTAAAATACGTCTCTTTTCCGGGATATTTAGTCCCTTGGCGTTAATTGTAACCACTGATAGGGCCTCCATTTCTAGGTACCCCTCCGGTCCCTTAAAAAGGGGCCCGGACTTCTAGAGGGAGGGAAAGAAAGAGGAGAGAGAGAAAGAGAAAAAAAAAGGAACCCCAACCCTAAACCCTCCCACCCAACCCTGTGAACCCCTACTCTAAACTGATACCCTGAGGCAGAGAAGGGGAAACCAGTTGTCCTCCTCCTCTCCTAGGGTATCCCAAAGCACAATCTTTGATCACTCAAGAAAAAACCCACCCCACTGAGTGCAAGCCTAATGGGGGTTATTGACCCACGCATCCCCTGGTGAGGGGTCCCCAGTCCCCTCCATACGCACTTTTTCTCTACATAAGTGTGCCATATACCCGCTCTAGAGTACATTAATTTTCCCTAAGTCTTCCTTCCTTACAAACATCAGCCTTTCCTGATAAGTATTAGTCAGTGAAGCTGCTATCAGGTATTTTAATAGGCATCCTTTTCCTCATAGCAGATCTTAAGATCTCCCCGGGTCTCTTATTCCTTTCAATTAGTCAAGTTGTAGTGGCTGACAGTAGTACCGAGATCCCACCTCCCCCCCCTCGCCCCCTCCCACCCCTACCCCTAGGGAGTTGGCACTTCCCCCCAAACTCCCCCTAAACTTCGCCCCTAGTGACCCTTCCATACGTGAAAAGAAACCCAACTCTGTGTTATTTTATTTAGAGGTGATGCCCCACAACAATCAATCCCTCCCTATGTGACAATATGGGCAAGAGAAGCCCCTGGATGGTTTGAGTACCATTCCCACCTCCATCTTCCCCCGCCTACCCCTATGTGTTTATAAATAGGCGTGAGTGAGAAAATAAACCAAATCTCCTTTCCCTACCCCCCTCCCCCCAACCAAACCCCCGAACCCCCCCCCCCCTCTAACCCCTGTGTATATCCAGGCAAGTGCCTGTAGAAAAATGAGTGAGGCTTACAGTAAGTGAAAAATTAAACCAAACCTATCTCCTTTCCCTCCCCCCCTCCCCCCAACCAATTCACCGGAATCCCCCCCCCTCTAAACCCTGTGTATATCCAGGCCAATCCCCACCCACCCCCCTCCCCTGCAGCACTGCTCCAGGCACTATCCCAGTTTCTAATGAGGCCCCCCTGAAAACAACTTTACCTGCCCCTTCCCCTCCCCCAACCGGCGGAGCAGTGCGGGCAGCCAAAACAGAGCCACATATAACAAAAAAATTGAATCATTGATATAACGTCTAATATTGTACAGTAAACAGTTCCAGGGACATATCGCTACCTCTAGGATGCCCTTTAAACAATACAAATTATCCGCAGCCAGACGCTTAGGAAAAGAGGAAAAAAAAAAAGAGGAAGGAAAAAAAACTAAAAAAGTCCAATCATCCGATCCAGACCTTCCTACAGAAGTCAGACTTGGTTAAGATCCGGGAGTCTGGGTTTTAACCGCAACCAGTCAGGGACTGGAAATGGCTTGGTTTCCAAAAATAAAAAGAGAGCAGGAAGGTCTGCTTTAGAACGTAACCAGAATGAAAGTGAGCCTTTCTTTATAAGCACAGAAATGGGGAACCCCCATCTGTAAGACCCTCCCAGGTCTTCACTCGCTCCAATACTGGACGGAGCAATGCTCTGCGATGAAGGGTGGCCCCAGACAAGTCTGGCAGTATCTTAAGCTGAACCCCTTTAAACTCTATCATACCGGACTGCCATGCTTTCTGTAGGATTGCCTCCCTGTGTGCAAAGTAATGTAGCCGGCAGATCACGTCCCGGGGACGACCCCTATCTTTTGGCTTTGGGTCCAGAGCCCTATGTATTCTATCCTTCTCATAATTTAACAAGCTGGTGTCCTTAATGATACTTTGGAGGATATTTTTGCCCATAACTTGTAGATCTTCTTGTCCGTCAGGTTCCGGGAGGCCGCGTATACGTATGTTGTTACGACGACCCCGGTCTTGGAGGTCTTCCAACTGTAATTGCAGAGAGATCGCAATATCCAACTGATTATGGTTCTCTTTCTCAATACTCTCAACTCGTTGCTCCAGAGTCTTTAGCCCATCCTCCCCCTCTCCCATACGAGTCTCCAAGCCCTGTATTTCAGATCTGACTATCTCTAAGTCCCTTGAATGCGCTTCTTCCACTTTTGAAATTAAGTCAACTATGTCAGACCTTGTAGGGAGCGCTTGAATTAGGGCTTTCAGAGTCTCCATTTCACTTTTGAAATCTTCCCGTAAGGGTGGGGGTGGGGGGGCAGCAGATCCTGCCAGAATATTAGACATGTGAGGACTCTGCGGGGTGGTCTGCAGTACCTCCATGTCTGCTCTGACCGCCATACAAAGCTGAGATGCTGTCTCTAAAGATTTTTTCCAAACACACCCCTCCGTCTCCGTCTCCGGGACCAATCCCAGCAGTCCACTTTTACCTTCTGAGAGCCGACCCACTCCCCGTGAAAGTGAAAAATACCGTGATATTTCTGGTTGTTCTGTGGGTCTAGGTACAGGTGTCTGGTTTATCTGTGCTGCTGCAGCTGCCTTACGTGAGGTGCGACTCTCTCTTGGTCTCAGAGATCGCATACCTCACATGTCTCATATAACCTGTACCTGCCTAATCAGAGGGAACTGGGCTACTAAGGCGCTAAGCCAGACTCGGACCTCCTGGACCAGTTCACAGTTCACAGGCTCTCTCCCACTGAGGCCATTCAAAAGAAACAACACACAACAGTCACCAGTGCAGGCCCTATTGCCTTTGCTGACTTCTCCTTTAAAGCAAAACAAAAGTGGTAAGTAGTAATAGGTCAGTTCTTACGCTTAAAAATAGCTGTCACTTATCGTTCATATTCGAGCGTACTGCTGTTTCTATGATGTTCTGCTCATTTCCAGCTCTCCCCCTCCCGTGTAGCAATAGAGTACCTTAATATTTCAGCGCTTGCTTCCGACGGTGGAGTCCGTCCGTCTGCCGCATGTGTCAGCGTGTCAGCGTGTCAGCAGTACAGCGTATCTGCCAATCCCAGATCTCCTACCATCAGCGTGGCTCCAGGCTCTGGATTCCCAGGTTCCCAGCTCCAATTCTATGGCTCAGCGGCGCTATGGCTGCACGTCAGGGGGCAGATAGGATTTCTGCGATCCTCATGGCCTCGTAGTCTACACGGCTGGATGCAATCAGGCAGTCAGGCAGTCGGGTCCTCGATACCAACACCATCGACCAGTATGGAGCAAGGTGTCCCAGGCACTTCACTGCTCCGATGTCCCCCGGTGCACTGAGTGGCGAAATCACCAGACGCCTGCCGTAGATGCCGCACTCAGAGCGGGCGGCAGAGAGCAATCAGAGTCGCGTATGGAGGTAGGACGGGAGCTCACCAGCGCACTCCCTCACACGGCCATGCGTAGCCACGCCCCCTCCCTCAACACTGCCCCCCCAGGGCCTTTTTAAAGCCATGAGTTTACTGCCCACCAGGTGTGTTTCCTGCAGGACCAGGACAGCTGGATTGTACTGTTTGACATATTGAAAAGGAAGCGCCCTCTTAAACTTAGAGTTGAGGCCACGCACGTTCCAGGAGACCACGGAAAAGGAATCCTGATCATGTGACGCCATAGGAGCTTCCGTCAAAATAATTAGAGGAGAATATTAGTCGTTGAGCAGGTGACACCCAGTGAGCAGCAGTGGAGCATGAGCCATTGTATGTGCAACACAAAACACACATATAAACAGTCAAAGTAACAAAACCATAACTTCCCAAGCACCAGGTGCTTATCCTACCAATCCCCCCTACCCCCCAGAACATCATGGAGGTCAGGAAGCGGTCTTTATCCCAAAATAAAACAAAAACCCAGTACCTGTATAGCTAACCCTGAAAATTAGGCCGCAATACAGACATACTCTGGTCTCAGTTTCAGCCATTGTCCCCCGTATCTTGTCAAGGTCGTTCCTGATAAGATTGCACTCCTCCGCAAGATGATCGATGCGCACCAACAGCGAGGTCTAACTCTGCTCGATCGCAGCAAGGATTGTGGCCGTATTATCTTGTGATGGCTGGGCCGGCCCCCCCCCCCCCGGGTCCATCTCCAAATCTGCCAACAGGGCCTGGAACCGTTCGATCAGTATGAGGTCCGGCTGCGATGGTGAGAGGTGCGACCCCTGGGGCGAAGAGTCGGTCCCTGTGGCCCCGGAGTTCTTCTTCTTCCCCTTTTTGGAAAGGGGGGACATCTGGTGGGACTCTAAAGGGGGTCCCCCACGCCGGAGCAACACTTGCCCAGAGTAGTGTCCAGGAGGCAGCGGGGGGGGGGGGGGGGTAATAGGCCGAATGCGCAGCGGGTGAGGAGCCCAGGAGAACACAGTCCAGATAGGCAGGTAGCAATGTACAGGAGGGGATCCAGGCAGGGAGATGGCAGAGGCACCAGGTTCCAGGGAACCACCACTGACCCACTCAGGCAGACACAGCAGGGTTCAGCAGGGAGGTGGATGGGCGGTGGGTCAGATGGAAGCAGCAGGATCCGGGGGCGTTATCAAAGGCCGAGCGCGGTGCACCGCGGCCGGGCAGCCGCTCAGGAAACAGCGGGGATGCGGCAGGCTTTACTGGCGACACTAGGCCGCGACCGCTGCAGACACTCCCGGCGGCTCTGCAGGACACCAGGACACGCCAGACAGATGAGGGGGTAGACAGGAGAGTGAGGATCAGTCCCAGGGGTAGTGGATGGCAGCTTACCACACGGCGTGGCGGGGATCCGAGCACAACGACCGGGCCCAGAGCAGCAAGATGGTGGTGGCTGGAGGCAGAGCAGTCCCCCCTCTCCTAGGCATCCACTGCAGAATTTTTGCCCAATTTCGGCACAGGGTCCACCAGGAGACACAGAGGGACAGGCAGGCAAGCTCAAAAGCTGAAATCCGACCAGCAAAAGCACGGATGGCAAAGGATAGGGTTCAGGATACACGGAGCTCCTCTCAAGCACGTCTGCTGCTGTTCACATCCGGACACGCCCCCAAACGCTGCGTTTTTAACCCCGTTTTTAACAGGTCATTATCTGCTATGCCGAACGCCGAAGCCGCCTGATACCGCGCTACAAAAAAGGGTCCGGGACTTGTTTGAGCTTCACACGATCAGCGTTTCGGCGTTCGGCGTGGAGATGTGAACCATCTCCATAGAGATTAATGTTATTTCTCCCCTCCAGTGTATTCTAGCGTCGCGCTTCAGGTGACAAAACGCCTAGGTGTGAATGGAGCCTGAATGCATAGAACTCTTTAACAATCTTAGGATAAAACACTGCTTTGCCTAGATGTCAAATCCGTCAAACACTATCCCCCCTGAGGTGTGGCTGTTTCTGACCAATCCTAGCCCACATACACGGGGAATCTCCCTCTTTTACGATATATTCCAACAAAAACGATCTTTTACCAAAACAAAACCTCACCCCCACTGGGACACGGACCAGGGAAACACTTTTTCCGAATCACAGTGGCAGGTAGCCTTTCGCTCCATATACAAGTCCACCAAAAACTCCACCTTCTGGGAATTAGCACAAAAAATATCACTTAGATGGTATCTTACCCCTGCGAGAATCACAACATTCAGTCCCTCTATGCCAGACACTTGCTGGAGATGCAACAAGGGGTGACCTTCTACATATCCTCTGGACATGCCCACTCATCCAACCTTACTGGATGATGATATTCTGTATCATTACGGATATCTCTCAAACAGTGATATCCCCTTCACCTGCGTTGGCATTGGTAAATCTGACAATAGAGGCAGTCCATGTTTCATACAGAGTGGTAGTGACCAATATTCTCCTGTCAGCTAGATTATCCATTACGAGGCTATGGAAAACTCCACAAGTGCCGTCCATTGAGCACACCCTAGATCAGGTAAACGCATACAACTACAAGGGCCAACTCCAAAAAACGCAAGATGTTTGGAGACCCTGGTCACAATGGACTAGGTCAGAGATGTATCTGTGAATAGGTCATGATAATCGGTACGTCATGTGGATTCAACCCTTGAACTTAACCACTTTCTGATAGTTTCACCTATTCTCAAGGCGATGATAGAACCTTTATGCAAAATGAACCTACCAACAGCTCAATGAAAAGTATACCTGTCTCATTGAGCTGTTTTCTTGAGTTTTTTCTGCACTCGAATATGAACAATTGTAATTGTTTATTGCTTATGTTCTCCTTTCTGTACTTCTTCTGAAAAAATTTCAATAAAAAAACATTGTTGGAAAACAAATATGTGCTATCAGTGTACACCGTTGCTGAGACACTTACTAAAAATAATACTATAACACTGTGTACAGTTTTGAGGCATTCCCCAAGCATGCCCTTGAAGCAGCATGAAAAGACCCTCTTCCTGCTGTACATTTTATTTTTTATTTTATTATTATTGCGCTGATGGGTACTCATCAGGCTGCATTAATGGGAACTGGTGGGGCTGTGCTGATGGGCACTGGTGTGGCTGCGCTAATGGGCACGGATCAGGCTGTATTATTGGGCACTGGTGTGGCTGCACTGATGGCCACTGGTGTGAATGCACTGATGGCCACTGAGCAGGCTGCATTAATAGACACTGAGCAGACTGCATTAATGGGCACTGACTGGTGTAACTGCACTGATGGGCACTGATTAGGCTGCATTAATGGACACTGGTGTGGCAGCATTATTGGACACTGGTGTGGCTGTGCCGATAAGCACTGATCAGGCTGCATTAATGGGCACAGGTGTGGCTTCGCTGATGGGCACTGATCAGGCTGCATTAATGGGCACAGGTGTGGCTTCGCTGATGGGCACTGATCAGGCTGCATTAATGGAAACTGGTGTGGCTGCACTGATGGCACTGATCAGGCTGCATTAAAGGGCACTGGTTTGGCTGCATTAATAGACACTGGTGTGGCTGCGCTGATGGGCACTGGTGTGGCTACGCTTATGGGCACTGATCAGGCTGCATTAATGGGCACTGGTGAGGCTGCATTAATTGGCACTTTTGTGGCTATGCCCTGTCCTCTGCCCAATAGTGGAATGTTTTTACTTCCAAAACTGCAAAATGGGCTGGTCTGGATGAAGTCAAGGGCCAAATTTTTGTCCCAGTCCAGCCCTGATGATGGCTACAGTGTGGGCTTACTTTACCGGGAGGGCATCTATTGACATCTTCATGTGATCGCACTTCCCGCATTCCCCCTGCAGGCGGCACGCTCTGTGATCGCCGAGTACTTTTGGCTCAGCTGATCACAGATCGGTCCAATTACAGCTAATCATGGATGTCAACACAAGCCGGCTTTTCTTTCCTCACATTGACAATGTGAGGTGAGAAGAAGAAAGCCGATAATTGCCTTGCGTTAAAGGACATCAGTGTCCTGATTATCAATGCTTTAAATCGGTGCCCACCAGTGCTGCCAATGATTGCCCATAAGTGCCTTTGTAGTGTCACATTCCGCTGCCCATCACAGATTGCTCCGGAAGTGACGTTCCGTCGTCGCCATCTTGCTACACCCTTCACATTGCACAGTAATGATAGAGTGTGAAGGGGGCAAGTGGATATCTTGTTACACCCACCGGAGTTTTAGATTTCAGTTATTTTCAACACAAAACGGAGCTTATATGCTTAAATACAATGGGCCAGATTCACAGAGCCCTTACTCCGGTATATCTCCTGTTAGACCGGAGTACTTTCAAATTACCCACGTCGTATCATTAGTTTGAATCCTCAAACCATGATTCGACGGCTTCGGGCTTCGATCCGACAGGCTTCGTACGCATTCGGATCTACGCTGCAATCTTTTTGCGGCCGCTGGGTGGAGTTCGAGTCGTTTTCCGCATCGGGGTATGCAAATTAGCTTTTTCCGGCGATCCACAAAGTTACGATCATCCTTCGCAATCTCTTACGGCATCTGTAGTCATCTTTTTGCTGCGTAAAGTTATACCAGCTATTAGCTGGTCTATAGTTAGATGGCCAATATTAAGTATGGCCGTCGTTCCCGCGTCGAATTTCAATTTTTTAGGAACGACGCTACTCCAAAAAAAATGACCTAACGACGTTATTTCGCGCAATACACGGCGGGAAATTTCTGAACGGAGCATGTGCAGTTCGATCGCCGCGGGGACGCGCCTAATTTAAATGCGCCACACCCCCTAATCGCGTATTTCGATTCCGCCCCGAGAAATACACTATGCCGCCATACCTTACGGGCCGAAATCTACCTGAATTCGTCTTAGAGCCAGGTAAAATACGGCGGCGTAGTGTATCTCTGATACTCTGCGCCAGGGCAATTGTACCTGAATCTGGCCCAATGTTTGTAAATCCGACGTTTACATGTTAAATGTGAAAATCAGAGGTGTTCTGTCACATTAGCAACCATGTAAGGTCAGCAGGTTTTCTGCTGCTTTAAAAATGTAACATGTAAACAGTCCGTCGGATTTCCAATTACTTAAAAGCTCAGTTTTGTGTTGAAAATAACTGTGAAATCTAAAACTCTGGTGGGTGTACCAAGATATGCGCTTGCCCCCTTCTCACTCTATCATTACTGTGCAATGATGTTGGGTGTAGAAAGGACTTACTGGAGAGCCGGGGCAGACCGGCCAGCAACCGTAAGAAAAGGGACATTATCGCAGAACTTGTCGAAATGGATAGAGCTGAGAGGCCCGGTGTAACAGACAGGACCCCCGAGGAAGAGTTTTTTGATCGGGCTGTTAGATGTGGACTGGCACAGTATGGTCCTAATCCTCCACCGGAGATCATAGACTGGGATATAGCAGCTGTGGATGCCACCTTGCTACAGCAAAGAGGTGCTGCAGCAGCAGAAGTCACAGCAGCACCAACTGAAGAGAAGGGAGAGGTACAGATACCTGTCTCCTTGGAAGAGGAATTCCAAAAAAGGTTACAAGAGATGCGGATACAGCACAAAGGACCAGTATCAGAGGAGTCCCTGCTGGGATGGTCGGATGTGATTCGTTGCCAACTCTGGAAGGAAGCGCTAGCTCTGGAGCAGCAACACCAAGGAAAGGTCCTGCCCTCCATCTATGCAAGGTACTGGCCTCAGTATGACGTACGAATGCTGTTGTTGGGGGAACAACCGAAGCAGGAGTGGACAGCTGAGTTAAGCAGGCTGATCCGGGCAGAGATGCAGCTGGACGAGAGCTACAGAGCCCTCCGATGGTATGTAGCCCAAGAGTGCCCATGGTCAGCGGATGACAGCCCCACAGAAGGGGCCTGGGATTGTTGTATTGGAGGATGTCCCGTGATCCCGACTTTGGGGATAATCGGGAGTGGCGCTTGGAGGACATAATGGAGCACAGAGAGGAAAAATTGACTATCTCGGGAGGCCACTGGTTACAGGAAGATTTGGAATTTTTGGCCATTCAGGAATGGGAGCTGGTGGACAGCTGCTCAGCAGCAGGGTGGATCTCCCATTGCCTGGGACTATGAGGAAAGTTCAGATGACAACTGTGAAATCCTGGCTGATGAATCGGCAGTGGAAAATATGGAGATTGCCATCCCTAAAGCCGAAGCGGATGGTGTGGAGTTCCAGAGAGCCGGGGCGGCTGGCCCCTCTTTCTAGCAACAAGCTGAGGTGGTAAAGCTTTTACCCCCAGCTGAATCACTGGCCAGAGAGCAGAGTGTCACGGGCCTCTGCTCCCAACTAACAGAAGAGGGGCTTCCTGTGGTAGTGGATGGGACTGTGGTCTCCAATCACATCAACCCAGCAGAAGAGCTGGCAACAGAGTAGAGTGCCACAAGTCTCTGCCCTCAAATAGCAGGAGAGGGAGTCCCTGTGGTAGTGGATGGGACTGTGGTCTCCACTCGCAGCAACCCAGCGGAAGAGCTGGCAACAGAACAGAGGGTCACGGACCTCTGCTCCCCACTAACAGAAGAGGGGGTCCCTGTGGTAGTGGATGGGACTGTGGTCTCCACTCACAGCAACCCAGCAGAAGAGCTGGCAACAGAGCAGAGTGCCCCGGGCCTCTGCTCTCCACTAATGGAAGAGGGGGTTCCTGGGGAAGTGGATGGGACTTCGGTCTCCACTGACACAACCCCAGAAAATGGTGTGGCACTGAAACAGGAGGATGTCGGCTTTGCTTTGCAAGCACCAGGGGGTTTTCACCTAGCACCAGTGGATGGGACTTCAGTCTCCACTGGTATATCCCAGGAAGGGGGGGCAGTTGGCCCAGACCCCCAACAGCATGATGGACTGAGCCCAGCCACCCTGTCTTCTCTCCAGCGGCTGAAAGGGCTCCAGGGAGAAGGGCCAGTCCAGGCCTCTCCCCAGTGGCAGGTGTGTTCTCTGAGAGAGGCAGAGGTTGGCGGGGTGAGTAATGCTCAGTTTGGAGCAATTTATTTGGGGTACGGTATGGATACCAACATTGGAGGACTGGAACTACTGACTGACTTCGGAGTCAACCCGTTTGGGGTTCCCTCCTGTGTCCGTCTCCCACCGAAAGGGGAGAGATGTAACGGAATGACCCGTGACAACCAGAGACTTTGGAAGAATGAGAGATACTCCTGTGCCAGCGGCACTAATAACTCCTGGGTCAAAATCCACCCTGTGCCCTTTTGACCGTAGGGTGGCTAATAAAATCATAATTCATGTATTACATGAGATGGGACATTAATAATAATTCATGTTTGCAGGATGTCTTGAGATATCACAAGTTGTTGGCTCTTCAATGTGTGGCTAATGCAAAGTGACTGGCAACATGAGCATACCAGGAAACCTGCTGGATCTTGCCCAGCATCTCCGGCTTTTTTGTCACGTCGTTGGATCTATGGTTTGACTGCTAAAATGTGCCAGCTTTGGCACAGCCTGTATTGTTTGTCAGCCCCCCCTTTCACATTGAGTATAGTTTTGAAATTGCACGCTTCATGCACATATGTCTATTGAAGTCGCACCTGAAATTGCCAAAAGTAGTGCATGTACTACTTTTTCGAATCGATTCGGCATTGCATCAATTTGAACAGACATTGCCGGAAATAGGATGCAACTTGTCATGCGATTTGATCTGTCAAATCGCTGCAATGTGAACGGGGGCTAAAGAAAGTGTGTCACATGGCTTGTATCCTATTGGCTTGTTTGTAAACAGGCATGTAATATCAGTGTCGCACATGCTGTGTGTGGGCAGCCTGCCTGTCTGTCACAATAGCGACTTTGGCCCCTTTCACACTGGGGTGGGAGGTGCGGTGGCGGTATAGCGCCTCTTTTTTGCGGCACTATACCGTCGGAATTGCGGCGGTTTTCGGCCGCTAGCGGTGTATAGCCACGGTTTCCCATTGCTTTCAATGGGAATGAGTGGTAAACACACCGCCCCTCTCACCGCTCCAAAGATGCTGCTAGCAGGACTTTTGGAGCGGTTCTGCTAGTGTACTGCTCCAGTGTGAAAGGGTCGGTTTGCAGGCGCTATTTTTAGCGCAATAGTGCCTGCAAACCGCCCCAGTGTGAAAGGGGCCTAAGAGACAAAAAACTAAAGAGACTCAGGGGACTGGCGATTGAGACATTAGATGAGCTTCCATCGTAAACCTGCCCACAAAAAGATGTGAACGAAGGTGATGGCGTAGGACAGTGGATGAGTAGGAAGCCAGAATCGCAGACACTGCGGTTGATTTACTAAAACTGCAGAGTGCAGTCTGGTACAGTTCTGCATAGAAACCAATCAGAGTCTAGTTTTTGTTTTTTGTCAAAGCTTACTTGAACAAGCTGAAGTTAGAAGCTGATTGGCTACCATGCACAACTACACCAGATTTTGCACTCTCCAGTTTTAGTACCGTATTTTCTGGCATATAAGAAGACCTTCTGGATGCAAAAAAATGCATCCAAAGTCGGGGGGGTCGTCTTATACGCTGGTACCTGTCTCCGTCAGGCTGCGGGCATCTATGAATTAAAAGCCGCGCCTCCTCCTCAGACTGTTCCGCAATTGGCGGAACACTCTGTTCAGTGTTCAGGGCCTCTGTTCAGTGTTTTCCGCCAATCACGGATGCCTTCTCATCCTCGGACGAGAGGATATTCTGTAAAATTTGTTAAACGAGTTTTCTTTAATTGGGACATTTCCGAATGAATGAATTTGTCGAGATTCATTAAACGAATTAAAAAGGAAATGAATTGCACATGTCTAATGTTCATGGATGTAAAGTGTAAGTTGCTGCTGAACTGGTGGTGGGGTTGTTGGGGCAAATAACACAAAACACCGTTGCACAGATAGCAAAGCACATCTTAGCAGGACAACTTTAAGAGATTGTGAAGTTTGAAATTTTTATTTAATTAAAATAATGAATATATTTTACATACCTGCTGTGTGCAATGATATTGTACAGAGCAGCCCTGATCCCCCTTCTCTAAGCCGAGTGTCCTCATAGAAAGCCAATTTCTATGGGGGAACTCATGCAGGCTTAATTCCAGGCCATTCTGTGTATAGATACAGACAGGATGGCTCAGCCCCGCTCCCTTTATCCCTCATCACAGCATTTAATTGACAGTGGCGAGAACCAATGGCTCCCACTGCTATCAATCTTCTCAGGGAGGAGGGAGAGACGAGAGAGCTTCTGCTCTCATGCACAGTGCTGGATCGAGAATGGGCTCAGGTAAGTTTAGGGGGTGGGGCTTGGGGGCTACCCTTGTACAAAAGTTTTTTACCTTAATTCAAAGAATGCAAAAAAAACTTAAGGCTCTGTCCGCGCATGCTGCGGCTCATAGCATGGGGTCCGATGCATTCCCGTTCACCGATTCAGGTCCGAATAATTTTTGCCTGAATTTGCACCTGAATCAGACCAAAAGACACACAGGTCTCTTTTTCAATGCGGACCGCGGATGCCCCTAAGCTGTGTGAGAATTGGGTCCATTGAGAGCCGGTCACATTCTACTGTCATGCGAATTGCGAAACTCACATCCAATTTGCATATGTGTGAACCCGGCCTAAGGCTTTAACCTCTTGAGATCCGCGCTATAGCCGAATGATGGCTACAGCACGGACCTGAATATCCAACAGGCCGTGAATTGACGGCCTCCCCTTTGGACGTTTCCCGCGCATGCTCCAGAGTGAGCAGCGGGGAAACTCCGTGTTGGCCGTGTCCCTTGGACACAGCCAATCACAGATCACCGCAACATCAGAGTGGCCGTTTGCTATGCGATCTGTGCGGCCAATAAGAGATGATCTCATATGTAAACATATGAGATCATCTCTCATTGCCGGCTCACACAGAGACAAGCGTCCTGTCTCTGGAGAGGAGACCGATCTGTGTCCCTTGTACATAGGGACACAGATCGATCACCTCCCCCAGTCACCCCCCTCCCCCTACAGTTAGAACACTATGCAGGGAATACATTTAACCCCTTCCTTACCCCCTAGTGTTAACCCCTTCAATGCCCGTCACATTTATACAGTAATTAGTGCATATTTATAGCACTGATCACAGTATAAATGTGAATGGCGTCAAAAATGTGTGAAAAGTGTCCGATGTGTCCGCCATAACGTCGCAGTCCCAATAAAAATCGCAGATTGCCGCCATTTCTAGTAAAAAAAAAAAAAATTCTGTCCCCTATTTTGTAGGCGCTATAACTTTTGCGCAAACCAGTAGCTTATTGCAAATTTTTTTTATTTTTTACCAAAAATATGTAGAAGAATACGTATCGCCCTAAACTGAGAAAAAAAAGTGTTTTTTTTTTGTTTGTTTTTTAATTGGGATATTTATTATAGCAACAAGTCAAGAGACTGCAGACATAGTACAGGACAGTCAAGAGACTACAGACATAGTACAGGAGACAGTCAGCAGGTAAATATGATATTTTTTATTTTTAAGGAAAAAATAATACCCTTTCGGATCTTTTGGCAGCAACTTAGTAAACAGGTCAACATCAGTGCAAAAAAAAAAAGGGGAAGACATTCCAATCAGCAAGAAATAATATACTGCTTGAAGATCAGTGCATTCCAGAGGGGAGAGGTGATAGGGAAATCTTTGGAAGAAATTAGACAGAAAAAGAGTGCACTGTGCATCCCCCAATGTGAGTCAGCGCTCAATGGGTTAAGACCAGAATGAAGTCAATCCATTAGTGACAGTAATAAAGAAAAACTGTTTATTTGATAGAACCCATGAAGGGACTGGACCAGTACATGTTTATATGTAATAGGAATGAGCAAAAAGATTAGCATGTCACTTTTCCCAGTTGGTGCTCTGTGTACAGCAATTCAATAGCACTGGTGAAACATTCACATAAATCAAAGCATGGCAAACTTATCTCACCTCCGGAGCACTTCTACCATCCCCCCTCTTCTCCTCACAGCTTGTTTACCTTTCTGAAGCCCACGCTGTGCCTTATCCCACGTGTGATAAGAGCTGCTGTGATCTGTCTCACAGCTCCGTGCAGTGATCTGCGCCCGCCCATTGAGGAGATGACCAGTGTCACTCCACAGTCCACACAGCTACAAATCCTGAGGAGGGGGAGAGCGTGGGTGAGTGCAGAGGCTGCAGGGGGAACGGCGCCAGACGCAGCCAGCCGATCTCTACAGTGTCATGACCGGAAAAGACACTGCTGTCCGGGCGAGGGGGAGGGGCCAAAATGACGTCATTAATAATCGATTATGCTGCATCCCCGCATCGATGCAGAATCGGGAAAGGAATAATCTTGATGCATCGATGCGGCGATCATTTTCAACACCCCTTATATATATATATGTATATTTACAATGCTTTCTTTTTTTTTTACGAGAGGTGTCAGTTTTAATTTTTTTTTTTTTTTTTACAATTTTACTTTTAAATATTTTTTTATTATAAGGTTTCCTTCTTTTTTTCTAATCAACCCTGTTGGGGGTGGCTTTGGTGAGATGTCAGGGGTCTAGAAAGACCCCTGACCTCTCCCCTTTGAGATAGGTAAAGGGACTGAGGACAAATATTCCCCATTCCTTTTCTCTGCAGCCTCAGATGAAGATTAATGGAGAGGAGACAGGGGCTCCTCTCCATTCATAAACTAAAGTATCGTAAACACATGTTATGATGCTCAGTTATGAATGGACATTCTAAAAAAGGAAGGAGCTGGTAAATGACATATATACCGGATCCTTCCTCTGCTCTCCATCCTGAAATATCTGGCACAGGAGAGGGCAGAGGAGCACAGGGGGAACCGGAGGAGGACAGGGAGGAGCGCACGGGGGAGGACATGGGGGAACTGGAAGAGGGAAAAAGAAGAGCGCATGGAGGAGAAGACGGGGGGAACCAGAGGAGCACAGGGAAGAGGATACGGGGGAAACTAGAGGAGCACAGGGAGGAGGATACAGGGGAAACGAAGGAGGACATGGAGGGGGACTGGAGGAGGACAGGGATGAGCACACGGAGGAGGACACAGGGGAACTGGAAGAGGGAAAGGGAGGAGCGCATGGAGGAGATGGGGGAACCGGGAGGAGCACAGGGAATAGGATACGGGGGAAACTAGAGGAGCACAGGGAGGAGAACTGGATCACACAGAGGAGGACATGAAGGGGGACCGGAGGAGGATACAGGGGACAGTCAGGGATGATCGGTGCAAAGCCACGGGGGAGAAAGGAGGATAAGCGGCTGTCCGATGCTTTATTGAAAGCCACACAGGGAGATCTGTGATTGTAACTCCCTCCACTGCTGTACCGATCATCCCTGACCACCCAGGTATCGGGTCAAGCATCAGAGCATTTAAAAGTACTCGTGCAAATGCTCGGTATCGGTACCGATACTAGTATCGGTGCAACCCTAGTTCATTAGAGAGATTTACCCGCACTTCCTGTCCTGCTAATAACATGTCATTGAACAGGAAGTGAAGCACACATATGTGAATAAAAATGATACAGAGGTATTAGTATCCACCCTTTCCTACACTCTCCAAAACGAAGAAAAAGGGGCTTTGGCTGGGCATACCATTTAAGACCTTTACATTACACACACACAAAAAAAAAAACACAACCAAAATGACATTAGCAAGTTTTATTGAAATTCATAGCAAGGAAACTGCCACAATTTTTTACTTTAACCAAAAATTGGGTCAACTATGCTGCTAAAAGCAGAAATGACAGAACAGTATGGTATTGATGTGGAAGCATAACCACGATATACAACACTGTGCTGCTGGTCTATAAAAATAGAGAACAGAAAACTATCTGTGTTGTTCTGAGCATCTTTTATTTAGTGACCTCTATTACAAAAATAATGGCAGAAATATATCTTGTTGAGACAGTCAAATGCATGCTTAGGGGTGCAAACAGGAGACATCACAATCCTGGGTTTAGCAAAGTGTAAAGGGTCCCAAAGTGACCAAGATGTCTAGGTTGGAAGTCCTAGAAATCCCTACACTATGGCCACACAGTGTGGTTGATTTAGTAAAGGCAAACAGAATGTGAACGTTTCAAATAAGTAGAACTCATTTTACCCAAATTTGCTGAATCTCTGCTGTTTTTTTCCCCTTGCTTCTGATTGGGTATTCTTTAAGTGAAGCTTCACCAAAACCACTAAGCTGTGGGAAAATTTGTGTAACTGCACTTGCAAAGTGCACAGTCTGTTTGCCTTTAGTAATTGAATACCTCATTTACTAAGCAATGTGCTCTGGGTTAAAAAAAATAAAAATAAGACTTGATTGAGTGTCCAACCTGACACATGAATTCCACTCTCTTCTCCTTACGTCACATCTAAGTGCTGGTGGCAGGATCTGCTTACTGAATTCACATGATCAGTATTATAATAAAAGAAAAATACTGCTGGGAAAAGCAATGAGGCAATTCCGTGAGAGGGAAATTACACTACAGAAGAACTGAACACAGTGTACAGAAAGCTCCCATTGTTACAAGAAAGCCATCATTGGATTTTTGTCTTCCTCAGAAAATCATAGCTGGCTGCAAAATAAAATCTACAGTTGTTGGCCACAGAAAATTCAAAATGCTTGTGTGCCAATTAAAGCCGTTTAGGCCTGGTTCACACTGATGCAGCGTGGGAACCGCAGCGATTTTGGTGCGGTTCCCACACATCATCAGGATTGCAGGCAGTTCACATTGTGCTAAGTGAACCACTGCAGGTGTCGATATAAAACCGCAGTCCAACACCAATTGGGTCTTAGTTTACACTGGACCCGCAGTCCAACACCAATTGGTCTTAGTTTACACTGGACCCGCAGTCCAACACCAATTGGTCTTAGTTTACACTAGACCCGCAGTCCAACACCAATTGGTCTTAGTTTACACTAGACCCGCAGTCCAACACCAATTGGGGCTTAGTTTACACTAGACCCGCAGTCCAAACACCAATTGGGGCTTAGTTTACACTGGACCCGCAGTCCAACACCAATTGGTCTTAGTTTACACTAGACCCACAGTCCAACACCAATTGGTCTTAGTTTACACTAGACCCGCAGTCCAACACCAATTGGTCTTAGTTTACACTAGACCCGCAGTCCAACACCAATTGGTCTTAGTTTACACTAGACCCGCAGTCCAACACCAATTGGGGCTTAGTTTACACTAGACCCGCAGTCCAACACCAATTGGTCTTAGTTTACACTAGACCCACAGTCCAACACCAATTGGTCTTAGTTTACACTAGACCCGCAGTCCAACACCAATTGGTCTTAGTTTACACTAGACCCGCAGTCCAACACCAATTGGTCTTAGTTTACACTGGACCTGCAGTCCAACACCAATTGGTCTTAGTTTACACTAGACCCGCAGTCCAACCCCAATTGGTCTTAGTTTACACTGGACCCGCAGTCCAACACCAATTGGTCTTAGTTTACACTGGACCCGCAGTCCAACACCAATTGGTCTTAGTTTACACTGGACCCGCAGTCCAACCCCAATTGGTCTTAGTTTACACTAGACCCGCAGTCCAACCCCAATTGGTCTTAGTTTACACTGGACCCGCAGTCCAACACCAATTGGGCCTTAGTTTACACTAGACTCGTAGTCCAACACCAATGGGCCTTAGTTTACACTGGACCTGCAGCCCAACACCAATGGGCCTTAGTTTACACTGGACACGAAGTATAAACTAAGGCCCGGTTTACATTGATGCGGTCTGCCCTATGTCATTTGTACAGGAATCACACCGGATTCCTATAAAAATTACATTTGAATTCAGTACAGTGCGAATTGTGCCATACAGAATGTATCAGTGTAAACCGAGCCTTAGCCTCCCAGTTAATTTGAGCTCTGCCCAAAGCTACATATCTGCTGGGCAGGAGTCATTCAAATTCTGAACTGTTTGGGATCAGACAGATTCCAAACAGTGTATCTTAGGCTTAGTTCACACCTATGTGTTTTTGCAGAAACCCAGTACAGTCCATTTATCATGGTTTTCTATAGGACACGTTCCTAAGCTTTTTTCACCACTGTGTTTTTGTAAAGGGTCAGGGACTTTAAGAGCAAAGCAGTGCTTTTTTGGGGGGTTCAACAGACTTCAATGGAGAAGCTGCAGAAAAGCATGTAGTGCGTATTTGCTGCAATTTTACAGCAATTTGCATTTTTTTTTAAATTATAAGAAATGCAAAATCACTGCAAAATCACGTGTGCAAAAACGCACAGCAAAAAGCACCGCAGAAACGATCAAAAGCAAACAGGTGTGAAGTGAGTCTAATGGGTGGATTTACTAAAGGCAAACAGACTGTGTACTTTGGAAAGTGCAGTTGCACACTGCCATAGAAGTTGCTCCAGAGCTTAGTGCAGGAGCTCTGATGACTTCCGCCTTTCAATCACAAAAAAACTGTTATTTTACTTAATTTTTCCTTCAATGTAATCAGGCATTCTTTGCAAATGAAGCTTTACCTCATTTACTAAGCTCTGGAGCAATTGCACTTTGCAAAATGCACAGTCTATTTGCCTTTAGTAAATAATCCCCCTTAGACTAAATACAACTACACAAATTTACCAGGGAGACAATTTCAAGTGCTCTGTTCCAAGCCTGTACACTGCTCCTAACCCACTGAAAATCCACAGATCCACCCACACACAATGAATGGATAGGGTATACTGGAGACACACTCTGTTTGGAAACATATATTTACCAGCATAGAGGTTGCTCGGATAGATTTGAAAAGGTATAGGTCCTCTGGCTTGATACCCCAGCTCTTAGTGCTCAAGATTTAATAACTAACAGGATTCTTTAACTGCCCTGACTGCACATTTGCATTCAAGACAACAGTATTTCTACTTAGAGGTAGTAACGTTTTTTTTTGTACCTACATTAAATATCTCCTAAACTTGCGATGTTTAGAAGATATTCCCAATAGAGGCAGTCATTGATGTCACTGGTGAGTGTGCTCTGCATGAAGGACATCATCGTGGCTCCAGCTACTCGTACAGCCGGAGCCCGCGAACCCAGAAAAAAAAGACCACGTGAAGATGGAAGCCCTGTCAGTGGTGACAGAGTGCCACTGAAGGGCTTTGTCCTAAGGTAAGTATTTCATAATGTGCTAGTATGCAATGCATACTAGCACATTATGCCATTGCCTTTGCAGGAGATTTTTTTTGACAGCCAGTGTTTACTACCACTTTAACTCCCTGTTAAAGCAGAGGTCTTGATAATATCAGTACTGTATTATTGAATGTATCACTCTATAGCTGCACTATGGGTGGATTTCCAAGTTGTTTATGGAAACTATGCACTTAAACATACAATTCCAGAGCATTCAACAGTAAGAGTCGGTTTACACTAGGGTGACGCGACTTTCAGAGGCGACTCCGACACGACTTGAGCATGAACCACAGGGCGATCTTGGGAGATTTACAACACGACTTGAAGTTGTCTCCAAGACAGGAGACATTCCAGTGGCCAATAAAACAACAATCAGCTCTAGGGGAGGGAGGGGGAGGGAGGGGTTTGCCTGAGAAATGTATGTTATCTTGCTGAAAGGTCGCTTCAATTAAGACAGTGATCAGACTTGGAAGCGACTTCCTTTGAAATCAATGGGTACAAATCGCCTAGAAGTCGGATTGAAGTCGTACAGGAACCTTTTCTGAAGTCAGAGCGACATGAGTAGTGTGTATTAACACCGCTCCCATTCACTTGCATTGCTTTTCTCTACAGCACGACCTGGGACGACTTGAGGCGACCTCAAGTCGGATCCCAAGTCGCCCCAGTGTGAACCGACTCTTAAAAAGTGTTCAATAAACATTCTTCCTGATTAAAAAAAAAAAAAGGGGGGGGGGAGAGAAAGTAGTTTATGTGGGCTAAGCTGGCCCAAACAAACTATTTACTGCACTAACAGGAGTATACAGCGCTGTATTCCGCCAGTTGAACTGGAGCTTCCTACCCCAGAATACAATAGAGATGGGCTGAGCACTGCTCAGCTATTCACAGGAAGCTTTGTCTTCTATAAATAAATACAAAGCGTCCTCTGATTGGCTGTGGAGCAGATCATCACATTCCCCCCCCTGCCTCTCCACCTCAGCCATTCAAATTAAGCTTTGTATTAATTTATAGAAAACCTTCCTGTAAATGGCTTTGCAGCGCTCACTCAGCTGACTGTTTTGTTCCAAGAAAGGCATGGGAAGTCCCCGTCCCACTACCGGAACACAGCACTGTATACTGTATGTAGAGGAGGTTACATACATTTAATACAGTGCACCTAGAAATTGCACCTGTTAGAGCAGTAAATAGTTTGTTTGCGCCAGCTTGGCCCAAACAAGCCATTTAAAAGGGATGTTAAAAGGTGGAGTTAGGCATTATATATAATTTTTAATTCGAGTGGAGTTACCTTTTTAGATTTTTTGGAGGAATGTCTGGGTAAAGTATTGTATAGTGCAGAATGCATATCTGACTGGTCACTAACGTGTTTTGGACTTCATGGTATTTAACAGTTTATTTATAAAAAATCTGTTGTTGTAATCAAGACCCGTGAGGAATTTTAAAATGTCTGGCACTTGGTTCGCCTGCAAATCAATATAAACTGGTACTACCCTGGCTGTATTTTCCTCTATAGAATTGACAAGGCACCATTCAGACACCCATTGACTCCAGGACTCTTTAAGAAAGCGAGAGGACAGTATAAGGAATGACACCCTGCTGGATTGAATCACAGTGTCGGCCGCTGAAATGGCATGTACTCCACCTGCTTGATCACGGTGCTCAACAAAGCCATGGTAGCCATTCTGCTCCAAAATTCCAGCAACTTTAAGAGCAATGTCTGTATCGTGTTCACTGTGCCACAAGGAGAATTCATACTTATGTTGCGTTGTGCCCATATCTCAGGTGGACACGCAATGTCAATGAAGCACTTGCTTATTTCAAAGGAGGAGTAAACTCTTGTGATCATGATATAGATCTTTTCACCTATACTTTTAAAAACCATTGGCACCAAGTAGTTGGCCAAAATAAAGTACATGCTTGGAATAAATTCACATGGCTGCTTCTCGAAGCTCTTCAATAACACTTTCAATCTTCATCCCAGAAGATCGCAAAGCTTCACATCGTTCCTTCAGCTCGTCCTGGGCTTCTTTCAACTTGTTGTTTAATTCCACATATGAACAACTTTGTAAGTACTGCTTATTTGCCTCACTGGATGCATCGTAAGTAGGAATAAAGGGCTCTGTTAGAAAACAAACACATAAGTTAACAACGGAGCAGGATGATGGTAAGCGAGCACATGGATGAAAGTATCTATTCCAGGTCTCGACAAAATCCGGTCGCCAGGTCGTAATTGCGACAAGAAATTGTGATCTGGCGACTGGGGAAGCTTAAGCCTAGAGAAGGCCGCAAAGCCGCTGCCTCAATTACCAGCCGGCTCGATCGCGGTGGGCCCGCCGGTAATTGAGGCCGCGGCTTTGCGGCCTCCACAGACGGAAGCTGAGGTCTGCAGAAGGCCGCGGCCTCAATTACCGGCCGGCGCAGGCTGGCCGGTAATTGAGGCCGCGGCTTTGCATTCTTCTGCAGGCCTCAGCTTCCTTCTGTGATCTGGCGCCATCTTGTGGCGGCCGTTGGCATTACATGTTACATTACACGTCGCAAAACAGCAGTTCTAATGTGTTTTTCACTGCCATCTCCTTCCCTCTAATTAGAACCCCGAAACATTATATATATTTTTTATTCTAACAAAATGGCGGTTGTTGCAATACTTTCTGTCAAACCGTATTTGCGCAGCGGTCTTACAAGCGCACTTTTTTGGGGAAAAAAAATACACCTTTTTTAATAAAAAAAAAAAAACAGTAAAGTAAGGCCAATTTTTTTTTTAATATTGTGAAAGATAATGTTACGCCGAGTAAATTGATACGCAACATGTCACGCTTCAAAATTGCGTCTGCTCGTGGAATGGCGACAAACTTTTACCCTAGGCGACGTTTAAAAATGTCTACAGGTTGCATGTTTTGAGTTACAGAGGAGGTCTAGGGCTAGAATTATTGCTCTCGCTCTACCAATCGCGGTGATACCTCACATGTGTGGTTTGAATACCGTTTACGTATGCATTCGCTTCTGCATGCGAGCTCGGCGGGACTGTGTGCGTTTTTTGGCTCCTAACTTTTTTAGCTGGCTCCTAGATTCCAAGCAAATTTGTCAAACCCTGATCTATTCTATCTAGCAAATGGTTTATTGAGCAATTCACATACCCTTATGAGTCAACCAACTCTGCTGCGCTATATGGAAGCATAAAAAGAAGCTAACACCACATTGCAGAGCCTGCAACACTGCAGATTCCACCCAACTACCCATAAACCTTTGTGCTCTTGGCACTACTAGTCAACCCCACACTGGAGATGTCTACGTCAAGCTCCATTCTTTTTGTAAATGACCTCAAATATTGCTTACACTTGCCCCATCACTTTTTAGACCAGGAAAACCCACTACAAACCTTGAGAGGAACTTTAGCCCCCTTTACCTTTAGCCAGTCTCCCCCTCATCACTATACCGCCATCTTTGTATCTGGCACCTACGCTGCACAAAAATCCTGTGAAGTATTTATATTTTAGCAGCAGGAGGGGAGGGGCGTGGAGCAGATTGGCAGAGAGAGGAGAGACACAGCGAGATGATAGAGGCAAGTACACCGACTACGGTAATCATTGATCAGCAGCCTTGATAAACGTGGTCAGTTTACAGAAGGGTGGGCAGCACCAAGTGGGATTAGCCAGGTATTTTAGACAATAGAATGGGACTAATTACACAGCACAAGCACTGTTCTGTTATTTATGCTTTACTCACTTCAATACCGCACACCGTCATATGATGTCCACAAAGGGGATCTCCTATCCTGGGTGGACGTCATATGACGTCCTGGACTTTGTGCAGTGATATCTGAATGATGCCTGCAGCCATCATTCAGATATCACTTTGTTCTGGCAGCGATCCTGTGCACCATAAGAATGACCTGCCGCTTGATCATTCTTATAGACCGCGGGAGGGGACATCCCCCCTCCCGCCGCCATCCGGTGTTTCTCCGGGCTCTCCCGTGCCATCGGGGGCCCGAAGAAAGGATCGCCGTGCGCCGGATAGGAAGCATAGAGATGACTGGTGACCAGATGGTCATCAGTCATCTCTATGACCGTCAGAGGCCCGTGCACGATCTGATGACGTCACGCCCGGGTACCCGTAAGTAAACAAAGCCGCAATTGCGGCTAGTAAGCATTAGATCAGTGAATTTTTTTTCACGATCTTATGCTTTCCAGCCTGGAAGAGAGATGTGGGGTCTTATTAAAAAGGACCTATCTCACACTATTCCTATTACAAGGGATGTTTACATTCCTTATAATAGGAATAAAAGCGATTAAAAAAAAAAAAAGTAAAAAAAGTGTACAAAATAAATGAATAAAAATTAAAAACGCCCCTATCCCTGGAGCTCGCGCGCAGAAGCGCAAGTCCCACCCACATATGTAAATGTCGTTCAAACCACACATATGAGGTATCGCCGTGTGCATTAGAGCGAGAGTAACAAGACCTAGACCTCCTCTGTAACTCTGTAACCTGTAAAGTTTTTCAAAGTGTCACCTATGGAGATTTTTAAGTAACAAAGTTTGGCGCCATTCCATGAGTGCGCGCAATTTTAAAGCATGACATGTTAGGTATCTATTTACTCGGCATAACATCATCTTTCATATTTTACAAAAAAATACTGTTTTGTTATTTTTTAGTTCATGAAACTTTTTTTTTTTTTAAAAAGGCGTTTGAAAAATGATTGCGCAAATACCGTGCAAGATAAAAAGTTGCAATGACTGCTATTTTATTCCCTAGGGTGTCTGCTAAAAAAAACATATATAATGTTTGGGAGTTCTGCGTAATTTTCTAGCAAAAGAATGAGGATTTGTACATGTAGGAGAGAAGTGCCAGAATAGGCCCGGTATGGAGGTGGGTATAAAAGCCCGGCATTGAAGTGGTTAAAGGAACAGGATCAATAAAAATTAAATAAATAATTATAATAATAATTGAATTACAACCACTTTAATGCAGCCATCATCTTGTTAACAGAAAATCTTACCCTCGCTGAGGTCACAAACAAATACAGGGTCAGATGCTACAGCCCCCCGAACATCTTCCAGAATCTGCTCTACAGTAGGTGGCTCTGGTCGAGAAGGAAGGACAATTCGCTTTTTTGCTCTGGAGGTCATCTTGAGAACGTTTCATAAAAAACTTAGAGGTCTGAAAACATAAAAACATATAGTCCACAACATGTAGCAACAATTTTGTTTTAAAAACGTAATGACAACATTTTATACAAATGTTTAAAGGAAAAAAAAAATGTTGCCTAAAATTTATGTCTGCAAGGTATACAGACAGAATAGTGTAATGATTCTGTTAAAAAACAAGTAAATACCTATTAAATTCCTTCATCTATATCACCTCCGGCATTCTAGTTTCTGTTCTCTCATTCACTTCCTGGTTTGCGGCGCTCGTTCAGGTAATAACCACATTTCCCAGTATGCAGTGCATAACGCCCATTAATTCACACCTCCTTGAAGTCTCTAACACGTAGAAAGCGTCCTGCCGCACAGATGTAGTTCCCAGGAGGGGGCGAGCACGTCACTGACCACCGCAGTAAAGTCTCCCTTCACGGTAGTGAGTAACAATCAGACAAGCAGGAAGTGAACAGAACAGAGAAGAAATAGAGCAACTTCTGAGCAAACACAAACAATGAGGAAGTGAAAAGAGGAATGTCTGCAGGTAAAGGATGCTTATTATGAACATTTTTTGTTTCCTCTACAACCCCTTTAAGTAGGGTTGTCCCGATGCCACTTTTTTAGGACCGATACTTTTTTTCATGTACTCGCCGATACCGAATATCGATACTTTTTTTAAATGTGCCCCCAAATGCAGCCATGTCCCCCCACATATTGCAGCCATGTCCCCCTACATATATCCAGCCATGTCCCCCCACATATATTGCAGCCATGTCCCCCCACATATATCCAGCCCCACATATATCCAGCCATGTCCCCCCACATATTGCAGCCATGTCCTCCCACATATTGCAGCCATGTCCTCCCACATATTGCAGCCATGTCCCCCCACATATTGCAGCCATGTCCCCCCACATATTGCAGCCATGTCCTGTCCCCCACAGATGCAGCCATGTCCTGTCCCCCATAGATGCAGCCATGTCCTGTCCCCCATAGATGCAGCCATGTCCCCGCTATACCGTCGGATTTGCCGCAGGATTTTGCCACTAGCGGTGCGGTATTAACCCCTGCTAGCAGCCAATAAAGGGTTAATACCGCTCGCAATGCGCCTCTGCAGGGGCGCATTGTGGGCGGTATTGCCACAGTTTCCTATTGCGGTGAAGTAGCGGTATTTACGCCGCTCCAAAGATGCTGCTGGCAGGAGATTTTTTTCCTCCTGCCAGCGCATCGCCTCAGTGTGAAAGCCCTCGGGCTTTCACATTGAGTATGCAGTACAGGAGTTTTTCAGGCGGTATAGCAGTGCTATTTTTAGCGATGTACCGCCTGAAAAACTCCTCAGTGTGAAAGGGGTCTTACCTGCATAGGCAGT
Source organism: Rana kukunoris (assembly GCA_029574335.1). Lineage (NCBI taxonomy): Eukaryota > Metazoa > Chordata > Amphibia > Anura > Ranidae > Rana > Rana kukunoris. Next base: position 68,338,034 of record CM056052.1, on the reverse strand, counting down.
TTTTTTTTGTAAAGGCGAACTATCCTTTTAAAGTAACTTTTGGCAACATGTGTGCATTTACTGCACGTCCCCTCTGATATGGACACTTCCTATTGGCTGTTCAGCTTTGGGGTACTCTCAGGATCCAGAAGAGGAGTGACATTATCGTGAGGGAACTGATGGGGACTGGCAAGCACAGGGCATTTCTACAGCACTGGATTAGTGGTCCCTGAACCTGGAACTGGAGCCAGCAAGGGATCCAGGCTGATTTAGGGCTCTTTCACACAGGCGGACCGTTTAGGATAAACCTACTTTTCCATCCGTCTGGCGGATCGGATCGGGTGAACACAGACAGACGGTCCATGTTCATCCGATCCCCCCAGTGTGCGGGGACCGCCCTGTCATCCGCCAGCTCAGCGGGGATCAACGGATCGATCTCCGCTTAGCAAGCGGAGGTTCACTGAGGTTGCTGATCCGCCCTGTGTGAAAGGGGCCTTAGAGTATATTTTGCTTCACAAGGTAGAAAGAAAAAAAAAAAAACCCGCAGAGTAGGTTAGAGTTAGGTTTTGCCCACAGTTGGGCTTTAATTAGAAATATACTTGCAAGTCAAATTATGATCTGATACACATTTATAAAGAGGAATGTGCAAACACAAGGTAAAACAACATCAGGATTTCACAGGACACAATGCCTGTAAGGTAAACCAGAGTCAATCCTTTCATATAAGGAACGGATGACGGTTACATAAATCTTAGCACGTCTGATCAGGGTAGAAAGCGTGCCTACATAAAGGACAAAGCAGCAGCAACTCATTAAATATATTTAGATTACCATCTATGGCATTACAGGTTATATAGCTGGGTATGATATCACAGTTCTCATAATTGAGACTTCACAGACTCCATGGAAGTTGGCGGGCCGATATTTCAAAGTACTAATGACTCAAAATATCAGTCTGATAGCTGCATTAAAATGCTTCTTACAGCTGCCTATCAAGACTCAGATTATCTTAACCACTTGTTGACCAGCTCATGTACATTTACTGAGGTAGGTTGGCTCTCTTACACGAACCGACGTACCTGTACAAGGAGGATATCAGACACGAGTGCGCCGGCTACCCATGATCACTGTATACAGAGGCAGAACAGGGAACTGCCTTTATAAACAAGGAGATTCCCTGTTTTGACAGGGGCAATTATTGTTATACACGATTTATATAGCGCCAACAGTTTCGCAACGCTTTACAATGTATAGGGGGACAACACAATTACAATACAGTTCAATACAAAAGGTACAGGAGGGTCTGTAGTTGCAATATATTTTGCGCAAATAATTCATTATCGTATTTATCGCCCTATTACGCGCACCGGCGTATAGCGCGCACCCCTAATTTAGCCTGACATTCCTGTGTTTGAATCCGCCGCCAACATATACCGAGTGCATAAACGCGAGGGGGGGTCGAGCCTGGCCGAGTGTACTGCGCTCAGTATATGTCGGCGGCCGCGTTCAAACACAACGCGGGAAGCACTTCCCGTGCTGTGTTTGAATCTGCCACCGACATATACCGAGCGCAGGACACTCGGCCAGGCTCGGCTTCTCTCGCATACCCGCGAGGGGAGCCGAGCCTGGCCGAGTGTACTGCGCTCGGTATATGTCGGCGGCTGATTCAAACAGCGCGGAAAGCGAGTATCCGCGTATATCGCGCACGCTCAATTTTGCCCTGATTTTAAGAGCAAACAAGTGTGCTGTATACGCCGATAAATACGGTATATGCAATTTTGCCTCTGTATATTATTGTGAGTGCACTTGTCATATCTCTGTATATTATTGGGAGTGCGCTTGTCATATCTCTGTATATTATTGGGAGTGCACTTGTCATATCTCTGTATATTATTGGGAGTGCACTTGTCATATCTCTGTATATAATGGTGAGTGCACTTGTCATATCTCTGTATATAATGGTGAGTGCACTTGTCATATCTCTGTATATAATGGTGAGTGCGCTTGTCATATCTCTGTATATTATTGTGAGTGCACTTGTCATATCTCTGTATATTATTGTGAGTGCACTTGTCATATCTCTGTATATTATTGGGAGTGCGCTTGTCATATCTCTGTATATTATTGGGAGTGCGCTTGTCATATCTCTGTATATTATTGGGAGTGCGCTTGTCATATCTCTGTATATCATGGTGAGTGCACTTGTCATATCTCTGTATATTATTGGGAGTGCACTTGTCATATCTCTGTATATTATTGGGAGTGCACTTGTCATATCTCTGTATATTATTGGGAGTGCACTTGTCATATCTCTGTATATTATTGGGAGTGCACTTGTCATATCTCTGTATATTATTGGGAGTGCACTTGTCATATCTCTGTATATTATTGGGAGTGCGCTTGTCATATCTCTGTATATCATGGTGAGTGCACTTGTCATATCTCTGTATATTATTGGGAGTGCGCTTGTCATATCTCTGTATATTATTGGGAGTGCACTTGTCATATCTCTGTATATTATTGGGAGTGCACTTGTCATATCTCTGTATATAATGGTGAGTGCACTTGTCATATCTCTGTATACTATTGTGAGTGCACTTGTCATATCTCTGTATATTATTGGGAGTGCACTTGTCATATCTCTGTATATAATGGTGAGTGCACTTGTCATATCTCTGTATACTATTGTGAGTGCACTTGTCATATCTCTGTATACTATTGTGAGTGCACTTGTCATATCTCTGTATACTATTGTGAGTGCACTTGTCATATCTCTGTATATTATTGGGAGTGCACTTGTCATATCTCTGTATATTATTGTGAGTGCACTTGTCATATCTCTGTATATTATTGGGAGTGCACTTGTCATATCTCTGTATATTATTGGGAGTGCGCTTGTCTTATCTCTGTATATTATTGGGAGTGCGCTTGTCATATCTCTGTATATTATGGGGAGTGCGCTTGTCATATCTCTGTATATTATGGGGGGTGCGCTTGTCATATCTCTGTATATTATGGGGAGTGCGCTTGTCATATCTCTGTATATTATGGGGAGTGCGCTTGTCATATCTCTGTATATTATGGGGAGTGCGCTTGTCATATCTCTGTATACTATTGGGAGTGCACTTGTCATATCTCTGTATATAATGGTGAGTGCACTTGTCATATCTCTGTATATTATTGGGAGTGCACTTGTCATATTTCTGTATATTATTGGGAGTGCACTTGTCATATCTCTGTATATTATTTGTAGTGCACTTGTCATATCTCTGTATATTATTTGTAGTGCACTTGTCATATCTCTGTATATTATGGTGAGTGCACTTGTCATATCTCTGTATATTATTTGTAGTGCACTTGTCATATCTCTGTATATAATGGTGAGTGCACTTGTCATATCTCTGTATATTATTGGGAGTGCGCTTGTCATATCTCTGTATATTATTGGGAGTGCACTTGTCATATCTCTGTATATTATGGTGAGTGCGCTTGTCATATCTCTGTATATTATGGTGAGTGCACTTGTCATATCTCTGTATATTATTGGGAGTGCACTTGCTATATCTCTGTTACCTTCATCACATAGCAGTAATAAGCCAGCACTGTGCAGCAAGCTCATCTTGCCATGCTCTAGTAGAGGTGAAGGGTCTCTGATTCACCCTGTGGCCCTCTTGCCGTCCATGCTGACCTGTAAAAGCTAAGCTCTCCCATTCCCCTCCCCCTCCTGCAGACACATCAGCTATTCTCTTCCTGCTTCCGATGTGGTGTACAAAGCTTTGTCCAATCACTTCTCTGAAATAATAATGCACACCTCTTGCTCTCCTTATTCACAGACAGACCCATGAGCCGATAACACAATACCTGAGAAATCTCTCTTTTTTTTCTGCTCGCACACAGCTGGGTTTGCTTACAACGTTGCTCTGCTCTCTCCCTGAAACCAAGCCTCGCTTTCATGTACCCATAGTGCTCGGGGTTCCCACTTCCTTCCTGTTGCCATGCAACCACGGCTAACAGGAAGAGTGATCAGCGCCAATGAAATGTAATTCAATCAACTTTATTTAAAGCAAATCCAAACTGACACAGTGATACACCATTGCCTTAAGAATGAGCTGTTTGTGTAAATCATTTATTATCACGAATATTTTTTTTTTAATGATCCTTTTGTAAATTTATCTTTACCTGCTGAAGTTTGTACCCCTCCACCTTCCTTGTGCCCTTTGACGTGTCATATTCGGCTCCCCCATCACAGAGTGCTCCGGAAGTGCTGCGTCGGCCAAGTGCGCATGCGCGATGCGTTCCAAACGCATCTGCGATGCGTTCCAATGGCTTTACGACACTGCACACCAGCGAAGCCATCATTCAGAGCGACGTGGACTCTTTTTTTAACATCCTCCAATCCACGGGGATGTTAAGGAAAGAGCCTGGATGCCGAACGACGGCTTCGCTGGTGTGCACTGTCGTAAATGCTTTGGAACGCATCGCGCATGCGCAGTTGGGGAGCAGAAAATGACAACACACCCTCCATTTTTCACTTCCTGTTTTGAAGCACGTGCATAATCTCTCCCTAATGATTGACAGTGGGACTACATTGTCTATGGCTATAATAACGTACATGCATGCTAAGGTCTCGGGTGTAAACAGGCATACTACAGTGTATACCCAGGCTCTGTTTACTTGCATTGGCATGGCTGCACATTAGGGTTGCCACCTAATCCTTTTAAACTAGGGTAACCTGACCAGATATCCCCGTTTTCCGGGGACAGTCCCCGGATTGAGGACACTGTCCCCGGACCAAGTCTCCAGATTGGATTTGAACAGGGGCTAGGGCAATTTCAAAGACAGTCAGTGCAGAATAAAAAAATAATAATAATTACACACATTTTCCCCCCACTGCTCCTACTAGCCTAGATTTGTAATGGGCCCCTATGGGAGCGGATCCGTTAGCGGATGATGCATCCGCTAACGTCCGCAAGATCCGCATCCGTTTTTTCGGACAGAATAATGTCCTATTTTTCCTATTTTTCTTCCGTCCGGCGGATCGGATCGGATGCAAACGGACAGACGGTCCGTTTCCATCCGATTCCCCATAGGGGATAGCGGAGGAGAGACAGGGAGACCCCCCGCTCAGCCGACGGACCCTTACTCTTCGGGCCCCGGCCACTACTGGATGGGGAGCAGAGGAAGATCACTCCGCCAGGGAAGGCAAAGGCAGGAGCCTGGCCGGCATTTGAGCCAAAGCAGAAGAACGTGCGCGCAAAACTGAATGGGCATGCACCCAAAACTGAAGAAATATTCCCTCCACTCCGACCAGCACATGATCATCAGAAAGGGGCACAGATTCTGGGAAAAAAACAACCCCCCCATGCTAGTAGGCACGGCGGAGAGGGGGTGTGTAATTCTAATTTTTTTATTTTAATTCTGCACTGACTGTCTTTGAAATTGCCCCTGCCCCCCTATTAAATCCAATCTGGGGACAGAACCAGGGACAGACCTGGTCCGGGGACAGTGTCTTCAATCAGGGGACTGTCCCCTGAAACTGGGGATGTCTGGTCACCCTAGCCTAGGGGGGTCGTATTTTTCCCATTATCTGTGCCCCTTTCTGATGATCATGTGCTGGTCGGAGTGGAGGGAATATTTCTCCAGTTTCGGGTGCATGCCCATTCAGCTTCGCTTGCATGTTCTTCTGCCTTGGCTCAAGTCCCGGCCAGCTGCCTGCCTGCTTATCACCATGCCTTCCCTGGCAGAGTGGTCTTCCTCCGCTCCCCACCCGGTAGTAGCCAGAGCCCGGAGAGTAAGTCTTGACTGGCTGTGAGGCGGGCAGCAACGAGTCACTGATTGTCACCATTACTAGTAAAAAAATATATATATGTCCATATTTCATAGAAGATATAACAATGCCAATTGTGCAGCAGAAACATATAGCACAATGAGGAAGGGTTGTGGTCCAGGATGATAGGACAGTCAAAATTAGAAGCGGCACCCCCCCCCCCACAGTTGTGGAATGGCGGCCACCCACATACCGGAAGCAGTGTGGTCGCTTTATGGGGGCGCTAGACTAATTTGCCTCTCAGCCCAGTCCACCCCATAAGACTGGCGCGACACTAACAGTTTAGCGCAAGCAGGTGGAGACTTTTTCCGTGCTGACCCTGTAAAGTGCTGCCCTAGGCCTGGGCCTTGTTCGCCTAGGCCAGGATACAGCATTGCAGTGTGCCCCATCAATTGGCACCAATTGCTGCTACTGTGCCCCATCAAATGCTGCCAGTGTCCCCCCGCCCGCAACTTACCTGTCTCGGCGCTGTTCTCCACGCTCCAAGTCCTCCATGTTTTCTCCTGTCCTGTTCCCGTCTCTGCTATGATTGGATGCCTAATAAGAATCCAATCACAGCGCCTGTCACTTCAGCCAATCAGGTGACAGAGTAACCAGACCCGAGCACCTGGTTGGAGGCGGGTCAGTGTTAGGGAAGCGATTTATTCGCTTCCATAACACAACACTGTGTAAACAGTGAACGCACAGCATTGGGCTCGCTTCACCAATTTGGAAGCCTATTGGAGCCTATGGTTCTAATCAGGACGCCTATTAGAGCCCTACGGCCCTATTCAGGCATGTCCAAAAACAACCCAGCTGCTGTAATTCAGATGCCCGGCGCCCGACAAGCGGTGACAATAGATAGATTAATGCAATGTATGTTTAGCGCTACCCCCGCAGGAGCCGCTGGTTTGATTTGGGATCGGCGTGTTACCTATCTTAGCATGTCTAGAGGTATGATGAAAGTAGCTGATGTGAGCAATAATAGAATGTCCAAACAGCAAGAGGTCGTTTTTTGTGCTTTTATTCTCACGCCAACACGACAACAGGTAACTTCAGGTGAATAGAGGAAAAGATGATGAAAAGAAGAAGTTGCAGAATCAGGCCTTAGTTGCGCAGAAAAAGTCCTGCTTCAATGATACCCTTTTTTACACGTCGCCACTCCAGCCGGAGTGGGTATAGCGCACCCGGACAGTCTCTCTCACAGAACTGGCAGCCGGGATGTGGCTCGGAACCCTGAGAAGGAAAACAAACCTTTGCCACAGGCCCTTGCTCTGAAATGCGACTTGATGGAAACAGTTCTTTCTCAGTAAGCATTAGCCCGAATTGTCTTCAGATAGTTCTTGACTTTTAGGTCACAGACTGACAGGTTGCCGTATGACAAACTCCCAGTGTCCAGTTACCTTGATCCCCGATGGCTCGTCAAGGCCCTATTGGATCGCATGCCTCTGGGCTCTCCTCAGACTGACTCCCCACCGAACAGCACAACTCGCTTGGGATATTCTCATAGGAGTGGGGTCCCAGTAAGTCACTGGGGCCCCTTTGCAGCTTTAGTTGCTCCAGGCCAAGAGGGCCCAGAGTCAGAAACTCTGTGTAGCACGTGCGCCCCGGCCTGGTAGGCCACCTCGCCAGGGCCTGTGATGTGCGCACACCCCAAAGGTGGGTGCCGAACCCCGATCCAACCTCGAACTCCTGACGCCAAGATGGCACCCTCAAGAAGTACCCTACCCCAGCGCGCCCCGCGAGGGAAAACCTCCTCTAATTGGCTGCTGGCAAGAAGGCACTCTAGCTGGTCTCCGCTGCTGCCACCTGTCGCTCCAAGATGGAAAAGCATCATTGGAACACAAAATGAAACAACAGCACAGCACAGCACTAAGCTAGCATAATTCACATGGATGAGAGCTGAATTAGTTTCTCACCCCCCTCTAAATTTGAATAGCGTCAGTACTTGGAAGTACAGGGGCACTACATATGAATCTATCTATTGGTGATAGAGGGGTGACAGGAAAGAGGGGGTGGCGCTCCTGTGCCCTTTATAGACACACCACCACTGGATCCAACTTTACCCTGTAACTTCAGTCCAACTTTGAATTGACTTAATGAGACTTTTTACACTCTGTGGCATTGAAGTCGCATCAAAGTCGGACCAAAGTACTGCAGGAACCTTTTCTAAATCCAGAGCGACTTGTGTCAGATTAGTTAAGACGGCTCTCATAGGGAAACATTTAATTTGATATGTCATGTGAACTGAATGTTTACACTGTTCCGACACTGAGTCATACGACTTCTGATCTGACCTTTGCCCTGCAACATCGGTCAGACTTTAATGAACTGGATCCGACTTGAAATAAGTGCACAAGGCGCATGTCACAAGCTGGATCAGTTAAGGTGCTGATCCGACTTCGATTAGGGTTGCCACCTTTTCTTCAAGCCAAACACAAACACTTTAAAGCAGGGCTCCACCCTTCCAAGTGGAACTCCCGCTGATTGGAACCTTCCCCCCTTCCGATGTCACATTTGACACCTTTCAGGGGGGAGGGGGGGGGGACATACCTGTCTAAAGACAGGTATTTGCGCCCACTTCCGGCCACACAGTCTGCGGGTAGACTGCGGGCAGGACGTCACCTCCCATCCCCGAGAACACAACGGGAGCCAATCAGCAGGTGAAGCGCGACTCGTGCATGGGCCGAAGGGAACCGGGCAATGAAGCCGGAGCGCTTCACTTCCTGGTTCCCTCACCGAGGACGGCGCTGGACTCCAGGACAGGTAAGTGTGCTGATATTAAAAGTCAGCAGCTGCAGTATTTGTAGCTGCTGGCTTTTAATATTTTTTTTCAGCGGACATCCGCTTTAACCACACACAGCAATTTTTTGGGGAGGGGGGAATGCTGTGGACTCTGGTGTAAAAGAGAACTCTGATGTAAAGGGGTTTCTGCTCACCAAAGCTCCCACTCACGTTTAAGTTCCCAGCATTCCTCCTTAAATCAAGAATCCCAAAGCCCTCTTTAGAGTCCACAGGGCCACCCTTACATCTGAGTCCCCCTTACCTTAGTGTACTCACAAATATTGAATAGTAAGCTCACCCGAGGATGGAGGCTCAGACATTGACACCTTTCATCCTCAATGTATCTGCCAGATATTGAGCTTCAAATTTCTTTCCTGCCCATCCCTTTCCTGAGGCACACACAGAACACCAGGGATTGGAGTGTCGGTGGGCAGACAGAGGAGTTAGAGTGGGAGGAGGAGCAGCAGATTGAACCACCTCTCCTTTCCTGTCCATGTGTGGGGGTGGGGCCTGTGCGCACACCTATGGCTGTGGGAGTTACTTGGGCAACTGCAGTCTATTCTGAATAATGTGTCCGGGTCTCAGGTGGTCTGAAACCTGGACACAAGATTCAAAACCTGGACTGTCTGGGTCAATCCTGGATAGGTGGCAACCCTAGCTTGGATAATTAGATAAAATCTTTGTACAATGAATGAAATACGGGCTATTAATGGATTCCAAACAATTATAAACTCTGGTTACAGACATGTCTAAGAAATGTACCTTCAATACTAAAGAATGATAAACAATAAAATACATTGTATTCATTATAGAATTGATATCCGACGCGTTTCGACCTTTGCTGTCATGGTCTTCTTCAAGGGGATTTGTATTCTGGGGAGATATATCAGAGAAAATGTTCATGATTCTGACACTGAACAAATTAATAACATCTATGTATATTAGGAAATTAGATTTCAGAAACTATTACATGACCAGAGGTTTAGGATAAAATACAATGATCCGAAGATCTTCATATGCCGTCCCCCACTCCTCCAGGCAGGAACCAACATCAAAAAGGATTACAAGGAGTCACACGTTTACAATTTATGAACACCGATCTCTCTCTTCCCCTAGTCAGTCCCATCCCCCCTACAGTTAGAACACACATTAGGGAACACAGTTAACCCCTTGATCGCTCCCTAGTATTAACCCTTCCCTGCCAGTGTTATTTATACAGTAATCAGTGCATTTTTATAGCACTAATCACTGTCTTAATGTCACTGGTCCCAAAAATGTGTCAAAACTGTCCGATCTGTCCGCCGCAATATCGCAGTCCTGATAAAAATCGCTGATCGCCGCCATTACTAGTAAAAATTAAATAAAATATAAAAAATTTCATAAATATATCCTCTATTTTGTACATGCTATAACTTTTGTGCAAACCAATCAATATACAATTGTTGAGATTTTTTTTTACCAAAAATATGTAGAAGAATACATATCAGCCTAAACTGAGGACGTTTTTTTTTATAAATTGGGATATTTATTATAGCAAAAGGTAAAAGATATTGTTTTTTTTTTTCGAAATTGTCACTCTTCTTTTGTTTATAGCGCAAAAAATAAAAAAACATGGAGGTGATCAAATACCACTCAAAAGAAAGCTCTATTTGTGAAAAAAAGAGGTTGTCAAATTTGTTTGGGTACAGCATTGCACGACCACGCATTTGTCAGTTAAAGCGACATAGTGGCATATAGCAAAAAATTTCCTGGTAGCCAAATCTTCCGGGGCTGAAGTAGTTACCTGTAAATTCCCTATATATGTGTGTATGTATATATATATATATATATATATATATATATATATATAATGTGTTCACCCTAATAGTAATTAAATAATGTAATAAAGTGATGAAAAATGTATATAAATATGTGAATAAAATGAATAAATGCAGCAAACATGAAGATTAAGGGGCAGATTCAGGTAGATGGGAGCATCTTTGCTCTGGAGTAACGCTTCTCATTTACGTTACTCTGCCGAAATTTTAGGAGCAAGTGCTGTTATTCATGAAGCACTTGTTCCTAAAGTTGCGGTATCGCATCGCAAATGAGCCGGCGGAATTCAAATTGGGCGGGTACGGGGCGTGTATTATTTAAACTAAGCGCGATCCTGCGGCGAACGTACTGCGCATGCGTCGAGTGTCAATGCATCCCAGTGCGCATGCTCCAAATTCTGTCAGTGAACGTCAATGACGTCACATCCCCATTCATGAACGTTTTACGCAAGCGACGCGATTATCATTTTTTTCCACGCGATGACGACGGCTATACTTAACATAGGATACTCCACTAGGGGGCTGCTTTATCTTTAAACCGCGTATCACTTACGGAAACGTCGGAAAGTCACTGCGTCGCGCCCGAATACGATCGTGAATTGCCGATTCCCGCTGATTAACATATTTTTTAGTCGTAAATCAGCGGGAACGCCCCCGGCGCCATTTTTAAATTAAAGTTGCGATGCGATGGCGAAATTCAATTGCGCCGTATCACAGATACTCCAGCCTAACTCTACCTGAATCTGGCCCTAAATACTTAATCCAAAAACAATATATATATATATACCGAAAAAGCTGCGCAATTATCAAGAAACATGTGATCAAAACGTATCAACTAAATGTAATAATCATATATATAACAACCAATGATTAACCTTCTCACAAGGTTAACGATCGGTTGTTATATATATGATTATCCCATTTATTTGATGATTTTTTATCACGTTTCTCGAAAATTGCGCAACTTGTTCAGTATATATATATATATATATATATATATATATATATATTGTTTATATATATTGCCTGCAGAGCAGCTAATGATATTAAATCTTTATTTGGAAGGCTTGGATTAATCCTTATTATCCTGTAGCATTACAGATAACTTCACTTTACCTTCCCAGTTTAGACTACAGAAAAGAAGGCTGATTTTATGACATAATCCCATACGTAATAAAGTCTCTGCCAACAAGGGGTCAATGTATTAAAACGTTATTTATAGCAAAGAGAATGACAGAGCTTAACCTCCGAGAAAGATTTCCAACCTAAAGTTAATGCAATGTAATTAGTTAAACCTTCCTTGTAACCGGTGGGTTGGGTGTTAACTCATCCCAAGATTCATTGTAAAAGTACACTCTTAAGAGATTTGCTGGCTAAAACGGTAGCCACTCACTCCCAAGGTGCACTGTAAAGGTTTAGTGAATGGGAAGCAGTTGGAAAGTTGGCACTGACCCGTTTCATTTTTGTGAAGCCGATGAACACTGGTCCTTTTTCTTGTGATACAAATGCCACCGATGGATTTAGGAAAAGCCAAACTCTTGAGGAATGGGATAAATGCACTTCATCAAGCCATCCATCCTGTGCATGGTTTAGCCTGGACAGATGGCAAGCAAGTCATCCTGACCACTTTACATTTACAAAATGAAGAACCAGAACTTGGCAGCTCTGTTGTGATTGGCCAGTTTGAACATGTTCATGGACTGTACTGGGGTCCAGTAACAGACATTCTGGCTCTTCTGGCCGTTCAACACAAAAAACATGTCACTGTTTGGCAATTGTACTATAATCCACTGGAAAAGAACAAGCTGGTTGTTTCTCAGACATGTGCTTATGGTGAAGCTCTACCCATTCTTCCACAAGGTTGTATTTGGCACCCGAATAAGGATATCTTAATTGTTTTAACCAAAAGGGACATTACAGTTCTGTACTCTGTGTGCCATAGCAATAATAACGCTAAGGCAGACATTACAGGATGCAGTGTGATTCGGTGCGCCTGCTGGACTAAAGATGGCAGTCGGGTTGTGGCAGCCATGGATGATTCTCTTTATTCTTACCTATGGAATGATGACAACAAAACATTAAGTCCATGTTCTTTTTGTCCTGTGTTTAACATTGACTCTACGATAGTTGCTATTCAGCCCACTGTTGACTACCAAGTTGTGGTGACCGCAGAAAAAAGTTCTACCAATGTCCATAAGGAGCTGGATGAATCAAAGGTGCAAATGTCCCTTCTGAAACTAGATGAAGAATTGACAAGAAACAACAGAAGATTGTCTGTTGATTCAGGGAAATCAGAGCCGGCAGACTTTTTGAGGGTCTCTTCATTAGTTCCAGCAGATATTTCCCACATCCTTGCCAGACATCGTAAGTCTGATCCTAGTCCCTTACTTCACATGAAACAAAAGAGCATTTCAGTGGAAAGTAAGCCAGAATTATCCAACCTTGTAATTGTAACCTTCGAGAAAAACGCTACAACCACAAGAAAGGTATCCCTACCAGGTATCTCCACCCCGGATATATTAGTCCTAGACTCCCATTGTGAGAGAGCTGCAGTATCGTCCAACACCTCCAACCTGGTGTTGATCTATCCCATAGCTCCATCATGTATGCCCAACATCCAACAAATCAAGCTTGAAGAGACTGAACGAGCCAAAGGTATATCTTTTCTTACTGATACTCTGTTATTAATTATGGCTGGAAGGCAAAGATCTGGTGATATGGTGTTTCTGCCCATCTCTGTTTCTGAAAAATACACAGTCCAGTTACTAACAAGGAAAATAATGCCAAATGAATATATACCATCAAGGTTAAATTGTGATCAAAATATTATCAGTGACCATTTTAATATCACGGCTGGCAATAAACAACTTGGTGATGACCACAGTGCGAGCAAAGAGTTCTGGATGCCAAACCATATGGGCAGTAAACCTCTACGCATCAGACGGAAACTGAGAGAAATTGCCCGGGGGACCAGCTGTGATCCAAGCCCAACATCGAGTCTAGATGACTACGATGAAAATAAATCATTGGTGGAATCCTATAGTCCAGTAACTCTTGAGAATTTTCAGACTGAGCCAACATCCCCAAGGGCTTTGAAGGTCAATAGCGGGACAATGAACAAGACTTTCTGCAGATCTGTGTCTCAGAAGCCTTACAAAAAAGACTCAGAACAAACACAGGACTTTATTGCAACATCTATCAATATTAATGCTGAGGGAATTATGAACCCCGGACTCGAGGCTCAGGCAGTAGAGTCAGAAGATTTAAAAAGCTACATTAAGATTTTGCCATACCCATCATCAGAAGATCCTCCTTGTGTATCAGTTACTCTTCAGGTATGCATTGTGTTGTTGTTTTTTAATATATCTATACCAAGAAATCTGAATGCAGTACAAGAAAATATTGCCTCATGAGTCAAATGAATCTGCAACTCTCTAGAAACTTACTAGTGGATTTTTAACTAGATGAATTAAAGTATAAGTACATCTTTACCAAAAAAGCACTCTATGCTGTCTCATATGGGTATAGAAGCATAATGTGCTAAATCTGGGTCAGCACCCCCTAGTGCACAGGTGACAAACACAAGGCCCGCAGTCTGAATCCAGCCCTCCAGTCCATTTCATGTTGCCCTCGCACCTTTCCTGCAGCTGCAGGAGAGCTCCAGCCCTCCTCTGGTCCTACTCCAGACCCTTAGTCTCTGCTTTAAAGGAACACTAAAGGTTAGTTTTTTATTAGATCAATTGATTGCTGTAAGCTAGAGCATTTAAATATCACTTACCTCGTTTTTCCTTTTGACCTCCAAAATACAGTAATCCAGGTTTGAAAATGCCATTTCCTGTCTCTCCTCTTCTTGCTTTCCACCAGCATCTGCATGGTGGAAAGTAGAATGTGCTCATCCTCTCCCTATGACTACAGCCCTGCGTGAAGATGCTCTCTTAACCCTCACAGGCATGGAGACTAAGCCTAATTGGAACTGTAGTTCCCATTAGGCCATGATGTAGCAAGAATGAATGCGCACCGCAAACCAGGAAGTCAGTGAGAATAATGATTCAGGAGTGACAGAGGTGAATAAAACAGCTCGATTTCAATAGGTATCAAACTAGTTATAATGCAAAACATTACTTTTTACTTTATCAGCTACTGTCAGACTTTAATTTAAGAGGAAAATATTTTTGTCTTTACAACCCCTTTAAAGCAATGCATCCAGCTTCTTCCCAGCAGCAGAATAAGGAAAGAGCAATCATAATGCTGATGCGGCCCACAATGAAACTGAGTTTGACACCCCTGCCCTAGTGCTCTAGCCACTTATGCAGCAGCTGAGTACAGACTGCACATGTGCGGACTGAAAGAACAGCACAACACTCTCTCTTGTGGCACTAGGGGGTGCTGGTCCCAATGGCTGTTATGTCCCTACAAAAACTTGGGACAGAGCCATCATAAACTGCAGAGGGTTTTAAGAAGCTTCTTTTAACCACTTGTCGCTCTTTGAATGACAATTGCACAGTCATGCAATACTGTATTCATATGAAATGTTTATCATATTTTTGAGACAGATAGAGCTTTCTTTTGGTATTATGTAATCACCACTGGGTGTTTTATTTTTTGCTAAACAAACTAAAATAGACTGAAAAGTTTGAAAAAGAAAACATTTTTTTTGTTTCTGTTATAAAATTTTGCAAATAAGTAATTTTTCTCCTTTACTGATAAGTGTTGATGAGGCTGCACTGATGGGCACTTATAGGCTGCACTCATGGGCACTTATGAGGCGGCACAGCAATCACGGAGCGTGCTGAATGCACACCCCAGGAGGCACATGAGGGGCGTGGTTCTGAGATGAAGTCCATGGAGGCCTTAGGGAGAAAGGGAGAAGTTTTGCCGCTCCAGGTAGGATGTGTCCTTGTAATGATCCTCTTCACAGAAGCCACAGGTGCAGGCAATGCATATAGCAAGGTAGGAAAAAAATATATTTTTCTGGACAGCCGCACTCCGAACAATCGTTGCCTTTATTGGTAAATCATAAAACAGCACTACAAGCCACAGCAACAACAAACTGGACAGCTTACGCATTTCATACTATTCCTAGTGTTTAATCACAGCTTATGAATAAACACTAGGGATTGTGTGAAACACGTCAGCTGTCCAGTTTGCTGTTGCTGTAGCTTATAGTGCTGTTTTATGATTTACCAATAAAGGCAATGATTGTTCGGAGTGCGGCTGTCCAGAATTTTTTTTTTTTTCTACCTTCCATGGACGCCTTCCCAGAGCTGTGCTGTAGCCATCGTTCGGCTATAGCGCGGTAAGGAAGTGGTTGAAGGTGGTTTTGGCTTACATTGTTTAAACAGCAAGGGGAAGGTACGTTTCTTTAGGTATATGACAGAATAGTATACTTTTTGGTAAAGTTGAACTTACACATTAACCACTTCAGACCCGCGCTATTGACATAATACGTCAACAGCGCGGACCTGAGGCGCCAACTAGACGTCTTTGGATGTGATTTTTGTGCCCACATCGCTGGGGATCCGATGCATATACCTGGCGGCCGCGATGTCCGTCGGGCACATGCGATCGGCGGGAAAACGAACAGATGACAGCAGGGACGTGGAGCTCTGTGTGTAAACACAGAGCTCCACGTGCTGTCAGCGGAGAGGAGACCGATCTGTGTCCCTTGTACATAGGGACACAGCATCGGTCACCTCCCCCAGTCACCCCCCTCCCCCCACACAGTTAGAACACACCCTCAGGGATCTCCCCTGTCGCCGATGTTATTCAACATCTATCTGCGTCCTCTTTTTAAAATCATCAGCAGCCAAAAACTGCTATATCACTCTTACGCAGACGACACGCAACTGTACTTCCGCATTTGCAATAAAAAGGATCACGACCTCAATCTAGAGACATGTCTCTCTTTGATAGAGGACTGGATGACAAAGAGTTATCTCAAACTCAACGGAGCGAAAACAGAACTTCTTCTGTTTCACGCCAAGCGTAGGAATCAATCGATAACAACCTGGATCCCCCCGCCCATTCCGGGCAAAGTCATCACCTCTAGCGCCAAAGTCAAAAGTCTTGGGGTCATCTTTGACTCCGACATGACAATGAACGCACAAATAGGGGCAGTAGTCAGCGGATTTTACTATCTGCTGCGCCTACTACGCAGACGCACGCCTTTTATTCCCAAGAAAGACATAGCGGTCGTGGTGGGAGCGATTGTAAACTCCAGATTGGACTATGCAAATGCCCTTTACCTCGGACTCCCCAAGTACCAAATCGCTCGTCTTCAAGTCGTTCAAAATACGGCCGCCAGATTTGTGACTGGGAGAAAACCCTGGGAATCAATCTCACCTTCGTTGAGATCCCTTCACTGGCTACCAGTCAAAGACAGAATCACCTTTAAAGCACTCTGTCTAACGCATAGATGTATCCATGGGAATGCTCCCCATTATCTATGCGAAAAATTAAAAATTTACAATCCCAATCGTATTCTACGATCCAACAATCAAAATCGGCTTCAGATACCGAAAGCCAGATACAAGTCCAAAGGAGACAGGAGATTCGCTGTCCAAGGTCCCAGACTATGGAACGCCTTACCAGCCAGCATTAGACTGGAGGAGAACTACTTGGTCTTCAGGAGAAAGATTAAGACTCATCTCTTTTGATCTCAAAGGAGACAGGAACATCAAGCGCCCAGAGGCGATTTACTTCGCATGTGCTGCGCTATACAAGTTCTTCATTCATTCATTCATTCACCCAGGATACACATTTAACCCCTTCCTCACCCCCTAGTGTTAACCCCTTCCCTGCCAGTCACATTTATACAGTAATTAGTGCAGTTTTATAGCACTGATGGCTGTATAAATGTGAATGGTCCCAAATTTGTGTCAAAAGTGTCCGATATGTCCGCCGCAATATCGCAGTCGCAATAAAAATCGCCATCGCAATTCCCTATTTTGTAGGCGCTATAACTTTTGCGCAAACCAGTCGCTTATTGCGATTTTTTTTTCCAAAAATATGTCGAAAAATACGTATCGGCCTTAACTGTGAAAAAAAAATAGTTTTTAAAAAAAAAAATTGGGATATTTATTATAGCAACAAGTAAAAAATATATATATATATATTTTAAATTGTGCTCTTTTTTTGTTTATAGCGCAAAAAATAAAAACCGCAGAGGTGATCAAATACCACCAAAATAAAGCTCTATTTGTGGGGAAAAAAGGACGTCAATTTTGTTTGGGAGCCACGTCGCACGACCGCGCAAATGTCAGTTAAAGTGACGCAGTGCCGGAAGCTGAAATTTCGCCTGGGAACGAAGGGGGTTTATGTGCCCAGTAACCAAGTGGTTAAATGTAACTGTGGTGCCAGTAACAACTTCCAATCAGTGCCGATCCTGACCTCCCTGGGGCGGGCTGTGAAAATGGCATGTCACATTAAAGTTGGGAAGCGGGGGGGGGGGGGGGTGTTCTGCTGTCGGAAATGACATCTTACAGTGAGAAGCGGGGGATGCTGACTTCTTAGCTCTTCTCCCATGCAGCCAGCGAGTTGGGAAGTGGGGTGAGGGGCCAAAAATTACTTTTCACCCAGGGGGGGCCTTTAGTAATTTGGGGGGCCCTCTGCAGATTTGCGGGGCCCTAAGCAGCTTGCATAGTGAGCCTATAGGGCGGATCGGCCCTGCTTCCAATTGTAGGATGACAACAGCCACTCACATTTCTGTATTAGAACAACATAAGCAAGATAGGACCACTGAACCCAACCCTTCTCCTGTTTTCCAAAGCATAGAGGGGTGTGGTTCTGTAGTCCTCAGAGCTAACAAAGAACAATATACAGTACCTGATAATAGTCAGCTGTATGGGCCATATGTGCCCAGGAATGTGAGTCTGGCTTCCTGGGCATTCGTCCCTGGGCACATATGGTCCTAAACATATATGTGCGCAGCCTATTGCATTAGGGTGTGCACCCCAAAGCTCAAACACACACTAC
Source organism: Rana kukunoris (assembly GCA_029574335.1). Classification (NCBI taxonomy): domain Eukaryota; kingdom Metazoa; phylum Chordata; class Amphibia; order Anura; family Ranidae; genus Rana; species Rana kukunoris. The sequence continues at coordinate 68,319,677 of CM056052.1, read as the reverse complement.
CGATCACTCACCATGTTCATTCAGAAAGGGAAGGGGCTGATAAATACATATTTACCAGCCCCTTCCCTCACTCCTAAAACATATCCGCAGCAACAACAGGCAGGGGAGGAGGGAAGACGGAGGTGCTACAGAGGGAAGGAGTAGGGAGCCAGGGCGGTAGGGGGAATCTGTGCTGCAAAGAATGATTAGGGTGTGCCTGGGCACACCCTGGGCCAGTACCACATAGCCCGGCGTTTGTTTATGCCGGCGTAGCGTATAGTGATTTACGCTGTAAGTTAGAATGGCAATTTCCGTATCCACAAAGGACTTGCCTCCTGAGTTACGGCGGCGTAGCGTAAAGGGCTCGGCGTAAGCGCGCGTAATTCAAATGTGTTAGGGGTGGGCGTGTATTATTTTAATTTATCGTGACCCGACGTAATCAACGTTTTTATTGAACTGCGCATGCGCCGGCCGTGGACGTATACCAGTGCGAATGCATGAAATCACGTTGAAAATATTCAATAAAAACTACGTGTACGTAACTTACGCAAATCCCTATTCGCGAACGGTTTACGCAAACGACGTGAACGACAGCAAATTCTACGCTGGCCCGACGTCCATACTTAACATGGTGTACGCCTCTATACAGCAGGGGTAACTTTACGCCGTACATACGCTTACGCAAACGACGTAAACACACTGCGCGGGCGTACGTACGTTCGTGGATTGCCGTATCTACCTCATTTGCATATTTTACGCGGACGCGCCCCTAGCGTCCAGCGTAAATATGCACCTTAAATAGCCGTCGTATTTAAGCAAAAAGGCGGCGTATCTTGTTTTGTGGATACAAAACAAAGATACGCTGGCGCAGATTTGAATTTATGGCGGCTTATCTGTAGATACGACGCCGTAAATCTCTGTGGATCTGGCCCCCTGTGTGCACGCCTATGGTCCTAAATGTTAGTACCACTCGATGCTTTGTCTAGCCATAGCAGCTTTCAACCTCTCATACAGGCAAAGGGTCCGGACAGTGTGCTTGTTACTTTCCACCTACATGAAAATTCTACCTACGTATGCACAGGTGCTGAACACCCAGTATACACGTGGCCTTACAATGACGAGAGCTGAGCTCCTAGTCCTTTAACTTAATTTATTGATAATAATGTTTTCTCTTTATTTTTTTAAGACGTCATCAGATGTAGGAAGAGGTGGCTTCAGACTTGTTCTTTTATGTCATGGAAAACTTCACCTAAGGACTGTGCGGGAGATCTTTCACCTCCAAACCATTGAAATGATGTTTGGTAATAATTGTATTTATCTGTATACCCTTCTACCTTATTATATTATCATTATTATATTATCATGATAGGGGGCAGCACATTTTCCTAGGTTACTTATTTTATTTTTATAGAAGTTCATAAATTCCATATATAACAAAATTCATTAAATAGCTAAATGCAAAGTAATAAGAAGGAATTGAAAAAGATGTGCTGTAGTTAAAGTATATCTAAGGCCCCTTTCACTCATGTAGTCCATTTGTCCGTTTTTCATCCATCTAAAGAAAAAGAGACATCTATAAATTTCTTTGGAAAAACAGATGTAAATGGATGATCTGCATCCGTCAACATCTGTTTGTTTAAACTGATCAAAGCTCTATTTTTCTTTTGTTAAAAAAACAGATCGGATAAAAAATGGATGTAAACTGACAAACAATCAATTCTTCATACATTTTTACATGGTAGTGGATGTAAAAAGACTGATGAGAGACTGATGAAAACTTTGTCCGTTTAAAAAAAAAAAAAAGACATGACCGAACTGATGAACTGAACGGTCTGCATGTGTAAAATAGGCCTTAAGCTTTATTTTGGGGCAGAATAGAGGGGATTAAAAGCTGCTGTCAGATTGGTTTTTCATTTCTGTGTCTTATTAGGGAGATTTCCTTTCACTTCCTGTCTGACAGACTCAACAGGAAGTGAGAAAATATCTATATCTTGTATGACGCTTGTCATACAACCAAGTGTCCCTTCTATTCCTGATCTGATAAGCAACTCAAAATTTGGGATTTACCAGTGAATTGGTGACCAGGAAAAATTAGAGAGCCATTCTCCCTAAAAGTAACCCGGCTAGCAATAAAAACCTGGCAGTGGTTCTAGTTGCTCACTACCCTATACAAAAAAAAGCATTTCACCTTCAGTAATACTTTAAAGGGGTTGTAAAGGAAAACATTTTTTTCATAATAAGCATCATTAACCCGCAGACATTCCTCTTTTCACTTCCTCATTGGTTGTTTTTGCTCAGAAGTTGCTCTATTTCTTCTCTGTTCTGTTCACTTCCTGCTTGTCTGATTTTACTGACCACCATGAAGGGAGACTTTACTGCGGTGGTAAGTAACGTGCTCGCCTCCTCCTGGGAACTACATCTGTCCGGCAGGACGCTCTCTACGTGTTAGAGACTTCAAGGAGGTATGAATTACTGGGCGTGCCACAATTCGTACTGGAAAATTTAGTTCTTACATAAACAAATGATGCAAACCAGGAAGTGAATGAGAGAACAGAAACTAGAACGCCGGAGGTGATATAGATGAAGGAATTTAATAGGTATTTACTCATTTGTTAATAGAATCATTACACTATTCTGTCTGTCTACCCTGGAGACATTAATTTTAGGATTTTTTTTTTCCTTTACAACTCCTTTAAAGTGTTATTAAACTCAAAACCAAAAATGTAATATATTGCAGCTTATTAGTCATTACTCATTACTCATCATGCCAATATAAAGGATTGAGAAACTCAAAAATAGGTGGACTTTGTGGACAATTAATGAGAGGAGAAATCATTAAAAAATTATAAATTTTATTACAACATGATTAAAAAACATATAGAAAACATACAATCAACACCCTATAAAGACACGTAGAGCCGTCGTATCTATGCGCCGTATTCTTGAAAGGATTTACGCCTGAATTGTGGCTTTATCCCACCGTCGTAAGTCTCCTACGCCGTCGGATCTTGGTTGCATATTTACGCTGGCCGCAAGGGGCGCTTCCATAGATTTACACGTCGAATATGTAAATGAGCAAGATAAGTCGATTCACTAACGTACTTGTGCCCGTTGCTGTAATCTATGCCGTTTACGTAAGGCGTACGTCCGGCGTAAAGCTACCCCTGCTATATGAGGCGCAGGTCATGCAAAGGTATGGGCCAGGGAACGACACGGTCAAATTCTATGTCGCGTACGCCGTTTACGTAGTACTACGTGAATAGGGCTGTGCGTAGGTTACGTTCACGTCGTAGGCAGTGTTCGACGTATCTTAGGCAGCTATTTCGACGTAACTGCGAGCATGTGCACTGGGATGCGTCCAAGCAACGACGCATGCGCAGTTTGTTTTTGGAAGCTGTGGCCATCATTTGCATGGGGTCACGCTTCATTATAATATTACATGCCCACTTCCAGCTAATTTGACTTACGTCGGTTTAAGCCGACAACTATACGCTACACCGGCGCAATGTTGAGCGCATATTCTTTGTGATTGGCATGCTTGCCGCTCAACGTTACGCCAGCATAGCATAAAGAAGATACGGTACGCTGGCTGAAAGATGCGCCCAGGTACATGAATCCGGGCCACAGTTACCAGTTACCCAATAGTACAGTTACAGAAGGCTGGACTGAAAGTGTTAGGGCCCTTTCACACTATCGGATTCCTTAAAGGGGTTGTAAAGGAAAACATTTTTTTTCATAATAAGCATCCTTTACCTGCAGACATTCCTCTTTTCACTTCCTCATTGTTCGTTTTTGGTCAGAAGTTGCTCTATTTCTTCTCTGTTCTGTTCACTTCCTGATTGTCTAATTGTTGCTCACCACCGTGAAGGGAGGCTTTACTGCGGTGGTCAGTGACGTGCTTGCCCCCTCCTGGGAACTACATCTGTGCAGCAGGACGCTCTCTACGTGTAAGGCCTCGTACACACGATCAAATCTGTCTGCTGGAAACGGTCTGCTAGACCGTTTCAGCAGACAGATTCGATCGTGTGTACGGGCAAACAGACGGATTTGGCCACCCGACAAATTTCAAAGCATGCTTTGAAATCTGTCGGCTGGGAACCTGTCCGCCTGACATGTCTGCTGGTTAGTATGCTAACCAGCAGACATGTCTTCTCGCACATGCGCCGAATGATTTCGACGCATGCGCGGAAGTGTTTTACTTCCTGGTGCGGTGACGTGGCGGCGTCAACGTCACCGCCACGTCACCGACACGTCAGCGCGCTGTCTGCTGGCGGGGATTTTGGGTTGCTCGTGTGTACACGCGAGCAAACCAAAATCCCAGCAGACAGATCTGTTCAAATCGGTCAGTCCGACCGATTTGAACAGACACATTTATTCGTGTGTACGAGGCCTTAGAGACTTCAAGGAGGTGTGAATTACTGGGTGTGCCGCAATGCATACAGGGAAATGTAGTTCTTACATGAACGAGAGAAGTAAATGAGAGAACAGAAACTAGAATGCCGGAGGTGATATAGATGAAGGAATGTAATAGGTATTTACTCTTTTTTTTAACAGAATCATTACACTATTCTGTCTGTCTACCTTGCAGACATTAATTTTAAGCAACATTTTTTTTCCTTTACAACTCCTTTAAATATAATTGTAATATAAAAATAAATGTAATTAAAATACACCCAAAAAAGTGAGGTCCGACAACGCTATGAGAATGGGCCCTGATCGTGTTCTGAATGCTTATAAGAGCAAAGGAGGGACCAAGGATCCCTCCATAAACAGTACCTGTCACATGTCTATTGCTGTCAAAAGGATGTTTACATTGCCTGTAAAGGCTTTTAAAGTGTCGCCTATGGATAGTAAAACTTACATTGTTTGTTGCTATTGCACGGGCATGGGCAATTTTAACCACTAGCTTAACCGTAGCTTCAACTGACAATGCGTGGTCGTGCGACGCTGTACCCAAACAAAATTTAAGTTTTTTTTTCTCTACACATAGAGCTTTCTTGTGGTGGCATTTGATTACCTCTGCAGTTTTTATTTTTTGCGCTATTAAAAAAAAAAGTGAAATTTAGAAAAAAATAAAAAACAAGATTTTTTTTTTGGGTTTGCGCAAAAGTTATAGCATCTACAAAATAGTCGTATATATCTATGGCATTTTTATTATTAATTACATTTTTTACTAGTAATGCCCGTGATTAGCAATTTTTAGCGGGATTGTGACATTGCAGAGGACAGATCAGACACTTTTTTTTTTGGGACCAGTGACATTTATACAGTGGTCAGTGCTATAAAAAAAAATACACTAGCAGGGAAGGGGGCGATCAAGGGGTTAAAGTGGAGTTCCACCCAGAAATGGAACTTCCGCTGATCGGATTCCTCCCCCCCTCCAGTGCCACTTTTAGGGAGAGGGGGAGCAGAAATATCTCAAATCCAGGTATCTGCTCCCATAGAAATAGACCAGCGAACTACGCAATGTCCAGCCCCTCCCCCCCTCCCCGCTGTCTTTTGGGAGACACACAGGTCCCAAAAGACAGCAGGGACTATTCTGATCACGCAGAGCGACTTGCTTCACTTCCAGTTTCCCTTAGTGAGGATTTTGGTGCCTGCACCCGAAGCCGGGGGATGGGTCGGCTTCTGGTGAAGACATTGCGAGCACCCTGGACAGGTAAGTGCCCTTATAGTAAAAATCAGCAGCTGCAGTATTTGTAGCTGCTGACTTTTCTTCTTTTTTTTTCAGGTGGAACTCTGTTTTAAGTGCTCCCTAGGGATGTGTTTCTAATTGTGGGGGGAGTGTACTGACTGGGAATAGAGAGAGATCGCTGTTCCTGAACACTAGGAACCACAGATCGCTCTCTCCTCCCCTGTCAGAACGGGGATCTGTTTGTTTAAACTAACAGATCCTCGTTCTGGTTCTCTGTGGAGCCAATGTACACCTACTTACAACTTTGCGGGAACGAGCCGACCTGCCACAGTATAATGAAGGCGGCTGGTCGGCAAGCAGTTAAAGTGTGTCATAATTGGCATCTATCTACTCTAAATAACAACATCTTTTATATTTGACAAAAAAAAAATGAGTCATGTATTGTGTTTTCTTACAATAAAAATCATTTTTTTTTATTCTTTTGAAAAACTGCTGCACAAATACCGTGTGCCATACAAAATGTGTAAAACCCACCATATTATTCTGTAGGGCAGGGGTCTCAAACTCAAATTACCTGAGGGCCACAAGACAAGTTTTCATATCCCATGGGGGGCCGCATGCAAACTTTCAAACTTCAAAAAACAACAGTACTGGTGTCAGCGAACGCATTATTAACCCCCAGCACTGGTGTCAGCGGACACATTATTACCACTAGCACTGGTGTGAGCGGATGTATTATTACCCCAAGCACTGGTGTCAACGGATGCATTATTAACCCTGACCACTACACTGCACACAGACCACTACACTGCACACTGAACACTACACACTGACCACTACACACTGACCACTCACCATCAGGGCACAGCACATCAGGTCACAGAGCCCAGCACATCAGGGTAAAGGGCACAGCGCACATCAGGGCACAGCACATATCAGGGTACAGAGCCCAGCGCATTAGGGTACAAGCCACAGCACATCAGGGTACAGAGCCCAGCACATCAGAGCACAGCACAACAGGCCACATCAGGGTACAGGACATGGCACGGCACATCAGGACAAGGCACATCAGGGCAGAACACGTCAGGACAGGGCACATGGCACATCAGGGTACAGGGCACAGGACACAGCACATCAGGGTACATGGGGCACATCAGGGTACATGGGGCACAATCAGGGCACACGGGCCACATCAGGGTACATGCGGCACATCAGCCACATCAGGGTACATGGGGCACATCAGAGCACATGGGGCACAATCAGGGCACATCAAGGCACATCAGGGTACATGGGGCAAAATCAGGGTACATGGGGCACATCAGGGTACATGGGGCACATGAGGGCACAATCAGGGTACATGGGGCACAGGTCAGCGTTTACTTGTCGTTTTCTTAACGTGCAGAGTAGCACAGGAAGCATTTGTCATAAGTTCACTTCTCTCTCATATCACGCTGCTCCCCTCCCCAGATGGCCCCCCTCTCTTCTCGTCCATCCCAGATGATGTCACAAGCAAATGGGGATGGACGAGAAGAGAGGGGGCTCCGCTGGGGTGCAGAGAGCAGCCGCAGCGTGACATGACAGAGAAGTGAACTTATGACAGACGCTTCCTGCTCTACTCTGCATGTGAAGAAAACCTACTCCCCTCACTTCCGTGGCACCCCCCGCCCTGCCTGCGGGCCATTTATAACCGGTCAACGGACCGCAAATGGCCCATGGGCCGGTACTTTGAGACCCCTGCTGTAGGGCCTCTGCTTTAAAAATGAATATAGTATTTGGGGGTTCTTAGTAATTTTTTAGCAAAAAGTAATGATGAAACAAAAAATGCCAGAAAAATCCTGGTCTGGAAGTGAGATGGATGCAATAATTGTTCTAGTAATCCTCCTATATGTTGCGTTTTGTATTATTTCTGCAGACACAAAGTGGGTCGTCCTGACAGAAGACGGCGAGGGCTTTGCCCCAGTAATATTCAGACCCAATCAAGAAGTTATGATACGTGAGGCAAAAGATTCCTTATCTTCCGCCACTGAGTCTACTGGATCTACAGAGAAAAAGCAGTAACGTGAACTTGATGTCATCCTTCAATTATGTTGTATGCTGCCGCTTGCTGTGAGGAGACCCCGAAAACATGTGTTGTCCATAGTACTTGAAGAATAGCATGTTTTAGTAATTAGGAAAATGATGTAGTCCTTATTTTGCCACAGTTTCTTTGAAATGAAAAGTATGCAGCAGTTATCTATGGCCACATGTGAGGCTTGTTGTCACTGAGCCGGTATTGGAGCAGTTAAGCATTGCTATGAACGTTTTGGACGTTGTGTGTTGCCAATCTTTTAAAAAACGGTTTATAGAAGGCTCTTTTCTGTTGCAGCATGATTGTCTGACTGTGCTCCTGTGCACAAAGCTAGCTCTATAAAGACATGGCTTGGTGCTTGGTGTAGAACTCAAGTGGCCTGCAGAGAGCCCTAAACTCAACCCTACATCTTTGGGATGAATTGCTTCTTATCCAACATCTGGTCTGCGGACCAGTTTCAGCGGACATGTTCGATCGTGTGTACGCGGCCTAAAGGCTATTATTGTCACAAAGGGGAAAGGGGGGGGGGGGGGTAGGTGTAACTCCATTTTTTTGCCCTTGGGTTTGGAATATAATTTCCAGCAAGCTTATATAGGTGTTTTCGTCACATTTGCCTACTAGGCACTTTTACCTCCTTTGTGGCCTGGCCAATTTTCATCTTTCAGCGCTGTCGCACTTTGAATGACAATTGCGTGGTACCCAAACAACATTTTTTTTTTTTTTTTTAGACAGACAGAGATTTCTTTTGGCGGTATTTAATCACCACTGGGTTATTATTTTTTTGCCAAAAAAAAGGCAGAAAATTTTGAGGGGAACATTTTTTTTTTTATTTTTTTTATTTAGTTAATTTTAACCACTTTAGCCCCGGACCATATTGCTGTCCAAAGACCAGAGCACTTTTTGTGATTCGGCACTGCGTCGCTTTAACTGACAATTGCACAGTCGTGCGACGTGGCTCCCAAACAAAATTGGCGTCCTCTTTTTCCCACAAATAGAGCTTTCTTTTGGTGGTATTTGATCATCTCTGCGGTTTTTATTTTTTGCGCTATAAACAAAAATAAAGCGACTATTTTGAAAAAAATGCAATATTTTTGACTTTTTTCTGTAATAAATATCCCCCAAAAATATATTAAAAAACGTTTTTTTCCTCAGTTTAGGCCGATACGTATTCTTCTACATATTTTTTGTTAAAAAAAAAAAATCGCAATTAGCATTTATTGATTGGTTTGCGCAAAAGTTATAGCGTTTACAAAATAGGGGGTAGTTTTATGGCATTTTAATTTTTTTTACTAGTAATGGCGGCGATCAGCTTTTTTTTCAGTACTGCCACATTATAGCGGACACTTCGGACACTTTTGACACATTTTTGGGACCATTGGCATTTTTTTAGCGATCAATGCTATAAAAATGCATTGTATTACTATAAAAATGCCATTGGCAGTGAAGGGGTTAACACTAGGGGGTGGGGAAGGGGTTAAGTGTGTTCCTGGTGTGTTCTAACTGTATGGGGGGTGGACTCACTATGGGAAATCACTGATCTTGTGTTCATACATTGTTTACACACATAGCTCCCATGTCCCCGCTCTGTAACGAGCAATCACGGGTGCCCGGCGGCGATCGTACCCGCCGGGCACGCGCGCGGGACTCGGGGGCGAGCGGGGGGCGTGCACGCTCCCCCTAGTGGCCGCGAAAGAGCCGACGTAGCATGACGGGCTCTCGCCCAGGAGTGCTGACCTGCCATCGTAGAATGACGGCGGCTGGTCGGCATGTGGTTAAATAAGTATTTTTTCTCCTTTACTGATGTGCAATGATGAGGTGGCACTGATGACATGGCACTGATGAGGTTGCACTGATGGGGAAGCAATAATATGCAGTACTGATAGGCAATGATGAGCACTGATAGGTGGCATGGATAAATGGCACTCATTAACACTAATGGGCAGCACTGATGGACAGGCACTGATGGGCACTCAAAGGTAGCACTGACTGGCATCACTGCTGGGTACTGATTGCCATCACTGCTGGTCACTGACTGGCATCCCTGCTGGCCACTGATTGCCATCACTGCTGGGCACTGATTGGGCTGCACTGGTGATCAGTTTCTCTGTGCAGATTTCCCCTGTAAGGAAATGCCATTGATCACACACGCTGTCAGTGGGAAGAAAGGAACAGAGAAAATCATTGTTATCTGCTCTTTACCTAGAACGGTGATGCAGCGTGTCCCATGGACAGAAAGCGCCACTGATCGCTGCTCTGCATGCCGCCCCGTGGGCGCACAAGTGTGGCGACAGTGGGACAGTGGCAGATAGCTTCACAAACAGTGACCCTCAGGGGTCTCCCTTGTCGCCCGTACTATTCAACATTTATCTCCGCCCTCTCCTTGAAATCATCAGCAACCAGAATTTATTCCTACGCGCATGACACCCAACTCTACTTTCGCATCTGTTGGAGATGCAACAAACCTACAGCTTAGCCTATCACTGTATATCAGATGCAGTTTACAAAAAGGACACAAGATGTCACTAATGCTTAATGATATGCTATGTTTTGTATTTCCTGTACATAGCAGTGTACTCATTGATTTCTTCTTCCTGCCTGGTTGTCTGTGTTGTTCTTCTTACCATGATGTGGAGACATCTTTGCCTGTGTGTGATGATGTTCCAATAAAGAAATCAGTTCCTGATTACTACACAACATCTTATCTCAACTGACTCTGCTGCACCTATCAATCGTACTCTGCAACAGGTTATGGGCCCAAATGTCCGGATAAAGTCTTATGACCAGGTGAGGCCTAAGCAGAACAAAGCCTTGAACGGAAGACAGTGTGGCTGATGCGGAGATCAACATAAGGAAGCTTTCCAGTGACATCTCCTATAGACAAGTAAGACTGTTTATATAAAGGAGGGATAAGATGGCCGGAAACTCAGAGCTTAAACTCTTAGCCCGCGTACACACCATTAAATAAATCCGATCAAATCGGCAGACAGCGCGGTGACGTGGCGGTGACGTTGACGCCGCCACGGCTCCGTCGGACCGTTTTCAGCAGATAGATTCGATCGTGTGTACGCGGCCTCAGTGGCCAAGCTGAACAATGGCAATTATCAGCTATGGAAGTTTAAAGTGGAAATGCTATTATCCAGAGATGACTTGTGGGAGGTTACCACTACAGACAGGCCACAGGACAATAATGATCAGGACTAGGACAAGAAAAACAGACAGGCACCTGCCACAATAAGTTTACTAGTAGAAGATGATCAGCTAACTCATATACGCAATGAGGACACAGCGAAAGGCATGTGGGATGTACTGAAAAGACTGCATGAAAGATCCAGTTTAAACAACAAGCTGTTTATGCTGCGGAAACTTTACAAAATGAGACTTGGCAGAGGGCAGTATATGCAGGAGCATATAAACGTAATGCTGGAGGTGATTACGCAACTCAGATCAAGCGGTGAGAATATAACAGACAGTCACATTGCAGCCATGTTGTTATGCAGTTTGCCCCATACATACACTGCACTAATCAATGCACTGGAGACACGACCTGAGACAGATCTGATGGTAGCATTTGAAAAACCAGGCTCATAGATGAGTATCAGAGAAGAAAGGAATTAATGACTCCACAGAAAGCAGCACCGCTCTCAAAGCTACAGACGCAAGGTTACACAGGAAAAAAAAACAGAGTGTGTTTCAGATGCCAGAAACAGGGACACATAAAGAAAGACTGTACTATATGGAAAGCAGAGCAAATGAGACAATGTCCTTCTTATGCTAAACAAAAGGTCAAAACCACAATCAATGACCCAAGGGAAGGCAACTGGAATGCCACATTTAAAGTGACAGGCAACAATAAATGCCAAGACTGGTGCATCGATTCAGGGGCAACCAGTCACATGACGAGTGATAGAAGTTTCTTCACAGAACTTGATCTGAATAACAAAGAAACAATTTACCTTGCAGATGGAAGCACAATACGTGCAGAAGGATGTGGGCATTGAACCCTTGTATGCCCTGATGATGTGGGACACAATTAACCATACCAGTGAAAGATGTGCTTTATGTTCCTAATCTACAAGGAGGACTCTTATCTGTGAAGCGTCTAACAGCCAGAGGACTTACAGTGAAATTCCAAGGTGACAAGTGTTCCATTCTAAATGGCAAACAGACAATAGCAAGCGCCAAGCTGGATGATCATCTGTATCTCCTTGACATAGCAAAGGAAAAGGTGAGACTATGTACACACAAGCACAATGACTGTATACATATATGACACAGACGTCTAGGTCACAGACACCCAGAATGCATACTGGAACTACAGAGGAGGAATCTGACAAGGGATCTAATAGTATCCCCTTGTCCAGTCACTGTTAAATGTGAATGTTGCATTAAATCCAAAGCTACAAGAGCAACACTTCCCAAAGCGAGCCAGAGGAGAGCCTCAAGACCACTTGACTTAGTTCACAGTGATGTGTGTGGTCCCCTAAACCCACCAACACCTGGAGGCAACAGGTACATAGTGACTTTCATAGATGACTACTCAAGATATACAGTCACCTACCTAATGCAACACAAGAGTGAAGTTTTCGACAAATTACAAGACTATATAACAAAGACAAGTAACAAGTTTCAGAGGAAGCCTCTCATACTTCGGAGCGATAATGGAGGTGAATACACAGGAGGTAAGATACAAGAGTACTTAAAAAGGCATGGAATAGAACATCAAAAGACAGTTCCGTATACACCAGAACAGAATGGAGTAGCTGAAAGAAAGAACAGAACTCTGACTGAGATGATCAGGTGTATGCTGACAGACTCTGGACTACCACAAAAATACTGGGGTGAGGCAGCCATGACAGCTACATATTTGCAGAACAGACTTCTTTTCAGAACTGTGGAGAAAACCTCATATGAACTATGGCACAATGAGAAACCAAGTGTAAAACACCTAAGAGTTTTTGGATGCAAAGCATTTATCTACATACCTGAAGAAAAACACACCAAACTCCAAAACAGAGCGTTTGAAGGTATCTTTGTTGGATACAGTGAAAATGTCAAGGGTTACAGAATCTTAAATCCCAAAAGAGCCAAGGTCACCATTAGCAACAGCGTAACTTTTATTGAAGATTTAAGAGACAATGTAATAACAACAGTAGAAGCAAGAATAGAAGTGAAAACTGACATTGACCAGCCCATCTCTGTAACTTCCGAACAAAGTGAGTGTAGACTCAACCAGTACTGAAGAGCAGATACAAGAAGGCTCAGACACAAATTACTGCCAGTATCAACAAACCTGTAAACTGGGAAGACATATCTCAACTTTCAGAACAAGAAGCAACTAAATGGATAAAAGCTGCTGAGGAAGAGATAAAATCCATACATGACACTAAAACATGGACACTTACAGAACTACTACCCGGAAGGAAAGCCATAGGCTGTAAATGGACTTTTAAAGTGAAATACAATGCAATGCAGATGGCACAATTGAACGATACAAAGCCCCTGACCGCCGAAAGGGGCTTAACATAGGTTTAACAGACTAAGCCTTAGTTGTTGAGAAGGGGTGTTGGAGATGCAACAAACCTACAGCTTAGCCTATCACTGTATATCAGATGCAGTTTACAAAAAGGACACAAGATGTTGCTAATGCTTAATGATATGCTATGCTATGTTTTGTATTTCCTGTACACAGCAGTGTACTCGTTGATTTCTTCTTCCTGCCTGGTTGTCTGTGTTGTTCTTCTTACCATGACATCTTTGCCTGTGTGTGATGATGTTCCAATAAAGAAGCCAGTTCCTGATTACTACACGTCTTATCTCAACTAACTCTGCTGCACCTATCAATCGTACTCTGCAACAGCATCAGCAACAGAAAGGATCATTATCTCGGACTAGAGAAATGTCTTACTTTGATAGAAAATTGGATGACGAAGAGTTACCTTAAACTCAATGGCTCAAAAACAGAACTTCTTCTGCTCCACGCCAACCGAAAGAGACATGTCACAACAACATGGACACCCCCGCCCATTTTGGGACAAACCATCACCCCCAGCACCAAATTTAAAAGTCTCGGAGTAAGTTTTCACACCGACATAACAATGGATGCACAAATAAGCTTAGTAGTCAGCGGATCCACACGTAAGTGAATGTGTCATTTTATCTTTAGTTAATAAAAAAGTTTATTGCACTACTAGGGCATGCAATTCCCTGGTCTGTAGTTTTTTGTTTAGGTTGACCACAGTCCTTGGCCCAGATTCACAGAGAGCAAGGCACACATTACGCCGCCATAGCGCACACACCGTACACTACGCCGGCGTAGAGCGGAGAGGCAAGCACTGCATTCAGCAAGCCATTGCTCCCAATGCTGCGCTAGCATGGCGTAGGTTTTAAAGGCGCAGGCCAGCGCAGGTGGAAGTGGGCGTGAGCCTATACAAATGATGGGCTGAGCGCTGGACAGGTACGCCGGCGCGGCGCAGTGTTTTATGCCCGGCGTATCACTAACTGCGCATGCGCCGTGACATACTATGACGTGGACAAATGCACATCACCCCTCTGCGCATGCTCATAACCACTTCGGCACAACCACCTAAGCTACGCCGGATCACCGCGTACGCCGTGAACATAAATACGCCCAGAGTACGCCCAATCAGACACATGTCCAACACACAATACGGCGGTTTGTGTTCCCTGGTGAAGACCTGTGCATGTCTGTTGCCGGGTTGTACCTTCGTTATTGGGAATAACTTTACGCTGGACGTACAACTTACGCGCAGCGCGCATTACATGCGTCGGGCGCACACACGTTCGTGTGGCTAATCAATGGGAGCAGCACCGTGCGTCCAGCCTATATGTGCGCCCACGCTACAGCGGCGTATGTAAGTTACGTCGGCAGGGTGTAGCCTGTTTTAAGGCGCATATTGGTTTGTGGGTCTGGCGCACACATACGCCGGCGCACATTTGCACTTACGTCGGCGTAACTTGATATACGTGGGTAGAAGTGCTTTGTGAATCTGGGCCCTTGTTTTTAATTCAAGGGATGGCTGCAAAGACTCTGATATAGAGAAGGCTACAAAACTGGTTCAGACCCTTTTGGCTGGTCACCCCTGAGCACGAGAGTGAGATTAGGGGTGATCTGGTTGAAAAAAATATGTTATTTTTGTGATTAAATAGTGGGTAAACATCCAACGGGATCGCTCCAACAGAACACGATTATCCTGATTGTTGTTTAAAATCTTCATTGTGCTGTTCAAAATAAAATAAATCTATATTCTGAACCATTTCATTTTATTGTGGCCTGTGACCCCTTAGCAAATCACTTAAGTGGCCTGCGCGCTTCAGAAGGTTTAGCGTCCCTGGACCATTTATCATCACTCTTAAAGGGGTTGTACTTAAGACCCAGACCTTTAGGCAGGTAAAGGACCTGGCCAGTTTTTGCGATTCGGCACTGCGTCACTTTAACTGACAATTGCGCGGTCATGCGACGTGGCTCACAAACAAAATTGGCGTCTTTTTTTTCACAAATAGAGATTTCTTTTGGTGGTATTTGATCACCTCTGCGGTTTTTATTTTTTGCCCTATAAACAAAAATAGAGCGACAATTTTGAAAAAAAATGCAATATTTTTTACTTTTTGTTATAATAAATATCCCAAAAATATATAAAAAAAAATGTTTTTCCAGTTTAGGCCGATAGATATTCTTCTACCCATTTTTGGTTAAAAAAAAAAAAAACGCAATAAGCGTTTATCGATTGGTTTGCGCAAAATTTATAGCGTTTACAAAATAGGGGATAGTTTTATTGCATTTTTATTGGTTATTTATTTTACTACTAATGGCGGCGATCAGAGTTTCTTTTTGTGAATGCGACATTATGGCGGACACATCGGACAGTTTTGACACATTTTTGGGACCATTGTCATTTTCACAGCACAGTTTACTGTGATAATGACAATTGCAGTTTGGAAGTTAACCACTAGGGGGCGCTGAAGGGGTTAAGTGTGACCTCATCTGTGTTTCTAACTGTAGGGGGGCGGGGCGGGGCTGGACGTGTGACGTCATTGATTGTGTTTCCCTATATCAGGGAACAAACGATCAATGACAGCGCCACAGTGAAGAGCTGGGAAGCTGTGTTTACACACAACTCTCCCCGTTCTTCAGCTCCGGGGACCGATCGGATAATATGGGAAAGTAGAGCTGCACGATTAATCGTCAAGAATCATTATCGCGATCTTTTTCCCGTTGCAATTCTTGATACAGAGTTTCATGATCTTTGACATGAAAATAATTTTTTCTCTGCACTTTGGTATGCAAAGAATTTCCTGTCTGCTCTCAGTCAAAAGTCAGTCTGGGCAATCTGCCAAGTTTTGGAAACATTGTATCTCTTCAAAGGAATAAACTTCTTCTGTATGTAAATTAGGAATTTGTAACCACTTAAACACCAAACCTTTTTCTGACAGCTCTTTTCAAGTTAAAATCATTATTTTTTTTTGCTAGAAAATTATTTAGAACCCCCAAAGATTATATAATTTTTTAGTAAAGACCCTAGAGAATAAAATGGCGGTTGTTGCAATATTTTATGTTGCACTGTATTTGCGCAGCAGTCTTTTTAAATGCATTTTTTTTTGGAAAAAAATAATTTAATGAATTAAAAAAAACTAGCCAGTAAAGTTAGCAATTTTTTTTTTTTTTTTGTATAAATGTAAAAGATTTTACGCCGTGAGAATCATGAGAGAATCGTGATCTTCATTCTAAGCAAAAAAATCGTGATTCTCATTTTGGCCAGAATCGTGCAGCTCTAGTGGAAAGCTTACTACGGTGAAACAGGAAGTGAGAAATTCAAACAAAGAAAAAAATCATTTAGAAGGGAAATTTAAGGAAAAGGTAAGTGAACCAACAATGCATTATCAGCCCTTTGGCAACCATACTTTTCTCACATTATACAGTAGGTATATATACAGTATCTCACAAAAGTGAGTACACCCCTCACATTTTTGTAAATATTTTATTATATCTTTTCATCTGACAACACTGAAGAAATTACACCTTGCTACAATGTAAAGTAGTGAGTGTGCAGCTTAAATAACACTGTAAAATTTGTCTAAACCACTGGCAACAAAAGTGAATATACCCCTAAGTGAAAATGTCCAAATAGCCCAATTAGCCATTTTCCATCCCTGGTGTCATGTAACTCATTAGTGTTACAAGGTCTCAGGTGTGAATGGGGAGCAGGTGTGTTAAATATGGTGTTATCGCTCTCACTTTCTCATACTACTGGTCATTGGAAGTTCAACATAACACCTCATGGCAAAGAACTCTGAGGATTTTTCCTTCCCAGATGTCATGTAACTCTATTGTATTATAAGATCTCAGGTGTGAATGGAGAGCATGTGTGTTAAATGTGGTGTTATCACTCTCACTCTCTCATACTAGTCACTAGTCACTGGAAGTTCAACATGGCACTTCATGGCAAAGAACTCTATGAGGGTCTGAAAAAAAGAATTGTTGCTCTACATAAAGATGGCCTAGGTTTTAAGAAGATTGCCAAGACCCTGAAACTGAGCTGCAGCACGGTGGCCAAGACCATATAGCGGTTTTAACAGAACAGGTTCCAATCAGAGCAGAAGTTGATTGTGCATGCTCAGCATTGAGTGCTGCCAGCATTTCTGCAGAGGTTGAAGGAGTGTGTGTGTGTGTGTGTGTGGGGGGGGGGGTCAGCCTGTCAGTGCTCAGACCATATGCTGCACACTGCATTAAAGTGGTTGTAAACACTTTACAAGCACTTTTTGCTGCAGGTAAGCCCATAATAAGGTTAACCTGTAGCTACCCCAGATATCCCCTAAACCTGCACAGTTTAGGAGATATCCCCCTGTCCCCTGCATGTGCCAATGTGATCGGCACATGCGCACTAAAGCAATGACACTTACGTGTCGTTGCATCAGTGAGTGTGCCATTACCGGCAGCTCCCGCGCGCATTCATCGTGGCTCCAGCCAATAACATTATTGGCCGGAGCCCACGATACCCAAAAGTAACACCAAGAGTGATGTCGCTGGCTGGAGGGGGATACAAGGTTTTAGAAGAGTTCTGCCCTTGACGCATACCACAATGTCATCTCTGGTTTGTACATTATATTCTATGGTACATTAGTATGTGTCTCTTTGAGCATTTTTTGTAAAATATTATGAGGATATATAGGGCCAGATTCAGGTAGGACTTACAACGGCGTATCAGTTGATACGCTGTTGTAAGTCCGAATGAGCGCCGTTGTATGTTTAAGCGTATTCTGGAAACCAGATACGCTTACATTTTGCTAAGATACGACCGACGTAAGTCTCTTATGCCGTCGTATCTTAGTTGCATATTTATGCTGGCCGCTAGGTGGCGCTTCCGTATATTTTGGGGTAAAATATGCAAATGAGCTAGATACGCCAATTCACGAACGTAGTTGCGCCCGGCGTATTGCTATACGTTGTTTGCGTAAGGCGTATGACCAGCGTAAAGTTACCCCTGCTATATGAGGTGCAGCCAATGTTAAGTATGGATGTCGGAACAGCCGTTGGATTTTGCGTCATTTACGTCATTTGCGTAAGCAGATTCAGAATGGGGCTGGGTGTAGTTTACGTTCACGCCGAAAGCATTGACTATTTGCGACGTGATTTTGAGCATGCGCACTGGGATACTTCCACAGTCGGCGCGTCATTTACGTGGGGTCACCATTCATTGACATACAACACACCCACTACCAGCCTACTTTGAATGCCGGCCCATTTACACTATGCCGCCATAACTTAGGGCGCAGGTTCTTTGTGAATACGGGACCTGCCGCTCTAAGTTACGACGGCGTAGTGTAAATAAGATACGCTATGCCGCCGGAAAGATGCGGCAAACTACCTGAATCTGGCCCATAGTATATATGCTTTAAAATGGCATCCAAACCAGAATGACATGGTACAGCGTATAGTATCATAATCATATGTATACTATCTTATTACATATTTGTGATTCACATATTATTATTTTTTTTTTTAATAAGCTCTATACTTGATATCATTCAACAATGATCATTTAGACCATTAAATGAGCCTTTACGACCACTTTTTGCTACAATAAGGCTTACCTGTAGCTAATCCAGATAGCTCCTAAACCTGCACGGTTTAGGAGATGTCCCCTGTCCAATGCATGAGCAGATGTGATGAGCACATGCGCACTGGAGCAATGGCACGTACATGCCGTTGCATCAGTGAGTGTGCTGTTACTGGCAGCTCCTGCATGCATTCATCGCGGCTTCGGCCAATAAGAATGCCAGGGCTCACAATACCCGGAAGTAACACCAAGAGTGATGTCACTGGCATGAGGGGGGATACGAGGACCGCTGCGGCGGCTTCGATGTAAGATAAGTAATTCATAATCAGCTGGTATGCTATGCATACTAGCTGATTATGCCTTTGTCTTGCAGGTTTTTTTTTTTTTTAAGGTTTACAACCACTTTAAATTGGTCTGCATGGCTGTCGTCCCAGAAGGGAGCCTCTTCTAAAGATGTTGCACAAGAAAGCCCGCAAACAGTTTGCTGAAGACAAGCAGGCATGGATTACTGGAACCATGTCCTTTGGTCTGATGGTCTGATGGACCAATATAAACTTATTTGGTTCAGATGGTGTCAAGCGTATGTGGCAGCAACCTGGTGAGGAGTACAAAGACAAGTGTGTCTTGCCTACAGTCAAGCATGGTGGTGGGAGTGGCATGGTCTGGGACTGCATGAGTGCTGCCGGCACTGGGGAGCTACAGTTCACTGAGGGAGCCATGAATGCCAACATGTACTGTACTGTGACATACTGAGGTGTCCGTTTATGAAGCAGTGAAATCTATTCACTGATTCCTTCTCCGGCATTCACGGAGGAGATTTTTCATCTCTGTGTGCCTATTTTTGAAGCGGAGAAGATCGCTTCACCCTTGGAGGAGTGAAGTGATCTACCAACACTTCTAACAGTGGAGAACGGCCCCTGATACTGGAATCTCGTGAGACTTTATGAGATTACAGTACCAGAAATTCACAGAAATACAGAGATGTCAGTTTATTGAGCAGTGATAAATTATCACCGCTCATCACCCACTGACAGACCGCATGGTTAATGTAATTAAAATAGAGTCCCCCTGCATAATAATATATATATATATATATATGTGTGTAGAGTATACACACACACATTATATATACATGTACAGTGCGGAAAATAAGTATTTGAACACCCTGCTATTTTGCAAGTTCTCCCACTTGGAAATCATGGAGGGGTCTGAAATTGTCATCGTAGGTGCATGTCCACTGTGAGAGACATAATCAAAAAAAAAAATTCCAGAAATCACAATGAATGATTTTTTAACTATGCATTTGTATGATACAGCTGCAAAGAAGTATTTGAACACCTGAGAAAATCAATGTTAATATTTGGTACAGTAGCCTTTGTTTGCAATTACAGAGGTCAAACGTTTCTTGTAGTTTTTCACCAGGTTTGCACACACTGGAGGAGGGATTTTGGCCCACTCCTCCACACAGATCTTCTCTAGATCAGTCAGGTTTCTGGGCTGTCGCTGAGAAACACAGAGTTTGAGCTCCCTCCAAAGATTCTCTATTGGGTTTAGGTCTGGAGACAGGCTAGGCCACGCCAGAACCTTGATATGCTTCTTACAGAGCCACTCCTTGGTTATCCTGGCCGTGTGCTTCAGGTCATTGTCATGTTGGAAGACCCAGCCTCGACCCATCTTTAAAGCTCTAACTGAGGGAAGGAGGTTGTTGCCCAAAATCTCGCAATACATGGCCCCGGTCACCCTCTCCTTAATACAGAGCAGTCGCCCTGTCCCATGTGCAGAAAAACACCCACAAAGCATGATGCTACCACCCCCATGCTTCACAGTAGGGATGGTGTTCTTGGGATGGTACTCATCATTCTTCTTCCTCCAAACACGGTTAGTGGAATTATGACCAAAAATTTCTATTTTGGTCTCATCTGACCACCTGACTTTCTCCCATGACTCCTCTGGATCATCCAAATGGTCATTGGCAAACGTAAGACGGCCTTGACATGTGCTGGTTTAAGCAGGGGAACCTTCCGTGCCATGCATGATTTCAAACCATGACGTCTTAGTGTATTACCAACAGTAACCTTGGAAACGATGGTCCCAGCTCTTTTCAGGTCATTGACCAGCTCCTCCCGTGTAGTCCTGGGCTGATTTCTCACCTTTCTTAGGATCATTGAGACCCCACGAGGTGAGATTTTGCATGGAGCCCCAGTCCGAGAGAGATTGACAGTCATGTTTAGCTTCTTCCATTTCTAATGATTTCTCCAACAATGGACCTTTTTTCACCAAGCTGCTTGCCAATTTCCCCGTAGCCCTTTCCAGGCTTATGGAGGTGTACAATTTTGTCTCTAGTGTATTCGCGAATAACTCGAATATCGCGGCGAATATTCTCTATTTCGAATATTCATATTTTTTCAAATTTCGCAATCAATTTCGCAATCAATTTCGCAATTTTTTTTTTTTTTTATAAAATATAGCGAATATTCGTAAATATCGAATATTCGTAAATATCGAATATTCGTGATATTTTATCCAAAAAAAAATAGCGAAATTTCGCAATCATTTTCGCTTTCGCATATGCGAAATTTCGCTATTTTTTTTTTTTATAAAATATAGCGAATATTCGTAAATATCGAATATTCGTGATATTTTATCCCAAAAAAATAGCGAAATTTCGCAATTTTTTTTTTTTTTATAAAATATCATGAATATTGGATATTAACGAATATTCGCGAATATTCTTCGAAATATTCGCAAAATATCGCAAAATCGAATATGGCGTATTCCGCTCATCACTAGTGATCAGTGGTGATCCCTGGGATCACTGCTGTTCACTGCTTCATAAACGGACACCTGAAGCAGAGCATGAACCCCCTCCCTTCAGAGACCAGAGCCGCAGGGCAGTATTCCAACATGATAATGAAAGCCTTGACTGCTGGATGCTTGGCAACCAATTTGGGGCGTCAACACAAGGATGGAGTCGGAGTGGCTCCACTGGGATTGGCCACAAGGGCACGAGGTGAGGGGGTGGTGCCAGAACTGTAGAAAAGGGCTATACAGAGCATGTCCCACTACTTTCAAAGAAGTTGACGTCACAAGAGTTGCTCACCTGCGTTCCTGCCTGAATTCACCATGGACACCAACTCTGTGATTGCGAGGGTCAGGGATCTGCTTGAGAGAGGCCAGGCTGATTGGCTCCTGCCTTTGCTCTCTGGTGAGAATGTTGCCCCGGTCATCTCCTCGCCGGCCGATGGCGCTTCTGAGGCTGGCGAAATGCCGGCTCGGGAGGCACACAGGGCCCGCAGGACCACCCGTCCTCCCTCCAGATTGAGCCCCAGCCCCCCTGGGCCCTCATCTCGGGCTACGAGGGTGGTTCAGGGAGCCACTGGCACTTCTGGTGCTGGCTCATCTCACCCCCTGGTTAGTACGCCTAACCAAGGAATATGTATATGTGTAGCTCTCTGAATGACTAAGTGAAAGTCAAATTACCATGCATTGATGAAAATTGTAATGCATCCAACAAAAAATGCATTAAGGTACATAAATCATATGTGAGTCCCTCTAGTGCAGGGGTGTCAAACTGGCGGCCCTCCAGCTGTTTCGAAACTACAAGTCCCATCATGCCTCTGCCTGTGGGAGTCATGCTTGTAACTGTTAGCCTTGCAATGCCTCATGGGACTTGTAGTTTTGCAACAGCTGGAGGGCCGCCAGTTTGACACCCCTGCTCTAGTGGGAGGAACAGAAAGTGTGCCTAGCTGGCACGTGATACAAATGGTCTAATGCCCCTACTAATAGGTGACAAAACGTAACACCTCAATAAATATAAAGTTCATCGAAGTCAAAAAAAGTCAATCAAGTGAATGAGTGAAAAACATAAATGCGTGACTTCTTCAGCGTGACGATCCCACCACCAAAAAAATTGCAGGCTTACCGGAACGTGTTGACCAGTAATGACATATGCCACTAAGGTCAAACAAGGCTTTAAATCACAGATGTCATAAACGATCCTTGGCAGGAATAATGCGCCCAACCGATCGGAGTATCTTTCAGTGGAGTGGATGTGTAGGAACAGACCAAAAAGCTGTACTTGAATTGGAATCCCCAAACTGATTGGCTCAGTGTATTAGTGGTGCATATAGAGAAGAGAAGAGGGTGGCCACATAGCGTAATACCGTTTGATAAATAAAATTACTTTTATTCGCAGCTATCAAACTTACATTTGGCTGGAGTTAAAAGAGCTCTTGCATGCAAAATAGGGCGACAGTGGACCAGCGGACCGAAATCGGACTTCCTGGTTTGAGGACGTCGCGGCGTCAACGTCACCGCCACGTCACCGCGCTGTCTGTCCGCAGGGATTTTGGTTTGATCGTGTGTACACGTCCCAGGAGACATGTCCGTCGGACCGTTTTCATCGGATATGTCTCCTCGTGTATACGCGGCCTTACAGTTCAGGGTGGTCTCCCCATCAAACAATAACAAATCAAACAAAGGAAGAAGTAAGGGGGATCGCTTTTAAGTTGTGTAGTCATCCCGCAGCAATCAGGGACTTATGGGAAGAGTGTAAAAGTCGTGTCAGAAGAAGTAGGGTAAGGGTCCGTGTCCGGTAAGGGATAACCGGAGAAATGAGGTACACAGGGGGTGGGGGTAGCAGGAATGGGGCCTAAATAGAGTGTTAGGAAACTGATTTACGAGCTCAGTGTGTATCCCTGTAGAGAGACAGTACAGGGAGAGAAAGGGTAGAAGGCATTTGGGGGAAGAGGGGGAGAAGGGTCCAGATCGGGGGGTCAGAAAACAGAGGTGGGGGGTTCGCCGTAGCTCGCCACAGCTCTCGGGAGTCCACTAAGGTACGATCGCTTTGTATTCGGATGTTGAGGTAAAGTGTAGCCAGCAGGCCCAGGTTTCAGTGAATTTTAAAGGCGTATCATGAGCTTGATGAATCAAGTTCTCCATGTCAGCTATTTGGTTCACGCGACTTAACCATTTAGCAATGGTCGGCGGTTCTACTGAGCGCCATTTCGCCGGGATGCAGAGTTTCACTGCATTGATCAGGTGCATTGCTAAGGATCGGGAATATGTCTTAGGGGGTATGTTGGGGTGATGGAGCAGAAATTGTGCAGGTGAGAATTCCAGACTGTATGTAGAGATGGAGTTGGTAAGGCGGTGGACCTCGGTCCAGAAGGACTGTAATTTAGAGCATGACCACCAAACGTGAAACAGCGAGCCAGTCTCAACTCCACATCTCCAACATTTTCGGGAGACTGAGGGGTAGATGGCGTGAAGCCTGAGAGGGGTTCTATACCATCTTGAAAAAACTTTGAAGGTGTTTTCTTGAGTATGGACATTCAATGTCCCCTTATGTATGCAAGAAAAGATAGCTTCCAATGCCCGGTCAGACAGGTCTATAGAGAGTTCTGCTTCCCACTTCCTACTGGCCCAGTTGTCTTTCCGCCGGCAATTTGGGAACAGCAGAGCATACATGGAGGAGATTAGGTGCGTCTTAGGTTCAGTACTCTCGCACAACGTCACAAAGGGGGTTAGAGGATGAGACCAGGCCGGGGTTGGGTGGGGTTTAGCGAAGAAATGTCTAGGTTGGACATATGTCCAGAACGGGAATGAACCATTCCTCATCCTGGAGACCAAATTGTCATAAGAGAGTAAACAATCGTTTCCAAAGAAGTGATGCGCACGTATGTGAGGGTGTGGCCAGGTTCCCAACAGAAATGAGGAAGAGAGACCAGGTGTGAAATCTGGGTTGTGCCAAGGGGGAAGTGTGTTTGTTTCGATCCAAGGGGTATGGGCCAAAGGAACATTTAAGAATGAGTGTTCCAACCTTACCCATGCTTTAGTGGGGAGGTGGACGTTCCAGTCCACAATTCTAGCCACTTAAGGACCCTGCACTGTACAGTATCTATACGTTCCTATTTTTAAAGATGGATATCGCGGTAACGGCAACAGCTGCTGCCACAACCGAGATATCAATCTCTTCAGTGCAGGGTCCTGTACACGATAACGGCGGTCTCCGCAGCGGATTCGCCACGAGATCGCCGTTATCGGTGGCGGGAGAGGTGCCCCCCCTCCCGCCGCTTTCCCGCCGCTTACTGTTGCCGACGGTAGCGGCGGAGGCGATCGGGTCTGTGCGGCTCCTCTGCTGGGCTACAAGTGTTTGCTCGGGATTGTTTGGAATAAATAAAGAACTCGGTAGGATATTCATTTTGACAGTTGCTGCTCTGCCAAACCATGAGAAAAGGCAGGTGGACCAGTGTTTGAGGTCTGTTTGGATGCGTTGTAGCAGTGGGAGGTAGTTAGCGGAGTAAAGGTTTGAGAGGGAGGTGGGGATCTGGATTCCCAAGTATGTAATTGCGCTGTCATTTCACGTAAATGGGAAATTAGACCGGCATTGGGCATAAATGTCAGGAGGAAGAGTAACATTGAGGGCATTGGACTTTGAAAAGTTTATTTGCAGGTTGGTTAAGTAATTGAAAGTTTTGAGATCAGCCAATAAGTTAGGTATGGTCGTGATAGGGTCGGTCAGGAAGAGCAAAATGTCGTCTACGAAAGCCGCTAATTTGTAATTGCGATGGTTTATGTCAATCCATTTTATGTCCGGGTTGTGTCGGAGTCGCCGCAGGAGCGGTTCAAGTGTAAGGACAAAAATAAGTGGGGAAAGAGGGCAGCCTTGGCGGGTACCGTTGGCGATAGAGAAGGTATCCGACAGGTGACCGTTGACCCGGACCCTGGCCGTAGGGTTAGCGTAAAGAGCAAGAATAAAATGGAGCATACGCTGAGGGAGACCCAGGAATGTCAGAGTCTCTGTCATATAGTCCCAGGCCACCCTGTCGAATGCCTTCTCCGCGTCAAGGGAAAGAAGGAAACCTTTTTGCCTAGTAGATGTAAGCCAATGATGTATGGAGAGGGCTTTGAGAGTATTGTCCCTCGCTTCCCTGCCAGGAATGAAGCCGACTTGGTCTAAGTCTATTATCCAGGAAAGGAGGGGTAGTAATCGATTTGCGAGCATTTTAGCGTACAACTTGAGGTCCACGTTCAACTTTGAGATGGGCCTGTAATTTGTAACCACGGAAGGGTCTTTATCTGGTTTCGGGATTACCGCAATGTGGGCCGTAAGCATGTCTTTAGGGGGGGGGAAATCGGAGAGGCGAATGCGTTGTAAGCCTTGGTGAAATGGGGGATAAGAAGGTGGGCATAAGATTTGTAAAAGTCCACCGTGAGGCCGTCAGGACCCGGGCTTTTCCCGGGTTTCAGTTGTTGTAGAGCTGCAGTAGCTTCTGTGTCAGTTAGAGGAGAGTCCAGGTCCTTGGCTAAAGAATCCAGAATTGGTGTGGGGCAGTAGTCTTTCAGGAAGTCTTTAATGGCTGTTTTTCTGGCCAGTGAATCTGAGGGCGAATCCGTCAGATGGAGGTTATACAGCTTTGAGTAGTAAGCCATAAACTGGTTGGCTATATCAGGAGATGAGGAGAGCTTTTGGCCTCTATAGTCAATTAGTGTGTCAACCATCGTGGAGGCTTTCTTGGCCTGTAGTGCTCTGGCCAGTATTCGCCCTGCCTTATTACCAAACTCATAAAAGACTCTTCGGGAGAGAACATATTTTCGTTTAATCTGCTTACCTAGGAGTTCCAGCAATTCAGTCCTAGCAAGTAGGAGAGGTTGCAGGGCTGTAAGGGCTTGGGAGCGTTTGTGTAGCCTTTCCAGCCGGTGGATGCGCGACGTGAGTTCCGAGAAGCACTGACGTTGATTTTGTTTACGTGTAGCCGCCGCGGCCATCAGGATTTCCCTGATTACGCATTTGTGGGCTTCCCACGTGATTATGGGAGAGGTATCCGCCGACATGTTTTCGGTAAAGTATTGTTTAATGCGAAGTTCAACGTCCGCTGCAATCAAGGGGTCAGTAAGTAGAGACTGGTCTAGTTTCCATGAGTGAGAGGGGGAGCGTCTTTCAGGGATCACTAATGTCAACGAAATGGGGTGATGGTCGGAGAGGAACATGGGGTCAATGGAAGCGCGTTCAAGGACGGGCAGGTCATTTTACAACATGAACAAATAGTCAATCCTGGAGTATTTGTTGTGCGGGCCAAAAAGAATGTATAGTCTTTACCTGAGGGGTTCAAGGTGCGCCATGTATCGTGTAGGAGTAAAGTCTGGATCTGTGTCTTAATGTTTTTGAGGGCAGCGTACGTAAGGGATGAAGTTCCCGTGGATGTATCTTGCAACGGATCCAGGGGGACATTAAAGTCCCCACCTAGGATTAGCATACCTCCCTGAAGGGCAGAAAGAGAAGCAGTGAGAGACCTAAAGAAGGAAACCTGACCTGAGTTTGAGGCATATATGTTGGCTAGGGTTATCTTGCGCCCAGAAGCGAACCCTTGAGGAAGATGTATCTCCCTTCTACATCTGCTACTTTATCTATGAGTTGAAAAGGGCAATTTCTAGATATGAGTATAGATACTCCCTTGGATTTGGAGGTTGGGGTGGTGGCGTGAAATGCTGAGGGGTAGTAGTCTTTTTGCAATTTCGGCGTCACATCAGTGCGAAAGTGTGTTTCTTGGACAAAAATGATGTCCGCTTTATTGTGTCGCATAACATGGAGAAATTGAGAGCGTTTCTCTGGGACGTTAAGCCCCCAAGCGTTAAGAGATTGGATTGTGACAGGAATCTTGTTAGTATTTGCTGAGGTTTGAGACATCATGGCCGAGATGGGGGGCCTGTGGCACTTATGAGGTGGAGGTTCCGAGAGCTGTGGCGAGCAGGGGGGAAGGGATGTACACGGGAGAATAAATCAGCAGAGAGAGACGGTGGTCAGTGTTGCAGGAGAAGTGGGGGGGGCACGAGCAGTAGAGCAGGGGGGGATGGAGCACTAAAGAGTGGGGAAATGAAAGAAGGGTAAGGAGGAGGGTAGCCGCGCGTTAGGCAGCAGCTGTATCACCAGAACGGTAATAAAATTCCGGAGACTCGTGAAGAGCCCTTCACCAGTCCAATGTAGGGCGTGTCCACCTACGTGGAGTATCCGGAGGTAGTCAGTGGTATGGTAAGGGTTAACTCTTACCCTGAGGTTCCGGCGGCGGCCTCAGTTATCCAGGTCCTCTACGTGCCTCTGGAGGTCACGGAGCTGGAGGGTGTGGGTGTCCAGCTTGTGATCGACTTTACCGAGGGTGGTGTGGTTTTGGATGGTAGTGATTTCCACCTCCTGCACTCTGTGAGTAATGGCGCGGATTTCGTGACGGAGGTCTGTGATAGCCGCAAACAGCGTATTCTTAATGTCCGCAGCCACGTCATGGAGTTCAGTTAGGCTAGGCTGGCGAGGAGCGGATGATGGCAGTAAACCTTGAGCAGGAGTAGAAGGGGTAGTAGGTGTGAGGAGAATCCCGTTCTGGGCCTGTGAGGATGTTGAGGCGGGAATCGGCGGCGCCATGTTAGATCTCTGCGAGTGGAAAATATCCAGAATTTGTTGTGTCCCTGGGGCTCCAATGTCTCTCGGAGAATGGGATCTGGAGGTATATGAGTGGCGGGAAGAAGTTCCCATGGTTTGCTAGGCAGGAATCGGTGTGAGTCTCCTATGGCAAGGAAAGTGTGGCCGTGGTCTGTCGGAGCTCCTGAGTTAAGCTGCCATCTTCTCTCAAGGCAAACCACGCCCCCCCACAATTGGACTTTTACACAGACGCTTCGGGCTCCTGGGGTTTTCGGTGCTTTCTTCCAAGAGGCTTGGTCCGCTGAACCCTGGTCAGCCTTATGGGCCCACCGTTTCTTAGTTCTTAAATGCTTACAATTGAATGTGTGGTTTTGGGGTAAACATGTTCCTGGTGTTTCTAATGCTGTCGCTGATTCTCTTTCTCGTTCGCAGTTCGACCATTTCCGCTTGCTGGCCCCGAATGATTCTTCAGAGGGCCTTCCTTGCCCGAAGTTCTTGTGGACCCTCGTTTCCGAAGCTTGTTAAGCCACGTTGGTGCTTTACCCTCTCAAAATACGTGGATGGCTTACTGTCGGATTTGGTCCGAATGGGTGTCAGTTCTTGGTGGTGAGTTCCTCCTCTCTTCCCCTCAGGACAGGCGCTTGGCTCTTTTTTCCTACCTGGTGCACCTGCATGAGAAGAAGGTCTCTGGTTCTTCTGTGGGTACTGCCCTCGCTGCTCTCTCCTTTTGGTTCCGGCTCCTTGGTTGGGAAGACATCACCAAGAACTTTATCGTTTGGAGGGTTCTGCGTGGATGGAGAAGGCTGACTTGCTTACCCGATTCCCGGCGTCCTGTGTCGGTCCAGATGCTTACGGGTATTCTGTCTTTTTTGCTTCGGCTTTTTTTTCCCTACGAGTGCCTCCTTTTCCAGCTGGCTTTTTCCTGGGCGTTCTTTGGTGCCTTTCAGGTAGGCGAGTTGGTCGCCAAGGATAGACGTTCCTTGGGTGGAGTGTTGTCCGAGAACATGCTTATCTCAGATTCCTTTGTCTCTGTTCTTTTGCCCTCTTCTAAAACAGACCATTCTTCCAGAGGTAAGCGTGTGATCCTCAGGGCCTGTGGGGGCCCCCTTTGTCCGGTCCGCCTGTCTTCTTAGTTTTCTGCTATAAGTCCTTCCTCTTCTGTTTATCTTGTCCATGTTGATTCCTCCAATCTCAGCAGGTTTCAGTTCCTTTGGGTTCTCTGCCTTTGCCTTTCTCGGTTGGGCCTACCTTCTGCTGATTTCTCCACGCACTCTTTCGCATTGGTGCAGCCACCGCTGCGCGTGGGATAGGTTTTTCGGATGAGAACCTGCAGCTCTTGGGTAGGTGGGATTCTTCTCGTTTTTCCCTATATGTTCGTTCTCATCTTCTGTGTTGATTTCAGGTTCTTCTCCGATAATCGGGGATTCTTTTTTTTACTGGGCTGTCCGACGTACCTCCAACAAAAGCTATGGGAGGAATCTTGGTTTTCCCTTCAATGTTGCCAGGATTCGATGGTGTGGCTTTCGGGGTCTTCGCTGGGCTAAAATGTTACCTTAATTGTTGAACCTTAGGAGGTTTGTACAGGGTCCGATTGTGCTTATCGTCCATGCAGGGGGAAATGATGTGGGCCTGTCTCGTTCGGTGGACCTCATTTCTGCAATGAAACAGGACATTGCTCATTGCTGTGCCTCGTTCACTAATTTGACGGTCGTTTGGTCAGAGATTGTCCCCTGTCTAGTTTAGGCTCACGGCACGCCAGGTGTGGGCCTGGAGCGTTTTAGGCGTAAGGTGAATGCTCAAGTGTCAAAGTTCGTTCGACATATCGGTGGTATTGTGGTGCGCCACAGGGAGGTGGAAGGGGACAACAGCGATTTACTGCGTCCTGATGGGGTCCATTTGAACAAAATTGGCATCGACATCTTTAACCTGGGCCTTGCTGGTGGCGTCGAGCAAGCGCTGGCTGCGGTGGGGCGCTAGTCAGTGTTCCACTGACTTGCGGGTGGCGGTTTTACCTGGCCAGCAATTGGCATAACTGCTGCTCTAAGGAAAGGGAGCCTTGACTGCTGGATGCTTGGCAACAAATTTGGGGCGTCAACACAAGGATGGAGTCGGAGTGGCTCAGCTGGGATTGGCCACAAGGGCACGAGGTGAGGGGGTGGTGCCAGAACTCTAGAAAAGTGCTATGCAGAGCACGTCCCACTACTTTCAAATAAGTTGACGTCACAAGAGTTGCCCATCCACCCGCCTATAGGGTTTTGTTTGTTCGTCACAGCTTCTTTGGCAGTTTTACCTGGCCAGCAATTGGCATAACTGCACGGGCTAAGCCCTTAAGTTGAGTTACGGGTCAGTCTAATGCCTGTCTGGCACTGATGGTGGAGACAAACCTCTTAGACTAGACATTTTGTTAGAGATGCTCACGGTCTAACCGTTACTGGCATGGTTTTTGTTGAAGTTGAATTTTGTTATACCAGTATTTTCAATAAAGCTGTGGCCTTGCCCACTTCCAACTTTAAATGGTCTATGTTTAATTATTGGGGGGCAAGGTTTGTTATGTTGTTATTTAAGTGGGAGTAAATAACTGCCTAAGCGTCTCAGCAGTCACGACCCCAAACACACCTCCAAGTCTCTCTCTCCTTCCCATTCCCAACACTATAGTCTCCCTTTATTGTTTCCTAGCTAGATCTTCATCAGTCGGTCCCTCCTATAAAAATTTCCCTTTCATTTTTAGCTGTACATCTAAGTGAAATGTGATTGCTGGGCAGCTATCGTGGTAACACACTCTGCAATAAAACTGAATTATTTTTCTGAAATATATGTTTATCAAGTGTCATTCCTAAATCACAATAATGCTCTTTGATAACACAGAAACAAAGGGCAAGTACACATGTATAATACAAATGGATATCCACTGTTATATATGCATAGAGTGTGTCCAGAGAAGATAACATTTCTATCGAGGATAATAATAATAGGAGTTTCACTATAAAAAGCATCCTGTAATGTGGTGCGAAACGCTTCCTGCACGTGTTTCAGAATTTGTGTAACCTTCTCGTGATAAAATAGATGGATGTTGGTGCTAATAAAACCCGAGTGTATGTCTTCTCGGACATAAATTAAAGTGCAGAACAAACTGCAATCTCTAAGCTACCTCCAGTCCACTAAAAGATGCTGGAAGTGAGCAGACAGGGGGAATACATTAAGTGCTTGTAAATTTCTACCTCCATGTTCATCAACCCCTTGCTGAATCTTCAGGATTTTCAATAGTCAAGGCACAGACTATTACTGATTGCCTTTAAATCTTCTTTCTACGTTATTTTGCTATCAAGAATGAAGATGCATAATCACGTTAACCTGTTAGATTAAATTATTTATTTCAGGTACTTATATAGCGCTGTCAATTTCTACAGTACATGTATTAGGGTTGTCCCGGTATCATTTTTTTAGGACCGAGTACAAGTACCGATACTTATTATCAAGTACTCACCGATATTAAATACCAATACTTTTTTTAAATCTCATGTGACAGTGGCACATGTGTCAGTAGTTTATTTTTTTTAATTTTTTTAAAATGTTTTAATTTATTTATACAATTTTTTTTTTTACAATTAGTTGAATTTTTTCTTTACAATGCTTTATTTTTTTGTAAGGGGGGGGGGGTGGGAGAAAATGGACAGTGTCAGTGTGTTTCTTATTTTTTTTTTCTTATTTATTATTTATTTATTGCAATTCCTTTATTTTTTTTTATCAATTTTTTCAGCCCTGTTGGGGGGGGGGGTCTATGGTGAGATATCAGGGGTCTTAACAGACCTCTGACACCTCCCCTATGAGACAGGGAAAGGGACTAGGGACACAAATTCCCCAGTCCCTTTCTCTACAGCCTCAGCTGCGCTGAAAATTAAAGGAGAGAAGACAGTGGCTCCTACCGCCGCTCTCCATCCTGACAGATCGAGGGGGGACACGGCGGCGGCACGGAGGGGGGACACAGCGGCGGCACGGGGGGGGGGGAACACAGCGGTGGCACGGAGGGGCACACGGCGTCAGCAGGATGGAGGGGAGCATGACGACGGCTGGACGGAGGGGAGCATGATGGCGGCAGGACGGAGGGGGGACCCGGCGGCAGGACGGAGGGGGGACGCGGCGGCAGGATGGAGAGGGGACGGGGCGGCAGGACGGAGGGGGGACATGTAGTCGTTCAAACCACATGTGAGGTGTCGCCGCGTGCGGTAGAGCATGTGTAAAAATTCTAGCAACTAGACCTCCTCTGTAACTCTATACTGGTAACCTGTAAAAATGTTAAAGCGTCACCTATGGAGATTTTTAAGTAATGAAGTTTGCCACCATTCCATGAGTGTGCGCAATTTTATAGCATGACATGTTAGGTATTCACCTACTCAGCGTAACATGATCTTTAATATTTTACAAAAAAATTGGGCTAACTTTACTGTTTTGTTATTTTTTAATTCATAAAACCATTTTTTTTTTGCAATGACTGCCATTTTATTCCCTAGGGTGTCTGCTAAAAAAACATATACAGTATAATGTTTTTGGGTTCTGAGTAATTTTCTAGCAAAAGAATGACGATTTGTACATGTAGGAGAGAAGTGCCAGAGTAGGCCCGGTATGGAGGTGGGTATTGAAGTGGTTAAAGGGGTGTTCCAGCCAAAAAATGTGTTTATTAAAAGTCAGCAGCTACAAAAAGTGTAGCTGCTGGCTTTTAATAAACATTCACTTACCTGCTCCTGCGTTCCAGCGACGCGCCGGCTAGGGCTCCGCTCCTCTCCCCCCCTCCCCAGCCGGCGTCTCCATCCCGACTGTGGGCACCCAGCCGTGACAGCCTTCGGCTTTACGGCCGGGCACCCACTGCGCATGCGCGAGCCGCACTGCGCATGCGCACGCGGTGCGGCTCGCCACTGATTGGACAGGCGATTGCCTAGGACTTGTCAGTGTCCTAGGCCATCGCCTACAGGGAGGGGCTGAAATAAGGCGATTACGCCTAATCGCCTTACCAGCCCCTCGGCGGAAGCAGGAAGTGGGACAGAAAGTCCCACTCCTCCTGAAGCCCCCACTCCCCCCCAAAAAAAATTACATGCCAAATGTGGCATGTAAGGGGGTGAGGAGTGGAACAAGCGGAAGTTCCAAATTTGGGTGGAACTCCTCTTTAAAGTACAGGCATACCCAACTTTTAAGTACACAATGGGGTTTATTTACTAAAGCTTGAAAGCACAAAATCAGGCTTACTTCTGCATAGAAACCAATGAGTTTCTAACCCCAGCTTGTTCAATTAAGCCTGGTAATAAAACCTGGAAGCTCATTGGTTTCTATGCAGAAGTGATCCTGATTTTGCGCTTTCCAGCTTTAGTAAATAAAACCCATTGTGTACTTAAAAGTGGGGTATGCCTGTAGTTCAGTAACACTGTACTACTCTGGGGGTGATCAGAGATTTTTACACTTTGATTGCTGTTAAAATAATGATCACTGTAACAGCAATGTTTTGAAATGTCATGTTACATTTAAAATGACTGTGATTTGTGATCTGTGATTGACTACAGTTATAATATAGTACAGGGTATCATGTGATAGCTGTGGGCTCCTGTGGGCTCCTTACAACATCACTTAATAGGAAACACAGCTGTTATGATCATGTGGACACCAATGGCGGTTGGTGCTCAAAATTTTGGGGGGCGATTGTTTATATGCAGCCGCCCCTACTGCTCCTCCTATCCAGGTTACAGGAGTGGGGGCTGCACTGCACGTTTTCTGCTATCCAGGCCGTCTTCAAGTTGTCAGCAGCAGGTGTCTACTCTGGCTCCTCCCCCCTCGCAATCGTGCCCCCCAGCCATGGAGAGGCCGGAGGCTTCTCATCTATCTCCTCCCCCTTTCTGTGTTTACGCCCCCCGGGCCGCCATGGAGAGGCTAGAAGAGCGGCGCGGGATCAAAGATGCTTGTGCCCCACTACTAGTATTTGCAGCCTGGTGGCCCCTTAGTGGCCAAGGCCCACCGGGCGAATGCCCGGTTTGCTCGATGGCCAGTCTGGGCCTGCCCTCCGTGATCGCAGCAAAAAATAAAATTGCACAACTTGAAGCGCGGTTCCACCCGAAATGTATTTTTATTTTATAAAGTCAGCAGCTACAAACACTGTAGCTGCTGACTTTTAATGCCCCATTCCTAAGAAGACAACACAGGGAGGATGAGGAAGAAGACCTGCCGCGGTATGGGAAGAGGCAGATTAGGAACATCTGCATAGCAACCACCATGTCGATATGCGCCGCATAAGTGTGAATATGCGTCGTCTTATCTATGCGCCGTACCCACAAAACTAGATACGCCTGAAAACTGCTTCCTCCGCCCGACCTAACTTTCCTACGCCGGCGTATCGTAGGCGCATATTTACGCTGGGCGCCTATTCAAATATGCAAATGAGGGAGATATGCCGGTTCGCGTACGAATTAGCGCCAGCCGCTGGCTAAGTGCGCCGCGTGTAAGTTGTACGTCCAGGGCAAAGTTATTCCTACAAATAGCTGCTTTATCCTTACACCTGACGTGCATAGGTCAGCTGGAGAGCAGCTATAGCAGCACCTTTACGGACGAACTTAGCAAGCTGAGCAACCCCACTTGCAGGACAACACACATCTGTGCATGCTGCACAACTTTGCCATGAGAAACGTCCTGCAGATTGACATACGTGATGACCTGACCCCTGACCCACAGAGTTCCCACCTGCCCGAGGCTACCCCGTATGCTGAGGGAAGAGCAGTCAGGAGGGTCCTCGCGGTAGGCATCTTTGGACATTAAAGCGGAGCTCCAGCCACGGTAAAAAATTTTTTTAAAGTCAGCAGCTACTAACAGTGTAGCTGCTGACTTTAAATAAAGACACTTACCTGTCCTAGGCGCCCGCGCTGATGGGCCCCCCGATGCCGGTCCCACGATCGCTCCGGGTCCCGCGCCGCCATTCACAATATGGGAAACAGGCAGTGAAGCCGTACGGCTTCACTGCCCGTTTCCTACTGCGCCTCCGCGAGTCTCACGCTGGCTTGTGAATGGGCGCGCTGCTCTCTGAGAACACACACAGTTCCCAGGAAGCAGCGCGCCCATTCACAAGGAGAAGGAGAAGAAGAAAACACACCGCAGATTACGGACTTCCGCATAGCAACAGCTATTTCGGGTGAGTATGTTTTTTTTTATTTTTTCAGGTTTTTATTTTTTATTTTTTTCAAACAACATTGTAAAATGTTGTTATACTGGGTGGAGCTCCGCTTTAAACACACATTCATCATGGCACACGGCCAATGCACGCATGCACACCACTGTGGTCCCTAGCTCACACACACCACATCTACATCACATTGGATTAGCCCAAGTCCACCATGCAGGACTTGGGAGCAGCAACGCCGGCGTCAAGGCCCCAATGATGTTGCTGTCCATTCATACGACATTCACACGGTCGTGGGGATAACTTCTCCACCACGACTGAGGGTGACACCCCTTACTGGCAGGAGTGCCACCCCCACATTCACACACCATTCACTCTGTACCCTGCACTCCTCACCGTGTGCAGTATAAAATAAAAATAAAGGCTCATGACCTGAGCATCAAAGTAAAAACAAACTCATGACCTGAGCATCAAAGTAAAAACAAACTCATGTCCTGAGCATAAATAATATCTAGAAAAAAAAGGCAAAAAAAGAAGCCAGTCATTTTGCCTGATAGGGGCTTCCTCTGGTGGGACCTCTCTGGCTCCTCAGCTGCCTGGAGGAAGCTTCGGGTGGGGGGGTGGGGCATCTGGAGGTGGCAGATCCCCCGGTGGGCCACTCCTGGCAGGTGATGGCTGCCTGCCCTCCAATGCCACGGCTATCCGGCTCAGAAAGTGATTGGTCTGGGCCTGCATCTGCAGCTGTCGGTTTAGATGACGCTGCTGGTCCCGCTGCCTCTGCCTCCCCTCAGCCCGGATGGGAGCTGTGTTTGCCTGGACGGCCGTAGTAAGGTGATGAACATCAGCCTGCACCTCCCCCAGGCTGGTGACCACTGCAGCGCAGTTGCAGCTGACATCCTGCACTGCATCAGTCACGGAGGCCAGCCTGTCAGCCACCCAGTCCAGGTGCCCGGCTATCTCCCCAATATGCTGGGTAGGGATGAGCCGAACACCCCCGGGTTCGGTTCGCACCAGAACGTTCGAACAGACCACGGTTTCGCACAAATATTTCGAACCCCATTGAAGTCTATGGGACCCGAACGTTCTAATTCAAAAACGGTTGTTTTAAAGACCAAAATTCAATTAAACGTTGGAAAACGTCGTTCAGAACCCGGGTCTTGCCCCAGGGAACATGGAATTTTTTTTTTTTAAACGGCCGTTTTTTGCGGAGCAGCCATTTTAATGATGCTTAAAGTGAAAAAAAAAATTCCTTTAAATATCACACCTGCTGGGTGTCTATAGTAGTGGCACGTGTTTAGAAATGTCCCTGCACAACATGAGAGGACTATAAAAAAAAAGTAATTAATGCTACTTGTGCAAGTTCTGTGTGGCAACATTATGTCGAATATTTTAGCGGTGGTGGGGGGCCATTATTGTTTTGTGAAAGAAATTTTTTAGAAAAAAGGGCACCTCTCAAACATACTGTAATTGGAACGCAACAAGGAGCCACATGCAAAGTATTGCATCAAAATTTTTTATTAGGCGCCCCTGTTAAACAGGGGCTGAAAAATTGTGCCTTGGGCACAACACAACACAACACTTGCAACCCCTCCCAATAACTCCAATTGGAGCGCAACAAGGAGCCACATGCAAATTATTGCATCAAAAATTGTTATTAGGCGCCCCTGTTAAACAGGGGCAGAAAAATTGTGCCTTGGGCACAACACAACACTGCAACCCCTCACAATAACTCCAATTGGAGCGCAACAAGGAGCCACGTGCAAAGTATTGCATCAAAAATTATTAGGCGCCCCTGTTAAACAGGGGCTGAAAAATTGTGCCTTAGGCACTGGTGGCGGAGCCCAGAAACACAACATTTCTTACTAGCTATCAGCAAGAAAAGTGAGGAGGAGAAGGATATTCCATCAGCAGCATAAGAGGACAGTCACTCAGCATCAGCAGTCTAAAAGGGATCCGACTTTTCAACAAAAAGATATTCATTAATATCAGCATCGGGTGCTTGGTAGCTGGTGTTGATCCAAGCCTGATTCATTTTGATGAAGGTCAGTCGATCAACAGAGCCGGTGGAGAGGCACACCCTGTGATCAGTCACAAAGCCTCCAGCAGCACTGAATGTCCGTTCTGAAAGAACACTGGATGCAGGGCAAGCCAGTAGCTCAATTGCTGGGCAAGCTCTGGCCAGTGATCCATCCTCAAGACCCAGTAAGCCAGAGGATTTTCGGTGGGGAAGGTGTCCAAGTCGGATCTTGCCCCTAGGTATTCCAGGACCATGTAAACCAGACGCTGGCGATGGTTGCTGGAACCGGTCAGACCTTGGGGCTGCGGACTAAAAAACTGCCTGAACGCATCGGTCAGATGACCACCTTCTCCACCGCCCCTTCTGTGACTCACCGAAGCCTCAGCAAGACGTTGTCCAGTGCCAGGATTTGGCAATCCCCCCGGTTCTGGGAACGCATTGCACAGACCCTTCTGCAAGGCCTCCCGCAGAAGTTTCATCTTCTGCTCCCTCTGCGATGGCAACATAAGGTCCGCAACTTTACTCTTGTAACGTGGATCAAGGAGAGTCGCCAGCCAGTAATGATCCCTCTCCTTGATAGCACATACACGAGGATCCTTACGTAGGCTTTGCAGAATCAGGGAGGCCATGCAGTGTAGGTTTGCAGAGGCATTCGGGGCACAGTCCTCTGGGTCACTGAGGACGACCGGATCCACAGGCACCTCATCCCAGCCACGTAAAACTCCACGTGCTCCTTGGGACTGTAAATGATCCCTTGAAGACTGCTGCTGCTGAGTGCTAGGCTCCACCTCCATGCTGCTGATACAATCCTCCTCCTCCTCCTCCTCTTCCTGAGTGCTAGGTGGGCAAGCAGGACCACTGTCTGGGTAAAGAGGGCCTTTCTGCTGCCATATTGGCACAGGTACTCATTGATGGCCCGTTGCTGCATGTGCAGCCGCTGCAGCATGGCCAACGTTGAGTTCCATCTGGTGGGCATGTCACAAATTAGGCGGTTCTTGGGCAGGTTGTATTCCCTTTGGAGGTCAGTCAGCCGAGCAGTGGCATTATATGACCTTCAAAAATGCACACAGACTTTCCTGGCCTGCTTCAGGACATCCTGCAAGCCCGGGTACCTGCCCAAGAACCGCTGCACCACCAAATTGAGGACATGCGCAAAACAGGGCACGTGGGTGAGTTTTCCCTGTCGCAGGGCAGAGAGGAGGTTAGTGCCATTATCGCTGACCACCATTCCAGGCTTCAGCTGGCATGGCATCAACCACCTCTCAGCCTGACCCTGCAGAGCTGACAAAACCTCTTCCCCAGTGTGGCTCCTGTCTTCCAAGCACACCAGCTCTAGCACCGCATGGCATCTCTTGGCCTGCATTCCTGCGTATTCCCTCGTACGCCTACGGAGCACGGCTGGTTCAGAGAAAACATCACCACAGGAAGAGGCCACAGAGGAAGAAGAGGAGGGGGTGGAGGAGAGAGGTGTGTCACAAGCAGTAGTAGTGTTTTACCACTAACCGCCTTGTCCACCGAGGCATGGACATTGCCTTCCACATGCCGGTAGAGAGCCGGAATAGCCTTCCGTGAGAAAAAGTGGCGTTTTGGTACTTGCCACTGAAGTACTGCACATTGCACAAACTCACGGAACGGGGCAGAATCTACCAACTGAAAAGGTAGCAGTTGAAGTGCTAGCAATTTCGCTAAGCTAGCATTCAACTGCTGGGCATGTGGATGGCTGGGATTGTACTTCTTTCGGCGCTGCAGCAGCTGGGGCAGGGAAATTTGCCTGGTACTATCAGTAGATTGACCGCTACTACTAGCTTGTGACACACCTATTTCTACACCTTCACTGCAGGCTTCAGAGAGGACTGGGGGTCTACTGGGGTTGGAGGTCCCAGAAGGGCAAGGGGGGGTACGCTTTTGTGTTTGGTGTGGGTCTTTCTGGTGTGCTTGCCAACGAGCTGCATGGCAGGTCGACATATGTCTGGACAAGCATGTGGTACCCAGGCGGTTGATGTTTTGGCCACGCGAGATACGCTTGCGACATAAGTTGCAAATAGCAAAGGTACGATCTTGTGGACATGTTTCAAAAAAGGCCCACACCAAAGAACTTTTGCTGTACCGGTCAGACACAGCAGCGCCATGCACAAGCGCCGTAGATGTGCGCTGTAATGCAGTGGGTGTGACCTTAAGCTGACCCCTGGAGGGCATCCTGCCTCTTTGGAGATGTGCCTGTGTCTCATCCTCCTCCTCCTCTCTCCTATCAGGCACCCAGGTAGAGTCAGTGACCTCATCATCCCCTCCCTCCTCATCAATGTCAACAACCTGGCAGTATGCTCCAGCTGGGGGAACATCATCACTGACAAATTGCTGTCCCTCTCGGCCACCCCCTCTACCTGGCCTCACATCAATGCCTTCCTCTATCAGTGTTCCATCATCAG
Organism: Rana kukunoris; assembly: GCA_029574335.1. Taxonomy (NCBI): domain Eukaryota; kingdom Metazoa; phylum Chordata; class Amphibia; order Anura; family Ranidae; genus Rana; species Rana kukunoris. The sequence goes on along the minus strand of CM056052.1, from coordinate 68,279,915 downwards.
AGTCTTCAAAACGCTGCACATCTTCCTGCAGCATGTACCCAACACTGTGTTGAAACAGTTCGGGGGACTCTTCAGGAGGACATGGTGGTACTAGGGAAGTATTGTGTGAAGCCATTGTGCAGAGGGAAGAGGACGCCTTGGCAGCTGCTTTGCCAGATAAACTTTGATCAGTCTGTGTGAGAGAGGATGAGGAGGATGAGGACGGCTTGGTCATCTATTCTACTAATTTCTCTGCATGTTGAGGCTCAACACGGCCAGCTCCCGAAAAGAAGGACGAGCGGCCACGGCCACGGCCACGTGCTGAAGAGGATGCACCACATCCACTACCAGCGTTTCCTCTACATGCAGAGCCTGCTTGCCCTCGTGACTCTCTGCCTCTCTTTGTTGTCCTTCCAGACATATTTATGCGTTCAGGTGGTATGTAACAGCACAAGTGCAGTGACACCAACTGCGTTCAGGTGGTATGTAACAGCACAAGCGGAGTCACACCAACTGCGCTCAGGTGGTATGTAACAGCACATGTACAGTGACACTAACTGCGCTCAGGTAGTATATAACAGCACAGGTGCGGTGACACCAAATGCGCTCAGGTGGTATATAACAGCACACGTACAGTGACACTAACTGCGCTCATGTGGTATATAACAGCACAGGTGCGGTGACACTAACTGCGCTCAGGTGGTATATAACAGCACACGTACAGTGACACTAACTGCGCTCAGGTGGTATATAACAGCACAGGTGTGGTGACACTAACTGCACTCAGGTGGTATATAACAGCACACGTACAGTGACACTAACTGCGCTCAGGTGGTATATAACAGCACAGGTGCGGTGACACCAAATGCGCTTAGGTGGTATATAACAGCACAAGTACAGTGACACTAACTGTGCTCAGGTGGTATATAACAGCACAGGTGTGGTGACACTAACTGTGCTCAGGTGGTATATAACAGCACAGGTGCGTGGCACTAACTGCGCTCAGGTGGTATATAACAGCACAGGTGCGGTGACACCAAATGCGCTCAGGTGATATGTAACAGCACACGTGCGGTGACACCAAATGCGCTCAGGTGATATGTAACAGCACACGTGCGGTGACACCAAATGCGCTCAGGTGATATGTAACAGCACACGTGCGGTGACACCAAATGCGCTCAGGTGGTATGTAACAGCACACGTGCGGTGACACCAAATGCACTCAGGTGGTACGTAACAGCACACGTGTGGTGACACCAAATGCGCTAAGGTGGTATGTAACAGCACACGTGCGGTGACACCAAATGCGCTCAGGTGATATGTAACAGCACACGTGCGGTGACACCAAATGCGCTCAGGTGATATGTAACAGCACATGTGCGGTGACACCAAATGCGCTCAGGTGGTATGTAACAGCACACGTGCGGTGACACCAAATGCGCTACGGTGGTATTGAACAGCACACGCACAGTCAGAGCGACTGCGTTTCTGTGCAATTCAATAGCCCACTTGCATTAACAGCAACTGCCTTTCTGTGCAAATAAATAGGACACTTGCAGTAACAGTTAACTAGCACACTTTGACTAACACGGAGTACTATGTTTAAGGTAAACCCTAAAGCACAATCTCCTGCCTGACAGATACTAATAGCAGATCTAGCTCAGCTATACAGTTTATAAATATATTGACAACTCCTAGGGATGTGAATATATTTTCTACAAACTGTAAATTTAACTATACTGACTAGCCTCCCTGCTCTAGTATCTATCTATCTATCTATCTATCTATCTATCTATCTATCTATCTATCTATCTATCTATCTATCTATCTATCTATCTATCTATCTATCTATCTATCTATCTATCTATCTATCTATCTATCTATCTATCTATCTATCTAAAAAGACACTGGGCCAGATTCCCGTAGAATTGCCGCTGGCGTAGCGTAAGCCATTTACACTACGCCACCGCAATTTAACAGAGCAAGTGCCGTATTCCCAAAGCACTTGCTCCGTAAATTGCGGCGGCGTAGTGTAAATGGCTCTACGTATCCCCGCGTAATTCCAAGGGGGCGGCTTGTATTTAAATTAAGCGCGCCCCCACGTTGCTCGAACTGCGCATGCGCCGGCCTCAAAAATAGCACAGTGCGCATGCTCCAGCTCACGTCGGAAAAGGTGAATGAAACCGACGTGAGCGTCGTTTACGTAAATCTCTATTCGCGAACGACTTAGTAAAACAACGTAACCGACGGAAAAAGACGACGCTGATGCGACGCCATACTTAACATGGCATACGACGGAACTTTGTAAGGTTACCCCTCATATAGCAGGGGTAGCCTTACGCGTACGGAAACGACGTAAACTACGACGGGCGGCGTAAAAACGTTCGGGAATCGTCGGATTAGGCTCATTTGCATAAGCAAATGAGAAATCAACGTACAGGCCACCTAGCGGCCAGCGATGTCATTACATCTCCGATCCGACGGTGTAATTGTTTTTACATCTGTCGGATCTTCACTGTATCTATGCGTAAGTGATTCTAGGAATCACACGCATAGATACCCAGTAAAAAAAAAAGACATACGACGGTGTTTCCTACGAAACGCCGGCGTATCTCTTTTGAGAATCTGGCCCACTGTGTCTCTATTTATCTCTCTCTCTCTCTCTGTCTGTCTGACTTCTCTAAGCAAGCCGGAACACACTACACGAGGCCGCCCGGGAGGCGGCCTTTTTCTAGTGTGAGGCGTGTGCAAAAGCCCTGAGCCCTAATTGGCCAAAGCACCCAGGCTTTGGCCAATTAGGTCTCTTAGTTTTTTGGGCGCTGTGATTGGCCAAGCATGCGGGGTCATGGTGCATGCTTGGCCAATCATCAGCACGTAACGCCGCAGTGAATTATGGGCCGTTGCGCGTCATTCCAATTTGGCGCGAACGACCCGATATGTTCGTTTTCGACGAACGATCGAACAGCCGATGTTCGATGCGAACATGCATTCACATCGAACGTGAAGCTCATCCCTAATGCTGGGTCTGCCTGGCCTGGTCCATTGCCATCTGGTCACGGAGCACATCAGAAACCCCCCTGGTCTTCCGTGTGGCCTTCCTGGGGCCAAGAGATGGCTGGACCTGGGGATAAGGAGTCGCCCTTGTACACATGTAGCGTCCTGCTCCCAATGAGTGGGCACTATGTGTTAAAATTGTAGTTATATGAGCAGTAGTTGGCTCGGAAGTATTGCGTCTAAATTATGGCTCTGTCTCAGTTTAGCTGGTTGCATGATTTTCCTCCTGACAATAGGTGTCGCTGTAGGGTTTGAAAGGCAGCAGGCTGGATGCATTGGGTCCCTTTTTTTCCCAGAAGCAGCCCAGGGTGTATGGTGAACCTGCTGTGCAATCTGGGAGAGGATACTTAAGGGTAGGGTGACCAGACATCCCTGGTTTCAGGGGACAGTCCCCGGATTGAGGACATTGTACCCGGACCAAGTCTGTGCCCGGATTGGATTTGAACAGTGGGTGGGGCAATTTCAAAGAAAAAAATATGAATTACAAACCCCTGGTGTATTATTTTCCATTATCTGTGCCCCTTTCTGATGATCATGTGCTGATCAGGGCTGAGGGAATATTTCTTCAGTTTTGGGCGCATACTCATTCCGCTCCCCTTGCATGTTCTTCTGGCTTGGCTTATTTTCCGGCCAGCCGCCTGCCTATGTCCTTGCCTTCCCCAGTGGAGTGATCTTCTTCCGCTCCCCACCCAGTAGTACCAGGGACCCAGAGGTTAAGACTTGACAGGCTGTGTGCCGGGCGGCAGCAGTGATGGGCAGAGTTGCTGATTGCCGCCATTACTAGTAAAAAAAAATATGTCCCCGGATTGCATTGAAAAAATCTGGTCATCTTACTTAAGGGACAGACACCATTTTGTGGGGTTCGTCTTCCGATCCTCACCTGAGGACCCTCCTGGCCTCAGGGATGCCTTGGCATTTTGCGCCTCGGGGGGGCACATTGACCTGAGGCCTCGCAACTGAGATGTAGGCCCAGGAGCCACTGGGGCCTAGTGATCCAGGGATGATCCTGTGTCACCTTACCTGATGGAAGGGACTGAGGACTCAGTTGGAGGATGTATCCGGATCACAGTGCTCACAGTGCTGCCGGAACGGCTGAGAGATCCTGGCTGTGTTCTGTTCTTTTCTTCAGAAGTTAACCCAATGAGGGGTTGCACAAGTCTGGGGCAGAGACTATTGAGCGAATCCTTTTGGCAGAGTTAGGTGAACTCGGTGCTGCCCCTGTATAGACTTGCCTATGAGAGCAGCAGTGGCGGTGCCTGTATAGAGGGCGCCGGAGCGCCGCCCCCTCTGGCTCCCGCACACGCCACTGACACAATATACATAGATTCATGCATTGCATTACATGAATCTATGTATTGCCACCAAATATTCAGATGGCTGGCCCCCTGGTGAGTGCCGGCCATTTGAATAATGGAGGCTGTGGAAGTGCCTATCAGAGCCAGAGCGGCTCTGATAGGCTTTCCGATTACAGCCCTCAGGCTGTAAACGGCTTCCAGATGCTTATCCTCGGGACGAAGGGGGGTGTGTTCCTTGGATAGGAGTAACGTGCGCCTCAGCCAATCAGGTTCACCGGTTCTGGTTACTGGTAACCTGATTGGCTGAAGCGTCATCGAGGGCGGGAGAAGACATTCAGGGACGTTAGAAGCACGGCTGACCCCAGATAGGTACGTGCCAGGTAGGGGAGGGGCATTTTACAGGGCACAGTAGTGACAATTGCTGGGCACAGTGGCTACAATTGCTGGGCACAGTGGTAACAATTGATGGGCACAGTGGTAACAATTGATGGGCACAGTGGTAACAATTGATGGCACAGTGGCTGCGTTTGGCATGGCACAGTGATGACAATTGATGGGCACAGTGGTGACAATTGATGGCACAGTGGTGACAATTGATGGCACAGTGGCTGCATTTGATGGCATGGCATAGTGGTGACAATTGCTGGGCACAGTGGTGACAATTGATGGCACAGAGGTAACAATTGATGGGCACAGTGGTGACGATTGATGGCACAGTGGTGACAATGGGCTCAGTGGCGACAATTGATGGCACAGTGGCTGTGTTTGATGGCATGGCACAGTGGTGACAATTGATGGGCACAGTGGCAATAAATGATGGCACAGTGGCTGCGTTTGATGGCATGGCACAGTGGCGACAATTAATGGGCACAGTGGACACAATTGATGGACCAGTGGCGACAATTGATGGCACAGTGGCGACAATTCATGGGCACAGTGGCTGCATTTGATGAACACAGCACAGTAGCTGCATTTGATGGGCACAGTGAGGCTGCAGTTGTTTTGTTTTTTTTGTTTGTTTGCGGCCCCCCAAAAATGTTGAGCACCAGCCGCCACTGGAGAGCAGACAATGTCCAGGGAAATTTGATAAAGTATGGTCCACATGGATAGATGCTTGTGATTAAATTCTGGGCTTCCTCCCCCATAAGTACTGTTGGATGCTTCATTCTCAGAGTGCCCCCCCCCCCCCCCAGTCATTTATGTTGTCCGTTCTTGTGTGAATGATATGCCCAAAGGTTTACGAGATGCTACAGTGATAATGGTATGCAATATTTACCACAGTTAGTTAGGTTTTTGACACACCTGGAATCCATACTGCTCAATGGGAGGTGACTCCCTATAGGGAACTGAATTATTGATGCCTATATATGTATGTTACTGTAACACCACAACGTGATTGTACTGTAATGCTGAATTGTCTAATAAACTTCTCTGTTACTGTAAAAAAAATAAACACATTTCCAGTGCCATGCACAATGTTATTAACTTCTTGCTGACTGCCTCATGTAGATACACATTGGCAGAATAGCACGGGCATGCAAAGCAACGTATATATGCATTGTTTTAAATCTGCCCCCTAGCGGGCACACACCCTCTCACCCCGGTCTCCGTGTCCGTGGGACCTGCGGACTCGATGTCTGCCAGTGTCCTGCAATCGGGTGACGGAATGGCAGAACAGGGGGATGTCTTTGTAAACATGTCACTGATCTTTAGAGCTGCACGATTCTGGCTACAATGAGAATCATGATTTTTTTTTTCTTAGACGATAGATCACGATTCTCTCATGATTCTCACGGTGTAACATCATCTTTCACATTAAAACAAAGAAAATTGGGCTAACTTTACGGTTTAATTTTTTTTTTTATTAATTGAAGTGTATTTTTCCCCCAAAAATTGCATTTGAAAGACCGCTGGGCAAATACAGTGTGACATAAAATATTGCGGCAATTGCTATTTTATTCCCTAGGGTCTCTGCTAAAATATATACAATGTTTGGGGGTTCTAAGTAATTTTCTACCAAAACATATTTAACTTTTGGACTTTAAGTGGGTTAAACTTCCTGCATTTACACACAGAAGTTTGCGCTAAGAAGGAAGTTAGTTACAAAGTTTCATGTTGTTACAAACTTGGCAGACTGCCAGATTTTTTCTTTACACAAGTTTACCCCTTTGATCGAAGAAGGAAGCATTAGTTACAATGTTTCCTGGTAAAAACGTGGCAGACTGTCCGGATATTTTCTTTTGACAGCTGAGTGAGCTGATAAAGTCTCTTGTTATATGAAAGAATCTGCAAACTGTGCATTGGAGATCGCCAGGGGGGTTGAATCGAGATCACGTTTTTTTAACGATTAATTGTGCAGCTATACTGATCATCTGCTTCCTCTCATCGGAAGCAGACAATCAGTGACATGTCACAGTAAGCCACACCCCTAACAGTTAGAATCACTCCCTAGAACACACTTGACACCTTCCCGACCCCTAGTAGTTAACCTCTTCACTGCCAGTCACATTTATACAGTAATCAGTGCATTTTTATAGCTGATCGCTGTATAAATGTGAATGGTCCCAAAAATGTGTCAAAAGTGTCCGATGTGTCTGCCATTAGAAAAAGAGAGGTTGGCATATCAGATAGCACAGTGTAGTGGCCACATGACTAGAATATAGAACAAAGGACTGTTCCCCCTTGGGTCGGACTTTAAAAGCCACTGACACTGTAATGCGTATAAAAGCAATGTTTTATTACATAGAAAATGTCAATTGACAAAAATACCAAAAAAATCGCAGATCGCCGCCATAACAAGTAAAAAAATAAAATAATAATAAAAATGCCAAAAAAACAACCCCCTATTTTGTAGACGCTATAACTTTTGCACAAACCAATCTATATACGCTTATTGCGTTTTTTATTTTACCAAAAATATGTAGAAGAATACGTATTGGCGTAAACTGAGAATTTTTTTTTCTTAATTTGGGATATTTATTATAGCAAAAAGTTAAAAATGTGACTTTTTTAAAAAAAATTGTCGCTCTATTTTTGTTTATAGTGCAAAAAATAAAAACGGCAAGGGTGATCATTAGGGATGAGCTTTGAGTTCGAGTAGAACTCAAGTTCGACTTGAACATTGCCTGTTTGCCGAACAGCGAACTATTTGGGGTGCTCGCGATAAGTTTGTGTGAACTTTAGAACCCTGTTAAAGTCTAACGTTTGAAATCTAAAGTGCTAATTTTAAAGGCTAATATGCAAGTTATTGTAATAAAAATTTTGGGGACCGGGATCCTGCCCCAGGGGACATGTATCAATGCAAAAAAAAGTTTTAAAACTGCAGTTTTTTGGCAGCAGTGATTTTAATTATTCCTTTAAATGAAACAATAAAAGTGAAATATTCCTTTAAATTTCGTACCTGGGGGGGGGGGGGGGGTGTATGCCTGTAAAGTAGCGCTTGTTTCCCATGCTTAGAACTGTTCCTGCACAAAGTGTAATTTCTGAAGGAAAAAAAGTAATTGCATTGCTGTGCTCCCGGCAATACAGAGAAAAGTCATTCATAAAAAAAACATGTGTGGGGGTCCACCTGAAGGGTCTGGAATGGATATTTGGGGGGAACCCCACATAATTTTTTTTTAATTTGACGCAGGGTTCCCCTTAATATCCATACCAGAAGGGCCTGGTAATTGAATTTGGGGGGACCCCCACACATTCTTTTTTTATGAATGACTTTCTCTGTATTGCTGGTATCCGACAATTCATTATAGCCACAAGTGATTTAAAATGACTTTTTTCCTTCAGAAATTACATTTTGTGCAGGGACAGTTCTAAGCACAGGAAACAAGCGCTACTTTACAGGCATACTATACACCCCCCTAGATACAAAATGTAAAGGAATATTTCAATTTTATTGTTTCACTTTAAGCATTATTAAAATCACTGCTCCTGAAAAAACTGCAGTTTTTTAAAACTTTTTTTCATTGATACATGTCCCCTGGGGCAGGACCCAGGTCCCCAAACACTCCCCTGGGGCAGGACCCGGGTCCCCAAACACTTTTTAGGACAATAACTTGCATATTAGCTTTTAAAATTAGTACTTTAGATTTAAAATGTTCGAGTCTCATAGACTTTAACAGGGTTCTAAAAATCACACAAACTTTTGGTCTGTTCGCAGGTTCTGGTGCGAGCCGAACCCATGGGTGTTCGGCTCATCCCTAGTGATCATGAACCACCAAAAGAAAGCTCTATTTGTGGGAAAAAGGGACATCAATTTTGTTTGGGAACCATGTCGCATGACCGTGTAATTGTCAGTTAACCACTTAAGACCCGGACCATTATGCAGGTTGAGGACCTTGCCCCATTTTGTGATTCGGTACTGTGTCGCTTTAACTGACAATTGCGCGTTCATGCGACGTGGCTCCTAAACCAAATTTGGCGTCCACAAATAGACCTATCTTTTGGTGGTATTTGATCACCTCTGTGGTTTTTATTTTTTGTGCTATAAACAAAAATATAGCGATTTTTTTAAAAAAAAAACAATATTTTTTACTTTTTGCTATAATAAATACCCCCAAAAATATATAAAAAAACATATTTTTTCCTCAGTTTAGGCCGATACGTATTCTTCTACCTATTTTTGGTAAAAAAATCGCAAAAAGCGTTTATCGATTGATTTTCACAAAATTTATAGCGTTTACAAAATAGGGGATAGCTTTATTGCATTTTTATAATTATTTTTTTTTTACTACTAATGTCAGCGATTTTTTTCGTGACTGCAACATTATGGCATTTTGACACATTTTTGGGACCATTGTCATTTTCACAGCGAAAAGTGCTATAAAAATGCACTGATTACTGTGAAAATGACAATTTCAGTTTAGGAGTTAACCACTAGGGGGCACTGTAGGGGTTAAGTGTGACCTCATATGTGTTTCTAACTGTAGGACGGATGGGGCTGGACACGTGATGTCAGTTATCGTCTTTCCCTATATCAGGGAACAGACGATCGCTGACATTGCCACAATGAAGAACGGGGAAGGTTTGTTTACACACACCTTTCCTCGTACATTTCCGGTGACCGATCGCAGGACACCGGCGGTGATTGGGTATGCGGGTCCCGCGGGCGCGGTCACGAAGCTTCGGACTGAAGGCTGGGCACTTAAAGAGGACGTACAGGTACGTGCCATTCTGCCGACGTATATCTGCGTGAAGGGGTCCTTAACCACTTAACGCCCGCCGCATGACTATGTACGTCCACAGAATGGCACGTACAGGCAGATGGGCGTACATGTACGTCCCTGCCTTTTAGCGGGTCGCGGGTCCGATCGGGTCCCCCTCCGCTACGTGCGGCGGATGCTAAGTGTCTGGGAGCGATCCGGGGAGAGGGGACAGCTGTTCGTTTTTGTCCGCCCCCTCGCGATCGCTCCCAGCCAATCCGCTTCCTCCTCTGCCTGAACTGTAAACACAGGCAAGGAGGAAGTTATGTCACCTCTCCTCCCGCCGGCATTTTCGTCCGGCGGAGGAGAGGAGACATCACACAGTGAGTAGCACAAGCACTACACTGACACCAGTACACCACACACCCTTTCACCCCCTTTTAACAGCGTCACTAGGTAATCGTTTTTCTGATCGCTGTATTAGTGTCGCTGGTGCCGCTAGGTAGCTAGTTATTTTTTGAGGTTTGCCACCATGTTTTTATAGCGTTAGAAAATTTATGGGGGTACCTAATGCTTTAAAAACATGGCGGCGAACCTCAAAAAATAACTACCGTATTTATCGCGGTATAACGCGCTCCCGCGTATACCGCGCACCCCCAAAGTGCCCCCCAATCCTGTGGAAAAAAAGTTATTTTGTACTTACAGTTTTGGTGTCTTGCGCGGCGTCCATCGGCGGCCTCGTCGGGTTCGACGTCCTTCTGCGGCTTCGGGTGTCCTTCTGCGGCGGGTCCGGTGTCCTCTTCGGCGGGTCCGGCGTCCTCTTCGGCGGGTCCGGCGTCCTCTTCGGCGGGTCCGGCGTCCTCTTCGGCGGGTCCGGCGTCCTCGCGGCGTCCTCGCATCCTCCCCGCTCGTTTCCCACGCCCAGTTTTGAATACTGCGCCAGCATATACTAAGCGCAGTACACTCGGGCAGGCTCGGCAACTTTCGCGCTCACGTCCTGTACGTCCATGACGGGACCGCGGAAGAAGCCGAGACTGGCCGAATATACCCGAGTGTACTGCGCTCGGTATATGTCGGGGCAGTATTCAAAATTCGGCGCGGGAAAGCGGGTATCGGCGTATATCGCGCACCCACGATTTTGCCCTGATTTTCAGGGCAAAAAAGTGCGCGATATACGCCGATAAATACGGTAGCTACCTAGCGGCACCAGCGACACTAATACAGCGATCAGAAAAATGATCGCTTAGTGACGCTGGCAATAGGGGGTCAAAGGGTTAACTCTAGGGGCAATCAGGGGTTAAAACCTTTATTAGGTACCCCCATACATTTTCTAATAAAGGTTTTAACCCCTGATTGCCCGTAGAGTTAACCCTTTCACCCCCTATTGCCAGCGTCACTAATCGATCGTTTCTCTGATCACTGTATTAGTGTCGCTAGTGCCGCTAGGTAGCTAGTTATTTTTTGAGGTTCGCCCGCCAGGTTTTTATAGCGTTATGTACCCCCATACATTTTTCAAATAAAGTTTTTAACCCCTGATTGCCCCTAGAGTTAACCCTTTCACCCCCTATTGCCAGCGTCACTAAGCGATCGTTTCTCTGATCACTGTATTAGTGCCGCTGGTGCCGCTAGGTAGCTAGTTGGTGCCAGTAATGCTTACACCCACGCGCAAAGCATACACCCCCCATATGTGGAATTACACCCCAAAATACATTCTGCTGCTTCTCCACTCCTCACTACCTATCACAGTTTCGAAGGCCATAAAATGCCAAAATAGCACAAAAACCCCCGAAATGACCCCATTTTGGAAAGTAGACACCCCAAGCTATTTGCTGAAAGGCATGTCGAGTCCATGGAATATTTTATATTTTGACACAAGTTGCGGGAATATGACAAACTGATTTTTTTTTCACAAAGTTGTCACTAAATTATATATTTCTCACACATGCCATGGTTATATGTGGAATTGCACCCCAAAATACATTCTGCTGCTTCTCCTGAGTACCGCCTTCAAGATTTCTAAGGGCATACATTTTTGATTTCACTCCTCACTACCTATCACAGTTTTGAAGGCCATAAAATGCCAAGATGGCACACAACCCCCCCAAATCACCCCATTTTGGAAAGAAGACACCCCAAGCTATTTGCCGAGAAGCATGTTGAGTCCATGGAATATTTTTTTTTTTTGCCTCAAGTGATTGAATAATGACCAAAAAAAACTAATTACAAAACGTTGTCACTAAATGATATATTTCTTACACATGCCATGGTTATATGTGGAATTGCACCTCAAAATACATTCTGCTGCTTCTCCTGAGTACGGGAAAGCCACATGTGTGGGACTTCAGTGTGTCATATTCCCGCAACTTGTGTCAAAATATAAAATATTCCATGGACTCGACATGCTTCTCAGCAAATAGCTTGGGGTGTCTACTTTCCAAAATGGGGTCATTTTGGGGGGGGGGGGGTTGTGCTATTTTGGCATTTTATGGCCTTCGAAACTGTGATAGGTAGTGAGGAGTGAAATAAAAAATGTTCGAGGCGGTGCTTGGTTTTCGGGGTCCCGTACGTGGCTAGGCTCCCAAAAAGTCCCAAACATGTGGTATCCCTGTACTCAGAAGAAGCAGCAGAATGTATTTGGGGGTGCAATTCCACATATAACCATGGCATGTGTGAGTAATATATCATTTAGTGACAACTTTTTGTATTTTTTTTTGTTTGTCATTATTCAATCACTTGGAACAAAAAAAAAATTTTCAATGGACTCAACATGCCTCTCAGCAGCTTCATTGGGGTGTCTACTTTCCAAAATGGGGTCATTTGGGGGGGTTTTGTACTGCCCTGCCATTTTAGCACCTCAAGAAATGAGATAGAGGCAGTCATAAAATAAAAGCTGTGTAAATTCCAGAAAATTTACCCTTGTTTGTAGACGCTATGGCCCAGATTCACAGAGCGATTACGCCTGCGCAACTGCTGTTGCGCGTGCGTAAGTCTAAATGTGCGCGTGCGTATAGTTGGACGCGATTCACAAAACAATATACGCCAGAAATCTACGTTTTTTGGTCCGGCGTAATTGAATTAGACATTCGCTTCCCTTCGCGCAAAACTGCGCTAGACACACCATTGATTTGCTAGTCAAATATGCTAATGAGGGAGTTACGGGGATTCACAAAAAAACGCAGTTGCTGCGCAGGCTACGCGATGTGCGCAACTGCAAAATGTTCTGTCTAAAGTTAGAGGACCTAAAAGCTGGTCTAAATTTTGAAAAAAAGTCTAATTGTCAGATAAAGCAACACTGTTAGTGAGGAGTTCAGCAGTCACACGTGTTGCCCAACAATCTGTATGCCAACATGCCAGGGGCATCGTCGCGCATAGCTATACTACTGACTTTAGATGAACAAAGAAGGATGAGGGCACGGAGGATGGCACTAAGGAGGGCACGGGAGATGTTTTTTTTTTTTTTTTGCTTATATAAAATTTACAATTTAATCTAATCTAATACAATATTCTTATCTGATACAAGCCCCTCACTCTTCACTTGATATATCACACACGCATAGACATCTTTGGCATGAGAGATTCTGAGGTGTCTCGCATCTTCAGATTCACCCCTCATGCCATCATGGAATTACCACAACCTTGCAGGAGGACATCAGCAGCCCAACACATGGCACCACCCATGACACCCATGACAGCTACATATACAATCAGAGACCCATCCCCACAGATTTCAAACAGAACATGTATGGGGACAGCTGGCTGGTTGGTGAGTGACATGGGAGTCAGGCATGACTATCCCCTCCCGTGATGCACACCTCACAAGGGGCACATGCATGACTAACATCCTCCTGTCTTTTCCCTTCAAGGTGACTCTGCATATGCACTGGTACCCCATCTCATGACCCCATCTCATGCCAGCTCACATTATGCATCTTTGCACGTTAAACACACACATTAATCATGGCACAATGAGAATGCATGCATGCACACCACTATGGTCCCTAGCACACACACCCCACATCCTCATCAAATTGGATTGGCACCAGTCCACCATGCAAGACTGGTGAGCAGTAACGCCACGTCAAGGCTCCAATTATGTCACTGTACATTCATACACCATTCACACGGACCTGGGAATCACTTCTCCCTGGTCCTGGGGAACCCTTCTCCACCCAAATTGAGGATGACACCCCTTTTCCAGCAGGAATGTCACCCCCACATTCAAACATCATTCACAACCCAAAATATGCCAAAAATGTCAGCAAAAAAAAAAAAAATGCATAGAAAAAAAAAAATGCAGAGAACAAAAATAAAAATGCTTTCAAACCAAAAAAAGGGGGAAAAAAAAATTAATGCCCTCTGCCTGAGCCACGCCTGGGGCGCCCCCGGCCACGGCCCCGGACCCTCAGGGGAGACGCATGGGGGAGGGGAAAAGCCGGGGAAGGAGGAGCAGCCCCTGAGATCTGCCCACCTGGCGGCCTGCCCTCCAAGGCCACGGCTATTCTGTCCAGGGCAGCACCAAGTGTTGCCCTGGATAGCCTGGGTAAGGGCCCTCACATCCTGCCCAACGCCTGCTGCTGTAGTTTGCAGGTCATTTAGGCAGGTTGTGGAGGCCCGGGAGTGGGAGTCCAGGTTACCCAGCCTATCGTTGATGGAGGACAGGCTCTGATCCACCCGCCCCATAGTCTGGCAGAGCTGTCTCAGAAGGCGGGTCTGGGTGGCCAGGTTCCTTCTCAGACTGGCGGGCAGGAGATTGGGCGCCCCCCTGGTGCTCTGGAATGACCTCCTGGCTCCAGCTGATGGTTGTGGCCGGGGAGGCCCTTGTGAGGGGAGCCATGTTGGGGGAGGAGGGGGGGGGGCTCACCCTTAGGGAGGGCAGGCTTCTTGCAGCCAGAGGGGAAGAGTCCGCAGAAACCAAACGTCCAGTGCCTGCCATGGACTCCTCCTCCTCATGATTCTCCTCCTCCTCATGATTCTCCTCCTCCTCATGATCGTCCTCCGCATGATCATCCTCCTCCTCTTGTTCCTCCTCCGCGGACTCTGGCCTTGTTGGGGGGGCCTCATTAGGCTGCTGTCCTGGCGTTGGAGCGGTCAGGCCAGATGGCCCTGCACCCTCCTGCACATCTGTGGATGACACAAACCATTCACAGGTTGGAGGATCCACACACTTGGCACATATTCCCTTTCACCCCCTCCCCCACACATGCTACACACCTGAGAGAAATAAAAACCTTACCTGGCACCGCGGGGCCCGGACTTGTGTCAAAGCCTGGCAGGCCCTCCACTTCATGCCGGTGAAAGGTCAGGGCCACCACACGCTCCGTCGCTGTAAATCTAACCCGGCATGGTGGGCCCCCTCCTGTGCCCCTGGCATGGGCATTTATTGCGGCCAGTTTTTTTTTCACCTCACGCCGGAGGTCATTTATTTTCTTTTCAATCTCAGAGCGGGTCCGTGTCTCCCCCTCCCCCGATGAATTGACCTGCTCCGTGATCATATCCAATATCTCCCTCCTCCTGGCCGGGGTGGTGGTGGCACTCTGCGGGCCGTGGAGAAAACGCCCATAGTCGGTAATGGCCCGGGCAAGAATTCTTTTTTCCCCCACTGTAAAATTAAGCTTTCTTTTTCTCTCAGTCATACTTCCAAACAAACTCACTAGCAGTCACCAAAAATCTGTCACAAATACAAGCACAACCAATCAGACAAGAACACACACAAAGAGAAAAAGAACACCCAAAAATCACACTAGCACTCAGCAAGAAACAGACACAAAAAAATCAGATGAAAAAATAAAACAAGAAAACAAACGCACAGAAATATATCAATCAAACAAACAGTCTCAAACACTTATCAAAATACACTTTCACAAAACTACCAACAAGCACTAGATCACACAGAACACTAATCTGACAACTACAAAACACACCGCAACGAACAACAGAGCAAAAGCACTTGATTCAATGGGAAGGGACACAAAGGGATGTACTTTTGCAATGGAAGGGCGTTTGTGTGTGTCTATTTATGCTGTCTGCGTAGTTCACAACATTGCCCTAGTCCATTTCCAATTTCACTGATTGCGCCGCTCCCGAGTTGTGAGCATGCGCACAACGGAGCTGACATGGTTTCCTTCACGCGCGCATGCGCGAGTCGGCCGGCCCTTCATTTGCATGGGGTCACGGCTCATTTCAATGTAACACGCCCACGTCCCTCCCAATTTGTATTACTCCTCCTTACGCCTCCAGAAAAAACCTTACGCTTGCGCAATCTCTTGCGTAAAAGCTACGTGAATCGCGGGATTACGCGGCTAGATTGCGCAAGTCTAACGGAAAAGTGGTGCGCTACGCCGGACCGATAATGCGCCGATCTACGTGAATCTGGGCCTATAACTTTTGCAAAAACCAATAAATTTACGCTTATTGCAATTTTTTTTTTACTAAAGACATGTGGCTGAATACATTTTGGCCTAAATGTTTGACTAAAATGTAGTTTATTCGATATTTTTTACTTTTTGTTATAAGAAAAATCTTTTTTTTTCCAAATTTACGTTTTATTCCATTTATATCGCAAAAAATAAAAATCGCAGAGGCAATCAAATACCATCAAAAGAAAGCTCTATTTGTGGGAAGAAAAGGACGCAAATTTTGTTTCGGTACAACATTGCACAACCACGCAATTACCAGTTAAATCAGCGCAGTGCCAAATTGTAAAAACACCTTTGGGCATTTAGCAGCATATTGGTCCGGGGGTTAAGTGGTTAAAGAGACGCAGTGCCGAATCGCTCTGGTCTTTGGCCAGCCAAATGGTTTGGGGATGAAGTGGTTAAGAAAGTCATGTGTGCAATTCATACATAGCAACTTCTGAGACCTCTTATGCTATCTCCCAGTATCTGATTATATGATTATGCATAATATCACACAGACACAGTTGTTGGATTAAACATACAGTGTTTGGTCTCATGTAGATGTGGCTGGAAAACCTATTCATTATTCTTTGAATAATGTCCTCCTGTCACTGGTGTGAAAGCATTATGAATACATCGTACATTATTAATGTCTCTTGAAAAAGCATGCCTCCAGCTAACTTAAATGAAAGGCAGTGCAGAGATTGAGTATTGAACGAAGGCTCATTCTCTACCCCATTGGGATTGTGTAAAGGATAAACGTGCCATAACCCCTAGCAACTTGTCATAGATAGGCTCACAGCAGTTCAGGGACTGCAGGGACTTTGTACCCGATGTGCCATTTATCTGCAGCAGACAAGAAGTCTACAACATGCCCAGGTCTGATACTGCTGGGCGAAGCCATGATTTACTTTGCACAGTGACGGCAGGATTTTAAGTAAAACTGTTTTTAATTGTACAACAGATGAACCACTAAATAAATTGTTTTTAAGCTTTCGAGGAGTGTTACTGGATATTTCTCACCATAGTGGCCTATATACACAGAATTATTTATCACAGAATTAATTAAGGCACAGTTCTAATCTGGCATGAATATAATACATTTTAAGGATGCCTATACTTTTGTATCCTTTATTTAATCCTCTCCTCCACCCCAAATTGCCCCGTAATCCCCTCACATCTAATACTCACCTGTCCATGCTTCTAAAAGGTCCACAGCAAAATCTACCTCATAGTTTATTGCTTCTTCTATACATGCTATATGTATAATGTATGTGTAAGGGTAACGCCGTTTACAATATTCCATTCCACCAATCCAAGACAGCTTATCGACACTCCACAATCCAGCAGACAAACACGGCCCATATGGATTCCCCAGAAACTAGGCACACAGCTCTGTTCTCTGGTTCAAAACGGATAGACTTTATTGGGAAACTCAGGCTTCTTATGTACACCAAAAAGCATGCTGCAGTAATCAAAGGCAGAATGACCCACTCCACCCACAACATCATACAATGGGTACTAACGAGCCTCCAATACACATCTTGGGTAGACTTTCTTGCACCGGGTCTAACACAATCCACATGAGCTAATTAGCTACAGCTGACAAGTCAGACATCATGACACCGGCTCTTCTGACCTGAGATACAAAACACATTTATCATCAATAGAAATTCACACAATACAGTGTTAATTAGTATCACACAATGAAAAGGTCTTCAGAAGCCAGACTAAGGTTAGTTTACATGACAGTAGCAGACTTAATTACCACCTTAACAGTCTGTGTTCCCACATGAATGAATCACTCTATTGACCTGTTGGGTTTAGAATCAACAACCTGTAATTAGTTCTTTCAGACATTCTTGAATATATTGTGGATTACAGACCCATGTTAAAACACTCCAACATATGTCCCTTATTTCCTGGCTCAATCTGTGTAAGAGCTTCTGGGTCCCACGGCCCTCCCGTTACAGTATAGATATAATAATATAATATCTTTATAATAAATGAATGTTTTTTTTTTTTATTGCACATGCCCAGAAGATCCAAGGTAGCAGTCCAGGGCTTTCATCTGTTTATGTGGCTCCCCATGGGCCATAGGGTTGCCACCCGTACGGGAATGACCCGGACAGTTCAGGTTTGGACACTTGTGCCTGGGTTTTTGTCATCCCGAAACCCGGACACAGCAGCATAGTGTGTAAACTCACTCCATGCCAGCTCCTGGGGGAAACCAGGGCACAGCAGCATAGTGTGTGAACTTACTTTACATTGGCTCCTGAGGGGGAACCTGGACACAGCAGCATAATGTGTGGACTCACTTAATGCCAGCTCCTGGGGGAAACCCGGACACAGCAGCATAGTGTGTGAACTTGCTTCAAGCCAGCTCCTGTGGGAAACCTGAACACAGCAGCACAGCAGTCAGAGGAGCATTATCCTATCTGCTCCCGCATACTGTGTGTGGGTAATGCACAGTTATGTCCTGTACACACGACCAGGTTTTCCGATGGGAAAACTGCGTGGAGAGCTTTTGGCCAGGAATCCCCGTTGTGTGTATGCTCCCTTGCAGTTTTTCCAATGGGAAAACTGCCAAACCCGCCATTTTCCTGTGGTAAAAATTTAGATGGATCATAAACATGGTCGGGATTCCTGAGGAAAAGCTCTCATGTGAGTTTTCCCGACGAGAAAATCGATCGTCTGTATAGAGGAAAAGTAGAGAGCAGGTTCTCGGTTTTCCCCTAGGGATTTCCGACGGACCTTTTCCTGTTGGGAATCCCGCTCGTGTGTATAAGGGTATAAGGGTACAAGTATTAGGAACAATCAATCCACTTGCATATGAAGTAAAAAAAAAACAGCCCTCATGCCTCGTACACACAATCGGAATATCCGATGGAAAAAGTCAGATGGAATTTTTCATCGGATATTCCAACCGTGTGTATGCCCCATCGGATTTTTTCATCGGAAATTTTGAGGGTGTTAGAAAGAGAAAGAGAAATTCTGTTTGTCTGTATGGAACTCTGACGGAGAAAAAAACATGCATGCTTAGAATAAAGTTGATGCATTCTTGGAAGCATTAAACTTCGGGCCAGATTCAGGTAGAGTTACGCTGGAGTATCAGTGATTCGCCAGCATAACTCACACTTTGAGCCAGCTTATCTGTTTTCTGTAAGCAGAAAACAAGATACGCCGGGATTGAGTTCATATACGAGCGGCGTAATTGTATTTCGCCGTCGTATCGGAACTGCAATTTTAAAATGGGCGCTCGGGGCGTTCCTGCTAATTAACGCCGAGAATATGTTAATCAGCGAGAAACGGCAATTCACGATCGTACGCGGGCCCGAAGCAGTGACTTTCCGATGTTTCCGTAAGCGATATGCGGCGTAAAGAAAAACATGCCCCCTAGGTGGAGTATCCTATGTTAAGTATGGCCGTCGTCATCGCGTCAAATTAAAAAAGTTTAGCGTCGTTTGCGTAAAACGTCCGTGAATGGGGATTGACGTCATTGACGTTCACTGACAGAATTTGGAGCATGCGCACTGACAGTTGACGCATGCGCAGTACGTTCGCCGCGGGATCGCGCCTAGGTTAAATAATACACGCCCCCTACCCGCCCAATTTGAATTCCGCCGGCTCATTTTCGCTACGCCGCCGCAACTTTAGGAGCAAGTGCTATGTGAATAACAGTACTTGCTCCTAAAGTTTCGGCGGAGTAACGTAAATGACAAACGTTACTCCAGAATAAAGATCCGCTCTCCTACCTGAATCTGGCCCTTCATTTTTCTTAGCTAGTCATACATGTTGTATGTCATCGTGTTTTTGACGGTCGGAATTTGGTGTGACATTGTGTATGCAATACAGCTTAAACGAAATTTTGTCGGAAAAACCTGTCAAAGTTTATTCCAACGGAAACTCTGATCGTGTGTACGGGCCATTATTTCCCTATTATTCATATTGTTTAATTACAAACACAACTGCAGTAACGTCTTTTTCTGCCCAATGTTCTGCTTTAGCTCGTTGACCAAGAGGTTGTCACAGAATGTAGATGTATCTGAATTATGGGGCTAACCCTGTAACCCTACTGCTTCATCTCTCCCCGGGGATAGCTAGTGGTGCTTCTCTAGGGGAACACATTTATATACTTCTCATGTATTTGGGTTGGCAGCTCTAAGGATTCAAAGGTATTTGGACGCCTGCCTTTACACGCACATGAACTTTAATGACATCCCAGTCTAAGTCCGTAGGGTTCAATATTGAGTTGGAAAAGGAAAAAAGCTGTGCTGCATCAATAAAAAACAAAATGTGTTGCATAAATATACCAAAATATTGTTTAACTAGTGCATAAATACACCGGTGCAAAATTAAAAAAACTTAGAAATAAATCAAAAGTCTGTGTAGAATAGAGAAAATAATCCCCAAAGTTCAGAGAAGGATGTACAAGACAACAAAAGAAGTCCGAATGGGTGTTGAACAGCTCCAAGGAAATCGTGTGTAACAGACAGATTGATACAGGTTATCCTCCACCACTTATGGTTAAAACTGCTTACCAGAGAGATCAGACCTCTAACGAGATCAACAACACATGGATTCAAATTAAGCCAGCACGAGAAATCCAGGAATCCTGTCACCCTGTTTGTATCACCTTCTCCTTATAGCCAGATTAGCGTTCCTCCAAAAGCATGACCACCCAGAAGGAAAACATTGACATGGCGTAATAACGTCTAAAAAGTTCTTTATTAAAAGTAAAGTACACTCACATTTATGTAGAACAAAAGTTGCGTGTAACTAAAATAGCCGGCCGGCTCTGTCATCCGCTCGTCCTTCCGGATTGACAGCGTGGTACAATTCGTGGTGACGTCAGCACGCCGCTTACCCTACGCCGTTTCGTCACAACAATGACTTCTTCCAGGGGCACGAGCGGCGTGCTGACTCGCCACTCTTTATTCAACAACAAACATCCAAGGACCGCCCAGCTCTGAGGTTTGAAAATCGAGGGCGCGTCCACCATCTTGGATAAGGGATCCCTGCCAGTACTAGGCTGATGAAAACTGGGATAACAAAAAGGGATCTAATAACAGATCTCCAGGTGATAGAACGAAAAAATGTTTAAAAAGAAGGTTGCCGTTTGTGAACCAAACATGCCGCAACCACAAATAAAAAACATATATGTGTTAATTTAAGGACTTAGTTCCCGGGATATAAAACAGATATAATGACATATCAAAGGATGTTTATAAATCAAGATAAAAATAATTATATAGACAAGAGGTCACATAAAAGTGTGCATAATCACACATAGGTTGCAAGCTAGATAAATAGCATATATAGCAACATTTATTAGTTGGAAAAATATGTATGTTGTGGTACATGCGCATAACCATACGCAAATACTGTGGCAGAACAGCAACAAATTATTCCATACAAAACAATAAAATATTGTATAAAAAATATATATCAATATGTATATATAAAAAAGGGATTATAATATTCTAAGGAGATTGTTTGGTGAAAAATAATTTTATATGCGTGAGTAGGATGAAAAATGACAAAAAAAAAGGGGGGGAACCCAGATTAGCCAAAATTCAGAGCCAGTTCACAGATATCAAAATATTACATATATGACTAACCATTGTCAATAAAAGCATTTACGTCTGTGTCTACATTGAGTCCATATGGAATGTAGGTATCGGATCCGTTTAATAAAGAACTTTTTAGACGTTATTACGCCATGTCAATGTTTTCCTTCTGGGTGGTCATGCTTTTGGAGGAACGCTAATCTGGCTATAAGGAGAAGGTGATACAAACAGGGTGACAGGATTCCTGGATTTCTCGTGCTGGCTTAATTTGAATCCATGTGTTGTTGATCTCGTTAGAGGTCTGATCTTTCTGGTAAGCAGTTTTAACCATAAGTGGTGGAGGATAACCTGTATCAATCTGGCTGTTACACACAATTTCCTTGGAGCTGTTCAACACCCATTCGGACTTCTTTTGTTGTCTTGTACATCCTTCTCTGAACTTTGGGGATTATTTTCTCTATTCTACACGGACTTTTGATTTATTTCTAAGTTTTTTGAATTTTGCACCAGTGTATTTATGCACTAGTTAAACAATATTTTGGTATATTTATGCAACACATTTTGTTTTTTATTGATGCAGCGCAGCTTTTTTCCTTTTCCATATTGCTCTATGTTTATATCTGACATATTAGCTGCAGCAGCATCTATTCATTATTTATTTAATTTCACAGCTTATTAATATAGACCTGCGCAGTATTTTTCCAAATTTTCAATATTGAGTTGGCTGATCCTTTGCAGCTATAACCACTTCAACTTTTCTGGGGAAGCTGTCCACAAGGTTTAGAAGTGTGCCTATGGGAATGTTTAACCATTTTTCCAGAAGCGCATTTGTGAGGTCAGGCATTGAAGTAAACAAGAAGGCCTGACTCACAGTCTCCACTCCTACAATTTTTCTCAAAGATGTTTGTAACGGCTACCCAAGTAGGGAGAGGGTATCAGCCGTTGGAGACGTCCTTTCCCCTGGCAAGTTGCTATATAAGTAAGTCCGGTATAAGCTCATCCACGAGATCCAGAGGGAAAGTCAGGTCCAGTTGTAAGACGCACAGTATAAATATCCCATCGCATGCCCTTTCAAAAACGAGACAGGCTACGTTTTGAAGGGTCAAGTAGACTAACTTTAATGGTACATTTCTTGGTTTATATCTAGTTACAAACTTGTGAATAATCAAGGAACACTGGAACTCTCCGCCCCCTCCCTCCACAGGGGGGCCCCAAGTTAGACACTCTGGCATCAGGCCAAAGAAGCCACATGCCTTTCCCAAATAGACTTCAATCAACCCCCAGAACAATACTCAATCACTTAAGGATAAACACAGGTCTTTCACACACACAATAGATCAATTAACCTTTGGGATAGACAGGTGCATTAGCATACCTAATCTACATCTAGACAGACAGAGGACATTTACACTTCATAATATCCCACTGCATGATTTATTATAGATGTACGGGCAAAATACATAGTTCTGTTACAATGTTCTGTTAGATTGAGGTCAGGACTCTGTGCAGGCCAGTAAAGTTTTTATACCCAAAAACTTGCTCATTCATGTCTTTATGGACCTTGTTTTGTGCACTGGTGCACAGTCATGTTGGAACAGGAAAGGGGTCATCTCCAAACTGTTCCCACAAAGTTCGGAGCATGAAATTGTCCAAAATGTTTTGGTATGCTGATGCCTTAAAAGAGTTGTAAAGGATTTTTTAAATAACAAACATGTTATACTTACCTCCACTGTGCAGGTTGTTTTGCACACAGTGGCCCGATCCTGGTCTTCTGGGGTCCCTTGGTGGCTGTCGCGGCTCCTCCCTGCAATAACTACACACAGACATGTGAGCAAGTTTGCATGATTTGTAGCTGTTGCGGGCGCGCTCCCGTAATACATCGGGAGCCATAGCCGCTGCTGTATCACTGGGCCCGCCCCCCCGGCGCGCCGCGTCATTGGATTTGATTGACAGTAGTGCCAGCTCCATTAAGGTAAAACATTTTTTACATTTACAACCCCTTTAAGAGTTCCCTTCACTGAAACTAAAGGGCCAACCCCACACCATAATCTCCACCAAATGATTTGGATCAGTCCTGACTAGGGATGAGCTCCGGTGTGTTCGCACAGTCCACATGCAGAGCCCGCCAGGAAGTCTGCACGGCGCTGCGCTAATCACAAGCAGGGAGACATTGTCCCAAAAATCGGCTGCAGAGATCCGAAAATGCCGGAGCTCATCCCTAGTCCTGACATTAACCCGATGGAACAGATTTGGGATAAATAGTAGAGTGGAGACTGGCCTTCTTGTTCAAATCAGTGCCTGACCTCACAAATGCGCTTCTGGAAAAATGGTTAAACATTCCCATAGACACACTTCTAAACCTTGTGGACAGCTTTCCCAAAAGAGTTGAAGCTGTTATAGCATTATAGAGTGGACCAACTCAATATTAAAACCTACGGACTAAGACTGGGATGCCATTAAAGTTCATGGGCCAGATTCAGGTAGATAGGTGCATATTTGTGCCGGCGTAGCGCAGCGCATATACGTTCCGCCAACGCAAACTAGTGAGGCAAGTACAGTATTCACCAAGCACTTGCTCGTAACTTTGCGCTGGCGTAACGTAAATGTGAAGGCGCAGGCCGACTTAAGTCGGAGTGGGTGTGACCTTATGTAAATAATGGCCTGAGCCCGGCGCAGAGACTTACACCCGGCGTATAATCCACGGAGCATGCGCAGTGTCGTTGACGTATGAGCGCTTCACTGTGTGCATGCTCACAACTACGCCGGTCCAACTTCCTGGGATACGCCGGCGTACCGTCTTACACTGAGCGCATTAATACGCCCAGACATGCACCCGTCCGGCGCAAAAGTACTTCCGGCTCTCCCCCCCCCCTGAGCATTGTACTTTTGCTTGGTGATGGCTACAAGCTTTCCCCGCAGGCAGAGGAGGAAGAAAAATTTTAACCAGCAGGAGCTGACAGCCCTCATCTCTGCCATGGAGAGGTATGACACCTTCCTCCAAGGTGCCCAAAGTCGCCAGACCAGCCAGGACAGGAAACAGGCCACCCTGGAGACCATTGCTGCCCAAATCAACAGCTTTGGTTATGAGACCCGGACAGCCAATGATATTAACAAAAAAATAAATGATGTCAGGCGCAAGGAAGAAGCTGGCCGCCATCAGGAGGCACCAGAGGGGCACGGGGGGTGGACCCCCATGTGCGGTGAGCTTGACCCCGGAGGAGGAGGTGGTCGCCCCGTGTCTGGAGAGGGATCAGTTGGAGAGCGTGGAGGGATTTGATTCCGTGGATGAAGCCTTGAGGAAAGGTAAGTGGTTTTTATCCCCTATTTGGTATGTAGCATGTGAGGGGGGGGGGGTGGAAGGGGACATGTGCCAAGTGTGTGGGTCCACCAACATGTGTATGCTTTGTGTCATCCACAGATGTGCTTGAGGGAGCTGGGCCATCATCTTCCGGTGGCTATCCCACACCCTCCCCCCAACTGCATCCTGAGCCAGACCCCCTGGGTAGAGAAGACGCACACCTCTCCTGTTGAGGTGGTTGAGGAGGAGCCGGTTGTGTCGGACCAGGAGGTCTTTCTTTTTTTGGAGGAGTCTTCCCCTTCTGCCGGGCCCTCTCGCATCTCCTCCCCCATCAGGGGAACCCCCTCAGGCTCCTCCCCTATCAGGGGAAGCCCCTAAAGGGCGTCTCCTTACCCGGTGTCCAACCATCTCCTGGCCCCAGGAAGGCGACACGTCAGGCCTTGTACACACGGCTGAATATATCCGCTGTGAACGGTCCCCGGAACGTTTACAGCGTATATTTACGCCGGGGTGTTTTGATCCGATGGCTGTACACACCATCGGATCAAATTCCCCGCCGGCGAACAGCGCGGTGACGCGGCGGTGACGTTGACGCCGCCACGTCACCGCACCAGGAAGTAAACACTTCCGCGCGCATGCGTCGGATCCATTCACAGGATACGACGCATGTGCGGCAAGATATGTCCGCTGGTTTGCCGTACTAACCAGCGGACATATCTGACGGCCAGCTATCCGGCGGAATTATTTCAAAGCATGCTTTGAAATTTTTCCGCCGGATGAATCCGGCAAAAAGCGTCCGTTTGCCCCTACAGACGAGGGGATTTTTCGGCTGAAATGGTCCGTCGGACCATGTTCAGCGGAAATATCCCCTCGTGTGTACAAGGCCTAAGACCAGGGAGGTGTCTGATGTGGTCCATGATCAGATGGCAAGGGACCAGGCCCGGCAGACCCAGCATATTGGGGAACAAGTCGGGCACCTGGACCGGGTGGCTGCCAACCTGGCCTCTGTGGCCCAGATGACAGAGGCAGTGCAGTAGTCACCAGCCTGGGGGAGGTGCAGGCAGTTGTTCACACCCTTACTGCGGCCGTCCAGGCGAACACAGCTGCCATCCGGGATCAGGGGAGGCAGAGGCAGCGTGATCGGCATATCTCCCTCATTTGTATATTCGAATAGGAAATCAATGGGTGCGCCAGATGTGTCCAGCGTAAATATGCGCCTACGATACGTAGGGAAGTTAGGTTTGTCGGAGGAAGCCTATTTTCAGGCGTATCTAGTTTGGTGGGTACGGTGCATAGATACGACGGCCCATCTTTACACTTACGCGGCGCATATCGACATACGTCGGCGCCACCGGCTAAATTTCTCAGTGTGCATTGCTCCAAATGACGCCGCAAGTAAATATGCGCCTACGATACGCCGGCGTAGGAAAGTTAGGTTGGTCGGAGGAAGCCTATTTTCAGGCGTATCTAGTTTGGTGGGTACGGTGCATAGATACGACGGCCCATCTTTACACTTACGCGGCGCATATCGACATATGTCGGCGCCACCGGCTAAATTTCCCAGTGTGTATTGCTCCAAATGACGTCGCAAGGACGTCATTGGTTTTGACGTTAACGCAAATTACCTATTCACGTATTCGCGAATGACTTACGCAAATAACGTAAAAAATTAAAAACTCGACGCGGGAACGACGGCCCTACTTAACATAGGATACGCCGCACTTACCCCTCATATAGCAGGGGTAACTATCCGCCGGAAAAAGCTGAACGCAAACTACATAAAAAAAAAGCAACGGCCGGGCGTTCGTTTCTGAATCGGCCGATCTCCTCATTTGCATATTTGTCGCGTATACAAATGGAAGCGCCACCTAGTAGCCAGCGGGAGATTGCAGCCTAAGGTCCGATGGTGTAAATCACTTACACCTGTCGGATCTAAGGGAGATCTATGCGGAACCTGATTCGATGAATCAGCCGCATAGATCCGACCGTCGGATCTCAGAGATACGCCGTCGTATCTCTATATGAATCTACCCCACTGTGCCAGATTCTCGTATGGAGAACTTGGAGCGGGGGCGTAGCGTATCGTATTTATGCTACACCGCCACAACTTTGGACGCAAGTGCAGTATTCTCAAAGCATTTGCGTCCTAAGTTACGGCGGCGTAGCGCAAATGGGCCGGCGTAAGCCCGGGTAATTCAAAGTAGGCTTGGAGTGGGCGTGTTTCATGGTAATCAACCATGACCCCACGTCATGTGGACGTATCCCAGTGTGCATGCTCAAAATTACGCCGCAAATACTCATTGGTTTCGACGTGAACGTAACTTGCGCAAAGCCCTATTCGCAAATGTTTTACGCAAACGACGTAAACGACGGTGTCCCGACGTCTATACTTAACATTACGTACGCCTCATATAGCAGGGGTAACTTTACGCCAGACTTACGCTTACGCAAACAACGTAAAAATAATGCGCCAGGCGCAAGTACGTTTGTGAATCGGCATTTCAAGCTGATTTGCATATTCGACGCGTAAAACGACCAAAGCGCCACCTACAGAAACAAAACAAGAAAACAAATACGCCGGCGCATCCTAGAAGTTACGCGGCGTATCTCGAGATACGCCAACGTAACTTCTTTAAGAATATGGCCCACTGACTTTCACCCAGATTGACCACAGTGTTGTGATTGTAGTAGGGAGACAAGATTGTAAATTTCTTTATGGAAGGGGTGATGTGAAGTGTATTATGTGGCTCTGCAGGGACTCTCAAAAGACAGAATAGGCCAGAGCCAAGTTCAAGTTTTACATGAAATGTTGAGATTGTCGTATGACGTTAGCTTCTTATCTGCAGATTGTTTCTAATTATTTATTATATGCTTCAAATGATTATTTGTTATGCGTTTAAATAAAAAGGACAACTGGGCTTTTATCTACAATGTTAGGGAATAGAAAACGGGACAAAACAGCTTGAGTCAATCTGATTAATAGGTCAGCCCGGGTGATAATGAAATATAGGCTTTTGCAAACTGCTTATTTCTAATGAATGTATTTGAACACAGCTGGAGACTGCTAACTGCAACAAGGCTACAAAAGAAACCATCAAGCAGACCTATTATCCATGCAGGACAAACAGGCTAGAGAAAGGCTAATACAGTGACAAATCTTTCACTTAGAATGGTAGACAGTAGCAAAGTTGTCCCTCCTCTACTTCACTGCAGGCCTGGTGGGAATTTTCTCAGATTTTCTTTCAAGTTGGAAGAGCCACAGGAACAGAAAAGGATAAAAAACGCCAGGAGGAAGTGAGCGTGCAAAATACTAGGGAGAATAGAAGTAGAATTTTCTAGATGCCAAGGGAAGGTTAGACACAGGCACAAGCCAGGGACAATGCCAGGGAAGATAGGGCACAAAAACAATAGATGTCAAGTGAAATTCAGGCAAAAGACATTTAATGCCATGGAGAAGACCAGCATAAAGCCATTGTATAACTTGGTGAATAGAGACCCAAAACTGTCAAATGTCATGGGAAATTCAAGCACAGGTCCCCTAGATGCCAGAGAGATTGCAAGAACAAAACGACTAGATGCAGGGTGGATGTAGGTACAAAAAGTATTAGATGCCAAGCAGAATTCACCCAAAATACATTAGATGCCAAGGAGTAGGGATGAGCTCCGCGTTCGAAAGGGAACGTATGTTGGACTCGAACATTGTCTGTTCGTACGTTCGACGAATTTCGAACAAAACGGGTCGTTCGCGCCAAATTCGAGTGACGCGCGTCCGCCCATAATTCACTGCGTCATTGCGCACTGATGATTGGTCAAGCATGCACCATGACCCTACATGCTTGGCCAATTACAACGCGCAAAAAACTAAGAACAATAATTGGCCAAAGCCAGGGTGGCTTTGGCCAATTATGGCTCAGGGGGTTTAGTACACGCCCCACACTATAAAAGGCAGCCTCGTGTAATGTGTTCTGGCTTTGTTAAAGAGAAGATCAGTCAGACAGTTAGAGAGAGAGAGATAGATAGAGACACAGTGGGCCAGATTCTCAAAAGAGATACGATGGTGTATCTCCAGATACACCGTCGTATCTCTGTTTTTGTCCCCGGGTATCTATGCGTCTGATTCCTAGAATCATTTACGCATAGATACGGCGTAGATCCGACTGGCGTAAGTCACTTACACCGTCGGATCTTAGATGTAATTCTATGCTGGCCGCTAGGTGGCGTTCCTGTTGACTTCAGGGTTGAATATGCAAATGAGCCTGATACGCCGATTCCCAAACGTTTTTGCGCCGCTTCGCAGTAGTTTATGTCGTTTCCGTAAGCGTAAGGTTACCCCTGCTATATGAGGGGTAACCTTACGTCAGTCCGCCATATGCCATGTTAAGTATGGACTCGGGACAGCGTCGTGTTTTTCCGTTGTTTACGTAGTTTACGTAACTCGTTCGCGAATGGGCCTGTACGTTAATTACGTTGCCGTCGTAATCAATGTATTTGCGGCATACTATGGAGCATGCGCAGTGGCCTACATTTACGGCCGGCGCATGCGCAGTTCGTTCGGCACGGGGGCGCGCTTAATTTAAATACAAGCTGTCCCCTTTGAATTACGCGGCCTTACGCCGGGCCATTTACACTACGCCGCCGCTTGGAGAATACGGCACTTGCTCCTGTAAGTTGCGGCGGCGTAGTGTAAATAGCTTACGCGACGCCGCCGCAGGATCTACGAGAATCTGTCCCAGTGTCTTTTCTAATAGATAGATAGATAGATAGATAGATAGATAGATAGATAGATAGATAGAGCAGGAAGGCTAGTCAGTTTAGTTAAATTTACAGTGTGTAGAGAATATATATACTGTACATCCCTAGGAGTTGTACATATATTTATACACTGTATAGCGCATTTGTTGTAACTGCACGTGTGTTGTTTAATAGCACCTAAACCCATTAGCTGTTACTGCACGTGTGCTGTTTAATAGCACCTAAACGCATTAGCTGTTATTGCACGTTTGCTGTTTAACCTCCCTGGCGTTATGATTCTGTCTGGAATTTTGTACCAAAAGCGTTGCAATTGTTTTGCAAGGAAATGTGGTGTTATGTATTATAGGCCTGCAATTCTTAGTAAGTACTTACTTAAATCTATCTAAACAAGAGTCTAATAGGCATCCCGGGTATGATTTTTTTTTTTTTTTTTTATTAAAAATTATAATATAATAAATAATTATAAAAAATTATAATAAATAATAATATAATTATAGTAAAAATTATTCAATAATGTAATCAAATCAAAATCACTGAAATTTGCTCAGTTGCAGAATTTTTGCTGTCATTATTTTTTTTTTTATGACGAATTTCCCCACAAATCGCTATCGCTAAATTCTGCAAGTGATTATAATTTATTATCGCTGTTTTTTAGCTGCTCTAAAACAATTTTTGCCATAAAGGGACACTTTTGGTTGCTATGGGCAATCTACAGTTTGCAGGGAGAAAGAAAAGTTTTTATTATATAAAAGAACATGTAGGGCACTGGGCAGACCACTAGGGACATGGGGGGTGTGTATTTTTTACATACAGTACTGTAATCTATAAGATTACATTGTACTGTATGTATAGTGTTTGTTTACATTTTTGAATTTGGCGCCGTTCTCCGTCCCCGTGCGTCGTAACGTCGCAGGGAACGGAGCTCGGCGGCACACGGGGACGCTGTGTGAATCGAGCTAGCACCCGCTCGCTCACACAGCGGGGATGCATCGCTGGATCCACGGAGAAGGTAAGTAAACTCTCTCTGGATTCTGCGAGGCGAGCCCGTGTCTGACACGGGATCAACAATAGTAGCAGCAAATTTTTACCCCGTGTCAGACACGGGAAAAACGCCAGGGAGGTTAATAGCACCTAAACGCACTTGGTGTAACTGCACCTTTGCTGTTTGATAGCACCTAAATGCATTAGCTGTTACTGCACGTTTGCTGTTTAATAGCACCTAAATGCAGTTGTTGTAACTGCACGTTTGCTGTTTGATAGCACCTAAACGCAGTTGGTGTAACTGCACCATTGCTGTTTGATAGCACCTAAACGCATTAGCTGTCACATGTCACATGTCGCATGTCACTGTCGTCATGTCGTCAGCGCCCCCCGCTTCTCATTTTTAATGTGCCATGCCATTTTGCTTAGGGCCCCAAGTAATGACCTGGGGGGAGTGGTGGCGCAGAAACTCATGCTATTTTTTTCAATGATGTGTATCCATATTGCAGGGACCAAACATTACATTAAAGCCGCAAGCAGTATTAAAGTTATTTTTTCTTATAGTAATCTCATGTTGTGCAGGGACATTTATAAACACGTGCCACTACTATAGACACCGAGCAGGTATGATATTTAAAAGGATTTTTCATTTTTTTTCCCACTTTAAGCATCATTAAAATCGCTGCTCCAGAAAAAACGACAGTTTTTAAAACTTTTTTTTTCCATTGATACATGTTCCCTGGGGCAAGACCCAGGTTCTGAAAGACATTTTCCAACATTAAATTGAATATTGGTCTTTAAAATGATCGTTTTTGAATTTGAACGTTCGAGTCCCATAGACTTTAATGGGGTTCTAAATGTTTGCGCGAACCCGCGGTCTGTTCGAACGTTCTGGTGCGAATCGAACGCAGTATGTTCGGCTCATCCCTACCAAGGAGTAGGGATGAGCTCTGCGTTTGATTCGAACGTATGTTCGACTCGAACATTGTCTGTTCGTACGTTCGACGAAATTCAAACAAAACGGGTCGTTGGTGCCAAATTCGAGTGACGTGCAAAGGCCCATAATTCACTGCGGCATTGCGCGCTGATGATTGGCCAAACATGCACTATGACCCTGCATGCTTGGCCAATCATAGTTCGCAAAAAACAGAGAGCCATAATTGGCCAAAGCCTGGGTGGCTTTGGCAATTATGGCTCAGGGCTTTAGCACACGCCCCACACTATATAAGGCCGCCTGCTGGGCAGCCTTGTGTAGTGTGTTCCAGCCCTGAACAGAGATCAGTCAGAGAGACAGAGAGATTGGGGTAGATTCATGTAGAGATACGACGGGGTATCTACTGATACCCCGTCGTATCTCTGAGATTCGACGCTTGGATCTATGCGGCTGATTCATCGAATCAGGTTCCGCATAGATCTCCCTTAGGCTGCAATCTCCCGCTGGCTGCTAGGTGGCGCTTCCGTTTGTATATGCGACGAATATGCAAATGTGGAGAACCGCCGATTCAGAAACGAACGCCCGGCCGTCGCTTTTTTTTACGTCGTTTGCGTTCGGCTTTTTCCGGCGGATAGTTACCCCTGCTATATGAGGGGTAAGTGCGGCGTATCCTATGTTAAGTATGGCCGTCGTTCCCGCGTCGAGTTTTGAATTTTCTACGTCGTTTACGTAAGTCGTAAGCGAATACGGCCATACGCAATTTGCGTTAACGTCAAAACCAATGACGTCCTTGCGACGTCATTTGGAGCAATGCATGCTGGGAAATTTGAATTCCGACGGGGGATTTACGATCCGCCGGCTCCACTTTAGAGGCAAGTGCATTGTGAATACAGCACTTGCCTCAAAAAGAAGATAGATTACGCGGATCAAAAGATCCGCTGATCTATGTGAATCTACCCCATTGGGCCAGATTCACGAACACTTGCGCTGGAGTATTTGGATATGCGCCGCGTAACTGTGCTGATGCGCCGACGTTTCTATGTGCCCGTACCCACCAAACTAGATGCGCCCAATAACGGCTCATTTGCGACCGGCGGAACGTTCCGACGCCAGAGTATCGTCAGCGTTTATTTTCGCTGGGCGCATCAGTCGCGCCCATTGATTTCCCCTGCAAATATGCAAATGAGGGATTTTTCACAATTCA
This sequence comes from Rana kukunoris, assembly GCA_029574335.1. Taxonomy (NCBI): domain Eukaryota; kingdom Metazoa; phylum Chordata; class Amphibia; order Anura; family Ranidae; genus Rana; species Rana kukunoris. Next base: position 68,247,315 of record CM056052.1, on the reverse strand, counting down.
CGAACGGATTAGCACCATACGCTGGCTACATGCGCCGCGCGTATCTGATCCGTCCGGCGCAAAGTTATTTCTACAAAAGGCTGCTTTATCTTTACTCCAGACGGTCACAGGTCAGCAGGAGAGCAGCTACAGCAGCGTTACCGACGATAGGAGCTAGCTGAGCACCCCCACTTGCAAGGACAACACCTCTGTGTGCCAACATGCCAGGGGCACTCGTGGTCCTAGAACTACTGATGGGTCCCCTGGAACCAAGAAGGCGGGCACGTGAGAGGATATACCGCACACGTATGAACCTCTTTGGCATGGGGGATGAGGAGGTGTATCGCCTATTCAGATTCAGCCCAGATGCAATACTTGAACTAACCACAACCCTGCAGGATGACATCACCAGCCCAACACACCGATCACAAGCAGTGCAGCCACTGGTGAAGGTCCTGGCAACACTCCATTTCCTTGCAAGTGGATCATTCCAGCGTACAAGTGGAGTGGTGGCTGGGATGTCACAGTCCACCATAAGCAGATGTGTGCACCAGGTTGTCCCTGCAATCCTCAGACGCATGTCCAACCAGTTCATCAGACCCACCACTGAGGAGCTGCGGCAGAAGGCAATGACAGATTTCTACAACATTGCCAGATTCCCACGCACTGTGGGGGCCATTGATTGCACACATGTGGCCCTACAGCCCCCCAGTGCCACAGAGCACATATACCGCAATCGGAAGCATTGGCACTCCATCAACGTACAGGTGATAGCTGATGCCCAACGCCTCATATGGCACGTCCGTGCCAAACATCCCGGGTCCAGCCACGACAGTTTCATATACCGTCAGAGCCCCATCCCAGCAGAATTTAACCAGAACATGTATGGGGACAGCTGGCTGGTTGGTGAGTGACAAGGGAGTCAGGCATGACTATCCCCTCCCGTGATGCACAACAGAAATCGCACATGCATGACTAACATTCTCCTGTCTTTTACCTTACAGGTGACTCTGCATATGCATTGGGACCCCATCTAATGACTCCTTTCCGGAACCCCCAAACCAGAGGAGAGAGAAAATACAATGAAGCACACATCAAAACCTGTGCAGTGGTGGAGCAAACATTTGGGCTCCTGAAGTCCCGTTTCCGATGCTTGGATAAGTCTGGGGGGGGCCCTCTTGTATTCCCCTACCTTTGTGTGTCAGATCATCGGTGCATGTTGCATACTACATAACTTTGCTATGAAAAAAGGCCTGCATATTGACATACGTGATGACCTGACCCCCGACCCACACAGTCCCCACCTGCCAGAGGACACCCAGTCTGCTGATGGAAGAGCAGTCAGGAGGGTCCTCGCCGAAGGCATCTTTGGACACTAAACCAAAACATTAATCACACAGACAGTGCACGCGTGTACACCACTGATGTCCCTAGATCACACACACCACATGCACATCGCATTGGATTAGCCCAAGTCCAGCATGTAGGAGTTGGGAGCAGTAACGCCAGCGTCAAGGCCCCAATGATGTCACTGTCCATTCACACACCTTTCACACATCATTCATTCAGCCGTGGGGTTCACTTCACCACCACGGCCGAGGGTGACACCCCTTACTTTCAGGAGTGCCACCCTCTCACATTCACACACCATTCACACTGTCCCCTGCACTCCTGACCGTGTGCAGTACAAAAAGAAATTAGAAATATCATATCCTGATCATTAAAAGAAAAATAATCTCATAACCTGAGAAAAATAAAAAATAAACTCATGACCTGAGTATGTCAAAAACAATAATATAAAACCAGAAAAAATAAAAGGCCTCATCGGGGATGCCGGGGGCTTCTTCTGGGGGCCCCTCTCTGGCTCCGCAGCTGCCTGGATGGAGTGGGTGGGGGTGGGGGGGCATCTGGAGGTGGCTGATCCCCAGGTGGGCCACTCCTGGCAGGTGTGGCCTGCGTGCCCTCCAAGGCCCTGGCTATCCGTCCAAGGTATGTGTTCGTCTGGGCCTGCATCCGGAGCTGACGGGTCACCTGGTAATGCTGGGCCCGCCGACTCAGCCTCCCCTGCTCCCGGATGGCAGCACTGTTCCCATGGATGGCAGCAGTGTTGGCCTGGACGGCTGCAGTAAGGTGCTGGATATCCCCCTGCACCTCCCCCAAAGTGGTGACCACTGCAGCGCAATTAGAGCTGACATCCTGCACTGCGTTGCTGAGGTTGGCAACGGAGCCCAGGCTGTCAGCCACTTTCTCCAAGTGCACCGCTATGGCCCCCATCTGTTCCGTCTGCCTGGCGTGATCCCTCGCCAACTGGTCCTGGACACCATCAGACACCCCCCTGGTCTTCTGGGTCGCCTTCCTGGGGCCAGAAGATGGATGTCCTCGGGTGGAAGGAGTCGCCCTTGAGGGGCTTCCAAGGATGGGGGAGGGGACGACAGACGGGCCAGGAGAAGGGGAGGAGACAGACAAAACCAAAGAAAAGTCCTGCTCTGCCACAGCAGGATCCTCCACAACCACCTCGGCAGGTGTGGTGTGGCCACTCTCCTCCTCCACAACCTCTTCACCACCCAGTGGCTCGGGCACATGATGGCGTGGGGGGGATGGGGTGGAATGCAGGCTGACAGATGATGGCCCAGCTCCGTCATCTGTGGATGACACAAAGCAGACACATGTTGGTGGTCCCACACACTTGGCACATGTCCCCCCCCCCCCCAAATGCAAAACAACAAATAGGGGATTATAAAACACTTACCTGTCCTTGTGCCTTCCTCCACGGAGTCATAGCCTGCGACCCCCTCCACCTGCTCCCTCTCCAGGCAGCGAGCAACCACCTCCTCCTCTGCGGTCAGGGTGACAGGACATGGGGGACCACCACCTGTGCCCCTCTCATACCTCCTGATGGAGGCCACCTTGTCCCTCACCTTGCGCCGCAGGTCATTTATTTTCTTTTGTATGTCCCCAGCAGTCCGGGTGGAGTAGCCCAGGACATTGACCCTGGCAGCAATGGACTCCAGGATGCCCTGCTTCCTCTCCCGGCTGGTCTTCCGGCTTTTTTTGCCATGGAGAAATTCATTCTCCGTCTCCATAGCCGAGATAATCACTGAGACCTCCTGGGTATTAAAGTTGAGGTTCCTCCTCTCTCTGGGGGTAGCGGGAGCAGCCATTACAGTGCAAAAGTATCTTCCCTGGGGTGGGGGGAAACGGAACTACTTTTGCGCCGGAATGGCGTTTCCGCCAGCGCTTTTAAGCGCCCAGCGGAACGCATTGCGCTGACGTTTCCCAGGAAGTGGTGCCGACGGAAGTTGTGAGCATGCGCACAAGGGGGCGAGTGGAGCCGCACTCACTGCGCATGCTCCGTGGATGATGCGCTGAACGTAAGCCTCTGCGCCGGGCTCCGCCCATCATTTACATATGATCACACCCACTTCCACTTGCGTCGGGTTACGCCAGCGCATTATCGTTACTCTGGCGCAAGTTTACGCGCAACTGCTATGTGAATTACAGGACTTGCGCTGAAAGGGTCTTCAGAGTAACGTAAATGAGAAGCGTTACTCCAGAGGAAAGATACTCTCATCTACCTGAATCTGGCCCATTGTCTTTTTATATAGCTAGATAGAGCAGGCAGGCTAGTCAGTTTAGCTTAATTTACAGTGTGTAGAGGATATGTATACATCCTAGGAGTTGTACCTATATTTTTACACTGTATAGCTTAGCTAGATCAGCTATTTCTATTTGTCAGGCAGTAGATTGTGCTAGCTGCAGTGTTCTAACGTGTTGTATTGCCGGTGTGCTGTGTAGTAGTACCTAAACCTACTTGGTGTTACTGCACTTGTCCAGTTTAATAGCACCTAAACCTAGTTGCTGTTACCGCACTTGTGCTGTGTAGTAGCACCTAAAACTGCACTTGTGCAGTTTAATAGCACCTAAACCTAGTTGCTGTTACCGCACTTGTGCTGTGTAGTAGCACCTAAACCTACTGCACTTATCTAGTTTAATAGCACCTAAACATAATTGCTGTTACCGCACTTGTGCTGTGTAGTAGCACCTAAACCTACTCAGTGTTACTGTACTTGTCCAGTTTAATAGCACTTAAACCTAGTTGCTGTTACCGCACTTGTGCTGTGTAGTAGCACCTAAACCTACTCGGTGTTACTGCACTTGTCCAGTTTAATAGCACCTAAACCTAGTTTCTTTTATCGCACTTGTGCTGTGTAGTAGCACCTAAACCTACTGCACTTGTCCAGTTTAATAGCACCTAAACCTAGTTGCTGTTACCGCACTTGTGCTGTGTGGTAGCACCTAAACCTACTCGGTGTTAATGCACTTGTCCAGTTTAATAGCACCTAAACCAAGTTGCTGTTACCGCACTTGTGCTGTGTAGTAGCACCTAAACCTACTTGGTGTTAATGCACTTGTCCAGTTTAATAGCACCTAAACCTAGTTGCTGTTACCACACTTGTGCTGTGTAGTAGAACCTAAACCTACTCAGTGTTACTGTACTTGTCCAATTTAATAGCACCTAAACCTAATTGCTGTTACCACACTTGTGCTGTGTAGTAGCACCTAAACTTACTCGGTGTTACTGTACTTGTCCAGTTTAATAGCACTTAAACCTAGTTGCTGTTACCACACTTGTGCTGTGTAGTAGCACCTAAACCTACTTGGTGTTACGGTACTTGTCCAGTTTAATAGCACTTAAACCTAGTTGCTGTTACCGCTTTTGTGCTGTGTAGTAGCACCTGAACCTACTCGGTGTTAGTGCACTTGTCCAGTTTAATAGCACCTAAACCTAGTTGCTGTTATCGCACTTGTCCGGTGTAGTAGCACCTAAACCTACTGCACTTGTCCAGTTTAACAGCACCTAAACCTAGTTGCTGTTACCACACTGGTGCTGTGCAGTAGCACCTAAACCTACTCGGTGTTACTGTACTTGTCCAGTTTGATAGCACCTAAACCTACTCTCCATCGTCCTCCCACGGTCTCTGAATGCCTGCTTCTGCTCCTCTCCCTCTCGCAGGCATTCAGGTACTGCGGGAAGAAGATGGAGAGAATTATTCTTCTATATGCAGCCACCCCACCGCTTCTCCTAATCTGCTTATCTCTGCTGCCCCCACAGTGCTCTCTACACCCCCACAGTTCTATCTAGCCCCCCCAGTGCTCTCCACCTCCACCATGCTCTCCGCTGCCCCCTGTGCCCTCCACTTCTCCCTCAGTGCTATCCAACCCCCCCTGTGCTCTTCTCCTCTCTCCTGTGCTCTCCACCTCTCCCCTTGTGCTTTTTACCTCCCCCTGTGCTCTCCACCTCCCTACATGCTCTACGGCCTCCCCCTGTGCCCTCCGCCTCTCCCCCTGTGCCCTCCGCCTCTCCCCCTGTGCTCTCCGCCTCCCCCCATGCTCTACGCTGCCCCCTGTGTCCTCTGCCTCTCCCCCTGTGCTCTTTTCAATTGCCCTAAATCTCTCCAGCCCCCGCAGTGCTCTCTATTCGCCCCAGCGCTCTCCAGCCCCCCTCTTCACACCTCTCTCCTGTGCTCTACACCTCCCCACATGCTCTACGCTGCCCCTTATGCCCTCCATCTCTCCCCCTGTGCTCTCCACCTCCCTAATGCTCTACGCTGCCCCCCTGTGCCCTCTGCATCTCCCTCAGTGCTCTCTAGGCCCCCCAGTGCTCTCCACCTCCCCCCGTGCTCTCCACCTCCCCCATGCTCTACGCTGCCCTACGCCTCTCCCCCAGTACTCTCCAGCCCCCCATTGATCTTCACCTACCCCCTGTCCTCTTCACCTCCTCCCATGCTCCTTGCTGCCACCCCTGTGCCCTTCGCCATCCCCCAGGGATCTCCACCTCCCCCAGTGCTCTACAGCCCCCCATGATCTCCGCCTCCCATCTGTGCTCTCCGCCCCCGTGCTTCCCCCTGTGCTCTCCAGACCCCCATGCTCTCCAGCCCCATTGTGCTCTCCTCTTCCTCCCTGTGTTCTCTGCCTCCCCGTGCTCTCACACCACCCCATGTTCTCAAGGTTCTTCCCTGTGCTCTCTGCTCCCCCTGCTCTTTCCCTGTCCCCTCGCCCCTGCACCTTTGCATGGTTTCCCTCTCCCCTCTCCCAGGGGATCCGTCACGATGGAGAGTGGAGAAGGGGCCGGTTAAGAAGTCATGGGCTGCTCATTCCAAAATGCCCGGGCCTATTTTTCGTCCCAGTCCGAGCCTGCCTGAGATGTAAGGAAGCACTCCGCTGGGGACACCTGAGATGTAAGGAGGCACTACACTCGGGACACTTGAGTTGTAAGGAAAAACACTCCGCTGGGGACACCTGAGATGTAAGGAAACACTCCGCTGGGGACACCTGAGATGTATGGAAGCATTCCGCTGAAGACACCTGAGATGTAAGGAAGCACTCCCTTGGGGACACCTGAGATGTAAGGAAGCACTCCGCTGGGGGACACTTGAGATGTAAGAAAGCACTCCGCTGGCTGGGGACAGTGACACCTGAGATGTAAGGAAGCACTCCGCTGGCTGGGGACAGTGACACCTGAGATGTAAGGAAGCACTCCGCTGAATGGGAACTCCTGAGATTTAAGGAAGCACTCCACTGGCTTGGGACAGTGACATCAGGGCTCCCACTGATTCTGCATTATGGTGAGTTGAATAATTTCATTCTATATTACCATGTGATAATAGAAATAATGCGCTTCAATCATCCTGACACCATAACAACCATGGTGCCGGGATGATTGAGGTGCCAACACTAGAATTTTGGAGTATCTTTATCTGCTGATTGTTAAACACACCCCGGACTCTGTACGTAGCACAACCTGGACTCTGTACGTAGCAGACCCCGGACTCTGTACGTAGCACACCCGGACTCTGTACGTAGCACACCCCGGACTCTGTACGTAGAACACCTTTAACCAGTGGTGGAATTATCAGTGTCGCAGCAGTCGTCATTTCGACTGGGCCCTGTAATTCAGCTAAGTCCTGGGGGGTCTTCACCGGCTCGTGTGAGGTGCCCGACCGCTGCCCGCCAGTGTAAGGGGTCCACCTGACTGTCATGTCACTGTAGAGGGGGGGGGCCTTCATGATTTCTTTCACCGGGGCCCTGAAGTCTCTAGTTACACCACTGGGCTGAGCTTAGTTTGTCTGGCAAAGCAGCTGCCAAGGCGTCCTCTTCCCTCTGCACAATGGCATCACACAATCCTTCCCTAGTCCCACCATGTCCTCCTGAGGAGTCCCCGAACTGTTTCAACACAGTGTTGGGTACATGCTGCATGAAGATGCACAGCGTTTTGAAGGCTCCGATGATAGAAAGATAGAGGAAGGCATTGATGTAAGCCCAGAGAGAGGGGGTGCCTGAGAGGGACAGCAATCTGGCAGTGATGTTCCCCCAGCTGGAGCATACTGCCAGGTTTTTGACAGTGATGAGGAGGGAGGGGATGATGAGGTCACTGACTGTACGTGGGTGCCTGATAGGAGGGAGGAGGAGGAAGAGGAGGAGGAGGACGAGGCACAGGCACATCTGCAAAGAGGCAGGATGCCCTCCAGGGGTCAGCTTAAGGGCAGCCCACCAACTGCATTACATCGCAGAGCTACGCCTGTGCAGGGCGCTGCTGTGTCTCAATGTTACTACAAAAGTTCTTTAGTGTGGGACTTTTTTGAGACATGTGCATCAGATCGCACAGTTGCTATTTGCAACATATGTCTCAAGCGTATCTCACGTGGCCAAAACATTACCCGCTTGGGCACCACATGCTTGACCAGACATATGTCGACCTGCCATGCAGTTCGTTGGCAAGCTTACCAGAAAGACCCACACCAAAGAACGAAGCAGACCTCCACTTGCCCCTCATTAGCTGGGACCAATATGGCAGCAGAACTGGGTCAGGGGAGCTTGGTTTTTTTCCCCCTCGCCAGTGGGTCTTGATCAGGGATGCATGCACTGTCCTGTCACCATTTGAGGAGGCCACGAGGATGGTGAGCAGTGACAGTGCATGCATCAGTGAGACTGTCCCTCTTATTCACATGTTGGAGCACACGCTACGTGGAATAATGGACAGGGCCCTTGCAGCAGAACAGAGGGAGGAAGAGGAGGTCTTCCTTACCTCTCAAGGCCCCCTTTATCCAGACAGTGGTCCTGCATGCCCGCCTAGCACACAGGAAGAGGACGAGGAGGACGAGGTGGAGGAGGAGGAGGATGATTGTATCAGCAGCATGGAGGTGGAGCCTAGCACTCAGCATCAGCAGCAGCAGCAGCAGCAGCAGCAGTCTTCAAAGGATCACTTACAGGCCCAAGGAACCCGTGGACTTTTATGTGGCTGGGATGAGGTGGCTGTGGATCCTGACGTCCTCAGTGACCCAGAGGACTGTGCCCCGAATGCCTCAGCAAACCTACGCTGCATGGCCTCCCTGATCCTGCAAAGCCTGCGTAAGGATTCTCGTGTTCGTGGTATTAAGAAGAGGGATTATTACTGGCTGGCAACTCTCCTTGATCCACGTTACAAGAGTAAGCTTATCTTGCCGTCGCAGAGGGAGCAGAAGATGAAACATCTTCGAGAGGCCTTGCAGAAGGGTCTGTGCAACGCGTTCCCAGAACCTGCGGGATTACAAAATCCTGGTTCTGGACAACTGAGGCTGAGGCTTCGGTGAGTCACAGAAGCAGTGGTGGAGAAGGTGGCCGTCTGACCGATACGTTCAGACAATTTTTTAGTCCGCAGCCCCAAGGTATGACCGGTTCCAGCACCACTGGTTTACATGGTACGGGAATACCTAGGGGCAAGATTAGACTTGGACACCTTCCCCTCCGAAAATCCTCTGGCTTACTGGGTCTTGAGGATGGATCACTGGCCAGAGCTTGCACAGTACGCAATTGAGCTACTGGCTTGCCCTGCATCCAGCGTTCTTCCAGAATGCACATGTGGAGGCTGGAGGCTTTGTGACCGATCACAGGGTGTGCCTCTCCACCGACTCCGTCGATCGACTGACCTTTATAAAAATGAATCAGAAAGGTCAGATCCCTTGGAGACTGCCTATGCTGATGCTGAGTGACTGTCCTGTTATGCTGCTGACTGAATATCCTTTTCCTCCTCACTGATCTTGCTTATAGCTAGTAAGAAAATGTTTGTTTCTGGGCTCCGCCACCAGTGCCTAAGGCCCAATTTTTCTGCCCCTGTTTAACAGGGGCGTCTAATAAAAAATGTTGATGCAATACTTTGCATGTGGCTCTTTGTTGCACTCCAATTACAGTATCTGTGAGGGGTTGCAGTGTTGTGTTGTGCCTATGGCCCAAATTTTCTGCCCCTGTTTAACAGGGGCATCTAATAACAATTTTTGATGCAATACTTTGCATGTGGCTCTTTGTTGCGCTCCAATTACAGTATCTGTGAGGGGTTGCAGTGTTGTGGCATCGCCACCAGTGCCTAAGGCCCAATTGAGTTCATTATAGCTTTCTCCTACGTTATCATAGTGTCATGTTTATTTTCCTGTACTAAATACTCATCATTGTCAATGTACAGTAAACACCACGGGCCAGATTCAGATAGAATTGCCTATCTTTAGGCGGGCGTAGCGTATCTCAGATACACTACGCCGATGTAACTCAGAGAGGCAACTAGGGCCAGATTCAGGTAGATGGGAGCTTCTTTGCACTGGAGTAACGCTTCTCATTTACGTTCTCTGCCGAAATATTAGGAGCAAGTGCTATTATGCAGGAAGCACTTGCTCCTAAAGTTGCGGCAGCGCATCGCAAATGAGCCGGCGGAATTCAAATTGGGCGGGTACGGGGAGTGTATTATTTAAACTATGCGTGATCCCGCGGCAAACGTACTGCGCATGCGTCGAGTGTCAATGCATCCCAGTGCGCATGCTTGCTCCAAATTCTGTCAGTGAACGTCAATGACGTCACATCCCCATTCATGAACGTTTTACGCAAGCGACGCGATATTTTTTTTTTCCGACGCGATGACGACGCCTATACTTAACATAGGATACTCCACTAGGGGGCTGCTTTATCTTAACGCCGCGTATCGCTTACGAAAACGTCGGAAAGTCACTGCGTCAGGCCCGAATACGATCGTGAATTGCCGATTCCCGCTGATTAACATATTTTTTCAGCGTAAATCAGCAGGAACGCCCCCGGCGCCATTTTTAAATTAAAGTTGCGATGCGATGGCGAAATTCAATTGCGCCGATCGCATCGGAACTCTAACCCGGCGTTTCTTGTTTTCTGCTTACAGAAAACAAAAACGCCGGCTTAAAGTGACAGTTAGGCTGGCGGATCACTGGATACTCCAGCCTAACTCTACCTGAATCTGGCCCCTAGAGTATTCACAAAGCACTTGCACCTAACTTTGCGCCGCCGTAACTTAATTCCTTTGGCGTAAGCCGGTGCAACTGCAAGTGGGTGTGTCGTTATGCAAATGATGGTCTAGTGATTTACGCCCGGCGTATCTTGGATGGAGCATGCTCAGTACGTTCGTTCCCTCGTGAGCATGCTCACAACTATGCCGGCCCAACTTACAGAGATACGCCGGTCCAACTTACGCCCAGCCGATGCAAAAGTACATCCAGTTTTATTCCCCCCAGGGAAGGTACTTTTGCTGTGAGATGGCTGCTCCCGTTCCCCACAGGCAGAGGTGGAAAAAAAACTTTAACAACCAGGAGATGTCAGCCCTCATAACAGCAATGGAGACTTATGACCAGGGCCGCCATCAGGGGGGTACAGGCAGTACACCTATAAGGGGCCCGGGGGTCCCCAGGGGCCCGGATGGGAACCCCCCTTTTTTTATTTTATTTTTATAAAAATATATTTTTTTTTTTTAATATATTTTTATTTATATTTTTTTGATGGACAAGAAGGCCTGGCTTGCAGTCTCTGCTCTAATTCATTTCTAAGGTGTTCTATCAAGTTGAGGTCAGGACTCTGTGCAGGCCAGTCAAGTTCCTCCACCCCAAACTTGCTCATTCATGTCTTTATGGACCTTGCTTTGTGCACTGGTGAGCAGTTATGTTGGAACAGGAAGGGTCCCTCCCCAAACTGTCCCCACAAAGTTGGGAACATGAAATTGTCTAAAATGTCTTGGTATGCTGACGCCTTAAGAGTTCCCTTCAATGGAACTAAGGGGCCAAGTCCAACCCCTGAAAACAACCCCGCACCATAACCCCCCTTTTATCAAATGATTTGGATCAGTCCACAAAGCAAGGACCATAAAGACATAAATGAGTGAGTTTGGGTTGGAGGAACTGGTCTGGCCTGCACAGAGTCCTGACCTCAACACCTTTGGGATGAATTAGAGCGGAGACTGTGAGCCGGGCCTTCTTGTCCAACATCAGTTCCAGACCTCACAAATACACTTCTGGAAGAACGGTCAAACATTCCCATGGACACCCTCCTAAACCTTGTGGACGGCCTTCCCAGAAGAGTTGAAGCTTTTATAGCTGCAAAGGGTGAGCCAACCCAATATTGAACCCTACAGGCTAAAGGATCGCACACACGATCGAATATTCCGATGGACGTGTTTTGTCATATAATCAAACCGCCTGTACGCTCCATCGGACAAAAGAGCAGAAAAACTACGTAGTTTCGTGAATGTTGGCTGAAAAAGTTCTGCCGTCTGTATGCAGAACAAGTTCACGGCCAGTGCCTTTTGGACAAAAATATATATATATAATTATTATTATTATTATTATTATTAAAGGGCCCAGAGGTCCCGGATGGAAAGCCCCCTTTATTTCGTAATTTCTTTTTATATAAAAAAAAAGGGAGGTTGCCATCTGGGGCCCTGGTGGCCTCCGGACCCCTAAAAAAATAAAATAAAAAAAAGTTTATTTTTTTTAAGGGGGTCCCCATCCGGGCCCCTGGGGACCCCCGGGCCCCTTACAGGTGTACTGCCTGTACCCCCCTGATGGCGGCCCTGGTGGCGGGGGACCCATTAGTAGTGCTAGGACCACGGCTGCCATGTGTTGTCCTGTAAGGCCTTGTACACACGGCTGAATATATCCGCTGTGAACGGTCCCCGGACCGTTTACAGCGTATATTTACGCCGGGGTGTTTTGATCCGATGGCTGTACACACCATCGGATCAAATTCCCCGCCGGCGGACCGCGTGGTGACGTGGCGGTGACGTTGACGCCGCCACGTCACCGCACCAGGAAGTAAACACTTCCGCGCGCATGCGTCGGATCCATTCACAGGATACGACGCATGTGCGGCAAGATATGTCCGCTGGTTTGCCGTACTAACCAGCGGACATATCTGACGGCCAGCTATCCGGCGGAATTATTTCAAAGCATGCTTTGAAATTTTTCCGCCGGATGAATCCGGCAAAAAGCGTCCGTTTGCCCCTACAGACGAGGGGATTTTTCGGCTGAAATGGTCCGTCGGACCATGTTCAGCGGAAATATCCCCTCGTGTGTACAAGGCCTTACGGTGCTGCTGAAGCTGCTCTCCAGCTGACTTCAGCAAGTCTGGTGCAAAGTTACCCCTGCTTTATGAGGGGTAACTTTAGGCCGGTCAAACAGCTTAGGCACACCGCGCCTAGCCTGCGCCGAACGGGCTTATGTTCAGGAATCGGCGTTTCTCCCTCATTTACATATTTGCATAGGAAATCAATGGGCCAGATTCAGGTAGATGAGAGCATCTTTGCTCCAGAGTAACGCTTCTCATTTACGTTACTCTGACGACCCTTTCAGCGCAAGTACTGTTATTCACATAGCAGTTGCGCCTAAAATTGCGCCAGAGTAACGATAATGCGCTGGCGTAACCCGACGCAAGGGGAAGTGGGTGTGATCATATGTAAATGATGGGCGGAGCCCAGCGCAGAGGCTTACGTTCAGCGCATCAACCACGGAGCATGCGCAGTGAGTGAGGCTCCACTCGCCCCCTTTGTGCGCATGCTCACAACTTCTGTCGGCACCACTTCACGGGAAACGTCAGCGCAATGCCTTCCGTTGGGCGTTTAAATGCGCCCATAGAAGCGCCATTCCGGCACTAAAGTATATCCTGCTCCCCCTCCCCGCAGTGATGTTACTTTTGTTCTGAGATGGCTGCTCCCGTTCCCCGCAAACACACAGGAGAAAGCTGAACTTTAATGGCCAGGAGCTGTCAGCCGTCATCTCGGCTATGGAGACCTATGATGTCTTCCTCCATGGCTGTAAAATTTGACAGACAAGCATGGACAGAGGTGTTGTCCTGCAAGTGGGGGTGCTTAGCTAGCTCTTATCGTCGGTAACGCTGCTGTAGCTGCTCTCCTGCTGACCTGTGGCCATCTGGAGTAAAGATAAAGCAGCTATTTGTAGAAATAACTTTGCGCCGGACGGACGAGATACGCGCGGCGCATGTAGCCAGCGTATGGTGCTAATCCGTTTGTGAATTGGGAAAAATCCCTCATTTGCATATTTGCAGGGGAAATCAATAGGCGCGACTGATGCGCCAAGCGAAATTAAGCGCTGACGATACTCTGGCGTCGGAACGTTCCGCCGGTCGCAAATGGCCCGTTATTGGGCGCATCTAGTTTGGTGGGTACGGGCACATAGAAACGACGGCGCATTTTCACAGTTACTCGGCGCATATCGAAATACTCCAGCGCAAGTGTTGCTGAATCTGGCCCAATGGGTTTGCCAGATGCGTCCGGCATAAATATGCATCTAAGATGTGCAGGCGTAGGCAAGTTACGCGGGTCGGGAATAGCCTATTTTGGTGCGTATCTAGTTCTGTGGGTACGGTGCATAGATACTCCGGCGCAAATTTAGACTTACAGCCAGATTCAGGTAGATGAGAGCATCTTTGCTCTGGAGTAACGCATCTCATTTGCGTTACGCTGCTGAAATTTTAGGAGCAAGTGCTGTTATTCAGGAAGCACTTGCTCCTAAAGTTGCGGCAGCGCATCACAAATGAGCCGGCGGAATTCAAATTGGGCGGGTACGGGGCGTGTAGTATTCTAACTAAGCGCGATCCCGCCGCCAACGTACTGCGCATGCGTCGAGTGTCCAAACATCCCCGTGCGCATGCTCCAAATTCTGTGAATGAACGTCAATGACGTCACATTCCCATTCATGAACTTTTTACGCAAGCATTTTTTTTTTTTCCCGACGCGATGACGACGCCTATACCTAACATAGGATACTCCAACCCCATGTAGGTATATCTATGCGCCGCGTATCCCGTCCGGAAACGTCGTACCGTCATTGCGTCGCACCGGAATTCGATCGTGAATTGACGATTTCCGCTCATTAACATATTTTAGAAGACCCGGCGCATCACGGATCACGGTAAATTGCCGCTGATAGCGGCCGTTTACCACGTGATCGCGCCGTCGAATGACGGCGCGATCACTTGTAAACAAACCGGCGTCATTTGATGACGCCGGTTCCTCCCTCTCCTCGCTCTCCTCTCTGTACAGTGTGCGAGGAGAGGGGGGGGGAGCGGGGTGTCAGCAGCTGAGCTGTGGCTGGATCTGTGACAAATGCAGTCACAGATCCAGCCATCCCTCAAAACATCCCAGCTCTGCAATCCCCCAGTACCCTGCAATCCCCAGTACCCAGCAATCCCCCAGTACCCAGCAATCCCCCAGTACCCAACAATACCCCACAATACCCCAGTACCCAACAATACCCCACAATACCCCAGTACCCCACAATACCCCAGTACCCCACAATACCCCAGTACCCAACAATACCCCAGTACCCAACAATACCCCACAATACCCCAGTACCCAACAATACCCCAGTACCCAACAATACCCCAGTACCCCACAATACCCTAGTACCCGGCAATACCCCAGTACCCGGCAATACCCCAGTACCCGGCAATGCCCCAGTACCCAACAATACCCCAGTACCCAACAATACCCCAGTACCCAACAATACACCACCATACCCCAATACTCAGCAATGCCCCAGTACTCAACAATACCCCAATACTCAACAATACCCCAATACTCAACAATACTCAACAATACCCCAATACTCAACAATACCCCAGTACTCAACAATACCCCAATACTCGGCAATACCCCAATACTCGGCAATACCCCAATACTCAACAATACCCCAATACTCAACAATACTCAACAATACCCCAATACTCAACAATACCCCAATACTCGGCAATACCCCAATACTCGGCAATACCCCAATACTCGGCAATACCCCAATACTCTGCATGATACTTTGCAATACCCCAATACTCGGCAATACCCCAATACTCGGCAATACCCCAATACCCTGCATGATACTTTGCAATACCCCAATACTCTGCAATACCCTGCGCGATACTCTGCAATACCGCCTATGGGGATTTTTAAGTAGCGAGGTTTGGTGCCATTCCACGAGTGTGCGCAATTTTGAAGGGTGACATGTTGGGTATCTATTTACTCGGCGTAACTTCATCTTTCACATTATGAAAAAAAATTGGGCTAACTTTACTGTTTTGTTTTGTTTTAAGCACAAAACAGTTTTTTAAAAAACACGCGTTCAATAAATTTCTGCGAAAATACCGTGCGAGATAAAACGTTGTAACGGCCGCCATTGTATTCTCTAGGGTCTTTGCTAAAAAAGAATATATAATGTTTTGGGGTTCTATGTAATTTTCTAGCAAATAAATGATGATTTTTCCATGTAGGCGAGAAATGTCAGAATTGGCCTGGGTGTTCCAGAACGCCTGATGGCGCTCCCTGCATGTTGGGCCTCTGTATGTGGCCACGCTGTGTAAAAGTCTCACACATGGGGTATCGCCATACTCGGGAGGAATAGCAGAATGTGTTTTGGGGTGTAATTTTTGGTATGCATATGCTGTGTGTGAGAAATAACCCACTAATATGACAGAAACAAGTTTTTTTTTTTTTTTTTTTACAGAATTTTCAGTCGTTTTTCTTTTATAGCGCAAAAAATAAAAAACCCAGAAGTGATCAAATACCACCAAAAGAAAGCTCTATTTGTGTGAAAAAAAGGACAAAAATTTCAAATGGGTAGAATGTTGTATGACTGAGTAATTGTCATTCAAATTGTGAGAGCACCGAAAGCTGAAAATTGGTCTGGTTAGGAAGGGGGTTTAAGTGCCCAGTGGTCAAGTGGTTAAATATGGGAAGAAAGCTAAGGCTTGACTGGCATTTGTGTTTTTTTTGACTTGCAGAAATAATAGAGGCCTTCAGAGAACAGGAGTTCTTCACAGAATTTGTTCAAAGGGGCCCAGGATGGCAACCCCCCTTTTTTCTAGAATTTTTCTTTACGAATATTTTTTTTTTATTAAGCCAAGATCTGCCATTGTAATGGCCCCCCTAAAATAATCAACATATTGGTGCCACACAGCATGTGCGCTTTGGGGGAGCAAGCCTGTATGGCCACAGGCTCACAGGCCACCACTGGAACATCGATGGCCTCATCAGGCACAAGTGTCATGTAGATTGTTGAGGGTCTCTTTAGGAAATTGTGCAATATGCAGCAGCAAAGTATGACATGGTTCAGATTCTACTTAACAAACCTACAGTCCTTGTCTTGTTTGCACTGCCTGTATACTGCTGTTCAAAGTATATAGGGCCAAAGGGTCTTGTCAGGGCCGATCCTCCCTATAGGCTCACTATGCAAGCCGCTTAGGGCCCTGCAGAGCTGCAAAGGGCCCCCCAAATTACTAGAGGCCCCGCCTGGTGAGAAGTCATTTTCGTCCCCTCACCCCGCTTCTAAACTCGCTGGCTGAGTCATTTAGGACAGCAGAACAGCCCCTCCCCCCGCTTCTCAACTTTCTTTAATGTGACATGTCACTGTTGTCAGCGCCCCTCGCTTCTCATTTTTAATGTGCCATGTCATTTTGCTTAGAGCCCCAGGGAGGTCAGGATCGGCACTGGGTCTTGTAATGACCTGGGGGGAGTGGTGGCGGGGAAACTCAGGCTATTTTTTTCAATGATTTTTATCCATATTGCAGGGACCAAACATTACATTAAAGCCGCAAGCAGTATTAATTTTTTTTTTCTTATAGTAATCTCATGTTGTGCAGGGACATTTCTAAACACGTGCCACTACTATAGACACCCAGCAGGTACGATATTTAAAGGAATTTTTCATTATTTTTTTTTCACTTTAGGCATCATTAAAATCGCTGCTCCAGAAAAAACTGCAGTTTTTTAAAAAAAATATTTCCATTGATACATGTTCCCTGGGGCAAGACCCGGGTTCTCAAAGAAGTTTTCCAAGCCCAATAACTTGAATATTGGGCTTTAAAATTAGCACTTTTGAATTTGAACGTTCAAGTCCCATAGACTTCAATGGGGTTCTAAATGTTCACGCGAATGAACGTCAGTCTGTTCGAACGTTCTGGTGTGAACCGAACGCGGGGGTGTTCGGCTCATCACTACCAAGGAGAAGTACAGCACAAACTTATTAGATGAATATAATAGAGACCCAAAACTGCTAGATGCCAGGGGAGATTCAAGCACAAGCCCACTAAATGCCAGGGGACATTCAAGAACAAAACTACTAGATTCCAGTGGGGTATAGGCACAAAAAAGGGCTAGATGCCTAGTAGAATTCATGCAAAACATTGGATGCCAAGTGGAAGACCTTTACAAACCCAGTAGATGACTGGGAAAATAGAGACCCAAAACTGCTAGATACCAGGGGAAATTCAGGCACAAGTCCACTAGATGCCAGGGGAAATTCAAGAACAAAATTACTAGATGCCAGTGGGGTAAAGGCATAAAAAAGCGCTAGATGCCTAGTAGAATTTAGGTAAAAACATTGGATGCCAAGTGGAATACCACCACAAGCCCAGTAGATGACTGGGAGAATAGATACCCAAAACTGCTAGATGCCAGGGGAAATTCAGGCACAAGAACTCTAGATGCCAGAGGGAGTGCAAGAACCATACTAGTGTAGCGCCCCCTTGCTTTCAGCATGGGCACTACGCCAAAAACTAGTTTGACTGGGAGAGTTACATTGCTCCCGGTCGTGATTTATGTAGATTGATGACTTGTGTCATTCTGGAAAGGTTTACTGGCTCGGACTGCATTCTGGGGATGTGAGTTCATCCTTGGCCGGCAGTGGGAGCCAGAGGGATTTCTGGCCGATGGAGTCTTCCCCAGCAGCCAATTGGAAAGGGTTTTATCCGCTGGGCATGCTGGGGAGGGGTATATCTGTGATGAAGGTCTTCTATTCGGACATTTACAAATTATCAAAACTACACTGGCCTGTGGCAGAGGCCTAAAGTAGGGTCAGTGAGAGAGACCTGTTCCTCCCAGCCAACATTTAAGGTGGCGTCCTGGCTGCCAGGCCTGTGAGAGGGACCTGTCCGGGAGACACCTCACCCACTCAGGCATTGAGTGGCGACGCCTGCAATTTGTATTTTCAAGAGCTGATTTTGCTGTACATATATCCAGGCCTGACATTGAGAATCTCTTTTTCCTCATCAACCTATTCTTCTTTCACCGAGTTGATGTTTGTCTATGTTGGCCTGAAATTAAAGCATTGAAAAAATCTTTATTGACTGTTTGGACATTCAATTACTACTTAGTGCTTCTGGTGCACCCCTAGACCAAGCAAGGGTAACTTAATCTGCTGATCCCATCATCAATCCAGGGGTGACGCTACACTAGACTTCAGTGCGGATACAGGCACAAGATGGCAGCCACAATTCAGGTAAAAGACTTTGGCTGACAAGGAAAAACACAGCACAAATTTCTCGAGACACCAGGGGAAAAAAATGCACATAAGTGACAGGTTCCTTATTCAGAAAGAGCCAGATTCTTGTAAGAGATACGACGGCGTAGCTCCATATACGCCATATACGCCGTCGTATCTCTGTTTTGCCGCCTGGGTATCTATGCGACTGATTCTTAGAATCAGTTACGCATAGATTTGGCGTAGATCCGACTGGCGTAAGTCACTTACACCGTCGGATCTAAGTTGCAATGTTACGCTTGGCCGCTAGGTGGCGTTCCCGTTGATTTCTGCATCGAATATGCAAATGAGCCTGATACGCCGATTCCCAAACCTATTTGCGAGCCGTCATCGTAGTTTACGTAGCTTGCGTAAGCGTAAGGTTACCCCTGCTATATGAGGGGTAACCTTGCGTAGGTCTGGCGTACGCAATGTTAAGTATGGTGTTAAGCATGGACGTCGGGAGAGCGTTGTGTTTTTCCATTGTTTACGTAACTCGTCGCGAATAGGGCTTTGCGTTAATTACGTTGACATCAAAATCAATGTATTTGCGGCGTACTATGGAGCATGCGCAGTGGGCTACGTTTACGGCCGGCGCATGCGCAGTTCGTTCGGCACGAGGGCGCGCTTAATTTAAATACAGCACGCCCACCTCCTTTCTACTTTGAATTACGTGGTCTTACGCCAGCCCATTTACGCTACGCCACCGCAAATTACCGAGCAAGTGCTTTGAGAATACAGCACTTGCCCGTAAAAGCTGCGGAGGCGTAGCGTAAATGGGATACGATACGTTACGCCAAAAAAATGGATATCTATGAGAATCTGGCCCAAACTACTTACGCCGTAAGTTACAGCGGCGTAGTGTAACTGTGGCGGCGCAAGGTCGCGCAATTCAAATGTGGAAGATGGGGGCCTGTTTCATGTAAATGAATCATGACCCCATGTTAGTGACGTTTTTTCTGAACGGCGCATGCGCCGTCTGTGGAGGTATCCCAGTGCGCATGTGCGAAATCACATCACTACTTGTCAATGTAAACGATGTGAACGTAACTTACATCGAGCCCCATTCCCGAACGATTTACGCAAACGACGTACAGTAGCCGACGTACAAAACGTAACATTAGCTGCGCCTCCTATAGCAGGGGTAACCTTACGCCGGAATAACGCTTACGCAAACTACGTAAACTATGACGGCCGGCCGCAAGTACGTTCGGGAATCGGTGTAAATAGCTCATTTGCATATTTTACGTGTAAAACGACGTAAGCGCCACCTAGCGGCCAGCGTAAATATGCAACTAATATACCACGGTGTAAGTGACTTACGCCGATCATATATTAGCAGAATTCTGGCGTATCTGGCGTACAGGTTAAACTATGGGCCAGATTCAGGTAGAGTTAGGCTGGAGTATCAGTGATACGCCAGCATAACTCTCACTTTGAGCTGGCGTTTCTGTTTTCTGTAAGCAGAAAACAAGAAACGCCGGGTTTGAGTTCCTATACGAGCGGCGTAATTGTATTTCGCCGTCGTATCGGAACTGCAATTTTAAAAATGTCGCTCGGGGTGTCCCCGCTGATTAACGCCGAGAATATGTTAATCAGCGAGAATCGGCATATCACGATCGTACTCGGGCCCGACGCAGTGACTTTCCGACGTTTCTGTAAGCGATACGCGGTGTAAAGAAAAACATGCCCCCTAGGTGGAGTATCCTATGTTAATTATGGCCGTCGTCATGGCGTCGAATTTAAATTTTTTTGCGTCGTTTGCGTAAAACGTCCGTGAATGGGGATTGACGTCATTGACGTTCACTGACAGAATTTGGAGCATGCGCACTGACAGTCGACGCATGCGCAGTACGTTCGCCGCGGGATCGCGCCTAGTTTAAATAATACACGCCCCCTACCCGCCCAATTTGAATAACGCCGGCTCATTTTCGCTACGCCGCCGCAACTTTAGGAGCAAGTGCTATGTGAATAACAGTACTTGCTCCTGAAGTTTCGGCGGAGTAACGTAAATGAGAAACGTTACTCCAAAATAAAGATTCGCTCTCCTACCTGAATCTGGCCCTATATCCTTACTTACCACACTCCCTGTGGTGTTTGTCTCAATTAGATACTGACAATATAAAAATAATCCTTTCCACTAAAAACTGACAAATAGATTTTATACCTTGTGTGCATTAATCCCTATATCATAGCTTCTGGAAAATTGCAGCGAAAAGCAATAGATTTTCTTTAAAGCAGAACAAACGGGCCAGATTCTCGTACATCGGCGCATGTTTATGCAGGCGTAGCGCATATCAGATGCACTACGCCGGCATAACTTCGAGAGCCAAGCACCATATTCTCAGTGCAATTGCGCCCCACGATGCGCCTGCGTAATGTAAATTGCTTGGCATAAGCCGACGCAATTCAAACTAGGAGGGAGGTGGGCGTGATCCATTTAAATGAACCGTGACCCCATGCAAATGAGTGCTTGTATGGACGGAGCATGCGCAGTGACGCGACCGTCTGGACCGCCCCTCTGCGCATGTGCACAACTATGCACAGTGTGACACCTGAGCAACGCCGACCCACTCTGCCTACGGAATGTGTATAAATGCAGACAGACATGCGCCCGTCATTCGCAAAATTACACCATTTTATTTCCGGTGGTGTAGGTAATTTTGCGGCTTGTGTTGTTCCATGTCTGCTCCGAGGAGAGAAAGACGGAAAAAAAACTTCTCCCCCGAGGAGAGGGCCATCATTATCTGGGCCATGGAGCAGTACGATGCTCGCCTCCATGGCCCACAGAGTGGCACCACAAGTAAGGCTAAAAAGGAGGAGATACTCCAGCGCATCACCGCTCAGGTCAATTCCCTGGCACATGAGGTGAGGACACCCCATGATATCTCAAAGAAGATGCATGACCTGCGGCGTCTGGTCAGAGGCAAGCTGGGTGAGATCAGCAGGCATGCCAGGGGCACTGGAGGTGGTCCACCCTGTGCGATCCGCCTCACTGCAGAGGAGAGAGTGGTTGCCCGCTGCCTACAGAGGGAGCAGGTGGAGGGAGTTCCTGGGTATGACTCCGTGGCTCTGGGCTAGAGGACAGGTAAGTGTGTTTTATCTACTATCTGGTGTGTAGCATGTGTGTGTGGGGGGGGGGGGTGGAAGGGAACATGTGTCAAGTGTGTGGGTCCACCAACATGTGAATGTTTTGTGTCACCCACAGATGTGCAGGAGGGAGCTGGGCCGTCTGCTGCTGGTGTCCGACCCATGGCATCTCCGGAACATCCTGTGCCTCATTCTGACCCCCTGGGAAGCCCGGTAGTATTGATGGAGGGGAGTGCCCAGTCTGCAACTGGAGAGGTGGTTAAGGAGGAGGTGGTGTCTATAGACCATGAGGTGTGCCTCTATATGGAGGAGCCAAGTGTGTTGGCAGGACCATCACACTCATCCACCCCCCTCATCTCCAGCCCCTCAGTGTCTGCCCCCGTCATGTCCAGTCCCCCCTGGTCCATCCCCGTCATCACCAGCCCCTCAAGATCCTCCCCCTATGGAAGGTCCCCGCGCAATTGTCAATCAAAGCGACGCAGTGCCGTAAGCTGAGATTTCACCTGGGCAGGAGGGGGGTATATGTGCCCAGTAAGCAAGTGGTTAAATTGACTTTAATACATTTTGTCCTGAAATGAAATCAAGCTTAAATAGAGACTAGCAGCAACCATGCTGACACACATTGCATGGGCATTGTCTACTTTTGTCAACATCAGGAAATTCACCTTAGAAATCGCAAATAGTGGCTGCAAAAAGGTTGCAAGAAATCTGAAGCACTGAGATGTATACTAAAAGTGAAAACAAGTACTTTATTTTTAAAAACTTAAATTGTTTATGATACACAGTGCTGTAGCATACTAAATGTCATACTAAATGTCACTAAATGTCATTAAGTTAGGGTGTACATCTAACACATTGATGCCTCATGTATACCCTTTTTTAGTAAAATATTCCATTCCTTGATCTTTAAAGGTATTATACTTTGTCTTTTATTACATAGTATGGTCTGATTATCTTGAAAATATTATAGGGTAAGTTGAAAGAGAACCAAACATATAAAACTTGGAGCAAGCAGCAATGAAAATAGGTGTGGGCATCACCTTATAACTTCCTATTAGTACAAGATTATAAAACCAGAAAATAAATAAAACATTTAAGCTAATCCTTTAAACTGAAGCATATGTTGTAAACAACTAAAATATCAGCTAAACCAACATAAACGCATTTGTAAATCTCATGTGACCAAAAAAAGTATGAAACAACAACAAACAACAAAAGTCTCCTGTGTGCACCACAACTCATAAGTTTGCTTGCGCACTGTGCAATGTGGTGTTACTTAGGGTTCATTCACACCACGGAGGTGCGGCCAAGTGTATGGATTTTTTGCGCTTTCCCTCCATCACGTTTTTTGCAGCCAATTAATTTCAATAGGCTGCACTATGTGAAATGTGGAACAAAAAAAAATACTTGACACTTGATCTGTTTACTCGTGTTGATATACTGTATTGTATATTGCAAACTTTTAATAAAGTTGCGGGCATGATTTTAAAAATCACGACGCACCAAAACACACGGTACATTGTATCTTTTTCACCTTGCTAGAATAGAAAATTGTAAACAAAAACAGTGTGTGTGTGTGTGTAAAAAAAATGATAAAAAATAAAGGAAATTCTAGGTCAAGGTTAGGGTCCAAGTCAGGTTGCAAAAGTAAGGGTTGGAGTATTTTAGGTAAGACGAAAAAATATTTTTGGATCAGTGTCAGTTACTGTTATGCCGCGTACACACGATTGGATTTCCAGTGAAAAAAGTCCAATGGACTTGTTTCATCGGAAATTCCGATCATGTGTGGGGCCCATCTGACTTTTTTCCATCTGAGTAAAAAAATAGAACATGTTTTAAATTCTTCCGATG
Source organism: Rana kukunoris (assembly GCA_029574335.1). NCBI lineage: Eukaryota > Metazoa > Chordata > Amphibia > Anura > Ranidae > Rana > Rana kukunoris. The sequence continues at coordinate 68,223,769 of CM056052.1, read as the reverse complement.
GAAAAAAATCCGATGGGAAATTCCAATCGCCTGTGTGGAATTCCGTCAGAGAAAAATCCATGCATGCTCGGAAGCATTGAACTTAATTTTTCTTGGCTTGTCATAGTGTTTTATGTCACCGCGCTTTGGACGGTCAGAATATAGCCTGACAGTGTGCATGCAAGACAGCTTGAATGGAATTTTCCGATGAAAAAATCCATTGGATTTTAGACCATCGGATACTACGATTGTGTGTACGCAGCATTAGTGTGTTTTAGGTAGGATAAGAAAAAAACAAAATGTACACTATTGTTTCTGGACCATACTATGGGTACAAACAACATATAACATAAACATATGGGGCTAGATTCAGGTAGACTTACGACGGTGTATCTACAGATACGCCGGCGTAAGTCTGAATGGCCGCCGTCGCATCCCGGCGCCTGATTCATAGAATCAGATACGCCGGGATTGAGCTAAGATACGAGCGGTGTAAGTCTCTTACGCTGTCGTATCTTAGTTGCATATTTACGCTGGCCGCTAGGTGGCGCTTCCGTCTATTTACACGTCAAATATGTAAATTAGGTAGATACGCCGATTCACGAATGTACGCTCGCCCGTCGCATTAAGATTCGCCGTTCACGTAAGGCCTTTTTCAGGTGTAAAGATAAAACACCAAAAAGATGGCGCAGCCAATGTGAAGTATAGACGTCGGGACAGCCGTCGCATTGTACGTCGTTTACGACGTTTGCGTAAGCCGATTCAGAATGGGGCTGGGCATAAGTTACGTTCACGTCGTTTTCATTGACTATTTGTGACGTGATTTGGAGCATGCGCACTGGGATACGTCCACGTCCGGCGCATGCGCAGTTCGTTAGGTGCGTCCGTCAGTTACGTCGGGTCACCGTTTATTTAAATACAACACGCCCCCTACCTGCCCAATTTGAATTACGCACACTTACGCCGGCCAATTTACGCTACACCGCCGCAACTTACGGAGCAAGTGCTTTGTGAATACAGCACTTGCCTGAAAAAGTTGCGGAGTCGTAACGTAAATTGGATACGCTACGCCAGCAGAAAGATACGCGCACCTACCTGAATCTAGCCCATAGTATGTGGTATCACTGCAATCATCAGGATCAGAAGATTTTTTTTTTCTTCAAATTTTTTAATTAGGAACAGCAGTCTCCAACAAATTAAAGCAATGTAACAAGACATAAACTGTACAACCATGAAAAAAAAAGCGGCGATCATCAGACATTCGTGGTAGACACACCCTATAACAGAGACAAATCAGAGAGCATGTAGAAACTTAAAATACCAGCTGAATATGCCTCCCCAGCATAGGAAGAGCAAGAAAGGAAGACAAATATGGCGGATATAAATAACTAAAGTACCATTCAATACCATCTGATAGTTGTAGAATCGGTGCAGTGCTGATTTATTGAGGGAAGGTCATAAAATAGAAGGATACTGCAGACTTTTTACAAAAAAAGCTAGGACAGCTGGGAAAGTAGTTGGAAAAGAAAAACAAAAAGGGGAGGGGGAGAAAAAAGGGGGGTTGAAGAAGGAGCAGGAGAATTTCTTGTGGGTTGTTCTTTGATGTTTAGTCATGATAAAAACAAGAAATAAACAGATACATTTTTGAAAAATATTCAAGCTATATCCATTACAATTTACCACCAAATGTGAGCCCACTTTGTAAAAAAAAATGTATAATTCATATAATCCACCTGGATACCCTAATTCCGACAAGTAAAGTTCGATGTGAGCTTTTGGTTGGAAATTCCGACCGTGTGTATGCTCCATCTGAATTTTTCTGTCGAAATTTCCACCAAGAAAAATTTGAGAGCTGGCTCGCAAATTTTCCGACAAGAAAAGTTCTTGGAGAAAATTACGATTATCTGTATCATGCAATTCCGACGCACCAAAATCGACGCATGCTCAGAAGCATTGAACTTAATTTTTCTCGGCTCATCGTACAGTCGTATGTGACATCGTTCTTGACGGACAGAATTTTGGTGTGATCGTGTGTATGCAACACAAGTTTGAGCCAAGATTCCGTCGGAAAAAAATCCACGGTTTTCTTGTAGGATTTTCCGATCGTGTGTATGCGGCATAAGTAGTTGCAATGAAAAGTACAGTTTTACTAACACATGTCAGTTGCAAAATTGTGTTCAGGATTTGTAACTTTGTCATGAAAGGGTTAAAGCAGAAATTATACCCTATTGATCCCTTATGTCATCAATTATTCTCCCAGAAGTTGTGCATTAACAGCTCAGCGTACATATACAGTACAACACTTCTTTTATACTGCGACAAAGTGACTCCCTTGTGGAAGTGTGGGGGTGAAGTCATCGCAACCTGAATCAGAGCCTGGATGGGAGACCAGGAGAAGATGGCAGCACCCGTGACTGGTGGGAGCGCTGACAGTGCAGCACTGGAGGGGATCACTTTCCAGGTAAGCCTGTATAATAATGACTAGTGATGAGCGGAATACGCCAAATTCGATTTCGCGATATTTCACGAATATATAGAAGAATATTCGCGAAATATTTGTTAATATCGAATATTCGTGATATTTTATAAAAAAATATTTTTTTAGCGAATGCGAAATTTCGCTAATGCGAATGCGAAATTGATTGCGAAATTCTCGTCAACACGCGAAAACGGAGATCATTTCCTGGATTACTAAACTAATATGCACTAAACACTAACTCTACTTACACAAACTTATATGACTAAACTAAAGCTAATTTTATTTATTTTTTATACACAAAACACAGAAGGGCAGAGAACGCATTCGCGAATATTCGTAAAACGAATATTCGCATTGTGAATATTCGGCAACATAAAAGGATCGCCTCAGCTACTAGGCCCAGGGTCTCTAATCATACCAGCAATGCTTTTAGACGTCGATGGAGATCACTAGGATGTGATCTGTTTTAAAAATAAATTTGAAAAAATACGAGTATTCGCAATAGCGAATATTCACCGCGATATTCGATTTATTCGCGAATACTCGAATATGAAATATTCGTAACGAATATTCGCAATGCGAATATTCGTGAGCAACACTAATAATGACCAAAAGTTCCTAAAGTCTTTGGCTGCCTGGGCTTGTAAATATCTGGAAAGCATGACTGTCAGCGATAAGGACAAAAACTGAATCTTATAACCTAATTTGGACAGTTTTGAAATATTTTGCTACTTTTTTTTTACCACAGTTTAAAGGCATACATACTTCCGGGATCCTGTTATGAGAACATGTCCCCTTTCACCCCTTTGGCCATTTCCCCCCTTACATGCACCCCCCTTCTTTTTCTCTCCTCTTCTTCTTTCTCCTTGCTGTGCTGCTCTTCTCTGTTTGGATTGTCCCATTTTGTGGTCCACCATTTAGGGATAGAGGTTGTTTTACAACTGATCATACACACATGCACTTTCTACTTTTTTTTAGGCTCTATATGGGAACCCCATTGTTTTCTGTGTGCCTAGCTTATATTATCATACCCTATATGTATTTTGATTGTTTCTGATATGAAGATTGTTGTCGTTCCTCTTTCTTTATGTTCTGACTAAAATTGTATAGTTATTATTGTACAGGATTTATATAGAACCAACAGTTTGTGCAGCGCTTTATAATATGAGGGCAGACAGTACAGTTACAGTACAATTCAATACAGGATGAATCAGAGGGCCCTGCTCATTAGAGCTTACAATCTAAGAGGGAGGGTCAAATGATACAAACAAAAGGTAAATGTATTTTATTGGGATTTTATGTGATACACCAACAAAAAGTGGCACATAATTGTGAAGTGGAGGGAAAATTATAAATGTTTTTTTTTTTTTTTTTACAAATCAATATCTGAAAAGTGTGGTGTGCGTTTTTATTCAGCCCAATTTACTCTGATACCCCTAACTAAAATCTAGTGAAACCAATTGCCTTCAGAAGTCACCTACTTAGTAAATAGAGTCCACCTGTGTGTAATTTAATCTCAGTATAAATACAGCTGTTCTGTGAAGCCCTCAGAGGTTTGTTAGAGAACCTTCGTGAACAAACAGCATAATGAAGGGCAAGAAACACACCAGACAGCTCAGGGATAAAGTTGTGGATACGTTTTAAAGAAAGGTTAGGTTATAAACAAATATCCCAAGCTTTGAACATCTCACAGAACACTGTTCAATATATCATCTGAAAATGGAAAGACTATGGCACAACTGCAAACCTACCAAGACATGGCCGTCCACCTAAACTGACAGGCCAGGCAAGGAGAACATTAATCAGAGATGCAGCCAAGAGGCCCATGGTCACTCTGGAGGACCTGCAGAGATCCACAGCTCAGGTGGGAGAATCTGTCCACGGGACAACTATTAGCCGTGCACTCCACAAATTTGGGCTTTTTGGAAGAGTGGCAAGAAGAAAGTCATTGTTGAAAGAAATGTTGCAGAGTATGATTGATAGGTGCAGCGGAGTCAGTTGAGATCAGACTTTGTGTAGTAACAGGAACTGGCTTCTTTATTGGAACATCATCACACACAGGCAAAGATGTCTCCACATCATGGTAAGAAGAACAACACACAACACACAGACAACAAGGCAGGAAAAATAAATCAACGAGTACACTGGGGATAGACGATACAACATATCATAAAGAACACATATCATTAATCATTAGCGACATCTTGTGTCCTTTTTTTAAACTGCATCTGATATGCAGTAAAAGGCTAAGCTGAAGTTTTGTTGCATCTCCAAAAAGAAAGCCATAAGAAGTCCCATTTACAGTTTGCGAGAATCCATGTGGGGGACACAGCAAACATGTGGAAGAAGGTGCTCTGGTCAGATGAGACCAAAATTAAACTTTTTGTCCAAAAAGCAAAATGCTATGTGTGGCGGAAAACTAACACTGCACATCACCCTGTACACACAATCCCCACAGTGAAACATGGCGGTGGCAACATCATGTTCTGGGGATGCTTTTCTTCAGCAGGGACATGGAAGGGAAGATAATGGAGCCAAATACAGAGCAATCTTAGGGGAAAACCTAGAGCCTGCAAAAGACTTGAGACTGGAGTGGAGGTTCACCTTAAAGCAGGACAATGACCCCAAACATACAGCCAGAGCTGCAATGGAATGGTTTAGATCAAAACATATTTATGTGTTAGAATGGCCCAGTCAATGTCCAGACCTAAATCCAATTGAGAATCTGTGGAAAGACATGAAAATTGCTGTTCACAGATGCTCTCCATCCAATCTGACAGAGCGTGAGCCATTCTGCAAAGAAGAATGGGCAAATATTTCACTCTCTAGATGTACAAAGCTGGTAGAGACATCACCAAAAAGACTTGCAGATATAATTTCAGCGAAAAAAGAGGGTCTACAAAGTATTGACTCAGGGGAGCTGAATAAAATATGCAGGCCAGACTTTGCAGATATTTATATGTAAAAAAGAATTAAAACTATTTATCATTTTCCTTTCACTTTTCAATTATGTGCCACTTTGTGTTGGTCTATCACATATAATCCCAAAAGAATTACATTTAAATTTTTGGTTGTAACATGATACTGTATGTGAGCCTTCTTTGTATCTTTTTGGTCCGTTATGGATATTGTTCTTTGGTATCTCAAGTTTTTGAAAATCAAATAAGGGATTAAACATCAAGGGCCAGATTCAGGTAGATGGGCGCATCTTTATTTTGGAGTAACGTTTCTCATTTACGTTACTCCGCCGAAACTTTAGGAGCAAGTACTGTTATTCACATAGCACTTGCCCCTAAAGTTGCGGCGGCGTAGCGAAAATGAGCCGGTGGAATTCAAATTGGGCAGGTAGGGGGCGTGTATTATTATAACTAGGCGCGATCCCACGGCAAACGTACTGCGCATGCGTCGGCTGTCAGTGCGCATGCTCCAAATTCTTTCAGGGAACGTCAATGACGTCAATCCCCATTCACAGACGTTTTACGCAAACGACTCAAATTTTTTTTTTTTCGACGCGATGACGACGGCCATACTTAACATAGGATACTCCACTAGGGGGCTGCTTTATCTTTACGCCGCGTATCTCTTACGGAAACGTCGGAAAGTCACTGCGTCGGGCCCGAATACGATCGTGAATTGCCGATTCTCGCTGATTAACATATTCTCGGCGTTAATCAGCGGGAACGCCCCCAGCACCATTTTTAAAATTGCAGTTCCGATACGACGGCGTAATACAATTACGCCGCTCGTATAGGAACTCCAACCCGGCGTTTCTTGTTTTCTGCTTACTGAAAACAGAAACGCCGGCTCAAAGTGAGAGTTAGGCTGGAGTATCACTGATACTCCAGAGTAACTCTACCTGAATCTGGCCCAAAATGTCATGAAGTTCATGAAACAAAATTGCCTAGACTTATTTCTGCTTTGAGCTCTTCTTGAGAGCGAGAGACAGCTGATCACAGATCAGGGTAAAGAGCCAATCACAGCGGCTCTTTACCACCTGACCAGCTGTGTCTCCGCGAATATACACACAGTTTTACCCCCTTAATGACCAGGCCATTTTTTGCAAAAAGCCACTGCGTTACTTCAACTTTAACTGTCAATTGCGCAGTCGTGTGACTCAATGAAAAATATTTAACCAGCACAGGAAGTAGCCTCATTTAAAAAAAAAATATTGTGTTTTGCCTCATTCATACAGAACCTGTTTTGTTATGTGATTGTTCTTCAAATACACTCCTAAATAATACCACACTGGTTGCACAGAATACAGAGTCAAAGAATTTTTGTTGACAAAAGAAACTTTTATTGATTTTTTTTATCATGGTATAAATACTTTTTAGTCACAAGTTATGAGGTTTACAAATGCTCTTAAGTTTGTTTAGTTGACAAGATAATAAAAGACATAAAAGCCTAATAATTGTCACTCTAACTGCATGACCACGCTTCTGTCATCGGCCTATTATTAGCAAAGCCATTTGTCTCTGCATCTAGACAGACACAAGTGTTTCAAAATGTGTCCCGGAGTCTCTCTGCTGCATTTGGGTTTTGGTGCAATTTTTTTTATTTTTCTGGTTTTCTGGAAGTTCAGTGGTGTTAGAGCAACATTTCTACCAAACAAGGGGGTGAGTGATTGTAGTATGTATAGTTATTAAGATGTAAGGACTTTAAAGCAGTGCAACGTAGGATGTGCAGTGCCCACAATAACCTGAACAAACCATCTTGTCTTGGATTTTATAGTCTGTAATATAATAAGTAAATATATACTATGTATATGTTAAGTTGTATTGAACACATAACTATAATCAATAAAAAGCATGCAGACAGAACAATTTTTATTTTCCAAGTGAGCTAATAAAGAATGTAATGCCAATGCACAATGCAAGAACATCCTCCATGGATCTATTTTTCCTAAAAGCAAATTGATAATTATCCATTCCTGGTGTAAAATATTGTTTAATATGGTTTAAAATTAACTTCTTAAAGCATTTTATTACAATGGGAGTTGGAGCCATGGACAGTAACCTGTAAGGCAGGAAATACCGGACTTCTTTTGGATTCGAACAATTATTGATGATTACTAGTGTTGAGCAGAATATGCCATATTCGATTTCGCGATATATCTCGAATATATAGTCGAATATTCGAGATATATTCGTTAAATGCGAATATTCGCGATATTTTTTGGAAATGAAATGATTGCGAAATTTCGCTATTGCGAATGCGAATGCGAAATTTCGAGAAATGCGGAAGGAGCACTCTGATTGGCTCAGAATATTTGTGATATTTTATAATACAAAATAATTGCGAAATTTCGAGAAATGCGGAATGGAGCACTCTGATTGGCTCAGAATAATCGTGATATATTACAATACAAAATAATTGCGAATATTCGGCAAATGCGGAAGGAGCACTCTGATTGGCTCAGAATATTCGTGATATTTTATAATACAAAATAATTGCGAAATTTCGAGAAATGCGGAATGGAGCACTCTGATTGGCTCAGAATATTCGTGATATTTTATAATACAAAATAATTGCGAAATTTCGAGAAATGCGGAATGGAGCACTCTGATTGGCTCAGAATATTCGTGATATTTTATAATACAAAATAATTGCGAAATTTCGAGAAATGCGGAATGGAGCACTCTGATTGGCTCAGAATATTCGTGATATATTACAATACAAAATAATTGCGAATATTCGGCAAATGCGGAAGGAGCACTCTGATTGGCTCAGAATATTCTTGATATTTTATCGTAATTTCGCAAAAATGCGAATGAGAAATTGATTGCGGAATTTCGACAGTAACACTCTGAAATCGAATATATGTGTTATTTTAGCTAAAAACAATATTGCGAATTTCTCGAAAATAATCGCGCGATATCGCTATTGCAGAATAATCGCATTTCGATTTTTCGGCAATATAAAATGATCGCTGCAGCTACTCGGCCCAAGGTCTCTAATCATACCAGCAATGCTTTTAGACGTCGATGGGGATCTCTAGGATGTGATCTGTTCTAAAAAAAAAATTGAAAAAATATGAATATTCGAAATAGCGAATATTCACCGCGAAATTCGGAATATATCGCGAATACTCGAATATGCCATATTCGAGCCGAATATTCGCAATACGAATATTCGTGAGCAACACTAATGATTACAAGGAAGGGCACCACCTCCTGTTCTAAGGAAGGAAGGAAGGAAATCTGGCAATTAATAGGCACAATTCTTTAAAATAATCCCTGGCCCTGCAGATTTCCTCTTATCAACCATTAACAAACTGTACATGACAACAGGAATGGATCCTAAATGGGAGATATGTTTCCTCATTATTTGGATTATGGCGCTTTGGGGGGGGGGGGGTAACTAGAAGGCAATTCCTGAGTATTTAGGGTGTGTGGTCTAGTTGGAGAAGAGAAGACTTATCTACAATGCTCTTATGCCGCATACACACGATAATTTTTCGGGTTGTAAAAAATAAAAAAAAATTGATGTCATTAAAAACGACCGGCTTCAGAGCATTTTTCGGGTTCTGAAAAACGGGCAAAAAAAAAAAATTCAAACATGTTCTATTTTTTCACAAAGTTTTTAACATAATTTTTCAGGTTGTAAAATATGGTCGTGTGTGGGCTTTAACGACGTGAAAAATCTGTGCATGCTCAGAAACAAGTTATGAGACGGGAGCGCTTGTTCTGGTAAAACTACCGTTCGTAATGGATTAAACACATTCATCACGCTGTAACAGACAGAAAAGCGCAAATCGTCTTTTACTAACACAAAATCAGCTAAAGCAGCCCAAAGGGTGGTGTCATCCGAATGGAACTTCCCCTTTATAGTGCCGTCGTACGTGTTGTACGTCACCGCACTTTGCTAGAGCATTTTGTTTTCACGATAATGTGTAGGCAAGGCTGTTTTAACCACTTGACCACTGGGCACTTAAACCCCCTTAATAACCAGACCAATTTTCAGCTTTCGGTGCTCTCACAGTTTGAATGACAATAACTCAATTTTGTAAAAATATGAATTTTTCTTCATTTCTATCATAAAATTTTGTAAAAAAGTAATTTTTCCTCATAAATTTGGCCTAAAATGTATACTGCTACATATTTTTGGTAAAAAAAAAAAAAAAATGGATATTATTTAGTCTGGGTGAAAGTTTTAGGCCTTGTACACACGAGGGAATTTATCCAATGGGAACGGTCCGACGGACCGTTCCCATCGGATCTGTCCGCCGGATTGCTTTGATCCGATGGCTGTACACACCATCGGATCAAATTCCCCGCCGGCGGACAGCGCGGTGACGCGGCGGTGACGTTGACGCCGCCACGTCACCGCCACGTCACCGCACCAGGAAGTAAACACTTCCGCGCGCATGCGTCGGATCCATTCACAGGATACGACGCATGTGCGGGCAGGTATGTCCGCTGGTTTGCCGTACTAACCAGCAGACATACCTGACGGACAGCTCTCCGGCGGAAAAATTCCAAAGCATGCTTTGGAATTTTTCCGCCGGGGGAATCCGGCCAAATCGGTCCGTTTGCCCCTACACACATGCAGATTTTTCGGCTGAAATGGTCCGTCGGACCATGTTCAGCGGAAATATTCCCTCGTGTGTACAAGGCCATAGGGTCTACAAGCTATGGTACCAATTTCTGAAAATGTATCAATTTGATCACACCTGAAGTACTGACAGCTTCTCTCATTTCTTGAGACCCTAACAAGCCAACAGGCGGCACTGCAGTGGTGCAGGTGGAACTGGTGTGGCACTGGTGGGCACAGATGACACTGGTGGGCACATATGGCACTGGTGGGCAAATATGGCTCTGCTGGGGTGCAGATGAGCACTGATTGGCACTGATGGGTACAGGTGGGCACAGGTGGCACTGAGGGGCACAGGCGGCACTCGTGGGCACAGGCGGCACTCGTGGGCACGGGCGGCACTCGTGGGCACATGCGGCACTGATGGGCACAGGCGGCACTGATGGGCACAGGCTGCACTCGTGGGCACAGGCGGCACTCGTGGGCACAGGCGGCACTCGTGGGCCCAGGTGGCACTCGTGGGCATAGGTGGCACTGATTGGCACTGATGGGCACAGGTGGCACAGATGGGCACAGGTGGCACTGATGTGGTAGTGTTGTGGCACTGGTGGCGGTGGAGTTTGTGAGTATGTTCACTGTACTCCTTTACCTGTTTTGACTTTACTGCTGCTCTTGGAGGTAATGCTGCGTGAACAACTAAGTGTTTGCCATTAATGCAACTTTGCCCAATTCTCCACCTGTTGTGAGGCTTTGTTTGCTCCTCTGGAACTTTACTGGGCCTGTTACCCCTCCATGTGGCGTTACTATGGCGGCTACTTCATGACCCCTACACGTTTTTCATTTGTTTCATCTGTATCAGACACTGTGAAGCAGAACTTCTTTGAGACAATGAACGTAATTTTGGGGCCTCTTGAAGGGCTATCACATATCCTGTGTTATGCCGGCAGCGGGAGACTGGAGACCCCAGCTGTCCTACCACCTATATGTATAGTGCAGTGAATATGTTCCCCGTGTTCATCCCGGATTTCTGTTCAGCTTACCAGAGAGTACAGCGGGAGAACCTGCTCCTGCACATCCCTGCATGCTTCCTCGTGACTACTTGGTCCTCTCGGGATGTGGCGGGCCTGCGAGGCTTATGTCAACTGCTGTGCATCTTTGTACTCTATGTTACCCTTTTTTCCGGGATGGTAATGTGTGTTTTGTTCTGAGATAATGCCCGCATCAGTTTTGAGGGGTGCAGGGCGGGAAGGGGGGTAGGGGGGGGTTTATGTTCTCAAGTTCAGAGGCATGTACTATATGTTTGACGTAGCTTAGATATGGCACTGTATGGTTCAGTTGATAAGGTTGTGTTCTGCTACAGCTACAGATACTGTGGGTTCTGGTCAATATGCTGGGATCCCGGGGGGTGCAGGAACTCCCCCTCATGGATTATTGTACAATTTCCTTCGGGCTAATGTGACATGGTGTCTGTGAAATTTTTGACATGGAATGTGAGGGGGCTGCGCGACAAAATAAAGCGCGCAGCCGTTCTGGCATTTTTGAAGAAACAGAGAGCTGATTTTGTGGTCCTGGTAGAAACACATATAGAAGGGAAGTTACAGATGGCGCTCCGCTGCCCGTGGGTGGGCTGGGCATATCATTCTACCCACACCTCCCACTCCAGGGGGGTGTCGGTGCTTATTGCCAAATCTGTGCATTTCACCCTGGGAGAAGTACACACTGATCCACAGGGCCGCTATGTATTGTAGACTCCTGGAGATATAGATTCCCTGACACACTGGCATATTTCTGCTTCTCCTCCACCCACAGAACATTGTCCAGAATAGATTATATCCTCCTATCTGGGGGTCTAACGTCGCGACTTCTAGACACGACTTTTGGTCCTAGATTGCTTTCGGATCACAGCCCATACTCAGTCACTTTAAGTGTATCTCCGGACAGGCCTCCTCGGTCGTGGCACTTGAACCCCTTTTGGTTGTTCCTACTCCCTGAAGAGGATGACCTCACGGAGGAGTGGAGGATTTTATTTGCTGAAAATGACCATTCAGCTACCCCATCGGCTGTAGAATCGTTCAAGCTACATGCCCGATCACGCCTGATCTCCCGCATTACTAAGCTAAAGACAGATTTATTGGGGGCGTTCGACTAGGCTATTGCGGAATTATCTACAGCTGAGCGGGCCTATATGGATGGCCCTTCGGAGCCGAACGCGGCTCTCCTTAAACTCCAGACTAAGGTGGTGGATCAACTACAATACACCAAAGCTAGGCAAAAGCTTTTTTTCGCCAGGCAAAAAGTGTCCAAGCATGGCGAGAAGGCGGGCAAACTCCTGGCGTACTTGGTCCACAGTGAGGATAGGCCCCCTGTAGTCATCACCTTACAGGACCCTGGGGGGGTTGGGGTGCCAGATCCACCATTGCTCACCCCCAGGTTATTGCCACTATATAATAATTTGTTCAAGACCCATCTGCTGCCGTCATCCATGCTAGAAGCCACTATTGTCCTAATACCCAAACCTGGAAAGGACCCGGGGTTCCCAGTCCTATATCATTATTTCAAGTAGACATCAAAATATTAGCCAAGGTCCTTTCCCGACGCCTTAATCAGGTTATACTCTCCCTTGTCCACTCGGATCAGGCGGGGTTCATGCCTGGTCATAATACCTCCTTTAACCTTCGCAGACTATTCATTAATTTACAGGCAGAACATGAAGAACTGGGAACGTAAGTAGTGGTGACGCTTGAGACTGCCAAAGCGTTCGACTTGGTAGAATGGAGTTATCTCTGGAAATGTCTCAAGAGCTATGGATTTGGACCAAACTTTATTAGATAGACACAACTCCTCTACCAGGCCCCTTCGACCAGAGTGGTGGCAAATGGGTGGCCCTCGGTGGCCTTTGACCTCAGTAGAGGAACAAGGCAGGAATGCCCACTTTCCCCATTACTTTACGCACAGGCGGCGGAACCCTTGGCTATGGCTATTCAGGCAGATCCAGAGATAAGGTGGCTATGTGTAGGTACACTCGAAGAAAAGATTAGTCTCTATGCAGACGATACACTTTTATATTTTGCCGATTCTGGCCCCTCATTACACAAGGCGCTGCAGACTATAGAACAGTTCGGGTCCTTCTCGGGACTATAAATTAATTGGGATAAATCCCATTTTTTACCGCTTGACAGTTTCCCTCCCCCAGAGTCCCAAGCTAATTTGCCACTGCAGAGGGTCGAGGTGATAAAATACCTGGGGATACGTATTTCTAGAAGCCCGGCAGATTACACTGCTCTTAACATTGCACCTCTTTTCTCTATAATTAGGACAAAGCTTCGAGCATGGGCCCGTCTACCTTTAGGGTTGTGGGTCGCATAAACCTCATAAAGATGGTCCTTTTGCCCAAGGTTTTACGGGTATATGCGCTCTGAAACTCCTCTGTATATCTTCCACTTAAACATTTCAAAACACTAGAAGCCCTTCTCAGACCTTTTGTCTGGGGAAATAACAAGCACAAATTGTCTTGGCAGTCTCTTAAGAACCCAACAGATATGGGGGGCAGGGCGCTGCCTGACTTTAACTACTATAATATTGCAGCTCAACTATCACAATTCTATCACCTTGACAAAGCAGCTAGTGAACGTTTTAGAACCTTGATATGTCCAAACTGGGCTCAGCGTACTGGGGATTCACTCTACGCCATAGCGGTTGGGACTGGTAGCACAGATCCAGGCGGTGGGGTTAGGCCTCTCTTAAATAATTATAGGCGTATATGGGATTTAGCTTCCACCAAAACGAGGATACCTGTGCACAACGACTACACGCCGTTATGGCATAACAAACGCCTGACAGAATTAGGCGAATTTCAGGACCCTGGACTTAAAACATTCAATAGATTATGAGAAGAAAACTCTCTCCCAAACCTACAGGTGCGACACGCCCTGCGGGCGCAGTTTCCACAGTTGATACCTCAGCCCACCCCTAATCATATCATGGCTATAGCCAGAAGTTTGGATCCGAGGGGTCTTATCTCATCATTTTATAATATGCTGTCCACACCTGGATTTAGTAAGGTTTCCTTTGCTCTTAAACCCCGTTGGGAGAGGGAGGTGGGACCTATGGATGATGAGGAGTGGGAGGAGGCTCTGGAGTCCTGTAGGGAGGTGTCCCCCAAGCTCTAAGATAGGCTAACTCAGATTTTTTTTCTACATAGAATGTACCTTACCCCTGTCAGGGTAGCCAGATATAGAAGGGGGCAGTCTACTCTATGCTTATCATGGGTACACTTACCAAGGCCGAGATGCTGAGGGAGGGGTCACCTTTGCGACCTGGCGCGATCCGCCCCCTGGGATTGGGACGGGGGAAGGACGCACCGGGAGGCACCGGTACCAGCGGGAGGATGTAGATCCGGCAGGTCAAGCAGTGACAGGCGGATGATCCACTGGGATGGTTCGGAGCTGCAGCAGACGGGTAGACTGAAGCGAGGTACTGAGTGGACAAGGACAAGGCAGAAGATAAGTCCAGGAGACAAGCCGTGGTCAGGGGTTCCGAGAAAGCAGACAGTCCAGTGTTCAAGCCGGGGGAGCTGATTTAAATAAGACGCTCAGGCTTCTGATTGGCCAGGGGCGGAACGAGATTGTGTGCGCCCGCGAGCGCGCCCACGTGCCGTCACGCGTGCGTGCCCGCGCACACGGCGCGCCGATACGCCGCGCATGCGCGCGCAGCCCAGGCGAGCACACCCGAGCTGACCTGTCACGGAGCTGGGGCTGGACGGAGCTGGTCCCTTGACAGTGCCCCCCCCAAGGGGCGGACTCCGGATGCCCAAACTTTCCATCAACTCTGGATGTTCACGGTGGAAGGTTCGTATCAGGCGGGGAGCATGCAGATTTCTGGAAGGCTCCCAGGAGTTATCTTCAGGGGGGTATCCCTTCCATTTGATTAGATATTGGAGCTGCCTTCCCCTTTTCCTGCAGCCCAGGATGGTCTCCACCTCGAACTCCCTCTCTCCCTCAATTTCCACTGGCGGAGGTGGAAGATCTTCTCTCCCAGGGAACGGGTTCACCGTGACTGGTTTGAGCAAAGAGGCATGAAAGACCGGATGGATCCGGTAAGTTTCAGGTAGTGCTAGTTCAAAGGCCACAGGATTGATCTTCCGTTTGATCCGGAATGGGCCGATGAACCTAGGGCCCAGTTTCTGTAAAGGGATTGGTAACTTGAGGTTAGTAGAGGAAAGCCAGACCTTGTCCCCTACTTCAAAAGCAGGGCACTCCTTCTTCCCCTTGTCATAGAATCTTTTGAAGTTTTCTTGTGCCTGCCGCATGACCTCCCGGAGCTTTTGGAAGTTTTGTTGGATGTGAGCTAGGTGCTCCTGGACCGCTGGAACGGGTTGTGACGGTCGTAGAAAATATCCCCGTCAAGCATTCCCTTCTTCTTCCATAAAAGAAATCGCCCAATATTCCACGAGTAGGAATATCCCTGGAATCGCCGAATAATCCACACATGAGCCAAGGCTTAATGCTGAATGTAACAGGACACACTTTATTGAAAACACAGCACACTTTTATACAGGATTTGGAACATCCCGCCCCCAACAACCGATTTCTTATTGGTCCTTTTTTCAGTTCCCCATCAGGTACACTTTCCATGCAAATGAGGACTTCAAAATGTCTCAGCAGAGATTGGTCCCAAAGCTTGAATAGCCTGAATATGTGTGTTGAGACAGAAGCCCCCAGGGGGTAATTACTACAATGAAGCAATCAGAACAACAATTAACACCTCTACACACTGGACAATAAAATGTCTCTCACAAGCCCGACTCCACTTATTTCACTAGTCGGAGCCAAGCATTGAAGGGTCATTGTCCTAGTGACGTAATCAGGACAAATTAAGCCACTTCCAGTATCTCTTGCAATATGTACTCCACAATGTCTCATCTTCTGCAATACATGAATTAGGATTTCACGTAGAAACACTTTAATATCTCATTGTCCATGACATTACTCCCCCTGGGAAATAGTTCAACATCCACAGTGGGACCCAAACGGGTCACTCGAGGATGTTGGGCAAGTAGTCTTAAGGTTCCAGGACTGTCTGCAAGGATAACCCATCCGCCTTCCTGCTTTGAGGCCCTGGCCCATAATCGGACGGCAGGAGGCTTGCATTCAGTCCTCTCCAAAAGCCCCTGTCCCGGCTAGGCCTGTCACACATCCCCCCTTTTGGCAGGGGACTAACCCAGTAGGAGACACCAGATGGGTTGTCTCTAAATTTAGTCAGTAGTTCCAGTCCCCCAATGCCGGTATCCATACAGTACCCCAAATCACCTGCTCCAAACCGAGCATTACTCACCCCGCCATTCTCTGCCTCTCTTAGGGAACACGCCTGCCGCTGGGGAGAGGCCTGGACTAGCCCTTCTCCCTGGAGTCCTTTCAGCCACTGGAGAGATGACAGGGTGGCTGGGCTCAGTCCATCATGCTGTTGGGGATCTGGGCCAACTGGCCACCATTATGGGGTATACCAGTGGAGACTGAAGTCCCATCCACTGGTGTGAGGTGAAAATCCCCTAGTGCTTGCAAAGCAAATCCCACATCCTCCTGTTTCAGTCCTGTACCATTTTCTGGGGTTGTGCCAGTGGAGACTGAAGTCCCATCCACTACCCCAGGAACCCCTTCTTCTGTTAGGTGAAAACAGAGGCCCGGGGCACTCTGCTCTGTTGC
This sequence comes from Rana kukunoris, assembly GCA_029574335.1. Taxonomy (NCBI): domain Eukaryota; kingdom Metazoa; phylum Chordata; class Amphibia; order Anura; family Ranidae; genus Rana; species Rana kukunoris. The sequence goes on along the minus strand of CM056052.1, from coordinate 68,207,077 downwards.
CAGCTCTTCCGCTGGGTTGCTGTGAGTGGAGACCACAGTCCCATCCACCGATATCCACTCAAGCTGTAGTGGGGTGCAGCCACCAGTAGCATCCTGTCCTGCTGCCAGTGATTCAGCTGGGAGTAAGAGCTTTACCACCTCAGCTGGTTGCTGGGGAGGGGGGCCAACCGCCCCGGCTCCCTGGAACTCCACAGTTGGTCCCGGTGCTGGGCAGAGATGGCTGGCACTCTGCCCTGTTGCCAGCACTTCTGCTGGGGGTGCATAATCCATAACATCCTCTGAACAGTCCATACATTCTGTAATCTGTGGCTGGGGAGTGATCGCCATCTTCTCACCCTGAGCCTCCGAAACTGCCACAGGGGTGGGGCAGAGGTCTTGAACCCTCTGTCCGGTGACCTGCGCTTCAGCTGGGGAAGTTCCGTGTAACTCCACAAATACTGCTCTTGGTGCTGGGCAGAGCACAGTGAAATTTGGCCCTGATCCCAGCTCTTCTGCTGGAGGCCCATCAGGTTGTTTTTCCTCAGCAAAAAAATCTATTAAATCCCCTGTCTCTGCAACTGGTGTCTGGGGATAGAGGTTCACCATCTCCTGTCCATGTAACCCAGGAGATGCTATAGGTACTGAGCAGAGGTTAGCAGAGCTTGGCCCTGCGGTCAGAACTTCAGCTTTGGGAATGGCAATCTCCAGATTTTCCACTGCCGATTCACTGGCATACTGCTGGACAGGCACATTCCTCCATTCAAAATCGTCCCATGCAGAAACGGGATCATCAAGGTCAGTCGGCATTTGCTGCATCCGCCATATAACCTCCTGGTCCATAGCTGCAGGGGCAGGTTGGAAAAGCACACTGTTACCCTGCCACATGGATGATTCTTCAGCCAGGATTTCAGCATTGTCCACTGGTATTTCCTGATAGTCCCAGGCAAAGGGAGCCCGGCCCTGGCGCTGAGCAGAGTCTAGCAGCTGTTTGTAGGTGATCTCCAGGTCCCATTCCTGAGCGGCCAGAAATTCCAAATTTTCCTGTAGCCAGTGCGCTTACGAGATATTCAATTTTTTCTCTTTGTACTCCATTATGTCCTCCAAGCGCCACTCCCGATCATCCCCAAAGTCGGGATCACTGGACATCCTCCAATACAACAATCCCAGGCCATCATAGTCATAGCCTTCTGTGGAGCTGTCATCCGCTGACCACGGGCACTCTTGGGCTACATACCACCGGAGGGCTCTGTAGCTCTCATCCAGCTGCATCTCTGCCCGGATCAGCCTGTTTAATTCCGCTATCCACTCCTGCTTCGGTTGTTCCCCCAACAACGCCATTCTTACTTCATACTGTGACCAGTACCTTACATAGATGGACGGCAGGACCTCTCCTTGGTGTTGCTGCTCGAGAGCTAGCGCTTCCTTCCAGAGTTGGCACCGAATCACATCTGCCCATCCCAGCAGGACCTCCTCTGATTCTGGTCCTGTGTGCTGTATCCGCATCTCTTGTAACCTTCTTCTGAATTCCTCTTCCATGGTTACTGGTATCTGTACCTCGTATTTTATTTGGTGCTGCTTCTTTAGGCGTTGTCACCGATCGTCGTATTTCTGCAATTCTCAGCTCATTTTGCCGCTCTCGTTCTTTCTCATCAAAAGCTTTAAAAGCGCTAAACGGAATCTTCCTTGTGTCTGCTGTGCTGTACTCACTGTTTGGAGAATGTGCAGCTGCTTGTTGGACTGCTGCCAGTTTTAACTGTAGCTCTGCGTCTCTTATTTGTTTAGCCTCCTCCGCTAACAGGGTCATCACTTTCAGCACCACATCCGCCGTTGGGTTCGGACCGAACCATGCTAATTTCTCTCTTATTAGCTTGTTGGCTGGTGATTCCTCCTCCTGAATCACTGGTGTCTCCATCTCTTGTACTGCTGGCGTGGCTGCAACCGAGTTCTCCTGGTCTAGCTCCATTAATTCTGCTATGATGACACGCTCGGTTTTGTTGCTAGCAATCCTTCCACAAACTTCCAGTAGTTCTTTCAGTGCATTTCTTTTCTTTTAAGCCGGGTGTACCGGTCTTCCATTCACTGTTCCCAGTGTCTGCTTGGAATCCTGGTGTAAAGGAAAGTAGAAGGGAAAATCCCGCTGCTGCCAACCAGTTGTGACGGTCGTAGAAAATATCCCCGTCAAGCATTCCCTTCTTCTTCCATAAAAGAAATCGCCCAATATTCCACGAGTAGGAATATCCCTGGAATCGCCGAATAATCCACACATGAGCCAAGGCTTAATGCTGAATGTAACAGGACACACTTTATTGAAAACACAGCACACTTTTATACAGGATTTGGAACATCCCGCCCCCAACAACCGATTTCTTATTGGTCCTTTTTTCAGTTCCCCATCAGGTACACTTTCCATGCAAATGAGGACTTCAAAATGTCTCAGCAGAGATTGGTCCCAAAGCTTGAATAGCCTGAATATGTGTGTTGAGACAGAAGCCCCCAGGGGGTAATTACTACAATGAAGCAATCAGAACAACAATTAACACCTCTACACACTGGACAATAAAATGTCTCTCACAAGCCCGACTCCACTTATTTCACTAGTCGGAGCCAAGCATTGATGGGTCATTGTCCTAGTGACGTAATCAGGACAAATTAAGCCACTTCCAGTATCTCTTGCAATATGTACTCCACAATGTCTCATCTTCTGCAATACATGAATTAGGATTTCACGTAGAAACACTTTAATATCTCATTGTCCATGACATTACTCCCCCTGGGAAATAGTTCAACATCCACAGTGGGACCCAAACGGGTCACTCGAGGATGTTGGGCAAGTAGTCTTAAGGTTCCAGGACTGTCTGCAAGGATAACCCATCCGCCTTCCTGCTTTGAGGCCCTGGCCCATAAATCGGACGGCAGGAGGCTTGCATTCAGTCCTCTCCAAAAGCCCCTGTCCCGGCTAGGCCTGTCACACATCCCCCCTTTTGGCAGGGGACTAACCCAGTAGGAGACACCAGATGGGTTGTCTCTAAATTTAGTCAGTAGTTCCAGTCCCCCAATGCCGGTATCCATACAGTACCCCAAATCACCTGCTCCAAACCGAGCATTACTCACCCCGCCATTCTCTGCCTCTCTTAGGGAACACGCCATCTTCTGCAATACATGAATTAGGATTTCACGTAGAAACACTTTAATATCTCATGGTCCATGACACGGGTGTTTCAGGGATGGAGTCCGGAAGGGAGGAAGGATGATAGCCGAAATTAGCCCAAAAAGGAGTTTGGTTAGTGGAGGCATGCACTAAATTATTATAGGCAAATTCTGCCGACGGCAATAAAGACACCCAATCGATACGAAGCAGAAGCAACGGAGGTACTGTTCTAACGTTTGGTTGGTTCTTTCCGTTTGACCGTTGGATTGTGGGTGATAGGCAGACGAAAGACAGACTTTGATTTCCAGTGTTTTGCAGAGTTCCCTCCAGAATTTGGACGTGAACTGCACCCCTCTGTCGGATACAATGCTTTTGGGCACCCCGTGCAGTCTCACAATCTCCCTGAAAAAGATTTTGGCCGTGTCAGCCGCAGAGGGTGTGCCAATCATGGGTAGGAAATGGGCCAGTTTGGACCGGCGGTCGATCACGACCAGAATTGTTGTGAAGCCTTCCGAGGGAGGTAAGTCCACTATAAAGTCCATGGACACCTCTGTCCATGGGCGTTCCGGGACCGGGAGAGGTTTCAATAGGCCCCAGGACTTGGTCTTGGGCCCTTTACAGCGTTGGCAGCGGGAACAGGATAAAACATAGGTCTTGCAGTCAAGTCTCCACTTTGGCCACCAGAAGGAACGGCTGAGCAATTCGGTAGTCTTTCGTGTCCCGAAATGGCCCACTAATTTATGGTCATGAAATGTACTTAGTACTCGTTGCCTTAGTTCCACAGGTACAAAAATCTTACCCCGTGACCACAGCAAGTCGTCCCGTCTCTCTAGGGCAGATGCGGCTTGATCGGTACAGTGCTTGGAGGCCTCCTTTAGGGAGTTTAGCAAGTCTGTTTGGGAGACAAAAAAAAAATTCTGGGCGGCCAAGACGGTACTAGGTTCCGGCGGGATGGAAGTATCTGAGAACATCCTAGAAAGGGCATCCGCCTTCCCGTTCTTTGAGCCGGGCCTGTAGGTGATATGGAAATTGAAGCGAGTGAATAAGAGGGCCCAGCGGGCTTGCCTAGGTCTTAAGCGTTTGGCCGTTCGCAGGTATTCCAAATTCTTATGGTCCGTAAAGATTAGAATGGGGTGGAGAGCCCCTTCCAAGAGATATCTCCACTCTTCAAGCGCGAACTTAATCGCCAACAGTTCCCGGTCCCCCACGTCATAGTTCCTTTCTGGGGAGGTCAATTTCCGGGATGCGTAGGCCACCGGGTGTGGAGGAGAGATTTGGGTCCCTATCTCTGTGATAAGATGGCGCCAGTAGCTATTTCAGAGGCGTCGACTTCCAAGACGATGGGCAGGCCTGGGTCGGGGTGCCGTAGAACAGGTGCAGAGGAGAACATCAGTTTAAGTTGAGTAAATGCTTCTTGGGCTTTCTGGCACCAGTGGAAGCGACACCCCTGACGTGTCAACTCAGTGATGGGGGCTACTATAGATGAGAAACCAATGATAAATCTCCGGTAAAAATTGGCGAAGCCAATGAATCGTTGTATGGCCTTCTTGTCGGCCGGGGCTGGCCAGTCTTGGACCGCCTTGACCTTTTGCGGGTCCATGGCAATCCCGCTAGTAGAAATGATGAACCCCAGGAATTGGATCGTTGTCTTCTCAAACTCACATTTTTCGAGGTATAATTTGTGTTCCCTGAGAATGGCTAGAACCTTCTTAACGTGGGACCGATGTTGCCCGAGAGAGACCGAAAAGATGAGGATATCGTCTAAATAGACAACTAGGAAGTTATCTAGGTGTTGGCGAAAAATGTCATTAACTAGTTGCTGGAACGTGGCAGAGGCGTTGCAAAGGCCTAACGGCATCACCAGGTACTCAAAGTGCCCGAACCTGGATCTGAAGGCGGTCTTCCACTCGTCTCCGTCTCTGATCCGGACAAGATTGTAGGCCCCTGGGAGATCTAGTTTAGAGAAGAACTGGGCTGCCCGAAACCGCTGGAATAGCTCTGGGATGAGAGGTAGCGGATACCTATTTTTAATGGTAATTTTGTTTAGCTCCCAGTAGTCAATACAGGGACTGAGGGACCCATCCTTCTTCTCGACGAAGAAGATCCCCGCCCCGGCAGGAGAAGAGGAAGGGCGGATGAACTTCTTCCTTAAGTTTTCATCAATATATGCCTTGAGGGCGACTAGTTCCGTCTCGGACAAGGGGAAGATGCGACCAAAAGGGATCTTGGATCCTGGCAAGAGATCTATAGGGCAATCATATGGCCTATGCGGGGGGAAGGTGATCAGCTTGCTGTTTGTCAAAGACGTCCTTAAACTCAGCATAAGCAGAAGGGATGTGAAGGATATTGTCCGGCATAGTAGCTAGGGTGGAACAAGAGGCCTGGGCGGGCAGGAGGCAGTTTTGTGAACAGTAAGAGGATGAAAACTCAATCTCCTTTTTGTGCCAATCTATACAGGGTTGGTGGACCTGCAGCCATGGGAGTCCCAAGATGATGGGGAACAGTGGAGAAGGTATCAAATCCAGGCAAAGAAATTCTTGATGTCCTGTGTCAGAGATGGCAAGGATTGGCTGGGTTTCCTGAGTGACAAGTCCGGAGCGGGGAAGAGAGCCGTCTGCTAGGTGGATTTGCAGATGAAAGTCCTTAGGGCGGCAGGGAACATGCAGCTTCAGGGCCAGGTCTGAGTCCAAGAAGCAGCTGCATGCTCCAGAATCAATTATGGCTGGCAGCCGGGTTGCCCCCCCCCCCGGGAGCTATAAAGAAAGAAAGAGGACAACATAAGTCTGTGGTTGGTTAGTAACGTGGCAATTGAAGGGGGGTGGCGGTTTAAACTTACTAGGTCTCACCGGGCAGGAACGAAGGAAGTGGCCAGCTCCGCCACAGTACAGACACAAGTTGGACTGGCGTCTTCGCTGCCTTTCTTTGGGAGTGAGCGGAGGCCGGACTACCCCGAGCTGCATGGGTTCGGGGTCTGGAAGGGAGGAGACCGGTGGGACCGGGAGGTAGGGACGAAGGAGCAGGAGAGAGTCTTGGTGGAATACAACTGGGACGGTTTGTTTGGAAACGTTCCGCCCGCCGTTCTCGAAGGCGTCGGTCCAGCTGTGTAGCCGACTGAATCAACCCCTCTAGTGAAACTGGGGGATTGACTCGAGCTAACTCGTCCTTGAGGGACTCAGATAGTCCTTGGCGGAATTTGTACTTCAGGGCCGCCTCATTCCATCCAGTGTCGGCAGACCATTTCCTGAACTCCGCAATGTAGTCTTCAACGGGCCTCCTGCCCTGGTTCAAGTTGTGGAGGGTAGCCTCAGCCGTAGCAGAACGCAGAGGGTCGTCGTATAGTTTGGACATGTGTTCGAAGAAGAAGTCCAACGTGTCCATTTTTGGATTTCTTAGCTCCATCAGACTGTGGGCCCAGGCTTGAGGTTCATCGGAAAGGAGCGAGATCACAAAGCCCACTTTTACGGCCTCAGAGCAGAAGGTCCTGGGTTGCAAGGCCAGATACAGAGAACAAGCGTTTTTAAAGGCCCTGAACTTTTTGCGGTCGCCTGCAAAGCGCTCTGGTGTAGGCACCCGGGGTTCAGGGTGAGACACGACCACTGCTGGAGCTGAAGTAGGCTGGGAGGTGGACGCCCCCGTTCCTGGGGTCGCCGAAGGGGCTGCGGGTCCGGGTGCAGGGGTTAGTTGCTGAAGGCGGCCATCCATCTGTAGGTACCCTTCTTGTAATTTTTGCACCGCTTCTGTTAGTGTCGAGACTTGTTGGCAGAGAGTCTCGAAGGGTGAGCGCGCCTTGTCGGCCTCAGACATCTGGCTGGTTTGTACTATCACGGGTACACTTACCAAGGCCGAGATGCTGAGGGCAGCTCACCTTTGCGACCTGGCGCGATCCGCCCCCTGGGATTGGGACAGGGGGAAGGACGCACCGGGAGGCACCGGTACCAGCGGGAGGATGTAGATCCGGCAGGTCAAGCAGGGACAGGCGGATGATCCACTGGGATGGTTCGGAGCTGCAGCAGACGGGTAGACTGAAGCGAGGTACTGAGTGGACAAGGACAAGGCAGAAGATAAGTCCAGGAGACAAGCCGTGGTCAGGGGTTCCGAGAAAGCAGACAGTCCAGTGTTCAAGCGGGGTGCAAAGGGCAGGAGAAAGCCGGGAGTCCGGGTTCAAGCCAAGGTCAAAGGATTGGAGAAGCAGAGGTCCGGGAACGTAAGCCAAAGGTCAAGCAGGTGAGGAATCCAACAACAGGTAGCAAGACAGGTACTCAAACGCTGTTTACAAACCAGCAACCAGAAGACTGTGGGGAGCTGATTTAAATAAGCCGCTCAGGCTTCTGATTGGCCAGGGGCGGAACGAGATTGTGTGCGCCCATGCACGCGCCCGCGCACACGGCGCGCCGATATGCCGCGCATGAGCGCGCGCAGCCCAGGCGAGCGCACCCGAGCTGACCTGTCACGGAGCTGGGGCTGGACGGAGCTGGTCCCTTGACAATGCTTGTGGTGTGGGATGGGACATTCTTTCACCTTCTTTCACCTTTTGTGGTCCTGCCCCAAGATTCAGGGATACTGGTCTCAGGTGGTTACATTCCTCCACGACAATATGGGTAACCTTAGACCCCAAGCAATGTATTCTGGGTATTTTTCCAGAAGTTCTGGACAGACATTTTTTTTTTGTTTTTTGCAGGAGACGCTGTTCTCAGCCAGAAAAGTAATTGCCAGAAAATGGATGAGACCTTTACTGCCTAAGGCCCTGTACACACGATCAGTCCAAACTGATGAAAACAGACTGAAGTCCAGTTGCATCGGTTCACAGACTGATGGTCTTGTGGTCTGATGGTTCGTACACACCATCAGTTCAAAAACCGATCGTGTCAGAATGCGGTGACGTAAAACACAACGACGTGCTGAAAAAAACGAAGTTCAATGCTTCCAAGCATGCGTCGACTTGATTCTGAGCATGCAGGGTTTTTGAACCGATGCTTTAGCGTACTAACCATCGGTTTGGACCGATGGTCAGGCGTCCATCAGTCCGATTTTATAGCAGCGGCCTAAATGGTCGGAATGGAGGGCGGAAATAAATGGGACGTACCTGTACCTGTACATCAATAGGGGATGCCTGGAGAAATATAACAAAATATGGGACCGCTGGTTGAGAGACTCTGATACATGCACGTGATTGGGGAGGAGTGCTTGGACATTTTGGAGAGCTACGGGAGATGTGCTCTTGAGTTACTATCTTTAGATTGCTTTATATGTGGACCCTGACTATGCTAAATGCTCTCGATGCCAAAGTCTAATTATGTTTCCTGTCATGTGCAGTCCTAAATGTGTTCTATGATGTATTGTTTATACCTGACTATTGTTGACATTTATGTTAATGCGCTTTATATGTACATGCCAATTCTTTTCTTAATAAAACCTTTGTTAAAGTGAGAAAATATGATAGGACCTTAATGGGGGTCTCTTTGTGGATATCACGGCTGAGTATATCAAAGATATCAGGCCCGGGGAATGGGGCCTGGCTCTACATAGGCTCTCAAAGGGAGTCAAAGTATAAGGGGTTGGTTGAAATTTAATGAGACTTTAGAGAAAGTGACAAAGTTGTAAATAGCTGTAGTGTTCTCGCAAGGGGATACTATGGGAATTGTGTAAAGCATCAAATGTCAAAATTCTAGTAGGTCCACCATAAGAATTGGGTAGGGTCTTCACTGCCTGGAGGGAATCATGGGCAGTGTAGGAGTCGCAGAAGTGGAAGAAGGGCCCGTAAATTAGGGACCGAAAGACCGCTATTAATTCGTTTAACGTACAGGATCTGTTTGCTGATTCAGGGACAAGTCGGTCCCCAGATAAATTGTAAAATCTTACATTGATGTATGTGTAGAATATGCAAAGGAACCAAAATGGGTAAGACACGAAAAAAATAAAGTCGTTTTGGGAGATAGGACATACGAATGGCTGTTATTCTGCCGAACCAAGACATGGACAAATGGGACCAGGATAACAGAATATCAGACAGTTTTTTAAGTAAAGGTGGAAAGTTAGCCTGGTACAATCCAGAATACGTGGGGGTAAGGTGGTTTTCTAAGTAAGGCAGCGAGGAGACCCACTGGAAGGGGAAAGCCGACTGTAAATTTGTTATCAACATGAGAGAGAGATTAAAGCTTTAGATTTAGAAGAGTTAACGTGGAGCCCTGAAAGGGAAGCAAAGTTATGCAAAAGGAATTGTAAGTTTGGTAAAGAAATTCGAAGGGAAGTTGAAGTTAGAAGGATGTCGTCGGCAAATAAAGACATTTTATGGGGACAGATGTGAATGGTTTGCCTCTGCCAACGACTCCAGAGCCAATACAAAAAGAAGTGGCGAGAGTGGACATCCCTGACGAATGCCCCTCTTAATATTGAAGAGAGGAGATTCGAATACATAATACTTAATTTTAGTCCAAGGGGAATCATATAGGATTGACATCCATTGCATAAATGAAGACCCAAATCCATAATGACGAAGAACTTACATAAGATAAGGCCATGACAAAGTGTCAATGCTAAGGATGTTTCTAGGGGACGCCTAGCTGTTGCTTTTTACATTCACCACAACAGGAGTGAGCTCTTTTTCTGATTTAACCCTCCTCTCCCCTGATGCAGTAGCTCTGAGCTCAGCATTCAAGAGCTCACTCCTGTTATGGTGGAGGTGAACAGTAACAGCTAGGCATCTCTTAGCAACATCCTAGAAGTATTCCAGGCTTCATAAGTTATGTAAATGACCTATGGCTATAGCAAGGGCATTATTCAACTTTGGTCAAAGCTGAACTGTTTATCTTATCTACAGGCTCCCCTTATCTGTATAATCATTTTTTTTTTGGTGAACTTGCCCCTTAACTACTTGAGATCCGCGCTACAGCCGAATGACGGCTCTAGCGCGAATCTAATTTGTCAACAAGCCGTCAATTGACGGCTTGTCACTAGCTGTTTCCCGGCGCGCGCTCCAGAGCGCGCTGCGGGGAAACACTGTGTTGGCCGTGTCCCTTGGACACAGCCAATCACAGATCGCCGCGAACGGCCAATCAGAGTGGCCGTTTGCGATGTGATCTGTGCGGCCAATGAGAGATGATCTCATAGATCATCTCTCATTGCCGTTTTACATAGAGACAGCGTTCTGTCTCTGGAGAGCAGGAGACGGATCTGTGTCTCTTGTACATAGAGACACAGATCGGTCACCTCCCCAGTCACCCCCCCTCCACCTACAGTTAGAACACTATGCAGGGAATACATTTAACCCCTTCCTCACCCCCTAGTGTTAACCCCTTCAATGCCAGTCACATTTATACTGTAATTAGTGCATATTTATAGCACCAATCGCAGTATAAATGTGAATGACGCCAAAAATGTGTCAAAAGTGTCCGATGTGTCCGCCATAACGTCGCAGTCACAATAAAAATCGCAGATCGCCGCCATTTCTAGTAAAAATAAAATAATAAAAAATAATAATTCTGTCCCCTATTTTGTAGGCACTATAAATTTTGCGCAAACCAGACGCTTATTGCGATTTTTTTTTTTTTTTTTACCAAAAATATGTAGAAGAATACGCATCGCCCTAAACTGAGAAAAAAAAAGTTTTTTTTTTTTTAATTGGGATATTTATTATAGCAACAAGTAAAAAATATTGTATTTTTTCAAAATTGTCGCTCTTTTTTGTTTATAGCGCAAAAAATAAAAACCGCAGAGGTGATCAAATACCACCAAAAGAAAGCTCTACTTGTGGGGAAAAAAGGACGTCAATTTTGTTTGGGAGCCACGTCGCACGACCGCGCAATTGTCAGTTAAAGCGACGCAGTGCCGGAAGCTGAAATATCACCTGGGCAGGAGGGGGGTATAAGTGCCCAGTAAGCAAGTGGTTAAAGGCATTCTGACAAAACAGCCAATGTACATAAACACACAGCCCCCCTCTTATGAGATGCCAGCATCCTATTGGATCTAAACAAAAGCCTCTCCTGCACGGATAACACCTTGTCAGGTATATCAGTGTGAAGCCAAGTCTCTGTAAAAATGAGAGCATAACACGTTCCCAAGTCGCAATATAAATTTGTAGCATATATATATATATATATATATATATATATATATATATACACACAAAAAAAAGGTGTTTTCTGATCGCCTTGGCTCATATTTTGAGGTAAGCGGATAATTCACTCATATTGGTGGCTGGTGGTGACTATTTGCTTAAACTTTAAAGGATCACTCTGGCACAGATATTAACAAAGAGGATTCTGTATGTATTTGTTGGAATATCACAATCATTTTTCTTTGGACGTTTATATAGTTTGCTTTTTTTGTTTAGTGTCTGACATCATACACTGGAGGGGCACAATTAATGTTTTTTGTATGTATTTTATACTTATCCTATATTTTTTCTTATATGGTATGTTATTACTAGGTGTATGCACATATCACATATGATTTGTGTCATTGTCTGGGACTGCTTGAGTGCTGTCGGCACTGGGGAGCTAGAGTTCATTAAGAAAACCATGAATGCCAACATGTACTGTGACCTACTGAAGCAGAGCATGATCCCCTCCCTTCAGAAACTGGGCTGCAGGGCAGTATTTCAACATAACAACCCCAAAACACCTCCAAGACGACCACTGCTTTGCTAAAGAAAGTGAGGGTAAAGGTGATGGACTGGCCAAGCAAGTCTCCAGACCTAAACCCTATTGAGCATCTGTGGGGCATCGTCAAACAGAAGATGGGGGAGCGCAAGGTCTCCAACATCCACCAGCTCTGTGATGTCGTCATGGAGGAGTGGAAGAGGACTTCAGTGGCAACCTGTGAAGCTCTGGAGAACTTTGTGTCCAAGAGGGTTAAGGCAGTGCTGGAAAATAATGGCACCCACACAAAATATTGACACTTTGGACCCAATTTGGAAAAAACACCTTGCAGTGTCTGTTTTACTTACCTGAGTCCCATATTTCCGTGGGTGCAATCCCATGTCACTCTTCCCACGGCTTTTTGGGTCTTCATTGGATAGATTGATAGCAGCGCAGCCATTGGCTCCCGCTGCTGTCAATCAAATCCAATGATGCAGCCGCCGGGGGCAGGGCCGAGTCATACACTGGCGGCTGTGGACGCAGAGTGTATGACAAAGGAGTGCACCCGCAAGGTAACTCCGTTGGGATAGAGCTTCCCAATGGTTATCTATTGCGGGGAGGAGACGCGAAAGCCGACGTGGGACCCCAGAACAGGAGGATTGGGGCCACTCTGTGCAAAACTAACTGCACAGTGGGGGTAAGTATGACATTTTTGTTATTTAAAAAAAAAATAAACCCACTGTATCACTTTAAGTGGAGCTTCAATTATTCACATAGCAACGCATGTTTTTTCACCATAATATACATTAGTAGCTCCTCTATCTTTTCCTTCAGGTATTAAACATTTGGCAGTGGTATAAGTTTAGGTCCAAGGCATCTGAGCCTGACTCTCAGTTCAGCTTTTCCCTCTATTCATGGAACTGACGCATCTCGACTTCCACCTTCCCTGCTCTTGCAAATCCTGTGCTGTCTTCTGATCAGCCTTATTTGGCTGGCTGTCATTTTGGCCCCCAACCCACGTATCTTCATTTGGCACCTCCGGATTAGATCCAGTCCGCTGGTTATCTATTTCACTCATAACAGCTGCTGCTTTCCTCCTCCTTCCTTAGTTCCACAGCCTGTAGCCACGCTGATTCCCTGCCCAGTTGTCAAATTGTTCCACACTCAGAGCACTGCTCGCCACTCTCCAGATCAGCTGGGACTACATCTCCCCGGACTTCTGTTTTGATCTTCCTTAAACTCCAGGGCATCTAGTGGTCACAAACATATTCCACGGCAAAGTACATCCAGAGCTGCAGTCGCACCAAGAATGTCCACCCCCACAGTGAGTCCCACATATCTGCCTCTGATAATGATCAGGGTCTGCCTGTCCAACACAGTCCAGGCATTACTCACCCGGTAGATACAGACAACAGCCCCCCCACCCCTAGAACTGAGGGCTAATGACCACCACACATGCTTATGCTACCATCTTGCTAAATATTACATTTCCGCAGTTACACAATCAGATTTCCAGTCAGTGGGCACAATGTACTACAGTTTGAATTAAATATTTATTTTTAAAACAAAGCTTTCATATAAATAATGAAAAAATCTAACATCAGTTTGAAAATGTATATTATTAAAAAAAAAAAAAAAAAAAACAGCCGCCAAAATCCCCTTTAAAATCTATGAATGGTTTACTCTTAAGTGAAGGTTAATGATAATGAATTAAAAACGACAGCAAACGTTTTATAAAATGCATTGATATATACAAGCCCTTAAAGTGTATGTAAAGGCAAAACATGATATTTGTTCCCATACAGTTGAGATGGTAATTATCTTTAATAATTTCCAACTATGTACAATGTCTAATTTGCAATTTTACCTTTTATTATTCTTTTATGGCTCTCATTATGTTTCTTAACAAAATACTTAATAATAGTTTACAAAAAAAAAAAAGAATTCACCTGCAGCAGCCCCTGCTGGTGGAATCTGGTATTAACTTATGACCATATCCGTGCAGTGTTCTCTATCAGAACCATTTTATCAGAAAAGGATGCTGTAAAAAAACACCTGGAAGGTGTTCTGTTCCTAGCTATATTCACAAGAAAATTATGGAATCCAAGCTACGGCTCTCTACTGAGAGGGTCCAAGGCAGTACAGGGCTTATAAGTTACCTGAAAAACAAAATGTTGTCCTTTTAGTGTGTGTGCTTTACAAGAGATTATTTATAAACACCGGCCTTGTCTTTTTATTTCTGTACAGAAATGTCCTGATATCACCTGCTGCTCCTCTTCACAGTGAGTAACTATTATTATTGTGTAGATTTATTGAATTATGTAATATCCCGTGATTAACAATGTGTACATCACTTACTATTAATTTATAGAAAATGCATACTTTCTTCCAGTCTTCCTTCCTTTCTCACTCTTCCTCTCGCTTTCTTCATTCCCCCATTCATGTTTCCTGTCTTGTTTCATCTCTTCTCCCTTCCTCATTCCTTCTATACCCCCAATCTTTAGCTTTAATTGATTTCCTCATTCAGTTTTAAACAGGGTGTTGCACCAGGTTTTACCAGGTATTAAATTCTTATTTGTAAAATAAAGATTTCTTTACAGTATTTATGTGGTACAGACTTTTTACACATTTTAAAGGGTTTCACTGTTGAATACATAAGTTATCTGCCTGGCTTTACAATTAAAAAGTCAAAACAGCATGACAAAATGTATACATGACTAGGATTATGAAAGGCCTGGGGAATCTTAGGATGGAGGGGAAAAACAAGTTCTGTAGTGCACATAGTGTGCAGTGACAACTGGCGGTCATGATCAGGTTAAACCTAACAGTAAGAGGGGCTTACAGAGGGGGGATTAAACAGAACCTGAGCCTAGTTGCTGTATACCCACAAAATATTCCCAATTACTGTGACACAAGTGAAACTTTCACAGACACATTTAAACCTCAGGACAAAGGATAGTTAAAAAGAAATAACATTTCAATTAGATTTTCTTTTCTGCGCACAAAAAATGGGGGGAGGGTAGAGGTGGGCTGATAGAGGGAGAGAGAGTGAAGAAAGAGAGGGTGACTGGGGGGTGTGAAGGAGAGAGGGGTTGGAGATAGGAAGTGAGGGAAGAAAGAGGGAGGAGGGTAAAAGGGGGGTTAAGGAAGGAGGGGGAGAGGGGAGAAGGGAAAGAGGAGAGGTAGAAGGGGAGGAGATATGGGGCAGGGTATAGAGAGGGACAGTGTTTGGTGTACAGAAAGCTAACTCACAAATTGGGGCCCCCAGGCTGGTCTCACCGAGACTCAGGAAGAGGCAATAAGCAGCCAGTACCCACTGTTTGAAATCTGCAGCCCAGCGATAATAAAACCCCTATCACAGGCATATGTTAGAGATTATCCCATTGCAGGTAGGACTTGGACTGTTGGTCTGGGTGGACACAGGGAATAGGACAAAAAGCAGAGCGTGGGGCTGGGCACACACATATGATAGAGCAGGAGGCATAGTGTAGTACTAGATGGACACAGGTGATCAGATAAATACATTGTCAAGATAGCATTGTGAATAGTGTGAGACAGTAAAAATACTTTTGCATGCACTTTAACTTGAAAAATATGTTAGGTCCTCTGAGTGATTCAAACCATACAGATACCAACTTGTTCAAAATGTTGAAAATGGTATTGTCACGGAATGTCCCCGCACTCCGACCGAGTGCTTCCGTCATATACCGCTTCCTATCAGTCTGGACACAGATATCAGATATTCCAGCTGCCTTTAACACACAACGAGAAGAGACTTGTCTGTGTGCTAAGTATGGAGACTTTAATGGGTAGCTCTCAGCTTTTTATGCAATTACAAGCATGTCAGTAATCAAATCATCACACAGTGGGGCTTCAATACAGAATTTAGATACACTGGCACCGGAGTTAATTACTACAGCTGACAAGTCACATCTATTATCAATAGAATTCACACAAAACAGCATCACACAATGAGAGGTCTTTCAGAAGCAGACTCAATTAGCATCTCAAAGTTAGACACCTGACCATTAGTACAATACACAATCTCTTAAGCGTAAACACAGAGCCTCTTCACACACACAATAGATTTAATTAGTACAAAGAATAGATAGATGGCTGGTGGTGAGGACATTTAGCATTTAGCAGTATGAAGGAGTCACTCTACAATTAACCCTTTGAGTTCAGAATTAACAAACTTAACCACTTCCAGCCCAAGGACGTCATATGACGTCCTGGACTTTCAGTGGGGATATCTGAATGATGCCTGCAGCCACAGGCATCATTCAGACATCCATATCTTCAGGCAGCGATTCTGTGCACCATAAGAACGATCATAGCAGTGGTTCCGCCGCTTGATCATTCTTATAGGCGGCGGGAGGGGACGCCCCCCCCCTCCCGCCGCCATCCGGTGCTTCTCCGGGCTCTCCTTTGCCATCGGAGACCCGGAGAAACGATCCGCCGCCGTCCACTGTAAACCATAGAGTAGACTGGTGACCAGATGTTATGACGTCACGCCCGGGTCCTGGAATGTAAACACAGCCGCAATCGCAGCTGAAAGCATTAGATCGGTGACATTTTTTTTACGATCTAATGCTTTCCAGCCTGGAGGAGAGATGTGAGGTCTTATTGACCCCACATCTCTCCATAAAGAGTACCTGTCACAAACTATTCCTATTACAAGGGATGTTTACATTCCTTGAAATAGGAATAAAAGTGATCAAAAAAAATGTCAAAAAAAGTGTAAAAATAAAAGAAGTTAAGTAAAATAAAATAAAAATAAATAATTTTTTTTTTTTTAAACGCCCCTATCCCCGGTAGCTCGCGCTCAGAAGCGAACACACACGTAAGTCCCGCCCACATATGTAAACGCCGTTCAAACCACACATGTGAGGTATCACCGCGTGCGTTAGAGCGCCAGCAACAATTCTAGCACTAGACCTCCTCTGCAACTCTAAATTTCTAACTTGTAAAAAAAAAATAAGCGACACCTATGAAGATTTTTAAATACTGATGTTTGACGCCATTCCATGAGTGTGCGCAATTTTAAAGCGTGACATGTTAGGTATCTATTTACTTAAAAATTATTGTGCAAATACTGTGCGAGATAAAAAGTTGCAATGGCCTGAATTTTATTCCCTACGGTGTCTGCTAAAAAAAAAATATATAATGTTTGGGGGTTCTGAGTAATTTTCTAACAAAACAATTATGATTTATGCATGTACGAGAAGTGCCAAAATAGGCCCGGTATGGAAGTGGTTAAAATAGTCCTATAGATATCTCAGAATATAATGTGGATAATACAAACATAATAATCCCATCTTGGGTAGTCCAAGATATCATTCTTCAGTTCGTCCTATGCCCCCGGTGGTAATAGGATGATTTTAGACATAAGAGAGTCTGAGTCTGTCACAGGTATCAGCAAAGTAAAAATTGTCCTTGTATGTAGAGAAGTACGCTTTGTCTGGAAAAGCTTTCAAATACTTTTGTTTGCAATACTCTATTTTATTTTATTTTTTTGCATGACTCACTACATTTACACTAAACAGATCAGAAGGGGAAAAAATATCTGTCCAAGCAAGGAAGAGAATAATAGCTAAGAACCTTGGCCCAGATTCACAGAGCGATTACGCCTGCGCAACTGCTGTTGCGCGTGCGTAAGTCTAAATGTGCGCGTGCGTATAGTTGGACGCGATTCACAAAACAATATACGCCAGAAATCTACGTTTTTTGGTCCGGCGTAATTGAATTAGACCTTCGCTTGCCTTCGCGCAAAACTGCGCTAGACACACCATTGATTTGCTAGTCAAATATGCTAATGAGGGAGTTACGGGGATTCACAAAAAAACGCAGTTGCTGCGCAGGCTACGCGATGTGCGCAACTGCAAAATGTTCTGTCTAAAGTTAGAGGACCTAAAAGCTGGTCTAAATTTTGAAAAAAAGTCTAATTGTCAGATAAAGCAACACTGTTAGTGAGGAGTTCAGCAGTCACACGTGTTGCCCAACAATCTGTATGCCAACATGCCAGGGGCATCGTCGCGCATAGCTATACTACTGACTTTAGATGAACAAAGAAGGATGAGGGCACGGAGGATGGCACTAAGGAGGGCACGGGAGATGGGTTTTTTTTTTTTTTTTTGGCTTATATCAAATTTACAATTTAATCTAATCTAATACAATATTCTTATCTGATACAAGCCCCTCACTCTTCACTTGATATATCACACACGCATAGACATCTTTGGCATGAGAGATTCTGAGGTGTCTCGCATCTTCAGATTCACCCCTCATGCCATCGTGGAATTACCACAACCTTGCAGGAGGACATCAGCAGCCCAACACATGGCACTACCCATGACACCCATGACAGCTACATATACAATCAAAACCCCATCCCCACAGATTGCGAACAGAACATGTATGGGGACAGCTGGCTGGTTGGTGAGTGACATGGGAGTCAGGCATGACTATCCCCTCCCGTGATGCACACCTCACAAGTGGCACATGCATGACTAACATCCACCTGTCTTTTCCCTTCAAGGTGACTCTGCATATGAACTGGAACCCCATCTCATGACCCCATCTCATGCCAGCTCACATTATGCATCTTTGCACGTTAAACACACACATTAATCATGGCACAATGAGAATGCATGCATGCACACCACTATGGTCCCTAGCACACACACCCCACATCCTCATCAAATTGGATTGGCACCAGTCCACCATGCAAGACTGGTGAGCAGTAACGCCACGTCAAGGCTCCAATTATGTCACTGTACATTCATACACCATTCACACGGACCTGGGAATCACTTCTCCCTGGTCCTGGGGAACCCTTCTCCACCAAAATTGAGGGTGACACCCCTTTTCCAGCAGGAATGTCACCCCCACATTCAAACATCATTCACAACCCAAAATATGCCAAAAAAGTCAAACAAACAAAAATGCATAGAAACAAAAAATGCATAGGAAAAAAAAAATGCTTAGAAAAAACAAAAAAAAGCAGAGAACAAAAATAAAAAAGCTTTCAAAACAAACAAAAGGGGGAAAAAAAAATTATTGCCCTCTGCCTGAGCCACGCCTGGGGCGCCCCCGGCCACGGCCCCGGACCCTCAGGGGAGACGCATGGGGGAGGGGAAAAGCCGGGGAAGGAGGAGCAGCCCCTGAGATCTGCCCACCTGGCGGCCTGCCCTCCAAGGCCACGGCTATTCTGTCCAGGGCAGCACCAAGTGTTGCCGTGTTGCCCTGGATAGCCTGGGTAAGGGCCCTCACATCCTGCCCAACGCCTGCTGCTGTAGTTTGCAGGTCATTTAGGCAGGTTGTGGAGGCCCGGGAGTGGGAGTCCAGGTTACCCAGGCTATCATTAATGGAGGACAGGCTCTGATCCACCCGCCCCATAGTCTGGCAGAGCTGTCTCAGAAGGCGGGTCTGGGTGGCCAGGTTCCTTCTCAGACAGGCGGGCATGAGATTGGGCGCCCCCCTGGTGCTTGGGGATGACCTCCTGGCTCCAGCTGATGGTTGTGGCCGGGGAGAAGGGGAGGCCCTTGTGAGGGGAGCCATGTTGGGGGAGGAGGGGGGGGGGCTGACCCTTAGGGAGGGCAGGCTTCTTGCAGCCAGAGGGGAAGAGTCCGCAGAAACCAAAGGGCCAGTGCCTTCCATGGACTCCTCCTCCTCATGATTCTGCTCCTCCTCATGATCGTCCTCCGCATGATCCTCCCCCTCCTCTTGTTCCTCCTCTGCGGACTCTGGCCTTGTTGGGGGGGCCTCATTAGGCTGCTGTCCTGGGGTTGGAGCGGTCAGTCCAGATGGCCCTGCACCCTCCTGCACAGCTGTGGATGACACAAAACATTCACAGGTTGGAGGATCCACACACTTGCCACATATTCCCTTTCACCCCCTCCCCCACACATGCTACACACCTGAGAGAAATAAAAACCTTACCTGGCACCGCGGGGACCGGACTTGTGTCAAAGCCTGGCAGGCCCTCCACTTCATGCCGGTGAAAGGTCAGGGCCACCACACGCTCCGTCTCTGAAAATCTAACCCGGCATGGTGGGCCCCCTCCTGTGCCCCTGGCATGGGCATTTATTGCGGCCAGTTTTTTTTTCACCTCACGCCGGAGGTCATTTATTTTCTTTTCTATCCCAGAGCGGGTCCGTGTCTCCCCCTCCCCCGATGAATTCACCTGCTCCGTGATCCTATCCAAGATCTCCCTCCTCCTGGCCGGGGTGGTGGTGGCACTCTGCGGGCCGTGGAGAAAACGCCCATAGTCGGTAATGGCCCGGGCAAGAATTCTTTTTTCCCCCACAGTAAAATTGAGCTTTCTTTTTCTCTCAGTCATACTTCCAAACAAACTCACTAGCAGTCACCAAAAATCTGTCACAAATACAAGCACAACCAATCAGACAAGAACACACACAAAGAGAAAAAGAACAGCCAAAAATCACACTAGCACTCAGCAAGAAACACACACAAAAAAATCAGATGAAAAAAAAAAGCAAGAAAACAAACGCTCAGAAATCTATCAATCAAACAAACAGTCTCAAACACTTATCAAAATACACTTTCACAAAACTACCAACAAGCACAAGATCACACAGAACACTAATCTGACAACTACAAAACACACTCTAACGAACAACAGAGCAAAAGCACTTGATTCAATGGGAAGGGACACAAAGGGATGTACTTTTGCAATGGAAGGGCGTTTGTGTGTGTCTATTTATGCTGTCTGCGTAGTTCACAACATTGCCCTAGTCCATTTCCAATTTCAATGATTGCGCCGCTCCCGAGTTGTGAGCATGCGCACAACGGAGCTGACATGGTTTCCTTCACGCGCGCATGCGCGAGTCGGCCGGCCCTTCATTTGCATGGGGTCATGGCTCATTTCAATGTAACACGCCCACGTCCCTCCCAATTTGTATTACTCCTCCTTACGCCTACGGAAAAAACCTTACGTTTGCGCAAGCTCTTGCGTAAAAGCTACGTGAATCGCCGGATTACGCGGCTAGATTGCGCAAGTCTAACGGAAAAGTGGTGCGCTACGCCGGAATGATAATGCGCCGATCTACGTGAATCTGCCCCCTTGTATCCCAGGGCATGAATTCTGCAGAGGTAAGTGTCTTTATCAGTGGGAATGATCCAAGTGAATTCAGCCTAATTTATTTTGCTGCTAAATTACTACATTTCACCATCAGAAAATGAAAATTGCTAAAGCAGAGATCCTGAATTAGATGTATTGGTCTACTTAGGTGAAATCTGCTTTTTCTACTCTTTCTGTACTATTTTTTTCTTTAGAAACATTGGGGGTTATTTATGAAAGTGCAACGTGCACTTGAAATTGCACTAAAAGTGCACTTGGAAGTACAGTCGCTGTAGATATGAGGGGGACATGCAAGAAAAACAAAAACAACATTTTAGCTTGCACATGATTGGATAATAAAATCAGCAGAGCTATCCCTCATTTCAGATCTACCCCTCAGATTTACAGCGACTGTACTTTCAGTGCAATTTCACGTGCACCTTGCACTTGTAGTTTGCACTTGTTGTGCAAAGTGGGTTTGCCTTTAGTAAATAACCCCCATTGTGTTGAGAACTGGGAAAATATTATTGGCACACTCGTAAACTAAAAAAACACAAACTATTTTTACATCTAAATAAAAGAGACCTATTTTATTTTTTTCAGATAAAAAACACAGAGAGGGTGTCCAAATGATCATCCCTCAAATCCAATATTTTAATTAGAGGGTGAATTTTATTTATTTGTTTAGTATTTAAGGTAGTTTAGTTAATTTTATGTATTGTGCTTTTGTACTGTTGTTTTTCATCCCCCCCCCCCTCTTTTCTTCTTTAATCTGTGCAAGCGCATTAAGGTAAATATTAATAATTAAGTACTGTCTTTTCAAATGAACAGGGTTGGGAGGAGAGAGGGCGGTTGGGAAAGGTGAACCAGTCGGCCTGCAATTTTCACAAACGCAGCGAGGAATAAATACAAATTTAACTAACCACACAGAATTGTATTCTATTGTCTACCAGCATTTAAATCAATCAAAATCTCAACAGACTTTCCCCTAAACTGATTTTTTATAATAGATTCTCAAATATGCTGTTAAAAGTCCGCTAGAATCCTGTGGCCCCCTAAAGGATCTGGTTTAACACAACTGTTCTGTCCTTTCATTGTCCAAGACCACCAGTAACTCCATATGCATAGTATAACGAAGGACATCCAGTCACTCTGCTAATAAAGGTGTAGTTGTGTCCTTTGCGTGATGAGAGATTACCACTCTAGTTTCTAAATAACTTTTTCCTACCTTCATTTTTAGAAATACAATGGTGTAGAAAGAGGGTGAGGCAACAATAAACATTTCTTACATTCTACCTCAGATAAAACCATCCCTAACTGGTTCTCCTATTTAGCCATAAGAGTATTCCTTTCTTGAGAGCCCCCCAGCCTTAAACACCTGTACAACTGAGATGTTGCATGTGATATTCTCTGTGAATAAAAATTCTTACAAGTTAGGGTCCTTTCACACGGAGCGGACCGTTTTTCGGTCCGCTCCGTGTGCCCGTCAGCTCAGCGAGGGGGTCTCCGCTCAGCTGTCGGCGGACGGGGCGGTCCCCGCACATTGTGCAGGGACCGCCCCGTCTCTCCTCCGCTCTCCCCTATGGGGAGTCGGATGGAAACGGACCGTCTGTCCGTTTGCATCCGATCCGTTTGGCCGGACGGAAGAAAAATAGGACATTCTTCCGTCCGCAAAAACGGATGCGGATCTAGCGGACGTTAGCGGATGCATCATCCGCTAACGGATCCGCTCCCATAGGGAAGCATTACAAGTCCGTAAACGGACTTGTAATGAGCGGACCGTTCGTCCGCTAGTGTGAAAGGGCCCAAAGTTGGCTGTATTCCTTGACACCAAAGAGATGGTATTTCAGAAATGTGTTGGATAGGATGGATAGCAGAGAACAAATGTAGGGAAAAACCTAGACTACTGTGGGCCGGTGTGAGAAAACATTCTGTAAATTAAGAATGCTTTTAGAAATTAAAGTGTTAATTTTTTTTAATCATCTAACAATATGGAATGTAAAGAACAAAAGAGAAATCCAAATCAAATAAATATTTGGTGTGACCACTCTTTGCCTTCAAAACAGCATCAATTATTTTAGGTACACTTGCACACAGTTTTTGAAGGAAGTCGGCAGGTAGGTTGTTCCAAACATCTTGGAGAACCAACTACAGTTCTTCTGTGAATGTAGGCTGCCTCAAATCCTTCTGTCTTTTCATGTACTGTAATCACAGACAGACTCTATGATTTTGAGGTCAGGGCTCTGTGAGGGCCAAACCATTACTTCCAGGACTCCTTGTTTTTTCTTATGCTGAATATAGTTCTTAATGACATCGCCCGTATGTTAGGGGTCGTTGTGGTTGTCCTGCTGCAGAAAAAATTTGGGGCCAATTACATGCCTATCTGATGGTATGGCATGATGGATAAATATCTGCCTGTATTTTTTTATTTCTCAGCATTGAGGACACCATTGATCCTGACCAAATCTCAAACTCCATTTGCAGAAATGCAGCCCCAAACTTGCAAGGAACCTCCATCATGCTTCACTGCAAACAAACTGCCTCCTGCTACAGCCAAATATTAGTCCAAAGCACCTGCTGCCATTTTTCTGCACCACAGTTCCTATGTTTTCGTGCTTAGTTGAGTCGTCACTTAGCCTTATTTCAATATCGGGCATATGGCTTTTTGGCCGCAATTCCTCCATTAAGACCACTTCTAGCCAGACTTCTCTAGACAAAGGTGGGTGTACCTGGGTCCCATTGGTTTCCACTTGTTCTGTACTGATGACAATGCTGGACATCTTCTGATGTCAAAAGGGAAGTAAGAATGATATGTCATCTGCTACATTAAGTTATCTTGACAGACCACTGCGTTTATGTTCCTCAACATTGCACGTTTCTTTGTGCTTTTTTTAAAAGAATTTGAACAGCAAATCTTGAAACCTGAGTCTGCCTGTTTGCTCACTTTGCATTTTGTGAATTGATAAAAATAAACAATCAAAATATATATTTTTGAAAGCATTCTTACTTTACAACATTTCTTCACACCTGCCTAAAACATTTGCACAGTACTGCAAATACAGTTTTTTACTACAGTAATTTACTGTACAGTACTTTTAGGACTAGACCTGCATAGTAATTCACCCTTACCACAGGTGAGGGCATAATGTGAACAATTGCCTCAAGCTTCTTTTGTACTTCCTCTTGCTTTAGAGTATTATTTTAGACCAGCCTGTAATGAGGTTCTTTATTTTTGTTTTTCTGTAGAATTTTGATCCCCCTGTAATTGCAGTGCTGGGGTCTGGGGGTGGAGTACGTGCCATGAATGCTTTTCTGGGTACCCTGTCTAAGCTGTCTGAACTGAAGCTTCTAGATGTTGTTACATACGTTTCTGGAACATCTGGATCAACATGGTATGTATATCCATTGCACCTACCTAGAACTTTCACCAAAAAGCCTTTTAGCAAGGGGCTTCTGGTGTCAAAAACAAATAGAAACTATTCAACTCCCTTAACCACTTAAGACCCGGACCAAAATGCAGGTAAATGACCAGGCCCCTTTTTGCGATTCAGCACTGCGTCGTTTTAACTGACAACGTGGCTCCCAAACAAAATTTGCGTCCTTTTCTTCCCACAAATAGAGCTTTCTTTTGGTGGTATTTTATTGCCTCTGCGGTTTTTATTTTTTGCGCTATATACAAAAATAGAGCGACATTTTTGAAAAAGAAATCAATATTTTTTACTTTTTGTTATAAGAAAAATCAAATAAACTAAATTTTAGTCAAACATTAAGGCCAACATTTATTTAGCCACATGTCTTTAGTAAAAAAAAAATCGTAATAAAAAAAAAATAGCTACAGAGTGGGAACAGCGACACTAATACAGCGATCAGAAAAATGATCGCTTAGTGACGCTGGCAATAGGGAGTGAAAGGGTTAACTAGGGTGGTGATCAAGGGGTTAAAACTTTATTGGGGGGGGGGGGTACGGGGGCCACCCTGAACCTAACACTAACTGCCTGTCACACTGACACTAAATGCAGTGATCAGTACATATATGATTACTGTATTCAGTGACACTGTGACAAGGGGGAGGGGGGGTGATCGCAAGGGGTTAAGTCTGCCTGTGTGTCCTGGTGTCAGTGTAGTGTTGTGCAGACTTACTGTGAGATCTGATCTCTCCTCAGCAGCGGTTGAAAATACTAGCCCTGTAATCTGCATCCCCAACCTCATTAAACCAAATCAAAGTACACATTTTATAATAAAATAAATATTTTATAGTAAATACGTCAAACATCCGACTTCAAACCTTTCAGGTGTATGGCATCATTATATAACAATGAAAATTGGTCAGACTTTTCATGCATGGAAGAAATGGAGAGTCAGTTATATGATCGTCTCCAATCGAAATGGGACTGGGACAAGTCATGGAAGAAGTTAGAGAAGGCATTTTTGGAAGAAGTATACTCACTGACTGATTTGTGGGCCTATGTGGTTGTTTACTGGATGACTAATGAAGTAAGTACAAGTCATAATGTACCCAGAAGGATATATACATTTGCATAGTTGATCATTAGTCTAGCATACAAAACACAAAGCTGCACACTGCTTGTCTCATGTACTGTGCTGACGCATTTAGCCCCCTAATGGGGCATATTATTAGATAATGGCGGCTGGTGCTAAAGAAATTTGGGGGGTGCGCAAATGAACCCCTCCAGGTCTGCATTCACCACAGTCATGACTCCCCTGATACAGCTTACCTCTGTGGCTTCCCCTCCGTGGCTTCCCGGTCTTCTTTCCGGGCTCCAGATCTTTAGCCTCCTCATTGGCTGGGAAAAGAAGCCGGAAACCAGAAGTGACGCAATGGCAAATATTGATTTGTCAAAAGTGGGAGGGTTCGGGTGCAGTGCTCTGCGCCCCAAGGACAACTGAAAACCACTCAATTGGAGGCTCAGGCTCTAATCACATGCTTGTCAAAAAATCATGGGCGTAATAGACTCCCTTTAGTCCTGGCTGGGTTTCTCTCCCTCAGTTACAGTCTCCTTAAAGTATAACTAAAAGCAAAACTTTTTTTTAGTTTTAAACAGAGTGGAGATGGATTAGAACACCTGTCCATATTGCTGTCTGTGCCCCTGTCTGGAAATATACCCTCTCTTTTGTCCTATTTACCATTATTATGTAAAGGAAAATTACAAATTTTGGGTTGTCCCCAGCAAAGTAATAGGGGGGAAATCCCCCAGGGATTCCCTTAATTTTCAGGGATCTTCTCTCACTTCCTGTTTTAGCTATGGGACAGTAAGTAAAGGGGACTCAAATGTCAAAAAATAAACTGACGGGGGTTATGACCTTCCCTTACTCTTTCCAAAATGGAAAAAATAAGTTTTGCATAAAGTTCTACTTCATATGGAGTCTGGGCTCCCAGGATGCACCGGTTTCCTTTTTTCAGAATGAGGGATATGAGTTCATATTAAAGATAAACAGTTTCTAGTTTCTGTAAAACAGTAACAGTTTATTCTGGGCTCTATTTAGTAGACACATTTAATACTGCGGGGAGAACAAACATAATGAATTTCATTTTGAAGGCAGAACAAGCAGTATCAAAGATATGTAAGCCAGCTTCTTATTGGTTTGTTGGATGCAGTAGAAGGAATCCTTTTTTGTATGATAATGATCACCTCTCTCATTTGCTTTATACCCTGCTTATCGTTTACTGCTCACTTTGAGGTGTAATAAGAGTCAGCAACCCCTCAGCATGTCTTTAACTGGAGTCCACAGACAGAAGATTATCAGCCAGTTTGATCTCTTGCAGGCAGATAGAGAGACAGTTGCATGTCTATGTGTACTCCCCACCATCTCCAGATAGCCCTCAGAAGAAGAATCAGCTCTCTTAGATTTTCACATACATTGCTATTGCTTTCCTGCATTTTTAAGTCAATACCAGGGAAGGAATGTCCCTCTCTGTCCTTTCTTACTTCTCTATTGACACATACATACATATTTAGGTGACATTTGCCTGAATGGTAATCTTCGATGAGGTAGGTTTTGTGATAATTGGATGGTAGCTTCATGCCCAACTACCATTTAATCTTTGTTCTGGCTTGAAGTTATGTGCCCGCTGACATTCTAGTTCATGCCTGGCACTTTTGGCTATCATCTACATTTGGCCTGAGTCTTG
Organism: Rana kukunoris; assembly: GCA_029574335.1. Taxonomy (NCBI): domain Eukaryota; kingdom Metazoa; phylum Chordata; class Amphibia; order Anura; family Ranidae; genus Rana; species Rana kukunoris. The sequence goes on along the minus strand of CM056052.1, from coordinate 68,180,141 downwards.
AGTCTTTCCTTATCACGTGTTGTTTTGTAATGAATTTTCTGATGGTGGTGCTTGTCTATTACCTATTGTCTATTTTTTGTTTATCAGCTTGTTAGTTTCACTCATCACCCATGACTTGTGTCATGTTCTTCTTCAGGATCCCGGCTTCTGAATTATCATTAATGCCCATATTGGCTTATGTTGTTTAAATTTCGGGAATAACCTGTTGCAATTGTTTAAATATCTTAATAAAAGCAATTTAACCTAAACAGACACTACCTAGTATACTTACCTGTTACAAACAGTTATTTTTTTTTTAATTATGCATGTGTTCTCTTCCTTCAGATACATGAACAAAATCTGTCGAATCACAAGGTTGGGTGTGAGAATGGGGTAAACCCATACCCAGTCTACTCTGCTATTGAAAAAGAAGAAGGTGATTGTGCCAAATATAAAATTGCTAGTAAGGAATAAAAGCAGCAAAGATCTTAAAACTGAACTTAGTTAAATCTCAACTCTAGGATGTATATTTTTTATCTCTCCTGAAATGTTTACAGATCTGTCACACAGCACAGCTAGCCAGGTGACCTGACTTTTCTCTGCTATAGTTTAAAGACACATTCACCAATAAAAAAAAATGTCCTTCCTGGTTCCTCTTTTCTCCCCATTCCACAATTGGATACAACTTCCTCACTTTTGCAAAGGTTTATTTCCTGTTTAATGCCGCAGCCCAGCACTTACCCCTTACTAAATCTCTGAATGGACAATAACTGAAGAAAATATTCTAATTTCAGGAACTTGGTTTGAGTATACTCCACACATGTGTGGATTTCCTGCTTACAGATGTTTTGTGAAGACTGAGTTTTTAGGCAGTAAGTTTGAAGCGGGACGTTTATTGAAGAAACAGCCTGAGAAGGACTTGTCTTATCTTACTGGTAAGCTGAAAGGGACATTGCGAAATAATAAAGCAGAAAATATGTGCAATTAGTGTGCAATTAGTGTGCAGAAAGCTGGGTGTCACTTTTGATCTTCACGGGACAATTTAGTAAGGAAAGCAAGTGTAACATTGGTTGATACAGGATTTTGCATTTATACCCTATGCTACTGACACTATGGCCCGGATTCACAAAGCCTTACACCGACGTATCTCGAGATACGCCGTCGTAAGTACAAATGTGCGCCGTCGTATCTATGCTCCGATTCCCAAAGCTAGATATGTCGGAAAATAGGCTTCAGCCGCCCGACGTAACTTGCCTACGCCAGCGTATCGTGGGCGCATAGTTACGCTGGACACATATGGCGTTCCCATTTAAAATATGCAAATTAGTACGATACGCCGATTCACGATCGTACTTGCGCCCGACACATGTTTTAAGCGATTTGCGTAAGGGTTACATCCGGTGTAAAGTTATTCCACCATATAGGTGGTGCAACCCATTCAAAGGTATGGACCAGGGAACAGCCGTCGTATGTTATGTCGTTTACGTTGTACTACGTGAATAGGGCTGTGCATAGGTTACGTTCTTAGGCAGCTGTGACTGTGAGCATGCGCACTGGGATGCGTTCGTTTTTTGAAGCTCAGACCATCATTTGCATGGGGTCAAGCTTCATTTTAATATAGCATGCCCACTTCCACCTACTTTGACTACGCCGGCGCAACGTTGAGCGCATATTCTTTGTGAATAGCATGCTTGCCTATATACAAAAATGAAAATTCAGCGCTGGGATGTAAACAAATAATTACAGAATAAATATGCAAGCCAGCACTGAGGATAAATTCATAGAAAATTCCCAAAGCATATAGTAAAGTGAAAAAGTGCTTCGACCCGTGAGAGTCACAAAGCATGTCAGAAAAATACCAATCAGATCCGACCTCCAAGCCAATTCCTCATATCATACAGATATCAGCGGGCAGCCATATGTAAGAGGAAACACAGACAATATCTAGTGCTCTCTGTATAAAGCCGTTTTTTTTTAAGAGCAAGGTAAAACAAAAGCACTCACATTTAAAAACACTCATAAGCCGAGTGCATGCTGTAACAACAAAGTCACGATTCACAGCGGCGATGATCGGGGTGACGTCCTGCGTAGCTCCTCCCCTCACGTACGCGTTACGTCCCGTGGGCGGGACTTCATCAGCGTCAAGCGTAGAGAGCACGGGTCGAAGCAACAAGGTGAGAGTCCATCTTACTTGAGGTGGTGGATCTCCTTTTCTTGGTGTTTTCTCTTCACCTTCACTCCTGCTGGACTTATTTGTGTTATTCACTGGCACTGAATGGACTTGATTTATGTTCACTTGGACATTTATATTTCACTGGCTTTCATTTTTTTCAAATTTTTTTTATATGGTTTACTGTTTATTATATGTATTGTTAATTTTCTTTGCGCTGCACTTTTTCACTTTAATAATAGCATGCTTGCCTCTCAACGTTACTCCGGCATAAAGATACGCCGATCTACGTGAATCCGGGCTTATACCGTTGTCATTGAGTACTTCTGCCTAGTGCCTTATTTAAGCGCCAATTCCTTATCATTTACAGCTTTAACAAATATAATTTTGATGAGAAAACTAGATCTCGCCAAGTTTTTAAACACATAAGTCTACATGTACATGGGACGTTTTTACAACTGCTCCTAAATGATTAAACTTGACAGATAGTGACCCACGTTTAAAACGTCAGTTTTAACACATTTAAATGCTGTGTTTAGCCGGGTTTTGCCGCGTTTGCATTTAGAAGAGTTTTAAAAATATATATATATATATATATATATATATATATATATATATATATATATATACTTTTTTTCTTTTTTTTAAATGGACAAAAACGAAAAACACCTACAAACAAAACACTGTTAAACGTGTACATGGGGCCTTAGGGATTTGTACACATATAATAAGTAGTGATCATATGTTGTAAATGTACATATATCAAGAAGTGCTTGAGATAAGGCAACCCACAACACTGCAACTTGCTAAAACGACTCAAGCGTGAGCTCCAACTACAAACCAAAAACAATGTCACTGTTATGCCCGATTACACGATTGGACCTTTGTCCGACCAAATTCATATCGGAATTCTGGCGGTATTCCATCGGAGTTAAACAGAACATGTTATCTATGTAAACTCAGATGGAATTTATCAGAATTTCCAATGGAATTCATTGGAATTTCCGATGGAATTACTCGGATGGGGCATACACACGGTCAGAATTTCCAATGGAAAAAGTCCATCTGATTCCAATCATGTGTACGGGGCTTTAGTGTATGTAAAAGCCTTTTTTGGTTTTAGGTAGAGTAAGGTAAGGTTAGGCTGTTTGTCAAGTTTTGACCCTTGAGACACAAGACTTTTTGTCAAAGTCTCATCTTCACTGGGGATAGTTTCATCCCTTTATTTGTACTAGTAACCATTGTCACTGAGAGAAGGAGAAGGAGAAATTCGAAAAAAGTTTAATTTTCATCAGAGCAAAAGGTGAGGAAAACCTTGTAGAAATTTCCTCTAGTACGGGAAATGAATAGAAACCTCTCTACCTGGACAAAATTAAATTGGCAGAGGTTTTCAATCCCTTCTGAAACAAACACACGTTTTAGCTTTATATAGCGTATAAGGAGACTTTTTCCCTCATTTCCTGTCCCAATGGCAGGTGTTGGTGTTATGGGCTTTTTAGGAGGTTTGAGTTAAATTATTACAACTTGTCTACAATATTAACTAATAAAAACCTTATAGCATAAAAGCAAACAGTTTGGCCTCGCCACCTTAATTTTCTGAGCGTCCCTATTGTCCTTTTCTTTTAAAGGATTGCTTCACTAACCAAGAAGGCGAGACATGTGCGACCAAACTAAAGCTGGCCATAGATAGTTTGAATCTTGACCAACCAGAGGTTGCAAGAAAGAAAATTGCTATAGTCGCTAACAATAATCACTGTGTTGTCTACTGACTGTGATGGCTCTCCGTGCCTCCCCACAGGTAGAGCACAATAGCTCCATGGGAAGGATTCCCCCATCAACACTGACTGTGTTGATGGGCGAATTGAGAAATGTACTTTCCTGCAACCCGTGGTGGCAGGAAAGAAAGTCGCTCCATCTATGGCCAACTTTAGTTTCTACTAGAAGATATAAGAACTGCTCATAACTTTAACTGCCCATTTATCTGGATCTATTGACCAACACACTTTTCACAGAATGCAATCTTAGCCTATGCATTTTTCATCAGATGATCACTTTAAATTTCATAGGCTTGTGATATTTTTTTTTTTTAAATTCTGTTCCTAAGAAATATAAAAATTATACAGCATATTCCACAGCTATACACCATGCCAGTTAAATTGATATAGTCATCTATGCAAACCAAAAGAATGAATAATACAGATGGATTTTTTGGTTATTCCGCAGGCCTGTGGGGCAGCGCGCTTTCAAGCGATAATCTCATTCGTGAAATTACTGAAAGTAAGAATCTTCAACATAACAATGTTAATTGTATGCAGACATGATTACTAGAGGATATTAAAGGCAATTTTCCAGTTACAAAGTAAGATATTATGGCCCAGGGGGTTTAAGACACATGTCTTCTCTTCAGGTATATTCAATATATATGGTAATTCTAGTTATTATTGGAGTGATCTCATTCCACAGAAAGCACTGACTTGACTGAAGTGATACAAACATATGTTGCAGACTGCTCTACATTGTTCACTAGGCGAACTTACATTTTCCTCTGAACTGTAATGATGCCTTGCCCATCAGACAATCACTTAGCCATGAACAATGATATCCTTTCAAACTGTAGGTTTGTGCAGCAAGTTCCTGCATGAGTTCAAACGCAAGACATTAAAGTATTTTACTTGTGCAGCAAATCAAAAACTTGCAAAGCCATCCACAACTACCCCCAGCTACATCACTAAAATACCAACCAAATCATTCTTTGCATTCCACCAAAGGCCTCTTACTCTCTAGCTCCCTCGTCGGCTCCTACCATGCTTGCTGCCAGGACTTCTCCTGAGCCTCTCCCATGCTCTGGAATTCCCTACCCCAATCAGTTTGACTATCTCCTACTCTGTGCACTTTTAGGCAATCCCTAAAAACCTTGCTATTCAGAGAAGACTATCTTGCCTCCACCCAACAACTGTATTTTCTACATCAGCTCATCCCTTAGGCCTCGTACACACGATCAAATCTGTCTGCAGGAAACGGTCGGCCCGACCGTCCCAGCAAACAGATTCGACCGTGTGTACGGCCAAGCCGACGGATTTGGCCACCCGACAGATTTCAAAGCATGCTTTGAAATCTGTCGGCTGGGAACCCGTCCGCCCGACATGTCTGCTGGTTAGTATGCTAACCAGCAGACATGTCTTCTCGCACACGCGCCGAATAATTTCGACGCATGCGCGGAAGTGTTTTACTTCCTGGTGCGGTGACGTGGTGGCGTCAACGTCACCGCCACGTCACTGACACGTCAGCGCGCTGTCTGCTGGCGGGGATTTTGGTTTGCTCGTGTGTACACGCGAGCAAACCAAAATGCCAGCAGACAGATTTGTTCAAATCGGTCGGACAGACCGTTTTGAACAAATCGATTGCCTCATGTGTACGAGGCCTTACAGTTATTACCTTTTGTATCACTTGACCCTCCCTTTTAGATTGTAAGCTCTAACGAGCAGGGTCCTCTGATTACTCCTGTATTGAATTCTTTTGTAACTGTACTGTTTGCTCTCATGTTGTAAAGCGCTACGCAAACAGTTGGCACTATATGAATCTTGTATAATAAACTCCTAACAATCTGAGTTTAACAAACCCTGCTACCCTTGCTATTGGTGATCTGTTGAACAATTGCTCCAAAGCACTCACAGACCTACCATTGGCCAACCAAATGACCATAATCCATGCTGTCAGTCTGTACTTAGAGTTGTATTAGCTCAGTCTGCAGGGAAGAGATGTTTACAGGTTCTAAAAACAGCAGCAAAAATCCTCCAATAAAAATAACTTCAGTCCATCTCATTGGTCAAGGGTGTACATTTAAACTGAGACCAAGCTTTTCGATTGTACCCACTTTTCTAACCACTTTACTGTCTTCTAGGCCTTATCATAGGCCCATTTTCAATTCTCTGGAACTAGATTCTGAAGCTGATTAGGCCTCCCACGTCAGAGGGCCTGAGAGGAAAAAAGGTTTCTCACAGTGGTCCTCCTCTTCCGGCAATGCATGGGAGGCAGAGACCCTTCTAAAAAAGGCTCCTCAAATATTAGTCTCCTACCCAATCCCACAACACTGGCATTAAACCTTCTTGAAATAAATATTCATAATCCACAATATTGTATCTTGTTGCTGTATCTGCTGAAACACACTCCCCAATGATAGACAGATGCAAATAATGTTCTAGGCTTAAGAGAAATGCAATAAATGCAGACAGTTACACCAACTAGCACATAGACTAGCGAAATTCCAGCTGCAAATGGTAAATTGGACTAGTGGCACTCCAACTTCAGTAGGACTGTTACACTTCTGTTCTAACAACTCTTCTTTTTTTTTTTTTTAAAGTGTATTTTTTGTGCGTGAACTCGAGAGAGAGGAGCCGGACTGCAGGGGTTGGGAGTAGGCAGACCCTCCCCCCGGAGGCATTCGCCATCCTTCTCCATGCCCCTGGTGGCAATGGCGGGTGTGAAGGGGGGCCTCCCACTCACCCCGCCCTACCTGCTCCTCTTGGGAGCCCAACTGGGGCCCAACGGGACCCCAATGGGGCAGAGGGACTCCCCCTATCAGGGAGTGAGGGGGCCTAGCCCACCCAGCCAGCCCCGTAGGTCCTTCGCCTCTCTTTTATTTTAAGAGACCGCATGGCCAAAGTGCGTGTGTTTTAAACCAATTTCGTGTGCGTGCAAGTGTGGTGGTTTTTTGGGGGGGGGGGGGTGGGCGTACTAAGCACAGGCGTACCTTGCATAGCACACCCACCGGGAGCCGGGCTGAGACCACCAAACTCAATTCACATGTAGCCGAGACCGGGATCCGAACCCTTGGCTGCAGAGGTGAATGGCTTGTCAACGCAGTGCCAATCACGTTGAGCCACCACAGCTCCCTCTAACAACTCTTCTATTTTAGCATGTAAAAGCTAAATTTTTTAAAAGATTAGCACAAGGGATGGTACTTATCTTAATGAGACAATTCCCTTGAACAGATGCTGACTGTCCTAGTTGAAATCCAAAATTCTCTGCTCACGATTCCCCATACCCCAGCTGCCATCCTCTTTAGGTGCTGCTGGGGTTAATATGAGCGCCGGCCCTGTAACAGGAACGTGTCATCAGTACCAACTATCCACTTTCTACTCCCCTCCTTTATTTATACCTTTTGTACTATAGTTTCCGTGAATGAAAAGTGCTCTGTGAATTGAGGATGCAAAATGTCATTCATCGACCAATCCTCCATCCATAAACTGATTAAATGCTAGTGGCCATGATTAGCTGTGGGTGCTGTCAGCCTCCCATTACTTTCAATGGGGCTACCGCTTGCAGCTAATCACCAAGAACTCCAGCTGGGTTCCCTGCATGTATCTATAACGGCCCCATTCATAACTGTGCATGGGGCCTTATACTGAGTTTGGTTGTCCTACACTCTGACCCGTTCTCTTTGCATTTTGTCTGTATGTTCTTTAATTCTTAACAGTGGAATCTGGTCACAAGCTAACTTGAACCCTGTAACTGTCAGGGGTTAATGCAGTTTATGATATTCCATTCCACCAACCCATGACAGCTTATCGACACTCCACAATCCGGCAAACACGATCCATATGGATTTCCCCCAGAAACGAGACACACACAGCTCTGTTCTCTGGTTCAAAACGAATAGATACTTTAATGGTAAACTCAGGGTTTTTAAAGTATAAACCCCAAGGAACAATGGCTTAACTCCACCCACAACACGACACAAGGAGCCCAATACACATCTTTAGTCAGACTTTCTGGCACCGAGATAATCTACATGAGCTAATTAGCTACAGCTGACAAGTCAGACATCAAGACTCCGGCTTCTCTCACCTTCTATACAATACACATTCCTTTAGTAAACATAAGTCAGACATCTGACCTTTAGACTGTGCTATCTCACAACACATTTATCATCAATAGACATTCACACAATACAGTGTTAATTAGCACAATGAAAAGGTCTTTAGAAGCCAGACTAGGGCTAGTTTACATGACAGTAGCAGACTTAAATACCACCTTGGCAGTCTGTGTTCCCACGTGAATGAATCACTCTATTGACCGGTTGGGTTTAGACTCAACATTTCTCAGTCATCCTATGCCCCTAGTGGACATAGGATGACCCTAGACACAAGAGTCATTGGTGAAGCTGAAACAGGAGTACCCCACACCCTTCAAGAGCCTCTGGGTCCCACGGGCCATACCGTTACAAACCCAAACCCTGATTAAGTGCCATCATGTGGATAATTCAGCCCCTGCACACTACACTGCAGGAAGTGAATGTGTCCTTCACACCTATCTTGTGCTTCTTAAAGAGACTTTGTCAACCAGCCATTCATTTCAAGAAAAAGTACTTCCCATAAGTTTAAATTTGTATTTAACATATTCTATGCATGTATAGAGTATACTTGTAAAGGCCTCCTTTATATATATATCCAAAAGGCCTAAGAATGCTGCAGGTCATCAATATCTTGGATGTGATATCAGCAGCCCCAGAAACTCAGAGCATGGGACTTGAATTAAAATTTACGGAGGTTCGGTTTAGCAAAACTTCCTTTCGGCAGAAGTCCAAAATCTCGTTAACACTATAGTACATCACGGTCCCCCCATACATCATCATCTTCAAAGTACTATTGCTAAAGGTCATCGATATCTTGGATGTGATATCAGCAGCCCCAGCAAGTCTTAAATTAAAATTTACAGAGGTAAAATTTCCTTCCAAGCAGAGGTCTTAATCTCATTAACGCTACACCATATCATCATGCTCCTCCCATACATCATTGTCTTCAGAGTACTTTTCACATCCTAGTTCCCTTTAGTCTGACTTGAGACTAGGGCGGAGGTTCACCTTCCAGCAAGACAATGACCCTAAACATACAGTCAGATCTACAATGGAATGGTTTAGATCAAAGCATATTCATGTGTTAGAATGGCCAGACCTAAATCCAATTGAGAATCTGTGGCAAGACTTGAAAATTGCTGTTCACAGACGCTCTCCATCCAATCTGATAGAGCTTGATCTATGTTGCAAAGAAGAATGGGTAAAAATGTCACTCTCTAGATGTGCAAATCTGGTAGAGACATCCCCAAAAAGACTTGTAGCTGTAATTGCAGTGAAAGGTGGTTCTACAAATGCAAGCCACACTTTTCACATATTTATTTGTAAAAAAAAATTGAAAACCATTTTATCATTTTCCTTCCACTTCACAATTATTTGCCACTTTGTGTTGGTCTATTAAATCCCAATAAAATACATTCACGTTCTTGTTTGTAACATGACAGAATGTGGGAAATTTCAAGGGGTATGAATACTTTTTCAAGACACTGTATTTCCTATATTGACAGGTACCTTTTAAAGAACTGACTGTACATTCCTATTATCATTGTTTCTTGCTGCTATTGGCAGGAGACAATCATCTGATCTCCAAAGTGATCTTAGTGCATTCCTTTGTAGCCGGAGAGAAAACATTTTGTTTTTTAAAGTGTTACTAAACCCAGGACCCTGCATTCACTATATCTGGTCTCCCACAGTACACAGAATTAACCCCTTCAGTTCCATGTATAACAATCATGCCTTACTACATATACAGACTGATTTTACTGTGGGTTGTTAAGGTACAATTGTTTTCCCTAAATAGCTTCCTTAGTGAAGTCCTCCTTCACTTATCGTAGCCTTCGATTTTGCTTTTAAATGTCTTTATTTCTTCTGAGAAATCCTCACTTCCTGTTCTTCTGTCTGTAACTACACACCGTAATGCAAGGCTTTCTCCCTGGTGTGGAGTGTCGTGCTCACCCCCTCCCTCAGGACACTCTCTACGTTGCAGATAGAGAAAGGAGCTGTGTGTTAGTGGGTGTCCTGACTCTCCTGTAGTCCAAGGGAGACATTCCACACTCGACACTCCACACCAGGGAGAAAGCCTTGCATTACTGTGTGGGTTTACAGGCAGAAGAACAAGAAGTGAGGATTTCTCAGAAGAAATAAGGAAATTTAAAAGCAAAATGGAAAGATGAGGTAAGTGAAGGAGGACTGTACTATGGTAAATGATGCTATTTAGGAAAAATTACAAAAAAATTACAACCCCTTTAAGTGTTCAACTATGCACTGTACATATTAACTGAACTTGTCAGGTGGCCTGCTTTTGTACAAATGTCTCTGATAAGCTAATATCTCTAAGGCTAGCAATCTTCTCTATAATATATTTATACGGTATATTCACAGACAGAAAACATACGTATTGTATATAGGTAAATCAATCCATTCAGCAATGGTTGCAAACACATTAATAATCAAGCTCTCCTTACCCAATACTGTATAGATAGGAGATAAGTGCAAGGGGTTGCAGTTGGTTGGTGTAACATCCTAAGGTTTATCATATATATTGTGTTACTATCTGTTACAGTTGCATATTGAGTTTTGTACGGTATGTAATTGTGACACGTGAAATCACAATTGCATTTCATGCTAAGCATCATTGTATTTAAAGCAAATGTCTTTTGTTTTCCTCCAGGATTCTGGGGCAGTGCACCTTCAAACAACTATCTATTTCATGACTTTATTAAAAGTAAGAATGCCCAGAATGCTTATTGTTGTACACAAATCAGGAACAGCGATCTCTTTGTTGTCCCAGGCAGCCCAGCCCCCACACAGTTAGAACACACCCAGGGAGCACAGGTAATCGCCCCCTAGTGTTAACTCCTTCCCTGCTAGTGTCATTTATACATTGATCAGTGCATTTTTATAGCACTGATCAATGTAATACTGTCACTGTTCCCCAAAAAGTGTCACTTGGGGTCAGATTTGTCCACTGCAATGTCGCAGTCCTGCTAAAAATCGCAGATCAACGCCATTACCACAAAAAACATCTATTTTGCGCAAACCAATCAATAAATGCCTTTTGTGATTTTATATATATAAAAACTTTGTAAAACTTTACGGGGATGAAGTGCTAAGTGCTGTACACACAAGCTGTAAGTCGGCCAGTTCCTGCCAAACCCGCAGTTTCCTAATGATTTTTGATCCCCGTGTACCCGGCATTAGGTAAAGCTGAAGTTTAGCTTTAAAGCAGAGCTCCACCCTAAAGTGGAAATCACGCTGATCGGAACCCTCCCCCCTCTGGTGTCACATTTGACACCTTTCATGGGGGAGGGGGGTGCAGATACCTGACAGGTATTTGCACCCACTTCTGGCCCAGCATTCTCGGGCAGAATGCGGGCATGTCGTCACCTGCTGTCCCCCCCCCCCCCCCCGTTGTGTGGTGGGAACATTCGGCTCCCTGCTCACAGCGGGAGCCAATCGGTGGGCGCAGTGAGACTCGCGCATGCGCCGTAGGCAGGGCCGTCTTTACCATAGGGCCCTGTCACTGTTGGGGTCCCAAAGCAGAACCGCCCGTTAAGCCCCTGTGCTGCCCACAAATCTGCGCTGAAAATCAGCAGCGGCAAGCAGTACTGCTTCCCTTCCCAGTGTTTTAAAATGTACAGCACCCCTGGCTTCCCTTTAGACGTGCACTTCTCCCTTCCTGCCACTGGGTGCTGCTTGTATATAAAAGTGAATTAGAATGTGATTTTATAGCATCCCCAGTTTGCTCTTCCCGAGGCTGACTTCTTCTTCTTGTCCTGCACCTCAAGGTATGTCACTGTTTGCTATATTGTAAATAGAAGTTTTCTGTAGAGTGTGCCCAAAGTCTTTATAATATTTGATGATTCATTGCAGGCCTGGTCAGTGTTTTAAAAAGTTCCTGTATTTTATACATAGCATGGCATGGGGTCACAGCACCATCTGTCCATTCTTCCAGGCCCAAAATAGGCTGGAGGGGGGCCAAAAAAAAATGTTTTCCCTGTGCCCAAACCATATTAAAGACTTCACTTCCTGGTTCCCTCACCAGGGATGGCAGGGGGGGGGGGCAGCAGAGTGATGAGCGATCGCTCGTCCTCTGCTGCGGACGGCGCTGGACTCCAGGACAGATAAGTGTCCTAATATTAAAAGTCAGCCGCTGCAGTATTTGTAGCTGCTGGCTTTTAATTTTTTTTTTTGAGCGGTCATCCGCTTTAACTTCTATGTAATTTTATATGTTGATTTAATATTGCTATTTATTTTTCTCTTTAGTATTCTATGACATTTTATTTCCACTGTTTTTATTGTTTGTACATTTGTTCCTATATTGATTTTTTTCCTCAATTAAAGATCAGTTAACAAATATATATTTATTTTAATTTTTATTTTTTAGAAATATTTCACGATTTGATGTCTAACAAACCTATAGGTGAGAATTGCACCTTCAGACCTTTTGACAAGTCTAGATTACTGTGGAGCGGCTGCAGTACATGAAGCACACATTAAAGAGATGTTTTTATTAACCACTTCAATACCCAGCCATATACAATTGACGGCCTGGGATGGGATTTACCATCCTAAGTGGCCGTCAATTGACGGCCTGGGTATTGCAGGCGAATATCTGGATGATGCCTGCAGCCAGAGGCATCATCCAGATATCCTCTTCTTCAGCCGGCGATTCTGCACAATGTAAGAACGATCATAGCGGCGGTTCCGCCGCTTGATCGTTCTTACAGGCCGCGGGAGGTGACATCCCCCCCCTCCCGCCGCCATCCGGTGCTTCTCCGGGCTTACCTGTACCTTCGGGGGCCCGGAGAACGAATCGTCGGCGGCAGCAGGAAGCATAGAGATGACTGGTGACCAGATGGTCACCAGTCATCTCTATGACCGTCGGAGGACCCGGGCGCGATCTGATGACGTCACGCCCGGGTCCCCGTATGTAAACAAAGCCGCAATTGCGGCTGTAAGTCACCATTCATGAGATCGGTGAATTTATTTTCACCGATCTCATGGTTTCCAGCCTGGAGGTGAGATGTGAGGTCTTATTGACCCCGCATCTCTCCATAAAGAGGACCTGTCACACACATTTCCTATTACAAGGGATGTTTACATTCCTTGTAATAGGAATAAAAGTGGAAAAAAAAAATGAAAAAAAGTGTAAAAATAAATAAAATATAAGTAAAAAAAAATAATAAAAGATAAAAAAAAAATTAAAACGCCCCTGTCCCCGATAGCTCGCGTGCAGAAGCGAACGCACACGCAAGTCCCGCCGACATATGTAAACGCCGTTTAAACCACACATGTGAGGTATCGCCGCGTGCGTTAGAGTGCCAGCAACTAATCTAGCACTAGATCTCCTCTGTAAATCTAAACTGTAACCTGTAAAAAATAAATAAAGCGTTGCCTATGGAGATTTTTAAGTACCGAAGTTTGGCGCCATTCCATGAGTGTGCGCATAATTAAAGCGTGACATGTTGGGTCTCTATTTACTCGGTGTAACATAATCTTTCACATAATACAAAAAAATTGGGCTAACTTTAGTGTTTTGTTATTTTTTTAATTCATAAAACAATTTTTTTTACAAAAAAAAGGCGTTTGAAAAATAATTGCGTAAATACCGTGCAAGATAAAACTTTGGAATGACCGTCATTTTATTCCCTAGGGTGTCTGCTAAAAAAAACATATATAATGTTTGGGGGTACTGTGTAATTTTCTAGCAAAAGAATGATGATTATTACATGTAGGAGAGAAGTGTCAGAATAGGCCCGGTATGGAGGTGGTATAAAAGCCTAGTATTGAAGCGGTTAATCATGTGGAACGTGTAATGCAGTAAAACAACCAGTTTGCTTTAGAGGTTAGGAGGACATACATTACCAAAAGTATTGGGACGCCTGCCTTTACATGCACATGAACTTTAATGGCATCCCAGTCTTAGTCCATAGGGTTCAATATTGAGTTGGCCCACCCTTTGCAGCTATAACAGCTTTAACTCTCCTCTGATGGCCATCCTCAAAGTTTAGGAGTGTGTCTATAGGAATGTTACAGAAGTGCATTTGTGGGGTCAGGCACTGATGTTGGACGAAAAGGCCTGGTATATCCAGGGCTCAAGCCCTGTGCGAACGCGTGGGAACGGAGTTCCTGCACTTTTTTCACAGCAGGAACTCAGTTCCCTTTGCAGGACTAGAGCAGCCCAGAGCAGCAGAGCCGTCCGAGCCAGCTACGAGTCACTGTCAGGGGAAGGCAAACCTTAGTAATCCTTTATGTTACTGCCCGCTTCCTGTATATGGATTCATCAGGTAGTGTGCAGGTATTCCGTCACTTTCTCGATGCCGCAATGTCTCCAGGGAGCTTTTGTCATTGTTCTCAGGAGACATTGCGGAGGTCTGCCACAAGTTTTTGCAGGATTTAGAAAGAACTTGCTTAAAGTCCCTGCGATAACTCGCGGCAGACCTCCGCAATGTCTCGGCATCGAGGAAGTGACTGTGAAATAAAAAGTGATGATCGCAAAAACTAAACTAAACTAAAAGGTGCAAGTGGAGCCCCTAAAGGCAAAAAGTATATAAATATAATACAAACTACAACCACAAAACGTGAACAATAAATAATGAATAAACCAAAGTCCAGTGGTAGTGATAAATCACAACTGCATAGTGATGGACCTCCCAACAGAGAGAAAGGGGCCTCAATTCTATCTGGCTGTTTTTCGTAATCTGCCTAGTTCCTGGTCCTAGGTGGTTCAACTTCCTGTCACAGGTATGCTGGGAAGGGTGGAAAGGGGTTGCTGTGCTGAAGCATTCTGCAAGCATGTCTGCATGTCCAAAAGCTGTGTAATTTAGCTCTAATGCCACTTACACACGATAATTTTTAATGGTCTAGAAAAAACAATTTTTTTTTCAACCCGATTATTGTTAAGCCTGCCAAGACACGATCGTGGGAAAAAAAATATGCTCTAGCAAAGCGTGGTGACGTACAACATGTACAACGGCACTATAATGGGGAAGTGCTCCCGTCTCATAACTTGCTTCTCAGCGTGAGCGTTATTTTCACGTCGTTAAAGCCCACACGCGACCATTTTTTACGACATTAAAAACGACAACGTTAAAAACGACGCCAAAATTTAGAGCATGTTCTAAATTTTTAATGCCCATTTTTAACGTTGCGAAAAATGCTCTGGAGCCCACACACGATAGTTTTTAATGACATTAAAAAAAAAAAAAAAAATTCACATCGCGATAAACTTAAAGGGTATGTAAAGATTTTTTTTTTTTTTTTAAAGAACAAACATGTTATACTTGCCTTCACTGCGCAGCTCGTTTTGCACAGAGTGGCTCTAAACCTGGTCCTCTGGGGTCCCTCTGCGGCTGTCTCAGCTCGCATGGTAATGAGCTCTTGTGGGCGCACTCCTGTGATACAGCCGGAAGCCATAGCCGCTCACTGTATCACTTAGACCCGCCCCCCAGCGTGCCGCATCATTGGATGTGATTGATAGCAGTGCCAGCCAATGGCTGCGCTGCTTTCAATCAGCCAATGAATGAGCCGAGAAGCCTGGCTAAGAAGCAAGTGCGTTGTTGCCACTCAGGTAACACGTATGTGTGGCGACAAAGAGGGTGGACTTTAACACCCACATGTCACACATTTTCATCCATGGGTGACACATGGGTGGCACAGGTTTCTGTTCTGAGAGCGTGCTCCCAGCACTGTATCTGAAGTGTCAAAAATCAGCTTCTGGTCTCTAGATTAAGAGCCAGCAGGATCGGCTCCTGATCCTGTGACCACTGTGACAGCCAATTACAGTGGCCACATGATCTGGAGCAATAGCCCAGGGCTAAAGGGATGCCAGGGTTGTGCAGGAAAGAGTTAATTTCAACAGGTACTCACCACAGGCACCGAAAACGGGTACCATTTTAAAAAAACAGTAGAACAAATAGCTGCTGCACCAGAGCTATTTTAAAACGGCATATGGGTCTCAAGTGATGTGAACCATGTTTTTTTAATTGGCATGCATGATAAAATATTTATGTTGATAATTTAACTTTGATTAAATTAGTTAAATTGAATTAGCTGCTTCTGCACTTCAGAAAATCAAAAAAAGTTATTTAAAGCAAAATGTTTTAATTGCTAAAAGGACAGTAGAGATGGGACGCTTCTTTCAAATCTGAGCTTTCGTAATATGTTTATAGAATTATGACTGTATCCACCATTTATATATTTGTATTTTGTATCTGAAAGCTGCTAATGTGAGAAAATCTCAACAATAAAAAAATAAAAAAAGTCCACAAATTGGGTCATTCTGGGTAATTTAGCTGTGCACATTCTCATATTCCATAAAATATTGTTTGCAGAATCACCATGTGTTTTATCTTTTTATTCTGAAGTTAATTTCTACTTGGTCCATCTTGCCTAGGGACATCAGAGGAACCCAATCCTATTTTGGAGCAGAAGACCAAATTCGCACGCGGTACATAGTAACTCATATTAAGACATATATGCTGTATTATTGTAGATTTATTGTTATATTAAAAACAGGCTCATCACACATATGATTACTTTTTTAACCTTTAACCACTTAAGGACCTTAGGTGTTTTTCAGATTTGGTATTTGCAAGGCTAAAACATTTTTTTCTGCTAGAAAATTACTTAAAACCCCCAAACATTATATATATTTTTTTCTAACACCCTAGAGAATAAAATAGTGGTCATTGCAATACTTTTTGTCACACCGTATTTGCGCAGCGGTCTTACAAGTGCACTTTTTTTGGAAAAAATTCACTTTTTTTATTTAAAAAATAAAACAACAATAAATTTGGCCTAATTTTTTTATATATTGTCAAAGATAAAGTTACACCGAGTAAAATGATACCCAACATTTCACACTTAAAAATTGCGCCCGCTCGTGGCATGGCGTCAAAATTTTACCCTTAAAAATCTCGATAGGCGACGTTTAAAAAATTCTATAGGTTGCATCTTTTGAGTTACAGAGGAACACCGTTTTCATATGCGGGCGCTACTCGCATATGCGTTCGCTTCTGTGCGTGAGCTCGTCGGAACGGGGCGCTTTAAAAAAATATTTGTTTTCTTATTTATTTTTATTTATTTTATTACTTTTTACACTGAAAAAATAAATAAAAATTTGATCACTTTTATTCCTATTACAAGGAATGTAAATGTAATAGAACAAAGCATGACAGGTCCTCTTAGGCCTCGTACACACGAACGGACATATCCGATGAAAACGGTCCGTGGACCATTTCCATCGGATATGTCCAATCGGGAGTTTGATCCGATGGCGTGTACACACCATCGGATCAAATTCCCCGCCGCCGGACAGCGCGGTGACGCGGCGGTGACGTTGACGCCGCCACGTCACCGCACCAGGAAGTTAAACACTTCCGCGCATGCGCCGAATCCATTCGGCTGTGGCGCGGCGGCGGTGGGGGACGACATGTCTGCTGGTAAGTGTACTAACCAGCAGACATGTCGGGCGGACAGATTCCACCGGATGGATTTCAAAGCGTGCTTTGAAATCTGTCGGGTGGAGAAATCTGTCCGCTAGCCCATACACACGAGCGGAGATGTCTGCTGAAACGGTCCATCGGACCGTTTTCAGCGGACATATCCCCTCGTGTGTACGAGGCCTAAGATATGAGATCTGGGGTCAAAAAGACCTCAGATCTCATATTTAGATTTAAATGCAAGAAAAAAAAAAGTTTTAAACTGTCATTTTTTCAAATGACAAAAAAAAAAAATGTTTCTTTAAAAACGCTGAGCGGGACTGACGTTTTGACGTCACTTCCGCCCAGTAGAGCTATGGGGACGGGTGGGTGCCATGTTGGCCTCACTCACATCCCCACACAGCAGCCGAGCGGACCCAATCGCCTCCGCCGCTACCGACGGCAACGGTAAGCGCCGGAGGGCGCGAGAGAGAGCGGCGGGAGGGAGGCCCCTCTCCCGCAAACCGATAACGCCGATCTCGCGGCGAATCCGCCGCGGAGACCGCCATTATCGTTTCCAGGACCCTCAGCACTAAAGATGGATACCTCGGTTGCGGCAGCAGCTGCTGCCTTTACTGAGATATCCATCTTTAAAAACAGGACGTATATATACAGTGCAGGGTTGTTAAGTGGTTAAAGAGATACTTATACATGATTGCATGCCTTATTTTTCTTTTCCTCCCTTTTTTTTTCCACTGTGGCCATTTTTACTATGGTCAGATGAATCCATCTCCCTTTACTTCCTGTTACTCTGCCTAGAATTGTGGGTCTGCCTCCTGAGACATTTTAAGGAACTTCCCAGGATGCAGCTGTAAGGACCATGGTTATATCACCAGTGCCTCACTGAAACAAAAAGCGGTAAAATGGGAAATTGTAAGTTAAAGCAAAAAAACATTTTTAATTAAAAGGGGAAAAGATCAGCTTTAAAGTTCACCTTTATAGAAAAAAATATTGAACGCTCATAGTTTTGCAGATTTTTTTTAGCATTTATTATTTTTACTGCAGGAGCCTTAAAAGCATTTCACCCATGATCAATAGATCATGGCTGCAATGTCAGGCTCCTGCAGACATGCTTTCAGCCCATACCCCTGTCTTTCTGTTTGAAGATGTGAGAAAATGTGACAGCAGGTGTCGGAAGAAGGACCCCCACCCTCTGTCACAGGGATGGGAGGGAGCTGGAACATGTTACATGTTCCACCCTGAGCCCAGGTTCACACTGGGCTGCGGGAGTGAAGCCGTGCGAGTTCAGCTGAACTCGCACGATTTCACTCCCGCTGGCAGTCCCGATTTCAGCCGCGATTTAAGAGACATCTGTGCAGGTTTCTGCACAGATGTCAATGTAAATCGCGGGCTGAAATCGCAAAAAGTAGTGCAGACTACTTTTTGAAATCGGTGCAGCGCCGCAGATGCAGCGTCGCGCCGATTAGGACAGTGCCATTGCCGGCAATTTGCGGCAAAATCCGCCGTTTTGACATGCGATTTGACAT
Source organism: Rana kukunoris (assembly GCA_029574335.1). Lineage (NCBI taxonomy): Eukaryota > Metazoa > Chordata > Amphibia > Anura > Ranidae > Rana > Rana kukunoris. The sequence goes on along the minus strand of CM056052.1, from coordinate 68,161,169 downwards.
GCCAAATCGCATGTCAAAACGCACCAGTGTGAACCAGGGCTGAGGCTCAGTTCACACCTCTGTGAATTGAATGCATGTTTCTCCACATCCAGTCCGCTTAGCAGGAGAATGTGACTGGCTCTCTATGGAACCATAGATATCTCCGCAACAGGTCCGTTGCGATGTGCAGGAAAAACTTGTCCCTTTTTTGGTGCGTTTCAGCCCTGAATTCAGCATAAAATTCGGGCTAAAATCGGACCTGAAGTGGTGAACCAGCAAGCAACGGACCCCCGCTGTGCGAAGGATGTGGCAATAGTGTGAACAGAGCCTTAATATTTTGGACACACACTTTAAGGGCAATTGAACCCCTTTCTGTTGTTTGCTGCTCGTCCCCACCTGCCCTTCACTTGACCACTGCCCCATTTGGCCTCATATGACGTCCTGTCTTTTAAAGCCGCTAGGGGGCGCGTGCACCCGCCGCTTTGCTGGGATCCCGATGCGCTTGCCCGCCGGTACCAATCGCCGCCGGGCACACGCGATTGCCCAGTAACTGAGCAGGGACGTGGAGCTCTGTGTGTAAACACAGAGCTCCACGTCCTTTAGGGAGAGAGGAGACCGATCTGTGTCCCTTGTACATAGGGACACAATCGGTCACCTCCCCCAGTCCCCCCTCCCCCTACAGTTAGAACACAAACTAGGCTACACATTTAACCCCTTCCCTGCCCCTAGTGGTTAACCCCTTCCCTGCCAGTCACATTTATACAGTTATCAGTGCATATTTATAGCACTGTTCACTGTATGAATGTGATTGATCCCAAAAATGTCACGAAAGTGTCCGATGTGTCCGCTATAATGTCGCAATCCCAATAAAAAAAATTGCAGATCGCCGCCATTACTAGTAAAAAAATAATAATAAAAATGCCATAAAACTGTTCCCTATTTTGTAAATGCTATAAATTTTGCGCAAACCAATCTATAAACGCTTATTGCATATTTTTTTACCAAAAATAGGTAGAAGAATACGTATCGGCCTAAACTGAGGGAAAAAATGTTTTTTATATATATTTTGGGGAATATTTATTATAGCAAAAAGTAAAAAATATTGCATTTTTTTTCAAAATTGTCGCTCTATTTTTGTTTATAGCGCAAAAAATAAAAACCGCAGAGGTGATCAAATACCACCAAAAGAAAGCTCTATTTGTGGGAAAAAAGGACGCCAATTTTTTTTGGGAGCCACGGCGCACGACCTGCGCAATTGTCAGTTAAAATGACGCAGTGCCGGAAGCTGAAATTTCGCCTGGGCAGGAAGGGGGTAAAACCTTCTGGGGCTGAAGTGGTTAAAGGCTAATATGCAAGTTATTGTCCTAAAAAGTGTTTGGAGACCCGGGCCCTGCCCCTGGGGACATGTATCAATGCAAAAATCGGAGTTAGGCTTACCGGTAACTCTCTTTCCAGGAGTCTTCCAGGACAGCCCTGAGATATATGGCTCCTCCCTCCGGGACAGGAAACACATTCACCAAAATCATAAAAGGCGGTCCTCCAGGCCTTCTCCTCAGTTCAACCAAGAATTACTGCAGGCTCTGAAAGACATAACATACTAACACATTGTCAGTACATCTATCCAACTCCCGTTACAAAATATAAACACCGGGTGGGAAACCGGGCTGTCCTGGAAGACTCCTGGAAAGAGAGTTACCGGTAAGCCTAACTCCGATTTTCCCCCCTCGTCTTCCAGGACAGCCCTGAGATGATAAACAAGAAACTTACTTGTCAGGGTGGGGTAGCCGCCTGGAGGACCCTTCGGCCAAATGCCTGATCCTTCTCAGACATCAAGTCCAGGCGATAGTGCTTGGCGAAGGTCGTATAGCTTGCCCATGTTGCCGCCTTCAAAATTTCTTCCGGAGAGGCCCCGGCCTTTTCCGCCCATGAACTCGAAACCGCTCTAGTAGAGTGTGCTTTAACAAATGGGGCTTGTTTACCCTCTAATTCATATACTTTAACTATAGCCAGCCTGATCCACCTGGCAATGGAAGACTTAGATGCTCTTTGCCCTTTCCTAATCCCCGAAAAATTAACAAAAAGAGAATCAGATTTTCTGAGTTCCTTAGTTACCTCTAAATAACTTAAAAGACATCTCCTGACATCTAGCAGGTATAGAGATGTCCCCTCTGAACCCGAGGGAGAAGAAAATGTCGGTAGGACAATGTCTTGTGTCCTATGAAATGAGGACGCTACTTTGGGGAGAAAACTGGGGTCTGTTTTCAAAACAACTCTATCCTCGAAAATTAACAAAAATGGTTCTCTGACTGAAAGGGCCTGAAGGTCACTCACCCCTGGCTGAAGTGACTGCTACTAACAGCACCGTCTTAAGGGTTATCCACTTCAAGATAGATTCCTCCAGAGGCTCAAATGGACTGCCTGATAGTGCCTTAAGTACCAAGGAGAGATCCCAAGGTGGACAGAGTGACACCCTCACCGGTCTAGACCTAGACAGGGCCTTGAAAAAATTCTTAATGAAAGGATTCTGCTGAAGGAAACATTGAAAAAAGACACTAAGAGCCGAAACCTGTACCTTTAGGGTACTTGGAGAGAGACCCATATCTACCCCTGCCTGTAAAAAATCTAGAATGGCTGGGACCCCTGGTTGATCAATTCCCTGCTCTCCTAACCAGGAACAACATTTCTTCCAGAATTTGGCATAGATTGCTCTAGTCACAGGTTTCCTGCATTGTAACAGGGTTTTTATTACTTTCTCTGAGAAGCCCTGTGTTCTCAGCAACTGTTCCTCAGATACCACACAGTCAGATTTAGTCTGTCTACCTGCGGGTGAAGGATGGGACCCTGCGAGATTAGATCCGCCCTGCTGGGGAGACGAATTGGGGGAAGAATGGCCAGCTTCTTCAGAATGGCGAACCAGGGTCTTTTCGGCCAAAAAGGTGCGACCAACATTAGGTCCGTCCTTTCCGACCAAAATTTCTGAAGGACTGCTGCGATCATCCTTATTGGAGGGAAGGCATAACAGCTGTTGAACCTCCATGTTGTGGAAAAAGCGTCCATCCTTATAGCCCTGTCTCCTGGGTGGATCGAGAAGAACTGGATTACTTTCCTGTTCCTTTCGGAGGCGAAAAGATCCACCTCTGGTTGACCCCATTTCTGTACTATCTGAGGGAAAACTTCCTCGTGTAGTGCCCACTCGTCCTGAATTTTTGTTGGTTATGTCCTGAAGAGCAGGGCTTATCGTTCCTCCCTGTTTTTTCACATACGCAACAGTTGTTGCGTTGTCTGTGCGAGCTTGCAGATGTCGCCCTTTTAGGCTTGCTTGGAACGACTCGATCGTTTTTAGGACTGCCAGAAGCTCTCTCTGGTTTGAGGAACGTTCTGCTTCTCTTGGAGACCATGTTCCCTGGGCCACTGTCTCCCCCAGGTGGGCTCCCCACCCCCAGGCACTGGCATCTGTAGTTACTACTGTTTCTACCGGCAGGGTCCAGGCTAGCCCCTTGTTTAGATTGTGGCGCGTTCGCCACCACCACAGAGCCCTTTTGACTCTGGACGGATGAGATTGGAATCTGTACCTTCAGGTCCTGACTTTGGCCACTCCAAAACCGAAGCATTAGTTGCTGCAACAGACGTTGATGGAACCTCGCCCAGGGTACCGCTGGAAAACATGCTGTCATAAATCCTAGCACTCTCATAACTTGTCTGACCGAAGTCTCCCGGTTGAACTGTAACTGAGCCACTGCCTGTTCTACTTTTGCCATCTTTTCTTCGGGGAGATAGATTATTCTCTCTACAGAAGATACCCTGTAACCTAGGTACAGAACCTCCTGGGATGGGGTCAATTGAGACTTGTCTCGGTTGACTATTCACCCGAGAGATGAGAGAAAGTTCTGCGCTTCGTGCAAATCGCCTTGCTTCTCAACGGTGCTAGAGCCTCTGCCAGGACTTTCGTAAAAATTCTTGGCGATGAGGACAGACCAAAGGGAAGGGCTTGGAACTGAAAGTGTCTGATCTCTGAGTTCACCTTCACCGCCACCCTGAGGAACTTTTGAAAATCTAGATGAATTGGGACATGTAAGTAGGCATCCCTGAGATCCAGGGTGGCCATGTAGCACCGCTGAAACAGAGACCTTGCCACTGTGAAAATCGACTCCATCCTGAACTTTTTGTACTTTACAAATTTGTTCAGGGGAGGAAGATTCAGGATCATCCTGAATTTCCCCGATGGCTTTTTTACTACGAACACGTGGGAATACGTCCCTTGAACTTGTTCTTTTTGTGGAACCTGAATTAGAACTTTGGTCTACCAATTCCCCTAGAGACAGGCTCAAGGCCTCTGCTTTCTCTCTGTCCCTGGGAAGCTGGGTAACCAGAAAACTTGGGGGGGGGGGGGGGCGTTGTCATAAACTCCAACTTGTATCCATTCCTTATAATGTCTAAAATGAATGGACTTGAAGTTGCCATGGTCCATTGTGGGAGAAACTGCCCCAATCTTCCTCCCACCGGGACGCAGGGGTCACTGCGGCTTGGGGGTGGTTTGAGGAGGATTGAACAATATTCCTCCTCTCCCCCTACCCTTATGGCCTGCCCAGTGTTTTTTGGGTTGGCTCTCCTTCTGTTGGTTCTGTTTGGTTCTGTTTGAAACGCTTTCCCTCAGCTTTTTTCTTTTTCTCAGGAAAAGCCTTTTTTCTGTCCTGAGTCCTTTCTAGCGCCTCCAGTAGGCCTGACCCAAAAAGGTGGTCCCCCGAAATGGGCAAACCACACAGTTTAAACTTGGAGGCGGCGTCGCCTGTCCAAGTTTTCAGCCACACTGATCCTCTGGCTGCATTTACCAGGGCCGCTGACATGGGCGTCCGCTCATAGGAGTAAGGGGGGACCAGTGCCCCCCCCTGGAATCGGCAAGGGTCTGCCATGCTTGCATCTGTAGCCAGGGGCGGACTGACTACTCATGGGGCCCCGGGCAATAGAAGATTATGGGGCCCCTAGGCTTACAGATGGCCACCAAGTAAGGTGGCAGTACAGAGGCGGGGCAGCTAAAATTTCGGGATTTTTACATCAAAAGCATGTACGTTTTGGACATATCAGGGACAAATGATAAAAAAACACACAGATTTTTACATACTGTCCCTGGTTTTAATGAGCCTGGCAACCCTGGTGGGGCCCCCTAGTGGCATGGGGCCCTTGGGCAGTGCCCGGGTTCCTCAATGGTCAGTCCGCCCCTGTCTGTAGCTGTGCCGACTCTCTCTGTGTTTGTGGAGTCGGCTCCACAGCTGTTGCAAGATCAGTGTCACTGAGTTACAGAGCTCTTTACTGCCACCTTTGGCTGCTTCCTTCATGTGCACCCTCGTGTTTGCTTTGCTGCCTCTAATGTATTTTCAAAGGGACATGTGGAAACAGGACTTGGGAGAAGGAAGACCACCGTGACCTTACAAGTGGGGACTGTGAGTACAAGTGAGAAGGGAGAAGGCTTTATGGGATAATGACTAAGCCCCTCCCCTTCATGACATTGTCAAAGAAGCGGAGCATAGGTGACCGTAAAATTATGCCCCCCCCTGGAAAAAGTTCAGCGGACGCCCATGGCCGCTGATCTAGCTGCCAATTTTACAGATTCTTCAGAGGCATCGGCCAAGAAGCCTACAGCTTTAAATAGAAGCGGAAAAGATTTCAACAGTTCCTGTCTAGATGTACCCGCCAGAATATGGGTCTGCAACTGGGTGAGCCAACATTCTAAATTTCTAGCTACACAAGTCGCAGCTAGTGCGGGCTTCAGACTTATTGAAGAGGCATCCCAGGCTCTCTTTAATAGCAAGTCCCCTCTCTTATCCATCGGGTCCCTTAAGGTCCCCAAATCATCAAAGGCTAGATCAGTCTTTCTTGAGACTCTGGCTAAAGGGGCATCCAATTTAGGAACTTTGTTCCAGGGATGAGACGCATCCGACTCAAAGGGGAATCTACGCTTAAGGGTGCCTGAAAAGAATGGTCTTTTTTCAGGCTGTTCCCACTCCCGCAGAATTGCGTCAATCAGTGATTTATGAACTGGAAAAACCCTGGATCTATTTGCACTGGACCCCTGGTACATAAGGTCGTGCTTGGAGAGCTGAATCTGTTCCTCATGGATCTCCAAGGTATCATAAATGGCTTTTAGTAGGTCTCCTACATCTTCCAAGGATAATTTGTACCTAGAAGCTCTGGAGGAATCATCTTCTGCCTCAGAATCTGATGCTGATCCTGCCTGAGAGGAAGCAACAGACCTAGGAGTCTGATCCCTGTACTCCTCCTCCTCTTGAGTCTGGGACAGGGAAGGCATGCTAGATGCTCTAGGTAGGGACGTGGCAGGACCCTGCATCCTATCTATCAGCCCCTTAAAAGACTGGAAGGTGGATGCCATTTCATCCTTAACAGAGGATAATAACTGACGGCAAGCAGTAACTGAGTCTTCCTTTACCAGACTGCTAACACATTCTGGGCATAAAGGCTTATCCCAACTGGAGCCTAATTTTGTCCCACAGACGACACACTTTCTTCTAGTCGGCTGTTGAGTTTTAACCTAAAACAGACAAATCAGAGAAAATCTCAGTTACAAGCAGCCTATGCCTGAACACCGCTGTGCCTGGCTCCTAGAAGTGCCGTACTCACCACCATTAAGGTTCGCCACCCAGGGGGGGGTATTTTGGCCAATAGACCAACCTCCTCCCCAGAGTAAACCATGTGCTATCACCAAGCTTACCTGGGAGGGACCGGTGCCAGTCGAACCAGGGTCTGGATGTGCAGCTGCAGCTTCCATGGTTCCGGTGTGATCTTAGCGCTCTGCTATACACCGCAAGGCTCCGGCTCCTACATAGCCACTGCCGCGCCTTTTTGAAACATGGGAACGATGTTTCCGGCACCCCCTGATGACGCGCTTCCAACGGGGATCTCACTTCCCCTCTTTGGAACGCAGTAGCTCCGCCCCCTCACCCAGCGCCGATCCCGGAAGTGCTGTATAGCACAGCGTGGCTCCATGGCGTCTCTCGCCTTACCAGCCGTTACCCGGGCGCTCTGGGGCTTTGAGGGCCAGGAACTCTCTGCCGCTCACCGGGGTCCCACTCTCGCCGAGCCGAGGCAGCGGTGGCTACCAGCGACACTCTCTACCCCCAGGGCCAGAGGCGTGCTGTAGGAGGCAAGTTCATCCTGGTAGAAAAAATAAAATAAGCTACCTTCCCAATGTGCTCCAATGAAACACAAAAAACTGAGGAGAAGGCCTGGAGGACCGCCTTTTATGATTTTGGTGAATGTGTTTCCTGTCCCAGAGGGAGGAGCCATATATCTCAGGGCTGTCCTGGAAGACGAGGGGGGAAAAAAAGTTTTAAAAACTGCATTTTTTTCAGGCGCAGTGATTTTAAATGACTTTTTATGCTTCAAAAATGACACTTTGTGCAGGAACAGTTCTAAGCATAGGAAACAAGCTCTGCTTTACAGGCATACTTTTCACTTTAAAAGAATATTCCACTTTTATTGTTTCACTTTAAGCATTATTAAATTCACTGCTCCCGAAAAAAATTCCTTTTTTTTTTTTACTGTTTTTGCATTGATACATGTCCCCTGGGGCAGGACCCAGGTCCCCAAACAATTTTTATGACAATAACTTGCATATAAAAAAGCCTTTAAAATTAGCACTTTAGATTTCTCCCATAGACTTTTCCAGGGTGTTCTTCGGCTTTTCGAATTTGCTGTAAACACCCCAAATAGTTCGCTGTTTGGCAAACAGGCAATGTTCGTGTCGAACATAAGTTTGACTCGAACTCAAAGCTCATCCCTACTGCCAGCTATAGTTAGCAACACTGATCATTGTACTAACTGGCAGAACACAATAACACTGCAGGAGTGATTCCCCCATCCATAGGTCAGCAGGTGAGAGGGTGTGTGGGGGACAGACTGGGGAGAGATACTAGTCAGTGGCTGGGTAGGCACTAGCTAGTATCAAAGCCAGATACACACAGGTTACATACGCCACAATCTTTAGAGGGAGAACAATAATTCTAGTACTAGACCTCCTCTGTAACATTAAACATGTAACCTAAAAAAAAATTAAAGCATCGCTTAGGATACCAAAAAAAATTGTGCTAACTTTCGTTTGTTTTTTTTATGAATGAAACAGTTTAATTAAAAAAAAAAAAACATGTTTGAAAAATTGCTGCGCAAATACCGTGCTAGAGCTGCACAATTAAAATCTTGATCTCGATTCAACCCCCCTGACGATCTCCAATGCAGAGTTTGCCGATTCTTTTATATAACAAGTGGAGAGACATTCAGCTGTCAAAAGAAAATATCTGGGCAGTCTGCCAAGTTTTTAACAGAAAACATTGTAACTAATGCTTCCTTCTTAGATCAAAGGGATAAACTTATGTGTGTGTGTGTGTGTGTGTGTAAAGGAAAAATCCAGGCAGTCTGCCAAGTTTGTAACAACATGAAACATTGTAACTAACTTCCTTCTTAGATCAAACTTCTGTGTGTAAATGCAGGAAATTTAACCATTTAAAGTCCAACCACTTAAGTTAAAAAGCAATATTTTTTGCTAGAAAATTACTTGGAACTGCTAAACATTATATATATTTTAGCAGAGACCCCAGGGAATAAAATGGCAATTGCTGCAATATTTTATGTCACGCTGTATTTGCCCACTTCAATGAATAATAAAAACCATAAAAACAAAACAGTAAAGTTAGCCCATTTTTATATTTTTTTGTTTTAATGTGAAAGATGATGTTATGCTGCAAGAATCATGAGAGAACCGTGATCTATCTCCTAAGCAAAAAAATTGCAATTCTCATTTTAGCCAGATACGTGCAACTCTATACCGTGCAACATAAAAAGTTGCAAAGACCACCATAGAGTAATTTTCTAGCAAAAAACAAATGATGATTTTTACATGTAGGAGAGAAGTGTCAGAATTGGCCTGGGTGGCAAGGGGTTAATTACCATGAGTAATATACAAAAAATTATTATAAGCACTGTTATCCTCTCAGTCTGCAGAGTGTGTCAGCTTGTGTTTATACTTTCCGCTCTGTATGTAGCTTCTGACAGGCTGCGCAAGCAGGCCCGTATCTCTGGAACCATGTGGGGTTTCTGTGACCTCTGGTCTTCGAGCTACAACCCCCAAAGTCGATTTTTTTTTTTCAGGGTTTTTTTGGGCAAATAGGCCTATCTTGAGAAAGGGGCCTGGAGCTGCAGCTGTTAATCTGGCCCTGGAAGTGGTAAGGACTGCCGCAGGTGTGGATGAGTCGTAAAGGTCGTGTGGTCTTATACCACCACTGGGACGAATGCCTTTTATTTTTTTTGTTTTGTTTATAATTTTGTTTTTAACAGCCATGCTACTAAAATGATGGTGCTTGTTATCATTCAGATCTCACTGTTTATGAGCGGCTGCTTTGAGACAGAAGTACATATAAATCCATGTTTAGAGAACATGTATTACTAGAATGATGTTTTACTGACGGTGTCACAGTGCAGTGCTTTCTTTCCTACTTTATTAGTCTATGCTTTTTCCCAAGTAGGGAAGACCTGTTCATGCAGAGGATGTAAAAAAATAGAACGCCTTCTGACGCATGACATGACGGGGAGGACAGAAGAATATAAGAAGAAGTTCTGGAAAGATTTTGCTAAGGACTTGGAGGGTATGTACCGTAACTTGTTTCCATGATGAATCAAATTGTGTGACTCATTTTTAAAGTGCAACTCAGGTTATGTTGAAAGAAATTCCCCTCCAGGTCAAGTATACTCACTGCAAGAAGCAAAATCTTTACATTTTGAACATTGAATAATTAGGTTAAAATTAGCTTGAAAAGAAAAAGGTGTCTTTTTTTTGCTTTTGAGTATTTACGGTAGTTGCATTTATTTCTCTTGTTCTTTGAATGTGCATTTTCCTTTTTTATTTTTTTATTTAATGCCGTAATTGATTTTTTTTTATTATTTAACCATCTTTTTTTCCTAAATCTCCTTAAGTCCCAGAGTTTTTGAATTTTTTATCTCAGTGATATCTTTGTTTCACACATTATACCTTTTATTACTTTGTAGACTACCCTACCATAGTATACATTTGTTTTCATTTTTAAAGAGAGGAGGGAAGAGATAGGGCTTTAATTTGGTAGCAAATGGGGATACATAAAAGGAAAATGTATTATCAAATACCGTAATTTTCCTTTCCTGATAGGCTCCATGGCAGCATACGTGTGGGTTGTCCCCACCTCCATAACTACCCAATAGGACCCCTCCCTATAAATTTCAGCTGTGGGCTCTCAGCCGTGTTCCGTAACTAGCCGACTCAAAGCATTGGGAGGGACTCCTGCTGCCATGGAGCCTATCAGGAAAGGAAAATTACGGTAAGTATTTGATAATAAATTTTCCTTTTTCCTGACTTGCTCCATGGCAGCATACGTGTGGGAAATAACTCGCCAAACACACCCGGGCGGGCAAAATGCTGAGGCAAAAAAATAAATTTATTTAACACTGTCAACTGACAGCACTTGTAAATTAAAAATTCAGTAAAGATAAAGTAGCCGGTTTAACACAATAGTGAGAAACAAAAGTAATAATTGACGACCATGAAACTGCTCTGCATATAACTTCAGGTGCGATATGACGTGAGGCTGCCCAAGAAGTCGAAATGCTCCGAGTTGAGTGCGCAGTTACTGCCTCTGGAGGAGCCATGCCCTTGGCTTTGTATGCCCTCTGGATGGTCTGAACTATCCAAGCTGAAATGGATCTGATTGAAGCCCGCTTTCCTTTGTTCTTTCCATGAAGAAGAATGAAAAGAAAATCTGTTTGAAAGATTCTGTCATTTCCAGATATTGACTTAATGTGTGGCCCACATCAAGGGGGTGAACAGTTTGATCTTCAGATAATCCAAAAGTAGGCAGTACAATTTCCTAATTTTCATGAAAAATGGATGTAACTTTAGGATTTGAGCCCAGCATAGGGATTAATACTGCTCTTTCTGGAAAGAAGGTCAAGAATGGTTCTTTTGAACCCAGATTTCTGATGTCGGAGACTCTTTTACCTGAAGTGACCGCTACTAAAAAGACGGTTTTGAGAGTAAGATCCTTGGCTGATAGTGGTTTACCTGGATCAGAGCTGATCGTGGTAAGATAGTCCAGGACAAGAGGCAGATCCCATTAGGGAACCTCGATTTTCTCTGGGGTCTAAGCCAGATGGCGCCCTCAAAGAACTGGCGAACCAAAGGTTGATTGGCCCAAGAGATTCCAGTAAATGCAGAGATGGCTGAGATTTGCACTCGGAGTGAACTGACTGCTAAAGGTAAGTCCAAACCTGTTTGTAAAAAAAAACTGAGTATGACTTGGACCTCTGGAGAACTGCAAGATTTTGCTCTGGAAGACATGTGATCTGTAAATTTTGACCAGATACGCTCAAACTTTGTTGGTACTATTTCTTCTAGCATTAAGAAGAGTTGAAATGGCTTCTTCTGGACATCCTAATGCTTCAAGCCTTCCCCTCTCAAGAACCACACCCTGAGGTGCAGATGAGCTGGACATGGGTGCAATGTTGTGCCCTGAGAGAGGAGATCCCATGTGAGAGGAAGAGGGATCGAGTCATGGTAACTGAGAAGTGTTAGGAGGGAAAACCATGGCCTGTTGGGCCAAAATGCAATCACTGTTAGGATTTCTACATCCTCTGATCTGAGTCAGCGAAGAAACTGAAGAATTACAGGTATTGGTGGAAAGGCATATGCTATGCTGAATTTTCATCGATCTGTGAGAGCATCTATCCCATAGGCTTGGGAATCCCGGAACCTCGAATAATACTTGATCAACTTGAGGTTGTATGGGGACACAAACAGATCCACTTCTGGGGACACTCCCAGTGTTAGAAACCAATTGAACACTTCTATGTGCAGAGACCATTCGCTGTTGTTCAATTGGATTTGTGATAGAAAGTCCACTTGACCATTCTGGACCCCCGGAATGTACACTGCCGAGATGTTGGCTAGGTTCTTCTGGGCCCAATTCATAATTGGCTCCACCTCTCGGAGTAAGGACCAGCTGCGGGTTCCACCCTGCTTCTTTATGTAAGCAACAGTGGTTGTGTTGTCAAGCCTGAGAATCACAGAGGAATCCATTAATAGATGGTGGAAGGATATGAGCGCCTGAAAGGCAGCTTGCAGCTCCAGTATGTCGGATACAGTTCCTTGAGAAGGTGTGCTCCACCTGCCTTGGGCTATTTCTGTCAGGCAACGAGCACCCCAGCCCTGATTGCTGGCATCTGAGGTTATTGTAACCCAAGTGATGGGACGGATCGAATGACAGTTGCGGAGATTCTTCCTCTGAAGCCACCACAGAAGAGACTTTCTCATGGGTTAGCATAATGCGTTGACTCTTGCTTGGGAAGTCCCATTGCTGGAGAAACCCTTTTGGAATGGGAGAGTGTGTCACTAAGCCCACCTCACCATCGGAATGGTGGCTGCCATGGTGCCAGTCACCTTCAAACATTGAAGAGCAGATAGGTAAGGAGCAGCGAGTGTTTCGCGAATCCTGTCCCAGACTATAGTAATCTTCTCCTCGGGCAATGAAATGGTGCCTTCTACTGTGTAGAAGAGGGCACCTAGAAACACCAGTGATTGTGTTGGAACAAGATGACTCTTTTCCAAATTCAATAGCCATTCGAATTCTTGGGAAGTGGCAATTACTATGTCCACGTGTTCCAGGAGTTAACTTCTGTCTTGAGGTAGAAGTAAGAGATCGTCCAGTGAAGAAGACAAACTCCTTTCACTTGGAGGAGAGCCACCACAGCTAACAGAACTTGGGAGAACACCTGAGGTGATGTCGTGAGACCAAATAGTAGGCAAGTGAACTGTAAGTGTTGATTGCCTACCGCAAAGCGGAGATACATTTGATAGCCTGCCTGCCACTGGAACGTATGAGTCTTTCAGGTCCATTGACACTAACCAATCTCCTGGATGGACTGACTGCTGGATTGTCAATAGTAACTCCATTTTGAATTTCTTTCCGAATAATCGATTGAGATGAGAAAAGTCTATTACTGGTCTCCAGGTACTGTTCCTTTTCTGTACCATAAACAAAGGGGAGTACATGTCTTTCGCCTCGTTCGCCCTCTGGAACAGTAATGGCTGCGCCTTGAGTTACTAAAGAGATTGCATAAGCCAATAGGATTTGCTTCTTTTCTTCTGTACATAGAATATTTGTAGGCTTGAATCTGAGCCTGGGGTTGCTGTTGAAGACCTAGGTGTGGCCTGAAGAGACCGTCTTGATGGTCCAAAAATCTCGAATTGAGGCCACCCAATTTTAGAAAGACTTTTCAGTAGACTCCTGATTACTAGAAGGAGTACTCTTAGTTTGCTTCTAGAAAGAAGACTGTCTGGATTTCCAGGGCCTTGAAGATTCATGACCAGGCCAGTAGCTGCGTGCTTCCCTTGCACGGTCTGTGTTTTGTGCTCTGAAAAAAGTGCGTTTTTGATTTTGAAAACGCCTATCCTGAAGGAGGAACCCCGACTTACCACCTGTGGCTCGGAAAATCGAGTTTATTGCCAAAGAGAGAAGACTTCTTAAAGGGAATGAGGCACCAAGCTTGCTTTGAAGCTGGATCCGGCGACCAGGGACGGAGCCATACGGCACAACAGGGAGTGACTGCTGACAACATTACTTGAGCCACTAGGTGAATAACATCAATAGAGGTCTCCCCTAGAAAGGCCGATTCTAGCCTGATTTGCTAAATAGGAGAGCTATTGGCCATTTCTTCAGAGATACTTCTGAGGGAATCATTCACATTGTCTGACCATGCCTCTAAGGCCGCGTACACACGGTCGAATTTATCTGCTGAAACCAGTCCGACGGACCGTTTCATTAGACAAATTCGATCGTGTGTACGGGCGAGCAGAAAGGTTTTTCCAGCAGACAAATTTTAAAGCATGCTTTAAAATCACTCTGCTGGAAACCCGTCTGTCCGACATGTCCGCTGGTTAGTACGCCTATGGATTGGATTCGACGCATGTGTGGAAGTATTTTACTTCCTGGAGTGGTGACGTGGCGGCGTCAACGTCAACGCCACGTCACCGCGCTGTCTGTCCGTGGGGATTTTGGTTTGATCGTGTGTACACTGATCAAACCAAAATAGCCTAGCAGACATATCCGATGAAATCGGTCTGTCAGACCGTTTTCATTGGATAAATCTCATCGTGTGTATGCGGCCTAAGGCTTTTGAGACGGCTGCTAAAGCCAGAAATGGTTTACAGACTGATCCTGCTGTCAGGTAGATTCTCTTCAGGTCTGAATCAATCCGTCTCCCTAAAGGATCTTCAAAAGAAACCGTATCTCCCAGGGGAAGGGTTACGCATCGCGCCAAACGCATCAAAGCTGCATCAACTAATGGAGTAGAGTCAAGATGTTTCACGTCTTGCTCTTAAAAGAATATAATTTTGCAATTTTTGACTGCATAGAGCTTTTCTTATCAGGTTTACCCCATTCTTCTGAGATAATTGCACCTATTTTCGTGACGAATGGAAAAAAATGTCGCTCCTTATTGAGCTGTTTAAAGAGTTTCCTTTGTTTGGGAGGAGAGAAAATTGGATCTTCCAAACTTAAAACTTCCTTGACTGCTTTCACTAAAGCAGGAACTAAGGCATAATCAGAGCCTATCCCTGGATCATCCACTTCTGACCCGCTCTCTGAGGGGGGAGCTGAGGGATGGCTGGTTTGAGCGACTTCAAAAGTCTCATGCATTTGTCCCTGATCCAACAAGGGAATCATTGGGTCTGAAGGAGAATCATGCTGACCTCTGGCATCTCTATCCTGTAGCGACTTGTCCATGACCCGCTTAACCAATGCTTCTAGGTGTTTGTCTGCACCTTCCCTTTCATTGGCTGCCTTTGAAAAACAACAGTCGCAAAGGGGCTTGCTAGCAGGAACCGGAGCCTTTCACCCCCAACAAAATCTCTCTGAACTTGTGCTGTGAGATGAGGGGGGGTGAGGAGTATCCCTACTGGGATGTCCGGATTTCAAACAAATTATGGTGTCTAGAAGATGAGTGCCGGTGGTGCGATTTAGAGGACTCGCTGCATCTGCGGGACTCGCTGTGATGTTGGTCACACCTAGAAGAGGAGAGAGAGAGAGAGAGAGAGAGACAAGCATAGTCATGGCAATGCCCTATACTCCACTCTCTTCCCCCCCCCAACAGGAAAAGAAAACATAGTTTTCCAATTTTACCTGCTGAGAGAGGGCTGGCCACTAGGGGCAGCGAAGCATTCATTATAGCACAAACACATTGCAGGTGGGAGAATCAAACACCAGATCACACACGACTAAAACACATGCTAATCCGACCGATCTGAATGAGCACTTACCTAAGGTAGTCTCTGTAAATGCACCAGGAAACCGTCGTTTCCGAGCTTCACAGATTTCCCAACTTTTCGCGAACCAAACCTCGCTGTCATTCCCGGGTCTGTCCGATCGTAAAACGCAGACGGGAAACCCGGAAGTAAGAGGGAGCGGCGGCTGGAACGCACAGGAACCAGACGCTCACTGGGCATGCAATCATGAAAAAACACAGCATATGGAAAACAGAGAAAACAAACAACAAACATAAACACTGCTGCCATGAAGGCGATACTGCTTACCACCACCTACGATCGATTCGGCCAGAGACACTGCATCCATACACACACCGGGCTTTCAGCAGATAATGGCCACCTGCACATTGCTAGGTTGCTAGGTATTTAGGCCTGTGCGCGCTCGTCTCTCCAGTGGAAGACATAATCCAGCTCTTCAGTGCTACTCTGCAATACACTCCATACCCTGCTTAACAGTCAAGGCTTATCGAAGGGATGAGACACCACCATCATCATCGGCCGATCTTGATCGTAGGAACAATCGTCTTCAGGTAGGAGAACCAAAAACACATGGTCCTACGGAGGAGGACAAAAAAGGAACACGGCTGAGAGCCCACAGCTGAAATTTATAGGGAGGGGTCCTATTGGGTAGTTATGGGGGTGGGGCCAAACCACACGTATGTCAGGAAATTTGTATTTTCTTGGCTTTGATTGGGAAAAAAACTAAAAGAAAAATTAAATATAATTTTCTGGTAATTTTTTCCAACACAGCATGTATGTAATTAGCCCACCCCTATATATTTACTGCAAAATGTAATTAACAGACTCTGCTGAAAGCTACACGCAGGGCAAAAAAGATGATTGCTTATATTCCTCACTTAAAGTGGATGTAAACCCCCCCAAATTTTTTTTTTTGATGTCACAATGTAGAGTTTAAGATTTCCTATAATCTGTGCCCAGTCTTGCCACACAGAGTTAATCCAGCGCTGAGTAATCCTCTTTTAAAGTTCAGTGCAAATTAACAGAATTCCAGATAAAAACTTGCCAAATTATAAAGTCTGTTTCTCTGTTATTGCTTTCAGTAACAGGTTATTTACATATCTAGCTTGGACATGTTTATCATAACAAGAGGTGATCCAAAGTTCATTGTATATTACTAGGATGTGTTATGATGTTATATCACCTCATGTTATGATAAACAAAACATAATATATGATAAACATGTCCTAGCTAGATATGTAAATAACCTCTCACTCAAAGCAAGAAGAGAGAAAACGGACTTTTGCTTTAGGCAGGGTTTTATCTGGAAGGCTGTTAATTTTCACTGAACATAAAAGAGGATTTCTCAGATCTGGATTAACTCTGTGTGGCAAGACTGGGCACAGATGATAGGAAATCTTATACTCTACATCAGGGGTACCAAACACAAGGCCCGCGGGCCGAATCCGGCCCAGCCGGACCTTGTAATGTGGCCCGCATCACATGGACTGGCAATCAGGATTCCCGATCGGCTGATGGGAATGTCAGTGGGTGATTCGTATTCAGTATTCAGGATTCAGTATTAACCTTGCTGCAGTACCTGGCGCCGCCAGCCAATAGCCACCCATCACGCTGCAGCAGCCAATGCCATCAATACAGATCGGCCCTGCTCCCCTCCCAGCGGCGTGACGTATCTCAGGGGTCACGGCCGTATGCGGGAGGGGATGGGAGGAGGAGAAAGGGAGGAGCACGAGCCCGAGGAGAGAGCCCGCTGTTAAAGTTACAAGAAGAGGCGGAGCCAGCGCCGCCGAGAGGGAAGAAAATCCAGTTACACCACCATTGCCAAAGTAGGTTAACACAAAAACTACTGACTACTACACTGTGATCGGATCTGTTTTTTTTAATATGCAGCATGGCGGGGGGGGGGGATAAATGTGCTGTCTGCTACCACTGGTCAATCATAGTAACTGATGTGATATGTATGTGTATGAAGATTATGAACAGACAGTACATTTACCCCCACTCCCCCCCGCCATGCTGCATATTAAAAAAAATCAGAATGGCATTCACAGTTCATAATCTTCATACACATATCACATCAGTTACTATGATTGACCAGTGGTGGCAGACAGTACATTTACCCCCCTCCCCCCGCCATGCTGCATATTAAAATAATCATAATGGCAGTCTATTAACTGATGTAATAATGTGATATGTGTATGAAGATTATGAACTGTGACTGCCATTCTGATTTTTTTAATATGCAGCATGGCGGGGGGAGGGGGGTAAATGTACTGTCTGCCACCACTGGTCAATCATAGTAACTGATGTGATATGTGTATGAAGATTATGAACTGTGACTCACAGTTCACAATCTTTATACACATGTCACATTATTACATCAGTTACTATGACCAGTGGTGGCAGACAGTACATCCCCCCGCCATGCTGCATTTAAAAAAAATCTGAATGGCAGTCTGTGAGGGGGGGGGGGGGTGTACTGTCTGCCACCACTGGTCATAGTAACTGATGTAATTATGCGATATGTGTATAAAGATTATGAACTGTGACTGCCATTCAGATTTTTTGAATATGCAGCATGGCGGGGAGGGGGATGTACTGTCTGCCACTGGTCATAGTAGCTGATGTCATAATGTGACATGTTCTGCACTGGTGATGGTCACTGATTAATACATTTATTGCCACAATCACAGACAAATTAATTCACTGGCCATGGTCACAGACAAATGAATGTACTGCCACTGCTAGTCATTATTTATGATAATAAAGAGTAGATGCATAATCCTATACAACCGGCCCTTTGAGGGTAACCATACTGCAGATGCGGCCCCCGATGAATTTGAGTTTGCCACCCCTGCTCTACATTGTGACATCAAAAAAAATTTAAAAAATGTTGGGTTTACATCCACTTTAACATTAACCTCTTTGTACCTACAGATAAAACAAAGCTAATAAAAATAAATAACAAATCAGGAGATAACCATTACCATTTACCAAATGAAAGCCCAATTTGAACTGAAAAAAAATTGATTTTTTTTCAGGTCAAATTGGGGTTTCATTTGGTAAATGGTATTGGATATCTCCTAAATTTTTATTTATTTTTATTATCAAAGAAAAACGGTCCCTATTGCAAAGAGCAACCCAATATAAATTATTTTTCTGACAATCACAGCAATACCATACAGTAGGTGACTGGGATATTGTGTCAATCTCGCTCCCTTTCTCGGCGAGATTGAGCACTTGCGAGCCCCATCGCGAGAGCCAGCGCCGAGCTGGCTTGCCGCGATGGAGACAAAGCCGTCATAGAAGCGACGGGGATCCGACGCGGATTCCCGCCAATTCTACACGTGGGCGGAGTTTTGTTATGAATCCTGAAGGAGAAATCCCCGCCGGATTTTTAAAAAAAATCCGGCATGGGTTCCCCCCTCAGGAGCATAACGGGCCCTTAGGTCTGTTATGGGTTGTAAGGAGACCCCCTACGCCGAAAAAACGGCGTGGGGGTCCCCCCACAATCCATAACAGACCCGTATCCAAAGCACGCCGGCCGGCCGGTCAGGAAGGGAGTGGGGGCAAGCGAGCGCCCCCCCCCCTCCTGAGCCGTACCGGGCAGCATGCCCTCAACATGGGGGGGTTAGGTGCTCTGGGGCAGGGGGCGCACTGCGGCCCCCCACCCCAGAGCACCCTGTCCCCATGTTGATGAGGACAGGGCCCCTTCCCGACAACCCTGGCCGTTGGTTGTCGGGGTATGCGGGCGGGAGGCTTATCGGAATCTGGAAGCCCCTTTTAATAAGGGGGCCCCCAGATACCGGCCCCCCACCCTAAGTGAATGAGTATGGGGTACATTGTACCCCTACCCATTCACCTGCAAATAAAAAGTGTAAACACAAATAAACCACACAGGGTATTGAAATATTTTATTAGTTGGCCGCCGGGGGGGGGGTGTGTATGATCGCTTTTATAAAAGCGCCCCCCTCCGACGGCTTCTGTGGGGGGTGGGTGCCGCCGTCTGGTTCTCTTCCGCCACCGGGGGGGCGCTTTGATAAAAGCGCCCACCACCCGGCGGGCTTCTTTCGACGTCTTCGGCGGCTGGGGGGTCTTCTCCCACTCTCTGGGGTCTTCTCCTGCTCTCCGGGGGTCTTCTCCGCTCTCCGGGGGTCTTCTTCTTCTTCAGGACTCGCCGCCGCTAACTTTGTGTGTTAGCTCAATTACTAGCGGCCCCTCTTCTGTGACGTCGTCGCAGTCCCATCATGCTCCGGTAGGTACCACGTGCTACCTACCACGTGGTACCTACCGGAGCATGATGGGACTGCGACGTCACAAGACAGGCCTATATAATTCGCTGCGAGCCGCGCGCCCGGCATAACAGCGGAAGGAAGCGTCGCGTCAACATCTGGAGAACAGAAGAGGAAGAAGAAGAAGAAGAAGACGACGACGACGTCACAGAAGAGGGGGCTCGCCGCCGCTAGTAATTGAGCTAACACACAAAGTTAGCGGCGGCGAGTCCTGAAGAAGAAGAAGACCCCCGGAGAGCGGAGAAGACCCCCGGAGAGCGGAGAAGACCCCCGGAGAGCAGGAGAAGACCCCGGAGAGTGGGAGAAGACCCCCCAGCCGCCGAAGACGTCGAAAGAAGCCCGCCGGGTGGTGGGCGCTTTTATCAAAGCGCCCCCCCCGGCGGCGGAATAGAACCAGACGGCGGCACCCACCCCCCACAGAAGCCCGCCGGAGGGGGGCGCTTTTATAAAAGCGATCATACACACCCCCCCCCCCCGGCGGCCAACTAATAAAATATTTCAATACCCTGTGTGGTTTATTTGTGTTTACACTTTTTATTTGCAGGTGAATGGGTAGGGGTACAATGTACCCCATACTCATTCACTTAGGGTGGGGGGCCGGTATCTGGGGGCCCCCTTATTAAAAGGGACTTCCAGATTCCGATAAGCCTCCCGCCCGCATACCCCGACAACCAACGGCCAGGGTTGTCGGGAAGGGGCCCTGTCCTCATCAACATGGGGACAGGGTGCTCTGGGGTGGGGGGCCGCAGTGCGCCCCCTGCCCCAGAGCACCTAACCCCCCCATGTTGAGGGCATGCTGCCCGGTACGGCTCAGGAGGGGGGGGCGCTCGCTCGCCCCCACTCCCTTCCTGACCGGCCGGCCGGCGTGCTTTGGATATGGGTCTGTTATGGATTGTGGGGGGACCCCCACGCCGTTTTTTTGGCGTAGGGGGTCTCCTTACAATCCATAACAGACCTAAGGGCCCGTTATGCTCCTGAGGGGGGAACCCATGCCGGATTTTTTTTTTAAATCCGGCGGGGATTTCTCCTTCAGGATTCATAACAAAACTCGGCCCACGTGTAGAATTGGCGGGAATCCGCGTCGGATCCCCGTCGCTTCTATGACGCACTCGCTGGAATGTGCTTTTACTATTCCAGCGAGTGCGAGATATCGGCAGCCTGTCGCCGAGATTCAGCGCGATGCTGTCGTGCTAAAAACACATTCTCGGCGGCAGGCACTGTATAAGTGTTAGTTGTGCTTTGTACCTGTAGTACAGCCCAGAAACAATAGTGCGACTTTAACTTTTTTTTTTTTAATCCTACCTAAAACACACCGACGTTAATAATAATAATTAAAAAAAAATCCTGTCCCTGACCTTGACCCAAACACTAACCCTGGCACTGACCTAGATCAAACCTTGATCTAGGTATTTTTTAAATTTTTTGTTTCCACGTCTACACACACTTTTTTTCCTATCTCTTCAAAGACATAGGGCCAGATTCAGGTAGAGTTAGGCTGGAGTATCAGTGATACTCCAGCCTAACTGTCACTTTAAGCCGGCGTTTCTGTTTTCTGTAACCAGAAAACAAGAAACGCCGGGTTGGAGTTCCGATGCGATCGGCGTAATTGAATTTCGCCATCGCATCGCAATTTTAATTTAAAAATGGTGCCGGGGGCGTTCCCGCTGATTAACGCCGAAAAAATATGTTAATCAGCGGGAATCGGCAATTCACGATCGTATTCGGGCGCGACGCAGTGACTTTCCAACGTTTCCGTAAGCGATACGCGGCGTAAAGATAAAGCAGCTCCCTAGTGGAGTATTCTATGTTAAGTATAGCCGTCGTCATCGCGTCGAAAAAAAAAAAATTTGCGTCGCTTGCGTAAAACGTCCATGAATGGGGATTTGACGTCATTGACGTTCACTGACAGAATTTGGAGCATGCGCACTGGGATGCATTGACAGTCGACGCATGCGCAGTACGTTCGCCGCGGGATCGCGCTTAGTTTAAATAATACACGCCCCGTACCCGCCCAATTTGAATTCCGCCGGCTCATTTACGATACGCTGCCGCAACTTTAGGAGCAAGTGCTTCATGAATAACAGCACTTGCTCCTAAAATTTCGCCAGAGTAACGTAAATGAGAAACGTTACTCTAGAGTAAAGATGCTCTCATCTACCTGAATCTGGCCCATAGAGTGATACATTGTATCTCTCTCATCCATTTTTAGAAACAGAAGACATGGGGGCCGACTTCACAGTGACTGATCACTGTGATAGCCTCTGATTGGCAGTGACACAGTGATCAGATGACCCGGAATCGAGTGTTCTCAGTGAGACCCCAGTCTCTGTGCTGGGAGGGCGCTGTGTGGCACATTCCCAGCACAAAGGAAGATATGCAAATATGCAACCCCATGGAAAAAAGATCAGTTCTGTCAGTGTGAAGATGTTAAGATTTTTTATTTCATTTTGTATAGAGTATGAGAGGGTTATAAGCCCTGTCAGATATCGTTTTCCCCATCTGTATCCCATTGCAGAAATTTCCCTTTACTTCCTGTCCTGCCAAACAGGAAATGAGAGGAAATCCCTTCAAATTTAGGGAATTGCTTGGGGACCTAAGTCACCAGAACTAGTGTGCCCATTGGAATATTTCCTCTCTATTACTTTTCTGGGGACAACCCACAATTTGGGGTTTTCTTTTACTTTCAATTATCATAATAAACGGTACAAATAGAGAGGGTACATCTCCTTAAAGCGGAACGTCACTCTCTCAATCAACACTGACTATTTTTAGTAAATGCATAGGAAAGTGTATCATATTTGCTTATTTTAAACTTTTGTTTACAGTTCTTCAGTTACTTCCTGGTTTCCATGCCTAGGCAAAATTATGTTATACATCCCAGGAGTCTTCAGTAGAGAAGGAGAGGATTTTTCAGCTAAGCACATGCTCTCATGCTTGCATGTCTCGGCTACAGTAAGGGCAGGTGGATTCCAGATAGTACACGCTACATGAATCATCTGCCCTTACTCAAGATGGCCACAGCCAGAAATGATAGGGGGTGTTTTTCAAATTGATTTCTCAACAAAATAAAGAACGGAGACATGGATGGATGGGGGAGTTTGCAGTGAATATTAAAAATAAATTAAATAGCATTTTTGTTTTTTGGTGCTTAGATGAAGTGTAGTTCCGCTTTAAAGGGGGCACAGACTGCAATAAAAACTGGCCGGTGTTATAATCCATATCCACTCTGTACAAAACTAAAAGTTTTGCCTTTAGTTACACTTTAAGAAAAGTAAATTGATATCTAGGAAACCCTGTAATGTAAAAAGAAAAAGCATGTAACTTATAAGGTGGATATCCTCCCAAAGAAACAGTGCACAGTCCATAAATAATATAAATTACCCTTTATTTCCATCCAGGCCTATTCCTGGTCTGAACATGTGTTAGTCGGACAAAGTGAACTCACATAGTCTGTCCCCATGACCTCCAATCTTGGCTGCAAGGAGTAGTTGACACCAGCAGTTGTGGGGCAGAGGTCATTGATACTCTGTCCGGCTGCCAGCGCTTCAGCTGGGTGGTTTTTAACATCTAGGTGCTTGGTCTGCTTCTGGGCAGAGGGGCCGACCGCCCCAGCTTCCTAAAGCTGTAGAGACATTATATGTGCTAGGCAGGGGCCAGCGGCGCTCTGCCCTTTTGCCAGCACTTCTGCTGGGGACTCCACATCATCCGCTCCAGCTAACCATTGGGGAAGGAGGCTGGATTCCTCCACACCCAAACTGTGTAGCTGCCATTGGGGAGGTGAGCTGGCTGCTTCCTTTTCCTTTCCCTCATCTGGCTGCTGGGGCAACATGTCTGTGGTACTGTCTCCCAGATGCACAGATCTTTGCTGGGGAGGAAAGACAACATTCTTCACCATGGTCAACTGTTGGGGAGGGACGATGAAAACCTCCTCTCCCTTCTCCCCCTGTATCTGCTGCTGGGAAGTGATCAGCACCTTCTCACCCTGAGCCTCTGGAACTGTCACAGGTGTGGGGCAGAGGTCTTCAACCCTCTGTCCGGTGACCAGCGCTTCAGCTGGGGAAGTTCCTTGCAACTCCACAGATACTGCCCTTGGTGCTGGGCAGAGCACAGTGAAGTTTGGCCCTAATACCAGCTCTTCTGCTGGAGGCTCCTCAGGTTGTTCTTCCTCAGCAGAAAAGTCTATCAAATCCCCTGTCTCTGCAACTGGTGTCTGGGGATAGAGGTTCACCATCTCCTGTCCATGGAACCCAGAAGATGCTATAGGTACTAGGCAGAGGTTAGCAGAGCTCTGTCCTGCGGTCAGCACCTCAGCTTTGGGAATGGCAATCTCCAGATTTATAACTGCTGATTCTCTGGCATACTGTTGGACAGGCACATTCCTCCATCCAAGATCATCCCATGCAGAAACAGGATCATCAAGGTCAGTCAGCACTTGCTGCATCCGCCATAAGACCTCCGCGTCCATAGCTGCGGGGGCAGGTTGGCAAAGCACACTGTTACTCTGCCACATTAACGACTCTTCAGACAGGATTTCAGCATTGTCCACTGGTATTTCCTGATAGTCCCAGGCAAAGGGAGCCCAGACCTGGCGCTGAGCAGAGTCTAGCAGCCGTCTGTAGGCGATCTCCAGCTCCCATTCCTGAATGACCAGAAACTTCAAATCTTCCAGTGCCCAGTGCACTTCCGAGACGTTCAGTAGCCCTGCTCTGGAATCCATGATTTCGTCCAACCGCCACTCCAAAACACTCCCAAAGTTAGAGTCCCCTGTCAGCTTCACATACAACAGTCCCAGGCCACTGTAGCTTAAGCCTTCCACTGGGCTGTCATCTGCTATCCAGTGACATGCTTGGGATACATACCACCAAAGTGCTCTCTAGCTCTCATCCAGCCGCATCTCTGCCCAGACAGGAGACACCTTTTACAGAAGAGAATTTTCCTTCCTAGGGGTAGATAACCTCTCACTTCCTGTTGTCTCCTTCCATTTTCAAGTCGTGTCGAGTCGTTTGTAAATTGGATGTTTGAAAGTAGGGGCCTGCCGTATATACGCTGCAGAAATTTGGGCCCTAGGTGTTGGTGTTGCCACAACACTGTAAGCCCTCACAGTTAGTCTTGGTGGGTGCTGGAACGCCCTGCTGTGAACTATTAGATCAAGAATTGTAATTACACGCCCCTGTTGGGGCCTTAGGCACTGGTGCTGGTGCCACATTGTCTCCTTCCATTTTCAAGTCGTGTCGAGTCGTTTGTAAATTGGATGTTTGAAAGTAGGGGCCTGCCGTATATACGCTGCAGAAATTTGGGCCCTAGGTGTTGGTGGTGCCACAACACTGCAACCCCTCACAGATACTCTAGAAGGAGTGCAGCAAAAGGCCTGCTGCAAAGTGTTAAACAGGGGCAGAAAAATCGGGGCTTAGGCACAATACTGCAACCCCTTCACAGATACTGTAATTGGAGTGCAGCAAAGAATTGCATCAACATTTTTTATTATACGCCCCTGTTAAACAGGGACATAAAAACCGTGCCTTAGACAGTGGTGGCGGTGTCACAACACTGCAACCCCTCACAGATAATGTAATTGGAGCGCAGCAAAGAGCCACATGCAGGGTATTGCATCCAAAATTGTTAATATACGCCCCTGTTAAACAGGGGCAGAAAAATTGGGCCTTAGGCACTGGTGGAGGTGCCCAGAACCAACAATGTTCTTACTAGCTAACAGCGAGTTCATTGAGACAGCATAACAGGACAGTCACTCAGCATCAGCATAGGCAGTCTCCAAGGGATCTGACATTTCAAAAAAAATATTCAGTTACATCAGCATCAGGTGCTTGGTAGCTGGTGTTGATCCAAGCCTGATTCATTTTTATGAAGGTCAGTAGATCAACAGAGTCGGTGGAGAGGCGCACCCTGTAATCGGTCACAAAGACTCCAGCAGTACTGAATGTGCGTTCTGAAAGAACGCTAGATGCAGGACAAGCCAGTAGCTCAATTGCGTAATGTGCAAGCTCTGGCCAGTGATCCATCCTCAAGACCCAGTAAGCCAGAGGATTTTCGGTGGGGAAGGTGTCCAAGTCTGATCTTGCCCCTAGGTACTCCAACACCATGTAAACCAGATGCTGGCGATGGTTGCTGGAAGCGGTCATACATTGGGGCTGCGGACTAAAAAATTGTCTGAACACACTGGTCAGACAGCCACCTTCTCCACCGCTCCTTCTTTCACTCACCGAAGCCTCAGCAACACGTCGTCCAGAACCAGGATTTGGTAGTCCCCCAGGTTCTGGGAACGCGTTGCACAGACCTTTCTGCAAGGCCTCCCGAAAATGTTTCATCTTCTGCTCCCTCTGAGACGGCAAGATAAGGTCCGCAACCTTACTCTTGTAACGTGGATCAAGGAGAGTTGCCAGCCAGTAATGATCCCTCTCCTTGATACCACGAATACGAGGATCCTTACGCAGGCTTTGCAGGATCAGGGAGGCCATGCAGCGTAGGTTTGCTGAGGCATTCAGGCACAGTCCTCTGGGTCACTGAGGATGACAGGATCTGCAGCCACCTCATCCCAGCCACGTAAAAGTCCATGGGTTCCTTGCAACAGTAAATGATGCCTTGAAGACTGCTGATGCTGATGCCGAGTGCTATGCTCCACCTCCATGTTGCTGATACAATCTTCATCCTCCTCCTTCTCCTCCTCCTCCTCCTCCTCTTCCTGTGTGCTAGGTGGGCAAGCAGGACCACTGTCTGGATTAAGGGGGCCTTGAGAGGTAAGGAAGTCCTCCTCTTCCTCTCTCTGTTCTGCCTCAAGGGCCCTGTCCATTATTCCACGTAGCGTGTGCTCCAACATGTGAATAAGAGGGACAGTCTCACTGATGTATGCACTGTCACTGCTCACCATCCTCGTGGCCTCCTCAAATGGTAACAGGACAGTGCATGCATACCTGATCAAGGCCCACTGGCGTGGGAAAAAAAAACAAGCTCCCCTGACCCAGTTCTGCTGCCATATTGGCACAGGTACTCATTGATGGCCCACTGCTGCGTGTGCAGCCGCTGCAGCCTTGCCAATGTAGAGTTCCATCTAGTGGGCATGTCACAGATTAGACGGTTCTTGGGCAGGTTGTAATCCCTTTGGAGGTCTGTCAGCCGAGCAGTGGCATTATATGACCTTCGGAAATGCACACAGACTTTCCTGGCCTGCTTCAGGACAACCTGTAAGCCCGGGTACCTGCCCAAGAACCGCTGCACCATCAAATTCAGAACATGAGCAAAACAGGGCACATGGGTCAGTTGTCCCTGTCGCAGGGCAGAGAGGAGGTTGGTGCCATTGTCGCTAACCACCATTCCTGGCTTAAGCTGGCGTGGCGTCAACCACCTCTGAGCCTGCCCCTGCAGAGCTGAAAGAACCTCTGCCCCAGAGGAACATTGCCTTTCACATGGCAGTAGAGAGCCGGAATCGCCTTCCGTGAGAAAAAGTGCCGCACATTCCACAAACTCACAGAAGGGGGCAGAATCTACCAACTGAAAAGGCAGCAGTTGAAGTGCTAGCAATTTCGCTAAGCTAGCATTCAACCACTGGGCATGTGGATGGCTGGGAGAGTACTTCTTTCGGCGATGCAGCAGCTGGGGCAGGGAAATTTGTCAGGTACAATCTAAAATCGGTGTACCGATAGTAGATTGCCCGCATGGACTACTAGGTTGTGACACACCTAATTCTACACCTTCAGTCCTATCAGTGCAGGCTTCAGAGAGGACTGTGGGTATAGTGGGGTTGGAGATCCCAGGTGATGAGGGGCAAGGGGAGGTCCGCTTTGTTCTTTGGTGTGGGTCTTTCAGGTATGCTTGCCAACGAACTGCATGGCAGGTCGACATATGTGTGGTCAAGCATGTATTGCCCAAGCGGGTGATGTTTTGGCCATGCGAGATACGCTTGAGACATATGTTGCAAATAGCTATGGTGCGATCTGATGCACATGTCTCAAAAAAGGCCCACACCAAAGAACTTTTGCAGTAACACTGAGACACAGCAGCGGTCTGCACAGGCGTAGCTCTGCGATCTAATGCAGTTGGTGTGCTGCCCTTAAGCTGGCCCCTGGAGGGCATCCTGCCTCTTTGGAGATGTGCCTGTGCCTTCTCCTCCTCCTTCTCTCTCCTATCAGGCACCCACGTAGAGTCAGTGACCTCATCATCCCCTCCCTCCTCATCACTGTCGAAAACCTGGCAGTAAGCTGCAGCTGGGGGAACATGACTGCCAGATTACTGTCCCTCTCGGGCACACGCACTCTCTGGGCTCACATCAATGCCTTTCTCTATCTGTGTTCCATCATCGGAGCCTTCAAAACGCTGCGCATTTTCATGCAGCATCTACCCAACACTGTGTTGAAACAGTTCAAGGGACTCCTCAGGAGGACATGGTGGGACTAGGGAAGGATTGTGTGATGCAGAGGGAAGAGGACGCCTTGGCAGCTAATTTGCCAGACAAAGTACCCTGAGCCTGGGTGAAAGAGGATGAGGAGGATGAGGGTGGCTTGGTCATCCACTCAACCAAGTTGTCTGTATGTGGAGGCTCAACACGGCCAGCTCCCGAAAAGAAG
The DNA here is from genome assembly GCA_029574335.1 of Rana kukunoris. Classification (NCBI taxonomy): domain Eukaryota; kingdom Metazoa; phylum Chordata; class Amphibia; order Anura; family Ranidae; genus Rana; species Rana kukunoris. The sequence goes on along the minus strand of CM056052.1, from coordinate 68,132,991 downwards.
GATGAGCATGTGCAACGGCCACGTGTTGAAGAGGATGCACCTTGTCCACCACCATCACTGTTGCCTCTAAATGCAGAGCCTGCTTGCCCTCGTGACTCTCTGCCTCTCTTTGTTGTCCTTCCAGACATTGTAATGGCCTGTCAGTACACACACACCTCGTAGCTTCGGGTGCAAAGTAATTAGCACACCTGCACTATAAACCAAGTGGGCTTAGGTGCAAAGTACTAAGCACACTTGCACTATAAACCAAATGGGTTTAGGTGCACACAGTAATTAGCACACCTGCACTATAAACCAAGTGGGCTTAGGTGCAAAGTACTTAGCACACTTGCACTATAAACCAAATGGGTTTAGATCCACAGTAATTAGCACACCTGCACTATAAACCAAATGGGTTTAGGTGCAAAGTACTTAGCACATTTGCACTAAAAACCAAATGGCCAGATACCCGCTAGCACCTGCGTTTTGCCCCTCCGCCCAGCCCAGCCCACCCCACCCCACCAAAGTGCAGTATCGATCGATCACTGTCACTTACAAAACACAACACACATAACTGCAGCGTTCGCAGAGACAGGCTGATCCCTGCGATCGCTAACAGTTTTTTTTTGGTAGCGTTTTTTACATTTGCCAAAAAAGATGTGTCTGTAGCAAGCAGGGATATAGGCGTGACACCCGTTATTATTGTCCCGACTGTCCTGGCAATCCTGGTCTCTGCATTGGCATGTGTTTTTTTACGCTACAACACACGGGTGAAGTTTTAGCATTGGGTAAAGCATTTTTCAGACTAGGCACACTTACACAGGGTCTCCCAATATGCCATCGCACTTTGAGAGACCCAAACCTGGAACCGAAAAGTTGAACAGTTGCAGTTACGAAAAAAGTGTTAAAAAAAAAGATTAAAAAAAAAGTTGTCCTTTTATTGTTCTCTCCCTCTCTATTCTCTCTCTATTGTTCTGCTCTGTTTTACTGTATTCTATTCTGCAATGTTTTATTTTTAAGTTTTATCATGCTTGCTTGCTTTTCAGGTATGTAATTTACTTTACTGTTTTCAGGTACGCCATTCAGCTGTTGCGCAGATTTATTTATCTTGACAGCAACAGCGTTTACTACCACAATATGTAAATCTGTGACTCCAGTGCTGTAGGAGGTGATTTCACCACCACAGTTGAAAAAAAGAGCATATATGCCGAAGCATGGGGGCATTATGGGCGGAGGAGCGATTTTGCTCCTAATGCCGCGTACATACGGTCGACATTCCGATGGAGGCTTGCCCGTGGGAAAGTCTGACTATGTATACGCGGCATAACTTTTTATCCCACGTACACACGGTCAAAATTCTGGCGGAGGCTTTCTCGTGGAAAAGTCTGACCGTGTGTAGGCGGCATAACTTTTTGTGGGAGGATGCCCCCATGTTTCATTATATATATATATATATATACGTATATATACGTTGATGTGCCTGTCGGTGCCATACTGCCGTCGTAAATTGAAATGCGGGGGTCCTTAAGTGGTTAAAGGGGAGCTCAACTGCAGAAAGATATTTAAAAAAATCAAGTAGGCAGGTTTTATTGCCGAGAGAGAGAAGAGACAAAACAAACTTACCTGCCAGTTGACAATCTTCTTCAGAAAATACACTGAGTTGCGCATGCACAGTGTACATTCTCAGCATACCTGGAATGAATGAACTCCGGTGTGCATGTGTGGAAGCTATGTCATCCCACGCTGGCAATCAAAATAACGAAAGACCCCTTGCTCAGAAAAATCTGGGGAGAAGATAAGATAACAAAGAAGCTCATGGACATAGTATGGCTGGCGGGGAGGTGAGTATTTGCATACCTTGATTTTGCTTTAAAGCATCTCTAAAAATCCAAAACAATTTTTTTCCTTTGTGTGATAGGAAAGGACTAAAATCATCACTACTTCATCCAAAACAAACAAAGTTTTAGCTTTGAAAACACTTTAATCTTATTGAGAGGTACAAGAATATGGTATGTACACTATACTGTACAGTGGAACCTTGGATTACGAGCATAAACCGTTCCAGGAGAATACTCGTAATCCAAAGCACTCGCATATCAAAGCGAGTTTCCCCATAGAAGTCAATGGAAACGAAAATAATTCATCCGCATTGACTTCAATGGCATTCAATAACGCATGTGGCCAGAGGTACGGGGCCTCGGAAATTCTCTTGGACAGCTCGGCTGATATCGGAAACACCCGGGAACGGAGTATTTCCAAGTGCTTCTGAGTATTTCTGAACTGCTCCGAACCATTTAGAGTGTCACTGGCACCCCCGCACATCTGGCCATATGCGGTACTGCACACACAATTATCTTGAATTCTGCTCATTTTGCGAGACAGCACTCGCAAACCGAGTCAGATTTTTTTTTTTAAAGTTGCTCGTCTTTCAAAATGCTCATTAATTGCGTTACTCGTAAACCAATGTAAAACTATACTTCCTTTTTAGTAATATTTTCTAAACTGATAGATTGTGAATTATTGCTATATTTCATTTTTTGTGACATATTACATTATATGACATATTACAATTTACACAGTGGTGTTAACATGCTTTTAATACCCTAGTCAATGCAAAACTAGTATTTCCATTATAGATGGAGCTTGGTGGGCTGTGTCACCATCTGTCAAGCATCCACCCAAACATAACTATCAGTTTTCCAGTAGAAATAATAAAGTTCTTTCTTTTGCCCTATGCTAACTGTATGGGTGGTGTTGGTACTAATGTTATCTGGGTTAATTTTATCCAGACGCCAAGGAAATCACACCAGAGGCAGAGAAGGATACCATCTCATTAGTGTCAGGTAAGAAAAGCAATGCAGCGATTCTATACACATTTATCATTTATGCAGTGTAGATGCCAAAGTAAGAAACTGTATACATGTATTAAATATTATTCTTTCTGCATTGTAAATATCCACTATGTTTTCAGAGTAGATGGCATAACGTGCATGTATATTACCTTTTAGTCTGTTTTCCTCCATCTATGCAGGGTCCACATCTTCCTCACTCTGTTGCCACCAACTTCTTCTTCTCCTGGTCTTCTTCCTGTTTCAGCGGCCTCTTCTTTCTTCAACCATAGGTTGGCTACTTATGACTCCATGCATACGCATGGAGCGTTCACCTTTGGAGGGGCCACTGAGAATGACACAGGTTGTCCCACAATAATACATCCACCAGCACAGCTCCATACACACCAACAACACTCAGTCTAGGTCAGGGGTGCTCAACCTTTTGAAAAGCGAGGGCTATCTAAGTGATTTGGTAACCGTTCACCGGCCACAATGAAATTAAATGGTTCAGAATTATTATTTTTTGTTTAATAGCATAATGAACATTGTCACGGAAGGTCCCCGCACTCAGACCGAATGCTTACGTCATATACCGCTTCCTATCAGTCGGGACATAGATATCTAAGTGTAAACACAGAGGCCCAGATTCACAGAGCAATTACGCCTGTCTAACTGGTGTTAGACAGGAGTAATTTCAAATTTTGCGCGCCGTATCACTAGTTTGAATCCTCAAACCATGATACGGCGGCTTCGGGCTTCGATCCGAGAGGCTTACGTCCTCGTAAGCCTTCGGATCTACACTGCGATATTTTTGCGGCCGCTGGGAGGAGTTCGCGTTGTTTTCATGCGTCGGGATATGCAAATGAGTTTTTACGGCGATCCACGAAGGTACGAGTGTCCCTCGCAATCGCCTACGTCATTTTTTGGCTACGTAATGTTAGAGGAGCTTTTTGCTGGTCTAACAGTGCGTAACCCATGTAAAGTATGGCCGTCGTTCCCGCGTCGATTTGAAAATATATATTTTTTTTTAACGTAACTCGTTCGGGAATAGGAATGTACGTAAACGACGCTACTACGACGTGACGACGTGTTTTCGCGCAATGCACGGCGGGAAATTTGCGAACGGAGCATGCGCAGTTCGATTGCCGCGGGAACGCGCCTATTTTAAATGCTTCACGCCCCCTACTCGCGCAGATGGATTGCGACGGGAGAAATACACTACGCCGCTGTCGTTTACTGGACAAAATCTACCTGGATTCCACGTAGAGCCAGGTAAAAAACGGCGGCGTAGTGTATTTCTGATACTCTACGAGAATCTAATTCTCTGTGAATCTGCCCCAGAGCCTCTTCACACACAGAATGGATTCAATTAACACAAAGAACAGTGTGAGAGATGGCTGGTGGTGAGGACATTAGCATTCAGCAGTGTGAAGGAGTCACATCTCTTTAGATAATGACATTCAGATGTGTTAATTGTAACATTATTATCCAGACAGCCTGGCTCCGCATATAGCTTGACAAGTTCCCCTAAACATAATTGACATGCTAATTTATTACACCTGAAAGGAGACTGCTAACTCACAACCCATATCTATCATCAATAGCTTTCAAACAGTGTTATCACACAATGGAAAGGTCTTAGTAGCAGACCTGAATTAACACCTCTACAGTCTTACACAATGGACAATAGGAGGTCTTGGAGCAGATGCAATTAACCCTCTGAGTTCAAAATCAGCAACCTTTAAATAGTCCTACAGATATCTCAGAATATAATGTGGATAATCCATACATGATAATCCTATCTCAGGTAATCCAAGATATCAGTCTTTAGTTCATCCTATGCCCCTAGTTGTCATAGGATTATTTTACACATAAGAGAGTCTGAGTCTGTCACATTTCTCCCCCATCAGAAGACGACTAACAGGGTCCCAGTCCTCCACCTGGTCTGGACATGCGTTAGTCAGACAAAGTGAACTCACATAGTCTGTCCGCATGACCTCCAATCTTGGCTGCAAGGAGTAGTTGACACAAGTAGAGGGAACCCCAAACGGGTTGACTCCAAAGTTAACAACAAGAACCTGGGGAATGTCCAAGGAATAACCAAGCCTACTTATCGACCAGCTAGCAGAACAACCAATTAACCTGTCTAACAGTGTGCGTTAAAAACAGGGGTTTTGTCCGCCCGCATTTGCAAACGCATGCGTGAGCCACAGAGCCGCGCCAAGGCACCCCATAATTCTGTGGTCCTAACACTAACAGTGAGTGTCCTCACAATGGAGGCACATGCATTTTAATGGATAGATAGGGGCAGGTGGACTGAAGGGGAGCCACCCCTCCTTAAAGGCCGGCGCATGCGCAGTTAAAAAAAAGCGTTGTTTGCGTCGGGTCATTCATAATTATAATAAAACACGCCCCCCACTAGTTAATTTGAATTACACCCGCGTACGCCGGCCCATTTACGCTACACCGCCGTAAGTTACAGCGGCATTTCTTTGTGGATAAGGATACGCCGCTGTAACTTACAGCGGCGTAGAGTAAATGGGACACGCCGCGCCGGCGGGGCCACTTTGTGTATGTGGCCCTTAGTGTCTATCAGAACGTGCACCAAACCTGCTGGATATAATAGAAGTCTATGACGCAGTGAAGCTAACCCGCAGGAAAGCCGCAAGTGCACTGCGCGGCACCTGCAAATCAGTATGAAAGCAGCCTAATGCCGCATTTTTCGGCATGTAAAAAACAAAGTTTTTCAGCATGCTCACACACGGTCGTTAAAAAAAAAAAACGCTCTAGCAAAGCATGGTGACGTACAACACGTACGACGGCACTATAAAGGGGAAGTTCCATTCGGATGACGTCACCCTTTAGCTGATTTCATGTTAGTAAAAGACGATTCGCGCTTTTCTGTCTGTTACAGCGTGATGAATGTGCTTACTCCATTACGAACGGTAGTTTTACCAGAACGAGCGCTCCCGTCTCATAACTTGCTTCTGAGCATGCGCGTTTTTTTCAAGTCGTTAAAGCCCACACACAATCATTTTTTTCAAACCCGAAAAACGACATAGTTTTAAAAAAAGTTGTTTAAAAAATGCAGCATGTTCGATTTTTTTTTTTGTCGTTTTCAGAACCCGAAAAATTATGTGAAGCCCACACACGATCACTTTAAATGACATTTTTTTTAAACATTGTTTTTTACATGCCGAAAAATGATTGTGTGTACGCGGCATAATAGTTATTAACCCTTTTATAGGTGTGTAGCACCCCTTGCGTTTAGCACGGGTATTGCACTTAAAAGAATAGTTGATTGGGAGAGTTACTTTGCTCTCAATCGCAATTGTTGAATGCTGATCTGTACTATTCTGGGAAGGTCCACTAGCTCGGACTGCATTCTGAGGATGCAAGTTTATCCTTAGCCAGCAGTGGGAGCTAGAGGGATTCCTGGCAGATTGAGTCTTTTCCCAACAGCCAATTAGAGAGCTTTCCTCTCGCTGGGCATGCTGGGGAGGGGTATATCTGGAGTGGAGGTCAGGTGTTCGCTGGCCAGGATCCGGGCTCAGCTGAGCCCCGGGCGGAGATGAATTTTAGGGGACCCCAGTGGATGGCTGGGTTCCTGAATGCCGTCGGGAAGATCTAGCACTGGAGCCATGGACAGGTACACCTTGCTGTCGTATGGTGCCGGGCGCATAGCTGGGAGGATTTGCTCTGTTCGAGCGTTGACAAATTATCCAGATTACATTGGCCTGTGGCAGAGGCCTAGAGCCGAGCAACGTGTCCGGACAAGTTCTGTGAAGGGGGAGGAGTCGCCTTCCCCTGCATGAACCGTGCATTGAGGATTTCGCGCAAAGTAAGCGAGGTCACGCCCATCAGCGCGCCAAGAAGGCAGAACCACCATTGGAGAGTGCGGATTGCTCTTGAGAATGTCTGTGACCTCGAAGATGTTACCTGCCTTGAGACACCCTATGTTTGAACCGAGGCTGTTTTCTGAGCCTGTAGAGTCTGGGATGCCCGTGACGGACACCAGTATCCGACTGTCCACGACGGGACAGTTTGTGTTGCTGTCTTCAGAAGGGGTGGAGATGCTGGGCCTCACCTGTCCAAGATGTGAGGAGTTGGCCGTCAGTCCCCTGCCTTTCTCCCAATGTCTCCGATGTCGAGCCTCTCTTTTCACCACGTTGCCAGTGGTGGGACTTCCGAGGGAGTACCGTGTAGACCGGTCCACTGGGGCCGTTACCAAAGAGGCAGAGATCACGTGGCCGAGGACCCCTCTCTCCAGGGGGAATCTGGAATTGGAGGCACCAGGGAGAGGAAGTGCTGAGATATCATCCCCGGGAGTTTCGTCGGGGCTTGCCGTGTTTCCCTACTTAACAAGAACAACTCCATCGGATGAGATGGAGGACATCAACAGCCATATGGCTCATGCGGCCTGCATAGAGGCCCAAGTCGCCTGTGAGACCGTCTCCGTCGGGCGGTCTCTGTCCACTGCGCTACAACCCCGAGGGGACCGGGAGGTGGTACGGAAAACCCTACGGCCCGAACTGTCAGCTGACCCACCTAGGGTGCTCCAATATCTCCCCGTCGGAGCATAGGATTCGTCCGACCCGGAGTTCTGGTCGGGCGGGTCGCAAACAGATGGCGGTGATCTGCCGTATCACCTTTTTGAGCCGCAGTTTCCCGAGCAGCAGGGCTTTGGGGGATCCCGAGTCCTTGGAGTAAAGAAAAAGAGGAGAAAACGTCCCGCTCAGAGTGGGTCGTGTAAATCAGGAGCTCTGTGTCCACTATGAGAAGTGGGTGAGTTGTGTTACGAGTTTTTTTTTTTTTTTCTCTATCTCACCTCGCTTCTCTAAATCGGAGGCGCACCGTCCTAGCTCAACGTTTGTTTAAAGTGCCCCGGGTCCCTTCAGTTACAGCCTGATGTGCTAAATCTGGGAAGTTACGGACAAGTGTGCCCCCCCATTTAGTGTGACCTAACGTTCTCCACGTTTTTTTCCCCCCCTTACTCCTCCGGAACCATAAGGACTCTTGTGTGATAAACGTTAGGGAGGGGTTTGGGTTCAGTCAGTTAGGATGGGGAGGGCCCTTGTTCAAATGATATCCTGGAACCATTAAAATCAAGAGAAATAGAAAGAGGACGTTTCTATTTCAGCTCTTTACAGCCACTTCCGCACCTTTTTGAGTTTGTGTGGGCTGTTGCAGTACCAGGGCGTAAACGGACTTGTAATATGCAGACGAACGGTCCGCTCATGTGAAAGGGGCCTAATCGTGCATGTGTCAATCCGTGGGAAAACAGCCTCACAAGCCTCTCACCTCACTATCATAAGATATCCGCATCACATATCCTATGGGCACCTCCAATTCTTTCCTGTGGTTAGCTACGCTATACAATATTCATAGGGAACCTCAAAAGGAATCAGGAATCTAGACCAACTCCAGGAAACAGAAGGAGAGACAAACCCTCCAATGGTGTAGTATCACAAATAAGCGACCAATTTATTAAAAGATAATCTTCTTACATCAAAGATAATAAAAACAGCTTAACATAAACGGCATCTGCTGAATCCTCACGTCACTCCCGGCGTCCGTTATTCCCTACATGTTACGGCATCTGCCTTCATCTGGGGAACCTGTTAGAGTGTGAAACGATCGTATATATATGGCGCCGGCGGAAGTAAACAATCAGCCATTTTCGCGGCGTCGGCGGAAGTTGCCGTTCCGCCATTTTCCCGAAGTCGGCTAGTAAGACGGACAGTTTCATTAACTCCCTATGGGATCCATTTTCTTGTAGTCCCAATTGTGTGTACAGGAGTAGAGTCTCGTCTCAGAACTTCTATATCCAATCACGAGGCTTCTGAGTCCTACCTTGTTTATATTCCGGGGATATCGCAAGTTAATGGCAATTAAATATAAAATATAAAAAGAACAAACATTAAAAGAAATAACAATATCTTGCTGCTAGACAGGCACACACTACCCGTGCAGCACGATATCAACAGACAATAGTCTATGTACAACACATAGATCGCTGTAATCCGTCTCAATGGTAATATATTCTATTACATGTCATCACAACATGATAAAATATATATTTTTAATCAATAAATGTTATTATAAATTTATATATACATTTATATAAGATATTTTAATTTAAAACTATATTAAAATTATATTAAATATAAAATATATAAAATAATATAATATAAAAAATCGGTAATCAACATAAAAATAAAAAAGAGGACCAATTCCACATTCGGGAGCTAATATAAATCACTAATGTCTAAAGCGTATAACATGCACATGGAGAGACGTGTTACATCACAAAGTAATCAAAAACATCTCAATATCATAAAAATCTAGCCAGACTCTCAGAATTGTTAAAAATTGCTTAAAAAACAATTGAGATTGAACTCCACGTTCAAGCCCCCTGGTACTAGTGTACGCATGGTGTGTATCCATTTGGACTCCATCTGGCTAATGGTCCTTACTAAATGGCTTCCTCTCCATGATTTATTATATCTTTCTATACCCCAAAACTGTAACTGAGTGGGGTCTTTATTGTAAACCTGATCGAAATGCCTGGATACATTGTGTTTAGGGCACCCTTTTATAGTCTTTTGGACATGTTCTTTGACCCTGACCTTTAGTGCTCGTTTTGTCCTTCTGACATATTGTAGTTTACAACTACATTGGAGTACATATACGACTCCCTCCGTATGACAACCAATGAATTCCCGAATCTTATGTGTTTCCCCTGCGTTGGTGGATATGAATTCCATCCTTTTTCCTTGAAATTTCTGTGCATGTTTGCATGCACAACAATTTCTACATAGGTAGAAACCCTTCCCTGTGAAAAACAAAAATGTATTCTTTGGGGGAGGTTCAATTATGGATTTGACAATCATGTTTTTCAGTGTGGGGGTTTCTCCAGTAATATATTCTGTAAATCCTTGTCATTTTTTAGCATGTGCCAATGTCTGTTTATGACCTTTGTCACATCCTTATATTGGGTATTATAATTCAGGATCAGACTCGGGACCACCTGTTGTGTGTTTTTCATTTTTTACTCCTTTATCTTTCAACATAGTGTTTCTATCCATTTTATTCACCTCCCGAATTTGATTATTGATCCATGTATCTCCATAACCCTTGGCCTTAAACCTTTTTCCTAATAGTTCTGCTTGAGTTATGTAGTCTTCCTCTTTCGTGCAGTTTCTTTTCAGTCTTACAAACTGCCCTTTAAGAATGTTATACAACCACGGTTTAAAATGACAGCTATCCATGGAAAGATAACTATTGGTATCAACGTTTTTGAAAAAAGTCTTCATCTCGATTTTATTTCCCTCTATGCTGATATTCAAATTGAGGAAATCCACTGACTTTTCATCTATCTTCCAGACCAACTTGATATTCTTATCATTCTCGTTGAGTCCATTTAGGAAGTTCTCAAGAGTCTGAGAGTCTGGCTAGTCTGGCTAGATTTTTATGATATTGAGATGTTTTTGATTACTTTGTGATGTAACACGTCTCTCCATGTGCACGTTATACCCTTTAGACATTAGTGATTTATATTAGCTCCCGAATGTGGAATTGGTCCTCTTTTATTTTTATGTTGATTACCGATCTTTTATATTATATTATTTTATATATTTTATATTTAATATAATTTTAATATAGTTTTAATTTAAAAGATCTTATATAAATTTATATATAAATTTATAAAAATATTTATTGATTAAAAATAGATATTTTATCATGTTGTGATGACATGTAATAGAATATATTACCATTGAGACGGATTACAGCGATCTATGTGTTGTACATAGACTATTGTCTGTTGATATCGTGCTGCACGGGTAGTGTGTGCCTGTCTAGCAGCAAGATATTGTTATTTCTTTTAATGTTTGTTCTTTTTATATTTTATATTTAATTGCCATTAACTTGCGATATCCCCGGAATATAAACAAGGTAGGACTCAGAAGCCTCGTGATTGGATATAGAAGTTCTGAGACGAGACTCTACTCCTATACACACAATTGGGACTACAAGAAAATGGATCCCATAGGGAGTTAATGAGACTGTCCGTCTTACTAGCCGACTTCAGGAAAATGGCGACTTCCGCCGACGCCGCAAAAATGGCTGATTGTTTACTTCCGCCGGCGCCATATATATACGATCGTTTCACACTCTAACAGGTTCCCCAGATGAAGGCAGATGCCATAACGCGTAGGGAATAACAGACACCGGGAGTGACGTGAGGATTCGGCAGATGCCGTTTATGTTAAGCTGTTTTTATTATCTTTGATGTAAGGAGATTATCTTTTAATAAATTGGTCGCTTATTTGTGATACTACACCATTGGAGGTTTGTCTCTCCTTCTGTTTCCTGGAGTTGGTCTAGATTCCTGATTCCTTTTGAGGTTCCTCATGAATATTGTATAGCGTACCTAACCACAGGAAATAATTGGAGGTGCCCATAGGATATGTGATGCGGATATCTTATGATAGTAAGGTGAGAGGCTTGTGAGGCTGTTTTCCCACGGATTGACACCTGCACGATTAGTGTGAACACTGGATGAAACACAGACTGTCTCTGATGTGCACTTTAGTTCACTGATTGCACTTTATGATCATCTGTGGACTTTATTGTTATTTATATATATCTATATTTATATTTATATATTTTTATTCTTAATATTGGTTTGATCACATTTTGGTCAATTTTCTTGGTAGCACAAGATCATCAAATTATCCAGATTACATTGGCCTGTGGCAGAGGCCTAGAGTCGGGTCAGTGAGAGAGACCCGTTCCTCCTAGCCTGCGTTGCGGCGGTGACACGTGAGAAGTGGGGCTACCTGCGATTGAATTGCGCTGTGTGCTTATCCAGGCCTGACATCAAGAATCTCTCTCTCCTTTATTCATCAACCTATCCTTCTCTAACAAGTTGATGTTTGGCTATGTTGGCCTGGAATTAAAGCATGAGAAAATCTTTATTCACTGTCTGGACATATGAGTTATTGCAAAGTGTTCTGGTGCATGCCTAGACCAAGCAACTGTAACTTCAACATGCCGGTCCCATCATCAATCCAGCGGCTCCTTCGGGGGTGAGCGCTACAGATGCTAATTTGCCCATTGCAAAAGCGTGGTGTACAGTGCCTTGAAAAAGTATTTACACCCCTTAAAGTTTTCCACCTTTTGCCATGTTACAACAAAAAACGTAAATGTATTTTATGGGGATTTTATGTGATGGACCAACACAAAGTGGCACAGAATTGTGAAGTGGAATGTAAATGATAAAATTGTTTTCAAAATGTTTTACAAATAAATATGTGAAAAGTGTGGTGGGCATTTGTATTTAGCCCCCCTCAGTCAATACTTTGTAGAACCACATTTCCCTGCAATTACAGGCAATTACAATTTGCAAGTCTTTTTGGGGATGTCTCTACCAGCTTTGCACATCTAGAGAGTGACATTTTTTGCCCATTTAGCTTTGCAAAATAGCTCAAGCTCTGTCAGATTGGATGGAGAGCGTCTGTGAACAGCAATATTCAAGTCTTTCCACAGATTCTCAATTGGATTTAGGTCTAGACTTTGACTGGGCCATTCTAACACATGAATATGCTTTAATCTAAACCAGGGGTTTCCAAACATTTCAAACAAAGGGCCGGTTTATTGTCCTTCAGACTCTTGGAGGGCCGGATTTTGGCCAGCGGAAGTGAAAATTTTCCTGGCATCAGTGGGAGTAAACATCTGGTATTAGGGGGAGGAATAGTACCCCATTGCTGTTATCATAGGAAGGATGAGTGCCCCATTAGTGGTGTCAGTGGGAGAAATGGTGCTCCATTGTCGGTGTCAGATGGCAGAATAGTGTCTTGTTTCAGTGGGAGGGATAGTGCTTCAAGGGCCGGATAAAGGCAAGTAAAGGGCCGCATCATGTCTTTTGCAGACTTTAACAGGTGTTCTTCTAAGATTGCTCTGTATTTGGCTCCATCCATCTTCCCATCAATTCTGACAAGCTTCCCTGTCCCTGCTGAAGAAAAGGAATGTTTTTTTTGTTGTTGGCAAAAGTAAAGTTACTTCTATTTGTATCACCCCCAGCTGCCAGTCTAAACTAATCCATAGTTAGGGGAAGGGGGGATGAGGGGTCTCTAGCCCAGATCTGCAGGACTTACTTCACATTGTTGGCCGGTCACGTGGTTCACCGTCAGTTTTTTTGGCCTGCTTTGGTCCAGACGAGAGGAGGAGAAGGAGAAGACAGTGGCGGATCCCGATTTCCATTGCTTGTGTCCTCCGTGCTCTGGCCACCATGTTCACTGTCCGGCGCCCTGTGATTGGGCGTATGTGGGTCATGTGCGGATGTGGAACACCAGGAGCAACCACAATCATGGATAGGCCAGCCCTGCTGCCACACATGACCCCCACAACCCAATCACATAGCGCCGGACACTGAACATGGCGGCCAGAGCGCTGGGGACACAGGAAATTGAAATTAGGAGGAGGCACAGAATTTCACCCCCTTGAATGTTGCACCCGGGGCCACGGCCCCCTCCATACACCCCACGCTACACCACTGCGTGGAATCCGGGATGGTTGGGAGGTATAGGTAGGATGTGGGGGGAGTCTGGTGTTTAGTTTTAAAATTCTTTGCAATCTAATGCTTGTTTTTTTTATACCTCTTTTCTAGGCATTTATAAAATTATTCCTAAAGTGTTTAAGGGCATTGCTATTCGCCTTATGCATTTTTTCACTCCTAAAGGTATTTGTAATACAGCTACAGTGATAAAGAACATTGCAGTATGTCTTGCAGAATGGAAATGGGGAACCACAAATAACTTTCTCTACAAATGGAAGAGTGAGTATACTTGAACAATGGTTATTTGTTTTAACGGAAAAAAAAGTTTACATCCTCAGAATCCTTTACTAGTTTTGCCAATCCCCCTAATAAAACATGGTCCAATTGGCTTTAGTATTTTCCCAATGACCACCAAATTTCTCTTTGGATTGGCATTCTACCATGTACGGTATTGTTTTTCTGTTTCAATATATATATATATATATATATATATATATATATATACAGTATATATATATATATATATATATATATATATTTTTTAAGAGAAAAAGTCACAAGCACGTGAACATCAAATAATAATGCCATTTCCTCCTATAGGAGACACAAATAAAGAGAGGAGTCAGAAAAAAATTGCAGTTGAGTTTACCATTTACTAGCAACAGTATATGTATCCAATTTAGAGTGAATGAAAAACAATATACAGGTCACCTATCGGCAATTAACCCCCCTGTCGGTATCCCCGAGCGTGACTCGGGGTGGATTTTTTATGTAAAAATCGGTATCCCTGAGTCACGCTCGGGGTGAATATGCAGAGCCTGCAGCGCGCTGGCTTACCTTGTATCCAGGCTGGGTATACTGTACTTACCTTGTCCCTGGATCCAGCGATGCATCCCCGCTGTGTGAGCGAGTGGCGTCCTCCATTCGACTCACACAGTGCCCGCGCGCCGCCGATCTCCGTTCCCTGCGACGTAACGGCGCACGGGGGCGGAGACCGGCGGCAAATTCAAAAAAGTAAACAAACATATTCTTATAGATTACAGTACTGTATGTAAAAAGTACACACCCCCCTTGTCCCTAGTGGTCTGCCCAGTGCCCTGCATGTTCTTTTACATAATAAAAAACATTTTTTTGTGCCTGCAAACTGTAGATTGTCCATAGCAACCAAAAGTGTCCCTTTATGTCAAAAGTGATTTTAGAGCAGCTAGAAAACAGCAATAATAAATGATAATCACTTGCAGAATTGAGCGATAGCGATTTGTGGGGAAATTCGTCATAAAAAATAAAAGTAATGACAGCGACAATTCTGCAACTGAGCAAATTTCAGTGATTTTGATTTGATTACATTAGTGAATAATTTTTATTATAATTACATTATTATTTGTTATAATTATTTATAGTTATTTATTATATTATAATTTTATGATTTTGTGTTTCAAACTTTATCATACCAGAGATGTTTACTAGACTCTGGTTTGGACAAATTTAAGTGAGTTATTCCTAAAAATTGCAGGCCTACAGTATAAAACGCAGAATTTCCATGCAAAATAATTGTACCGCTTTTGGTACGTAATTCCAGACAGAATCATACCGCCAGGGAGGTTAATTGTCAATGAAATCTTGTATTGAGGTCAGTTCACAGTTGGATGTTAGATGTGAAATGTTTTCTGTATGTGCTTCGTGGGGGGGGGGGGAATGGATCCTCTTGGTGTATAAAGCAATTTTCATGTAAGATATAAGATGGAGAAGTGGGAACCAGATTTATACCAGACCAGACCGTGATTTATAGATTGGTTAGGAATCCTGTGTCTAGATGTTCAGGGTTGGCAGATGTGCAGGAACTTTGTATAAAGAAACTGAGAATTCTAGTCCATTCATTCTAGTTATGCCATTCATCTTCTTAGTGCAATTGCTTTTTTTCCGAGCACTTTCTAGCACTTAGTTGGCTGAAAATTTTGAAGTAACATATTTCAACAAGAAACATCCATCTGGTTTATTAACTGATATATGCAATAATGCAACTCATGGGTCTTTACTTAAAGTATAAATAAAGGCAAAACTATTTTTTTTTTTGTTTTGGATAGAGTGCCGTGGGATTAGAGCACCTGTCAGTTTTTATTGCTGTCTGTGTCCCCATTAAAGCGGGATTCCACCCGCAATTTTTTTTTTTTTTAAAGTCAGCAGCTACTAACACTGTAGCTACTGACTTTTAATAAGGACACTTGCCTGTCCTAATCGCCCGCGATGTCGGTCCCCCGACAGCCATCGCTCCGTCCTGGCACCTCCATTCTTACGGCTGCACTGCCCATTTCCTACTTTTGTGGCGCTTTGTGAATGGGCTCCACTTTAAGGAGTTTCCCCCTCTCTATTTGTATTGTTTACCATTATCATTCAAAGTGAGTAACAAAAAAAGTAATAGAGTGGAAATCTGGTGATCTAGGGACTCCCAAGGAATTCCCTTAATTTGCAGTGATTTCATCTGGCTTCCGGTTTGGCTATGGGGCAGGAAGTGAAGGGAAATCTCCCCAGTGGGACACAGATGGCAAAAAGGAAAAATAAATCTGATAGGGGTTATAACCCTTCTTTACTCTATCCAAAATGAAAACAAACAATGTTTTGCCTATAGTTATACTAAGATCACTTTAAAAAGACTATGAACTAGACCAACCATTCTCAACCAGGGTTCCATGAAACCCTAGGGCATGGGTCTTCAAACTACGGCCCCCCAGTTGTTCAGGAACTACAATTCCCATCATGCCTAGTCATGTCTGTGAATGTCAGTGTGTTACAATCAGGGATGGACTGGCCATTGGGACTACAGGGAGTTTCCCGGTGGGCCGATGGCTCAGTGGGCCGGCTTCAGTGACAGCGGACTGCCACCCCCTCCGCTCCTCTGTCTCTCCCTCCCCGCAGTGCTCACCTGTGGGGAACAAAGAAGCAGGGGGAGGACCAGAGGAGCAGGGGGGACGACAGAGGAGCATGGGGGGAGGGGACAGACAGCTGACTCAACAGCTATGGCCTGGGAGTTTCTCACTTCTGCCTAATCTTGTCCCATAAGGGGGGCACTGAACTGATTCTTTGCCCTGGGTGAAATAATGTCTAGCTTCCCCATTGGTACTGCCTATAGGAGTACCAGTACCAGCCGTTCTACTCTAATAAAGTAGAACGACTAGTGGCTAGT
The DNA here is from genome assembly GCA_029574335.1 of Rana kukunoris. Classification (NCBI taxonomy): domain Eukaryota; kingdom Metazoa; phylum Chordata; class Amphibia; order Anura; family Ranidae; genus Rana; species Rana kukunoris. The sequence continues at coordinate 68,116,439 of CM056052.1, read as the reverse complement.
GAAGGGGGAGAGGGGGCTTGGGTGGCCGGGGGGGGGGGGGGGGGTGCAGGAGTTGTCTGGCCGCCATGGGAGAGACCTGTCAAAGTGGGCCAGTCTGGATGAAGCCAAATTTCTGTCCCAGTCCAGCCCTGGTTACAATGCCTCATGGGATGTGCAGTTCTACAACAGCTGGAGGGCCGTAGTTTGAGGATCCCTGCCCTAGGGTTTCTTCTAGAGATTGCTAGGGGTTCCTTGAGCTGTGCCTGATTTACCTTTCATTTGGTTGGCTTATCCAAATGTATGACAGCAAAAATCTTTTTAGCAGTTAGTAAGGGTGCCATTTTAACCATCATTGTAAATGGGGCATTTTTCTCACTGCCAGTATTGTAATGGGCATTCTTCCCACTGATCACTATGAATGAGAAGGGGTTCCCTAAATTCAGAAAATTATTTGACGGGATCCTCTGTGGTAAAAAGGTTGAGAAAGGCTGAACTAGACCACATACCCTGAACCAGAAACAAGTAAAAAAGAAGTATGGATTTTATTTTCAGAATCATACTATCATGTCAGGGGAAGGTAACCCCCTGACATGCCGCATCTGGCATGATTTTTTTTTTGGGGGGGGGGGCGTGGAAACCCTCTTATTAAGAGGGTTTTAGCTCCCACTTCGTCCCTGGGCACCATGCCCCCGGAAGGAAGGTCACCTCTCCCCCCTCCCTCTCAGCAATCATCTGGGACACGTCACAGGTCCCAGATGATTGCTCTGCCAATCAAGGTGCGCAGTGCGGGCTCCCACAGTAGTGATGACAGTGCCATGGAGGGGAGATGAGCAGGGCTTCATTCCCCTGCATCGCTGGACCCTAAGACAGGCGAGTGTGCGATTTATTTAAAGTCAGCAGCTGCAGTATTTGTAGTTGCTGACTTTTAATATTTTTATTTTAGTAGGAACTCCGCTTTAAGCTTTCATCACTTTTAGGAGTGTCAGATGCCTGTGTCTATGATGCCATCTTCTGGCCTTAGCATCACAACCTTCTGTAGTGATGTCGGGGTCAGAAGAGGGAACCTTAACCCACAGTGAGGGACATGTGAAAATTAAAAAAAAAAAAACAATTGATTAAATTGAATTGACTTGACTATACTTTGTGTGTTTTATATGTTTTTATATATTAATTATCTTAGGTAATATCCCCCTCTCCAGTAAAAAGCACATCTCTTTAGTTGATGCTGGCTTGGATATCAATATTGCATTTCCTCTAATGTTACCTCCTCATCGCAACATAGACCTCATACTGTCTTTTGACTTCAGTGAAGGAGATCCATTCGAGGTAATTATACAAATTTTATTGCAGCACATTCTGGGATAGAAGTTTATGGTTTCATGATTTTGGCTGCTGGTAGATTTTGGTGTTGGGTTTTTGCCATTTGTTCCTGGCACTGGTATTTTTATGTTTCGGGATTTTGCCATTGGTTCCTGCCACTGGTAGTTTTTGGTTGTGGGCTTTTGGCATTGGTTTCTGCCACTGGTAGTGTTTGGTGTCGGGCTTTCAGCATTGTTTCCTAATGATGGTAGATTTTATTATTTCAGCGCTGATAACAAAAGCATGCACAAACATCTGCGATCTCTAACTTATTGCTGACAGTTATCCCGAGCCTAACACATAACCTAAACCCAGGGGCAGACTGACCATTCGGGCACTCGGGCACTGCCCAAGGGCCCCATGCCACTAGGGGGCCCCATAAGGGTTGCCAGCCTCAGTAAAACCAGGGAAAGTATGTGAAATAAAAAATAAAAAAATCCCAAGATTATAGCTACCCCTCTTCTCCAGTACCTTTTCAGTGTGTGTGTGTATGTGTATTCCGTGTGTATGTATGCTGTGTGTGTATATTGTGTGTCTGTGTGTGTATAGTGTGTGGGTGTATACTGTGTGGCCTGATAATCTATTGCCTGGGGCCCCATAATCTTCTATTGCCCGTGGGCCCCATGAGTTGTCAGTCCGCCCCTGCCTAAACCACTCTGAACCCACACCACGCCACATCAGGTTTTTATCGCTGTCTGTGTTCCCAATAGGGAGATTTATCCTTTGTGTGTCCTGTCACCTGGTCCAGAAAGCGATTGGAATGTTTTTTCCGCTGCCACCAAAACAGGAATAAAAGTGACATATCCCAGTGGGGCACCTTTTATGAGAACGGTCTAAGAAGGGATTTTATATTTAACTTTGAAGAGATATTCACTTATTTATTTTTTCTCTTTTTTATTCTCTTTCTCCTCTTTCTTTTGCAGTGGGGGGTGTCTCTCTCTCTACCCTTCTCTCCCTGACGACCACTCGCGCCGGATCTGGAACCCCGGCTGGCTAGGGGTCAATACCTAGATAGGTGAAGTTTTGGGGGGAGGAGTGAAGCCAAAAAGGCACAAGATGAATAGAATAAATATCACTACCTATAATGTTAAGGGGCTAAATATCCGGGAAAAAAAAATCTAAAATATTAATGGAACTGGGGAGATTTAAAGCACAAATTATTTTCTTACAAGAAACGCATTTTAGAAAAGATAAAATTCCAAAGTTAAAGAGTCAAAGATTCCCTGTAGTGTATCATGGTGCTTCCCAGACCGCAAAGGCAAATGGAGTAGCAATCCTATTGGCTAAAAGGATAATATGGAAGGAGTCCAAGGTAATAACTGATGATGAAGGATGCTTTCTCCTGGTAAAGGGGATGCTGAATGAACAAAAGATTACCTTAGTGATCGTATACCTCCCAAATGAAGACCCAGTCTCTGCGTTGGAGAGGTATCTAGACTTGGTGAACCAGAACAAAGAAGGGGTTCTGATTTTGGGAGGGGACCTTAATATGGTATTAGAGCCCAGTTTAGATTCTTCTAAGGGATCCTACCATATATGTAATATAAAAGTGCGTAGAGCAAGGAAAATCCTACAAGATCTTCAATTTGTTATTAATGGACAAGGCGAAGGCCAAACTAAATCGGTGCCGGAGGCCATATTATGAATACGGGAACAAGCCAAGCAGGATGTTGGCAAACGCATTGAGAGAGATGAGAGCAAAAAAACATATTGAAAAAATAAAGATTCAAGGAGATACTTGTCAGGTTTCATATCAGGCTAGCAGCAGACAACAGTTCAGGTGTGCTAATATGCCTATAGTTCAATAACAAGAGCACATACCATGAGCAGGTCTTGAGAAGCAGGTCAGCGCTGGGACTTGTAGTTCACCACGGATGCAGGGTTGAGACGAGCGGGACAGCTGGCACTTGTAGTTCACTGCTGAAGTAGGTGTTGTGATGAGCAGGAAAGCTGGAACTTGTAGTTCACCGCAGGTGTGGATGTTGGTGGTGTTGCTGGTGCTAGTAGTGCACCGCTGCAATGGATGTTGCTTACAGGAGTCAGGCAAAGCGTGGTCTAGGCAAGCCGGGTCATACACGGATGGATCAGAGTTCGAAAGATACCAAATCGGAAGCAACAAGCAGGGTCAAACAACCCGGGTCATACACAAAGTTTACAGATTGACAGGTCAGGCTGGATCACACAAGGCAAGCAGAGTAACTCTATCACGAGCACTGATTGGGTGAAAACACAGGTGTTTTAAAGGAGAGCTGGCCAATCAGTGTTTCCCAGCCAAGGCTGTGTCAGGTGAGTGTGCTGGGCCCTAGAGGGATCCAGTACTGACAGTACCCCCCCTTCTCGAGGGGTTGCTCCTGCACCCCCAGGCTTACTTGGATATCGAAGATGGAACTTCTTCTTAAGGCGATCAGCATGGAGATCGCGAGCTGGGATCCAGGATCGATCCTCTGGGCCAAAACCTTTCCAATGAACTAGATATTGTAAGGAATTGCGTACTCGTCTGGAGTCAAGAATATATGCCACTTCATATTCCTGGCTATCCGACACATCTACAGGTTCTGGTTCATTTACTTGGAGACTAGAGTGAACAGGTTTCAACAAAGAAACATGGAAGACATTAGGAATGCGCATGGACGGGGGGAGTTTTAATTTATAGGACACAGGATTAACAATCTCCGAAATCTCATAGGGACCGATGAATTTTGGGCCAAGTTTTTTGGATGGAACATGCAGGGACAGATTCTTGGATGATAGCCACACTTTGTCACCAACTTTATATCCAGGGGCCTTTGAGCGCCTCTTATCAGCCGTTTTCTTAAAAGCCTGCACCGAACGAGAAATAGCACGATTGACGTCAGACCAGATTTTGGAGAAGTTTTCAATCGTGGTGTTGGCATCTGGAACATCAGAGGGTGGAAGATCAAAGGAGCACACACGAGGATGCAACCCGTAAACACAGAAGAAGGGAGAGGTCCATGTAGAAGAGCTGGCACAATTATTAAAGGCAAACTCTGCCCATGGAAGGATGTTGACCCACTCCACCTCATCATTGGCCATCAGACAACGTACCATCTTCTCTAGAGTCTGATTAGTTCTTTCTGTTTGGCCATTTGTCTCGGGATGATAGGCTGAAGAACAGTGGTGGCCCGTCCATAGGGGGCGCAGGGGCGCCGCCCTCCTCCCCCCAGAGCCATTAAAAAAAAAAAAATTTATTTTTTGTCCCTTTAAGAAAAAAAAAGGTCCTTTAACAGCACTACTATGTGCAGGGTGAGCGCAGGTCACAGTTCACTGCTATAGCGTCATTAAAGCGCTTAATGCCAATGCAAGCAGGCTGGCTCTGTGGCTATGTGCTTTGCGCCACGAGCCAATCACAATACAGTGTCTCCACTCTCTTCACTCCAATTGGGTCTTGCTGCTTCCTCTCTGCAGAAGGAAATGGGCAGTGCTTTCCCCAGGGCAGTGTTACTTTCGTTTTTGGCTCCAAAAGGAATCTAAGGTAAGTAACTTATTTAAAACACTTTATTTGTCTGAGTCTCATTGTCTGTCCTTTCCAGTGTCACTGTCCACACCATCCATGTCCAGCAGTACCTTGTGCTGTATGCTCAGCCTGTACTGTGATCGGGCTGGAGGAAGGGGAACAGAGAGCTGTGCTTCACATCTCCTGTATGTGTGTGAGGGCTTAGAGTACTGCATCCTGCTGCAGCTGTGCTTCACAGATCTCTTATCTCTGTCTGTCTCTATCTGCCCCCCCCCTCTCTCTCTCTCTGTGTCTATCTATCTATCTATCTATCTATCTATCTATCTATCTATCTATCTATCTATCTATCTCTGTATACATCTATCTATCTATCTCTGTATCCATCTATCTATCTATCTCTGTATCTATCTATCTATCTATCTATCTATCTATCTATCTATCTATCTATCTATCTATCTCTGTATCTATCTATCTATCTATCTATCTATCTATCTATCTATCTATCTATCTATCTATCTATCTATCTATCTATCTATCTATCTATCTATCTCTGTATCCATCTATCTATCTATCTATCTATCTATCTATCTATCTATCTATCTATCTATCTATCTATCTATCTATCTATCTATCTATCTCTGTATCCATCTATCTATCTATCTCTGTATCCATCTATCTATCTATCTATCTCTGTATCCATCTATCTATCTCTGTATCTATCTCTGTATCTATCTATCTATCTATCTATCTATCTATCTATCTATCTATCTATCTATCTATCTATCTATCTATCTATCTCTGTATCCATCTATCTATCTATCTCTGTATCCATCTATCTATCTATCTCTGTATCCATCTATCTATCTATCTATCTCTGTATCCATCTATCTATCTCTGTATCTATCTATCTCTGTATCCATCTATCTCTGTATCTATCTATCTATCTATCTATCTATCTATCTATCTATCTATCTATCTATCTATCTATCTATCTATCTATCTATCTCTGTATCCATCTATCTATCTATCTATCTCTGTATCCATCTATCTATCTATCTCTGTATCCATCTATCTATCTCTGTATCTATCTATCTCTGTATCCATCTATCTCTGTATCCATCTATCTATCTATCTATCTCTGTATCCATCTATCTATCTATCTATCTATCTATCTATCTATATATCTATCTATCTATCTATCTATCTCTGTATCCATCTATCTATCTATCTCTGTATCCATCTATCTATCTCTGTATCTATCTATCTCTGTATCCATCTATCTCTGTATCCATCTATCTATCTATCTATCTATCTCTGTATCCATCTATCTATCTCTGTATCCATCTATCTATCTATCGCTGTATCCATCTATCTATATCTGTATCTATCTCTGTATCTATCTATCTATCTATCTATCTATCTATCTATCTATCTATCTATCTATCTATCTATCTATCTATCTATCTATCTATCTATCTATCTATCTATCTATCTCTGTATCTATCTGTCTATCTCTGTATCTGTCTCTCTCTGTATCTGTCTCTCTCTGTATCTATCTGTGTCTCTCTCTGTATCTATCTGTGTCTCTCTCTGTCTCTATCTGTGTCTCTCTCTGTCTCTATCTGTGTCTCTCTCTGTCTCTATCTGTGTCTCTCTCTGTCTCTGTCTGTGTCTCTCTCTGTCTCTGTCTCTCTCTCTGTGTCTCTGTCTCTCTCTGTCTCTCTCTGTGTCTCTCGCTGTCTCTCTCTCTGTCTCTCTCTCTCTCTGTTTCTCTCTCTCTGTCTCTCTCTCTGTCTCTCTCTCTGTCTCTCTGTGTCTCTCTCTGTGTCTCTCTCTGTCTCTCTCTGTGTCTGTCTGTGTCTGTCTCTGTCTGTGTCTGTCTCTGTCTGTGTCTGTCTCTGTCTGTGTCTCTCTCTGTCTGTCTGTCTCTCTCTCTGTCTCTGTCTCTCTCTGTCTCTGTCTGTGTCTCTCTCTGTCTCTGTCTGTGTCTCTCTCTGTATCTGTCTGTGTCTCTCTCTGTATCTGTCTGTGTCTCTCTCTGTATCTGTCTGTCTGTCTGCAGGTCCTATTGTCTGCGAGTGACGTTGCCGGGGGGGTTGGCTGTGGTTTTGTTTGCGCCCCCCCAAAAAATGGAGCACCAGCCGCCACTGCTGAAGAATATGATAACTTAATCCCTAGCTGAGAACAAAGGGCCTTCCAAAACTGGGCTATAAACTGAGAACCACGGTGCCAACCAAACCAATTGGTGCCCCATGGAGCCTGAAAACATGTTTAATGAATAAAGATGCCAGATCTCTAGCAGACGGCAGTTTCGGAAGTGGAACAAAGTGGGCCATCTTACTGAACCTGTCTACCACCACCCAGATCGTGGAACATCCCTGGGACGGAGGCAAGTCAGTGATAAAGTCCATAGATAAATGGGTCCAGGGACAAGTAGGTATTGGTAGAGGACGTAGAAGACCGGAGGGCTTAGAGGTACTGCCCTTGCTTCTGGCACAAACCTCACAAGCCTGGACAAATGCTAACACATCCTGCCTAATCGATGGCCACCAGAGGTTGCGAGAGATAATCTCATAAGTTTGTCTAAACCCCGGATGCGCTGCAGGCTTTGACGCATGTACCTGCTGCAAAACCTGCAAACGAAGAGCCAAGGGCACAAAAAGCATACCAGAGGGAGTGGAAGGGGGGGCTTCAGCCTGTGCAGGTAACAAGGCCTCAGAGATGTCAGTCTGGGTGAAAGCCAAAATCCTGTCCTCAGAGATAATGGATTGTGGAGGAAGCGGAGGTGGGGATTCTGATAAAAAACTGCGAGACAAGGCATCGGCCTTAACATTTTTTGGACCTGGTAAATAAGAAATTGTAAAGTCAAATCTGGAGAAGAACAATGACCACCTGGCCTGACGTGAGTTCAGTCTTTTAGCAGAACGGATGTATTCAAGGTTTTTGTGGTCAGTCAGAACTATGAATGGATAGCGAGCTCCCTCCAGCCAATGTCTCCATTCCTCCAAAGCTAGCTTTATGGCTAACAGTTCTCTGTTGCCTATATCATAGTTGCGCTCTGCTGGGGAATATTTACGGGACAGGAAGGCGCAGGGGTGGATGGCAGCAGTTACAGGGTCCTTTATGACAGAAGCGCCCCCACCCCTACTTCGGATGCATCTACCTCCACAATAAAAGGCAGCTCAGGAACAGGATGGCGTAGAATTGGTGCAGAGGTAAAGGCTTTCTTCAACTGAGTGAAGGCTGTCTGGGCTTCAGTAGTCCATTTAAACTTAGCCTGAAACTTCCTGGTGAGAGAGGTGATGGGATGTGCAATGGTGGCAAAATTCTTAATGAATTTCCGATAGAAATTTGCAAAGCCCAGGAAGCGCTGAACTGCTCAAGGTGATGCCCAGTCTAGAATGGCCTGAATCTTGGCTGGATCCATGGTTAGGTCTGTGTCAGAGATTAGGTAGCCCAGGAAAGGTACGTGTTTGACATGAAATGAACATTTTTCAGGCTTAACAAAAAGAGAATGAGCCTTTAATCGGGCCAACACTGAGCGGACGTGCCTCTGATGCGTTTCAAGATTGGGGGAATATATCAAAATATCATCCAAGTATACAAGCATAAAGCGACCCAACAGATCACGGAAAATGTCATTCATAAAGTTTTGAAAGACAGCTGGTGCATTCCTGAGACCGAAAGGCATGACAAGACATTCGTAGTGGCCATCCTTGGTGTTAAAGGCCGTCTTCCACTCATCTCCTTCACGGATGCGCACTAGATTATAGGCTCCCCTTAGGTCTAGTTTGGAGAAAATCTTTGCTCCCTGGATTTGGGAGAACAACTCTGTGATGATTGGGAACGGTTATTTTATTTAGACCTCTGTAGTCAACACAAAGTCTTAGACCCCCGTCCTTCTTTGGGACAAAGTAGAGGGACGGATGAAACTTTTAGCTTGGTTTTCCTGGATGTATTCTTGCAAAGCAAGGTTCTCTGGTTCGGACAATGGAAAGACTCTCCCTCGCGGAGGTGTAGTGTGTCATGTCCCGGGGTGTATTCGAACCTGGGTCTTCCTGGTCTTAAACCATAGCCTTACCTGATGTGCCACAGAAGAGATCTAGGCCTTGGGAATATCCTTATTGTGTTCAACACACACCTCGGACTCACTAGCTCCACCTGCTGCCAGCTGTGGACAATTCTCATTCTGGACAGCCTTTAAATAGGAAGTGAGGTCATCACTCAGCGCCCGTTTATTTGGATTACTTCCTGGGTGTTTTGTCTTCAGTGATCTGCATTGTATTGAACTCCTGCCTGATATCCCGACTATTCTACAGCCTGCTGATTTTGTACTTTACCGCCAGATCGTGTATGACCTTTGCCTGCCTGACCCTTCTCCGGAATCCGATTGTGAACTATTTGCCTGATCCGTTGCCAACCGTATCTGCCTGACGACTCTTTGCCTGGATCTCCAGCATACCTGTTCCACTTCAGGACACTACCTTTTACAGGTACCTAACATAATAAACGGGCCACAATGGCAGTGGACCCTGCTGAGATTGTTAAGGCGATTACACGTCAGGGACAACTGATCGGAGCGCATGAACAGCATCTTTCTTCCCTGGACGCCAAGTTAGATGAACTTTGCACTATGCTTAAATCTTGTTTGCCTGGTTCCTCTGCAACGGTCCAGATGCCGGATCCTACTTCTGCTACGGTCCAACCCGCCTCTTCTGTACCACCAAAACTTCCCTTGCCTGACAAGTTTGGTGGTGATACTGAGGACTGCAGAGGCTTTTTAAATGTTTGCCGTTTGCATTTCCGCAACAACCCTGTGACTTTTAGCACTTCATCTGCCAAAGTGACTTTTGTAATTTCCTTGTTAAAGGGGAAGGCCCTGGCCTGGGTCTCTCCTTATTTGGAACGAAACGATCCTATACTTCAAGATGCTGAGAAATTTCTGGCTTATCTCCAGACTGTATTTGACAAGCCAGATAGAGCATCTGCAGCTGAGTACTCCCTCTTGGACATACAACAAGGCACCAGATCTGTGGCACAGTATGCTATTGAGTTCCGTACCCTTGCTGCTGAGACTCATTGGGACTCAAGGGCATTACGTGCAGCCTTCCGAAAAGGTCTCACAGATCGCATCAAGGATGAATTAGTCTATAAGGATCTCCCAGAAGACCTTGAGAAATTCATAGAGCTGTGTGTTCGTCTGGATGTTCGGTACCATGAAAGGTGCCAAGAGAGACTTAGAACCCGCAAGTTTCCTAAGCCAGTTTACCGTTTGGCCCCTAACTTCCAAGCACCACCTCAGCCAGAACCTGAAACCTCTGTTGAACCCCAGGCACCTGTGGAACCCATGGATGTGAGCCGTCTCCACCTAACTGAGTCAGAGAAACAAAGGAGGCGTTCATTGGGCCTATGCCTGTACTGTGGACTTAAAGGACATTTAGTATCTGTCTGCCCTTCCCGTCCAGTAAAAGGCAGGGTCTAACCAGTGTTGGAGGAGCTGGCTTAGACCTTACAGGTAGATCCTCCAAGACCAAGATTACTGTTCCGGCTACTATCCATTTACCTTCTAAGCTTGTTTTCTGCGAGGCTTTTGTGGATTCTGGAGCTGCTGGCATATTCTTGGACTACAATTTTGCAAGAAAGAACAACATCCCGTTTGTTCCAAAGTCTAGACCCCTGAATATTACCACCCTGAATGGACAGCCCTTGGGAGATGGCATTGTGAAATTCGAGACTACGACAATCACCCTTCAGGTAGGCCTCCTCCACAAAGAGGAAGTTGTCTTGTCTCTCATTGATTCTCCGCTTCTGCCTATCATCCTTGGTTACCCATGGTTGCAACTTCACAACCCTTCTTTTGATTGGGAAAAGGGAGAACTAACCTCCTGGGGATCGTGCTGTCGCCCTAATTGTTTGTCTCAACCCAAAAGACTTTCTGCTTGCATGTTGGCTCCTGTGACTATTCCACCTACCTTGCCTCGTGAATACCATGACTTTGCAGATGTATTTTTGCAAGCAAAAGGCAGAGGTGTTACCTCCACATCGTCCTTTTGACTGTACAATTAAATTGATTCCCGGAGCACCTCTTCCCAAAGGAAAGACCTACCCCTTGTCTCTGCCTGAACAAAAGTCTATGGAGGAATACGTAAGAGACAACTTGGAAAGAGGTTTTATCCGACCCTCTTCTTCTCCAGTAGGAGCAGGTTTTTTCTTCGTTGAAAAGAAAGATGGGGGCCTTCGACCATGCATAGACTATCGGGGGTTAAATCAAATCACCGTAAAGGACTCCTACCCTTTGCCTCTCATTCTTGAACTGTTTGATGTACTTAAGGGGGCTGTCATCTTCTCCAAGCTAGACCTACGAGGGGCATATAACCTGATTCGAATTAAAGAGGGGGACGAGTGGAAGACAGCATTCAACACTCGTAATGGACACTTTGAATATTTGGTCATGCCATTTGGGTTGTGTAACGCACCTGCTGTCTTTCAACGTTTCATGAATGAAATTTTCCATGATTTCAGCAACCGCTTTGTGATCATCTACTTGGACGACATTTTAATCTTTTCCAAGACTCATCTAGAGCACATCTCGCATGTGAAACAGGTATTACAACGACTTAGAGAAAACCATCTTTATGCAAAAATCGAAAAATGCAGTTTTCATCAAAGCTGTATTCCTTTCCTTGGGTACATCATAAGTGCTGACGGTTTCCAAATGGACCCTCAAAAACTTTCCGCTGTCTTGCAATGGCCCCAACCGACCACTTTAAGAGGACTCCAAAGCTTTTTAGGGTTTGCAAATTACTACAGACGCTTCATTAAAAGTTTTGCCTCCATTGCGGCACCCCTTACTGCCATGACTAAGAAGGGTACAAATTGTAAGGTGTGGTCTTCAGAAGCAAGATCGGCTTTCCAGCGATTAAAGGACACGTTCAGTAAAGCTCCAATTCTTCAGCATCCAAATCCTGATCTCCAGTACATTGTTGAGGTTGATGCCTCTGAGGTTGGAGCAGGTGCCGTACTCTCCCAGAGACAGCCAAAGTCTGGTAGAATCCATCCAGTAGCTTTTTTCTCTAGAAAGTTTTCTCCTGCAGAGATGAATTATGATGTTGGGAATCGAGAACTACTGGCCATCAAATTGGCATTGTCTGAATGGCGACACCTTCTGGAAGGGGCTCCCAAGCCTTTTACTATCCTCACTGACCATAAAAACCTACTGTATCTTCAGACTGCTAGACGTCTGAATTCACGTCAGGCTCGATGGGCTCTGTTTTTCTCCCGTTTTAATTTTGTCCTTTCTTATGTTCCAGGGCATAGAAACAAAAAAGCCGATGCTCTTTCCAGACAGTTCGCTACCTCTGAAGAAGATCAACCAGGCGAGCAGTATATAATCCCACCTCACAAAATTGTTGCGCAGATCTCCACGGCTCTTTCCCAACAGCTACAAGAATCCCAGAATCGTGTTCCCCAGGGCTTGAAGATACCACCAGGTCGCCTGTACGTAGCCCCTAGTCTCAGAAAACCTGTACTCCTCTGGGCACATAATGGCGTGTTATCCGGTCACCCTGGTGTCACCATCACTCTTAAGACCTTGCAACGTCATGTATGGTGGCCTCATATGAAAAAGGATGTTACTGACTATGTGGCTGCCTGCCCAACTTGTGCTGCTAATAAAGTACCCCGCACATTGCCAGCTGGACTGTTACATCCACTTCCCGCACCTCGCCAGCCTTGGACCCATTTGACCATGGACTTCATTGTAGACTTACCCAAGTCCGAGGGCATGACTGCTATATGGGTCACAGTGGATCGTTTTTCCAAAATGTCTCATTTTGTGCCGCTCCCGGGATTACCTACAGCGAAAGCACTGTCCACTCTTTTCCTTTCCCATATTGTAAAACATCATGGCATACCTACCAATGTCGTCTCAGACCGCGGATCCCAGTTCGTTTCCCGATTCTGGAGAGCGTTCTGCAAGAAACTGGGAGTAACGCTCTCGCTCTCTACTTCACATCACCCGCAAACTGATGGTCAAACCGAACGCATGAACCAGACCCTAGAAACCTATCTTCGACATTATGTCAATGCCTTACACTCCAACTGGTCTGAGTACTTGCCTTTAGCTGAGTTCGCCCTAAATTCTCGTTGGCACAGTGCTCTTCATACCACACCATTCTACGCAGCCCTAGGCTATCACCCTCAGACTTTTCCTCTACTTCAGCCTTCTTCTGGTGTACCAGCAGCAGATCAGCGGGTAAAGAATATTCTACTACATTGGAAGAAGATTCGTTCATTACTACAAAAGTCAGCAGGCAAGTACAGACTTTTTTCCAACAGACGAAGACGCCATATACCTCCATATGTGGTGGGGGACAGAGTTTGGCTATCAACCAAGTATGTGAGACTGAAACAACCTTCTACCAAATTGGGCCCTCGATTCATTGGTCCTTACAGGATCATTGCTCGAGTTGGGCCAGTTTCCTATCGCTTAAAATTACCTTCCTCTCTCCGGATACATCCTGTGTTTCACGTTTCCCTCCTCAAAAAAGCTATTTTCAACCGCTACTCCAGATCACAACAGCTACCTCCTCCTGTTCTTGTTGATGGACAAAGTGAGTTTGAAGTCTCCAAGATTCTTGATTCCAGAAGACATGGCCGTGGCCTTCGGTATCTGGTTCATTGGAAGGGATATCCTGTCACAGACCGCTCCTGGGTTCCAGCCAAAGATCTACATGCCCCTTCTCTTATACGAGACTTCCATGCCTCGTTCCCCACTAAACCCCGCTAGGCCCCCGGAGGGGTCCATTGGGGAGGGGGCCCTGTCATGTCCCGGGGTGTATTCGAACCTGGGTCTTCCTGGTCTTAAACCATAGCCTTACCTGATGTGCCACAGAAGAGATCTAGGCCTTGGGAATATCCTTATTGTGTTCAACACACACCTCGGACTCACTAGCTCCACCTGCTGCCAGCTGTGGACAATTCTCATTCTGGACAGCCTTTAAATAGGAAGTGAGGTCATCACTCAGCGCCCGTTTATTTGGATTACTTCCTGGGTGTTTTGTCTTCAGTGATCTGCATTGTATTGAACTCCTGCCTGATATCCCGACTATTCTACAGCCTGCTGATTTTGTACTTTACCGCCAGATCGTGTATGACCTTTGCCTGCCTGACCCTTCTCCGGAATCCGATTGTGAACTATTTGCCTGATCCGTTGCCAACCGTATCTGCCTGACGACTCTTTGCCTGGATCTCCAGCATACCTGTTCCACTTCAGGACACTACCTTTTACAGGTACCTAACATAGTGTCAGGCAAAGGGTCAATGGGACAGTCATAACTGCGATGAGGTGGTAAGGTGTCAGCACTCCCTTTAGAAAACACATCCTGAAAGTCCTTATAACAAAGCGGAATCTGTTCCATTCCCACTTGACAAGTAGCAAGTCGAGCAACTTTCTTTACACTGATTGGACCAAGCCAGAATATTTCCTGTTCGCCAGTCAATTACAGGATTGTGCTTCTGAAGCCAAGGAAGGCCTAAGATCAAAGGAGTGGATGGAGAATCAATGACAAGACATGAAATCTTCTCCCAGTGCAGGGCCCCCAATTGTAACTGGAAGGGATTGGTGGACTGAAGCACAAGGTCTTGTGAGAGAGGCCGGTTATCCACAGAAATTAGGCAGACTGGGCAATCTAGCATATGAGTTTCCAGGGACAAGGAGGTAATCAGAGTCTTATCAATAAAATTCTCAGCAGCTCCAGAATCTACCAAGGCCAGCAGTTCATGAGTCCCTGTCCCAAAGTGAATAACACTGGGTAGAAGTATACGACTGTCCCCCTGGGGAGATGAAAGCAGACCTAAGGTGACCTCCCCATAATCACCTAGGTCCTGGAGTTTCCCGGACGTGTAGGGCACGAACGGAGCATGTGACCCCTGAGGCCACAATACAGGCAAAGTCCCATATTACGCCGGCGTGTGTGTTCCTGGGCAAATAGCCGGGTGGAGCCTAACTGCATAGGTTCTTCCACTGAACTGGCACTGGAGGTGGGATGGTCAGGTGGTAAGGGAGGTATACAGTTTGCCACAGTCATATTTTTTTCTCGCCCCCTCTCTCGCTGACGGCAATCAATTCTAATGGCTAGACACATAGCTTCCTCCAGTGAGGCTGGATAGGAGAAGTTGACCAGAGCATCCTTAATTGCATCTGAAAGACCTATTCTGAACTGGCTGCGGAGAGCTGCATCATTCCAGACAGATTCTGGGGCCCACCTGCGAAACTCTGAGCAGTACATTTCAGCTGAGGTGGTTCCTTGCTTTAAGTTACGCAGGGTTGATTCTGCAGTAGCCACACGATCTGGATCATCGTACAGCAACCCAAGGGCTTCAAAGAAGGCATCTACAGTTAGCAGGGCTGGATGGTTTGGTTCAAGGTTAAAGGCCCAAGCCTGGGGGTCACCCTGTAGCAGAGAGATAATGATCTGAACTCTCTGAGTTTCAGAGCCAGAAGAGGATGGCCTTAATTTGAAATATAATTTGCAGCTGTTTTTAAAGTTGCAGAATCCCTTACGGTCGCCAGAAAAACTGTCAGGCAAAGGAATTTTCGGTTCAGATAAAGTTTTTGTAACAGTTGTAGTAGGGGATTGCACCTTGGTGAGCTCTGTGACCATTTGCTGAACTTGATGGGATAAACGGCAAAGTTCTTGTGCAAACATCTGAGCCTGCTCAGAATCCATGATGGGTTTTCCCTTTTTATGTATGGCTCGTGATAATGTCAGGTTTCATATCAGGCTAGCAGCAGACAACAGTTCAGGTGTGCTAATATGCCTATAGTTCAATAACAAGAGCACATACCATGAGCAGGTCTTGAGAAGCAGGTCAGCGCTGGGACTTGTAGTTCACCACGGATGCAGGGTTGAGACGAGCGGGATAGCTGGCACTTGTAGTTCACTGCTGAAGTAGGTGTTGTGATGAGCAGGAAAGCTGGAACTTGTAGTTCACCGCAGGTGTGGATGTTGGTGGTGTTGCTGGTGCTAGTAGTGCACCGCTGCAATGGATGTTGCTTACAGGAGTCAGGCAAAGCGTGGTCTAGGCAAGCCGGGTCATACACGGATGGATCAGAGTTCGAAAGGTACCAAATCGGAAGCAACAAGCAGGGTCAAACAAGCCGGGTCATACACAAAGTTTACAGATTGACAGGTCAGGCTGGATCACACAAGGCCAGCAGAGTAACTCTATCACGAGCACTGATTGGGTGAAAACACAGGTGTTTTAAAGGAGAGCTGGCCAATCAGTGTTTCCCAGCCAAGGCTGTGTCAGGTGAGTGCGCTGGGTCCTAGACAGTGGCGGCCCGCCCATAGGGGCGCCCGGGCGCCGCCCCCCTCCCCTCCTGTAGGAAAAAAAAATCTTTTTTTTTTTTTTGGCCCCTTTAAGAAATACACTAAAAAAAAATATTTATTTAATGCACTCTGATTGAGCGCCGGCCACCACTGCCCTATGAAGCGCCGTGTCACTGCAATCTAGACATGGCGCTTCATTTGCGGGCTTCTAGATTTCCTATGGGCGCATTGGAAAGCGCTGATATGCTTCCCGTTCCTCTCTATGGGTGCCAGGAGCATTACTACTTTGACTTCCGGCGGCATTTCGCAAACCGGAAGTGACGTCAGGCTGCAGGCTTTCTGAAGTTTACACTGCCCGAGCGGAGCTGGCGCTGGTAAGGTAAGCCAGCCAAGTGAAGCCACATGATTATTTTTTGTATTTTCTTTGATTGATCGCCCCATTAGGTCATCAGCCTGATCCCCACCCATCCACCTCAGAGCCTGTCATTGTATTTAGACTGCTGGGACTTGTAGTTCTCCATCTTCTCCTGGGGCTCATGGAGAAGATGGAGATTGGAGAACTACAAGTCCCAGCAGGTTATACATACAATAAGGCTCTGAGGTGGATGGGTGTGGATTGCATGCACCTATCAATCCGGAGGGGGGGGGGGGGCAGGATCAGATAACACTATCTGATCCTGCCCCCCCCGGATTGATAGGTGCATGCAATCCACACCCATCCACCTCGGAGCCTGTTATTGTAGTTAGACTGCTGGGACTTGTAGTTCTCCAATCTCCATCTTCTCCATGAGCCCCAGGAGAAGATGGAGAACTACAAGTCCCAGCATGTTATACATACAATAAGGCTCTGAGGTGGATGGGTGTGGATTGCATGCACCTATCAATCCAGAGGGGGGGGCGGATCAGATAACTCTATCTGATCCTGCCCCCCCCCCCCCGGATTGGTAGGTGCATGCAATCTACACCCATCCACCTCAGAGCCTGTTATTGTATGTATAACCTGCTGGGACTTGTAGTTCTCCAATCTCAATCTTCTCCATGAGCCCCAGGAGAAGATGGAGAACTACAAGTCCCAGCAGGTTATACATACAATAAGGCTCTGAGGTGGATGGGTGTGGATTGCATGCACCTATCAATCCCCAGGGGTGGGGGGGCAGGATCAGATAACACCACACATGGGCAGTGGATCGCCCACTTAAAGAATTATCAATCTGAAGGGAAAAGGGTATTTATGTGGTGTTATCTGATCCTCCCCCCACCCGCTCATAGGAGTTTGTGCTTGGGCTCTGTATGTGTTAAATTTTAAATTACATAATGACAACATTGATTTTTGTGGTGTTTGGAGGTTTTAAATGGACTGGTTTTGCCTTTTTTCAATCTGTTTTACGTACAATTAATCCTATGTATTTTGATAGCATACTGTCTGGGGTCACTGTATACCAATCTTTTGGGAATCTGCCCACTTGTTTGGGAAATTGTCTTTCTGGTATGTTGATCCACACATGGCCTTGTAAAATGACAGATTCAATATAAGTCCTCCGGAGATTCCCCTTCATTAGGGTGAGTCACCTAATCTGATCATGTAATAGATATATGCTTATTTGCCTTGAACTGCATACATGTGTGCTTGGTTGCATTGGACACCCATCCACCTAGGAGCCTTATATTATAACATGTTGGGACTTGTAGTTCTCCATCTTCTCCTGGGGCTCAGGTGCATGCAATCCACCATCTATTGGACTACAATTACCAGCAGTGAGAAAAACTGGACAAAGATGGTGGATAGCATGCACCTGAGCCCCAGGAGAAGATGGAGATCTACAAGGAGGATGAGTGGTCATGCCTTGTTTTTTTAATGCTGGGACTTGTAGTAGTGTTGTACTGGAGCCTGGAGGAGTGTGTCTGTCTGCCCTGCCACCCTGTGTTAGTCTGGGGGGGGGGGTTGATTGCTGTGTCCATCACCCCCCTGACATGTGTATAGTGTAGCACTGTAGCTGACCTGATTTGGGGGGGGGGGGTGCAGAATGCTGATATGTGCTATGTACAGGTTGCTGATATGTGCTATGTACAGGTTGCAGAATGCAGATATGTGCTATTTACAGGTTGTAGATATGTGCTATGTACAGGGTGCAGATATGTGCTATGTACAGGGTGCAGATATGTGCTATGTACAGGTTGTAGATATGTGCTATGTACAGGGTGCAGATATGTGCTATGTACAGGGTGCAGATATGTGCTATGTACAGGGTGTAGATATGTGCTATGTACAGGGTGCAGATATGTGCTATGTACAGGGTGTAGATATGTGCTATGTACAGGGTGTAGATATGTGCTATGTACAGGGTGTAGATATGTGCTATGTACAGGGTGTAGATATGTGCTATGTACAGGGTGTAGATATGTGCTATGTACGGGGTGTAGATATGTGCTATGTACAGGGTGTAGATATGTGCTATGTACAGGGTGTAGATATGTGCTATTTACAGGGTGTAGATATGTGCTATGTACAGGGTGCAGATATGTGCTATTTACAGGTTGTAGATATGTGCTATGTACAGGGTGCAGATATGTGCTATTTACAGGTTGTAGATATGTGCTATGTACAGGGTGCAGATATGTGCTATGTACAGGGTGCAGATATGTGCTATGTACAGGGTGCAGATATGTGCTATGTACAGGGTGCAGATATGTGCTATGTACAGGGTGCAGATATGTGCTATGTACAGGGTGCAGATATGTGCTATGTACAGGGTGCAGATATGTGCTATGTACAGGGTGCAGATATGTGCTATGTACAGGGTGCAGATATGTGCTATTTACAGGTTGCAGAATACAGATACAGCGGACAAAGTAGGTGGATTATATAAGGGGTGTGGTTTACAAGAAGTGGGAGGAGTCAATCGTGGAGGGGCGGGGTCTTGCGCCCCCCCATCCTAAAACTTCACCAGCCGCCACTGGTCCTAGAGGGATCCAGTACTGACAATACTCTAGTCAGCTCTTCATAGCAAATAGCGAAAGCTTTTAGAGACTACTATAGTAGACTATACCAATTAGAGAGACAGTCAGCTACAGGGAACCAGAGAAGAGAAGAACGAATAAAATAATACATAACCACCTCAGGGATGCCCAAGTTACCGGAAGAAAATATCGGAACCTTAGAGGCCCCGATCACAGCTGAGGAATTTGCAGAAGTGATTAAAGTAATGAAACCGGGTAAATCACTGGGACCGGATGGGTATACCCTACTCTATTATAAAACCTTTTATGAAAGACTGGCACCAAAATTTTTGACCGCATTTAATTCACTAAGAGAAGGACAGCCGATGTTAAGGGAAACGTTAATGGCCCATATAGCAGTGGTTCCTAAAGAGGAGAAAGACCCCGCGCAATGCACAAGCTATCGTTCAATCTCCCTACTGAATGTAGACCTGAAGGTTTTTTCTAAAATACTCGCCAATAGACTAGTGGCTCATATTTCTAACCTAATACATCCCGATCAGGTAGGTTTCACCCCTGGTAGAGAGGGGAGGGAAAACACACAAAGAGTGTTAAGTACTATCTACCTATCGCAACTCCATCAAAATCCATTAGTATTAATATCGACCGATGCAGAGAAAGCTTTTGATAGAGTAGTTTGGGGATTCCTGAAAGCTATCCTACAATACATAGGCCTAGTGGAAGGGATGCAAAAATGGATCACAAGCTTGTATTCGTGCCCGATGGCAAGAGTTGAGGTAAATGAAGCGATGTCTGATCCCTTTTCAATAAGGAACGGAACAAGACAAGGATGTCCACTTTCGCCGTTTATCTTCACTCTTGTCCTTGAACCTTTCCTGAGAACCATACGGGCGAATACGGATATTAAAGGTATCTGGATAAAAGGAGACAAATACAAGGTTGCGGCATTTGCAGGTGATCTATTGTTCTCACTAACGACCCCTGGGTCATCCTTGCCAGTCTTATTAAAGGAGATAAGGGAATAAGGAGAACTATCCAGCTTCAAGGTGAACTATAGTAAGTCAGAGGCGATGGGGGTGGAGGTCAAGGAACATATGCAGCAGCTATTGGCGGCAAATTTCCCCTTTAAGTGGATGGGTTCTCATATACTGTATGTTATTTGGGAACTAAGATTCCAAAGAACCTAAATAGAATCTTCGAACTGAATTATATACCATTGATAGGACTGATCAAGGCTGACTTTCAGAGATGGGATAAAGAAATCTTTACATGGTTCGAAAGAATTAATATTGTCAAAATTAATGTAGTGCCTAAATTGCTTTACCTATTTCAGACCCTACCTGTAAAGATCCCTCTTGGATTTTTAAGAGATTTGAGATCTAGATTTGTCAAGTTTGTTTGGGCAGAAAAAAACAGCGAGAATAAGGAGGGAAATCTTGACTCTTCCGAAAGAGAGGAGAGGAGGGGGATTTCCAGACCCAATGAGCTATCATGATGCCTCCCATATGGCACTGGTGGCAGAGTGGTGTACACACCAAAGGGAAAAGCCATGGATTCATATAGAACAAAAAATAACGAATATTCCTTTGGAGGGTATGGCATAGATTTTAGACGCGGACATCCCACAAGAGGTGAAGAAACACCCCACAGTGGGAGCCACGATACGAGCTATAAAAAGGATGTTTAGGAAAACTAAAATCCCGAAATATCCAAGCCCCCTGTCACCGGTACTCGGGAACCCGAGGTTTGAACTTGGCCCAACAGATCTTCATTTTAATAATCTAAGACGATTGGGACTGAGCAGACTAATTCACTTTATGAGTGATGGTCAAAGAACGGATGGAGGGGAAAGTGAAGAGAGAGCAAGGGGGTCACTGGATCCATTGAGGCAAATGCAACTGAATGCTGCTATTCGAGCTATGAAAATACAAGGGGAAGCAACTCGAGGATTATCAGATTTAGAAGAAGTATGCTATAAAGGAGAACCAGTGAGACACGGTCTATCATCTATGTATAGCCTTCTAGTAGAGTCAGAGGCCCCGCAAGATTTAACATTCCTCCAAGCTTGGGAAAGGGACCTGGGGGTGACATTTTCAGAGACCCAGAAAACTAAAATCTTCAGGTTTACACACAAGGCCTCGCTGGCTACCAGATATCAGGAGAGTGGATATAAAATTCTAACTAGATGGTATAGGACTCCTGTAGTATTAAAAGGGATATTCCCTCAAGTATCAGATCAGTGCTGGCGATGCAGAGAAGCCGGAGGTACCATGATGCACTTATTCTGGGAATGCCCTAAACTGAAGGATTTTTGGGAAATGGTAGCTGATACAGTAAAGGAAATTATTGAGATGAGTTTGGGAGGTAATCCGGCAGCATTTGTGCTGAACGATCTCCCAATCTCCATGGTAAAATATAAAAACTCCCTGCTCAGACATCTACTTACAGAAGCAAGGGCTTGTATTCCAATCTTGTGGAAAAGTACAGCCGCACCGACAAGACAACAATGGCTGGGCAGAGTAACGTAAATTCAACAGATGGAATACTTGACAATGGGAATGTGAGAACAGGAGGAGAAATATAGACAGGTCTGGGCGCCATATATCAGCTACTGAGAGCAGAATTCCTAAAGCGGGGAGGGGGATAGGGGGAGATGGGGGAGGGGGAGAGACATATACTCCTTTTGTTTTTTCTCTTTTTTTTTTATTGTTCGTTTATTGGTATATAACCAGGGGTAGCGCTAGGGGGGGTAATTATAATGGTACGGCTAAAATAATATACAGAGTATCAAGAGTATGATGTATTCTTAGGCCGCGTACACACGATCAAATCTGTCTGCTGGAAACGGTCTGCTAGACCGTCCCAGCAGACAGATTCGATTGTGTGTACGGGCGAGCCGACGGATTTGGCCACCCGACAGATTTCAAAGCATGCTTTGAAATCTATCGGGTGGGAACCCATCCGCCCGACATGTCTGCTGGTTAGTACACTTACCAGCAGACATGTCGTCTCGCACCGGCGCCGAATGGATTCGGCGCATGCGCGGAAGTGTTTTACTTCCTGGTGCGGTGACGTGGCGGCGTCAACGTCACCGCCACGTCACCGACACGTCAGCGCGCCGTCTGCTGGCGGGGATTTTGGTTTGCTCGTGTGTACATGCGAGCAAACCAAAATCCAAAGAGACAGATTTGTTCAAATCGGTCGGACAGACCGTTTTGAACAAATCTATTGCCTCGTGTGTACAAGGCCTAAGAGAAGATGTCTGTATGTATTATGCTGTACCTTATGTTTTTTCTTGATACATGGAGAAACGGAAGTAAAAGTATATAAAATAAAGAATTTATTTTAAAAAAAAAGAGATTTTCACTCATTTCTTTTTGTGTCTTTGGCAGAGGAAGTGAAGGAAATTGTCCTCCAATGTAATTTGAACAGCAAAGCATACTGGACAGGGTTCTTACATATCAACTTCTATATCCTAAACAAAAAAAAAAGTTATGGCTTTTCATGCAATTTAAAGTAGATATGTAGCCAAAAGTTTTGAAAAAGAATTGAGGGGAAATCTCCTCACAATGGGGGAAAATTGCAAGAAAGTTGAAGATTTCCCCTCTATTGCTTTTCTGATGACTAATTGAAAAATACTGAATTTCTTTCTTTCATTTTTCTCCCGGTGCCAATGGTGAATCAGACAATGATAAAAATCAAACACGATTCTAACCTTTCCATACTCCAGCATTTTCTTTTTAGACACACTTTGGGGTAGATTCATGTAGATCAGCGGATCTTTTGATCCGTGTGATCTATCTTTTTTACGATCCGCCAGCGCCAGTTTTTGAGGCAAGTGCTGTATTCAGAAAGCACTTGCCTCGTAAGTAGCCCTGGCGGATCGTAAATCCCCTGGCGGAATGCAAATTCCGCGGCTAGGGGGAGTTTACTATTTAAATCACGCACATCCCCGCGCCGATCGTACTGCGCATGCGCCGCCGGCTAAATTTCCCAGCGTGCATTGCTTTAAATGACGTCGCAAGGACGTCATTGTTTTCGTCGTTAACGCTATTAACGTATGGCCGTATTCCCGGACGACTTACGTAAACGACGTAAAAAATTCAAAACTCGACGCGGGAACGACGCCCATACTTAACATAGGATCCGCCGCACTTACCCCGCATATAGCAGGGGTAACCATCCGCCGGAAAAAGACGAACGCAAACGACGTAAAAAAAAAGCGACGGGCCGGGCGTTCGGTTCTGAATCGGCGGTTCTCCTCATTTGCATATTCGTTGCGTAGAAAAAAAGAAGCGCCACCTAGCGGACGGCGGGAGAATGCAGCCTAAGAACCGACAGTGTAACTCACTTACACCAGTCGGCTCTAAGGGAGATCTATGCGGAACCTGATTCGAGGAATCAGCCGCATAGATCCGAGCGTCGGATCTCACAGATCCGACGGTGTATCAGTAGATACACCGTCGGATCTGTACATGAATCTACCCCTTTAAACCCTAAAAAAACAAACTCTGACTTAAGAAAAATTAATTTAAAGAGAAGTATGGATTTGGGCTTTTTTGTCGTTTTATACTTACCTAGGTGGATGCAGCATTAGTCCCCCGCCGCCTCTGCACTGAGAACCGAGCGATCGAACACCGCCAATCACTCAGTTTTTTAGAGTTCCTTGAGAAAAGAGCTGCTGACTGTCAGTCACAGCTCTCTGCGCTGCTCCCTCCTTGACCAATTGAAGCGCTAGGCTGTGGAGGGGGTCTAGCGGCCAGCTCAGGCTCACTGAGAGCCAGGTGTCGGTTCAGGCATCTGGCAGATCTCTGGCAGATCCCGACTTCCATTGTTGTGATGACGCGGTGCCTGGACCGACTTCTGTGATGTCAGCAGACAGCGAACTTCAGTCTGCTCTCTGCTGAAAACGGGTCACAGGAGTGCAAAACTAATTGCACTCCTGTGATCCATAGGAGAAGTACAGCCAAACAAGCTTTGGCTATACTTCTCCTTTCAAGTATGTATACTTAACAAATCTCCAAATTTTTTTATTTATTTTTTTCATTTGCTGTGGTCCATCTTCCTGTTGACAAGTGGCTATGTTTGTTCCCTATGGTTCCACTGTATGTAGCCATCCCCTCTTGTATACCCTCATGTAGTGTGCATAGAGCAGGGCAAAATAGATTGCAGGGCAATTAAGTAGTGGACGTGTATGAATTGCAAAAAGTTTTTTTGAAAAATAATGATATCGTTCATTCTAACCATTAAAATACCATACCATTAAAATATATCTAATGCCAAAGCTTTTTTTTATTTTGGATAAAGAAAAATAAGGGTAGATTTTTTTGCTATTTGTGCCCCATTATGTTAATTTTCCATAACATCTTTCCTGTCAACAGGAAGTGATAGACACTCTCTCCAAAGTGAGAAAAATCCCCTTAAAGGGGTTGTAAAGGTAAACGTTTTTTTACCTTAATGCATCCTATGCATTAAGGTAAAAAAACATCTCACAGCACCGCCCCCCCCGAGTCCCCGTTCTACTTACCTGACCGTTCGAAACTCCCGGGCGCGTCCACGTCATCCTCTTCGGTTCCCAGCCTGCCCGTTGATTGGCTAGGCTGGGTGGATTAATAGCAGCGCAGCCATTGGCTGGCGCTGCTGTCAATCACAGCGGATGACGCAGCGCGCCGGGGGGCAGAGCCGAGTGATACAGTCCGTGGCTATGGCCGCCGCTGTATCACGGGAGCGCGCTCGCAAAAGCTTTCCACCGCGCGAGCGCCCTGGCATGAAGATGGAAAGCTTTTGCGAGGAGGAGCCTAGACAGCCGCCGAGGGACCCCAGAAGACAGCTTTCCGGGCCACTCTGTGCAACACTAACTGCACAGTGGAGGTAAGTATAACATGTTTGTTGTTTTAAAAAAAAAAAAAATCCTGACTTTAGTGTCGCTTTAAGGCCAGGTAAAAGGACTCACTTGTAGCCATTTTGACAGTATGTGCAAATAAGGAACATTTCTTGTGTTTTCCAAAGAGGGGAATATTGGGGATGGGGATATTTTGAGTCCCCACAAATAACAATGGAACAACCATATTAAAAGTTACATTTATAGTATCAAAATTTTAGTATTAATAAAATCTATTTTGTTAATTGCACATCCTAGTAGACAGATATTTCAACCAGAGTATCCATAAAAGTATACAGAAAGGGTCAGGATCAATGAGTTTCACCTATCTTGAGGCTTTTTCAGGAACCTTTTGATGATAGATTAGGAGTGCAGCTGATAAAGAGAAAATGGAATATTAAAGAAAAATAACCAAGATGACAATTAAACAATTACCAGATATGTCACAATATATAACAAATAAATTAATACAACTTCAACATATTCATGATAATTTGAAGACACTCTAAATTGATGAAGGGGAAGGGAGAGAGAAAAAAACAGGGGGAAATTATATATAAAATATAGACCCAAACACAAAAACAATAGAGAACTTTAGCAAGCACTAAGGTCGAGAAGAGAAGAAAGAGAAGAAATTGGATGCCATCCCCCATCAATATGCATGTAAAGAATGGCTAACCTATCAAAAAAATAAATCAAATTAATTAAAAAGTATCTATTCATTGTGAGACATAATCATACTGTTCCGTATTATTTACCTATGATTTGATTTGATTATTTGTAAAGCACCAAATACAGTTAATGAACTGCGCCTAAGCGCACAGTAAATGTAAATAAGGCACATACTGTATCAACCCGGTGGTTCTTTGATTCCGATCCTAGAGCGTCTTCTGATCTCTGAGGTGATGGGGAAGCCCTTTTCTTCCCCATATCTATATCTGACAGTAACCTATGACATTAAACCTACCCATTCGCTGAGCCGATGGAGAGTAGACATTCCTTCATTGGGGGATGAGTAATGGAAGGATTGTATCTCAACATTTATTCCTTTATGATAGGACAGTGCTAGGATGTCTAAAATGTATTAAGTGTGCTATAACAGAAATATTACAACATTTTTTTTTTGTTGAATCAGACACTGAGAAAAACAGCCGAAAAATTTCCCTTTCCGAAAATAACTATAGAAGATAAGGATGTGAAGATTCCATCAAAAAGCTGCTACGTTTTTGAGGGAGATGGTGACGGTATACCTGATGTCATGTATTTCCCACTTTTCAACAACCAAACGTCTGAAGGTCAGTTTACACCTAAACAGAGCTCTGTAGTTAATTTCTAAGCAAGTTGTATGGGACGGACCGTTTCAGCAGACATCTCCGATCGTGTGTACGGACTAGCGAACAGGTTTGTCCATCGGACAAATTTCAAAGCATATGTCCGCTGGTTAGTACACTAACCAGCGGACAGAAATGTCCGCGCATGCGTCGAATGGATTTGACGCATGCTTGGAAGTATTTTACTTCCTAGAGTGGTGACGTGGCAGCGTCAACGTCACCGCCACGTCACCGCGTCCTCAGCCCGAGGGGATTTTCGTCCGATGGTGTGTACACGCCATCGGACCAAAATCCGATGAGACATGTCCGCTGCAAACGGTCCGTTGGACATGTTTGAACGGAAGTGTCTCATCGTGTGTACGTGGCCTAAGAGTTTTATGTTTATTTGCTACTACTGTTTAAATATTGTTTAACACTACCTAATAGGGCCTCCTACGACTTGTTTATTCAATCACTTAAAGTTAGCACATTGCACTATGGGGGGAGCAGCTCCAATATTTTGCACACTTATTCTGGTTGCGCGAGGTTATCTTCTTATACATCAGTTAATTTCTAGGACCTCATTCACATGGACAATTGTATACTGTTGTAGCGCTCACCCCCGAAGGAGCCGCTGGTTTGATGATGGGATCTGCAGATTAAGTTGCTCTTCTTCTCTCTCTAGGGGTGCACCAGAAGTATTCAGTAACAAATGGAATGTCCAGACAGGCAATAAAGATTTTCTCTGTATTTTAATCCAAGGCCAACATAGCTGAACATCAACTCAATGAAAGTGAGACAGGTTGATGAAGAAAGAAACTCTCAATGTTGGGCCTGGGTTATAGCACAGTATAACTTAGCTGCTAAACGTACAGATTTGCTCGCATCGCCATTCGGACACAGACAGGGAGGAACACAGGCCTCTCTCATTGACCTGGCTCTAGGCTTCTGCCACAGGCCGGTGTAACTTGGATAATTCGCGGTTGTCTGAATAGAGCAAAGCCTCCCGGTCATATTTTCTCAGTGTCCCATACCGAGCGACATCAACGCGCACCTGTGTATGACCTAGGTGCCTGATTCTCTCGGCAGCATCGGAAACCCAGCCACTCACTGGGGTCCCTCCAGACTTGTCTCCGACTGAGACTCTGTAGGTTCCGGACACTTGGTCAGGCAGACCACGCCGGTGGGGCCCATGGGCGCGCACACCCTAAAGGTGGATGCCGCACCCCGACTCTCAGATATACCCTCTCTTAGCATGCCCAGCGAGAGAAAACCCTCTCCAATTGGCTGCTGAGGAAGAATCCATCCGCCAGACTGGCTGGCCAGGGACAGATTCACATCCCCAGAATGCAGTCCGAGCCAGTTGGGCTCTCCAGAACGATACAGGTCACAAACCTAACAAATCGTGACCGGGAGCAAAGTAACTCTCCCGATCCAACTAACGTCTTTTTTTTCTAAGCGCAATACCCGTGCTAAAGCCAAGGGGGGCGCTACACTGTACATCATTTTTAATTAATTCTGTTTTTTATTACAGAATGTTTTATATAGCCATTCATTTACACAGCACTTTACATAGAAATTGTACATTCACATCAGTCCCTGCCCTCAAGGAGCTTACAATCTAAGGTCCCTAACATTTATACATACACATACTAAGGCCAATTTTTACAGGAGCCAGTGTTTCTTTGGCGTGTAGGAGGAAACTGGAGTACACAGAGAGAAAAAATACGCCAGAGAACATGCAGACTCTAGGCATTTACAGTATATGCATTTATAGAACATTTCTTAACACATTTTCTTGGTGGACTTTACTGTAACTCTGACTTGCCACACATGTGCTGACAGAGCGCTCTCAATAGATTTAAAATATTTTTTTGTCCTGAAAAGCAGCACTGCCATATATCTCCCCTAGGTGAGAATGACAGAAGGGTAAAGCCAACATTTTGAGTTGCCACCAAGCAAGATATAGAAGGGAAACCCTCCAATGGGGAAGCGGTTAGCTGAGACAAATATATAAAAGGGTATTCCCCTTATAATGGAAAGATATCCTTTCACTTCCTGTTAAAGTGGTGGTTCACCCTAAATCTACTATGTCCCATCCGATCCAGCATACTGGGGTCAGCGCCAGTATGCTGTTTTTTTTTTTTTTAATTGCTCTACTTACTGTGCAATGATTAATTTTCATTTGTCTCCCCCGTGGTGGATGCCGCCGCTATGGCGCGTCGCGGCTTACGAAAATAGCCGATTTAGGACTCGGGTATTTCCGGCGCTTTACGGCGCCTGCGCACATACCTAGGAGCTGACTGCACAGGCGCCGTATATCTGCGAGTCCTATTTCGGCTTTTTTCGGAGGGTGTGACGCGCCATAGCCATAGGACTCGAAGATATACGTGCCGTGACGCACCATAGCTGCGCCATCCACCGCGGATGAGACAAATGAAAATTAATCATTACACAGTAAGTAGAGCAATTTAAAAAAAAAAAACAGCATACTGGCGCTGACCCCAGTATTCTGGATTGGATAGGACATAGTAGATTTAGGGTGAACCACCTCTTTAAGGCTACTTTGCCATAATGAGTTACAGATGGCAAAAAAAAGACTGACAACAGTTTTAACCCTTCCCTAATCTTTCCGTAATAGAAAAAAAGGTTTTCCTTTAGATATGCTTTAACAAAGCCATGGTCGTGCATGGTCCCACAAGGGCATACTGTACATCAGGGGTGTCAAACTCCATTTCATCATGGGCCGCATCAGCATTATGATTGCCCTCATAAGGGCCGGTTGTATCTGTAAGATAGATGTCCAGCGTATTCCCTTTACTGTACATTAGATGTCAAGAGCCACCCCACCATCAGAAGTTGAGTCCCCCACTCTCCCTTACATCACATTGCACCCTCTTTCCTCATGCTGCTGCTGGGAAGAAGCTGGATGCATTGCTTGAAAGCAGAAATTAAGGGTCTGGGGTAGGACCAGAGGAGGGCTGGAGCTCTCCGGCAGCTGCAGGAAAGGTGCGAGGGCCACATGAAATGACCTGGAGGGCCAAATTTCGCCTTGTGTTTGACACCTGTGCACTACATATATCTAGTTTCACAATTTGTATTATTTAACCCTCAGAAGTGCAACCTGCTTATCATTGTTAAACTCTTAACCATAGAGATGGTAAGTAACATTGATAACCCAGATAATACACCATAGGTAAACACATTTTCCTTTGCTTGCAGGAAAAGTAGATGAAATGAGGGAGAAGTATGCCACCATCCACATCTCCTATGATGAGTCTCAGGTGAAAGAACTCCTAGAGGTATCGAAGAATAATGTGGAGATGAACTACACCCAGATACAAGAGAAAATAAACCAATGTGTTCAGAGGCATAACCTGAGGAGGGCAGGGGAGGCAGCTGCCTATGGTGTAATGAACACAGGGGGATCAATGGAAGAAAAAAATAAAGATAATTAAAAACATCTGTGTGTTTCTGTTCTGCCTGTGGTTTACAAATAAATGGGACTTTAGCCAAGTACATTTGGGCATTTTTTAATGCATTCTGTTCTGCAAGCTTTGCTACTGTATATCTCTCATCTTGTACGATCAGGAGTACAGTGGAAGTGGTGATGCCACTGGTAACTTAAGGCAGGGCCTGTTATTGATGTGGAGCCAAAAACAGCTGCCTCATACTTGCCAACTATCCCAGTTTAAATTCCCTTGAAGTTTTAGTCCTGTGCTGTGTCCTGATATCTTAGTGTGAAGTGCTGCTGCTAATGCTGCAAAGCTCTGCCCTATTGTTGTGTCCAGATGTCTCACCTGCAGACCCTGTGTTTACATGTAAATAACCGTCATTCATATGTAAATAACAGGAGCATTCATATGTAAATAGCAGTGGGATTCATATGTAAATAGCTGAGTCTCCAAGCATTGATATGTAAATAAAGGAGGCATTTATATGTATATTATTCCCCTCTGCAGTGAAAAGATGATGTGCTGTAACCTCTAGAAACCAATCAGTGAGCAGTATTACTGTACAGTAATTTCTAGCAACCAATCAACAAGAAGAAATCATGTGCTGTAACCTCTAGCAACTAATCAGTTAGCCGTAATGCATGCTGTAACCTCTAGCAACCAGTCAGTAAATGTTAATGATATGCTGTAACCTCTGGCAACCAATCACAATCACTGCATGATTTGATACAGTAAACCGATTTTAAGACTAGCTGATATTTATTGTATGTCTCAGAGCAGGTGGAGAACAAAATTGCATACGGGGGGCCCCAAGACATTTTTTGCCCAGGGTCCAATCAACATTAAAGACGGCCCTGATATAACCTATAAAAAAAGGTCACCACTCCTTAGAAAATTTAGCTCTTGTGCATGACATACCTGGCCAAAGAGGGCCTACGTGCCTTCGAAATATGACTTTGGTGATTTCGGTTAAGCAGGAAGAGTTAAACTTTACATGACCTCTGGCCTTTTCTTGTGCTCAGTGGTGTGACAATAGCCATAGCAGCAGGTAAAACTGTGACCAATGAAAAATATTCAGTTTCAGCTTGCATTCATGTCTGTTTAAAGCAGAAAAAGCAAAACAGCAAACAATGGAGACAGGAAATTCCAGGCACAAATCTGTTGCACATTTTTAACCCTCTTCATCTTCATACACACCGATGAGGACAATTCATCGAGATTATTGTGTATCTAAACCTACACACACAGACACGCAAGGAGATGCAACAATGGAGTGAAAAGAAAGGTAATCTAAAGCAATAAAATCAGCATTATCTGTCAGCCATCTCACATTACTGGTAAAATATAATTTTATTGGTCACTGCTGGTAAGTCCATATGGCACTATTTTAGGATTGGCCTTGGACTGCATACCTAAATCCATATTCATTCTACCCATGCTTTACTCGTTGAAATAACGCGTTTATGTGTAGTTGCCATTTAGAAGTACAAAGTATGGCAAATGATTTATTGGAAGTCTGTGGTCCTGAGCAGGTCAACCAGAAATAAGTAGAGTGTATAATATAAATCTATGGATGTACATAAGTGGTTTGTATATATAAATTATACTTCAGCTATCTATCTATATATTGCTACAGTCAGTTATTTTTTTCTTTCAGAGAATAGGTGCAGGAACTCCCTCCTTCTGTGTCCACCCCCTACCCACCTCCAAGCACCATTCATTGCTTTCACCCCCTGGCCACCTCTGAGCACCATTTCTTGGTTCCACCTCCGAGCACCATTCTTTGGTTCCACCCCCTTCTCACCTCCGAGCACCATTCCTTTTCTCCACCCCCTACCCACCTCCGAGCATCATTTCTTGGTTCCACTCCCTACCCACCTCTGAGCACCATTCCTTGGTTCCAACCCCTACGCACTTCCAAGCACTATTCCTTGGTCCCACCCCCTACCAACCTCCAAGCACTATTCCTTGGTTCCACCCCCTACCCACCTCCAAGCACCATTTATTGGCTTCACCCCCTACCCACCTCTGAACACCATTTCTTGGTTCCACCCCCTACCCACCTCCGAGCACCATTCCTTGTGCCATCTCCTCCCCAACATAGAGTACCATTCCCTTTCTCTATCACCTACCCACCTCCGAGCACCATTCTTTGGTTTCACTCCCTAGCCACCTCCGAGCACCATTCCTTGGTTCCACCCACTACTCACTTCCGAGCTCCATTCCTTGGTTCTACTCCCTACCCGCCTCCGAGCACCATTCCTTGGTTCCACCCCCTACCCACCTCTGAGCACCATTGCATACATTCAGAGCTGGAGGTGCCGGAACTGCGTTCCCCCACGTTCCTGCTGAAAAAAAGCCCTGGCTACAGTATGTAAGTAAGGTATGTTTATTTCTGTAGTGCCTTTTGAGGTGAGTGTGGAGGTAAAATGAGATGACTCACAATTGGCTAGATGTTGGAGCCAAACTGTGCAAGTCCCTGCCTGTTTCTTCTTAAATAGCTACCCACTTATTGTAGATGAAACCCTTCACCATATTGTGTCACACTACTGGCCATAGCCCCACCCACAATTTTTTTGGCCGTAGGCTTTAATATTGGGGAATAAAGAAATGTCCACACAAAATGCATTTTCCACACTTCACTGTAACTTTGCAGGATTTCTGTGACATCTGAAATCACATTTAAAAACGAATGACCCCTACACACGATCTGAAAGTCCGACAGCAAAAGTCCGTGTGAGCTTTTGAAATCCCGACTGTGTGTATGCTCCATCGGACTTTTGCTGTCGGAATTTCCACCAACAAAAGATTATGAGTTGGTCCTCAAATTTTCCGAAGAAAAAATTCCTATCGGAAAGTCCGATCATCTGTAGTAATTCCGAAACGCAAACAATTTTACGCATTCTCGGAAGCATTGAACTTAATTTTCTCGGCTCATCATAGAGTTGTACGTCACCACGTCGTTGACAGATAAAAGTAATGAGAACTTTTGTGCGACCGCGTGTATGCAGGCCAAGCTTAAAGGGGTGTTCCACCCAAATGTAATGTTTATTAAAAGTCAGCAGCTACAAAAAGTGTAGCTGCTGGCTTTTAATAAACAGACACTTACCTTCTCCACGTTCCAGTGACGCGCCGACCGGGGCTCCGCTCCTCTCCCCCCCTCCCCGGCCGGCGTCCTCATTGCGACTATGGGCACCCAGCCGTGACAGCCTTCGGCCGGGCACCCACTGCGCATGCGCGCGCGGCGTGGCCCACCGCTGATTAGACAGGCGATCGTCTAGGACCTGTCAGTGTCCTAGACGATCGCCAAAGGGAGGGGCTGCAGTAAGGCGATTAGGCCTAATCGCCTTACCAGCCCCTCGGCGGAAGCAGGAAGTGGGACAGGAAGTCCCACTCCTACTGAAGCCACCACTCCCCCCCCCCAAAAAAAAATTACATGCCAAATGTGGCATGTAAGGGGGAGGGGGGGGGGTTAAGCGGAAGTTCCATTTTTGGGTGGAACTCCGCTTTAAGCGGAATTCTGTCGGAAAAAAACATCCAAGGATTTTCCGTTGGAAAATCAGATTGTGTGTATGCGGCATAACAGAATTCTCCTGAATGGAAAGCTATCTATATATATATATATATATATATATACATATATATATATATATATATATATATATATATATATAGGAGTAGCCATTTTGTAGTTGTCATATAGGCGCAGAACATGAGCACATAATTTTGTAAACATCTTTCCTTTATATACTCTCCTTGGGAGCACCCAGGGCCGCTGTTAGGAATCATGGGGCCCCGTACAGCCTACCTGATGCCCCCCCCCCCACACACACACACACCTGATGGCATTCTATACAATATTTTCACAAAAAAATATATGAAAATCATTATTAATGGACACAAATGCCACACCAATTCCCCCTTCTAGTACAAATCTCCCCTGCCTGCACAATTCCCCCAATCCCTCCTATTAGCCCCAAATTCCCTCATCGGCTCCTGGTACACAATCACCTGCATCTTCCCTCCCAGCACAAATCTTCTTTCTTCAATCCCTCTCCTAGTTCACATTTCCACAAATCCCTCCTCCTAGCACAACTCCCTCTCAGGGCAGGGGAAGAAGCTTAGCGGTGGCTGGCCAGGTTCATTATCCCTCTCACCCAGCAGCTAAAAGCCAGTGGGGTGGGAGAGGGAGAGAAACCTGGGTGAGAGATACGGAGGGCATTGTTCTCCACCAACCCTCCTGCTGTCTGGGCCCCTCAGTGTGCTGGGGCCCCCTACAGGAGGGCTGGTGGTCCCCCCTCCTATCAGCGGCCCTGGGAGCACCACAGAGATGTGACCACTTCCCTCATGTAAGTTCATAGCATTCAGCTTCCTTCACCAAGTAGAATCAAGGCACCTTCATTAGTATATCTGTCTCACCCAATGTCCCTTATATAGGTCTGCCCAGCTGTGATGTACAATCTAGCCTGGGACTTCAGCATATAGAAGGCCCCTTAGGTTAGGGTGACCAAACATCCCCAGTTTTTGGGGACAGTCCCCAGATTGAGGACACTGTCCCCGGACAAAGTCTGTCCACGGTTTTGTCCCTGGATTGGATTTGAACAGGGGCTGGGGCAATTTCAAAGACAGTCAGTGCAGAATTAAAAAACAAAAATTCGGAATTACACCCCCCCCCCCCCCGCTCTAACTAGCTTAGGGGGGTGTATTTTTTTTCCATTATCTGTGCCCCTTTCTGATGATCATGTGCTGGTCGGAGCAAAGGGAATATTTCTTCAGTTTCAGGTGCCTTCCCATTCAGCTCCACTCGCATGTTCTTCTGCCTTGACTCAAGTCCCAGACAGCCGTCTGCCTGCTTATCTCCTTGCCTTCCCTACTGGAGTGATGTTCCTCCGCTCCCCACCCAGTAGTAGCCAGAGAGTAAGACTTGACAGGCTGTAAGGTGGTGACAGGCAGAGAGTCCCTGATTGAGTGAGTGAGTGAGTGAGTGAGTGAAAAACTTATATAGCACAACACATGCAAACTGAATCGCCTCTGGGCGCTTGGGATCCATTCCCCGAGTGAACTTTTTGCCCTCAGAAGAGGTGGGTTTTGATCTTTCTTCTGAAAGCCAAGTAGTTTGCCTCCAATCAGATGTTGGTTGGTAGAGCGTTCCACAGTCTAGGTCCTTGGACAGCAAATCTTCGTTCTCCTTTGGACTTGTATCTGGCTTTGGGTATGTGGAGTAGATTTTGGTTGGTGGATCGCAGAACACGATTTGGGTTGTGAGCTTTTAGTTTTTCGCATAGATATTGGGGGGCATTTCCTTAAATACACTTATGCGTTAGGCAGAGTGCCTTGAAAGTGATTCTGTCTTTTACTGGCAACCAGTGAAGGAATCTCAGTGAAAGTGAGATGTATTCCTATGTTTTTTTCCCAGTCACAAGTCAAACGGCCGTATTTTGAACGACTTGCAGACGAGTGATTTGGTATTTGGGGAGTCCGAGATAGAGGGCATTTGCATAGTCAAGTCTGGAGTTGATAATTGTTCCTACCACGACTGCTATGTCTTTTTTTGGGGTAGTAGGCGCAGCAGATGGTGCTCTCCGCTGACTACTGACCCTATTTGTGCATCCAATGTCATGTGGGTGTCGAAAAAGACTTTTTTGACTTTGGTGCTACGGGTGATGGTTTTACCCAGAATGGACGGGGGTGTCCAAGTTGTTGGGGGATGATTCTTTCGATTAGCGTGAAACAGGAGAAGTTCTGTTTTTGAGCCATTGAGTTTAAGATAACTCTTTGTCATCCAGTTTTCTATTAAAGTAAGGCATTTCTCTAGTCCGAGATACTGATCCTTCTTGTTGCAGATGCGAAAATATAGTTGTG
The DNA here is from genome assembly GCA_029574335.1 of Rana kukunoris. NCBI lineage: Eukaryota > Metazoa > Chordata > Amphibia > Anura > Ranidae > Rana > Rana kukunoris. The sequence continues at coordinate 68,080,827 of CM056052.1, read as the reverse complement.
TGTCTTCTTCATAAGAGTGGTGAAGTAACTTCTGGTTACTGATGATTTCAAAAAGAGGGTGGAGATAGATATTGAACAGAACAGACGACAATGGGGATCCCTGAGGGACTCCGCATGACACCGTGCATTTTTCAGAAGTGAACGGACCCAGTTTCACTATTTATGAACGGTTTTCCAAGAAGGAGGAGAACCAAGATAAATCACATTCTACGACTCTGGCTACTTCAGCTAGCCGAGTCAGTAATAATTTGTGGTCTACCATGTCAAAAGCTGCACTTAGGTCCAACAGTACTAGAAGACAAGATTCTCCTTCGTCTGCTGCCTCGAGAGCGTCATCCCATATTTTGAGTAGTGCTGTTTTAGTCCCGTGACCAGGACAGAAACCCGATTGGAACGGATCGAGTAATTTATGGGAGTCTAAATGCTGTTGTAGCTGTTGTACAACTTCTTTCTCCATTACCTTGGAGAAGACATTTAGGCCTGTTATGGGTCAACGATGGTTTGGGTCTTTGGGGTCGAGGGTGTTGTTTTTTTTTTTAGAATTGGTTATACCTTCTTTCAGCAAGATTGGCACCATGCCCTCCTTGAATGATTGGTTTATGAGCTGCGTGATAGCTGGTGCCAAAATATCGGCACATTCTTCCAGCAGTTTAGTGGGGATGATATCATTAGGCGTTGTGCTATTTCGCAGAGTACCGATGATATTTTTGGTGGCATCGATGGAAATGGGTTTTAGGGTGAATTAAGTTGATTTCTGCATTTTTATGTGGGTATTAGGTATAGGATTTAGGGGGGAATTGATGAAGGTTCTATTTTGCTGAATATTTTCACAGATTTTTTCAATTTTGTTAATGAAATAATCCGATAATATGTTGCAAAATTCTTGTGAGTCAGAATTGGGAGCCTCTAGACCAGTGGTTCTCAACCTGGGGGTTGGGACCCCCTCAGGGGTCAAATGATGATTTGCCAGGGGGTCACCAAATTCTGGGCTGTTCCTAAAGCCTCTGTTCTCCCAGGAAGAGCAAAAAAAGAAAGTTAGAGGGAGGGATTGGGGGAAAAAAGGAATTGGGATAGAGAGAGATATAAGGGAAAGAAAGGCGAACAAAGAGAAAGAGTGGTACATCCTAAAATATACTATAAGGGGTTTTAATACTGTACACGTGGAAGGTACTCAGGGAACGCTAAATGTCTGCTGGTTAGGGTCGCAAATTACTTGTCTTGCCTTGGGTACTGACAACCCACTCTATGAAAATAATTTTACTGTTGTGTCCCCACAACTTGGGAAATTTTATCAAGGGGTCACGGCACTAGAAGGTTGAGAACCACTGCTCTAGACAGACTGGGTTCATGGTCTGGGTGACTAGATTGAAGAGTTTGCGGGGCGATTTAGGGCATTAGCGATGATATTGGAAAAATGATTTTTTTTTGGCTATAAATGATTTCTCTGCTGTATTTCTTGGTTATTGTCTTATAAATTTAGTGTTTTTTCTCTGAATCGCTTATTTTCCAAGCTGCCTCCGCTCTTCTGCGCTCTTGCTTTAGCAACGCCAGCTGGTCGTTAAACCAGCTGGAGTTGTTTTTGCGGATGCATGTTTTGCGTTTAGGCGCTACTAAGTCGGCTGAGCCTTGTTAATGGCGTAAAGTGTTTCTGTGGCTGTTTGCTGTAGTTGGATTGTTTTTATTTTGTTCCCTAATGTAGTTTTGAAGAGTTCCGAGTGGAGCTTTTTCTGAGATCTGGTCCAGTGTGTTGTCACCGGTTTTATTGGTTTTTTTTTTAGGGGGCATTTTTTAGTAATTATTTAGTAATTATACATTTAATTGCATGGTGGTAGTGGTAGCATGTGTGGGCCCACATACTAGTTGCTGCAGACCTAGTCCTTCCAAATGGTCAATGCAGGCATCTGCGACGGGGTCCTGGGAGGAGTTGGCCCAGAGGTTGAAATCCCCGAGCACCGTCATTGCCGCATGATTGCCGCCATTACTAGTAAAAAAAAAAGTCCCGGATTTCATTTAAAAAATCTGGTCACCTTACCTTAGGTCAGAAGCCAAATACATCCTATCAGCACTGGGGTTTTTAGGACTTTAGTTTGGTTTCAAAGTTGAATAAATTATATATATATTGTACAGGTCGGCGTGGCTGGGTCCTGAAAGGACGCTATTTTTAACCTCTGTTTGCACTATTTCTTCCACTAATAGCAATGTTGGAGCACTATTCCTCCTCCTACTGCCCACCAACACTGGGGCCATGTTTATTCTCACTGATGCTCAGCCCATGGGGCATTTTCTACCCCCACTTGTCAGAATCCGGTCCCCCTGAATTCTGAAAGACAATAAACTGGCCCTTTGCTTGAAAAGTATGGAGACCCCTGGTGTAGACTGTGGATGGTGAATAGCTGTGAAAGCGCACCGCAGTGTCCTTCCTGGAAACCTACTAGCAGGAAAAGTTACCTGCGTTACAAATTAAAGGGGTTATAAAGCTTTGTGATTTTTTTCACCTTAATGCATCCTATGCATTAGGGTAAAAAAAAAAAACTTGCACTCTAGGTTTTACTCACTTGATCTACGAAACTCTGTGTACACGATGATTTCCCCCAGCTTGAGGCGGCTCTTTATTGGAGATTGATAGCAGTGCAGCCATTGGCTCCCTCTGCTGTCAAGCAAATCAATGATGTGGCGCACCGGGGGGGTGGAGCCGAGTGATACTTTATCACACAGGAGCGCGCACGGAAGCTAACCCCCTTGGGAAAGAGCTTCCCAGAAGGGGGTTAGCTCTTGCAGGGAAGAGCCGAGGAGGTTCACAGACGCTCCCCATCCAATCTGACAGAGCTTTAGCTATTTTGTAAAGACGAATGGGCAAAAATTTCACTCTCTAGATGTGCAAAGCTGGTAGAGACATCCCCAAAAAGACTTGCAGCTGTAATTGCAGCGAAAGTGAAAGGGGCTGAATACAAATGCGCGCCACACTTTTCACATATTTATTTGGAAAACATCTTGAAAAACATTTATTATTTTCCTTCACAATTATGTGCCACTTTGTGTTGATCTTTACATATAAAATTCCAATAAAACACATTTAAGTTTTTGGTTGTAAGTTTATAACATGACAAATTGTGGAAAATTTCAAATGGTATGAATACTTTTTTAACCCCCATGGCGGTATTCCTGCGTCTGGCTCGGGTAAGATTTCATTACCAAAAGCGGTATCCCAGAGCCAGACTCGGAATCGCCTTGCAGCAGCCACAGGCAAAGTTACTTACCTTGTCCCTGGATCCTCGCTCGATTCACACAGTGTCCCTGTGTGCCGCTGATCTCCGTTCCCTGCGACGTTACAACGCACGGGGGCGGAGAACGACGCCAAATTCAAAAAAGTTAATAAACACATTACATACAGTATACTGTAATCCAGGGGCAGACTGACAACTCATGGGCCCCTCAGGCAATAGAAGACTATGGGGCCCCTGGACTTACAGATGGCCACCACACCAGGAGGCAGTGCAGAGGTGGGGCAGCTAAAATCTCTGGATTTTCACATCAAAAGCATGTCGGTTTCGGACATATCAGGGACAGATGTAAAAAAAAAACATAGATTTTTACATACTGTCCCTGGTTTTACTGAGCCTGGCATCCCTGATTGGGCCCCCTAGTGGCATGGAGCCCTCGGGCAGTGCCCGAGTGACTCAATGGTCAGTCCGCCCCTGCTGTAATCTTATAGATTACAGTACTGTATGTAAAAAATACACACCCCCTTTGTCCCTAGTGGTCTGCCCAGTGGCGGCTGGTGCCTACACAGTGGCGGCTGGTGCTCAAATTTCTTTGGGGGCGGCGCAAACGAAAAATAAATAAATTGCAGCCTCACTGTGCCATCAATTGTCACCACTGTGCCATGCCATCAAACGCAGCCACTGTGCCATCAATTGTCACCACTGTGCCATGCCATCAAATGCAGTCACTGTGCCATCAATTGTCACCACTGTGCCATGCCATCAAACGCAGCCGCTGTGCCATCAGTTGTCACCACTGTGCCATGCCATCAAACGCAGCCACTGTGCCATCAAACGCAGCCACTGTGCCATCAAACGCAGCCACTGTGCCAGGCCATCAAACGCAGCCGTTGTGCCATCAATTGTCACCACTATGCCATGCCATCAAATGCAGCCGCTGTGCCATCAATTGTCACCACTGCGCCATGCCATCAAACGCAACCACTGTGCCAATTGTCACCACTGTGCCATGCTATCAAACACAGTAAAGGGGTTAATCCAATAATGTGAATAAGGCTTTTATACTGTAGTGAAGGGGTTAATCAGTTAATGTGAATAAGGCTTGTATACTGTAGTAAAAGGGTTAATCCAGCAGTCCATCAATCCAGCAGGCCATCTAGTAATTTGAACAATTTGCAGAGCAGTGAAAGTGTTAATTATGTAGTTGTTTCTCTGGTAATGCAATTCACGCTAAATCCAGCAGAGAAGGGGTTAACCCATTTCTAATTTGAACAATGTATTCTGCCTCGAAGGACACAATCTGACAGCACTTTATTATTTTATAGTGCAGCAAATGGAGGATTAATCTGCTTCCAGGAACATGAATGATGTCACATGAATAAAAAATGCAATGAAGGGGTTAATTTGAGGGTAACACCAGTAATCTGAGCAATGTTTGGAGTAAAATGCGTGAACCTCCAGCAAAGTGAACAGTAGATCAGGGATTTAACCCAATAACATGAGCATGGCTTCATGGCTGCACTTACCTTTCTGCTTCCGTGTCCCTCGATGTCTTCTCCCGCCTTGGTGATGCTTCAGCCAATCAGGTTACCGATAACCAGAATCTGGGAACCTGATTGGCTGAAACGGCCGTCAGTCTTATCCAAGGAACGCACCCCCCGTGTGTTCCGAGGATAGACATCTGAGGGCCGGAGGGCTGTACTCGGAAAGCCTATCAGAGCTGCTGGCTCTGATAGGCACTTACGCTCAGCCAACCAGCTGCCATTATTCAGGTAACCGGCGTCCAAGGTCCGGTTATCTGAATAGACCAGCGGCAGCTGGCAACCAACAATAACATACATTCATGCAATACAATGCATGAACGTATGTTATGTGCAAGAGGGGGTGGCGCTGCAGCGCCCTCTATAGACGGCTGCCAGAACTGCAGTTAAAGAGTTAAAATAACAAAATAAGCAAAATACAAATTCTTAAAGGTGCCGTTTTTTTGTTTTTTTTTGTGACTATGGACGAGCCGCCACTGGTCCTACATGTACTTTTATATAATAAAAACTGTTCTTTCTGCCTGCAAACAGTAGATTGTCCATAGCAACCAAAAAGTGTCCCTTTATGTCAAAAGTGATTTTAGACCAGCTAGAAAACAGCGATAATAAATTATAATCACTTGCAGAATTGAGTGATAGCGATTTGTGGGGAAATTAGTCATAAAAAAATAAAAGTAATGACAGCGACAATTCTGCAACTGAGCAATTTCAATGTTTTTGATTTGATTACATTGTTGAATAATTGTTATTATAATTATATTATTATTTGTTATTTATTATATTATAATTTATGATTTCGTTTTTCAAACTTTATCATACCCGAGATGTCTACTAGACTCTTGTTTGGACAGATTTAAATGAGTTATTACTAAGAATTACAGGCCTTCAATATAAAATGCCAAATTTCCATGCAAAATAATGGTACCGCTTTCAGCACCTAAAACCAGAAAGAATCATAACGCCAGGGCGGTTAAGGCACCGTCATGGTGTCGCGTATATGTGTGAGGCTGGCATCAAGAGGTTAAAGGGTACCGTGTGTGTGTGTGTATATATATATATATATATATATATATATATATATATATATATATATATATATATATATGTATATATATATATATTAGGGCTGTGCAAATTAACTTTTAATTGATCGATTAATCTTAAATTTTTTTGATCAATCAAAATCTTTTTGATCGATTAAAAATCTTTTGATTGGTACTCACCTCCCTGCCGGCTTCTGGGCCTTCAGGGAGTTCCGTAGAAGATCCGGTAACGTCACAGTGACAGGCAGGGCTTGCCATGTCCATCTGAAGGGCTCCTTTGCTGTGCCTTCATATCAGCATACCTTACTATCTGCCACACACAAGGGCTGTTACACTTCCCTCTATCAACCTGGGATTCTACAGCCATCCACTGGGAGTTGTGATAGTTCCCTTCATGGGACATCTACATGCCGAAGGACTGATGTTAACCTCTCCTCATCTGGATTCAGCAGTAGCATCATTGTACACATTTTTATACCAGTATCATACTTAGCTACATGTTTTTATGACTGCTTTTGCTACCGATTGGTATTACTCGCACCATTTTTACAGTTTATGTAGCTACATCGATTTTATCTCCAGTGCAATATTTATTTTGTTACCTACTTGAAGACTATAAAAATTGTAATGCTATTCCCATCAAGCGCTGCCTTTGTGTGTTTTTTGTATCCCGCTATCAATTTTTTCGGTTGTTGGTAGCTGCACTGGAAATCTGTATGTGCGTTGTAATTAATCGAAATTAGTCGATTAATCGATTAAAAAAAAAAAAAGATTAATCGAACACAAAAATTTTGATCAGTAACAGCCCTAATATATATATATACTTTTTTGTTGCATTGATATATGAAAGAGAGGATATGCAGTACCAGATAGAGCTCTCAGCTTCTTTTTGTGAGTAGACTGAAGACCTTGGGCTAGCGTTTGTATTAACCTGGTTAGCAATTTATTTGTCAGGATATTAGACGTTTCAATGATTTTACTATACTAATGAAATCCCCAGGAAATGCCATAAGTTCTTTCTTTATATGAACAAATTCAGGGATTGGAGATAGAATTATTACTAAATTATGAGATCCCCATGCTGGAGTGCTTGACCCATACATCACTATGACCAGGGCTTATTTTCAGCAGGAACGTGGGGGAACGCAGTTCCGGTGCCTCCAGCACTGAATGTATATAATGGCAAGGTGTACTGGGTTGTGCTACAGTGTCCATTAATGCTGGTTGCTGGGGGATCTATTGTTGCTGGAGGGAATGTATTCTTGCAGGGGGTGTTATTGTTGCTGGGGAGGTCTATTATTCTATTGTCGCTCCTGGGAAACCTATTTTCTCTGGATGGGATCTATTTTTGCTGGGGGTGGGTCTTATGTTACTGGGGGGGGGGTCAGTTGCTTAGAGGGATCTACTCGAGAGAGAGCAGCCTATTATAGCTGGTTGCTGGAGGGTATATTGATACTGTCTGTTGGCAAGAATCGGTTGTTGCTGCCGGGGTCTATTGTTACTGGGGGGGGGGTATTTTGTTGTGGTTGGTCCATTGTTGCTGTGGAGCTCCATGGTTGCTGGGGGGACGTCTGTTGTTGGCTGCATGGGATCTATTTTACTGCTTTTCGTGTTATCATTAACAAATGTTACTTAGTTCTGTATTCTCTAAAAGGGGCAGTACTGGGAGATTGGTAGGGGGTGAACCAAGGGACAGTGCTCGGAGGTGGGTAGGGGGTGGAACCAAAGGACAGTGCTCGGAGGTGGGTAGGGGGTGGAACCAAGGGACAGTGCTCGGAGGTGGAACCAAGGGACGGTGCTCAGAGGTGGGTAGGGGGTGGAACCAAGGGACGGTGCTCAGAGGTGGGTAGGGGGTGGAACCAAGGGACGGTGCTCGGAGGTGGGTAGGGGTGGAACCAAGGGACGGTGCTCGGAGGTGGGTGGGTTGTGGAACCAAGGGATGGTGCTCGGAGGTAGGTGGGGGTGGAGCCAAATGTTGGTGCTCGGTGGTGGGTAGGCAGTGGAACCAACGGACGGTGCTCGGAGGTGGGTAGGGGGTGAAACCAAGGGATTGTGCTTGGAGGTGGTTAGTGGGTGGAACCAACGGATGGTGCTTGGAGGTGGGTAGGGGGTGGAACCAACGGACGGTGCTCGGAGGTGGGTAGGGGTGGAACCAACAGACGGTGCTCAGAGGTGGGTAGAAGGCTGAGACAAGGGGTACCTCCAAGGGGGAGTTCCTGCACCTATCTTCTAAGAAAAAAGTCCTGACTAAGACTACCCATAGACATTAGCTAGTGGTCTGACAAAACAGGTGATTTTGAGTGTTGTGTATATAGTTTAGGAAACACTGGCCCCAAGCTTTAAAATCTGTAATTGCACAGTTTGCTTTAGAAGTAGTATGCATAGTCAGTTGAAGAAAGACTTTGAAAATGTTGTTTTCTTGCACTGGCCATACATGATGAAATCAGACTGAGATCTTCCCAAAGCTATGTTGAGGGACTACCTAAAACTATTCATTTAATCTGAACATCAATAATGATGGAATAGTATGGTAAATATAGCCACACATCTTGTATAAGTCACCTCCTGGTCCTTGGATTACAAAAAGCAGATCCTGTGTGTTGATCTCTGTCAAGCTGTCCACAACGGGAAAAGAACTACAGTTGAACCTCGGATTACGAGCATAAACCATTCCAGGAGAATGCTCGTAATCCAAAGTACTCACATATCGAGTTTTCCCATTGAAGTCAATGGAAACAAAAATAATTTGTTCCGCATTGACTTCAATGGGATGCAATACTGAATGCGGCCAGAGGTGGGGGGCGCCATAGAGCACCGAAAACGTCCGAAAAGGCCTGAGGACACTTCGGCTCGTTTCCTGGGGCCCCGTACTTCAGGCCAAATGAGGTACTGCAGGCCAATGTTCGGCTTTTCTAGGCTCCTGCTCCCCCATACCTCAGGCCAAATGAGATACTGCAGGCCTATTTAGCTTGAATTCTGCTTGTCTTGTGAGTCAAAACTCGCAAACCGAGTCAGAATAAAAATAAAAATTTGCCCTCAAATCAAAACGCTCTCAAACCAAGTTACTCTTAAACTGATGTTCCCCTGTACCTTGTCCAATAAAGTAAATAAAAAAAGATATTATAGAACTTTATTTTTCTTCAGCAATCACATAAAAGTTTAAAATTGTTTATCTATCAAAACACACAAGGAATTTTCCTGTGTGTGTGTATGTGACAGTGTGTCTGACTGTGTGCTGAGTAAGCACTGTGTGTGTGTATGTGCAGAGGCATAACAAAAACCTTCAGGGACCCAGGGCAAGAAACCAAGATATATATGCGGCCTCTCCTGTCCAGGTGCAGGGGACCTAGGGTTGCCACCTGTCCAGGATTCACCCGGACAGTCCAGGTTTTGAATAATGTACCCAGGTTTCAGGCAGACTGAAACCCAGACACATTATTCAGATTGCCATCCGGGAGCTGCAGGCAGCTGTCTTGAGCAGGTTTGGCTTTACTGGGGGACAGGACAATAATTTCAGCAAAGGCAATTTGGCATCACCCACTGAGCTGCGGCATGCCATGCGCACAGCATTACTACTCTCCTTGTTCAGGTTTGGCTTGAAGAAAAGGTGGCAACCCCAAGGTACCAGGTTGCGGTGGCAACCTTTCCGACCCCCTTAGTTACGTCCCGGTGTGTGTGCTCACTGTGTGCGTATGTGACTGTGTGTGCTCTGAGTGTGTGATGTGTGAGCACTGTGTATATCTGACTATGCTTGCTCTGTCTGTGTGATGTACTTGTGGCGGTACCTCTGTAGGGGTTGCTGGATATTGTGGTCTACCTGTCATCCTGCCCAGCCCAACCACTTCCCATCCACTTTAGAGACAATGAACAGTTTGTATGTTTGTTTTTTATTTTTATTGAAGGATTTTGAACTTTGATATTTGTAGACTGTTTCTCTCTCTCCTGTACAATACTTGGTTCCAGGCACAGCTAGCACATGGTAGGTCCAACTCTGACTCTGTCAGGCCTTAGCAACTGCCATTTGCTGGCAGGGACTGTGGGCTCCTTTAGTGTAGCAACAGTGGAAGAAAATACTTTATTACTAGCTGTCCTGTGGTGAACTACTGCTCCCAGTCAGTCCTCTTCAGGCCCTGCCAGCTCTCATGACTGCAGCTGCCCGTATTTACTACCCATGACATCACATTCTCTCTTGCTGGCTTTACATCCATCTCAGACTGCACACTCCCAGTTCTCTCAACTGTGCCTGTCACTCACCAAGCCTCCTGGCTACACTCTGGTGGATGCCTCCTGGAGACTTGCCCAGCAACGCTAGCTCCCATTGTCTTTCTCGGTTCCACTCTGTGCCTCCTGTCCAATTCCTTCTTTGTTTCTCCACAAGGCTTCGACTTGCACCTGAATCCCTTAGGCCCAAGGTCACCTCCCCCAGACTGGGGAGTGCCTCAAAGGCCCCGACAACCTAGTGCTCCATCTCGAGCTTCTTCCACCTGACAACTCTCCCCAGCTGGGCTAACCCTGGGTGTGACGGATCTTGAATACCCCAGGTGGGCACATCTGCCAGACCTGTGTCTCCTGTCCTCCTAACGCACCCGCAGCCTGCAGATTTGCCATAACCAGCCCTTAACCCCTCAATCACTAGACAATCCACACAGGTGTTGAGGGTTAAACATGCAGAGCATTAACGGTTTATTAAATACAAGACATACAGTTTTACACACAGTAAGGGACACTCCCCTTAGCCTTGTCATAGAGGGGAGAGGGTGAGGGACAAGGAACAACCAATGGGAACTGAACATTTGTACATTGAAACAGTCTACAGATAAACATAATGAGATTATGGTAAGCAGGCAGCCTCTCAATACACATCCCCTGTGGAGAGACGCCTCTAGTCCAGACCATTGTCTATGTGACATGAATCAACACAATTAGACTCAGCAACAAGGGGGGATGGGGGAGAAGAGATGTAGCATTACATTACATTATCTCAATGCCAGCTTGTCCCGGGTCTCCAGCCTCGTCTGGGCCATAGTCTGTGGGTAGGAGGCACACGCACAGTCCCTTCCAAAACACACAGTCAGTGGGTTCTGTCACATTTCTCCCCTTTTAAAAACAGACTAACCAGGTTCCTGACCCACAACTGGTCAGGAATTCCTCCAGGTCACACGCCTCTTCAGGGAGGTCCAGCACCTCATCTCCGAAGTCCAGGATGTTTTCCAGCCGCCACTCCTCATCGCTCCCAAAGTCTGGGTCTCCGTACATTTTTTGATGGAGCAGCCCTACGCCGCCATAGCCAACGCCTTCTGTCGGGCTGCCATCTGCTGTACTTGGGCACAGTTGAGCCGCGAACCACCGGAGGGCTCTGTAGCTGGCGTACAGCTTCATCTTCTCCTGGACCAATCTTCTGAGCTCCTTCCACCATTCAACTTGCGGTCGTTCCCTCAGGAACACCTCCCGCACACAGTACTGCGTCCAGTACATCTCTGTGGAGGAGGGAAGGATCTTCCCCTGGCGGTGCCACTCGTGGCTTAGCACCTCATGCCAGAGTTGCCGGCGGATCACATCCTCCCAGCCAAGCATGGTGCGCTCTGTCGCTGGTCCCTGATGGTTCTTCCGTATGCCTTGCAGCCTCCTCCCCAACTCCGCTCTCATGCTGGCTGGTCCCTGTATCGCTCCACGGCGGCTGCCCAGATCTTGAATCCTGGTGGTGGTTTGGATGTCCTGGACTGCAGGAGACATCCCACCAATGTGGGTAGGAGGCACACGCACAGTCCCTTCCAAAACACACAGTGACAGTGGGATCTGTCACACTGGGTATATCAAGGGAGACACCCAGACAGTTCCACCTCTCCTTCCGTCCTTCATTCTAGAATCCTCTAGAAGCAGAATGGGGGTAACCGAATGATGATGCTATCTGTGAGTCACCAGCCTACTCTGAGCCACTCCCAGCCCACACAGATGAAAACAAACAGGCCTAGCTAGGCCTGATTCAATTTACTTGCACTTAATGACAGGAGCCCCTCTCCCGCCCCCCGATTAAATTGATTTTGCGGCAAATCCACCGCAGAGACCACTGAAACCGGGTCGCTCACTGAAGAAGAGGATACCGAGGTTATGACAGCTAGCTGCTGCCATAACAAGATATTCCTCTTCAAAGCGCCGACGTATATCGTCGTGAGCCAATACGAAAGTTGTTAAAAAGGGGATAAATTCCAGGCATAAAGCAATAATTCTCCTGCTCTACAAGACTCTGGTCCGGCCGCACTTGGTGTATGCTGTCCAGTTCTGGGCACCAGTCCTCAGGAAGGATGTACCGGAAATGGAGCGAGTACAAAGAAGGGCAACAAAGTAAAAAAAAGGGTCTGGAGGATATTAGTTATGAAGAAAGGTTGTGAACAATGAACTTATTCTCTCTGGAGAAGAGACGATTGAGAGGGGATATGATTTCAATTTACAAATACTGGTGACCCCACAATAAGGATAAAACTTTTTGCGGAAGGGAGTTTAACAAGACACGTGGCCACTCATTAAAATTAAAAGAAAATTAACAAATTTGGAATTACTCGAATTATATAGATAGAGTATAATAAATGAATTGAAAAAAAAAAGGGGGGGGATAAAGTAAAATCAATGCTGATAAGTATTAAATGTAGCATATAATGCTTTATTGTTTTGTTATATAATACATTTTTATTGAGTTTTAACAAAGAAAAAACTGTGAAAAAATGAACTAATTTGTAATTATTAGAATTTTACAGATAGTATATAATAAATGAAATGAACAAAAAGGAAAAGTAAAAGGGGATAAAGTAAAATCAACATGACAGGTATTAAATATAGCAAATATTTGGCGTTTAAGAACAAATAGTTCACAATAAGAATATAAAAAAAATAATAATATATTATTTTAATGCTAAATAGAGCAAATGCTATAAATCGGTCTAAAACATACGTGTGATGCCATCCCAGAAGTTTCTTCAAGATAGGTACAGTATTTAAACCTTTCTATCACACTTTCTTTATCTGCCTCCATCAACCACCATTTAACGTGACATTTGACTTCAGATAAGCATTAAAGGGGTTGTAAAGATTTGTGTTTTTTCACCTTAATGCATCCTATGGTGGCCGAGTGTATCACACGGGAGGGCGCCCGCAAGGTAACCCCCTCGGAAAAGAGAGCTTCCCAGAGGAAGTTAGGTATTGCAGAGAGGAGCCGGGAGAGCCGCCGACGTACCCCAGAAGAGACCATCAGGGCCACTCTATGCAATAAAAACTGCACAGTGGAGGCAAGTATGACATGTTTTTTATTTGGAAAAAACTGAACCTTTAGTACCACTTTATAGGGGTTGTAAAGGTAAAAAATCAATATGTGTGAGCTTCTGCGCTACTACGTGGGTGACATCTTCCTAATATACAGTATAAGTGATTGCAGCAAAAACAAAGTGGTGTATACAAAACAACAAAATAGATCAAATAAATAAATATAGAGAAATTCATATATAAACAATATGAAGAAAAGTGCAAATAAAGGTGCTGAGTGATGAAAATCTTAACAAAGAATAATGACGCTGAAAAAAAAAATAGTGTCAAAGTCCAAATGTGAAAGTAAATAATCAATCTTTACCTCACGGCAGTCTCCTCAATGTCTCCTAATACCAAACGGGTATAAACCTGGTGGCTGAATCTGGTACCTGGAAGGACTCAAGCCAGGGAAACAAGAGGGACAAAAGAGGGCCTTCAATGGTGTAGTATAAAGGTAAAATAGGGCACTTATTGAAAACAAGTTGCGCTTACATTAAAACCATAAAAACGAGCATGTAAACAAACAGTGGCGTCCTCTGCGCCGTCTGACGTCACTCCTGGTGTTCGTCTTGTCCTACGGCCAATCCCTACGCGTTAAGAAAATGCCTCGTTTCGCAATTTTGTAACGCGTAGGGATTGCCGTAGGACAAGAAGTACACCAGGAGTGACGTGAGACTGCGCAGAGGACGCCACTGTTTGTTTACATGCTCGTTTATATGGTTTTAATGTAAGCGCAACTTGTTTTCATAAAATTCCCTATTTTACCTTTATACTGCACCATTGGAGGCCCTCTTTTTTCCCTCTTGTTTCCCTGGCTTGAGTCCTTCCAGGTACCAGATTCAGCCACCAGGTTTATACCCGTTGGTATTAGGAGACATTGAGGAGACTGCCGTGAGGTGGAGATTGATTATTGATCGCTCTATTTATCCCTTATTGAGGTGAGAGTTCTGGGAGACCAGACTGGTGTCTTTGGTGGAGTTCCCATTCTCTCTGGAATTAGTGGACAACTATTAACAGCAGCCTATCTGTTACTTTCACATTTGGACTTTGACACAATTTTTTCCAGCGTTTCTTCTTTGTTAAGATTTTGATCACTCAGCACCTTTATTTGCACTTTTTGATGTTTATGTGTCTTCATATTGTTTATATATGAATGTTCTGCGCAATTTCTCTATGTTCATTTATTTGTAAAGGTAAAAAATGTTTTTCCTAAATAGATTCCTTTACCTCCGTGCAGTCCTCCTTCACTTACCTCATCCTCCGATTTTGCTTTTAAATGTCCTTATTTCTTCTGAGAAATCCTCACTTCCTGTTCTTCTGTCTGTAACTCCACACAGTAATGCAAGACTTGGTGTGGAGTGTCGTGCTCGCCCCTCCCTTGAGGGGGGAGGGGCGAGCAGGAGAGTCAGGGCGCTTTCTACGTTGCAGCTAGAGAAAGGAGCTGTGTGTTAGTGGACGTCCTGACTCTTCTGCTCGCCCCTAAAGGGAGGGGGCGAGCACGACACTCCACACCAGGGAGAAAGCCTTGCATTACTGTGTGGAGTTACAGACCAAAGAACAGGAAGTGAAGATTTCTCAGAAGAAATAAGGACATTTAAAAGCAAAATCGAAGGATCGGGTAAGTGAAGGAGGACTGCACTAAGGTAAATGAAGCTATTTAGGGAAAAAATGTTTTACCTTTACAAACCCTTTAAGGACTGAACCTGGAAGAAGGTTGTCACTCCCATCCACTGCCGCCCAATCAACTGCGGCCAGGGCAGTCCCCATCCTACACATACACAATGGGGTGGGGAAGCTCATGACATCATTTACATTCACTGATTGGACGAAAAGAACAGAAAAGCACTTTCAAGTAGAAAAATGTTGGGTGAATTCTGTTTGAATATGTTTTCACACAGGTGAATGTTTGATGTTAGTTTTAAACCTTGTTAAAAATAGGTGGAAACTGCTGTGATAAATAGAGGAAATATGAAAAATGTAATCTTGTTTGAATGTTGAATGAACATCTTAAGGAATCTATGAAAAATACACCCCTATAAGTCTAGATTTCTCAGATTCACAAATCTATAGGGCACCCAGAGTTCCTATTCCGTACAGTTAGGTTTATTGTTGCTTGCCAGTGATCAGGTAAAACAAGGGTTATATTGATGATGTGTGGCCGTGTATATCACATTTCTAAGCAGTGTGAGATCCTATTTCTAGTATGATACCTCCCCGATCTCCTGCAAACAGACAGACTATCATTACAGAATGGACCATATGTTTGGAAGTCATCACCTCCTAATGTGACAGAAGCTCCCTCAGCTGTCTTCACACACACTCCTGTGTTAAATGACATATAACTTTAACCAGATCCCACATGCAAATGGGCATTTGCCCTGCTGTATAGAGAGCCCTGTGACCCAAAGACCCTTTTCAAGCAGATAGGACTCCATTATGGTGTGTAACGGACATTCATGGACAGATGTAAAGACTACGGATTTTACAAACTGTTTGTAAATTTCCTGAAAGTTGGCAACCCGAACAATGGCAAAAGAAAGCCACCAATCCAGTCATTACAAATGCAGGCCTCTAAAGTTTCTGAGGTGGCAAAGAGGGAAACCTTTAGCACAAAGGGTTGGCATTCTTCCACATCCAGTGAATGCATAACAAATAAATGGTTCTACTTAAGGAGCTAGAAGATTTGTGGTAGGTACGAGGGGGGATTTAGGGCAAGGGAAGATTTGTGGTAGGAGTACTGAATTGGGAAGTGGGGGGCTGTTCTAGGAGGGGTGGGGTGATTAAGAGAGGAGGAAGGAATTGAGCTAGGAGGGAGATTTGGAGAGGATTTGTGATAAGTGGGATATTTGGGAGGGGGATTTGTGCTAGGAGGGGGATTTGAGGAGAGAGGTTATTTTTGGAGAGGCCATTTGGGGGGGAGGGGGTAGGATTTGTGCTCAGAGGGGAGATTTGAGGGGAAGAGGATATGTACTCGGAGGAGTTGCGGGATTGTACTATGAGGTGAGATTGGGGGGGGGGGGGATTTGAGTTGGGAGGTGGAGTGAGGGAGGATTTGTACTGGGAGACAGGATTGCAACAGGAGGGGCGAATTCATACTGGGAGAATTTTTACTTGAAAAGGAAATGTATGCCTAAGTGGGTGACCTGCAGATTAGTGCTTGCTTTTTTACTTTTGTTGGGGGTGGGAGTTTGCTGACACATGATGCTCACACTTGGTAGGGAAAGGGCACGGTTTGCCAGGGAAATAATGCATCATGGCCACTAGATGGAGCTGCTATGCTATGCTGTGATCATCAGCACCATCTGTCACGCACGCTTCTAGGCCTTTTGGCTAAGATCAGGTGTAGTATCTGTTCTTATCAGTTGCCAGTAGGTGGTGCTATGCTGACTGTCCCCAGTACCCGGCGAGGGGGAAAGGGATGGGAGTTGGCGGCGCTAAGCCTGCTGGAGCTGCGGCGAAAGCCTTCTGATCGGGACAGAGAGGCATGAGGTCGAAGCTGGAGGGCTGGGCCCCTGGCCTGGATTTGGCGGTGCTTGCCCCAGTCAGTTGTTCGGGAGAGAACCCTTGTCCCTCCTTTTGCAGGGAGGGGCGGGTAGTATGTCCAGAATGTAATTAGGTGGGAGAGTTGGGGGTTGTGGGTAGTAGCCTGCTGAGGTGGGCTCTCCCCGACCTCTTCTCCTACCTTCCTGGCTGGGAAGGGTGCTGCCGGTCTGGACCGGGGGTCAGGGACTGTTGAAAAGCCTGTGGAGATAGTGCCCCTTGAGTGGTAGTCCAGGGGTGCCATACATTGCACAAGTATTTAAAAAGGGGCACTCATCGTGTGGCACCTTAGGTCACTGATCTCCACACACACCTTTTTAACACCTGCCTCTAGGGCCGAGCCTTTTGGCTAGGACCAGGGGAATTTTTGTTTATTGGCCGCAGGGCCAGCCAACGTATTGGTCACTTTCTACTTACCTCTCCCACCTTCCTTCTCCCCCACTTTCTTTTTTATTTTACCCCCTGTGTGACATGTTACATCTTCTTTTTGTTGGTGCACTAGCACTTTTATGTGTGATGAGTAGGGTGCTGTTCCTCGGGCCTGCTCCGAAAGTCTTGGGAGTGGTGGACATGGCCTTCTGGCTTAGTTCGCCTGCTCTCATGGGGTCTCCCTTCGAGGGAGCCTCACTGAGGAGGGTTCTGTTTTGGCAGTCCCTCCAAGGATGTTGGGTTCATGTGACTTCGGCTGCATGGACCACAGATTACTCTTTTCCCTGCCAGGAGCCTAACGCCCCGGGGGATCAGAGCTGAGTCCTTTTCGGAAGACCAATTGACGATGCACCCCTCACAGTTTTTTGTTGCACCTCTTTATATGTGTGCACATTTTTCCTGCACCGGGTGAAGTTTTTGGGTTGTGTTTTGCACGTCACAGGCTTTTCAATAGAAAAAAAAAATCTGTCACGCATGCCAAAGTGCTAAGACAGCTTCCCTTGCAAAGTACAGAGCGCCCCTAAAGGTGGTACCAGGGAGTTCTATGTACAGAGAAGCAGGTGTTGTCAGCTGTGACAGGCTGAGGTCAGGGCTGTCTTAATGAGGGGGCGCACCTGGGCACTGCCTAGGGGCCCCAGCTGCATGTGGGGCCCCTGCACTTTCCCTAAAGCAGCTGGTTCTTGAGCCCATGGTGCCCCAAAACTGGGGGCCCCATGATGGCACTGAGAGTGATAGATACACAGGGGAGGCAGTCTGCCTCCTACCTACTTGATGCCTGTTTACCTGCACTGTCATCGTTGTAGGGGCCCCAGAGCATTTATTTGCCCAGGGACCCATGATGCTATTAGGGCTATTAATTCTGAGCATGCGTGGATTTTTAACCGATGCTCGTGCGTACTAACAATCGGTTTTGACCTATCAGTTAGGCGTCCATCGGTTAAATTTTAAAGCAAGTTGTCTTTTTTTTTTTTAACCGAAGGTTAAGTAACCGATGGGCCTACACACGATCGGTTTTGACCGATGAAAACGGTACATCAGACCATTGTCCTCTGGTTAACCTATCATGTATACGCGGCCTAAGGTGTGAAAGTCAGGACACCTGATCTGCATATTTGCCCTGCTTATTCTGGGTCAGCAGTATAATTTAAAGTATAGGATACCCAAGAACATCAGTTTACACTTATGGTCAGGTAATGAATAGATCATAATAACAGTAAATGAGGACAAATACAATTGAGGGTCTTTTTGCACAACTGTCTTCAACACCCTGCATACAAGACTGCATAGAGTACATAAAATTGTCTTCATTGTGATTATTTTTTTTTTTACAAAAGTGTAGTGTTTTATTTGTCAAAGTAAAGGAGATGACACACAAAATATGCAGAAAATTACAGATCATACAGGGGAAATGAACACAATACTAACATCAATGCAGACAATGGAGGCAGGGTACATAATGTAAGTATTAGTACAACATCAGAGAGTCTAGGAACCAAAAGGCCAACCATTCCCGCGCCCCGAAGATCCAATTCGAACCGAGGGGAAGCAGACTAGGACTGGTCAGACAGGGCATCACACGTATTTGCAGTTCCCACCCAACCCCCCCACACCTTATCGAATTTGGCTGGACAGCCCCTGTGGGCGTAAATTTCCTTCTTGTAAGGTAATACAGCATTAACTGCAGCCATCCACTCCTGAAGGGTCGGGGGGAGAACCCGAAGCCATTTTCGGGCTATCAGCAGTCTGGCTATGAATAGGGATTCTTGGAGAAAGGTTTTGTGGTGCTTGTCAGAGTCCGGATCCGGGAATATTCCCAATAAACACTGTTTAGGGCAGAGGGTAAGGGGAGACCCCATCTCATCATGGATGAACTTTACCAAGTGTGACCAGTAGTCTTGTATCGCAGGGCAGGTCCAGAGGAGGTGGAAGAAACTGCTGGAGGGGCTACCACACCTGGGGCACAGCGGGCTCTGGTCAGGTTTGTACTTAGCCAAACGAAGGGGGGTAAGATAGGACCTATGCAAAATGTACAGGTGTGTGAGGCGGTCTGATAACCTGGGGGAAACTTTCTTAGTGGTGTCCAATGCATCCTCCCACTCATCATCCACAAACTCCCCCACGTCCCTGGACCAGCGGTCTCTGAGCCCATAGGCCAGGATCACAGCGGGAGGTCGGAGAAGGGAGTAGTATAGCACTGATATCAATTTACGGGAGTCCTGACCCGTTATGGTGCGGAGCACATCAAGCTTGTCTACGCTGGGGGATGTGTCACCAAACTGAGCACGGAGAGCATGTCTAAGCTGGAGGTAACGGAAGTGCATAGAATTAGGGAGGGCAAAGGCGTCCTTAAGCTGCTGGAATGATTTTAAAATAGTTCCCTGATACAAGTCGGACAAGTACCGTACTCCCCGGTCCAGCCAGAGAGTCCGTCCAGGGATAGACAACAGCTCACCCAGACCCGGGTTGTCCCAGAGAGGGGTATGAAAATGAGTGGCAGGCGCCTTTAGTCGACGGCTCACCACATCCCATACCCTACAGTAATGGTAGAGCAGGCCTTTGCGATCCCCATGCACCCAGGCTCCCCCCAGACTCCTAAAGAGAATCTGAAAGGGGTGGGTGAGCCCGGGAGCACCGGGGGAGCACAAACATTCAAGAAAACGGTCCCTGTCAAGTTTATCAAAATAAAAAAAGTGAGATAGCTGCGCTGCTAGGTAATAAAGATTAAAGTCAGGTACTGCCGCTCCGCCCAGCTCGGCCGGATTCTTTAGCGCCTGCCAGGACAGTTTGTGGCGAGCTGAGCCCCACACAAACGAATTAAGGATAATGGATAAGGATTCAATGGCCTTAAAGATTTTTAAAGGGAGGTATACAGGGGAGTGCCATAGGACATATAGGAGTTTAGGGAGGAGAATCATTTTTATTACGTTTATTCGGCCCATTACCCCCAGTGACAGTTTGGCCCATATTTGTGTTTTGGATTTGAGGAATAACATCAGAGGTTCTATATTAAGGCGAACGAAATCCTCGGGGGACCTAGAAACTTGGATCCTGAGGTATTTCAGGGAGCTGACCCTAAGGAGAGGGGAAGAGGCTTGAAGTCTTGAGGGAACGGTCACGTCAATGGGGAGAATCTGGGATTTACCCAATTGATCCTCAGGCCAGAATGGTGCCCAAAGGTCTCAATGACCATGAGGGCAGTTTGCCAGGTAGAGCAGCATATAATCTGCGTAGAGACTAATCTTCTCCACCAAATCTCCCCGGCTGAGACCACCAACACCCGGATGCGCTCTAAGGGAGGAGGCCAGAGGTTCCACCGCCAAGGCATATAATAACGGGGAAAAGGGACACCCCTGCCTGGTGCCTCTAGAGAGGGGGAAGGGGGCCGAGACCCGACCATTGACCAAGATCCTGGCACTTGGGTTTTGATATAGAAGGTGAATCCACTTAATAAAATTGGGCCCAAAGCCAAAGCGCGCCAAGCACTCCCAAAGGTAGACCCACTCGACGGAGTCGAAGGCCTTGGCAGCATCCAAGGACACCACAACTCTGGAGCCCACCTGGTCATGCCGAGCCTGCAGATTCATGTGGAGTCTACGCAGATTATAGGCCGTATTCTTGGCAGGCATGAACCCAACCTGATCCGGATGAATCAGTGTAAGGATCACCGAGTTGAGGCGCAGTGCCAGGATCTTGGCAAGGATCTTAATGTCCAACTGAAGAAGGGATATTGGGCGATAAGATTCAGGAAACTCTAAGTTTTTGCCGGGTTTGGGTATGAGTACAATGCAAGCCTCGGACATGGAAGCCGGTAGGGAGCCCGACGAAAAAATATAAGAAAAGAGTTCATGGAGCCTAGGCACCAGTGACTCACCGTACGTTTTAAAAAACTCGATGGGGAGACCGTCCGAGCCCGGCGCCTTGTTAACATTAAGCAGGGAGATTGCCGTTGAGATTTCATCCATGGTGATAGGGGCCTGTAGACATTCCAATTGGGAAATCGAGAGAGTGGGCAAGTCTATACCAGCCAGCATTGCGGCCGTCTCTTCCCTACGGGCTGTAGTGTTGGAGGAATATAAAGAAGCGAAGAAAGAGCGGAACTCCCCAGCCACCGAGTCCGGGTCAGTAAGCAGCGTCCCACTAGCATCTCGCAAGGAGACCACCGTGGGAGGCCTGTGATCCAGGTGGGCCAGGTAAGCCAATAGGCGTCCCGCACGTTCCCCACACTCATATGTCCTCTGCCTGCCGTAAAAGATCTTCCTTTCAGCCCGTTCAAACAGAAGACCCGTCACCACCCGGGACTGCAGTTTTAAGATATCTGCTGTGGCCGAAGAGGGGTCCGAAACAAATGCCCTCTCCGCCTCAGCCAGAGAGCGCTCCGCCTGCTCAACCACGCGAGTCGAGGCCCTCCTATATTGGGATATGCGTTGAGATAGGACCATGCGGGCGTGGGATTTAAAAGAGGTCCCAAACTACCCCAAAGGGCGCTGAGTCCCTGTTATCTTGGAAAAAAGAATTCCACTCAGCGCCGGCCTCCTCCAAGTCGGGGACGACCGACAGCCAAAAGGGATTGAGTCTCCAGTTGTAAGAGGAGGGGGAGGTCCGATGCGGAGCTCAATCCAATAGGGGGAATGGTCGGAGAGAACTCGGGGATTGAATCCTACACCACCCAGAATGGGAAGAAGGGTACGAGAGATCAATATCAGATCGATCCGCGACATGGAGCTATGTGTCGACGAGAAGCACGAATATGTCTTATCCGTAGGATGACAGTGCCTCCACGTGTCCACAAGCTCCAAGTCGAGGAGGAGTCTACCAAATGTAGTTTGAGAGTGAGCGGGGCGGTCCGGGGGTGCGAGGGACAGTCTATCAAGATCAGTGCTAGGGACATTATTGAAATCCCCCAGCCAGACCGCAGGTATACTTGGGTATTGTGACAGAAACCTCAGGCCCTCAGTCAAAACAGAGAGTTGGAAGGGGGGAGGTATGTAAATAGCCAGGATAAGAATTTCCAACCCGTTCACCTTAGCATGCAGGAATATGTACCTACCCTGTGGATCAGACTGGAGTGTGAGCAATACAAACTGAGTGGACTTGGTGACCAACACGGCCACACCCCTAGAATTTGCGGTGTGGGGAGCCTGATATACCCAACCCACCCATGGCTTCTTGAGGGACATTAGGAGTTGGCCCGTTAAATGTGTCTCGACCAGGACCATAACATCCGCACTCTGGGCTTTCAAATAGGAGAGAACAGCAGTGCGTTTTGGGCGGGCCCTGAGGCCTCGTACATTCCATGTCAAAAATTTTACCCCAGGCATGACAAACAACCACCAGCAATGTCCTGGACGTACCAGGGCCGCGCACAGGCACCCACGGCCACCCCAGAAAAAGAGGGGGGGAAGCCGCGAGCACCGCACGCCGAACCCAGCCCGGCCAGGCCAGGAGGCCATGATAGATGAGAGAGACACAGCAAAGGCATAGCAACAATATATAGTGCAATGTCCCCGACAATGCCCACCACCCCCTGCATAAGCTTGCATGTAACACTCTGCATAACACTAGACCCAATACACATTAATACAACAGAAAAACAACCATAAAACAGGTGAGAACACCAACTTGAAGCGCTGGGGTGTCCGGGCACGTCGCCCACCACACAACTGCGCAGTGTAGCTAACCATGCCCGGCCAGACCAGGGAAACCATACTTGAGCCGAGAGGCAAACGTATCCAATTAGAAAAGTAGCGGGGTCCGCGGG
Source organism: Rana kukunoris (assembly GCA_029574335.1). NCBI lineage: Eukaryota > Metazoa > Chordata > Amphibia > Anura > Ranidae > Rana > Rana kukunoris. The sequence goes on along the minus strand of CM056052.1, from coordinate 68,057,999 downwards.
GACATCCGCAACTAAGGGGACGATTATTCGCTGGTTAAACAGCAATAGCAGAAGGAGTGAGGCCCCCGGTCTAAGAGCTCCAGGATATCGACTGCACGGGGAGAACAAGGATGTTAAGATGGGAGTCCATATTCCGGGTGCCAGCATGAGGGGGGCAGCTCGCCATGTGGAGCCAATCGAACGGGGCCGTAGCTGGGCAACAAGCAACAGGGGTAGAAGAATGGGAGCAGGGAAAAAAAGATTGCTGGGACTGCAGCTGGTCCAGGACCAGGGTTGGAGGCGGAGGGTGGGAAGGAAGTCAGGATGAGAGGGGGTGGTGGGACACAGAACGGGCATGGGGCCCTAGTCAAAGGAGTAAGGACACAGTACCTGAGGGGGACGTAGATCCAGGGCTCCCGCGTATCCGAAGAAGGGGGGGTTTCCATCCTTCATTGTGATTATTAAACATTTTTGTATTGTGTGTTTGTTTAATTTTTTATAATCATGTCTAAATTCGCTTACTGTATCATTGTACCTTACATCATAGGAAACATATTATAAAGGGAACCAGGGTCGATCCCAGGGTTACAGGCACCTGGGTGAAGAAATATTTCTGGCGCCCCCACATGGGCGTGGTCAGTTTACTAACTCCTCCCCTTTACAAATGTTTCTATGGAAATAACTCAACCACAGATATGCTCCCCCACAAAATCTTCATTAACCTTGGATCCTTACATGATCTCTTAACAATAAACAAGGACTACAAACGAGTACGCTAGGCAAAAAGGTAAAAAAGCATATTTTTGATATAATAAGGGCAAATTATTTAGTCACATTACCCCCTGCCTCCATCCCCCTCTACCACCAACACCCCCTGCCTTCACCCCCCTCTGCGGTGCCACAATCTCCCCCTGCCTCCATCCCCTCTGTGGTGCCACCAACAACCCCTGTCTCCATCCCCCACACTCTGCAGTGCCACCAACACCCCCTGCCTCCATCCCCCTCTACCACCAACGCCCCCTGCCTTCACCCCCCTCTGCGGTGCCCACAATCTCCCCCTGCCTCCATCACCTCTGTGGTGCCACCAACAACCCCTGTCTCCATCCCCCACACTCTGCAGTGCCACCATCCCCCTCTGCAGTGCCACCAACACCCCCTGCCTCCATCCCCCTCTACCACCAACACCCCCTGCCTTCACCCCCCTCTGCGGTGCCACAATCTCCCCCTGCCTCCATCCCCTCTGTGGTGCCACCAACAACCCCTGTCTCCATCCCCCACACTCTGCATTGCCCCCATCCCCCTCTGCAGTGCCACCAACACCCCCTGCCTCCAATCTCCCCCAGGCCCCCTGCCTCCACCCCTCTCTGCGGTGCCACTAACACCCCCTGCCTCCATCCCCCTCTGCTGTGCCACCGCAGCCACCATCACCCCCTTGCCTCAAATCTCCATGCGCAGTTCCAAGCCAAACCGATCTCGGCTATTTTTACTGGCACATTTCTGCAACCACGGACATTTATGAATGGGGGAAAAAAGTGCCCGTTTTTACGAACCGTCCGTAAAAATACTGACAGTTGGCAACACTGGCACTGGATACAACACTCACAAACATTGTACACTCTGAGTGTGATAACTGTCAGCACAGATCATTGGTGTCCACACTGAGCTGTCCCCATACTTCTGTTTCTAAGGGTGGATGTCCCAAGGTCTGAGTATTCATAGTCACCTTTCTATGTGCATGAACTGGTGGTGTCACACTTGTGTGCTTCTTCACATAAATAGCCTCTGTCACCCCCCTTTATGCACATCTAACCCCTGCCACTCCATCCATGCAGATCCAGCCTCTGTCACCCCCCTTCATGCACATCTAACCCCTGCCACCCCATCCATGCAGATCCAGCCTCTGTCACCCCCCTTCATGCACATCTAACCCCTGCCACCCCATCCATGCAGATCCAGCCTCTGTCACCCCCCTTCATGCACATCTAACCCCTGCCACCCCATCCATGCAGATCCAGCCTCTGTCACCCCCTTCATGCACATCTAACCCCTGCCACCCCATCCATGCAGATCAAACCTCTGCCACCCCCTCCATGCACATCTAACCCCTGCCACCCCACCCATGCAGATCCAGCCTCTGTCACCCCCTCTGTGCACATCTTAATCCTGCCACCCCATCCATGCAGATCCAGCATCTGTCACCCCCTCTGTGCACATCTAACTCCTGCCACCCCATCCATGCAGATCCAGCCTCTGTCACCCCCTCTGTGCACATCTAACCCCTGCCACCCCATCCATGCAGATCCATCCTCTGTCACCCCCTCTGTGCACATCTAACTCCTGCCACCCCATCCATGCAGATCAAACCTCTGCCACCCCCTCCATGCACATCTAACCCCTGCCACCCCATCCATGCAGATCCAGCCTCTGTCACCCCCTCTGTGCACATCTAACTCCTGCCACCCCATCCATGCAGATCCAGCCTCTGTCACCCCCTCTGTGCACATCTAACTCCTGCCACCCCATCCATGCAGATCCAGCCTCTGTCACCCCCTCCATGCACATCTAACTCCTGCCACCCCATCCATGCAGATCCAGCCTCTGTCACCCCCCTTAATGCACATCTAACCCATGCCACCCCATCCATGCAGATCCAGCCTCTGTCACCCCCTCCATGCAGATCCAGCCTCTGTCACCCCCTCCATGCACATCTAACCCCTGCCACCCCATCCATGCAGATCCAGCCTCTGTCACCCCCTCCATGCACATCTAACCCCTGCCACCCCATCCATGCAGATCCAGCCTCTGTCACCCCCTTCATGCACATCTAACCCCGGCCACCCCATCCATGCAGATCCAGCCTCTGTCACCCCCTCCATGCACATCTATGCCTTGCCACCCCATTCATACCGATCAAACCTCTGTCACCCCCTCCATGCACATCCAACCTCTGCCATCTCCCCCCTCCATGCAGATACAACTCCCTTCGCCATATAGATCCAGCACCGACCCCCCCCTCCATGCAGATCCACCCCCTCCTCCCTTTCCATGCAGACCCAGCCTCTGCCATCTACAACACACACACACACACACATAGCCTCCTTTCCTGCTCACCCTCCATCCTGATTGGCTGCCGAGCAGACTGCCCCTCCGCCATTGGCGAGCCTTGTCCTCCGGAGCGCCGGGCAGCCGGGCACTGAGCCTGCCAGACATATAGCGGAGAAGAGGAGCGGAGAGCAAGACACAGCTATGGGAGTGGAGATCGAGACCATCACCCCCGGCGACGGTATGTACTGCACCGATCACCTACCGGGGACTACCAACCAACCTGTACGGGAGTGACCTACACACCGACACCCATCTATATACCCCCCATTGTGTGCATATATATATACACCACCAGAGTATTATAAATCAGTACTCATCCTTGTGTGTGTACATATATATATATATATATATACTAGAATATTACAGTATTATAAACAAGTACTTGTCCTTACTACCATTGTATTTATAGCTCCATGGTAATATAGCCCAGGACCTGTTAATGTGATTATATAAATCATAAGTCATTATCTATCATAACCGCCATTATATGGATATTATCAGCTTATTATAGAGCAGTATTTTTTTTTTATTATTACTACCATTGCATGGACACCACCAGTGTATTCTAGATCAGTACTTATCTATACTGTCATTTTATAGGCATCACCAGTGTATTTTAGACCATTACTTATCATTACTAGCACTGTATGGACACCACCAGTGTATTATAGATCAGCACTTTATTTTTATTATTATCATTGTATGGACATCACCAGTGCAATATATATCTGTACCCATCATTACTGCCATTATATGGATACCACCAGTGCAATATATATCTGTACCCATCATTACTGCCATTGTATGGATACCACCAGTGCAATATATATCTGTACCCAGCATTACTGCCATTGTATGGACATCACCAGTGCAATATATATCTGTACCCATCATTACTGCCATTGTATAGATACCACCAGTGCAATATATATCTGTACCCATCATTACTGCCATTGTATGGATACCACCAGTGCAATATATATCTGTACCCATCATTACTGCCATTGTATGGATACCACCAGTGCAATATATATCTGTACTTATCATTACTGCCATTGTATGGATACCACCAGTGCAATATATATCTGTACCCATCATTACTGCCATTGTATGGATACCACCAGTGCAATATATATCTGTACCCATCATTACTGCCATTGTATGGATACCACCAGTGCAATATATATCTGTACCATAGGCGTGCGCACAGGGTGTGCCAGGTGTGCCTGGGCACACCCTAATCACCCCATATGGGGAAGAATCCCCCTGTTTAGACCACTAAAAGAAAAAATAATAATAATAAAAAAAATGTAAAAACAAAAATGTAAAAATGAATAAAAAATAAAATAATAAAAATTAAATCTACTTACACTGTCCACTGAACTACTGACACCAATCTCTGCCCTACTAACACTGTCCATTTCTCTACTGACACTGTTAGTATACATGCATACACACGCATATGTGTTTGAGCTTTGGGGTGCACACCCTAATGCTATAGCCTGCACACACCTATGATCTGTACTCATCATTACTGCCATTGTATGGATACCACCAGTGCAATATATATCTGTACCCATCATTACTGTATAGATACCACCAGTGCAATATATATCTATACCCATCATTACTGTATAGATACCACCAGTCTAATATATATCTATACCCATCATTACAGTATAGATACCACCAGTGCAATATATATCTATACCCATCATTACAGTATAGATACCACCAGTGCAATATATATCTATACCCACCATTACTGTATAGATACCACCAGTGCAATATATATCTGTACCCATCATTACTGTATAGATACCACCAGTGCAATATATATCTGTACCCATCATTACTGTATAGATACCACCAGTGCACTGCGGAACCAATACTTAGCATTACTGTCATTGTTTGGACATCACCAGTGTATTATAGACCACTACTTAATATTGCTTTTATTGTATGGACATTACTGATGTAGTAGTCAAGTACTTATGATTACTGTTCTTGCATGGTAATCTCCAGTGCATTATAGACCAGTACTAACATAGGAACATAGAAAAGTGACACCATAAAAAAAATGTATAAAAAAAATCAATGCGGTCCATCAAGTCCAACCCATTTTGTTGTATGAGTATAGATCTGTGTTTGTCCTTAAAGCTTAATTTCCCACAGACTTGTTATTTCGTTTTAGCAAATTCATAAATAAATCATCTATAACAGTCCCAAGCATGTTTGAATCCACTTGCTGTTAGTAATGAATACTGCATTCACCACACAGCCTGGCATTCCACTCCATTCTATAAACTAATGCTGAGCATTATTGCCATTGAAATATAAGTGAGAACAAATTAATATTGCACAGTCCTTAGCATTGCATTGTAAACCGGTACTCCACATTCTTGCCTTTGCATAGACTTTACTTTAGATATACATTACTGACATTCCACAGACATAAGCATTGTATTATGGGCAATCAAGAGTGTTGCTGAGGCTTCACAGACTATAACATTACACTACAGACCAATACCAAATATGTTTGCACAGTCCTATCCTTATATTATAGATGGTCCCGAGCATCATTGCACAGTTGTAGGACTCACTATAGACCAGTATGCAGCAATACTGCCATTGCACAGTCCTTAGCATTGCACTATAGACCAGTACTCAGCATTTCCACCATTGCACGGTCCTTAGCATTGCACTATAGATCGGTACTCAGCATTTCTGCTATTGCACAGTCCTTAGCATTGAACTATAGACCAGTACTCAGCATTACTGTTAATGCACAGTCCTTAGCATTGTACTATAGAGCGGTACTCCGCATTTCTGCTATTGCACAGTCCTTAGCATTGCACTATAGACCAGTACTCAGAATTACTGTTAATGCACAGTCCTTAGCATTGCACTATATAGCCCAGTACTCAGCATTACTGGTAATGCACAGTCCTTAGCATTGTACTATAGACCAGTACTCAGCATTTCTGCTATTGCACAATCCTTAGCATTGCACTATAAACCAGTACTCGGCATTACTGTTAATGCACAGTCCTTAGCATTGCACTACAGACCAGCACTCAGCATTTCTGCTATTGCACAGTCATTAGTATTGTATTACAAACTGTCCAGAACATTACTGCCATTGCACAATGTTTTGGTATTGCACTATAGACCAGTTTTGATCATTATTAGTATTCATTTCCATTATAGATGATAACCAAACATCACTTACTTTGCCATAGACCTAACCATTGCTTGAAGAACCAATGTTACCGCTATAGTACAGACCAGTCATTTTCAAACAAGGCTCCTCCAGAGGTTGCTAGGGGTTCCCACGTCCCACTAACAGTCTAACACCAATCACTTTTTTATCTATATGTAAGGGGGATTATTTCCAATGACAACAGATAAAAGGAACATTCTATGAGAATGACCATCATGCAAATGTACCTTGAGACGTAGATATAGTAATTATTAACATGGGTTCTCTGAGCCAAGGGTTCCTTATAGTCCAGTACCAAACATTACTGGCAATGCACCATGAAGAAGATGGACCTGCATTGAATGTCAAATGTCAGTTTCACTGCTTTAAAATATGTCCCTAACTGTTACTGCCATTGCAGGATCATTATGATTCCATTATAGACCAGTACTGACCACCACTGCCATTGCTGGATCATTAGGATTCCATTATAGATCAGTACTGACCACCACTGCCATTGCTGGATCATTAGGATTCCATTATAGACCAGTACTGACCATCACTGCCATTGCTGGGTCATTAGGATTCCATTATAGACCAGTACTGACCACCACTGCCATTGCTGGATCATTAGGATTCCATTATAGACCAGTACTGACCATCACTGCCATTGCTGGATCATTAGGATTCCATTATAGACCAGTACTGACCATCACTGCCATTGCTGGATCATTAGGATTCCATTATAGACCAGTACTGACCATCACTGCCATTGCTGGATCATTAGGATTCCATTATAGATCAGTACTGACCATCACTGCGATTGCTGGATCATTAGGATTCCATTATAGACCAGTACTGACCACCACTGCCATTGCTGGATCATTAGGATTCCATTATAGATCAGTACTGACCATCACTGCCATTGCTGGATCATTAGGATTCCATTATAGACCAGTACTGACCATCACTGCCATTGCTGGATCATTAGGATTCCATTATAGACCAGTACTGACCACCACTGCCATTGCTGGATCATTAGGATTCCATTATAGATAGACCAGTACTGACCATCACTGCCATTGCTGGATCATTAGGATTCCATTATAGACCAGTACTGACCATCACTGCCACTGCCGTTGCTGGATCATTAGGATTCCATTATAGACCAGTACTGACCATCACTGCCATTGCTGGATCATTAGGATTCCATTATAGACCAGTACTGACCATCACTGCCATTGCTGGATCATTAGGATTCCATTATAGACCAGTACTGACCATCACTGCCATTGCTGGATCATTAGGATTCCATTATAGACCAGTACTGACCATCACTGCCATTGCACAGATCTCAGCATTAAAGTATAGACCATCGTATAGTTCTTTACTGTCATTGCAATGATCATAGCTTGTATTATAGACTGGTTGTTAGTATTAATTGTCATTGCACAGTATTTCTAGCATTGCTTTAAAGACCTCTTCTTAGTGTTCTAGCAGTTGCTTTGATTTTAGCATTGCATGATAGACCAGCCTGGAATGTTACTGATTGTAGCACTGCATTACAAGACAGGTCCTGAGTGTTAACTGTCCTTGCACAGCCCTTATCATTGCATTCTAGACCGGTCCTGATTGTTACTGATCCTAGCATTGCATTATAAACCAGTACTGACAGTTAGCATTGTATTATCAGTCTATGCTGAGCATTTCTGCCATTGTGCAAACCATAGCATGCATTGTTAGTCATCACTGAGAATTCGATCCATTGCAGATCCATTGCAGAAACATTACTCTTTTATCACAGGTTACTACACAGCATTAATGCCATTGTGCAGTCCTTAATGTGATGTTATAGATTACTATTGAACATAAAGAGCATTGCATGTCATTACAGACTGGGATGAATTGGTGTTGTACACACATAATCATTGCATTATATATTACTGCCGATCATCTTTGTTGCTCAGCATCACATTATAGACCAGGGCTAGGCATCACTGGCATTGTGCACATATTGATCATTGCATTATTGATTAGTTCTTGGTTGTGCAGTCATTGCATTACAGAACATTAGTGATTATTATTGCCATTGCACAGACATGATACCTCCAGCAGTGGGTATTACTAGCATTGCAATGGTACCAGCATTGCACAGTATATAACTGACATTGCTCCAGTACTGATACTGACATGGCTTTTCTTGCGTTTCACAGACAGACTCTTTACACTGCATCCATTATTTATGCTGTATGCAATGGGGGAGACTTACTAAAACTGGAACGTGCAAAATCTGGTGCAGCTGTGCACAGAAACCAATCTGCTTCCGGTTTTTATTGCCAAAGCCTAATTGACCAAACTGAAGTTAGAATCTGATTGGTTACTATGCATAGCTGCACCAGATTCTATATGCTCCAGTTTTAGTAAACCCCCCCCCCCCCCCATGTATTTATATATGGTTTTTATATGGCATGCATGGGCTGTGCTATACAATTCCTGTATAGTATATGGCTCCATACAACCCCTATAAAGTATATCATCCTATACAACTAATGCATAGCATATAGTGCTATACAACCTCTATTCAGTATATAGTGCCATACAACCTCTATACAGTATATGGTCCAGGGGTCAAGTCCTGGGGGAAAAAGTGTGGGAACTCCCACCCAAAATCCACTCCCCCACCAAAAAGAAAAATGATACACTCATATGCATAATTACTAAACCGCATGTTTTTCCTTTGATCCATTGTACCTTAGTAATCCTTTAAGTTACTGGCCGCTTCCTGCATATGGATTCATCGGGTAGTGTGCGGGTATTCCGTCACTTCCTCGATGCCGCAATGTCTCCTGGGAGCTTTTGTCATTGTTCCCAGGAGACATTGCAGAGGTCTGCCGTGAGTTATCGTGGGATTTAGAAAGAAGAAGACCTGTCCTGGGAACAATAACAAAAGCTCCCAGGAGACACTACGGCATCGAGGAAGCGACGGAATACCCGCACACTACCCGATGAATCCATATACAGGAAGCGGCCAGTAACATAACGGATTACTAAGGTTTGCCTGCTCCTGACAGTGACTCGAGCTGGGCATTACCGCTTAGTGAAGGATTGGCTCGAGCGGCTCGGCTGCTCTCGGCTGCTCTAGTCCTGCAAAGGGAACTGCATTCCTGCTGTGAAAAAAGTGCAGGAACTCCGTTCCCACACGTTCCCGCAAGACTTGAGCCCTGATATGGTCCTATAAAACCCCTGTATAGTATTTTAAACAACCCCTATATAGTATATAGTTCTTTAAAATTCCTGTATAGTATATGGCTCCATACAACCCCTATATAGTATATGATCTTATGCATCCCTTGATTCATTTAGAGTTCTATACAACCTCAATATAGTATATGCTTCTATAAAGCCCCTGCATAATATATGGTTCTATACAACCCCTATATAGTATATAGTTCTATAAACTTCCTGTATATTATATGGCGCCAAACAAACCCTATATAGTATATAGTTCTATAAACTCCCTGTATATTATATGTCTCCATACAAACCCTATATAGTACATGGTTCTATACAATTCCTGTATAGTATAAGGCTCCATACAACCCCTATATAGTATATGGTTCTGAACAACACCTATATAGTATATGGCTCTATACAACTCCTGTATAGTATATGATTCCATACAACGCCTATATAGTATATGGTTCTATACAACACCTATATAGTATACGGCTCTATACAACTCTTGTATATTATATGGCTTCATACAAACCCTATATAGTAAGTACATGGTTCTATACAATAACTGTATAGTATAAGGTTCCATACGATCCCTATATAGTATATGGTTCTGTGCAATACCTATATAGTATATGGCTCTATACAATTCCTGTATAGTATATGGCTCCATACAACCCCTATATAGTATATGGCTCTATACAATTCCTGTATAGTATATGGCTCCATACAACCCTTATTTAGTATATAGCTCTATACAATTCCTGTATATTATATGGCTCCATACAACCCCTATATAGTATAATGATCCTATACAACCCCTGCATATAGTATATAGTTCTATACAACCTCTATATAGTATATGGTCCTATAAAAGACCTGTATAGTATATGGCTCAATGCAACCCCTATATAGTAGATAGTTCTCTACAATTCCTGTAATTATATGGCTCAATGCAACAGCTATATAGTATATAGCTCTATACAATTCCTGTATATTATATGGCTCAATACAACTCAATTATAGTATATAGCTCTATACAATTCCTGTATATTATATGGCTTTAATACAACCCCTATATAGTGTATATTTCTGTTCAATTTCTGTAGAGTATAAGGCTCCATACAAACCCTGTATACTATATGGTTCTGTACAACCCTTATATAGTATACGGCTCTATACACTGTAGAGTATATTTCTTCATACAACCGTTATGTATTATATGGTTCTATACAATCCCTATATACTATATGGTCCTATACAACCAATATCTATTCTCTCTATGCTCTTATATGCACATTATTCAAGCTATTATACATGGATATCATGTGTATGTTCTGTATGGTATTCCCTTGTGCTTCCCCTACTAATGTGTTACAATGTATACTGCAGACATTTATATGTATTAGTTACATAGAATGAAACATGGTTACATACATTTCCTGTCCAATGAAAGCTTTTAAACAGACACATGCAATTATTGTATTCTTTCTGCATTTGATTCTAAGTACAGGAATGTATTAACCATGCCAATTATACACTTGTTTTCATGTTTTCTGGCCATATTAACATTGTTGTTATAGGGAACACGTCCCATAAAGTACACGTTCTCTATATACTATGCATGGATTGCTTAGTGTTCTTTACACCAAGCACAGCACATCTCGTATAATCTCGATGGAGAGTACACCGTTCCTGTCCTGTCACTTGTGTATATTTTGCACACAGAAATGCACAAAAAATATATGGACCCTTGCAGAGTATTGTACTCCGTCTTAATACAGCATAATAATAATGTATGAATGTATAATCTTAATACAGCATCTTTATTACTATTGCTGTGTGTCAGTAGAGACATTTTCAGTCATCACGATGCGTGTACTATCAGGCTTATTTAATAAGTCACGAGTAAGAGCAGCACTAATGTGTGTATGTATAGAGAGATATAGATAGAGAGATGTGTGGGTGGAGCTCTCTCTCTCTCACTCTCTCTCTATATATATTTATTTATACATATATATATATATATATATATATATATATATATATATATTTTTTTTTCCTTATTATTTTATATATATATATATATATATATATATATATATATATAAAAAAGTTCAAGGTTTTCTTATATATATGGTCGGTGGGAAGACCTGTTTGCTGGCACTTGCTATATACCGTGTGCAGCTCTCCTCCATTTCTTTGTGAATATATATATATATATATATATATATATATATATATATATATATATAATTTATTTTACTTCTCTTCTTTTTTATTATTATTCTTTTTTTTTTTTCAATTGTGTCTGTCTGTGTGCCTGTCCCTATAACTCCTACAGCCACCCAGGAATACTCCACCACTGATTTTGGCTCTGGTTGCCAGATGCTGCTTGTCGCCATTGCAGATTGCATTGCTGTATACCACACACAGGATTTTTGTCTTTTAATTTCATATAGCTTTCCGCTGCAAAAAGCAATCCCCATGGCAGCTTCCCTCTGACAACTCATTATAAATAACAGGGATGTCAGTGAATTCCTATGATCTGTTTTTGAGATCCAAGTCTGACTGGAATTGGTAGAAAGTCACCCATGTGTATAGCCAGTCTTCCTGAAGCTGTGTCATGCAGTGCCTATTTTGCAAATTACAGAAGGGTTCTACCAATATATTTGAAACAAATGTCATATACTGTATGTACTGTATACATATATAGTTTTCTGCTCATTGGACAGGTAATCAGCAATGAGATGATGGTGATTTACATTGATGACACATCTCCACCGCCTCCAGGCTGTTCGTTGGACAGCAAAAAAATCTGTTTAGTGGGCAGCCTGGTGATGAGGTAAACTAAAATGTTAAAGTAGAACTATAGGCTAACTTAATTTCTAAATTTGGATTGGGCAAAGAAGGGTTATAACCCCCTTGTCCCATTGCAAAGAATTCCCCTCACATTCCGTCCCATAGCCAAATCCCGGCAAATTACAGAAAATCCTTGGGGACCCCCAGGTCACCAGAACTAGAGTCCCCATTGGAAGATTTCCCCTCTATTTTCTGGGACAACCCAAAATGTGGGATTTTATTATATTTTCACTTTCATTGATAAGGGTAAACAGGACAAATAGTGAATCTCCTTAAAGCGGAGCTCTGCCCACCCCCAAAAAATTAAAGGCCAGCAGCTACACATTGTGCAGCTGCAGACTTTTAATAATAGGACATTTACCTTTCCTGGAGTCCAGCGATGGTGGTAACTGCAGCTTATGTTTCAGTCAGCTGTCGGGTGCTGCCACCGCCATTGCCCTTAAGGGGACCCGGCATTGAAGCATTATGGCTTCACACTGGGTCCCTTATGCGCATGCACGAGGCACCAATGTGCACTCCTACTGGCCCGGCGGTGGGAGAAGGAGGGAGCCAAGCTGCTGACGTAATTCGCCGCAGGCCTGGTCTCCAGGTAGTGGAGGGCACACAGCCGGTTCAGGCTCAGGCACGATTGCGACAATGAAGTTGGGATTCATGTACATGCCTGGGCCGGGACCCAGCTCAGCCTCTCAGCAAGCTGCTGAGAGCCTGAGCTGGTCACTCCTGCCCTCTCCACAGCCCAGAGCTCCAGTGAGTGCAGGGGGGCAAAACAGAGAGCTGGTGACTGATAGTCACCAGGTCTCCACTCAGTGAGCCCTGAGAACCGAGCAATTGGCAGTGTTTGATTGTTCAGTTCTTAGTATTAGGCCACGTACACACGATCGGTCCAACCCGACGAGAATGGTCCAACGGACCGATTTTAAAGCAAGTTTTAAAACTTTGGTCCGATGGACGACGGTCCGATGGACCGTACAAACGCCTTAAGGCCAGTTTCATCGGACCAAACCGATCGTGTTAGCGGCCTTAGACTGACACCTAGGTAGGTATGATTCAGAAAAAAACAACCCAGCCGCATACTTCTCTTCTGAAGCTGACCTAGTGCTGTGCTGGCTTGTGAATGGTGATAATCAAAAGGCAGCGATGTCTGGTGTTCTGCTGGCTCATAAATGGGAGAAGGAAAATGGGATAGAGCTAATGTTGCATTGTCTTGTGAATGGGGAGAAGGGAGAGGCAGTGCATCTTAGTGCCGTGCTGGCTTATGAATTTGGATAAGGAAGATGTGATGGAGCCCAGTGTAGTGAAGGCTCATGAATGAGGAGAAGGAAGATAGGGCAGCGCCAAATATTTTGTGCTGGCTCATGAATGGAAAGAAGGAAGAGGCAGAGGTGCCTAATGCTGTGCTAGCCTATAAATATGTAAAAGAAAGAGGCCTAATCTGTTGTGCTGTTAGCTCCCCCCTAGAAACACCCATACATTGGGCTTCAGTCTGGGGTGGAGCTAACAGTTAGAAATAGTGCATTTGTTTCCTAATGACAAAAAGAAAAGAAAGGAGGGCGCACCGACCTTGTGCATTACCACTTATACATTTTAATATACACAAAATAAAAAGCAATGGTCCTACTTACAAACATTCAGTAGTAAGCGCATTAAAATGTTTGTAAGTAGGACCATTGCTTTTTATTTTGTGTATATTAAAATGTATAAGTGGTAATGCACAAGGTCGGTGCGCCCTCCTTTCTTTTCTTTTTTTCATTTTAGCCATATGAACACCCTTTGTTCTGTGGAGGGCTGCAAGACTTAAGACTTTGCCTTTATACCATACTGATACACCCAGTTTGGCGATACACCAGAGCGCAGGAGGATTTTTGTGGTTTCCTAATGACAGCATGGTTCTGAAGGGAACAAAGTGCCATCCCCACCTTGTCCCCTGGGTGACAGGAGGAACAAATGATCTTGTTGGTGAGACTTCTGTAAAGTATTCTACCAGTGAGACTTGTTCCTTTAATGGTATTTAAGCCTTGCACTTTACATTTTGTGTGAGCCCAGTTTGTTTTGTAAAATATAGTCAGGTTATAAGATTGCTTGCCTTATTGCTGAGAACCCTGCAGGTGCCATGTTACGAGTCTTGATTTCCAGCTTGTTTTTTGCATATTGCGTTTCTGTTTCGAGTTGTTTGTCGGAGCATATGTTTAGGTTTGTACTATGGTAAAACAGTCAAATGAGTTGGATACTGTTTACTGTAGGTCACTGCGTCTTGTGTTTATATACAGACAGATGGGAGGTTTGTACCTGTTTTACGTACGCTCGTGATTTCTTGACATTTACACGGCTTATATCGAGATACGTCGGCGTAAGTGCTACGTATCTTGGGCGCATAATTACACTGGACGCCCCATATGCAAATGAGGGAGATACGTCGATTCACGAACGTAGATGCGCCAGGCGGAATAGATACGCGGTTTGCGTAAGGGTTAGGTCCGGTGTAAAGTTATTCCACCATATAGGTGGCGCAACCCATTTAAAGGTATGGACCAGGGAACAGCCGTTGTATGTTACGTCGTTTACGTAGTACTATGTGAATAGGGCTGTGCGTAGGTTACGTTCACGTCGTAGGCAGTGTATTGACGTATCTTAGGCAGCTATTTCGACGTGAATGTGAGCATGCGCACTGGGATGCATCCAAGGGACGTTTTTTTGAAGCTCAGCCCATCATTTGCATAGGGTCATGCTTTATTTTAATATAGCACACCCACTTCCACCTACTTTGACTTAAGTCGGCTTGAGCCGACAACTATACGCTACGCCAGTGCAACGTTGAGTGTATATTCTTTGTGAATAGCATGCTTGCCTCTCAACGTTGCTCCGGCGTAGCGTAGAAACGATGCGCTACGCCGGCATAAAGATACTCCGATCTACGTGAATCCGGACCTAGATGTATAATCTCTGTATCCTATATAAGTATTACATGCAGTGCTTTGAAAAAGTATTCATAACCTTTCCACATTTTGACACGTTATAACCAAAAACATAAATGTATTTTATTAGGATTTTATGTGATAAACCAACACAAGGGGGTTATTATTTACGGATCGCAAATCCACTTTGCACTACAAGTGCATTGCAAGAGCACTTGGAAGTGCAGTGGCTGTAGATCTGAGGGGGACATACAAAGAAAATCAAAAACAGCACTTTAGCTTGCACATGATTGGATGATAAAATCAGCAGAGCTTCCCCTCATTTCAGATATACCCCTCAGATATACAGCGACTGCACTTCTAAGTGCACTTTCAGTGCAATTTCAAGTGCATTTTGCACTTGTAGCTTGCACTTGTAGTGCAAAGTGGATTCGCCTTTCGTAAATAACCCCCAATGCATCTTCAATGTGTGAAAATGCCATAAGAGATTTTTGTGCCATTGCAGAAACAGTGTTTTCTGCAGAAGATTTTTGAATACGAGAGCATTTCATTGTTGGCAGAATTTTTTAAGGCTACGGTACTTTTAATAGATGCCATTCCCTCAGCAGACTGTTACTCTTGGCTCCTGTTAGAAACTCGTGCTTGTGTTGTACAGAGTTTATGCACTGTGTATTGGTGACATTCACACTGTGTAACTGAACCTGGGCCATGAGACGGGGAGGGTCCTTATTAAAAGGTCAGGCGTAGGATGTTACTATGTTTAAACCCTCTCTCCAGCAGTTATGAGGTTAACCTAAGAGACATTACCAAAACCAGATGCTGCATCAGCTCACGTGGGTGGAATAAGGGGGGCGTCTCGGTATCTGGTGGAATTAAATGATCGACAGACTGAAAATAGGAATAAAACAAAACACTTAATAGCTTAATGCTCAGTACTAAAGATATGATTTAGGCTTGTTTTACGTATTCTGTTGAAAAGAAAGGAGGTTAACGGTGCTGGCAGATACTGTCACCGTTTTTTTTGGGGTGGGGTTGACTATCATCTACCTTGTTTAATTGAATACCCGAATCTCCAAGAACATTCAGCCAAAGGCCATCTGGTTAAGTGAATACCCAAATCTCCACAAACATCCAGCTGAAGGCCATCTGGTTGGGCCTTGATCTTAAATGGCAGTCTTCAGCCTATGTCATCTTGTGTCTGTGGGCAGTTATCTATGACTTTGTGTAGACTTGCTCTCACCATCATGTACTAACCTTTCCCTTAGTGCCCCAAAACTCTGCTCAGCAATATGGCAATAGATGCCTTTAGATCGACTTTTCAATAAATTTTGTTTCAATATGTTTTTAGTTTTTCAACATACAATGAGATATTAAAAGTGCAAATTCCGGTGCCTCAGGAATACGCTAAGGAAGCAGCTGGGGGCTAGCATTGGGAGCACTGGTGGACGTTTGAATTATACAATAAGATAAGGTGGAAAGAGATAATGGTATATTGTTCCAGCCACTTGATCAAGTTATAGTTCAAAGTGGTTACAGGATCCCCCTTATCAGGCATAATACAATTATGGATGATCTTCGATCATACATGGATATGTCTACCAAGTTCCTGCTATTAATTTCTCTAAGTTAAATAGTTCCTGGGAGACCGAAAAGGAGAGGGAGGAAGAGTTTGCTCCTCATCTGGTAGGCACATTGATGGATCAGAGTGAAGGAATTGGAGAGGGTTGGGAATTGTAGAGAATTTTAGGGAGGAAAGTTAGAAACAAAAAAGCCGGGGGGCAGAGGATCAGGGTTGGGGTTGGCTCAAAGTTTCAATGTTATAAGATCAAAACAGGTAGGAGATAATCCTCGATCCGGGGCATCTAATTTGGTTAAACTCAGAGACAGAGGGGTTGATTTACAAAAGGCAAATGGTTGCCCTCTCCAGATCTTAGTAAATGCGGTAAGGCTTCATGATGTGGTAAAGCTTCATGTTGGGGTAAGGCTTCATTTTGCGGTAAGGCTTCATGTTGCAAAGAGTACCCTGAAGCCTCTTACACACGACCAATTTCCTCGATAGAATCCATCAAGAAACTTGGTGGCAGAGCTTTTTTGCCGAGAAAAACGGTTGTGTGCATGCTTTTCATCGAGAAAACTGTTGAGAAATTCGACGAGGAAAAAAGAGATGTTCTCTTTTTCTTCATCGGGAGTCTCAATTTCCTCGTCGTGTTCCTCATCAGGCTGGTTTTTGACGAGAAACACGTTCGTGTGTATGCTTAGAAACCCGCGCAGGGAGCGCACCTTCAGTAAAAGTAGCGTTTGTAATGGAGATAGCACATTTGTCACGCTGTAACAGACTGAAAAGTGCAAATCGGCTCTTACCAAACTTTTTACTTAACATGGAGTAACATGAGATTAGCAAAAGCAGCCCCAAGGGTTGTGCCAGTGGAATTGAACTTCCCCTGCCGTCTTACGTGTTGAAAGTCACCACGTTTGAGGAGAACGTGGAGATTTGGTCTTGACAGTGTGTACGCAAAGACAGCTTGTCAAGTTTCTCGACAAGCCTAACAAGAAACTCGTCGAGGAAAACGATGTGTCTTTTCCGACGAGTTCCTCTGTCGTGTGTACGAGGCCTAACACGTGCAAGCAAAATGTAAAAAACAGAATTTTTGCTTGCACATGATTGGATGATGGAAGTCAGAAGAGCTTCTGCTTATTTACTAAGCTCTGGGGCAATTTCAGAGTCTTTGGAGAATGCCGCCATTTTCTCATTGAGGAGAAACCAATTAATTTTCTGTTTAATGTAGCCTATGGTAGTGGTTGATGACCACTATGCTTTAGGTAGAACCTGTTTGGTGAAACAACCTATTTTTTTTTATATCAGGAGAGTGATCAATTTGCATCTGGTTAAATAAAAAAAAAATCATTGGCAACTTGGGCACACTTATGCAACTTGGGCATATTTAACCTCTAGATCCCTTTTTACTTTTTGCCCAGTTAAGAAGACCTGTAATTAATTTATAAGCATAAAACTGTCTAGGAGGAGTGATTGGGTCATAAACATGATACATGGACCACGTCTCAATGAAGGATTTCTAATATTGTACAAGTCTCATATTTTATAAACTTGTTAAATTGATCATAAACCATGATAGGCTTCCTTTACAAACCAAGCTCATTTAAGGTTTTGCAAACTACTAACTCTGAGCCGCCGTACACACGGCCGAGGTTCTCGCTGAAAACCAGCGAGAACCTCGCTGGAATGCACATTCCAGCGAGGACCTGGGCTGTGTGTACGGTCTCGGCGAGCTTCCCGTCGGGAAGCCCGTCGAGCCGAAATAGAGAGCACGCTCTCTATTTCCTCGACGGCCCGCCCGGAAGAATGGCTGGTTGCCATTCCCGACGGGCAGGTCGCCGATTTCGACGGCCGGCAGGGAACCTCGACGGGCGGAACCATGTGTTCTGCCCGTCGAGATTCCCTGCCGTGTGTACGCCGCCTGAACCATTCTGGAAAAATAAGTTAGCCTTCCTTAACTTGAAAAAATAAATAAAAAATAGGGGTTTATTTATAAAGCAGTCTGCCATTCCTGAAATATTCTCTTCAGGTGAATGTTCTGTTCCGCGTTTTAAATGATAGTGAATGTTTGGAGAAACTCGTATAAATATATCCTGTAAAAATTAAAATGTTCATCAAACAGCCCTGGTGTTTTTCATACTTTCTATGTTTTGTCTGACAGTGAATGAGGGTACATGTGGAGATATGAAAATAGCTGTACATAAGACACAAGTAGAAGCTTGCCCAACCCCTATAAAACCATTAGCTACACTTCATATGTGTAAAATATTTCACAGCAAGTAAATAAATGATAACCGTAAAGTGTTAGTTGAGTGAAGGGGATCGTGGAGCAGTTGGATCCAAAATGGATATAGAGATAAAGATGCTTCTACTATGTCAGAAAGTGGTAAGTGGTTGCCAGGGAGAATGGCGTCTTGACAGACAAGCTCCACAACAGGACAACACAGGAAGAGGGTGAAGGCCATATATTTTCATGACTGTTTATCTAAGGACCAAGAAGTGCCTTGTAAAGGCCTATACTACAATAACCCCCCCCCCCCCCCCCCCCCCCAAATACATCAATACATCACCCGACAAACAATTGAACATACATTTTTAATGTTCTAATACCCCTGATGAAAGGCTTGAACCTGAAACGCGTTGGGTACCGAAAATTGTATTCAGAGAGTAATACTACATAGACAATATTTTTGTATGCTTCCGACTAATCTATTATGTGTTATTGTTTGATTTTCACTAGAACATCACATTATGTTTGTTTTTTTCATAACAGGCAGGACTTTTCCCAAGAAGGGCCAGACATGTGTGGTTCACTATACAGGTAAGAAAAAATCAATATACTTTAAGGTTTTGAGGCTATCATTTAACACAATTGGATTTGTCTTACTTTTTTAATGTTTCTTTACATGGTGGTGGGTAGGTTCTGCCCACCCCACTACACAACTTCTTGGCCATGCACCTGCCAGTTTGACGGGAGCATTAAACTGGGGAGAGAGCACACTGTCCAGTATGGAAACTCTGACATCAGTGCTGGCTTCCGACAGATTGATGGACCTGTTTCTGATGGTACATGAATTTGGTGCAAGCACTGACCTTTTTGTTGTGGAGGCCTAACAACAATTCCATATGACCCCCCCATCCCCCCCCCCTAATATTCTTCAGTGTTGTATTTTAAAGGATATGAACAGTTGTGTTTTGGAGCAGTAATGTGCATTGACTGCAAATGACCACACCAAGAAGGTTGTCAGTTCAAACCTTTACAGGGGAACACTGAGAGTTGCCTCTTCTCGGCCTCAATTTACTAACCTGTTAGTAATGCAGGCGAGGGGTTCTCCAACATACCCAGCAGTCAATGTAAGCCTGCCTTTAGGTATGGTTCACACTAGAACTTGGTGCAAGAAAGGCGGGTCCCATGCACATACTGCGTTAGAATGTGCTGTCCTTGCGATCTGCATGCAGGTGATGTATTGTTAATGGTACCCCAAATGTAAATCGCAAATGCAGTGTGTTTGCAGGCACCAGATCGCATGGTACTGATCACACGCAAGGGCTATGACTGGCAACATAATGAACATAAAACACACATACAGCATAAACAAATCACAGTAAATCTGAATGGAACATATATGCATTTTGGCATAAACCCATAGTTTGCAAAAGTGGCCAGAACAAGTATGCCATTTTAAAGTAGTCCTGGGTATCAATAGACAACAAAAGAGGGCTTATGCCCTTTACACACGTCCGGGTTTTCCGACGGGAAAACTGTGAGGAGAGCTTTAGGCCGTGTGTATGCTCCGTCGCAGTTTTTCCAGCTCTCCTTTTTCCCGGCGGACTTTTTCCCCGGTGCAAAACGGACGTTTTTTGGCAGTTTTCCTGTTGGGAAAAAGACCGATGGAGCATACACACGGTTTGGATTTTCGCGAGGAAAAGCTCTCATCTGAGTTTTCCCGACGGGAAAACCAAAAGTGTGCATGGGGGAAAAAGTAGAAAGCAGGTTCTCAGTTTTCCCCTCTGACCTTTTGCCGTTGAGAATCCCAGTCGTGTGTACAGGGCATGAGGCCTATCAAGAGAGAAGAACAGAAAAGAAAGACAAAGTAGAAAGGTAGGGGTAGAATTAGGGGGAGAAACGAAGAATAGAGACCCAGGATCACTCGAGACACCAGTTAGAGCATACCCCTTGTCAGAGGGAGATTAGGAAAGGCATACGTCAACCATGGTTCCCAAATTTGGAGGAACATAGTGTGTGTCTTTAAGGCTAATCTCACACTGGCTGCGCTGGCCGTTAGCGCTAAAGCGCCGCTTGTTTTTGTGGAGCTTTAACGGTGCTTTTTCAGCGCTTTTCGGCTGCTAGCGGGTTGTTTTTTTACCCAAAGAAATGTAAAAACTCCCATTTTGCAGGGCTTTCAAAACGCTTTTAAGGAGCTTTGGAAGTGCTGCCCATTCATTGCAATGGGCAGGGCATTTTGGGAACGCAAAATACATCACTCCCAACCCGCTCCAAAGATGCTGCTTACAGGACTTTTTGTAACATCCCGCAAGCGCACCGCTCTGTTAAAAAAGATACACTGCAATAAATAGGAGGCGGTTTTCAGGTGCTTTGCAGAGGGCGTTAAAGTTCCTGCAAACTGCCCCAGTGTGAAAGTCGCCTTAGAATGCTGGACATTTGTTCGTTAAGCAGCATGGCCATCAAACGATCTCTCACTCCCTGGAAAGGGACTGTAGATTTCTTCCAGGCCTGGGTAATCGACCTTTTAGCTGCTTTTAACAAGTAGGATGCCAATTTGTGTTGGTAAGCAAATAAGCCTGGGATAGGGCAATTCAGCAAAGCACATTTTGCCTCCTTTTGGATATTCATATGGAACAGGGAATACAGAAAACCGAACACTCGAGACCAAAAGCCTAACAGTTGCAAGCAGGCCCAGATGCAAAACATCTCCACGATGGCCACACCCACAGCGATCACTAGAAGTCGGATTGGCTTGGGGAACACTGGCTGGAACCCAGTACCACCTCAACAACAATTTGTATGCCGTTCCAAGGTGGCAGTGGTACCACACTTTTATGTGGTTTGGTGTGGTGTTTTTTTTGCTTGATTCAGTGCCTTTTGCAGCCCATTCAAATAAATGGGCTGTCAGGGCTGTCAAAAATGCACCACCCGGGAATGAGTGGGAATCACACAGGAATGGCCCTAAAAGTTTAAATGCATCAAAGAGACAGAACGTTGAACAGGTTTCGGAAGCAGACCCTGCCACCCACTTTTGGTGATTTCTGATATTAAAGTTACTTTTAAGAAACGCATCTAATTACACAGATAGAATACAGTATATACAAGAAAGTTACTTTGCTTGCCAAAGGGTTTGCATTGATATTCTTTTACACAGCCCCATCACACAGCAAAGCCAGAATAATGACACCACTTTCTCTGTTAGAACTCATCGGTTTACACCATGACCCACAAAGGCGACCAAGTGCGGCTGCCCATTTCTATGAGCTTTTTGCATGTTCTTACATGTTGCGTGTAGGACAGCCCATTAATTTCATTGGGCTGACCTACACATGAGAAATGTGTAAAATAAGGCCCTATACTCTTTTACAGAAAGGTGCCACACTGAACCACATGTTGCCTGTTTTGCAAAGCTGTGGGATGCCATTAATGGCACTGCCATGTGTCTGCTAAAGGTCAACGTGTTTTATGTTTCCCAATGTACAAAGATCTGAACCTAGCCTAATGTGCATTATACTGCACTGCCCAGAAACGCTTGCACTATAGTTTTTTCAGCCCACCAAACTATAACACATTGCCGCCAAGTTTGTTGGGGTGCCCTTCTGAGGAAATGGCACTGCATCGCACCAATGCTACTAATGTACTTTGATTCACATTGGAGTAAACCACGCAGTAATGCACTTCTTACCTGCCTGCCATGGTGTGAAAGGGCCCTTACAGTTAGGAAATATACTCCTGGCACCACCCAATTAATTGTAGATGTGCAGAGTACACGAGAATCAGTGGTCCAAAATCAGAACTTTTTTGGAGGCAACTATCCATCAACAGGTATATCATAAAGGGTCCCTGGAGAAGTCTGTACATTATTGGAAAGAGGAGAACATTACACAAGTTGAATAAGTAGAGATTTTTTTTGGAAATGATGCAAAGGTAGAAATCCAGCAAGTTTCGGGGGGCTCAAAACTTCCCTTTTATCAGCTAGTTTAACATTCAGGCACATTAACACCTAAACATTTTGCTTCCTGATGAAGGGGGAGTTTTAAGCCCCCGACACAAGTGGGATTTCTACCTTTGCATTGTGTTCAGTAAAACTGGATAGTAGACTTAGTCAGATGTTGTTTTGTTCTCGTCTTTCCAATGTACCATCCTGCTAAGTGGACAGAGAAAGAGCAACAGGAAAATGATAAGCTCACTCCACCTGTCAGCTTGTATCTTTCCATCTTATTTGCCTGTTTTTTTGCCGTTGCGTACTATACCTCTCTTGGTCTTGTAATTCAGTAAAATTCAAGTACTTCCACTTATTAAACACTTGTAATGTTATGAACACAAAGCATTTATACATTTACTTGTATCTTTTATTATCTCTGCCTGATGAATATGCAAACCTTTTTTTTATCTTTTTATTGTATTTTGAAGTACAACAGTACAAACATACAACTAAAAAACAATAAATCAGTGTTGTTTTACCCACGCAGGGGTGAATAATGAGTAACGTAATTATAAAATCGTTCCTGGACGCAGTCAAATCTATTTTTTTCTATCTGCACCAAACCGCATGTAATGAAACTGCAGCTAAACGCAGTGTGTGAATGGGGCCATAGGAAAGCATTGTGTGCTTTCAGCTGCAGTAGAAAACGAGAAAATCCGCAGCTAAAAGCACCATTCTATCCGTCCGTGTGAAAGAGGCCTTAGAGTAGCATATTAAGAGGAGGAGGGCAAGTACTACTCATACGTCATTAACCAATATAGAAAACACACAAAGAGAAAAAAAAATAAGATACAAGGGGCTCAGGTAAAAATTGACGTCTAGTGGATATGAGTACCATACGCTGTATCATAGCATCAGGAGACGGAGGAAGGATCTGCTAGCCACTTGGACCACACCTTTTCATATTTTCCTGGGTAACCACAGTTGGCATAAGTATCCTTGTGTGGCTGAAGGCTATTGTATTGTTTATGAGTTGTTTATAAAATGAAATAGGGGGGGGGGGGGGCTTCTTCCAATGCAAGGCAATAGCCTTTCTAGCATAGAAGAGAAGGAGACTGACTAAGGTCTCTCCCACCCTAGTAGGGATGAGGTTACCTATCAGGCCTAGTAGGCAGACTTTCTATAGCTAGTGGGATCGGGGTCTGAGCAAACACATTAATAATGGATAGTGCATCCATCCTGTACTCAACAATAGGGGGCACAGGTCCAGAACACATGGGTGAAGTCACCCAGGGATTGGCCGCATCTCCAACACTCAGGGGAATGAGATACATTTATCTTATGTAGCCTGGAAGGAGTATAGTAAACTCTGTGCACTACTTTAAATTGGATTATTTTATCACATAAAGAAAGAAGTACAGTATATGTAAACCTTTACCTTGTAAAATAATGCAAGAGAAAATGTTTCTGAACATACTATATATTTTGAAATGTATACTAATGTAAATTTTAAACACCTTTTTTTTTATTTTTTTATAAGTGATCACATGACCTCTTTTCTCAGAAGAGGCTTAGAGAGGTGTGGGTAGATTCCCCCTGTGACAATGGGGGCGGAGGAGGCAATATGCACAGACAGAAATACACTGATTTACTAAAAGCAAAATTTGCATTTTGCAAAGACCAGTTGCCAAGGGAGGGCGCAGAGTTCAGTTGGATTCATATGGCTTTCCAGTCGAACCCAGAGCTTGGTTGATGAATGGTGAAACCAATTAAGAATACGAGTGATGACCGCTGCCTTATGATATACCAAAGCATCCGGAGCTCCAGCTCCTCCTTGAGCTTTCCAAAGGGATAATGTTTTGTATTGTATTCTGGGGCCAGCTACATTCCAGATGAATTTAGAAAACATCTGGTGTAATTTCCAGAAATACAAGGTAGGTATGTTTATAGGAATCGTTTGGAATAAGTACAGAAACCGAGGGAGAACATCCATTTTCAGGGCATTCACCCTACCCAGCCATAAGTGCCATTTGGATGGATAGAAGGATAGGTCAGCTTGGGTTAGAAAGAGTAAAGTTCCTGGAAAAAAGCTGGGATTTGTCCACAGGTATTTTGATTCCTAGTAGATACCGAATGGAAGTGGAGCCAGTTTTAAAAGAAAAGGTGGTCGAAAGTAGCTGCAGGTCCGACTTTGGTAAGGAAATATTAAGGATTTCAGATTTACTGTAATTTACTTTGAAATTACTGACTACCCCGAATTTATGGAACTCCAGCAGCACTGAGGGTAGAGACAATTGTGGGTGTGTCATAAATAGGAGCAGGTCATCAGTAAATTGGATGAGTTTAGTATGAGTAGGCCCAACTGTTATACCTTAAATAGAAGGATTACGTAATGAAATACCCAAATCCTCGATAGTAAGGACATAAAGAAGGGGGGACAGGGGACAACCTTATTTTGTCCTATTAGAGATAGAGAAAGCTGGGAATAAAGAGCCGTTTAATCTGATCCTAGCAGATGGAGAGGAGTAGAGGGACATTATCTGTGATATCATATGAGCACCCAATCCTATTTGCTGTAGAGATAACCAAATGAAATGCCAATCCACGCGGTCGAATGCCTTCTATGCATCGACAGTTAAAAGGCATAGTGGAATGTCGTGAGTTCGGTTATAATCAGTAAGAGAAAGTGTTTTCAGAGTGTTATGCCTAGCTTCACGCCCACTCAAAATACGCCCTGATCCAAATGAATTAAACGAGGCAACAATGGCTGCAATCTATCGGCCAGTATTTTGGCAAAGGCTTTCAAATCAACTTCAATCAGGGATATTGGCCTATAATTCGCACATAAAGTTGGGTCTTTAGTTTTGCCCCAAGGGAAATATGAACTTCGAGTGAGGGAGTGAGAAGGGTAGCAATAAGTTTATAAAAAATTAGGAGTAAAGCCGCAGGGCCTAGGCTCTTGCCAGTTGGAGTTCCAGCAATGGCTCTTGCAACTTAATCTTCTGTAATAGGTGTTTTGAGGTCTTTGATGGTGTCGTCACCCAAGGTTGGAAGCACAGTTTCCAAAATATATGACAGCTTGTCCTCCTCCAAAGTGGAGGGGGAACCTGAAGACTGAGCCGCAGGAACGGGCTACTTTTTAACACAAGTACATGATACATCCGGAACATATCAGAGACATGAAATGTGAGGGTAACATACTTTTCAGGGTAAATCAAGTTTCTGACTGTTGCAAAGTTTCCTAGCTAGTACTGGTAGTTTACTTGTGGCAGTTTACTTGTTTGAACTAGTTCTTCTTTACCATATGGTAGTAGAAAGAAATTGAAACTGTATAATACGTAAGCAGGTCTGCGTGAGATTTGGGAGCAGCTTACATTTGTTTTTTGCATTGGTAGCCGGTGAGTCGTCATTGCCACGTTACAGGGCATGCTGTGCCAGCTCGGTTTACATACACTAGATCGGGTTCATAGCAGGGGTTCCTGTGCAGAAGGACAAGTGGCTGCCTCAGCATTATTGTAGTGTAATGGGAGCTGGCTGAAGGCTCCCAGCTATGCAGGACTGTCCCGAGGAGCCGCCCAATTAAATTCTGCACTATGGGGGCTTGTTACTTTCTGCAGGCAGCAAAGAGTGATCTTTGGGGCTTTTAAGGGCTTTGTTACACCAGATGCTTTCAGGTGCGTTTTTTTAAACCCATCCTGAATGCATGCACCTTCAAATCAATGTTTTCGAAACACCCTATCCCATACCTCTCCAATCAGTTCCAACACTTTCAAAAAATGACAGTAGCACTTTTTTTTACACACATGGAAATGCTTGTAAGCTCAATGGAATGCATATAAAGGCGGGGGAAATAAAAAAAAGGTTAGAATAAATGCACTGCGACACATTACAAAAGCATGAAAAATAAGCAGCTAACATGCAACCCTGAGGTATTGCATAAATGTTCATATGCTATTTTACTAGTGTATACTTAATTTTACTGGCCAGATCACCAAGTAATAAACTATGGGGGTTATTTAAGAAAGGCAAATCTACTTTGCACTACAAGTGCAAAGTGCACTTGAAATTGCATTAAAAGTGCACTTGAAATTGCAGTCGCTGTAGATCCGAGAGGGACATGCATGGAAAATAAAAAACAGCATTTTAGCTTGCATATGATTGGATAATAAATTCAGCAAAGCTTCTCCTCATTTCAGATCTACCCCTCAGATTTACAGTGACTGCCACTTCCACATGCACTTTAATTGCAAGTTCAAGTGCACTTTGCACTTGTAGTTTGCACTTCTAGTGCAAAGTGCATTTGCCTTTCATAAAAAAAAAAAAAACCCTATGGGCCAGATTCAGGTAGAGTGTGTATCTGTGATACTCAAGTACAGTATCTGTGATACTCAAGCCTAACTGTCACTTTAAGCCGGCGTTTCTGTTTTCTGTAACCAGAAAACAAGAAACGCCGGGTTGGTGTTCCGATGCGATCGGCGCAATTGAATTTCGCCATCGCATCGCAACTTTAATTTAAAAAAGGCGCCGGGGGCGTTCCCGTTGATTTACGATGAAAAAATATGTTAATCAGCGGGAATCGGCAATTCACGATCGTATTCGGGCGCGACGCAGTGACTTTCCGACAGCGATACGCGGCGTAAAGATAAAGCAGCCCCCTAGTGGAGTATCCTATGTTAAGTATAGGCGTCGTCATTGCGTCGAAAAAAAAAAATCGCGTCGCTTGCGTAAAACTTTCATGAATGGGGATGTGACGTCATTGACGTTCACTGACAGAATTTGGAGCATGCGCACTGGGATGCATTGACATTCGACGCATGCGCAGTACGTTCGCCGCGGGATAGCGCTTAGTTTTAATAATACACGCCCCGTACCCACCCAATTTGAATTCCGCCGGCTCATTTGCGATGCGCTGCCGCAACTTTAGGAGCAAGTGCTTAATGAATAACAGCACTTGCTCCTAAAATTTCGGCAGCGTAACGTAAATGAGAAGCGTTACTCCAGAGCAAAGATGCTCCCATCTACCTGAATCTGGCCCTATGTGTCAGAGGGGAAAAACAGACTCAGCGAGAGACTGTATCAAATATGTCATTTTTTATTTGGGCCACACTTTAAAACAGAACTAAACCCTCCTATCCTCTTCAACCAAGGAAACAGCCATCTTAGCCGCTGTTTGATGTGCAACTGCCATGATGCATAAAGTGATCCGTTATGTTACCAGCCATTTGATGGTTTGACAGTTTGATTGAAAGCACAAGCAAATGTGACAGTTGTCATTCCCAACACATGCCAGGAATGTAGCTGTTTTTTGAAACCATTAAGTCAATGGGTTTAGCTCCGCTTTAGATTGTAATATGCTGAGATTGAGAAGTGGACTTTAAAATTGGTACCTTTCTATACCGAAAGGCGTGCAGTTTTACTTTAAGCCTATTTTTTTGTTTTCTATTCAGATTCGGTTGAGCGCTCTCCGTGTGAATCCTCATGGCAGCCGCCTGTTGTGCGGTAACATAATATTGCACATAATGTACCATTCTTCTCTGACAGGAGGGACCTCCTGCAAGATTTCCTCTCAATCTGTTCACTTCCAGATGGCATCTCTCCTTTCTGTGTAACAAATAAATGATAAGTCGATAGACCCGGCTTGGACTACATTTAGGGCAGAGTATTCCGAGCACTGTACAAGACCCAATCCAGGCTGTCATCTCTCCGCTGCCGTATTACAGTCAATACTTTGTACTGCCAGCTCATCCCAGGGTCCTCGCTAGCCCCCTTTGATATAAAGCATGCTTGCGTCACTGTCTGCTACGGCACAGAGCGAATTAATAAAACATGACTTGATCTGGCGTAGTTTGCTTTGTAAAACTTGTGATTTTTTTTCTTCCTCCTTGTTGGGTTGGAATTTGAAATGTTAAACATTAATGGAGTGAGCAATACATTAATAGAATGACATAACATTTGCGTCAAACTTTGTTCCACACCTGGGGTCTTTAATGCGTAGATGCTGCAGTATTAAAGGATATTTCCACCTCATACTGAAAATCCAGCATGGAGTAGAATTTGAAGTGTGACACTGACTGACACATTGCCATATTACTCAGCACAGTGGTTTCATCAATGAGATCTGCCACCTTTACATCCCTTGCTGTCATTCCTGCTGGTACTAATTTGTTTTTACCAGTTTGTGATGGTGGTGATTGAAGATTGTGGTTCCGTCGATCTTCATTTATCGCCTACAGCAGTGGCTCAACCTTTTAGTGGAGTGACCCCTTGATAAAATTTCCCAAGTTGTCGGGACCCCTAACAGTAAAATTATTTTCGTAGCGTGGGTGGTCAGCACCCAAGGCAAGACAAGTAATTTGCGCCCCTAATCCACAGAAATTTAGCGCTCCCTGAGTCCCCTCCACTCGTACAGTATTAAAACCTCTTATGGTACATTTTAGGATGTATCACTCTTTCTCTTTGTTCTCCTCTTTTTCCCTTTTATCTCTCGCTATCTTAATTTCTTGTTTTTTCCCCTCAGCCCTTTCTATTTCTTGTTTTTCCCCTTTTATTTCTTCCTCCCCTTCTTTTCCTCTCCCTTCCATGTATTCTCTATTTTAATTCCTTCTCTTACTCCTTGGTGGAGGGGGAATGGGATGAGTGGCAATGCTGGGGGAAGTTCTGATCAGCCAACTTAGGTGCTCTTGATCAAGGTCATTTGCTGATCTGAGAACTATAGTGGGGACTTTTAATGGCAACTCTAATCACAGTAGTGTTACCCAGTGTGTCTCCCACTTTGTGGTGTCTCGTAGCAGTGACACCTATGCTGAAATCAGGAGATTCCTCCAGCCCCTCCTACCTCACAATCCTCACCAGTCAGCAGACCTCTAGTCTCTGCCCCCCAACCCATGCTGTGAACTGAATGGGCAGCTGCGAAAAGGCTGAGTGGGTGGCATTGTGCTCCAGGAACAGCCCAACTGGGTGGCCACAGGCTCCATGGACAGCCCTGCTGGGCAGCCACAAGAAGGCTGGGAGAGTGGTGCGGGCTTCAGGAACAGCCCAGGATTTGGTGACCCCTGGCAAATCATCATTTGATCCCCGAGGGGGTCCCGACCCCCAGGTTGAGAACCACTGGCCTACAGGTTCTGCAGTTCACCCCTTTTTTCAAAATTAAAAGGGGACCCATAGGTAAAACTGATATGTCCATCAAAGCAAGGTTTAAAAAAAACACAGGGACAATAAAGTTAAACTAAAGGCAAAAAAATAAAATAATCCACTGTAAAAAATATCCTCTATGTACACAATTCAGCATCCACCCTGTGTCAGATATCATGGTCATGCTACTTATTACTATAATTCTGCTTCTTTAGACTACCCATAGGAATATATTAAAAAAGAGGGATTTTAAAGATGCCCGGACACACAAGTGTGATCAAATACAAATCCTTTATTGTACATAGGCATATAAAAGAGAATATGAATACTAATGAATATCCGCGCAGAAAGTACATATAGTTACAATTGCTCAACATGTTTCACCAACACGGGTTTCTTCAGGATCTTTACGGTATTGCATAGTGGTACAGCTACAATTGAGAAAAACAAACCATTACTCAAATGACAATAAAACATCATATCATGTAAGTGTTGACACAGGTATATAAAATATCCATCATTATAAAATAAATCAAATGGAGGGCATCTCACCAAGAAATTTCATAGATTGATTTAGCAGCAACTCCAGCAGATTGCTCAAGTACATACACCCTTGGATCACCCTCAGAGGTATTAGTGAGCCACAGGGGGAGCACATCTAGGCAAAGGACTTTCTGAAATTCAATAATTATAGGTAGGCATGAAAAAATATAATAATACCCATAGGTGCAAGACAGTTCTTGTGAAAGACTTATTAATGAAGAAAATTAACAGACAATATGTATTTGCGCGATGATGCCCAAAAATCCAACGGAACAGAAAAGAATTGTAAAGAAGCCTTTACCTGATGAAGCACCCTGAGCTGCTATGAAACAAGTTGATGGTGTTATAGCATAACAAAATACATTTCTGTTTGATGTGAAGACCTCACAACATCTTTCATTTTCTTTCATTTTCTGCTTTCCAAAATATACGTCAAAATATACGTCATTAAGAGAGCCTTGGAAGGGGATTTTTCTCTTTGAACCTTAAATATGTGTGACCTTTAATTATCTTGAGATAAAAGTAGCGTTCAACTTTAGACGACCCATTTCTTCAGACCAATGTCTTATATCTTTGGGTAGACTAAGTCGTTTCTCCTCCTCCAGCTTACTAATTGAACAGTAAACTCCCTCTCCCTGTCCCATAGATACAACAGGAAGTGAGAGAAATTCCCTCCAAATTGAGGGCATCCCTGGTCGTTTTTTTGTCCTGTAAAAAAACGTTGTTTTTTCTCATGAAAAAAAAAAATGACGTTTTTCAAACTTCATTTTAAAAAACGACGTTGCCTACACATCATCTTTTTCTGAAAATGCTCTTGCAAAGCGCGGTTACGTACAACACGTACGATGGCACTCTGTTCCATTCAAGCTTGTGTCATAACTTGCTTCTTAGCATGCGTGGGTTTAAAAACGTTGTTTTAAACGTCATTTTAGCCCACACACGATCGTTTTTTTATGACACAAAAAACGACATAAAAAATTGAAGCAGGTTCGATTTTTTTTTTGTCATATTTCAGAAGACAAAAAACGACGTAAAGCCCACTCACGATCATTTTAAATGGCGTTTTTTTAAAATGTCGTTTTATTTCATCACAAAAAGAACCGTGTGTACGCGGCATTAGAGCAGTGGTTGTGCCGTGCCATGGCCCCTTTGATAACATTTCCAAAGGAGTGGGGACCCCTAAGGCCCTGTACACACGATCAGACATGTCTGATGAGACTTGTCTGACGAACCGTTTTTATCAGACAACTCTGAACTTGTGTGATGGTCTGATGTACGTACACAAAGACGTGATGAAAAAACGAAGTTCAATGCTTCCAAGCATGCGTCGACTTGATTCTGAGCATGCGCTGGTTTTTGGTCCGATGATTTTGTGTACTAACCATCGAACCTGTCCGACGAACAGGTTTCCATCGGACAGGTTTTAAAGCAGGTTTTAAAACTTTGGTCTGCTGGAAAACGGTCCGATAGGCCGTACACACGATCGAACATGTGCGCTGAAACTGGTCTGCAGACCAGTTTCAGGGGACATGTTCGATCGTGTGTACGCGGCCTAACAGTACAATTTTCATAGCGTGGGTTGTCAGCACCCAAGGTAAGACAAGTCATATGTGCCCCTAACCCACAGACATTTAGCGCTGCCTGAGTTCCTTCCACTTGTACAGTAATAAAACCTCTTATGGTACATTTGAGGATGTACTACTCTGTCTTTTATGGTACATTTTAGGACGTATTACTCTTTGTTCTCTTTTCTTTCCCTTTTTTCTCTTTCTATCCTATTGTCTTGTTTTTTTCCCCCATCCCTCTCTCTAGTCTTCTTTCTTTCTTCTTTCTCTATCTTTTTTTTCTTTTTTTCTCCCTCTTTTCCTATCTCTTCCATGTATTTTCTATTTTTATTCCTTCTCTTACTCCTTGGTGGGGAGGTGGAGGCAATGGGATGAGTGGCAGTGCTGGCGGTGAGTTGAGATAGGTGGCAGTGCTGGTGGGGGGTGGGGTGAATGGGATCAGTGGCAGTTCTGGGGGGTGGGTTCCTATGCTGAAATCAGGAGATAGGGTCTCCTTCAGCCCCTCCAACTTCACATTCCTCACCAGTCAGATGACCTCTAGTCGTAAAGAGGCTGAGTGGGTGGGCATGGGCTCCAGGAACAGCCCAGCTGGGTGGCCACAGCTCCCAGGGACAGCCCTGCTGGGCGGTCGCAAAAAGGCTGGGAGATCGTTGCGGGCTTCAGGAATAGCCAAGGATTTAGTGACCCCTGGCAAATTGTCATTTGACCCCTAAGTTGAGAACCACTGCCTTAGAGGAACTTCACTAACTCTTGCTCATTTCCCTTTTAAATCTCCTCTTACCTGTCTTAGTAGGTTGTCCACAATTAGCCTACTCACCTGCCAAATCAGTCTGGCATTGTCCCATTGTAACCCATGGCCCACAGCACCATCTTTTGATTTGACGTCATTAGGGAGCCAGCTATTCCCTCTAGGTTCTCACAGCTAGTCCCCTTATGATATGGTTTCTAGGTCCACCCAACTCCTGCCACTCTATAGATGCAGGTGTCTCCTGGGATGTCTGATGCTGATCTCCCAGGAAGCTGCAGTTGTAGATCTCAAGTAACTCTTGTTAAAATATATTGGGGGTCAGTGGGAAGAATTCTCCTCTTACAGCAGTGGTTTAGGATTCCACTCCTACAGACTGCTAAGAGAAGTTGAGTAGAGTTATGCTGCTGCCTCTGCCAAGTGGTGTTGTGGCCCAGAACTATGCAGACACCATCAGATGGGAGGTCAATCAGCCATAGCTCAAGGAACCTCTAGCAACCTCTGGAGGACTCCTAGGATCCCACAGAACCTTGGTTGAGAGAATGGCTGGCTTAGGATCACATAATAATCAATACCCCCCCCCCCCTTTTTTCTTTTAAGTCAAACGTTCCTCTGGTTTTGACAAAGATCCTTTGTTAGATGCTATTCAAAGTTAGATGGAATGCTGCCAATTTACTGCATGCTTTTTGGTTTCTTTTCTCCTGCATTCTTCGATGGTGGACCCTCTAGCTGAACAGGGAATTACAAATACTTTGGCAGAGAAATAGTTCACATACAGTATCTCACATTTTTGGAAATATTTTATTATATCTTTTCGTGTGACAACACTGAAGAAATTACACTTTGCTACAATGTAAAGTAGTGAGTGTACAGCTTGTATAACCGTGTACATTTGCTGTCCCCTCAAATTAACTCAACACACAGCCATTAATGTCTAAACCGCTGGCAACAAAAGTAAGTACACCCCTAAGTAAAAATTTCAATATTGGGCCCAAAGTGTCAATATTTTGTGTGGCCACCAATATTTTCCACCACTGCCTTAACCCTTTGGGCATGGAGTTCACCAGAGCTTCATAGGTTGCCACTGTAGTCATCTTCCACTCCTCCATAATGACATCACTGAGCTGGTGAATGTTAGAGACCTTGCGCTCCTCCACCTTCCATGTGAGGATACCCGACAGATGCTTGATAGGGTTTAGGTCTGAAGACATGCTTGGCCAGTCTATTATCTTTACCCTCAGCTTCTTTAGAAAGGCAGTGGTCATCATGGATGTGTGTTTGGGGTCGTTATCATGTTTAAATACTGCCCTGTGGCCCAGTCTCCGAAAGGGAAGGGATCATGCTCTGCATCAGTATGTCACAGTACATTTTGGCATCAATGGTTCTCTCAATGAACTGTAGCTCCCCAGTGCTGGCAGCACTCATACAGCCCCAGACCATGACACTCTCACCAATATGCTTGACTGTAGGCAAGACACACTTGTCTTTGTGCTCCTCACCTTGACACCATCTGAAACAAATACGTTTATCTTGGTCTCCTCAGACCACAGGACATGGTTCCAGTAATCCATGTCCTTAGTCTTCTTGTCTTTAGCAAACTGTTTGCTGGCTTTCTTGTGCATCATCTTCAAAAGAAGCTTTCTTCTGGGACGACAGCCATGCAGTCCAATTTGATGCAGTGTTCGGCGTATAGTCTGAGCACTGACAGGCTGACCCCCCACCCCTTCAACCTCTACAGCAATGCTGGTAGCACTCATACATCTGTTTGTCAAACACAACCTCTGGATATGACACTGAGCACGTGCACTCAACTCATTTGGTTGACCATGGCGAGGGCTGTTTTGAGTGGAACCTGTCCTGTTAAATCACTGCATGGTCTTGGCCACCATGCTGCAGCTCAGTTTCAGGGTCTTGGCAAACTTCTTATAGCCTAGGCCAGTGGTGCCCAACTTTTTGAAGAGCGGGGGCCACTTAAACATCTTGGTAACCGGTCACAGGCCACAATAAACGGAGTTGGTAGATGGCAGCTCACTGATTTTTTTTTTTTTCTTTAAGCGAATTGGAGGTAGGCATTTGTAAACGGACACAAGTCCATTTACATCTGCCACCCCTTAGAGGTGAAAGGAGGGTCTGATATGGGTCAGACTGAGTGCCTGAAAGGGGTCCAAGGCTGCTTTCACACAGTTGCACTGTTTACCCCTGTGGCTTTGCTGAACTTTGCCATAGTCTATTATATCCTGTGCACTTCTAAAAACCACACCAAAGAAGTCTATGGCTCAGCCCAGTAACCACTGCAGAACACATATGCCCATATATACACTGATTTTAATAATAAACGTACCTTTAATAACAGTATTCTATCCCATTCCAGAGAAGGAGGTTGCGGGCCACATCAGAGAGCTCTGCCACTGGGGCCACTGGTTGGGCACCCCTGGCCTAGGCCATCTTTATGTAGAGAAACAATTCTTTTTTTCAGATCCTCAGAGAGTTTGTTGTCATGAGGTGCCATGTTGAACTTCAGGTGACCAGTATGAGAGAGTGAGAGCGATAACACCAAATTTAACACACCTGCCCACCTTGTAACACTAACAAGTCACATGACCCCAGGGAGGGAAAATGTATAATTGGACCCAATTTGGACATTTTCACTTAGGGGGTGTACTCACTTTGTTGCCAGCGGTTTAGACATTAATAGCTGTGTTGAGTAATTTTGAGGGGACAGAAAATTTACACTGTTATACAAGCTGTACACTCACTACTTTACATTGTAGCAAAGTGTCATTTCTTCAGTGTTGCCATATGAAAAGATAAAATAAAATATTTACAACAATGTGAGGGGTGTACTTTTGTGAGATACTGTATATATTCATTTCAGCTTTATACAGTGTGCATAGCTCTTAGCCTGGAGATACACTTTTCCTGTAACTGTCTGCTTAGAGAATATAATTTAATTGAGTTTTGGTGCTGGCAGTGTGTAGGCAGGATGACGCATTAAGTATTGTGGGAGGGTGGAGGAGGCAGGTTGTACATCTTAGTCTCTGGGTAAAAAAAGACAAGCTAGGTACATGTTGGAATCATTTTCGACAAACATGGGGAAGAAAAACCTTGGAATTCTGATTTCAAGTCCTAATGTGCAGTGACCAGCTCACTGTGCTAGGACTTCTAGGGATGGTAGGAATGATGGCCCAACAAGTGGAATTAGTGACCGTATAATATGCATGTCTATGTATATATCTTAGATTGTAAAAAGCTCCTTGAGGGCAGGGACTGATGTAAATGTAAAATAAATATGTAAAGTGCCCTATAAGTAACTGAAATAGTAATATTAATTTTATATGTATATACCGTATAAAGCTGAACGTTAACAAGTAAATACACAAACCTAAAGTCCAACTACACAATGCATAAGCCTTATGACGTGTAATTCCCCACTGGTTTATGTTTTGCCTAGTAGGGTTTGACTTTACAAGTGAAAGCAAATTTCTTATGGAGAAAATCTGCCATGTAACAGTCCTTAGCATCCTCAGTTCACATGCTGGCACTGACCAATCAGAACTGCTGCTGATTCATCCCGACATTCCTAGGGAAAGAAGAGGAAGACCCCTCTTATACCGTACGATCGTTGCACTGGGCTGTGTGGACGGTGAAATTCTCTTACCCCTAAAGATAAGTAAAGCGGAAAGGGAGGGGGTTAGCTTACCTTAAAAAAATCTTAAATGGTGAATTAACCCTTTAAAAGGATGTTTAAAGCAGAGTTACACCCAAAAGTGGCATTTCTGCTGTAAGCACTCCTCCTATTGTATTACGCCGTCATATCTTAAATGCAATTTTAAAATGGGGTGTTCCCGCTGATTTACGCCGAGAATATGTAAATCAGCGAGATACGCCAATTCCCGAATGTACGCCCGCCCGACGCAGTGACTTTACGCCGTTTCCGTAAGGGGTTTCCCGGCGTAAAGATAAAGCACCAAAAAGATAGCGCATCCTATGTTAAGTATGGACGTCGTGACCGCGGGAAATTAGAAACATTTTACGTCGTTTGCGTAACTCGTCCGTGACTGGGGATTTACGTTGATTACGTTCATGTCGAAAACACCGTTATAATTCAGAGCATGCGCACTGGGATTTTTCAATGGTCGACGCATGTGCAGTACGTTTGGCGTGGGGACGTGCCCAATTTAAATAGCATACGCCCCCTACCCGCCCAATTTGAATTAGGCCACCCAATTTACGATACCCCACTGAAACTTTACGCACAAGTGCTTTGTGAATACAGCACTTGCGGGTAAAGTTGCAGCGGTGTAACGTAAATAGGAAAAGTTACCCTGCCGCAAAGAACCGCACGCCATACTTAATCTGGCCCAATGAGATTATCGGACAAATGATTATGAATTTTTTATTTTTTGCATGCATTGAAAATGAGGAGTTTACTAAAGTTAGGAAGCAAAGTTCTTAGGCAAGTAAAAACCTACAATATATATTATGTAGCATATTTCAATAGTGTATTTTTTGCACAGGCTACTTCCTATTAGGCAAAGCCCACCTTAAAGTTTTAAAAGCACCGGTTTACAGTATCCCCTTCACTTACTGCACTTCATTCAGCAAGGCCTTTAATCAGGCTCTGTAATGTGCCATATATAATTGACATTATTGTCCACACAGCAGAGTGGAGCTGTCAATGAACGAAGAGCTGCCTGTAACCCGATGCCGCGTTAATCTGTCTGGGCCTCGGGAATTGTATTAATACGTCTGCTGTCTGCAATCCGTAGCACATCATGCCCATTAAGCAATCATACTAGCTTACTGAAACTAGAGGTGGGATTCCTTTTGCCTGGCTATAATTGGCGATGGAAAAAGGCAACTGCACCAGAAATACTAGAACTCTGCCCATCTGCCCTGTCCCGAGAGCACGTGTTTGTCTGGAAATAAAAATAAAAATACATCAAACAATTGTTGGCATCTGCAACTTGTTTTCACTAGACAAAAAATCAAGTTGTATGCCAATTTCGTAAAACTTCCACCAATGAACGTAATTTTATCGCAGGTGGAGCAAGGACACGTTGTCTTGGAGCTGGTTGAACCAATGTCGGAATAGTTTTTAACTTTCATATTAATGCTGTGAGTTGGTGCTGCTCCGAAACAGTGGCTAAAAATATTATGAACATAAGAAAAAGATACAATTTTGGCAAGTAGTTGAATAATTTTTTTAGGTTTTTAATAATTCAGTGTGCTTTTTAAGGCTCCTGAGTGTTGGAGAAGATCCAGTCAAGTATTTTAGACTTCTAGACATATTCCTAAATATATACAGGAAGGCCTCTCATTGGCTTCGTAGATGACCTTGGCTCTTATATCGATGATGGTGATTTGTCAAGATTTCTGGTTTCTCGTCAGCGAATTGTTACAATTTTCTATTTGTTCCTTTGTTTGCTGAACTAAAGGCATTAAATGCCCTTTTTGTTAAAATGTTAGCCCACCTTGAAAGATTTAGGGGCCTGCACACTGCAGCCCCCAACAATCACCCATTATTTACTTTGGGTATGCCCCTTTTTCTTGGCATACTGACCAGACCACCAAGGCACACTTCAGGTCTATTTATGTTGTAAGTCTTGTTGCGTGTTTATGTGATCCACATCTCTCTCGGTCAGAGGGCCACGACCATAATTATATATGCTGTGTAAAATTCAGTATTGCACATATGTGCATGGATTTAGTTCCACATTACTTTCCGTACAGCAGCTTACCAGTAACAAGAGTACTAAATGAAACACTTGCTTAGTTCTATGGTGTTTGTCTCTTGCGGGCCAAAGTCTCACTCGCTAGCTGATAATGTCACTGGCCCAGCCAGTGACGGAAGAATGCTGATTACCATATAGGGATGCATACAGCAAAAAATACCCAACAGAGGTTCTAATTCTTCCTTACTGTACCAAAATATTTAAAATAAATGCCTGGAGTTCCACTTTAAAAAAAAATAAAAAATCCCTATAGTTGTCAGTGTTCTTATCTTCTTAATGATCTGAATCTTGACAAAAATGTAGACAGGTAGACAGGAGGTCTTGGGAGGAGCAAATAGAAGGATTTGGTTGGTATTTTGAGACTAGGTTAGTGATGTAGCTGAGGGCCAAGTTGTGGATGGCTTTGAAAGTTATTGTTCGTATTTTGAATTGAATTTGTTGGGGGAGTAGAAGTGAAATGGAGGGATTGACAGAGAGGGGGGTTGGAGACACTAAATAGTTGGTAATATGGATAAGACCGGCAGCATTTGTGATGGACTGGAGTGGATAGCCTATGTAAAGGTAGGCCAATTAGGACAAGGGAGTGAACTAGAAGCTTTGTGGTGTTGTTCGCTAAGAAGAGGAGTATTTTGGAGATGTTGGAAATTAATGAGCCCTTAATCTGAATATGAGGGATTCAAAAGAGAGCATGTCTTCTTTTTCCTCTACGGGAATGGGTTCCCCGACAGCCGAACAAGGAACTCAACGGGGAAAATGATGTGTTTCGCCCGTCGAGTTCCTCAGTCGTGTGTACGCGGCCTTTCTCTAATGACAGGCTCACTTTAATTAATGTAGCACTTGAAACCCAGACAGAGCAGAAACTTGTGTTCAGTGCAGCGTGACGTTTTTAACTGCATAAAGAGGATTGTTCTGGAAGAGAGGAAGTCATGCAGACAGTATACATTTAATACATGCTCTTGAAAGGCAGGCATCCTGTACTGCCGTGTAAGTGAAACTACAAGTTCCATCATGCCGCATAAGCCATACACATATTTACAATGTGTATTAGAAGTGGAGAATTTCATTTACGCACAGAAAAGGATAGGTTTATGATATAGTTCCTCAGTTCTGTAAATCCATTTTAACCACTTTGCAACCGCCCTATAGAGAAAGTACGGCTACAGGGCGGTTGCTCAATTCTAAGTGGCCGTTAATTAACGGCTTCTTAGAATCGAGCTCCCGCGCGCCTCCTGAGGCGCGCACATGGGAGCATCCGTGACCGCTGGGTCCAGAGGACCCGGCGCATCACGGATCACGGTAAATCGCCGCTTATAGCGGCGGTTTACCACGTGATCGCTCCGTCCAATGACGGAGCGATCACTTGTAAACAAACCGGCGTCATGTGCTGACGCCGGTTCCTCCCTCTCCTCTCTGTACCGATCGGTACAGTGTGAGAGGAGAGGGGAGGGAGCGGATGGCAGCGCCAGTGCTGTGGGCTGGATCTGTGACAAATGTAGTCACAGATCCATCCATCCATCCCTCCCTGCTCAGCCATCCCTGCTGCAATACTCTGCAATACTCGGCTGGGCATACTCTGGCAGTACTCTGGCAATACTCTGGGCATACTCTGGGCATACTCTGGCAATACTCTGGGCATACTCTGCAATACTCTGCAATACTCTGGGCATACTCTGCAATACTCTGGGCATACTCTGCAATACTCTGGGCATATACTCTGGGCATACTCTGCAATACTCTGGGCATACTCTGCAATACTCTGGACATACTCTGCAATACTCTGGGCATATACTCTGGGCATACTCTGCAATACTCTGGGCATACTCTGCAATACTCTGGGCATACTCTGCAAAACTCTGGTCATACTCTGCAATACTCTGGGCATACTCCGCAATACTCTGGGCATACTCTGCAATACTCTGGGCATACTCTGCAATACTCTGGGCATACTTCGCAATACTCTGGGCATACTCTGCAATACTCTGTGCATACTCTGGGCATACAGCGCCCCTGTCCCCGTGAGCTCGCATGCAGAAGCGAATGCATACGCAAGTCCCGCCCCCATTTGAAAACGGTGTTCAAACCACACATGTGAGGTATCTCTGCGAACGTTAGAGCGAGAGCAATAATTTTGGCCCTAGACCTCCTCTGTAACTCAAACATGTAACCAGTAAAAATATTTAAAACGTCGCCTATGGGAATTTTTAAGTACCGAAGTTTGGCGCCATTCCACAAGCGTGAGCAATTTTGAAGGGTGACAAAAAGGGGTCATTTGGGGGGTATTTGTACTTTTCTGGCATGTTAGGGTCTCAAGAAACGAGAGAGGCTGTCAGTACATCAGATGTGATGAAATTGATCAATTTTCAGTAATTGGTACCATAGCTTGTAGACCCCATAACTTTCACCCAGACTAAATAATATCCAAATAATATCCAACATTTTTTTTTTTTTTTTTACCAAAGATATGTAGCAGTATACATTTTAGGCCAAATTTATGAAGAAAAAATACTTTTTTGCAAAATTTTATAATAGAAATGAAGAAAAATTATTTTTTGCAAAATTTTGTTCATTTTTCATTTATAGCAAAACAAATAAAAACCGCAGAGGTGATCAAATACCACCAAAAGAAAGCTCTATTTGTGGGAAAAAACGGGACAAAAATTTCATTTTGTTACAGTGTTGTATGACTGAGTTATTGTCATTCAAACTGTGAGAGCACCGAAAGCTAAAAATTGGTCTGGTTATTAAGGGGATTTAAGTGCCCAGTGGTCAAGTGGTTAAGGAACGGATCCTAAACTTGGGACTGCCTTAAGTACCCCTTTCAGACAGTTGGCCGTAATGTTCCTGGCTCTCCAATTGTACAGTCTGCCCTGGTCTTGGATATTTCAAGGCCGTCTGCAAACAGGCAGTTATTTCATCTAAAGGCATATGGGAGATCTGCTTACCCCTAGGACCCCATACGTATGTGGTTTCATGGGATAAGGCATGCTGTGGTAAGGCAGGCCATTTAATCACAAACAATCAGACCTGTGCCATTTATGCCATCAAAGGACGGTATGTAGGTTGTGGAGTGCTGTAATGCAGGTGCGTTGGTAGCTACTGTATATGGCTGTTGGGGTACCGTTTTGCATCAAAGATGAACTTCTCAAGCCTGTTTTTTTTTGCAGCCACCTCCTAGGCAGGCCATAGATTATGCAATTTCCCCCATGGTTTCCCCATGGTTGTAGGAAAGAGAAATGCACATTTCCCTTATCAACACACTCAGTGTTGATGGGGGAACCGCTCCAATGGAGCTATTGGGTTCTCTTGGCATCGCTGGGGTGCTGGGAGCTGTCCTTGCTGGGAGCTAAAACCAACATGCCAAAAATCAGCCTGCCCATAGATAGGTCCAACTTTGGCCGATTACTGCTAAATCAGCTGAGATTCAATCCATCTGTAGCAGGCTTTACTGGATGTGTTGAGTTATGTTTAGTAAGCATACTCACACCCCCAGTGAATCCTGTAATGATCCGCTGCTCTCACCCGGTCCTACGCTGTTTTCTTGCTCTCTGACGTCATCGGGAGTCAGCCGTCTCTTCCTGGTCCCTGCAGCCAACCCCTTGATGACATGCATACACCGTGGCAAGTTTTCAGGGGCCAGCTGCAAGAATCAGGAAGGGGCAGCGGCTCATGCACACTTTCGATTGTTGACCCAAAGCCTCCTGAGATGTGTGACTTGAGTATTCCAGGACACCTATATGGCTGTATAGGAGATAGGGTCAGGGGGCTAGCCAGCCACCTGCCCCAGATCTTATCGAATGACTTATTTATTTTCCTAATTTCAAAAGTGAGCTTGTAGAGCGGGAGGGCGTCATTGACTAGTTTCAGCCATAGGCCCCTTGTCGGGGTCGCCGCTCCCTTCCAGGTCAAAAGGATGGATTTCGTAGCATAGAAATATAGGATTGACCCGGGAGGGAACAGCGAGGTAACCAAAGACCCCCAACAGACAGTTTTTAGGGTCCAGTATATTAAGGATCCTATATTTCTCCAGAAGTCTCGTACCATGGGGCAACTCCAAAAGCAGTGGATAAAATCAGCCACCTGCCCACATCCACGGAAACAATCCGCCAAGGCCAGTGTGCCCATTCTGTGCATCCTGGCCGGGGTCGTTATCTGCAGTCTTAACTTCAATTTCAGTGATTCTCAACCCGGGTTCCGTGGAACCCTAGGAACCCTAGGGTTCCACGGAACCCGGGTTGAGAATCACTGAAATTGAAGTTAAGACTGCAGATAACGACCCCGTTGCTAGGGGTTCCTTTAGCATTGGGCAATTTCTGGCTCTCAGATAAGTTTCCACTGACACCATTGATATTTTTAGCTATCTGTAAGGAGGTAATTCTTCCGAATGACGACAAGTGTAAGGACCATTTTTCCCACTGAACATCACACTAATGTATCATGAGCTGTAGATTTCAAATTCTTAGCAGGTGTTTCCCGAGACCGAAAAACTATTTTAAGGGTTCCTCTGTGTTGAAAAGGTTGAGAAAGGCTTGGATAGATAGAAGCCGGTAAGCCTGGAGGGAGCCCACCATTCCTTAAAGGCACAAGGGAGCACTGGACACCCAACATATAGCACAATGGCAGCAAATGTGTCCATTGCGTCCCCTTACCAGTATTCCAACAGTACAAACAAATTGGCCTTTACAGCAAAGAGCGCATGGAAGGGTGAAGCATGTCAAACAAAAGTAATTCCCAACTCAACTTATCAACAAATCTGTAACCAACCGAAATAACAGTATGCGTAAAAACAGGGGCTTAGTTTGCAAATACATGTGTAAGCTGCGGAGGCACTTCGCGACACCCCAGTATTATCTGCCGTTCCTAGCGCTATACATTTTTGAGAGTCTCCATTTCAATTTTTTTCACATTTTGTTAAAGAAGGAAGGATTCATATTAGGGAAAGGAGGCATGGGTAGTGAAAGTGGTTGTAGTTATAGGTATAGTTAGTCAGGTTGAAAAAAGACACACGTCCATCTAGTTCAACCATAAAAAAATGAACAAACAAAATAAAAAACAGTACAATCCCATACACCCAACTCCATACCTATAGTTGATCCAGAGGAAGGTAAAAAAAACAGCAGAGCATGATCCAATTTGCTACAGGAGGGAAAAAAATTCCTTCCTGATCCCCCGAGAGGCAATCTGATTTACCCCGGATCAACTTTACTTACAAATCTTAGTACTCTGTTATATTACGTGCATTTAGAAAAGAATCCAGGCCCTTCTTAAAGCAATCTACTGAGCTGTCCAGAACCACCTCTGGAGGCAGTGGCGGCCCGCCCATATGGGCGCACGGGCGCCGCCCCCCCTCCCGCAGTCACAAAAAAAAAAAAGAATTAAAAAAAAAAAAACGTGCCCTTTAAGAACTTTTATTCGGCTAAAATGTCATTTTGACATTTTAGCCGAAGTTCTGGCGGCCGTCTATAGAGGGCGCTGCAGCGCCACCCCCTCTCGCAAGTAACACACGTTCAATGCTATGCATTGGACGTGTGTTACTGTTGCCAGCTGCCTGGTCTATTCGTATAACCGGACATGGGACGCCGGTTACCCGAATAGCGACAGCTGGTTGGCTGAGGGGAACTGCCTATCAAAGCCAGTGGCTCTGATAGGCTTTTCCAGTCCCGCCCTCCGGCTCTCGGAAGTCTATGCTCGGAGCGCAGACAATCTGCGGTCCTTGCATTAGACTGACAGCCGTTTCAGCCAATCAGGTTCCCGGATTCTGGTTTTCAGGAACCTGATTGGCTGAAGCTTCTCCAGGGCGGCAGAAGACATCGAGGGAGGACATGGAAGCGTCAGGTAAGTGATTTTTTTACAGGGAAAGGGGCAGCATGGGGCACAGTGGCAGCATGGGGCACAGTGGCAGCATGGGGCACAGTGGCAGCATGGGGCACAGTAGAAGCATGGGGCACAGTGGCATCATGGGGCACAGAGGCAACAATGAGCACAGGCCGGGCACAGTGGTGACAATTGATGGCACAGTGACTGAATATGATGGCATGGCAGAGAGGTGACAATTGATGGCACAGTGACTGCATTTGATGGCATGGCAGAGAGGTGACAATTGATGGCACAGTGACTGCGTTTGATGGCATGGCACAGTGGTGACAATTGATGGCACAGTGGTGGCGTTTGATGGCATGGCACAGTGGTGACAATTGATTGCACAGTGACTGC
Source organism: Rana kukunoris (assembly GCA_029574335.1). Lineage (NCBI taxonomy): Eukaryota > Metazoa > Chordata > Amphibia > Anura > Ranidae > Rana > Rana kukunoris. Next base: position 68,013,069 of record CM056052.1, on the reverse strand, counting down.
ATTTGATGGCATGGCACAGTGGTGACAATTGATGGGCACAGTAGCTGCTTTTGATGGCATGGCACATTGGTGACAATTGATGGCACAGTGGTGGCGTTTGATGGCATGGCACAATTAGTGACACAAGTGGTGACAATTGATGGCACAGTGACTGCAAATGATGGCATAGCACATTGGTGACAATTGATGGCACAGTGACTGCATATGATGGCATGGCACATTGGTGACAATTGATGGGCACAGTAGCTGCATTTGATGGCATGGCACAGTGGTGACAATTGATGGCACAGTGGCTGCATTTGATGGCATGGCACAGTGGTGACAATTGATGGCACAGTGGCTGCATTTGGTGGCATGGCACAGTGGCTACATTTGGTGGCATGGCACAGTGGCTGCATGTTATGGGCACAGTGAGGCTGCAATATTTTTTTTTTTCGTTTGCGCCCCCCCAAAAATTTTGAGCACCAGCCGCCACTGTCTGGAGGGAGTCTGTTCCACATTTTCACAGCTCTTACTGTGAAGAAACCTTTCCGTATTTGGAGGTGAAATCTCTTTTCCTCCAGACGTAAAGAGTGCCCCCTTGTCCTCAGTGTTGACCTTAAAGTGAATAACTCAACACCAAGTTCACTATATGGACCTCTTATATATTTGTACATGTTGATCATATCCCCCCTTTTTCTCCTCTTCTCAAGAGTGAATAAATTCAGTTCCTCTAATCTTTCCTCATAGCTGAGCTCCTCCATGCCTCTTATCAGTTTGGTTGCCCTTCTCTCCACTTTCTCCAGTTCTCTGATATGCTTTTTGAGAACTGGTGCCCAAAACTGGACTGCATATTCCAGATGAGGTCTTAGTAATAATTTGTACAGGGGCAACATGATATATCTCTATCTCTGGAGTCCATACCTCTCTTAATACAAGAAAGGACTTTGCTCGCTTTGGAAACCGCAGCTTGGCATTGCATGCCATTATTGAGCTTATGATCAACTAAAACCCCCAGATCCTTCTCCACTACAGATCCCCCCAGTTGTACTCCCCCTAGCATGTATGATGCATGCATATTCTTAGCCCCCAAGTGCATAACTTTACATTTATCAACATTAAACCTCATCTGCCACTTAGTCGCCCAATTAGAGCATTGAGGTCGGCTTGTAGATTGGAGATATCCTGTAAGGACGTTATTCCACTGCATAACTTGGGGTCATCTGCGAAGACAGAAATGTTACTTTTGATCTCAGACCCAATATCATTTATATATTGAAAAGTAAGGGTCCCAGCACTGAACCTTGGGGTACACCGCTGATAACCTTGGACCATTTAGAGTATGAATCATTAACCACAACTCTGAATTCTGTCTTTCAGACAGTTTTCTATCCATTTACAAACTGATATATCCAATCCTGTAGACCTTACCTTACACATGAGCTGTGTGTGGGAAACTGTATCGAACGCTTTTGAAAAATCCAAGTATACCATGTCCACTGCCACGCCTCTGTCCAGGGTTTACTTACCTCTTCATAAAAGGAAATCAGGTTTGTCTGACAACTTCTGTCTTTCATGAATCCATGCTGTCTGCTGCTTAAATAGTTTGTTTCCAGCAAGAACTCATTCATGTGGTCTTTTATTAAACGTTCCAGTATCTTCCCAACTATAGAAGTTAAACTAACAGATCTATAGTTACTTGGTAAAGACTTTGTTCCCTTTTTAAATATAGGCACCACATTGGCTCTACGCCACTCCAGTGGTACTATTCCTGTCATTAATGAGTCCCTTAATATTAGATACAGTGGCTTTGAAATTTCAGAGCTCAATTCTTTTAGGATCCGTGGGTGGATGCCATCTGGTCCAGGTGCTTTATCCACCTTTATTCTGTCTAAATATTTCTGGACCATATCACTTTTGAGCCATTGTGGATTTGGGGCTGTGTCACTCCCAACCCCATTATGGACATGAGCTCCCCCATTCTCCATTGTATACACAGAGCTGAAGAAAGCATTTAATAAATTTGCCTTCTCTTTGTCCTCAGTCACCCACTCTAGATTATTTTGTAAAGGGCCTACATGCTCAGACTTTACCCTTTTACTATTAATATATTTAAAGAATTTTTTGGGGTTTGTCCTACTATCTTTTGCAATCTGTCATTCATTTTGAATTTTTGCATCCTTGATTTCCTTTTTACATATTCTATTATATTCTTTGTAACATTTAAACGACACTAGTGTTCCTTAATTTTTATATTTTTTAAAAGCTATTTTCTTATTGTTTATAGCTTTTTTAACTTTGACCGTGAGCCACATAGGTTTTATTTTTAGCCTTTTAAACTTATTGCCCATGGGAATATACTTTGCAGTGAGGTTCCAAACAGTCTTTTTGAAGAACTTCCATTTCTGTTCTGTGCCCATTAATGCCTATATTCTCTCCCAGTCTAAGTCCTGGAGAGCAGCCCTCATCCTTGGAAAATGTTCTCTCTTGAAATTAAGTGTTTTTATCTTTCCTGTATGTATTTCTTGCTTATAGTTAATATTAAATGAAATCATGTTATGACCACTGCTACCCAGGTGTTCCTTTATCTGAACATTAGTAATAAGCTCTGCATGGTTTGAGATTACCAGGTCCAACAGAGCATCATTCCTAGTTGGGGCCTCAATAAACTGGACCATAAAATTCTCCTGCAATAGGTTTTTAAATTTCTGTCCTTTAACTGTCCCAGAAATTCCATTATTCCAGTCAATTTCTGGGTAGTTAAAATCCCCCATTATTATCACTGTCCCAGCCCTTACAGCCTTTTCCATCTGTGCAAGGAGCTGAGTCTCCACCTCCTCATTAACATTGGGTGGTCTATAACAAACTCCAATGATTAACTTTGAACTATGCACATCTGTATACAGTTCCACCCATAATGCTTCAGCTTCATCACACGCTCCATCAACCAGGTCCTCTTTCCTCTTTCACGCTTGCTTTGGTTGTACACCCTGTAGAACCACTTTTACCTACAGGTAAGCCTATATTAAGGCTTACCTGTAAGTGCTAAGAATATCTCCTAAACCTTCACGGTTTAGGAGATATTTACAATAGAGCCATGTGCCGATGTCTACGGCGATCATGACATTTCTAAAGTGGGTCATGCCGTGACTGGCGGCTCCCGTACGCATTTACGGGAGTGACGTCACGTGACTCCGGCCAGTCACAGAGCCGGAGTTTGTGGCCCCGGAAGGAAGAAGGGTGAAGATGGACGCTCTCTGCTAGTGGGGACAGCGGTGACATCGCAGGCTTCGGTTTCAGGTAAGTGACACATAATGGGCTACTGTGTGATGTATACTAGCCCATTATACTTTACCTTTACAGACAAATAAAGAGGAAGTAAAACCCATTAGGGTTTACATGCTCTTGAAGATCCAATTTTAGTACAGTGACCCATTGCAACCTGAGGTAATTTTTCAGAAGTCAGATCAGTAGAAGATGAATTGTGTTTATTTTGCTATGGGTCACTGCACCTAATTAGTCCTTTGCACTTTGCATTATGTATTAAGGAAGGTGATTAGTTTCAAAGTGTATTTTCAGATGCTGGCAGTGAAGGGGTTTTGCATAGAAAATTGTGTATAAATTGGGTAGCAGTGGCAAAGCCTAGCTCCTTCCATAAGGCACAACACCTACTTGCTCAGTGACTAATAATTATGTGGGTCTGTGTGACGTCGGTACCTTTGGTAGAGTGACAGCCGCATGCATCCCTTTCCATTGTTCTAGTCCCCCCCCCCCCTCCTCCTCTCTGTAAAGCTGTAACCCACACACCGCTCGACATGTCTTTGCACATGCTGTTATATTAGCATTAAGCCCTCTAATCTCTCTAGCTATAAAAAAATAAATAAATAAAAATTCTGGTAATTAGCAGCTTTGTTTGTAGTGTCTCACAACCATGTCCCCGATTGTTTAGTAAATGAATTGTAATGACTAAGCACCCTTTCCAGCTCTATCGGTGTAGTGACAGCTTTTTATCTCAACGTAGAATTTGAATTTACCTAATATTACGTCTAATTTTTTTTATTTTTTTGCCGGAGTGCATTACAGGCGCACACAGACATGACAAATTAGCATCGGCTGTCTCCCCGCTGCGTGCATCTCATTTTCACCCTGGCGTTTATCATATACAGATGGCTGACCTGATCACCAGTCCCCATGGGTGCCTGAGCCTGCAAAATCTAGGCCAAGTAATCCTGGCTCTGAGCGCCGCCTTCTATGGCTCTTATGGTGGCCATACGCACTTCGACAAATGATCAATTTCCTTTTTGATTGATCTCTCCCAAAGGGAATGATTAATCAATAGTGTACAATCCATTTAATCAATGTGTCACACACAGGAAATTGAATTCCGATCGCTCGTTGGAAGATACAATTACAAGCTACCAATCGCATCTCTGTTTTCATCGTGCAGTTTCATAGTCTGATCGATTGAAATACAATGGTTATTAGGATCAAAGTTGTCAATTGATAGGACATGTTTGTTAGTTTCCCTCCTTGACCAATTGAAATTGTGTTTCAATTGATCGAAATGGAAATTATGCCTTTTCTGTGTTTATGGTCAAATCGCATATTAATTAGATAATAAAATCGAATCATGTATGACCACCATGGGGGGGGGGGGGGTAGTCTGAACAGCGCGGGATCATGTGACAAGACGCTGAAGTCATTTGCTCCAACTGCATTGCTGGTTGCTGCCAAGAATAGCGCACATTTTGTGGAAATTCCGACAAGAAAAGTTTGATGTGAGCTTTTGGTCGGAAATTTCGACCATGTGAAGGCGAGCTGGCTCTCAATTTTTCTGACAAGAAAAGTTCTTGCTGGAAATTCCGATCGTCTTTATGCAATTCCGACGCACAAAAAAAAACATGCATGCTCGGAATCAATATGACGCATGCTCGGAATCATTGAACTTCATTTTTTAGTGTTGGACGTCACCGCGTTCTTGACGGTCAGAATTTTGTGTGACCGTGTGTATGCAACACAAGTTTGAACCAAAATTCTGTCGGGAAAAAAATCCATGGTTTTCTTGACGGAATTTCCGATCGTGTGTACGCGGCATTAGTGAGGTTCTCTGCAACACTGTGCTGGAGGCCCGGGTAGATTTGATGATACATCCCCTATGGATTCATGACACCTTGGGCTTACATTAAGGGCTTATTTACACTTGCTTTGTCTACCACTTCAACATACTTTTTTGATCTGTTTTTGTTGCTTCGGTGATGCTTTTCTGAAGCTTGACAGATGCCCTATGTGTGTTGATTTTCTATTTATTTTGAAGGGGACCAGTAGAAACACAGTTCAGTAGCACCCCCACTCAGCAGATCCCTAGTTCATTAGTAGCCTTATTCTGCAGATCCTCAGCTTATTAGTACACTCGTTTACGGCAGATTCTGTGCTCAGTAGTACCCCCTGCTCTGTTGATCACCCACTCAGTAGTAACCCCCAACTCTGCTGATCCTCTGGTTTTCTGATCCTTGTTTCTCTCTCCAGTCCATGCTTGCCTCCCGCTATATTACTTCCATAGTGCTCACCAAATATGACATCTGCTAGTTTCTCCTACTCCGGTCCCCCAGCTCTGCTGATCCTCTGCCACTCAGTCCTCAATCCCTGATCACCTTCTGCTATAGCGTTCCCATTTTGCACACCATGGGGGTTATTTATAAAAGGCAAATCCATTTTGCACTACAAGTGCAAAGTGCACTTGAAATTGCACTGAAAGTGCACTTGGAAGCTCAGTCGCTGTCAATCTGAGGGGGACATAAAAGGAAAATAAAAAACAGCATTTTAGCTTCCACTTGATTGGATAAAAAAAAAAAGCAGAGCTTCCCCTCATTTTAGATCTACCCATCAGATGTACAGTGACTGCAATTCCAAGTGCACTTGTAGTTTACATTTGTAGTGAAAAGTGGATTTGCCTTTCTTTTTTTTTTTAAAGATTTTTATTTGCCAGATGTACATACACAAGAAGTTGTAGACAAGGTACAGTTCCAATCAGGTAAAACAATACAGTAAGTCAATATAGATCTCTTTCCCCTTCCATATTCTAGGTACAGTATATTCTTTAGTACAAATAGCTGTTTTTTTTTTTTTTTTTAAAGAAAAACCAAAATCGCAAGCACCACATGTGCTCGTAAAAAAGAAACATAGAAACCTAAACTTCACATAACAACGGAGGTAAAGTTCCCCCAGTCCTGTTTGTGCCGTGTGCTGTTATTTTATCACTCCCAAACTGTCACATTTCCCTCACCCATGTCATAACATTACCCATCTGACAATTAATACAGAGAGAAAAAAAAAAAAAAAAAAAAAAAAAAATTATATATTTCCTCCATTGTCAGTTCGTACCGTATCCTCAGAATCAATCCATCGTCCCCAAACTTTATGAAATTTCTTAAGGCAGCCCCTGGACTCATACGTCATTTTATACAATGTGACATTGGCATTGACAAGGCCTTTCCAGGCATCTAGTGTGAGATATTCTCTTTTAATCCAGTTGAGAACAATTAGCTTTCTGACATAATAAAACAGCAGTCTCAGTAGTGTTCGTTAGTATTACTCATAACCTCATCCTCGATAACACCGAGGAGTCCCAACAGTGGGCTACAGATATTTGGCAGGTCAAATGTGTCAGCAATAAACTGGGTCACTTGCGACCATAGGGGCCGTATCCTATTACAATCCCAGACCATGTGTAGAAAGGTACCTTCTGCAATTAAACATTTGTGGCAGGGGGGTTATCTTTCCTTCCCATTTTATACAGCCTTAACGGAGTATAGTAATTTGGTGCAAGTATCTAAGTTGTATTAATTTGTCTCTAGCGGAGATAACTGTGGGCGTATAAGACATCAACACCTCCCCCCATTGCTCCTCCGTAAGCTCTGGGATAATATTGGTCCACCTCTCTCTAAGTTTCTTTTCCCTTGGGTTTACTCTATCCATGAGTGAGCTATAGTAGATAGAGATCAATTTAGTGTGTTCAGGAGCCATAAGGAGCCTTTCCAGTTTAGAGTTTTCAAGTAGTACCCGTCCTGTCCCAAATTGAGCAAGAGCAGCATGTTGCAGTCTGGTGTAATGAAATGCCCAGGAGTCGGGAACATCTAAGTCCCTACGTAGTTGTGCAAATGTTTTTAGTTCCCCATTATCGTATAGTTGGTGAAGATATGTGAGTCCGAATTTTGACCATCTATATCCATCCTCCAGATGAAAAAACTCCCTTAAACAGGGGTTGAACCACAACGGGGCATTGGGTGAAAGGTGCAGAGGGGTGTCGGCTATATGCTTTATACAAATCCCCAGAATACGCTTAGCAGAGCCAAGCATCTCCCTGCCCCCCACTGTAGGCACCTCTCCTCTAAAGAAAAAGTTCAACAAAGCTTCATAGGATTTGCCTTTCTTAAATAGCCCTCCCCTGTGTGCCATCTGCTAGTTGCTCTGCTGCTCCAGTCTGGACCCCGCTCACCTTTCTGCTGCTCCACGCTGCACACCAGGTGGGACGTTTGCACCAGACACTTCCAGAATATACAATACAAATACACATGGACCAGAAGTGACTGCTGATCACGTCTGTCCGCTTCGCTTGTTGGTTTCCCAGTGGATCCTGGGTAATCTCATACCTTCAGTACCTTCAAAACCAAGCGAAGCTAACGCTGATTAAAAAGCGCCTCAAAAGCTTCAGGTGCTGTAAGCGAGCTTGGTCATAGACTTCTACGGAGGCTTTGGAGATGCTTTGAAGCACCAAAAAAGTGTCTTGGGTTATCATTTTTGAAGCAATACAAACACAACAGTGTGGACAGGACTGTTAGGTAACTGTTTTAACAGGCGCTTTGATTGGCATTCAGAGTGCTTTCTTAAAAGCGTGTCCAACTCCATATTTTGAAGCTATTATAAACAAGCCCTAAGTGAGCTGAATGATGTTGGGTGTTTTTCAACTCCAAAGAGGACTGAGAGAATCTGATTTCCCTGCTGTGTGACTCTACAATCTGATCTCTGCTGTGTGATTCTGCAATCTGATCTCTGCTGTGTGATTCTGCAATCTGATCTCCCTGCTGTGTGATTCTGCAATCTGATCTCCCTGCTGTGTGACTCTGCAATCTGATCTCCCTGCTGTGTGACTCTGCAATCTGATCTCCCTGCTGTGTGATTCTGCAATCTGATCTCTGCTGTGTGACTCTGCAGTCTGATCTCTGCTGTGTGATTCTGAAATCTGATCTCTGCTGTGTGATTCTGAAATCTGATCTCTGCTGTGTGGCTCTGCAATGTGATCTCCCTGCTGTGTGACTCTGCAATCTGATCTCCCTGCTGTGTGATTTTGCAATCTGATCTCTGCTGTGTGATTCTGCAATCTGATCTCTGCTGTGTGATTCTGCAATCTGATCTCTGCTGTGTGATTCTGCAATCTGATCTCCCTGCCGTGTGACTCTGCAATTTGATCCCTGCTGTGTGACTCTGCAATTTGATCTCTGCTGTGTGATTCTGCAATCTGATCTCTGCTGTGTGACTCTGCAATCTGATCTCTGCTGTGTGATTCTGCAATCTGATCTCCCTGCTGTGTGATTCTGAAACCTGATCTCTGCTGTGTGGCTCTGCAATCTGATCTCCCTGCTGTGTGACTCTGCAATCTGATCTCTGCTGTGTGATTATGCAATCTGATCTCCCTCTTGTGTGATTCTGAAATCTGATCTCTGCTGTGTGGCTCTGCAATGTGATCTCCCTACTGTGTGACTCTGAAATGTGATCTCCCTACTGTGTGATTCTAAAATCTGATCTCCCTGCTGTGTGATTCTGAAATCTGATCTCTGCTGTGTGGCTCTGCAATGTGATCTCCCTACTGTGTGACTCTGAAATGTGATCTCCCTACTGTGTGATTCTAAAATCTGATCTCCCTGCTGTGTGATTCTGAAATCTGATCTCTGCTGTGTGACTCTGCAATCTGATCTCCCTGCTGTGTGATTCTGCAATCTGACCTCCCTGCTGTGTGATTCTGCAATCTGATCTCCCTGCTGTGTGATTCTGCAATCTGACCTCCCTGCTGTGTGATTCTGCAATCTGATCTCCCTGCTGTGTGATTCTGCAATCTGATCTCCCTGCTGTGTGATTCTGCAATCTGATCTCTCTGCTGTGTGATTTTGCAATCTGATCTCCCTGCTGTGTGATTTTGCAATCTGATCTCTCTGCTGTGTGATTTTGCAATCTGATCTCTCTGCTGTGTGATTTTGCAATCTGATCTCTGCTGTGTGACTCTGCAATCTGATCTCTGCTGTGTGATTCTGCAACCTGATCTCTGCTGTGTGATTCTGAAATCTGATCTCTGCTGTGTGTAGCGCTACCCCCGGAGGAGCCACTGATTATAAGTGGGATCGGCGTGTTGAGTTACCTTGCAGGTGTCTAGGGGTGATACTTGTGAGTTGAAATAGAGAGCGAATGTCCAGTCGTTAGTTGGGTTTTCTTCAATACTTTATTCCAAGGCTCAACATGGTACAGGACAGGAAAGGTTGATGAGCAGAGAGAGAGAGCTTGAGTATCAGGCCTTGGATATGAAGAAGAGAGAGAGAGCAATCTTACTCTCAGCAGTGATGAACTCAGTTCGTCGCCATTCCAGTCGGAGTGAGTAAAGTGCCCCCGGACAGACCCCTGCCACAGGCCTGGCAGCCCAAACGTCACTTGCAAACGCTGGTAGGACCAGGCCTCTGCCACAGGCCTAGTAGTTGAATGAATGTGATTTGAAATGAGCAAGTCCTCCCAATGAATTTAGTCAGAATCTCCGGATCCCCGATGGTTGGTTCAAGCCCTATTGGATCACCTGCCTACGGGTTCTCCTCAAGTCGATCCCCCACCGTACAACTCCCAGCTTGGGATCCTTTTAGGAAAGGTTTGGGACCCAGCAGCTACTGGGATCCCTCTCTATGTCAGGGTGAAGCTCCTCATGGTGCTCAACTTCGGCCAGGTAGGCCACGGCTGCGGGGTCCGTGGATGCCGCAACTGGAACTTGGACCCCCCAGAAAGGAAAGCGAAAATGGCCTCGAGGCCAAGGCGGCTGCCCCAGATATAGCCTCCCTCAGCATGCCCTAGCGAGGGAACCAACCCCTCTGATTAGCTGCTGAGGAAAAAGAGTCTGCCAGAACCCCTCTAGCGCCAGCTGCCGCGGAGTGCAGACCGACCCACAGGACAGTTCTGGGAATGACAGCAGCCTGAAATTTGACAAATTGTAAATGGGAGGTGCGTAACTCTCCCATTCCCCACTAACTTTAGCATAACGCCCCTACAGAAAGTAAGGGGGCGCTACATGTGTGATTCTGAAATCTGATCTCCCTGCTGTGTGACTCTGCAATCTGATCTCTGCTGTGTGACTCTGCAATCTGATCTCTGCTGTGTGATTGTGCAATCTGATCTCCCTGCTGTGTGATTCTGCAATCTGATCTCTGCTGTGTGGCTCTGCAATCTGATCTCTGCTGTGTGACTCTGAAATCTGATTTCCCTGCTGTGTGATTGTGCAATCTGATCTCTGCTGTGTGATTCTGCAATCTGATCTTTGCTGTGTGACTCTGCAATCTGATCTCTGCTGTGTGACTCTGCAATCTGATCTCTGCTGTGTGACTCTGCAATCTGATCTCTGCTGTGTGACTCTGCAATCTGATCTTTGCTGTGTGACTCTGAAATCTGATCTCCCTGCTGTGTGATTCTGCAATCTGATCTCCCTGCTGTGTGACTCTGCAATCTGATCTCTGCTGTGTGACTCTGCAATCTGATCTCTGCTGTGTGACTCTGCAATCTGATCTCTGCTGTGTGATTCTGCAATCTGATCTTTGCTGTGTGACTCTGAAATCTGATCTCCCTGCTGTGTGATTCTGCAATCTGATCTCCCTGCTGTGTGACTCTGCAATCTGATATCTGCTGTGTGACTCTGCAATCTGATCTCTGCTGTGTGACTCTGCAATCTGATCTCTGCTGTGTGACTCTGCAATCTGATCTCTGCTGTGTGATTCTGCAATCTGATCTCTGCTGTGTGACTCTGCAATCTGATCTCTGCTGTGTGACTCTGCAATCTGATCTCTGCTGTGTGACTCTGCAATCTGATCTCTGCTGTGTGATTCTGCAATCTGATCTCTGCTGTGTGATTCTGAAATCTGATCTCCCATCTGTGTGACTCTGCAATCTTTGCAATCTTATCTCCCTGCTGTGTGATTCTACATTCTTTGCAATCTGATCTCTACTGTGTGACTCTGCAATCTGATCTCCCTGCTGTGTGACTCTGCAATCTGATCTCTGCTGTGTGGCTCTGCATTCGATGCAATCTAATCTCAATTCTGTGTGTGTGACTCTGTGTGACTCTGCAGTCTATGCAATCTAATCTCCCTGTTTTGTGACTGTGCAGTCTATGCAATCTGATCTCTCTGCTGTGTGACTCTGCAATCTGATATCTGCTGTGTGACTCTGCAATCTGATCTCTGCTGTGTGACTCTGCAATCTGATCTCTGCTGTGTGATTCTGCAATCTGATCTCTGCTGTGTGACTCTGCAATCTAATCTCTGCTGTGTGACTCTGCAATCTGATCTCTGCTGTGTGATTCTGCAATCTGATCTCTGCTGTGTGATTCTGAAATCTGATCTCCCATCTGTGTGACTCTGCAATCTTTGCAATCTTATCTCCCTGCTGTGTGATTCTACATTCTTTGCAATCTGATCTCTACTGTGTGACTCTGCAATCTGATCTCCCTGCTGTGTGACTCTGCAATCTGATCTCTGCTGTGTGGCTCTGCATTCGATGCAATCTAATCTCAATTCTGTGTGTGTGACTCTGTGTGACTCTGCAGTCTATGCAATCTAATCTCCCTGTTTTGTGACTGTGCAGTCTATGCAATCTGATCTCTCTGCTGTGTGACTCTGCAATCTTTGCAATCTGATCTACCTGCTGCGGGACACAACAATCTAATCTCTGTGTTGTGTGACTCTGCAATCTTTGCAATCTGATCTCCCTGTTTTGTGACTCTGCAGTCTCTGCAATCTGATCTCCCTGCACAACAGCCATAGAATGAACTGAAGAAGTTGTATAATCTTCCACAGCCCAAAAAACACGTTGATGCATAGGGAGTGCCACGTTTTCAAATATTTCATGGACTTGTAGACATGGAGCAGTAAAGTAGAACCAATGTGCAGCACTTCAGGAAAAAAGGGGCCTGTGTAAGTAATGAGCAATTATGGCTACCCCCCCAAAGACATATGCAACTACCACATGTACAGTGCGGAAAATAAGTATTTGAACACCCTGCTATTTTGCAAGTTCTCCCACTTGGAAATCATGGAGGGGTCTGAAATTGTCATCGTAGGTGCATGTCCACTGTGAGAGACATAATCAAAAAAAAAATTCCAGAAATCACAATGTATGATTTTTTTAACTATTTATTTGTATGATACAGCTGCAAATAAGTATTTGAACACCTGAGAAAATCAATGTTAATATTTGGTACAGTAGCCTTTGTTTGCAATTACAGAGGTCAAACATTTCTTGTAGTTTTTCACCAGGTTTGCACACACTGGAGGAGGGATTTTGGCCCACTCCTCCACACAGATCTTCTCTAGATCAGTCAGGTTTCTGGGCTGTCGCTGAGAAACACGGAGTTTGAGCTCCCTCCAAAGATTCTCTATTGGGTTTAGGTCTGGAGACTGGCTAGGCCACGCCAGAACCTTGATATGCTTCTTACAGAGCCACTCCTTGGTTATCCTGGCTGTGTGCTTCGGGTCATTGTCATGTTGGAAGACCCAGCCTCGACCCATCTTCAAAGCTCTAACTGAGGGAAGGAGGTTGTTGCCCAAAATCTCGCAATACATGGCCCAGGTCATCCTCTCCTTAATACAGTGCAGTCGCCCTGTCCCATGTGCAGAAAAACACCCCCAAAGCATGATGCTACCACCCCCATGCTTCACAGTAGGGATGGTGTTCTTGGGATGGTACTCATCATTCTTCTTCCTCCAAACACGGTTAGTGGAATTATGACCAAAAAGTTCTATTTTGGTCTCATCTGACCACATGACTTTCTCCCATGACTCCTCTGGATCATCCAAATGGTCATTGGCAAACTTAAGACGGGCCTTGACATGTGCTGGTTTAAGCAGGGGAACCTTCCGTGCCATGCATGATTTCAAACCATGACGTCTTAGGCCTCGTACACACGAGGGGATATGTCCGCTGAAAACGGTCCGATGGACCGTTTCAGCAGACATCTCCGCTCGTGTGTATGGGCCAGCGGACAGATTTCTCCACCCGACAGATTTCAAAGCATGCTTTGAAATCCATCCGGTGGAATCTGTCCGCCCGACATGTCTGCTGGTTAGTACACTTACCAGCAGACATGTCGTCCCCCACCGGAAGTGTTTAACTTCCTGGTGCGGTGACGTGGTGGTGACGTGGCGGTGACGTGGCGGCGTCAACGTCACCGCCGTGTCACCGCGCCGTCCGGCGGCGGGGAATTTGATCCGATGGTGTGTACACACCATCGGATCAAACTCCCGATCGGACATATCCGATGGAAATGGTCCGCGGACCGTTTTCATCGGATATGTCCGATCGTGTGTACGAGGCCTGTGTGTATTACCAACAGTAATCTTGGAAACGGTGGTCCCGGCTCTTTTCAGGTCATTGACCAGCTCCTCCCGTGTAGTCCTGGGCTGATTTCTCACCTTTCTTAGGATCATTGAGACCCCACGAGGTGAGATTTTGCATGGAGCCCCAGTCCGAGGGAGATTGACAGTCATGTTTAGCTTCTTCCATTTTCTAATGATTGCTCCAACAGTGGACCTTTTTTCACCAAGCTGCTTGGCAATTTCCCCGTAGCCCTTTCCAGCCTTGTGGAGGTGTACAATTTTGTCTCTAGTGTCTTTGGACAGCTCTTTGGTCTTGGCCATGTTAGTAGTTGGATTCTTACTGATTGTATGGGGTGGACAGGTGTCTTTATGCAGCTAATGACCTCAAACAGGTGCATCTAATTTAGGGTAATAAATGGAGTGGAGGTGGACATTTTAAAGGCAGACTAACAGGTCTTTGAGGGTCAGAATTCTAGCTGATAGACAGGTGTTCAAATACTTCTTTGCAGCTGTATCATACAAATAAAGAGTTAAAATTCATAAATTGTGATTTCTGGAATTTTTTTGGGGATTATGTCTCTCACAGTGGACATGCACCTACGATGACAATTTCAGACCCCTCCATGATTTCCAAGTGGGAGAACTTGCAAAATAGCAGGGTGTTCAAATACTTATTTTCCGCACTGTACATAGAATTACCACTGGTACGTTGAGAGACATCCAGGTAGATTCACGTACATCGGCGCATCTTTGTGCGGGCTTAGCGTATCTTCTTTACGATACGCCGGCGCAACGTTGAGAGGCAAGCATGGTATTCACAAAGAAAATGCGATCAACGTTGCGCCAGCGTAGCGTATAGTTGTCGGCGTAAAGCGACGTAAGTCAAAGTAGGTGGAAGTGGGCGTGATATATTTAAATGAAGCGTGACCCCATGCAAATGGTGGGCTGAGCTTCAAAAAACGAACTGCGCATGCGTCGTCTCTTGGACGCATCCCAGTGCGCATGCTCACAGTCACATTGAAATAGCTGCCTAAGATACGTCAATACACTGCCTACAACGTGAACGTAACCTACGCACAGCCCTATTCACGTACTACGAAAACAGCGTAAAAATCGACGGCGTACATTCCCTGGTCCATACCTTTGCATGGGTTGTGCCTCCTATATGAGGAATAACTTTATGCCGGACGTAACCCTCACGCAAATCGCTTAAAACATGCGCCGGGCGCAAGTACGTTCCTGAATCGGCGTATCTTACCCATTTGCATATTTAAAATTGGAACGCCGAATGCGTCCAGCTTAACTATGCACCTACGATACGTTACGTTGGGCAGAGGAAGCCTATTTTTACGACGTATCTAGCTTGGGGAATCGGCGCAGAGATACGACGGTGCACATTTGTACTTACGACGGCTTATCTCGAGATACGTCGGCGTAAGTCCTACGTGAATCCGGGCCATCATTTTTTTTTTTTAGTCATTAACACACAGTGAGGAGAATTATTTACGTCACACTGGTGTGTCTTGCGCACATATCTAAAGAATAAACCCTGAAAGACATTTCCTTCAATGGTTCTCTACATTCTGTAAAGCACTGCTTACTGTATGCATTATAAAAAAAGGTGTAAATAAATAAATGGCATAGTTTGGAACATAATAAAATAATGTATTGGCCATCACATAAAAAGCCCCTGATGTTTTATATTTTAAAAATAAATTCCGAGTTTTCCATCTCTGTTTACTTAAATACATTTCCTGGGTTTGCTTTGTTTCCTATTTGCGTTACA
Organism: Rana kukunoris; assembly: GCA_029574335.1. Taxonomy (NCBI): domain Eukaryota; kingdom Metazoa; phylum Chordata; class Amphibia; order Anura; family Ranidae; genus Rana; species Rana kukunoris. Next base: position 67,997,691 of record CM056052.1, on the reverse strand, counting down.
TCTGTTCTCCTTCATCGAGTTCTATAGACCTATTTGTAGTAGAAATTTATAATGAGCTCCTGGCCGAGCCGATTTTATGTGATATACGAGTGTAATTCTATTACAACGTGATCTTATTTGTTTGATAAATCGAATGCAAGTCCTTTTTATCTCAGGGAAACCGTTCCTTTGGTCGGTGTAGGTATGCATGCGGCATAAAATACGGCATTGTGTATGGAGTGCGCTGTGTACTGAGTGACCTTGGATGATGCATAAGGAACGTTGTTTGTCAGATGAGCTACAGAAAAATAAAAGCCCCACATCTCTGCAGTTACTTTGTGTGTTTATGGAAATCTGCATGTAGAAGGACAGCCTTCTTCCTGCCTAACCAAAAATTAAATGGGTTGTAAAGGTTTGTTTTTTATTTTCTAAATAGCTTCCTTTAAGCTAGTGCATTGTTGGTTTACTTACTTTTTCCTTCAATTTCCCTTCTAAATGTTTTTTTCTTTGTCTGAATTTCTCACTTCCTGTTCCTCCTCAGTAAGCTTGCCCCCATCATCCGAGCTGTTCTGGTTGGGGGTTAGTCAGCGTGCTCGCCCCCTCCCTTGCGACTACATCCATGCAGGCAAAAACAGCATCTCCCCGCAGGGTTGTAGTCCCTTTAAGGTGAGCTCCAATGTATTATGGAAAATTCCAGTTCTTCTTCAGTCTGGACCTCTCTACTCTGTATAATGAAGCGGGCACATAGAAAAAAATTGTTTTCTAAGTTCCCTTGCAGAGACAAAGCCTATCCCATCTCCACCTAAAAGTTGAGTTTCTACCTTCTTCATCAGGGCATCCCTGACAGGTATTACCTTTTTTATTACTTGACCCTACCTTTTAGATTATAGGCTCACACTAGCAGGGCCCTCTAAAGGCAGCCCATAGATGATTTGACTATAGGTGGAAGGAAAAAAACTATTCTCGATTCCTCCTTCAACACAGTCAAACCTCGTACACATGATCAGAGCTTTTGGCTCCTTGCTCCTTGCATTTTTTCTGACGGGAAGACTGCACAAAAACCACCGGACAAAAAAAGAGAACCAGTTCTCTGTTTTCCTGCCGGGAAATTCAGCAGACTTTTGCCCAGCGGTTTTTGGCAGTTTTCCTATGTAAAAAACTGTGATGGAGCATGCACACGGCTGGGATTTCCGGCCAAAGCTCCATCGCAGTTTTCCTGTCTGTGAAACTGGCCGTGTGTAGGGGAAAGACTGAACAGAGCAGGTTCTCCCCTCGGGATTTCCGACGGGAATTTTTCCCGTCAGAAATCCCGTACATGTATACGAGACATCAGTGTTGATTTTGGAAAGCATCCATCAGCGCTATTGTGTTCTGCCTGCCTAGGGCTGGGGACATGAGAAGCTGTTCATCAGAACCTCAGAGCACAATTACTGCTAGCGCCTACAGCTGCCAGCAGTAATTGCATGCCAGAAATCTGACAGGCTGGTTGTATCCAAGTTGATCTATGAATCGACTTGGGTACAATCAGCCTACCCAGATCAATATTTGTCCGGGTCCCTGCTGAACTGACTTCATTTTGATCCATGTATGGCTGGCTTTACACTCTTTTTTTTTTAATTGTATTGTAACTGGACTGTCTCCCTTTACTTTGTAGGTCGCTACAGAAACTGTTTCCGCTATATATTGTATATTTCCGCTATCTATATATACTCTATATATATATATATATATATATATATATATAATAAAATAATAACTGTAGCAGATTCTGTAATCCTGTCAGTTTTGTGATCCAAGACCCCTGCTAGACAGCAGAGCCAGGTCTTGGTCCTCTCTGAAGACTACACAGCAGTTAAAGCCAAAGTATGGTCATCCAGCTATATACACACTAAATAGTCACCTAGTATATTCTGTAATAATGGCAAAAGGATTTTTTTAGTTGTCTTGTGTAGTTTCTGAGATAAAGCCTTTCCTTCTTGTTTAGGTTGATTGCACGTTGGACTGGAGGGAGGAGCCCTAAGAGCGTACTATGCAACTTTCATCATGCACAGTGCTCTTCCTAAACTTCCTGTTAGTCATCATCCTCCATATACTCGGGGGCTGGCTCATGGGCTTTGCTAGCTGACCTGGATGAGGTTATTAGTGAAGTTGTGGGTGGAACTATGGGGGCAGCTTTATATTCAACATTAGCATGCAGATATTTACTAACAACACCTACTAATGGCATGGGAGTCTTGATAACAGCTCCCTACAGAACCCTAGAGGGGGCTTGTCTGGAAAAGTATGGTCATTTAGTGGGCTTATCCTCTACACAGTCACATTCATAACCAAAAAGTTAAAAAAATCTAACGTTTTTGTATAAATAGTTTATTATTATAAATGCCTCAAAATTACAACAGACAGGATAGTAAACCATTGCAAGACGTGTAAATAACATACAAATGCGCGAAGAACAGTTAAAGCGGGGGTTCACCCAAAAAATACATTTTTAACATTACATTCAGCCGAGTTGTCATAATGACATTAGGCTGTTTTTTTTTTATTTCATTGCCGTACATACCGATTTTTACCGCCGCTTCCGGGTATGTAATCCCGCGGGACTGGGCGTTCCTAATTGATTCACATCCTACCGACCGGCGCATACAGCGCGTCACGAGTTGCCGAAAGAAGCCAGCTCGATACGGCGCCTGCGCACCGACGTTCAGCTTCTTTCGGCATCTCGTGACGTGCTGTATGCGTCGGTCGGAAGGATGTCAATTAATCAGGAATGCCCAGTCCCGCGGGATTACATACCCGGAAGCGGCGGTGAAAATCAGTATGTACGTCAATGAAATAAAAAAATAAAAAACAGCCTAATGTCATTATGACAACTCGGCTGAATGTAATGTTAAAAACATTTTTTTTGGGTGAACCACCGCTTTAACAGCCAAAAATGCAAACAGAATAAAATCAGGGGATCAGGGGTGTAACACACCCTCTAAAAACAGTGATTAGCAAACAAGGCAAAATGTGACCAGCCTGGGGTTCAGGAACCCATTGCTTAGGCCTCTAGGGTCCCCTAGTACTCTACACTAGTAGGCGCAAAGAGATTCAGGAATCAAGTACATTCTGTGCCAAGGCCATATATGGGTCGAATTCCCAGATACAAAAATTATTTTTTGCAGCAACATGAGGTGAAATTGAAGTCTTGGTTGGCCAAATTTAGAAAATTAATGGTGGCACCATCGGATGAAAAAAAAAATCTGATTTTGAAAAGAAAATTTGTTTAAATTTCGACCATGTATGGCGTGCTTAAGAATCAAAAGGTCTAAAGAAAAAAACATTTAAATGTGCCAGTGCTTTAGAAAAAAAAACCAATTAATTACCCCTTATAATTATACATAAACCATAATGCTCCTCAGAATAAGTAAATACTTAGGGCCAGATGCACAGAACGATACGGCGACGTATCTCCATATAAGCCGCCGTATTTTCAAATCTGCGCCGGCGTATCTTTATTTGTATCCACAAAACAAGATACGCAGTTTTTTTGCTTAGATACACCGTCTTACGCCGTCCTATTTAAGTTTCATATTTGCGCTGGACGCTAGGGGAGCTTCTGTATATTTTCCACGTCAAATATGCAAATGAGCTAGATACGCCGAATGTACGTACGTCCGGCGAAGTGTTTTTACGTCGTTTGCTTAAGCGTATGTCCGGTGTAAAGTTACCCCTGCTGTATAGAGGCGTATGTAATGTTAAGTATGGACGTCGGGCCAGCGTAAAATTTTCCGTCGTTCACGTCGTTTGCGTAAACTGTTCGCAAATAGGGATTTGCGTAAGTTATGTTCACAACGTTTTCATTGACGTTTTGCAACGTGATTTGGAGCATGCGCACTGAGATATGTTCATGGCCGGCACATGCGCAGTTAAAAAAAAACGTAATTTACGTAGGGTCACGAGTGATTTAAATAAAACACGCCCACCTCTTCCCCATTTGAATTGCGTGGGCTTACGCCGGCCCATTTTCGCTACGCCACCGTAACTTAAGACACAAGTCCTTTGTGGATGCGGAACTTTCCTTCCTAGCGTACGGCGGCATAGCGAAAATACTATACGCTACGCCGAGATACGCGGGGCTTTGTGGATCTGGCCCATAATGTTCACCCCCTTTGGCTTATGCCAGAAAGGGCTCTATAAAGGCTTTTCCACAGCGTGGCTACTATCTCCAATTTTTCTGCTCCTCTCACACAGAACCCTGATTATAACTCTCATGTGAAAGGGTCCAACAGAAGAATATTTCATAGTGCAAACTTTTTTTATTTTTGAACTTTGAAAACACTATAAATGCCATTTACATTTTAGGGGGCCTCCCCGGCACCCATGGATCATCTGCTGGTATTATAAAGTGGCATCCGCTCTGCTACAGGAGTCGGTGTACTGACATCCAGTTTCTGGAGACCTGAGAGGACTAATCACCTCTATACGTACAGGTTTCGTCTATCATTCAGACATGAGGCGTCGCCTGTTTGAATAATTTAAAGGGGTGTTCCAGCCAAAATTTTGTTTATTAAAAGTCAGCAGCTACAAAAAGTGTAGCTGCTGGCTTTTAATAAACACTCACTTACCTGGTCCTGCGTTCCAGCGACGCGCCGACCGGGGCTCCGCTCCTCTCCCCCCCTCCCCAGCCGGCGTCTCCATCTCCACTGCGGGCACCCAGCCGTGACAGCCTTCGGCTTCACGGCCGGGCACCCACTGCGCATGCGCGAGCCGTACTGCGCATGCGTGCGCGGCGCGGCTCGCCGCTGATTGGAGAGGCGATCGCATGGGACCTGTCAGTGTCCCATGTGATCGCCTACAGGGAGGGGGCTGGTGTAGGCGATTAAGCTTAATCGCCTAACCAGCCCCTCGGCGGAAGCAGGAAGTGGGACAGGAAGTCCCACTCCTACTGAAGCCCCCACTCCCCCCCCAAAAAAATTACATGCCAAATGTGGCATGTATGGGGGTGAGGAGTGGGTTAAGAAAAGGTCATTTTTGTGGGTGGAACACCCCTTTAAGCACTGGCACTTTATGTATTTGCGGTTTTTGAGAAGCATTGCGTTTTATGTTTAATTCTGAAGCCCTGTACACACGAACAGTTTGTCTGATGAAAATAGACTGTTGGACTGTTTTCATCGGTCAAACCGATCGTATGTGGGACCCATCGGTTTGTTTTCCATCAGTTAAAACAAAAAAAAAAAAAATAGAAATGTTTTAAATTTTTCCTATGGATAAAAAACTGATAGGACGTGTACACACGGCAGAGAACCTCGACGGGCAGAACACATCGTTCCGCCCGTCGAGGTTCTCTGCCGGCCGTCGAAATCGGCGACCCGCCCGTCGGGAATGGCAACCAGCCATTCATCCAGGCGGGCCGTCGAGCAAAAAGAGAGCGTGCTCTCTTTTCGCTCGACGGGATTCCCGACGGGCGGGGCGAGCCAGGAGCATACACACGGCCGAGGTCCTCGCTGGAATGCAGCTTCCAGCGAGGTTAGATATTTTTTGTTTAGAAGTACAACCCCATTAGTCTGCTCTTCCTTTTGTAAGCATATTCAGAGTTGTGACCAACAACGCTATACAAAGAGACAGAGTTCATCCAGTCTGATTGCTGCTTTACAGGTGATCTTAGAAGGCTGTTATCAAGAGATATTCCCTTAACCACTTGCCGACTGCCGCACGCTGATATACGTCAGCAGAATGGCATGGACAGGCAAATGGGCGTACCTGTACGTCCCTCTTAATTTGCCGCCCAGCAGGCGTGCGCATGCCTTGTGACTGTGCCCGCAGGTCCCAGGAACTCAATGTTCCTGGACAGCCCGTGATTGTGGTTGGCAAAGGCATAACAGGGGAATGACTTTGTAAACAAGGCATTTCCCTGTTCTGCCTAGTGCCATGTCAGGGATCTACTGTTGCCTTAAATCGTGTCACTGGTAGCTCCTCCCCCTTACAGTTAGAACCACTCCCTAGGACACACTTAACCCCTTTAGCGCCCCCTAGTGGTTAACCCCTTCACTGCCAGTAGCCATATTTAATGCTCGCAAAGGTTTTGAAAACATCCCACTTGGGTCACAAAGTTTTTAACGTTGACCTGTGTTTCTGCTTTTAAACACAACACTATGTTTTTTTGTTTTTTTTGGGGGGGGGGGGTTTACGTGCCCCAATGCTTTTGTTTCCATACTTTGTCTACCAACTGCATTTTCACAATTGTTGGGGGCAATTTTTGGGTTTCAGTGGCAGAAAACGGCCCTGCGTCCTGGCAGTGGAGACAAGACCTGTTTGCGTCTTCATCAGTCATCTTGTAGGCTTTCCATGGCAGGTTTACATCTGCAGAGCAGTCGTATTGAAGCAGCTTTACTTAACTGAAACTGACACTTAAGGGTGTATTTATAAAAAAAAAATCAGAGCTCGCTGTCCTGTGAAGCTGCATGTGCAAATGAGGGCAAAATTGAAGGTTAGACTTACCAGGCCAGTGATGGCGAACTTTGGCACTCCTGATGTTTTGAAACTACATTTCCCATGATGCTCATGCACTCTGCAGTGTAGTTAAGCATCATGGGAAATGTAGTTCTAAAACATCTGGGGTGCCAAGGTTCGCCATCACTGTACTAGGCTATTTAATCTCCAGGTCAAACATTATTCATCCATGAAAAATAATTTGGAAAATAGTTTACAGCATTTTGGCCACTAGGTGGAGCTAACAACCATATTAAATAAGTTATTTCCTATGATCAGCAGCTCCACCTAGTGGCCATCAATGCAGTATTTTCCTAATTCCTAATTGATTTGATGCTTGCCCAAAAATAGTCTAACGTTTGATTTTGCCTCTGTTCTGTATGTGAGAATCAGCATGGAACCTGGTGGGGATTGGGAATTGTTCATCAGTATTACAAATATGAAGCGAATGTCCTCAACAACTAACAAAAGACAGCTGGTTGGCCTGGTGCACTACACACTGATCACGGCTTCTCCCATGCATTTCAGTTCCTTGCTACTACTGTCTTAACACCTCTACGAAGGAGAAGAAGTGAGAAATGCTGAGACAGTGACTGGCTCTTTTTAGATGAGAGGGTTTTAGTAACCAGCATATGGGGGGTACATGGGGTACAGGTAGACCTAAAACCACTTTCTGCCTCTAGGTTTTCAGAATTTAGCATTGAAATGCATACAAGAGACTCGCCTTACCTTCTCCGGTCTTTTGTTCTACTGCCCAGCTTTATTCTATAGATGAGGCCATCTCACAGTGTAACATATTCTACTTGCCAGTAAATCAGTGTTCTGGGACCACCTAGAATTCTTCTTTGATTCTGTTTGATGATGAAACTCTGCTATGCCCATTAAAGTCTATCTGCAGTATAATTATGCACACTTTTGATTGTTCAGACATAAATTATTCACACGACTGCTCCAGCCTGATGTAACCCACAAGAAGCTTTATGGCTGCTGTACTGGAGCTGTGTCTTTTCGACTTCATGAAATCACTCTGCATATCACCTTCCAATAAAGGTTAATTCTAAATAATGGTAAGTTATAGTTTTAGATGTTATTAATGGCATAATATACATTAGTTAACCAAGTATTAAGTATATATACTTTTGTTATACAAAGATACTAGAGCTAGTTAGCACTCTTGCACGAGCCCTTAGTACACTATTAATTGGGATAACGTTTTTGTTATTCTGCATCAATGATAGGTATGACTGGTCCCTTAGAATCAGGTCTAAGGCTGGCCCATACATGGAGCGAATTTGTTCGATTCCCCCATCAACACAGACAGTGCTGACAGAGGAATCCCTCCTGCCAGGCCATTGCCTTCTCCCAGCGGCGGGGCAGTCGTTCGACCAACTTGGTACATTCAGCCTGCCCATTAATGGTTCAAATCTCCACCAGTTCCTGCTGAACCGATTGAGATTTAAACCGTGTATGGCTGGCCTAAGATTTTAGACAGCTTTCACCTTTTAGGCTAATTTGAAGCTAAGTACTGTTACAATAAATGTTATTGGTTTTTGGAAGGAATTACCCTTGCAGGTGCTAGAACTGATAACAAAAAATCAGGGTAGGGTGATCAATTATTTGCATCAGTAAACTTTCAGGACCTATGAGGAAGTACTGCTAGAGGGTCCTTCCAAATGGGGGTGTAGGGAGATGGATGGGAAAAGGAAAGTTCTGGTTCATACTGGTAGGGGAAGGTAATTGGTAAAAGCCAGAGAAGGGGGGAGAAAGGCAGAAACTTAGGTTGGAGAGTAAGGACAAAACAATGTTTCTCCCGTAGCTTCGGGCCCAATCAACTATAGATAACTCAGACTAGAAGAGTTCAGGGATGGAAAAGCATATTGATTATATGCCAATAATATGATGGATTTTATTCTGTCATAACCAACATGAAATTCATTCTTGTCTTCCCTGTTATCTATAGCATTTAATACAACACACCTTAATCTCCTGAAGAAGCTGTCTAAAGCGAAACATGTTGAGTGGTAGTGTGTGTATATGCCTCGAATAGAACAAACGATTTTGATGAGGATGGAACATTTCTATCATGTTTTTATTGTTGTAATAAAATATAAAAGGTTATCTAATTGTAATTGTTATTACACATTCTTTATTGAACACCTTTAAAGTCAAGAGGTTTGTTACCTCTTTCCCCTTTCTGTCTTATTTGTATACTGGGATGTGGTGTCTGTTCTGATCTCTCTGCCTCACTCTTTATAACATTGAAAAGCATAGGTAAGCCACAGTTCCATATTCTAAGGAATTCAGTTTGTGAGTCATTGAGAATAGTAGATATTTGCTCATTAACGACGGACCGTTTCAGCAGACAAATCCGATCGTGTGTATGGGCTAGCGGACATGTTTGTTCGGCGGACAAATTTTAAAGCATGCTTTAAAATTTGTCCGCCGGAGACATGTCCGTCGGATATGTCCGCTGGTTAGTACACTAACCAGTGGACATATCTGCCCGCGCATGCGTCGAATGGATTCGAGGCATGCGTGGAAGTTTTTCACTTCCGGGTTTGGTGACGTGGCGGCGTCAACGTCACCGCCACGTCACCGGCGGGGATTTTGATCCGATGGTGTGTACACACCGCTGGACGAAAATCCAGAGGAGACATGTCTGATGAAAACGGTCCGTGGAGCGTTCCCATCGGACATGTCCCTCCGTGTGTACGCCGCCTTAGATCCTTAATGGATTGTGGGCTCTTTCTAGGCTTAGGATATTGTTTGTTTAGCAACGAAGGGATAAATATGTAGCCATGTTAGCTTGGTATGAAAAGAGGCCTGGAATCATATGATGGAGGAGGACTATTCCTGCGTCCTGAGGGACTACTATATAAAACAAATTGAAGGAGGCCACATGTATGGGACTAAACATGGTCAGCTTCAGGTATGACCTCAAAATATGTAATACGTCACTGCGTTGACCACACCTCCTAAAGCACCTCTCACTTTAAATCTGGATGGCACAAATTGTTCGAGCTGGTATCCAATATCTATTATAAAGAGAACATTATAAGCTATTCTCAGGATGGTTGTATTAAAAGAGAATTTTGCTATTGTGGATTAGAACTTGCCCTAGTGCTCCAGATCAGTGGTCTCCAATCTGTGACCTGGGGGTCAGAGGCGGCCATTTGCTTGCTTTTATCCAGCCCTTGGGGAAATTTACTGCCACTGATGCATTACACTATTCCTCCCATTGACACCAACTAAGGGGAATAATTCCTGTTACTAACATCAACAACAGGGCACTATTTCTCCCATTGACACCAATGATGGGACACCATTTCTCCCGTTGACACCAACAATGTGACACTATTCCTTCCACCGTCACTAACGATGGTGCACAATTCCTCCACTTAATGCCAAAGATGCACTGTTTTTTACTTCCAATGGCCAAAGTCTGCTCCCCCCCCCCCCCCGTAGGACAGTAAACTGGCCCTTTGTTTAGGAGTTTAGGAAGTTTGGAGACACCTGCTCTAGATGCTAGGGGTTGGTGAGATCCTGCTCCTATTTGTTAACATAAGAAAAACCGAAGAGTATTGTTTAGTGAGCAAGGGTCTCTTTCTTGAAGAACTTTTAAGAGTTTGACCCTCATATACCAGAACTACTTTAGTCCCAGCCATCACTGGCATATTAATTAATTTTATATTGTACAAAATAAGTCCCATATTATCCAAAGAGATTTTCATAAATGCCCCTTTCATAATTCACTGGAAGACAGACAGTACCTGCCACATTGCCCTTTTAAGCATTCACGCCCTTTAAGGGTTGTTTTCTGAAATGTCGAGATAAAAAGCTCTTAAATATTCACTTTTTCTTCTGCAAAGGCGTGGATATTATGCTCTTGCTTTTCTGTACAGGCCAATTAGCATAACCATTTTGTCCTTTTTATTACACCAGAAACGAGAAGGACAAAAAAAACAAACAAAATTAGATGTTACCGTGAAGTTGCACGCTGTAAGAAAATGGCACAAAAGCCTTTGATTTCATTGTTTGGTCCCGCTGCTCCAACTCTATGCTGCGCACATAATTATTGTCAAGCTGAGTGGTAGAGAACAGAGTAGAAAGACCCCCCTCCAGAGTACAAGAGCGTCTAACACTGGCTAATTATACCTGGTTGGATACATGATTTCCATGCTGAAAAAGCCAGACCTTTGCTGCTAATGTTTCTCTCTGCTGTGTCCTTTTGAAGAAGAACACATGAGAGCTTACAACTGAGCAAAGTCCACAGGAGTTTAAAGCTTTTTGTTCTCCAACTGCATAAAAGCGACTTTGAAAGCAAAACGGTACAGATGCTTGGAAGTTTGGAATATTTTCTGTTGTTTGCTTCTAAAAGAAATGCTTACATATGAAAATGGGGCACATTCATTACTTTTCCTGTTCATGTTGGTTTAATAAGAAAGCGGGATATGGTTATTTATAGAAAAGGGCCAGTAAATGGCAGTGGTGATGTGGATTATTAAAGTGGTACATTATTCCAGATTTGACATTACACTACCAAGACAGCACAGGATTTCTGAAATAATTGGACACCAATATAATATACTGTAAATTCTCGAAATCATCCTAGCATAATACCTGAAAAATGTAACTCCTGCAATTAGGTATACAGGACACCAGGGATGGGTCCTGGTTGAAAGGTATGTGTCCCTATTGTTTGGGTTGTGGTCCCTTCAATGGGGATAACAAGAAGCAGTTTGAGGGTTCCAGGGTGATCCAGTAGAGAGGGAAAACTGATTTGCTGTTTTCTCAGGATTATTAAAGAAGAACTAAAATTCTGCCTCGTACACACGCTTGGCAGAGCTTTCTTGCCGAGTACACTGAGCGTGTGTACGAGGCTTTCAGGTTTCTCGTCTGGCCAGAATCTCAACGAGAAAAATAGAGATCCTGCTCTCTATTTTCTCATCTAGATTCTTATTGGCCTATATGCCGACGAGAAACCCGAGAATGTGTATACTTACCTGTGGCCTTGAAAACCTGCACATTCTCGAAATGGCTTTGACGCATGCACGGTAGCTTCCACGGCATAGGTAGGGTGAAGCAAGGTGGCGGTGACGGCATCGAATGTGACGAGCGTCACAATGTTTTTTTACCTGACGAGATTCTGGACCGTGTGTACGAGGCCTCAGAGTAGATAGGTGCTTTATTGCAGAAAAGACATGCAATGTCTCTTAATAATAAAGTACACCTACCTGTCTGCTCACAGCGTTCTTTGGCATGTAAACTGAGTTTAATATGTGCAGCTTAGCTAAAAGGCACCAGTGCGATCCCTTTTTGCCAGGGGTATTGTACAGGCCAATGCAGACAGCTGAAGACCAACACACAGAAGAAGATCTTGGCAAGGGACTGAGACCATTGGAGGAAAGGTTTGCCTGCCTTTAGTTCCACTGTAAGTCCTGATATAGGACCCAGAATCCAGAGGCTCAGAGAGGTTATGGGTGCGAAAGAGCCTCCAACCTTGACTACAGGTACCTTGGACCTTAAGGGGATAACCCACCTGCAAGAGGGGGGTGAAAAGGGCAGGAAGCAGCCAGCAGGTGTCCAGGAGGTGTTGTATGGAGCAGTCCATGAGGTGTTGTAGGAAGGGCTATGGCCTGTTTGTCTACTGTATGGCTGCTGGGCTCCTGTGACCTTTTTTCTGGACGGCTGAAGTGAATATTAAACTCTGTTGTAGGACAGGTTTTTGCTGGCGGTGAGTTTTATGGGCTGTTTTGTTTATTTTATGCTGAGGAAAAGCAGTTTCATTTGAGAATAAAGACTGTTTGCTTTTACAAACATGGCTGGCCGGTGATCTGGATCCCAAAAAATCACATAGGATAAAAGAAGGACCATGTAAAATTATGGGTAATATAGGCAATAATTTTCTCCAGTATGTGTGATCTAGGGTTAAAGACCATGCACACTTGTATAGTTGCTATGAGTTAAAGATGTGTACCATCATCATTCAACCTGCTTCCTCTGAGCCCAGGCTGTCAAGGACCCTGCTCCTTGTATTACACTTCTATAATGACCTGGACTCAAGCATTACTGTGCTGCATTACGTGCGCATTTCCCTTCCTAAAGGTTCAGGTCCAAGTCGTATGTTCTGATCAGGGGGATTCATGATCTGTTGAGTTTTTATCCTCTAGAGCACAGGTGGCAAATATAAGGCCCGCGGGCCGAATCCAGCCCGCCAGGCCTTGTCATGTGGCCCGCAAAGCGGCACGCCAGCCTCAACTTCCTCTTCTCACAGCCGCTAACACGAAACAGGTCTCCTTGGCAACCAGAGTAAACACTTTCTCCCTCTCCTCCTCAGTACTGTGTGTAGCTGAGCGCATGCAATGTGGATCCAGCATGTACCTCTCCCAGCAGTTTTCCATCTCCTGCAGGCTGCTGCTTGAGTGGGAGGGAAAGGGATGTGCCTGACCCCTGAGACCACACCCACCTGGAAGAGGGAGGTGTGAGCAGCTGAACAGAGGGAGCCGAGTGACTGTGAACTTCCTGAAAGGTAAGCTCAGCTAGCAGTACATTGTGGATTAGATAACAAGCATCTCTATGCTGAGTCTGCTGAGTTACTGCAGTTTAGCATAGAGAAGCTGATAGCTGACAAATCAGATTAAATCTTTTCATGTGGCACAGTGAGAAATTTGGCTCATTAAAGCATTGTACCTGCCTGGTGCATGCTCTCCTCACCTGCCTGGTGCGTGCTCTCCTCACCTGCCTGGTGTGTGCTCTCCTCACCTGCCTGGTTTGCTTTGGGAGGTGAGGGGACTGTCAAGGTGTGTAGGAAGATGCGTTTAGAGATGGGGGTTGGGGACAGTGCTCGCTGCAGGGTTCAGAACCCAGGAGGAGGGGTGGAAGTGAGATGTTGCACATTGGGCACAGCACACCCCTAAGCGTTGCCCTCTCTACGTAGCGCACCCCTGAATTCCTGCACCCCTGAATTTCTGTAAGTAGCACCCCCCTGAATTCCTGCACTGTGTACGTAGCACACCCCTGAATTTCTGTACCTAGCACACCCCTGAATTCCTACCCTCTGTACGTAACGCACTGAACCCTGCACCCTGTACGTAGCATAATCCTGACGTAATTCTGAGCTCTGCACTGTGTATAAAGTGCGCCCCAGATACAACTGGCCCTTTGAGGGCAACCACACTGCTGATGCGGCCCTCGATTGAGTTTGACACCCCTGCTCTAGAGCTTAACAGACCCACGTTAGGTCTTTGGGCAAATTGATGTAACCAACATAGATCCAACCCATCATGCTTAGGTCTCAAAAAAAAAAAACCTTTTGTTCTTTTATTATAATTTCTGGACGATCCTGGAGTTAAACAAGTCCATATACAAGTCCATTTACACCCCCCTGCCCATAGGCTAATGTTACCCTCCCCACCACTCCTTTTGGGGGACATGAATGTGGTGAAGAGACCTTGTGTAAGCTCCAAGAAGGTGTTTCTACCTACCCCAATGTGATAGTGCTGAGTGTCTGAGCAGCCAATCACCAAGCACCAGCACTGTCACATATAAGGAAGGGTAAGAGTCACATAATACCAGAAAGTGCAGTACCCGATGTGGTACTTTATTCAGAGCTGCTGGAGAGGGTATAATTAAAGTGTTTAAAACCTTAAAACAAAATGTGAGTGGCAGCCCCTCTGTTTTATGCAGCTACAACACACTCTAAATATTTTTTTAAAGTAAAGCCTCTAAATACCTTTTTTTTCAGAGATCTTCAGGCCGGTCACGTGACTCCCAGCCGCTCTCCACCTCCGATCCAGGGCTACAGCGGGAGGGGCTGAGATCTCCCTCTGACATCAGCTGGGAGGTCATGTGACCGCCATGCTGGCCGCTCAGCTCCTCCCACTGTAGCCCTGGATCAGAGGTGGAGAGCAGCCGGGAGTCACGTGACCGGCCTGAAGATCTCTGAAAAAAGGGTATTTAGAGGCTTTGTTTTAAAAAAATACTTACAAAGGGCATTATGGCTGCATAAAATAGAGGGCTGCCAGTGACATTTGTTAAAGTTTAATTTTCTACTGATAGGGGGAGTGTTGCAAAGTACGATTGATAGATGCAGCGGAGTCAGTTGAGATCAGACGTTGTGTGATAACAGGAACTGGCTTCTTTATTGGAACATCATCACACACAGGCAAAGATGTCTCCACATCATGGTAAGAAGAACAACACACAGACAACCAGGCAGGGAAAAAAAATCAACAAGTAGATTGCTGTGTAGCAGGAAATACAACATATCATATCATAGAGAACACATATCATTAATCGTTAGCGACATCTTGTGTCCTTTTTCTAAACTGCATCTGATATAGACTAAGCTGTAGTTTTTGTTGTATCTCCAACACCCCTTCTCAACAACTAAGGCTTAGTCTGTTAAACCTATCTTCTTTGTGAGCCTTGAATGTCTTTTGGTGGTCAGAGGCTTTGTAAGGATGTCTGCTATCATATCCTCGGTCGGGCAATAAATGAACTCAAGATGACCTTGCTGTTGAAGATCCCAAAGAAAGTGAAACTTCACATCGATGTGCTTTGTTCTTGAATTAACTCCTTCCGTATGTGCAAGCCCAATGCATCCTTGATTGTCCTCATAGATTTCTGTTGGTCCCAACTGTGGTTTACCTAAATCTGTTAAAAGCTGTCTCAGCCATATAACTTCTTTGCTTGCTTGCGCTGCAGCAATGTATTCTGCTTCAGTAGACGACAGTGAAACAGAGAGTTACTTTTTACTA
This sequence comes from Rana kukunoris, assembly GCA_029574335.1. Taxonomy (NCBI): domain Eukaryota; kingdom Metazoa; phylum Chordata; class Amphibia; order Anura; family Ranidae; genus Rana; species Rana kukunoris. Next base: position 67,982,482 of record CM056052.1, on the reverse strand, counting down.
GTCCAACTGATGGCTCCTCCTGACAGGAAAAATAAGTAGCCACTGGTAGATTTTCTGTCACTGGTGTCTCCTGCCCAGTCAGCATCCACATATCCTGTTAAGGTGCTTTCATCGCTTGCTGGTAACTTGAGCTTGTAGTGCAAAGTCCCTTTAAGATAGCGAATGATTTGTTTTATAGCATTCCAGTCCTTTTGATTTAGCATTGAAACCTTTCTGCATAGGATTCCAACTGTAGCTGCAATGTCTGGTCTTGTAGCAGTGGTAAGGTACAGCAATTTCCCTGTTGCTTTCCTGTATTGAGTATTAGTAGGTAATGGGTTATCTTGACGATTCATCTCCTTTAGGTAGTTGGTTTCCATGGGAGATTTCACTGGTTTGGCGTCTTCCATTCCAAAAGTTTGAATTATTTCTTGTATTTTTTGTCTTTGGTTCAGAAGAAAGCCATCTTCCTCTCTCTCGATCTGGATGCCGAGGTCATTCTTTATGTTGCCAAGGTCTTTGGTGTCAAAGTGCTGATTTAGTTTTTCCAGTATTTCTGCTTCATCCCCTTCTTGCTCAAAACAAATCAGAATATCGTCCACATAAATAAGCATATAGACCCATCTGTTTGCCAATCTCTTTGTGTATAAGCAGGGGTCTGCTTTGGTCCTTTGAAATTTTGATGTGTAAGCACTTCATTTATTTTTATATTCCATGCTCTGGCTGCTTGTTTTAGGCCATATATACTCCTGCGAAGTTTGCATACTAGGTCTGACCTTTGTTCATCTTTGAATCCTGGCGGCTGTTCCATGTAGATTTCTTCTGTTAAATCGCCATGTAGAAACGCGGTTTTCACATCAAAATGTTTCACTTGCATTTTCCTTTTGACGGCTACTGTCAGTAAAGTCCGTATTGTATTGTGCTTGACTACTGGTGCAAATGTCTCATCATAGTCCTCTCTGTATTTTTGAGAATAGCCTTTGTCTACTAGTCTTGCTTTGTATCGTTCAATTGTGCCATCTGCATTGTATTTCACTTTAAAAGTCCATTTACAGGGGGCGTGGCCTGGAAAGCCATGGTGTAGGACGTCTGCAGTGTGAGCTCCGTCTGCCCATCCTCCTGTTTATGCCATCCTGCCTCAATCCTGCTCCCTGTGTACCATCCTCTCTCTCTGGGGGCTCACCCTGCTTCCCCCCTGGTCCCTGGAGCCTCTCAGCCTGTTCGACGCCGCCCGCGGCCGCCGCCGTTCTCCTCGTCCGGGCAGCTGCTCTAGGAAAGACCGCGGCTTCGGCCTAGTCCTGGAAGTGGCGGCCATCTTGCTCCACCCGGCGGCAGCTCCAGCACGATTCCTCGGCCTCCCTGACTACACAGCACTCGGTCCCTCTGGCTAACATCTCCGGACGGCCACTAGACGCCACCGCTGTGCCTGCTACAGGTCCTGCAGTTCTCCCCAGGTCAGTCCGCGGCTCCGGCCCAGCTCCACTAACGGCGGCCATCTTGCTGCACCCGAAGTCACCAGCAGACTTGTCCTTGCTTCCAGCCTGCCTTGAGCCCGATTTCCCTCTGGAGCAGCCCTCCTATTGCCCACAGTCCCTCCTCCATCACCTCCTCACTCTGCGGCTGCTCCCGAGCCGGCCCGTGGTCTTGGACCGGTTCCCACGGAGTGTCAGCCATTTCACTTCCCCTGGCAAAACCCTATACAGGATCTGTGGGTCCCGCTGGTCACCCCGAACTTTGCCCCTCCCCTTTGTAGCCACTGGACACTGTACCTAGTCAGCCATTGCCCATTGATGCCGTGGTGACGTCCCTGAACCACGGTGGTGGGGAGATAGAGGATTCGGCCTAGCCCGCACTGGTCATCTTGGTGTACCCTGATATCCCCCCGACCACTCCTGTAACATGTCCCCGGGGAAAAAGGGTTCTGAGGCCGTCGACAAGCTGGCCAAGTACCGACGGCTTGAGGAGGAGCAGCAGACCGGGGATGGCGTTGGCACCTCCTCGGGAGCGGAACATTCCGATGCGGCCACTAATAGAGTCCTTGACGCCATCGCCATGTGCCAGAGTACGCTTACTGCCAAAATTGAGGAGGTCAAAATTGATGTGTCCCTTATCCGGCAGGACCTCTCTACCCTACGGGACCGTGTGGCGGAGACGGAGACCCGTATTAGCAGAGCAGAAGACATCTTGCACCCCCTGCAACACACCACGGATGAGGTGCGTCGCCAGCTGCAACAGATTAGCGCGAAACAGGACGACATGGAAAACCGCCTCCGAAGATGTAATCTCCGCTTTATCGGCCTTCCTGAGGCCGCTGAGGGCACCGACCCGGCAGGCTTCCTTGAAAATCTCCTGACTTCCACCTTTGGCCGGGATGCCTTCTCTGTGATGTTTGCGGTGGAGCGAGCCCATCGGATCCCTGCCCGCCCTCCTCCCCAGGGAGCCCCGCCGCGTACCCTGATAGCGAAATTTCTCAACTTCAAAGATCGCGACAAGATCCTCCGCCTGACCAGAGAGAAGGGAAATATTCCCCACGTCAACACACATGTGGCCGTATTTCCGGACTTTTCTAATGAGGTGCAACGGCAGCGGTCCAGGTTTCAGGATGTTAAGCGGCGTCTCCGTGTTCTACACCTTAAATACGCCATGCTGTACCCTGCAAAGCTCCGTGTGGAATGTGACGGCCGAACTCACTTCTTCGAGGACCCCGAGTTGGCATCTACCTGGATTGACCAGAGGGAACGACGAGACTGACTATACTGCGCTGCTTGCAAGCTGTGAGTACTTAATTTTTCCACCCCCTATTCTCCCATGTGCCCACACTGCTGCCTGATCCTGTTTCGATGTTTGTCCCTCCAGCGGGTGCACTGATTGGGTGTACCCACTGCCCGGGTGGGGGGGTCGGACCTGGAGATTCATTTGGGCCTAACTGGACCTAGCAACAAGCCTGCCGCCTCCGGGTGACCTCACTGACATGTGATCCCCCGCTATCCCCTCTCTTGCGGGCTGCTTGTGGAGAACAGTATACTGAACATTACTGAAACTTTCTGCATTGCTTTACCTACCACCCTGATGGCAGACGGGTTCCCCTTGCACTGTCGTGCTCACGCTACACACTTGTAGCTTCTACACCCCACGCACTTCTCAGAGAAGAAGTCGCCCCCCTAGGATCTCTATGGACTTTTTCACCCCCCGTTTGTTTGATAATTTTTTCTTCCCCCTTTTTTTTCTTTTTACCACAGGTATCTATGCCTCTTTGAAATTAAGTCCCTTGCCTCCAATGGGTTTACCACATTGGATGTCCCCCGTTGATACCTGGTTTTGGGATGCTATGTCCATGCCGTGTTGAGGTGGCACTGGACTGGGTGGGAGGGGTAATGTTGTGGTAGTTTTTTCACCACCATGTTTACAACTGTTTATTTCTATTGAAGGTACTTTGTTATTGTCATGCATACATTATCGATATTGGCTGCTGGTATGTTTTATGCTATCTGATGTGTCTATCTCTGCTCTGCTGGTTCAATTACGGTCTGTCATATGTACCCTATACCCGCCATGAGTTCCCTGAAGCTTCTTACGTGGAATGTTAGGGGTCTGCGCAATAAGATCAAGCGCACAGCCGTTTTGACGTTCCTCAAGTCTCAGCGTGCTGACATTATTACACTAGTCGAGACCCATGTCACAGGCCACTTGCAATCCTCTCTTAAAAAGCCCTGGGTAGGGTGGGCCTATCACGCCACCCATACCTCATATTCCAGAGGAGTATCGGTCCTTGTTGCTAAACGGGTGCCGTTCAATCTAGTGCTGCTCCAGACAGACCAGCAGGGCAGATATGTATTTATGCACGCCACTATTAACGGATCCCCTATCCTGTTACTAGCCTGCTATATCCCCCCCCCATACAACTCAGCTGTAATTAAGGAGGGCCTTGCCTTTATGGCACAATATCCCTCAATACCGGCAGTGTGGATGGGGGATTTTAATATGACCCTCACTCCTGCTCTAGACCGAATGGGTATACTGGACCCCCCTCTCGACCCGCCGACCCACACCAGACTACACCGCATACTGACCGACTTTGCCCTTGTTGATACATGGCGCCACAAACACCCGCACACACAGGCTTTCTCGTGCTTTTCGGCCAGCCACAACACCATGTCACGCATTGACTTCATCATTATTTCAAAGTCCTTGACGCCTAAACTGGAAGAGGTGGGTTTTGCTCCGAGAGTACTCTCGGATCACGCCCCCTACTGGATCATGCTCCGGCTCTTGAGGGCCTCCCCTGCTCCTTCTTGGCGGCTAAACCCATTTTGGCTGACCGCTCTGCAGGACCAGGATGACATCCCGGCGGAGTTGCAGTACTATTTTGCAGCCAACGGGGATTCGGCCGCATACGATATGGTGTGGGAAATGTTCAAGCTTCACGCCCGCTCTCTGCTTTCCACACGTATCAACAGACTTAAACGATCGTCGAAACTCATTGTCCAGCAGGCTACTGACCACCTACGGGAGCTGGAGGAGACGTTCCGTCGGGACCCCTCGCCCAGCACCGCTAATACACTTAAAGTTCAGGCGCGGCAGGTTTCCCAATTGCATATTGAGAAGGCCAAACAACGCATATTTTTCTGTAGGCAAAGGGTGTTTGAATATGGGGAACGATCGGGCAAATTGCTTGCGTATCTTGCCCACCTAGACTCGCGCCCCCCAGTGGTGGTGTCGTTGACCGACCAGCAGGGGAACGATGTTACTGATCCACAACGAGTGGCGGAGGAATTTGGGAGATTCTACTGTGCGCTCTACACTTCCCGAGTCACCCACACTCCTCAAGACACCAGGGACTATTTGGCGAGTGTTAGGTTCCCTCGATTGACTGATGACCAACTTGACCTCTTGGAGGCCCCTATCACTAAGGAGGACATCTCCGAGGCCATCTCCTGTCTAGCCACATCTAAGGCCCCAGGGTCGGACGGCTTACCACTTGAGTTCTACGCCACCTACTCTGAAATTTTAACCCCTAAACTCCATGATCTGTATAAATCCATATTTGACTCAGGAGTTCTACCCCCATCTATGAGAGAGGCCCAAATTGTGGTGATCCCTAAGCCTGGTAAGGACCCCAAACATCCAGAATCGTATAGACCCATTTCCCTACTACAGGTAGACATCAAAATACTAGCCAAGATCCTAGCCTCCCGCCTCAACCAGGTCATTCTATCGTTGATCCATCCTGATCAGACAGGCTTCATGCCAGGTAAGAATACTGCCATGAATATTCGCCGCCTATTCATGAACATTCAGGGGTCCCATCATGAAATCGGCTCGAGGGTCGTGGTGGCTCTAGATGCCGCCAAGGCCTTTGACTCCGTGGAGTGGAATTACCTGTGGGAGTGCCTTTTGGGATTTGGATTTGGCCCCAACTTTATCCGCTGGGTCCAACTCCTATATCAGTCCCCAAAAGCCAAGGTGTTTGTGAACGGTTGGCTCTCTGACCAATTCCCGCTGGAGAGGGGGACCCGACAAGGCTGTCCCCTTTCCCCTCTGTTGTACGCCTTGGCTGTGGAACCACTGGCCATCCTGATTCGCGCAGACACCGGTATTCGAGGCCTCAAGATAGGGAATATGGAGGAAAAGATTGGGATGTACGCTGACGACACACTCTTGTACTTAGCAGACTCGGGTCCCTCTCTTGTTGCAGCCCTCCAAGCCATAGAACGTATGGGTGGCCACTCGGGTCTAAGTATTAATTGGTCTAAATCCCAGATCCTTCCGATCGACCATTTCCCCCCCTCGTTCACATCCCCCCCTCTGGCCCTCCCAAGGGTCTCCTTGATCAAGTACCTTGGAGTGCAGGTCACCAGATCCCTCACGGACTACACACTATTAAACATTGAACCCCTATATACCCTGATCAAGACCAAGACACAGACATGGGCCAGACTACCCCTGGGTGTAATGGGACGCGTCAGCCTAGTCAAAATGATACTCCTCCCAAAGATTCTCTACTTGGTATGGCATGCTCCCCTGTATATACCTCAAAAATTCTTCAGGATAATTGAATCTATTCTTAACTCGTTTATATGGGGTCACAACAGACACAAATTATCTTGGAGAATTCTGAAAAACCCTGTGACATTGGGAGGAGTCGCTTTCCCAGATTTTCAGGATTATTACCTTGCCTCCCAGCTGTCCCATTTTTATCATTTCAATAAAACAGAGCGATCACGGTACCAGCTATTGCTCTGTGAGCACCCTGACGATCCTGCCCACTCTCCACTTCAGTCGGTCCTCAGAACCCCTTTGACAGGACGTCCCCCTCATCACAAAGCAGGCATGCTGGCGCACCACCGAAGGGTATGGCAGACAGCATTACAGAAACTCGCGACCCCACAGGTACATTCTCATACCCCTCTCTGGTTCAACACATGCCTTCCTGAATTATTGACCGTTCCGGACCCCGCGGTGTGGACACGCCATGGGATCCTGTACATACACCAGATTATGACCCCTACGGGGCTTAAAACATTCCAAACGCTGAAAGATGAGTTTTCTCTCCCAAATCACCTTCTCTTTAGGTACTTGCAGCTGCGCCATGCTATACAAACCCAGTTCACCGGCTCCAACCCGTCTCTGGCTGTTCCCTCTATAGTAGACATAGTCACTGACACCGCACCAGCCAAACTAATTTCCACTCTATACTCCGCCATCCGCCTCCCTGGTACAACAGCTTTGGCTTATGCTGCCAAGACTAGGTGGGAGGTGGACGTTGGACTGGTTGAGGATGAGGATTGGGATGAGATTTTGGGGGGCACTAAAAAAGTCTCCCCCAGGCTGTCAGACCACCTCACACAGCTGTATATCATACACAGGACATACCTGACCCCTCAGAGGATAGCGCGTTTTAAACCCATGTACAATCCAGGGTGTCGCCTCTGCGACCACACCCCAGCCTCCTTCTATCACCTTCTATGGTCCTGCCCAGTTATCCAAGCATACTGGATGCAAGTGATACGCTTCCTGCACGACGAGATGGGCTCTCCTGCTACTCTAGACCCAAAGATGTGCCTACTCGGTCTGCTGCCGGAATTAGATGCTGATAAACACCTGCGTACCTTTCTACATGAGACGCTCTTCTTGGCGAGAAAGGTGGTGGCCCGTGTTTGGATGCAGGCCCTACCCCCCACAATTCAGTGCTGGAAAAAAGTAGTCAATGATGCACTCCCATATAAGAAACTGATTTATGTCCATAGAGGGTGTCCGCTTAAGTATGAGAAGGTCTGGGGCAGATGGTTGGCGGATGGCGAGACGTGTGCATGATGTGCTTAACTCCCCCCCCCTTCCCTTTCCCCTTTTTGTACCCCCTTTTTTTATTTTTTATTTTTTTTTATGTGCGCTGGCTCCACCTCCGCTCGGTCTATACCTTTATGTCACTCAGGTAATCCAATGTGTTTTATGTATGTATTACTTTTCTTTTGGTCACAATGGTTTATATCGATTTATGTACAATGCATGTACTCTTCAATAAAGTTGTTTTTTCCAATAAAAAAAAAAAAAAAGTCCATTTACAGCCTATGGCTTTCCTTCCGGGTGGTAGTTCTGTAAGTGTCCATGTTTTAGTGTCATGCATGGATTTTTATCTCAGCAGCCTTTATCCATTTAGTTGCTTCTTGTTCTGAAAGTTGAGATATGTCTTCCCAGTTTACAGGTTCATTGATACTGGCAGTACTCGCTTTGTATGAGAGACGTATAGGTGGTTCACCTTTGTTTTCTCTTGTTGAACGTCTCGGTTTTGTGTCTGAGCCTTCTTGTATCTGCTCTTCAGTACTGGCTCAGTCTACACTCACTTCAACTGTTTGTTCGGAAGTTACAGAGATGGGCTGGTTAATGTCAGTTTTCTCTTCTATTCTTGCTTCTACTGTTGTCATTACATTGTCTCTTAAATCTTCAACAAAAGTTACGCTGTTGCTAATGGTAACCTTGGCTGTTTTGGGGATTTAGGATTCTGTAACCTTTAACATTGTCACTGTATCCAACGAAGATACCTTCAAACACTCTGTTTTGGAGTTTGGTATGTTTTTCTTCATGTATGTAGATGAATGCTTTGCATCCAAAAACTCTTAGGCCGCGTACACACGATCGTGTGTATGGCCTATCAGGCCGTTTTCCAGCGGACAAAAGTTTCAAAACATGCTTAGAAACCTGTCCACTGGAAACATGTCCGTCAGTCATGTTCCATGGTTAGTACACAAAATCATCGGACCAAAATCCCGCGCATGCTCAGAATCAAGTCGACGCATGCTTGAAAGCATTGAACTTCGTTTTTTCATCACGTCGTTTGTGTTCTACGTCACCGCGTTCTGGTCCGAGGGGATTTTGGTCCAATGGTGTGTACGCACATCAGACCAACAGACCACTTTAGCCTGGTCCGATGAAAGCGGTTCGTTGGACATGTTTCATCGGACATGTCTGATCGTGTGTACGCAGCCTTAGGTGTTTTTCGCTTGGCTTCTCATTGTGCCATAGTTCATATGGGGTTTTCTCCACTGTTCTGGAGAAGTCTGTTCTGCAAATATGTAGCTGTCATGGCTGCCTCACCCCAGTATTTTTGTGGTAGTCCAGAGTCTGTCAGCATACATCTGATCATTTCAGTCAGAGTTCTGTTCTTTCTTTCAGCTACTCCATTTTGTTCTGGGGACTGTCTTTTGATGTCCTATTCCATGCCTTTTTAAGTACTCTTGTATCTTACCTCCTGTGAATTCACCTCCATTATCGCTCCGAAGTATGAGAGGCGTCCTCTGAAACTTGTTACTTGTCTTTGTTATATAGTCTTGTAATTTGTCGAAAACTTCACTCTTGTGTTGCATCAGGTAGGTGACTGTATATCTTGAGTAGTCGTCTATGAAAGTCACTATGTACCTGTTGCCTCCAGGTGTTGTTGGGTTTAGGGGACCACACACGTCACTGTGAACTAAGTCAAGTGGTCTTGAGGCTCTCCTCTGGCTCACTTTGGGAAGTGTTGCTCTTGTAGCTTTGGATTTAATACAACATTCACATTTAGCAGTGACTGGACAAGGGGATACTATTAGATCCCTTGTCAGATTCCTCCTCTGTAGTTCCAGTATGCATTCTGGGTGTCTGTGACCTAGACGTCTGTGCCATATATGTATACAGTCATTGTGCTTGTGTGTACATAGTCTCACCTTTTCCTTCACTGTGTCGAGGTGATATAGATGATCATCCAGCTTGGCACTTGCTATTGTCTGTTTGCCGTTTAGAATGAAACACTTGTCACCTTGGAATTTCACAGTAAGTCCTCAGGCTGTTAGACGTTTCATAGATAAGAGTCCTCCTTCTTCTGCTGCCATTTTTACCCTTTGGATGGCCTGTAGATGTTTGTCTTTAGAAGAGATCACAGATCTCTTGACCTCCCCTGCATTTATTCACATGACTACCTGCCATGGGATCCCCAAGCTGTGTTTTCTGCAACCAAGATATTTATTTTGTGTTATTACTTTATTTGACTTTAAAAGTTGGTTCGCACCAGACTGTGGTGTGGAAAAGCATGCTCCTTGTTCATTTCCTGCACCGTGCATCTATAGCACTGCCTGTGCAATTTGCAGCAGATGACAATATTTTCTTAATGAGACCCAAACGCAGATCTTAAACACAATTAGCTGGATTCAGGTAGAAGAGCTTATCTTCAGAGCGGCGTAGCGTATACTCCGTACGCTACGCCGCCGCAAGTTAGAGAGGCAAGTGCTGTATTCACAAAGCACTTGCTCCCTAAGTTACGGCGGCGTAGCGTAAATGGGCCGGCGTAACCGTGCGTAATTCAAAGTAGGTGGATGGTGGGCGTGTTGTATGTAAATGAATGGTGACCCCACGTTATTGACGCGCCAAACGAACGGCGCATGCGCCGGCCGTGGACATATCCCAGTGCGCATGCTCAAAATCAGGCCCAGCCCCATTCTGAATCGGCTTACGCAAACAACGTAAACGACGTGAAATTCGGCGGCTGTTCCGACGTCCATACTTAACATTGGCTGCGCCATCTTTTTGGTGGTTTATCTGTACGCCTGAAAAAGGCCTTACGTAAACAGCGTATCTTACTGCGACGTGCGTGCGTACGTTCGTGAATAGGCGTATCTAGCTAATTTACATATTCTAGGCGTAAATCAACGTATACGCCCCTAGCGGCCAGCGTAAATATGCAGCTAAGATACGACGGCGTATCTTGGCCAAATTCAAGTTTATCTGGTTTCCAGAATACGCTTAAAGATACGGCAGCGCGGATTAAGGCCTTTCGACGGCGTATCTACTGATACGCCGTCGTAAGTCTACCTGAATCCAGCTAAATGTGTTTGCATGGTACCAAAGTTTGGTTCATAATAGTCTATGAACATTTTGAATCGACTAGTAGAAGTTACTTTACTTTGTTGTCCTGCGATGCCACCCTTGTATACATTATGGGGTTGATTTACTAAAGGCAAATCCACTTTGCACTGTAAGTGCACTTGGAAGTGCAGTCCCTGTGGATCTGAGGGGAAGATCTGAAATGAGGGAAAGTGTTGCTGATTTTTTCATCCAATCATGTGCAGGCAAAAATGTTGTTTTTTATTTTCCTTGCATGTCCCCGTTTAGATCTACAGTGACTGCACTTCCAAGTGTACTTCCAAGTGCACTTGTAGTGTAAAGTGGAGTTGCATAGCCAGCTAATCAGCATGTACAATAATTCTGTAACCACTGGTTACATTCATATACTAATACCCTCTAGCGTTCTCTAGAACTGTTACATTGTATCTCTTGTTACAAAATGTATGTATTTACTATGCTCCCCTGCTCCATCTAGTGGCCATAATACAGTAGTTTACTTCTGCCTAAATCAAAGAAAATTTGTTCAGAAGATAACATTTACTTTTGCTAAATTCGTTCAGAATGAACGTACATGCAGATTGACTGGATGAATGGCTATGCACTTTTTTTTTTACTATAAATAGCCCGCTTAACGTCTAATGCCGCGTACACACGATCACTTTTTGTGATGAAAAAAAACGACGTTTTATGTGACGAAACAAAACGACGTTTTTCAAACTTCATTTTCCAAAACAACGTTGCATACACACCATCGTTTTTCCAAAATGCTCTAGCAAAGCGTGGTGACGTACACCACGTTCGACGGCACTCTGTTCCATTGAAGCTCCGTCTCATAACTTGCTTCTGAGAATGCGCGGGTTTAAAAACGTCGTTTTCAACGTCGTTTTGCCCACACACCATCACTTTTTATGACACAAAAAATGACATTTTGAAAAACGACACCAAAAATTCAGGCACGTTCGAATATATAAAACGACCTTTACCCACACACGATCATTTTAAATGACGTTTTTTAAAACGTCGTTTTTTTTCATCACAAAAAGTGATCATGTGTACGCGGCATTAAACGTACCTGTCTTCAAAACTACCAAGATCTTAGCTGTCCATTCCACTCAGCACCAGCCTATTCTTCAAAGTTCTAGCTGGACTCCAGTACATGGGCCACAGACACCATTCATAGCTATGGACAGACTGTTGTAGGCCAAAGGGTACCCGTTGAGTGCTTCTGATATTTTCACCCAGTAATTTTGTGCTAGTGGCTGCTTTTGCTTACTAAATGTCTGTGGTTGATGGTGTCCTCACCTCCTAAAAGCCTCTGACTCTGCCTTTAAAATTGCACTGTAGGCTACTTTCACATTGCGCACCTAAAGCACACCTACCCATTGAAATGAATGGGTAGCGCTGAACTGCTGGCAACAATTTTGCGGACGTTTTTAACCCTTTTATGCCTGATAGCAGGGGTTTAAAGTGCCCCCGCTAGCGGCCGAATAGCGCTGCAAAAACTACAGTAAACCGCCGCTAAAAATAGGGCACGACACCTTACCGATGAGGGCGCGACGCCTTACTGCCGAGGGGGCGACGCCTCAGTGTGAAAGCAGCCTTAGTGTTCTGTGGTTTTTGAGACTAAGCAGGTTGCACATTATGGAGTCATCTAATAAGACGATATAGTCCACTTATCATGTGACAGGTACAAGTTTTACCATTCTCATAGTTGACCAGTCCAGTCAGGTACCACAAGAAGGGACTGGAAGCTTCTGAACTGGAAGCGGTTGGACTTTAATTAAAATCAGGGAACACCTGTTAGTGCTCAGGCTCATTTTCAAGTCATTCTATTAGCCATTCATTATAAAATGTACAAACATCTACCACGCAGAGGCATGTGTTGCCTTGGCATTCTTTGTATGAAGATTTGAAGTGCATGGCTTGTGATTTATGTGACAGTTCAGGCTGAAGGATGACGGAACAGCTGTAAAATCGCTGGGCAGCCTGTAAGGGAAGGAGGACATTCCAGGGAAGGCTTTCTCCACCACCTGCTCTGGCAGCCGCAGCCTTTTGCAGGATAGACAGGACATGGGGCATTGCAGACATTAGCCGCAGATGTATCCTACATCCTGTAGGAGTGTCAGGACAGCATGTTAATTCTCAAGTGTCTACTGGGACCAGCACATACTATCATGCACGGCTACTAAAACGCATGATTCAGCGGACATTTTTATTTTAACAAGTATAGGCAGATGAGAAGAGGAACCCCAGTTTAGAAATTGTAAAGCCTAACTTAGATTTTGTTTGCCAAAGTACAGTTTATCATTAACTATTTCCTTTTTTTTTTGCTGCTTTCACCTCTTTTTTATCCTTTGTTTTAACCACTTGCATACTGGGCACTTACACCCCCCTCCTGCCCAGGTAAAATTTCAGCTTCCGGCACTGCGTCGCTTTAACTGACAATTGCGCGGTCGTGCGACGTGGCTCCCAAACAAAATTTACGTCCTTTTTTCCCCACAAGTAGAGCTTTCTTTTGGTGGTATTTGATCGCCTGTGCGATTTTAATTTTTTGCGCTATAAACAAAAAAGAGCGACAATTTTGAAGAAAAATACAATATTTTTTACTTGTTGCTATAATAAATATCCCAAATTAAAAAAAAACATTTTTTTTTCTCAGTTTAGGGCGATACGTATTCTTCTACATATTTTTGGTAAAAAAAAAAAAAAAATGGCAATAAGCGACTGGTTTGCGCAAAAGTTATAGCGCTTACAAAATAGGGGAGAGAATTATTATTTTTTATTATTTTTTTTTTACTAGAAATGGCGGCGATCTGCGATTTTTATTGGTACTGCAACGTTATGGCGGACACATCGGACACTTTTGGCACATTTTTGGCGCCATTCACATTTATACTGCGATCAGTGCTATAAATATGCACTAATTACAGTATAAATGTGACTGGCATTGGAGGGGTTAACACTAGGGGGTGAGGAAGGGGTTAAATGTGTATGCTAGGTGTGTTCTAACTGTGGGGGGAGGGGGGGGTGACTGGGGGGGTGACCGATCTGTGTCCCTATGTAGGAAGGAACACAGATCGGGCTCCTCCCCTCCAGAGACAGGACATTGTCTCTGTGTGAGCCGGCAATGAGAGATGATCTATGAGAGATCATCTCTCATTCGCCCACAGATCGCATCGCAAACGGCCGCTCTGATTGGCCGTTTGCCGCGATCTGTGATTGGCCGTGTCCAAGGGACACGGACAACACAGGGCTTCCCCGCAGCACGCACTACAGCGCGCGCTGGGAACGCCAGAATGACATGCCGTCAAATGACGGCATGTTGGCTATTCAGGCCCGCGCTGTTGCCGTCATCCGACGGTAGCGCGGGCCTGAAGTGGTTAAAGGGGTTGTAAAGGTACAATTTTTCCCTAAATAGCTTCCTTTACCGTAGTGCAGTCCTCCTTCACTTACCTCATCCTTTAATTTTGCTTTTAAATGTCCTTATTTCTTCTGAGAAATCCTCACTTCCTGTTCTTCTGTCTGTAACTCCACACAGTAATGCAAGGCTTTCTTCACCCCTTAGGCCCCTTTCACATTAGCGGACCGTTTGTCCGCTTATTACGTTTATGGACTTGTAATGGGCCCCTATGGGATTGCTTCCGTTAGCGGATGATGCATCCGCTAACGTCCGCCTAAGATCCGCGTCCGTCTGGATCCGTTTTGCGGACGGAAGAAAACACTATTTTTCTTCTGTCCAGCCGATCGGATCGGATGCAAACGGACAGACGGTCCGTTGGTATCCGATTCCCATAGGGGATAGCAGAGGAGAGACAGGGTGGTCCCTGCACAGTGTGCGGGGACCGCCCTGTCTGCCGACAGCTCAGCGGGACCCCGTCGCTGAGCCGACGGACACACACGGAGCGGACCGAAAAACGGACCGCTCCGTGTGAAAGAGGCCTTAGGGAAAGAGAGACTTGACTGATGGGGGCATGGCCAGGTAAGGGACAAGGTGGTGTTTGCTAAAGGATTGGTTAATTTGGGGGATGGGATGGACCTGAGCTTGGGTAAAAGGGACCGCCCCAGGGAATTCTGGGTCTTTTGGGAAACATGTTTGGAAGAGCTGCCCACCCTCCCGTCCCTTTTTTCTATGGTATGTCACAACTTGATGCGGTTTTCTTGACCTTGCCAGCATAAAATGGCTATAACGGGCCATGCCCTTAATGGAAACCGGAAGTAAGCGCCTGTCCAGCACTTATAGTAAGTGCCTCCCCCTTTTGGAGTTGTGTGCTCACAGTACAACTTTGACTGGCACTGGTTGAAAATGTTCAATGTTCAAAATGTTATGTTTGCTTTTAACCACTTGAGACCCTAGCTGTAGACAAAAGACGTCCACAGCACGGCTCTCAACTGCCGGGTGGACGTCCCTTTATTTGCATTCCCTGCGTACGCCACTAGGGTGCAGCAGGGAAAAACTGTGCCCAGCGCATCGCTGAGATGCCGATGCGCGTGCCTGGCCGCCGCAATGTCTGCCAGGTATCCGCGATCGGCAGTGACAGCAGGGACATGGAGCTCTGTGTGTAAACAGCTCATGGAGCTCTGTGTGTCCTGTCAGGGAGAGAGGAAACCGATGCTGTGTCTCTTGTACATAGGGTCACCTCCCTCCACAGTAAGAATCACACCCAGGGAATACATTTAACCCCTTCCTCACCCCCTAGTGTTAACCCCTTCCCTGCCAGTCACATTTATACAGTAATCAGTGCATATTTATAGCACTGATCGCTGTATAAATGTGAATGGTCCCAAAATAGTGTCAAAAGTGTCCGATATGTCCGCCGCAAAATCGCAGGCCTGACAAAAAAAACACAGATCGCCGCCATTACTAGTAAAAATAAATCATAATTCTATCCCCTATTTTGTAGGTTCTATAACTTTTGCGCAAACCAATCAATATACGCTTATTGCGATTTTTTTAACAAAATATTATAACAAAAAGTAAAAAATATTGTGTTTGATTTTTTTATTTTTTATTTTATTTTTTTGGCGCAAAAAATGTAAATCACAGAGATGATCAAATACCACCAAAAGAAAGCTCTATTTGTGGGGAAAAAATTATAAAAATATAATTTGGGTACAGTGTCATTCAAAATGCGTAAGCGCTGAAAGCTGAAAATTGGTCTGGGCAGGAAAAGGGTTTAAGTTCCCAGTAATGAAGTGGTTAATAAAGCTGTGGCCTTGCCCTTTCCAACCTAATGGTTGTAAGCGTGTTTATTTAATAGGGTGAAGGGGCAAGGGGGAAGGTTTTTATATATACATATATATTACAGCTAAGGGGTACCTGGGCTCATTGCGCCTCAGCGGTCATGATCCTTTCTAACAATTTACAATAAAAACATTGGTTTAGTTTGCACACATTTGCAAATACATGATAAGCTGCAGAGCCACGTCATGGCACCCCAGTATTATCTGCAGTTCTAACTACATTTTGAGAGCCTCCATAGTAGAAGCACATGTAAAGGTTTGTTTTTTATTTTCTAAATAGGCATTGTTGGTTCACTTACCTTTTCCTTCGATTTCCCTTCTAAATGTTTTTTTTTTCTTTGTCTGAATTTCTCACTTCCTGTTCCTCCTCAGTAAGCTGTTCTGGCTGACTAACCCCCAGCCAGAATGGTTCGGATGATAGGGGCAAGCTTTTACAGCAATCAATGCATTTTTATAGCAGCGATCGCTATACAAATGCCAATGGTCCCAAAAATGTGTCAAAAGTGTCCGCCACAAGGTCACAGTACCGATAAAAATCGCTGATCGCCGCCATTACTAGTAAAAAAATTTTTTTTATAAAAATGCCATAAAACTATCCCCTATTTTGTAGACGCTATACTTTTTGTGCAAACCAATCAATAAACGCTTATTGCGATTTTTTATACGAAAAATATGTAGAAGAATACGTATCGGGGGATTTTTATTATAGCAAAAAGTAAAAAATATTATTATATTTTTTAAATTGTCGCTCTATTTTTGTTTATAGCGCAAAAAAATAAAACCGCAGAGGTGATCAAATACCACCAAAAGAAAGCTCTATATGTGGGAAAATGTTGTTTGGGAGCCACGTCGCACGACCGCACAATTGTCAGTTAAATCGACGCAGTGCCGAATCGCAAAAAGTGGGCCAGTCATCGACCAGCAAAATGGTCCGGGGCTTAAGTGGTTAAAGCGGAGTTCCACCCACTCCTCACCCCCTTACATGCCACATTTGGCATGTCATTTTTTGGGGGGAGGAGTGGGGGCTTCAGGAGGAGTGGGACTTCCTGTCCCACTTCCTCCTTCCGCTGAGGGCTGGTAAGGCGATTAAGCTTAATCGCCTTTCTGCAGCCCCTCCCCTAGGCGATCGTCTAGGACATGTGACAGGTCCTAGACGATCGCCTGCCGAATCAGCGGCGAGCCGCGCGCATGCACAGTGCGGCTCGCGCAAGCGCAGTGCGGCTCGCGCATGCGCAGTGGGTGCCCGGCCGTGAAGCCGAAGGCTGTCACGGCGGGTGCCCACAGTACAAATGAAGACGCCGGCCGGGGAGGGGGGGAGAGGAGCGGAACCCCGGCCGGCGCGTCGCTGGAACGCTGGAGCAGGTAAGTGTGTGTTTATTGAAAGCCAGCAGCTACACTTTTTGTAGCTGCTGACTTTTAATAAACATCAAATTTGGCTGGAACACCCCTTTAAAGGAACCTATTTAGAAAATAAAAACGAACCTTTACAACCCCTTTAACCACTCTCAAGTGCCGGGTTGACGTCTTTGGACGGCATCTAATTGTAATTCCCCGCGCGCGCCACTAGGTGGCGTGCAGCGGGGAAAAACAGTGCACGGTGCATCGCCGAGGAGCCGATGCGTGACGCGGTGTCTGCCGGGTACCCGGGATCGGCGTTGACACAGCAGGGATGTGGATCTGTGTGTGTAAACATCTGTGTTCCTTGAACATGGGGACACAGCATCGGTCACCTCCCCCAGTCAGTCCCCTCCCTCCACACAGTTAGAACACACCAAGGGAATACATTTAACCCCTTCCTCTGCCCCTAGTGTTAACCCCTTCAATGCTAGTCACATTTATACAGTAATTAATGCATATTTATAGCACTGGTGGCTGTATAAATGTGAATGGTGTCAAAAGTGTCCGATGTGTCCGCCGTAATGTCGCAGTCCCTATAAAAATCGCAGATCACCGCCATTACTAAAAAAATAGTAAAAAAAATTATAATTCTGTCCCCTATTTTGTAGGCGCTATAACTTTTGCACAAACCAGTCGCTTATTGCGATTTTTTTTACAAAAATACGTAGAAGAATACGCATCGGTCTTAACTGAGAAAAAAAAATTGTTAAAAAAAAAATTGGGATATTTATTATAGCAACAAGTAAAAAATATATATATTTTTTTAAATTGTCGCTCTTTTTTTGTTTATAGCGCAAAAACTAAAATACCACCAAAATAAAGCTGTATTTGTGGGGAAAAAAGGACGTCAATTTTGTTTGGGAGCCACGTCGCACGACCGCGCAAATGTCAGTTAAAGCGACGCAGTGCCGGAAGCTGAAATTTCGCCTGGGCATTTAGGGGATTTATGTGCCCAGTAAGCAAGTGGTTAATTTAGAGTTACTCCTGCAGAAAATAATGTGGTGCCATTAAGTGGCTTTGCAGCTTATGCATGTATTTGCACATACTGTTAGACAAGATAATTTGGTTGGTTAAAAGCTGGTTGGTAAGTTGAGCTGGGAATTTTTTTTGGCTTGGTTTTGCATGCATTTCCCTTCTATATGCTGCTTGCTGTAAAGGCCAGTTATAGGTGAAGGCGGTGGCCATTTGTTTGTACTGTTAGAATACTGGTGAGGGGAGCCACTGGACACCTTTTCTACCATAGTGCCATGTGCTGGGTGTCCAGTATACCCCTGTGCCTTTAAAGAGGGGTTGGCTCCCTCTTGGCTCACCTGCCCTCTGCTTATGCATTATAACGCATGTCCTTCTATTATGGAGGCTCTCAAATTTTAGAGTTAGGACTGCAGATAATACTGGGGTGCCGTGAAGTGGCTCTGCAATTTACCGGTATGTATTTGCAAATGTGTGCAAACTAAACCCCTGTTTTTAACGCATACTGTTAAACAGGATATTTTGGTTGTTTGCAGGCTGGTTGGTAAGTTGTGCTGGGAATTTTCTTTGGTTTTGTTTTCCACCTAAAACAGACCCGTAAAGAGGTAGTGAACACTGATATAAAATTTGTACCTACAGATAAGCTTCTAGTAAGTCTTACCTGCTGGTATGGTGATTATCTCTTAACTGATTCATATTATCTCTAGCTGTGCATGCTGTGTGTGATGTGAATGCAGAGCACTGTGCCACGATGATGGCTCCCATGGACATGTGCAAGAGTGACGTCATTGTGGCCTGGACATTAAGACAGTCCAGTAACCCGGAAGGAATGCTAGGTGAAGATGGACGCACTGGCATGCAAATTCAGTCTACCAGTCTACCTAGGAATGCCTACACCTCCAGCCTGGCATCTACCATTCAAGGCTTTTTGCATAACTTCCCCCAGGAGCCACCCACTGCTTGTATCTGGGCTGATAGCTCTGAGCCAGGGTGTTGTGATATTTTATTAATACCTTTGAGCTAATGAAGAAACTGCAATTGTAGTAAACCTAAAGTCGTTGTTTGGGATGGCAGTGCCTGTGCAACAAGCTTGCCATCAAGTTTTATGCAACAAGTCAATTTATTAGGAACCAGTAGATGAGTATTGGGGGTAGACCTGTCTTTAGACCCTGTTCACACTGAGCGTGACGTGAACTTAATTGCAAATTTATGGCCATTTATTAAAATTCGCACATAAAGGTGTATAACGTTTGCCCTGCCATTCCTTGTTAATGACACCCAAAACGCTCTGAAAGTCACGTAAAGGTGTATGAAGGCTTCTCTAGGTGCTGGCTTCATGGTCTTTCTAGCGTACCACTACCTTTTTGCATTGAGTGATGGGTCACTTTACATTAATTAGATTTTTAAGTTGATTGAATATCTCCTCCATTACAAAGACCAAACAGCTCTGCAGTACTCAGAATGCAATATCCTGGCATCACACGTCCCTTAGGGTTATCAAGCCCTTTTCACAGACTAGTTAAAGTGCCCTTGAATTGTATTAAGCCCTTATTACACGCGTTTCATCAATACATTCTATGCCAGTTTTATTGGATTGTACAGCAGAAATCTTAATCTAATTTCACTGAATCCCTGTAAGGTTGTACCATGAGCTGCTTCATCAGCACTGTTGTGGGTTGAGCAGCAGGAACGGCCATGATCATACATCAACTTTTATTCATTATTGATAACGGCTTTAACAGCAGACATCTTCACATTGTCCATTGTTTTGTGTACAGAAATTGGCCAAAAACTGGTCAAGATTAGGGAACTGTAAGTAAACTTTAGGTAGAATGTAATTCTTGTGTAAAAGAAATCCCCCTGCCTAAACTACCAGAATACATACATTCCAATATATGGGGAGTCCAGAAATGCTATCTTCCCATCCTATAATAAATGTGTGCCTGGGCGACCTACCTCCAGTTCTGAGAACTGCCAGGTGGTCCTAAGCCTCTGAAGACCCATTGAAAGTCTTTACCGGATAAGAAATTCTGTGAGAAGGGTTTCCATCTTGCCGGGTTTGGCGCGCGTTCCACCTAATGGCGCATGGCGCAGCCCAGGCAGAGGGGTAGGGCAGCGTCCTGCATCAGATGCCTGCCGACGCGCATGTGGACCGGTGTTCTGTCAATTTCTCCAACCCATCGGAAACTACAACCACATCACTTCCGGTTTATTTAAACCCTTAGTAATTGGGGTTTTGATGGGGATTTTGATGAATTGGTTGTTGGACATAACACTGACAACAGAATAGAGTGTGGTATAGGAGAATTTAGTTATTTTGACAGCACAGCAGCTAAGGAGGACAAAGTTGTTACCGTCTCGGAGGCAGACATTTTGTTGGCTAGTATCAGAGTGGAGTAAGAATGTCTGCTCATAATATCCTGCAAGGACTGTATTCGGTTGCCGGTGTTGAGTGCAATCACCAATTTGTCGAGAATTTGACAGAACACCGGCCAACAGCAAATCATAGTCCTGCTCCCAGGTTACCAGGCAACACCAAGGGGGGGGGGGGGATGCAGTCAAAACAGAAACAGCCCAAGATAGAAACAATGGCACTCCATGCTAATACACTGAAGTGGCCCGCGCATGCTGGGTGGATGATCACTGGGCCACGACGAGCAAGGAGAGGATGGTAAATTAAAAAATGAAAAAGGACCTCAGTGGATGGACAGTAGCTGAAACTTAGAAAAACAAAATATATTATAAATTGAAAAATAATTGTAAATATATATATACATACAATAACACAGTGATAACAATATTTTTTGCAGTAATGAAGGCAGAAAATATTATTTGCCAATATTGCACATATTTAATAAGTGCATTACACCATCAAACCTATAAGAAACACTATAGGTATAAGGCTCACAAAACAGTGTAATTCCAGTAGAGGTAAAGCGAGCAGAGAGATTTTTAATGTTGGAAATGCAGGTCATACAGCAGGCCATAAAGAATAGATGGTGTGGACAGGAAAAAGGAGACCAATATTACAGAATAGGCATGTATTCACCAATCCCCTAATACAAAACCCTCCAAAAAAGGCTTAAAATTGGTAGCTTCATTCATGCCCGGGGAGGGGGGGGGTGTGGCATGCAGATGGTACATCCAGCGTAATTCATATTGAAGTAATTTTTTATTCCAAACACCACACCAAATTAAAGGGGTGGATTCTATCCAATATAAAAAAAACTGAATACGAGGGAATCTGCCATTGTGTACACAAGTACCATGGCGACCCCACTGTAAATCAGGATTGCAAAACGTTATGCTTAATATTTAGCGATATGCTTGCTTCCAGAATTCCTGGATAGTTTTACCCTTGTAAAAACAGCTGCACTCGCAGGTCAGGAGGTAGACAACACCGGCTGTTTTACAATTGGCATAATGCCAGTGCTTAAAGATGGTCCGCATGAACTGACAGCAGTTGGCTTGTTTGTATGGTTTTTAACTATAACGTAGAGCATCTGCTTCAATCTTAAAATAGCTATCGCTCAAGCAGTTTCTGCGGATGCGTAGATACTGGCTATAGGGGATGGAAGGAAAAGGAGTGAAAGCTGTAAAAATGAAGAATGTTGTTCCCTGCTGTGGGTTTACGGAAAAGGCCACCCAAAAGTGTGCCAAGAGAATTATTGGAGATAGTAATGTCAACAAAAAGGAATGAAGGTTGGACTGAAATTCATTGTAAATGTGAGGTTAAATTCATTCGAATTCATTGGCTGTAGACAGCGCTAAAGAGTCTCAATGGGTTCATCCCACACCAACAAAATATCTGTTATGTACCTGATAGAAGATGGAATTGACGAGGATCAGAAGCAGAAGCAGAGTCTCAGGAATAGATGGGGTCATCAACAGGTGGGCAACAGCGAGATACCACATCATATGCAGAGCCAAAGTCAGGAACAGAGCCAGGTCAAAGGTAAACAGCAAGGCAGAAGCAGAATCCAAGGTCGGGTCAAGATATGGGAATGAGCTCCCTTTAAATATCCTGTTAAATAGCCCGTCTGGTGCTTGTGCGCATTTGCAAATTCCTGCACGCATGCACAAGCCTGTTAACCGTTCTCCTAAATATACCATGCGCATATCTATGCACCAGGCATTTCACAAGAATTCCCTGACAATACCATCTATGTGTCTGTACCATAAACTTATATGGTCAGAGCATTTCAAAAGGTCGTCAAAAGACATAAAATTCTGCTCCCAATCTCCCAGGTACAGGTTGGCATATCAGGGGGCACAACAGGTTCCCATAGCCACCCCCTGCACATGGAGGAAGTGGGAGCCCTGGAACATAAAGAGGTTTAATGGGTTATGGGTAAGTATGAATTCTAAAGCTGTGACTAATTGAGTTTCCACTCTGTTTTTTCGATAACAGATAATTACCTATTTACAGGCGATGAAACAATAAAGCGCTTAAATATCAACCGAATCAAGTATTTGAAGCAAATGTGGAGTATCCATAATGTAGCTAAGGAGCTTGAGGATGTAAGGTCTGAGATACTCATCAACATAGCGACTCATATTCTTAGTCAAATATCCATTCCCCGATATAATGGTAAATCCTATAATTATATAATATTATAATGATATAGCCTAGTGGATTGTTTTTTTTTAATGTACCTTTGGAAGGACGTAGAAAGTAGGGATCACCGGAAATGTGGTACATAAAAATTCCCATACGTGTTTGGGAATTATATTGTTGAGATAGGCTAAATCAACCATGTCATAGAAACTATCGTTACATTTATTGCTATAAGAAGTAGGGATAGGACGATACCAGTCACGGTTGTGGAGAATGTTGATACACAATCGTATGTAGTGGTCATTGTCCATAATTACTGTATTGACACCCTTGTCTGATGGTTTCAATATAATTGCCATTTTCTTATTCAGGTCAATTAAGGCCTGTTTTTCCCACCGATGACAAATTGTCATGGTGGGGAATAATTTTTAGAGCTTGAATATCTCTACTGGTGAGTTTGAGAAATGCAGCTAAATTGGAATTTGAACTGGGGGCAGAGAGGTGATTTAGTTGCAGAAGCTACATGAGTTTCCCGAAGGAGGGAGTCCAAGTCAATTCTATCAATGAGGTCAAGTGAATTATTATCATATAAAAGACTGACCAGATTGTCCAATGCCTTCTGCTCTAAGGCAGAAGGCTGATCTGATGGGGTAGTGTTAGGACCATAAAAGATTATCACAAATAGCCTACACCTAAATAATTGAATTTATAACTTCAAATTTGTCAATGTTATATATTGGACACAAATTAAGACCTGTTGCAAGACCTAAGTTTCCTCCAGAGAAAGATCATGTTTGGACAAATTATTAATGTACCTGAACTGAAAGAAGTTTCAGTGGTAGAATCAATGGTAGAAATGTTTTGATGGCTTTCAGGCCGGGGGGTGAACATAGTAGGGGATATAAAGGCCCTATTTGAGTGTCAGGTAAGTGAGAAGTGTCACTAGTTTCATTAGCAATTAAAGGACGTGTTGGGACATTATCCAAATGGAAATAATTTAGAGGATTGTGGTTACACACTGTTCACCACAGCTGGGTTGGACAGGTGACTTAGGTTGAAAGACTGAAGTAAAGGGTGATGAAGGTAGATCTATCGTGCATTTTTTTGGCGAACATGCATAAGAACCATTACCATGTGGACGTTGCTTGTTTTTTCTGAATATTTTCTTTTTCCTGAACAGCTGGGAAGATAAAGAGACAAAGGAGAAACAGACAAAATAATTGAATCCTGAACAGTATTAGGTTTTTGGAATTGTTTTCTTCTAATATTTGAACAGGTCTTCGTTCCATTTGTATGCCTGTCCCTCTGAAGGCTATTTGATCCCTCCAAAATCTTTTGACTTTTTGGAGCAGGATCCCCTTAATGAATTTATCAAGGTGTACTTTGAGGTTATTTTCTTGTTCTATAGACGCAGGGTGCATTTTAAAGCACAATAATTGGGTCGGTATTTGATCTATTTTTTTAATCACCACTTAAAAGGGACATCATGACTTTGGAACAGGCTTTCAATTTTTTTTTTCCCAGGCCTTCTTAGGCGGCGTACACACGATCGGATATATCCGATGAAAACGGTCCGCGGACCATTTCCATCGGATATGTCCGATCGGGAGTTTGATCCGATGGCGTGTACACACCATCGGATCAAATTCCCCGCCGCCGGAAGGCGCGGTGACGTGGCGGTGACGCGGCGGTGACGTTGACGCCGCCGCGTCACCGCAACGTCACCGCACCAGGAAGTAAAACACTTCCGCGCATGCGCCGAATCCATTCGGCAGCGGCGCGGCGGCGGTGGGGGCCGACATGTCTGCTGGTAAGTGTACTAACCAGCAGACATGTCGGGCGGACAGATCCCCACCGGATAGATTTCAAAGCATGCTTTGAAATCTGTCGGGTGGAGAAATCTGTCCGCTAGCCCATACACACGAGCGGAGATGTCTGCTGAAACGGTCCATCGGACCGTTTTCAGCGGACATATCCCCTCGTGTGTACGCGGCCTTAAAGTCACCATCTGTATTACTAATGGTGGGAAAAATCTGTATGCATAAGCCTATTGGGTTGATATCTGCCTTGATATATCTATCAAGGGCCTGGATATGCCAAAAAAGGGATGATTTCCTTTCCAGAGTTTTCTCAGATGAAAGAAAAGAGAGGATAATTCTGAATCAGGGGAATCCTTTGTCTGAAATTCGTTGCGGTAATCAAGCAAAAGGGTCTCCCATTTTTTGCCCAAATAGTTAGTCATAGTAAACCAGCAAAAAGACCAGAATAATATATTTAGTATCGTTTTGTATTATGTTGACCAATATGTCCACCAGCCATCGCTGTTGCTCTTTTTTAACTTTGCTTTAAATACAGTTTGTATCCATTTTATATATTTTCACTTTTGTTCTTCTATGCTATCATTACATTATTTTGGTTGGGGCTTCACAGTCGTTTCCCTAATGCACATGCGCAAAGCACGCTGTGCTTTGTGAATGGTCCAGCGACATGGGAAGGAAAGGGGGGGCTGAATTTCTGGGTGAGTTCACTGCGGCTGAAAAATTGGGTATTATATTGTGTTTGTGTGCATTAAAATTCATTAAAAGAGAAGTGTGGGTTTCTGTTTTTGTTTTTTTTTAAGCTCCATACTTACCGATGCTGCATGTGTTCCCCGGCGCCTCTACACTGAGAAACGAGTGATCAAACACTGTCGATCACTTGGTCTTCAGAGCTCCGTGAGCAGAGAGCGGCAGACTGTCAGTCACAGCTCTCTGCTCTTCTCCCTCCTCGCTCACTTGAGCGCTGGGCTGTGGATGAGGTGGGGGTGGCCGGCTCAGCCTCTCAACAGCTCACTAAGAGGCTGAGCTGGGTTTTGTTACAGGGATCTGGCAGATCGTGATGACGCAAAGCCTTGACCGTTTTCTGTGACTTTAGGAGAGAGGATACATCAGCCCGCTCTCTGCTGAAAATGGGTCACAGGAGTGAAGAACGAAATGCACTTCTGTGATCCATAGGAGAAGTCCAGCCAAACAAGCATTGGCTGTATTTCTCCTTTTAAAGTAATTTTTTCCTGAAAGTTTGGGTTTAATAAACCGCTTCTCAAATATCCATGTGCCATAAAAAATTGCAACTACCACTATTTTATTCTCCAGGGCCTTTTCTTTCAGAAAATATATAAAGATTGGGGTTTCTAATAAATTTTCTAGCAAACGTGGTTAAAGCAGAACTGAATTGTTAGTTTTTTATGCACTCTGAAGTTGCAAGTTAAAAATAATGCACACTTGTTTGTACTATTTAAACATTTGCATAGCTGTCCATCCATCCAAAACTGCTTCATTACCTTTTGTTCCGTGCCATCTGCTAAAGGGACTCCCATGATCAAGATATGACCACTTGTCCTGGTGGTCTCACCCATCACTCTTTAGGTATGGCAACTATAATCCGATTATAGACCCCAGTGCCAGTCAGCGTTTTCTGGAGAGCCCATCACCGACCACATTTTATGTAAATTTCATAGTATTTCTGACTTATTTTACCTTATTGGTAACTACTTCAACTTAGGGCTCATACATACGAGTGTAATATAAATCTATGCTGGATCTTGCTACTAGAAGGCTGCCTCAGCTACAGAGGGAGCAATTCCATAGGGATCAATAAACAGCATCTTAGCCAGCAAATTGCCAGCAGCATCTAGAATTAGTGTAAATATTTTATATTTTTTATAAAAGTATTACAGCAGTCCCTTTTTTTTAAACAGAGCTTTACTTCGCAAATTAAGTTTGAAACTATCCCCTCACCCCAGTTGTTTTTTTTTTTTTGGGGGGGGGGGCATTGACCCCACTGCCATTCTGGCCTGAGCCCCTTGGGTAATGCCCATTCACATATCTTGAGAGGTTTCAGGAGCCCATTCACAGAATGTCTGGGATCAGAACCTGTGTGTCATTGGGGCCTAGGCTTCTTAAAGCCAAAAGAAGCAGCCAGCTGAAGAGGACCAAGATGGCGGCATGGGACACAGGCACAGACAGCTGAACAGCGGATTGCGGCAGCAAAACGCTGGATCCGCTAGACAAACGAGTACGTATTTTGAATTCAACCAAGCTTAAAAGGTAAGGGGGATAGCGGAATAAAAGTGGGGAGTAAAGTTCCTCTTTACATTTATTACCCATATTTTTCAAGTGGTTCATCTGTTGAAACAAAATGACGGGATCAGTGATTCATCAAAATCAGTTAGAGTCTCTATGCCGCCTGTGAGTGGCTTTGTATCATTGTGTAGTCCTTGGGGGAAGCACACAGATTGCAGTGGCTACAACAAGTCTCCATAGATATCCTGCAAGTGAACGTAGCCTCCTGAAAACGGAAAGTATCCTGGAGTAATTTTTTACGTGTACTAAATAACACTTTAAAGCCAAATCATTCTGTATGCTTTTAAATGTTGCAAAGTGAATTTATCTTTGAGTCAGCCTCCTACAGCAGGAATCAGAGTATGAGGGGCAGGGCCAGCATTATCAAGCAAATTGTGGATGACAGGCGGTGAGAGCAGAGTGATGGCTTTATTAGGGGGCTGCTGCTTTTAAATTGTGGAGGTAAAGGCTTGACCAAGCTGTGTTGCAATGACAACCTACCCAGACAACTTTATTCGGGTGAGTCTCCTGGACAACCTTTTGTTTTTTTGCTGTGTTGCAATGAAGGCTGCCTGTACGATATCTACACTCAATTATAAATTAGCCCCAAGAGTACCCATAGACTCTAGATGGCTGGACACTAGCTGTCTAAGTCTATCAATTTGATTATTCCTTAATAAACATGCATGGCTGTTTTGTAGTCCCACAGACAAAAGATCATTTGCCATTTGGTCCTGCGTTCATCTAAAATTAGTGGTCTCCAAACTGTGGCCTTTGGGGCACTTTTCCTCCCAATGATATGAGGAACTATTCCTCCCACTGACACCAACAGTAGGAAATAATTCCTTTCCCCAACACTAATGATTGGTCATTATTTTTCCCACTAGTATCAATTATGGGGCATTATTCCTCCCACTGACACCAACAATGGAGCACTATTTCTTCCACTGATACCAATGATGGGGTACTATTCCTCCTGTTGATACCAATGATGGGGCATTGTTCCTCCCACTTATTCCAATATTGAGGAACTATTCCTCCCACTTATACCAATGATGGGGCACTATTCCTCCTACTGGAGTACTATTCCTCCTTCTACTGATCACCAACCTTGGGGCCATATTTATTCTCACTGATCTTGGGCACTGGGACATTTGCTACGATGACTCTTGGATGGAGAGGTGTGGCGCACAGGCTCAGCAGGTTCAGGAAATTAAGTGAAGGATGGAAGTATCCGCTGCTGCGGGAGTGCTAGCGGGGAGTGGAGAAAATCCCCCAGTGCCCACATCCATGCAGGTATTTGGTGGTGAAGTGACAACCTTAGCCTGGGCTCCAACCAGGCCAATGTGTTTCACTCTGCCCCTCTGAGCTTAGTCATGGGAAACAAGGGGCGAAACATGTTGGGGCCTGGCCTGGTGGGAGTATAATATTGCTCCACACTTGTATCACCACTCTGTACTCAAATTGAAACAAATATTTTTCATTGTGAAAAGTCTGTTGTGGTGTCACCTTTTTCCATTTAGTGACTATTGGTATGGATAATATTTATCCTTTTCTTGCATATACACCTATATCCACTAAGCTTTTACTTTGGGTAAATAGTAGCAGAGGATGTAATCCAGATCACGATTGTACTTGTCCCTTTCAGCAAAGGACAGGAGATGGAGCAAGCACGTGACACTAGGTTGTGGATGGGAGTCGGCTGCTTGGTGGCAGCTTGCAGCAAGTTGCGCATCAGTCATGTAGCTTTGATGTGATGACTCAGTTACACATGGCCTGGCTCATCCATCATTGTAGTGTTTTTATAGACAAGGCTTCTTATTTGTTGTTAATGTACTTCCCTATCCCAGAGGGAGGCTATGCAGAGTGGTGGTGAAAGATAAAGTAGATTATATATGACTGTCAGCAATCGTAGTCCTGGATATCATGTTTGCGCTCCCCAGCTCTCATAGGAATTGATTTAACTGAACTGAAAGATTTGGGGCAAACAGGTACTCACTGAATCATTTATGTTGTGTTAGAATGAAAGTAGGTTGCAGTGTCTGCCCATTTTAAGGTTATAGACATGTCCGCGTTAGTACCGTATATACTTAAGTATAAGCCGAGTTTTTGAAAATGCCCCCCCGGCTTATACTCGAGTCACCTTTTTGCGCCTGATCCCCTGGACTTTGGGGACCTGGTCCCCTGGACTCTTGGCACACATGTAGCCACACTCTTTCTCTACAAGTGTGCAAAGTTTGTTGTCCGGGGGACCTACGGCCCGGGAGCACTGATTTTTCAAAGCCGGGCACCCCTTTCAAAGACTCCCATGTTAAACGTCAGTCTAGTCATGGGCACAGTGAGGCATGGGCACAGGGAGGCATGCGCACAGTGAGGCATGGGCACAGTGAGGCATGGAAACAGTGAGGCATGGAAACAGTGAAGCATGGACACAGTGAGGCATGCAGATGGACACTTTAGGCTTATACTCAAGTCAATACATTTTCCCAGGTTTTTTTTTTGGGTAAAATTAGGTGCCTAGGCTTATATTTGGGTCGGCTTATACTCGAGTATATACGTTACTACCGGCAAAAAAACAGTGTGACTTGGCAACAGGCTGACATCAGTCATTCAGTCCAGGCTCAGGAAAGATCCAGACTTTAATGTTGGGAATCACTTAGATGTTTGAACTGTCAGCTAGCTCAGCCTCTTAGCGAGCTGCTGAGAGCCTGAGCCTGCTGATCCTAGCCCCTTCCCAGCCCATCACTCCAATGAACGCTGGAGGGGTAGAGCAGAGAGCCAGTGACTGTCAATGACTGCAGGCTGAAAACCAAAGCTGAGCGATCAGTGGTGTTTGATTGCTCAGTTCTCGGTCTTAGAGGTGGTGGAGTGACAGATGCAGCTGGGATTGATGCTGCAGCCATCTAAGGGAGTATGGTTGTTTAATCATCTCCAAAAAATGCCATATTTCTCTTTTAATACCTCAAATCAGACTCAAAACCTTCACCTTTGGAGCTCAAATCAGGCCCAAAACCTTCACATTTAGACCTTCCGATCAGGCCCAAAACTTTTGCTTTAAGAGTTCCGATCTGACCATTGCTACTGTGCAGTCTTGACATATGTACATAGCGCATTGCTGGAGTCATTAAGAGCCTTAAGTAACCATTATGTAATTTACCACTTTTATCTACATTAAGGTGGCCTGACCCTTTAAGTCTGTTATTTCAAGTCTGGTCACACCTATAGATTTGCATGAGTGGAACATTGAGGCACAATAATGTGTTCTACTGGTATAGACAAAGCCTGCTTTTATGATGAGAAATATGGCTGCTCGACTGTACATTATGCTATACACAGAAACTTTTGTTGTTGTTTTGTTTTGGGTTTGGATATGCTTTAACTACTGTGATTTCATTATATTTAATACTTTATTATATTCAAACTAAATTAATGAAATGTAGTTTTGAACATTGTATGCTTTATTTATTTATTTCTTTTAAACAAAGGTACAATCAGGGTTTATCTGTGTGCAAGGAATGATGGGATTTCTAAGGTCATAGCTCATAGTAGAGCTGCACGATTCTGGCCAAAATGAGAATCACAATTTTTTGCTTAGGCTGCATTCACATCTGAGCGTTTTTTCGCCTGAAGTGCGATGCTCAAAGATGCTAGAGGGGAAAAATAACATTATTCTCTATGGAGATGGTTCACATCTCCAACGCAAAATGTCGAACGCCGAACGCCTGAATTTCAAACAAGTCCCGGACCCTTTTTTGACGAGCGAATCGGGCGGCTTGGGCGTTTTACATTGATGCCAATGACCTGTACAAAACCGCGGGGAAAAACTATGCATTTTGTCGCGGCAAATCGTGGGGAAAAACGCCGCAATTTGTCGCGGCAAATCGTGGTAAAAAATGCCGCAAATCGCCTACGCTTAGGTGTGAATGCAGCCTTAGAATGAAGATCACGATTCTCTCACGATTCCCACGGCGTAAAATCTTTTACATTTATACAAAAAAAAAAAAAAATGGGCTAACTTTACTGGCTAGTTTTTTTTTTTTTTTTTTTTTATTCAATAAAGTAATTTTTTCCAAAAAAATGCATTTAAAGACTGCTGCGCAAATACAGTGCAACATAAAATATTGCAGCAATCGCTATTTTATTCTCTAGGGTCTTTACTAAAAAGTTATATAACTTTACTGGCTAGTTTTTTTTTTTTTTTTTTTTTATTCAATAAAGTAATTTTTTCCAAAAAAATGCATTTAAAGACTGCTGCGCAAATACAGTGCAACATAAAATATTGCAGCAATCTCTATTTTATTCTCTAGGGTCTTTACTAAAAAGTTATATAATCTTTGGGGGTTCTAAGTAATTTTCTAGCAAAAAAAAATAATGGGCCAGATTCATGAAGAGTTAGGCTGGCGGATCCAGTGATCCGCCAGCCTAACTGTCACTTTAAGCCGGCGTTTCTGTTTTCTATAACCAGAAAACAAGAAACGCCGGGTTGGAGTTCCGATGCGATCGGCGTAATTGAATTTCGCCATCGCATCGTTACTTCAACTTAAAAATGGCGCCGGGGGCGTTCCCGCCGATTTACGCTCAAAAAATATGTTAATGAGCGGGAATCGGCAATTCACGATCTTTTTCGGGCGCGACGCAGTGACTTTACGACGTTTCCGGAAGCGATACGTGGCGTATAGATAAAGCAGCCCCCTAGTGGAGTATCCTATGTTAAGTATAGGCGTCGTCATCGCGTCGGAAAAAAAATAAATCGCGTCGCTTGCGTAAAACATTCATGAATGGGAATGTGACGTCATTGACGTTCACTGAGAGAATTTGGAGCATGCGCACTGGGATGCATTGACACTCGACGCATGCGCAGTACGTTCGCCGCGGGAACGCGCATAGTTAGAATACTACACGCCCCGTACCCGCCCAATTTGAATTCCGCTGGCTCATTTGCGATGCGCTGCCGCAACTTTAGGAGCAAGTGCTTCCTGAATAACAGCACTTGCTCCTAAAATTTCGGCAGAGTAACGCAAATGAGAAGCGTTATTCCAGAGCAAAGATGCTCTCATCTACCTGAATCTGGCCCAATGATTTTAACTTGAAAAGAGCTGTCAGAAAAATGTTTGGTGTTTAAAGGGGTGTTCCACCAAAATGTAATGTTTATTAAAAGTCAGCAGCTACAAAAAGTGAAGCTGCTGGCTTTTAATAAACAGACACTTACCTTCTCCACGTTCCAGCGACGCGCCGACCGGGGCCCCGCACCTCTCCCCCCCTCCCCGGCCGGCATTCCTCATTACGATTGTGGGCACCCAGCCGTGACAGCCTTCGGCTTCACGGCCGGGCACCCACTGCGCATGCGCGAGCCGCACTGCGCATGTGCGCGCGGCGCGGCTCACCATTGATTGGACAGGCGATCGTCTAGGACCTGTCAGTGTCCTAGACGATCGCCAAAGGGAGGGGCTGCAGTAAGGCGATTAGGCTTAATCGCCTTACCAGCCCCTCGGCGGAAGCAGGAAGTGGGACAGGAAGTCCCACTCCTACTGAAGCCCCCACTCCCCCCCCAAAAAAATTACATGCCAAATGTGGCATGTAAGGGGGAGGGGAGGGGATTGAGCGAAAGTTACTTTTTAGGGTGGAACTCCTCTTTAAGTGGTTACAAATTCCTAATTTACATACAGAAGAAGTTTATTCCTTTGAAGAGATACAATGTTTTCAAAACTTGGCAGGCTGCCCAGACTGACTTTTGGCTGAGAGCAGACAGGAAATTCTTTGCATACCAAAGTGCAGAGAGAAAATTCTTTTCATGTCAAAGATCGTGAAACCTGTATCAAGAATCGCAACGGGAAAAAGATCGCGATAACGATTCTTGACGATTAATCGTGCAGCTCTAGCTCATAGAAGCATATCCTATGAGGCAGCCTGATTGGAGTCAGATGGCTCTATGCTGTTTCTTTTCAATAGGAGTACTGCAGGAGACTGAGCAAGGTGAAACAAAAGCCTTATACGCATGTACCAAAAGTAGGCAGGAACCAGCTGACTTCCATTTCAATGACTGGCATATGTTGAACGGTCTTACTGGAAAACCAGCATTCGATCAGCACTGGCAGCCAATGGCTACAAGCTCTGATCAGTGTATTCTGGTGGGGGGAAGTCCCACAGTCAGAATACAATAACACAATGGGAGAGATCCCTACATCACACATCGTTGTGTTGATGCATGGATCAGTCAGTTTTTTTAATGAATGAAAAAAAAACTGAATGTGTTTAGTCTGCTTTACATTGAGCTCTGCACATTCTTTCTACTGTTGTGTGTCTTGGGCATGATGTTTGGCTACTCAAGTACTGTATTATGCAGAGGTAGGGGGTGTTTTATGTATTTTTCTCATAGCAGGTATTTTTCGGGAATGCTGGAAGTGGGGTAGTTAGCTGGTGGACAGTAAATAGATAGGGCCGGATTCAGAAAGAATTTACGTTGGCGTATCTGTTGATACGCCACGTAAATTCTAGGATGCGCCGGCCTATCTTTTTTCTGTATTCAGAAAGCAAGATACGCTGGAATTTTACTAAGATACGAGCGGCGTAAGTCTCTTACGCCGTCGTATCTTAGTTGCATATTTACACTGGCCGCTAGGTGGCGCTTCCGTCGATTTTAAGCGTCAAATATGCAAATTAGGTAGATACGCTGATTCACGAACGTAGTTGCGCCCGGCGTATATATTTGCGTCGTTTACGTAAGGCGTCGGACCGGCGTAAAGGTACCGCTGCTATATGAGGCGTACGCAATGTTAAGTATGGACGTCGGAGCAGCGTAAAATATTCAGTAGTTTACGTCGTTTGCGTAAAACGTTCGCGAATAGGGCTTTGCGTAAGTTACGTTCACGTCGAAACCGATGAGTATTTGCGACGTAATTTTGAGCATGCGCACTGGCATACATCCACGGACGGCGCATGCACCGTTCGTTAGAAACGTCTTTTACGTGGGGTCATGATTGATTAGCATACACCACGCCCACTCCAAACCTACTTTGAATTACCCGAGCTTACGACGGCCCATTTACACTACGCCGCCGTAACTTACGGCGCAAGTTTTTTCTGAATAAGGGACCTGCCTCACTAAGTTACATCGGCGTAGTGTATCTGAGATACGCTACACCCGCCTAAAGATAGGCGATTGTTTCTGAATCTGAATCTTTTTTTTTATCTTAATGCATTCTATGCACACCTTTTGTGTGTAGCAGCCACCCCAGCACCCTCCTAATTAATTACCTGAGCTCCAGCGATGTCCACGAATGTCTAAGCCATCTGGGACACTCCTCCTGATTGGCTGAGACACAGCAGCATTGCCATTGGCTCCAGAGGCTGTCAATCAAAGTCAGTCAGATAATCAGGGAAGAGAGGGGGTGGGGCCGGGTTGGATCTCCGTGTCTGAATGGACACAGGGAGCTGTGACTCGGCTCCAGTGCCCCCATAGGAAGCTGCTGACTGTGCGGGCACTCGATAGAAGGGAGTGTCCAGGAGCAGCAAAGAGGGACCCTAGAAATCAAGGATCTGGGCTACTCTGTGCAAAACCAACTGCACAGAAAAGGCAAGTATAATATGTTTATTTAAAAAAAATATTACTTTACAATCATTTTAATTCCCAAAGAACTAACGAGTAATTCCTCCTTTACACCAAACAATTAAAGACGAATTCCCAACACCCTCCCCAATCTTCTGGTCACTGCTGCAGCTATCTGCTGTGCTGAAAATCATCCACCCTCCACATCTACCAGCGTACCTATATGTACACTTTAACTGGTACACACTATGATATGCAAAGTTACTATAGGGATATCCCCTGCTGAGCTGATGTGTTCTGACAGGACACCCCAGAACACTCAGATTAGCACTCTCCACCATTGGCTGAGAGCACTGATCAGGAATTGGTCGGCTGCTGGTTTTCCAGCATGCTCCTCCGACAGAAGCCGGCTTCTGTCGAACAGGGTGGCACACACACGGGCTGAATATCATCCATTTTTTTTAACACCCACTGTCTGCCAACATTGGGCTCATGTGTACGAGGCTTTAAACTCCGCACACAGCAGCCCTGGAGTCTGTGTAGCAGCATAATGCCGGCAGTGGCCAGTGGTCATTGGTCAGTGCTGACCAATGAGAGTCTTTTTTTCTGTCCCAGAAGTAAGAAGAGACAATCATTACATAACTGCACTGACCAATGACTGGTAAACATTTCTGCCTTTATGCTGCTACACAGCCTCTAAGGCTGGATCGGTACACTGGCATACATGGGCAGCTGGTGATTCTCAGCACAACAGATATATGTGCGTGTGAAGGGTAAAAAGAGCAAAGAATTCATTTTACATTTTCTAATGAAAAGGTGGAATTAAGTGAAATTAAAGCTTTTCCTAGTAAAGTACATAGCTCACTATAAAATTCCAACAGAATTTCATAGAGTGCAATGGAAACCTCACTGAGAATGTAGTAATTAATACTCATAATATTTGTTTCCCGACGTGCCTCTTCCCCTGACTTCTCTGTCAAGAGCAATGGCACAATAATTAACCCATCCCTGCATGCCAGGGTGCTAGGTGTAATCCGGGACTCTGAACTCTCCTTTCAGGCCCACATCCAATAACCTTTCAAAGCTTTTCGCTACAACCTCCACAACATCTCCAAAATACATCGCTTCCTAACCAATGAAACCACAAAGCTCCTAATTCACTCCCTGGTTATCTCTCGCCTCTACTACTGCAACTTCCTCCTCATTGGCTTAACTTTAAATACATTGGGCCAGATTCAGGAACACTTGCGCTGGAGTATTTCGATATGCGCCGCGTAACTGTGATGATGCGCCGTCGTTTCTATGTGCCCGTACCCACCAAACTAGATGCGCCCAATAACGGGTCATTTGCGACTGGCGGAACGTTCCGACGCCAGAGTATCGTCAGCGCTTAATTTCGTTGGGCGCATCAGTCGCGCCTATTGATTTCCCCTGCAAATATGCAAATGAGGGATTTTTCACAATTCACGAACGGATTAGCACCATACGCTGGCTACATGCGCCGCGCGTATCTCGTCCGTCCGGCGCAAAGTTATTTCTACAAAAGGCTGCTTTATCTTTACTCCAGATGGCCACAGGTCAGCAGGAGAGCAGCTACAGCAGCGTTACCGACGATAAGAGCTAGCTGAGCACCCCCACTTGCAGGACAACACCTCTGTCCATGCTTGTCTGTCAAATTTTACAGCCATGGAGGAAGACATCATAGGTCTCCATAGCCGAGATGACGGCTGACAGCTCCTGGCCATTAAAGTTCAGCTTTCTCCTGTGTGTTTGCGGGGAACGGGAGCAGCCATCTCAAAACAAAAGTAACATCACTGCGGGGAGGGGGAGCAGGATATACTTTAGTGCCGAAATGGCGCTTCTACGGGCGCATTTAAACGCCCAACGGAAGGCATTGCGCTGACGTTTCCCGTGAAGTGGTGCCGACGGAAGTTGTGAGCATGCGCACAAAGGGGGCGAGTGGAGCCGCACTCACTGCGCATGCTCCGTGGTTGATGCGCTGAACGTAAGCCTCTGCGCTGGGCTCCGCCCATCATTTACATATGATCACACCCACTTCCACTTGCGTCGGGTTACGCCAGCGCATTATCGTTACTCTGGCGCAAGTTTACGCGCAACTGCTATGTGAATTACAGGACTTGCGCTGAAAGGGTCTTCAGAGTAACGTAAATGAGAAGCGTTACTCTGGAGCAAAGATGCTCTCATCTACCTGAATCTGGCCCATTATCCCCCCTTCTGTCCATCATGAATGCTGCTGCCAGACTCATCCACCTTACAAACCGCACACACCTTCTATTTCTCTCTGCCAGTCCCCCTGTTGGCTGTAACTTACCCAACAAATGAAATTCAAAATCCTAAGGCCGTGTACACACGACCGAGGTTCTCGCTGGAAACCAGCGAGAACCTCGCTGGAAGCTGCATTCCAGCGAGGACCTCGGCCGTGTGTACGCTCTCGGCGAGCTTCCCGTCGGGAAGCCCGTCGAGCAGAAATAGAGAGCACGCTCTCTATTTGCTCGACGGCCCGCCTGGAAGAATGGCTGGTTGCCATTCCCAACGGGCGGGTCGCCGATTTCGACGGCCGGCAGGGAACCTCGACGGGCGGAACGATGTGTTCTGCCCGTCGAGGTTCTCTGCCGTGTGTACACGGCCTCACAATAACTTACAAAACCATCCACAACTTTCCCCCCCGCTACATCACTAACTTAGAATTCTCACATTCTTTATCTATTGCCCATCTCACCTTAAAGCCACATATGTCTACTTCACAACCTTTTTATAACGTCACACAAACTCATTATTATTTGTTTTATTTGTTGTTTTTTATTCGTCCTTTACACTGGTTATGATGCATATGTGTCTCACACATGGGGTCTCTCTTTTTCCCCTTCTTTTGTTTTGTCTTATTATCAAGAGATTGAGAGATGAGAGATTGTTCACTCATAAATCTTTTCAACCCTATACACAGGAGTACCTCATGTGTGATACATCAAGGATAATAGTGTTCGTTTGACTAATGATCACCTGGAAGTAACTGGTGAAACGCCCCATTCACCTCTTTCCCTCCTTCATTTAAGCACATTGTGATCATGTGTTCACTAGCTACGAGTAAGCATTGCATGATGTGAAACATGTCAGCCTATTTCCCTTGTCCACTTCTTCCTTTTTGACTGCATGAACTTTGGTTGTTTTTCCAATTGAATTTTTGTTTTTTATGTTCTGAATAAAGACATAGTTTTTTGAGGAGTGCGGCGGTCCAGGATTTTTCTTTCATCCCATGCAAATTGTGCACAGCCAGCACCCTCTAGTTTTTCAGAGTGGTATACTTTTCTTAAAATCTCTAACTTAGTCTCAAAATACCAACAAAATCATCCTCTTTGTTGCTCTCAAGATCTGCTCTCTAGTTTCCTCGTCATCACCTCCCATGCTAACTTTCAGGACTCCTCCTGAGCCTCTTCCATCCTTTGGAATCTCCTACCCCAATCTGTATGACAATCTCCAACTCTATTCACTTTAAGGCGATACTTGAAAACTTTTCTTCTCAGAGAAGCCTATCCTGCCTCCACCAAACAACTGTACTATTATTTTCTTTGTCAGATCCTCCCCACAGTTATTACGTTTTGTTTTACTTGACCCTCCCTTCTAGATTGTAAGCTCTAATGAGCAGATTCCTCCTGTATTGAATTGTATTGTAACTGTACTGGCTGCTCTCATGTTGTAATGTGCTGCGCAAACTGTTGCCTCTACAGTATATAAATCCTGTATGCTAATAATAGTAGCTTTCATAGTAACGTTTACATGAAGTAAAGTTCATGTGCACAACTTGTTTCTGAATACAATATGTAGCTTATACAGAAATAACTCCCTTAGACCTGGTTGAGAACCCCTTACTGTGGAGCGTGGGGACCCCACTTACTGTAGCTAGCTTGTTCATGAACTTCCTGATGGAAAGTTCAGAGTCTGCCGTTCAGGAAGATGTCTGGCTCACCTCCCAGCAGCGGATGCCAGACCTGCAGGTTTGTAGCAGGAGCCAGAGAAGACGGAAAATCGGACATTGCTGCAGTGATGAATATTGTAACGTCTTCCAGTGTAAACCTTAACAGCGGCTGAAACGTGATTCATCCACCTTTTCTAAAAACAGAACCGTGTACTGAACATGTTAGTTAATTTGGAGCTGGAGGGACTACATCATAGTCGCTGTAGTTTACGTTCTTGACATGAAATGACCGTCGCTATGTTTTCAGCTGGGTGATCTCAAGTCTATGGGAAGCTCTTTTGCCTTGCTGGGTAAAACTGCTAATCAAACAAATAAAAAAGTTAAAAAAACAACATGCCTAAATCCTTTTTGTTCCCCTGGGAACAGTGTTGCTTGTTGGTACCTCCACTGCCCTTGCATTGCCATGAACAGGAAAGTTTGATTGATAAGAACATTTTATTGACCAGCGAGTCCCAGTGCAAAGTGTGTTTGTGGCCATTTTCCTCCGAAGAGTATGCTGCCTTTACTACCACTAAACAAAGGATTCCTCGGTCCTACAGAGTCTTGTGAATGCTTCAAAAACGCAACTTCCTATACTGAGAAAATTGTGCATTTGCAAAATACACATGCGGATGTATCAAGATAACATGGCATAAGTACAGAGCGCATTACTGGAGTCATTAAGAGCTTTGAAAAGCCTGTGGTGTGCAACACACACCCAAAAACTTCACCCGGTGCAGAAAATATGTGCACACACATAGAGAGTGTTCACAAAAATGTGAAGACGGGTGCTACGTCAAGTGGTCCTTCTGTGAAAAAGGACCCAAACCCTGATCCCCCGGGGCGTTAGGCTCCAGACGGGGGCCTGAGGTAATGTGGTTCGAGCAGCCAAAGCTGACACGGATCCAACTTCCTTGGAGGGTCTGCCGAAACAGAACCCTCCCTCAAGGGAGACCCCATGAGAGCAGGCGAACTAAGCCAGAAGGCCATGTCCACCCACTTCCAAGACGTTCAGGGCTGGCTTGAGGACCGGCACCCTACTAATCACACAGTCAACAAATAACGTGCACAAACAAAAAAAAAGACAAAAAAAACACGTGACAAACTTAGGCAATAAATTAAATACTGTAAAGTGGGGGAAAGGGATAGTGAAGAGGAGAGTAAAGAAGTGGCCATTGTGCAGTACACTGACCAGGTCCTCCGGCCAGTAATAAAGAATTCCTCTGGTCCCAGCCAAAAGGCCCGGCCCAGGAGGCAGGTGCTTAAAAAGGTGTGTATTGGTGCAGTGACCGTGGTACCAGTCCAATCAAAGTGACCCTCATATGCACCATAGGCTTTTCAAGTTCCAAATCCAACCCCCCGACTGGCCAGTGCAGCCCTCCACCCCTGCCAGATAGAGAGCCCTTCAAGGTTTTCTTAGGGAGAACTGCCGCTCCAGTTAGCAGCCTCCACCAATACTAGCCCTTCCAGACCCCCCATTAATCCGGTGGATTTGCATGGCCCTACCCCGTCTCATCCCAGGGCAGTACCAGCTCCTCCTACCAGATCGCTGACAGGGATAGCACTTACACCGGCCAGCCAGAAGGCCGGACTAGAACTCGGCAACAAGACCAGACCCAGTGCAGCCACTCATTCTCACCAGAAGCACCCTTCCAGATGTCTCAGACGCAATCATAGGCCGGCCCCCAGTATCTATCAGGGAGCTCAGCTTAGTCCCTGCTGAAACCATCCTTCCAGGTGCAATGATGTCTTTAGATTGTATCCACCCTCCCCATGTAGAAGGTGCTTCAGCGCTCATCTGACAACTGATAAGAACAGATAATACACTTGATCTTAGCCAAAAGGTTGAGAAGCGATGTAAACAACCATTATGTCATTTAACACTCTTATCTACAGTAAGGTGGCCTGACCCTTTAAGTCTGTTATTTCTAGTCTGGTCATACCTATAGATTTGCATGATTGGAACATTGAGGCACAGTAATGTGTTCTACTAGTAAGGAATAAGCCTGCTTTTATGATGAACAATGTGGCTTCCCAAGTGTACATTAAATATTTAAATACTATACACAGAAAAAAGTTGCTATAAGTTAATGTAAAAATTAGTGTATTTTTTTATTTAAAAAGAGATAAAGTAATTGCACAGGAGAAAAATAGTGATGAATGATCAAAAAAATCAGCTGGCAATCACACAACAGAACATTTGTGTAAAAACATAAAAGACAAAAGATTGATGTGTCTGATGAAAGATATAAAAACAAAATAATGATAATTAGGTCAAAAAGTGTCCATAAAGTGTTCAATCACTCCTTGTGATTCTAAGGCCCCATACACACGAGCGGACAGATTTGTTCAAATCTGTCCGTCCGACAGATTTGAACAAATCTGTCTGCTGGGATTTTGGTTTGCTCGCGTGTACACACGAG
Organism: Rana kukunoris; assembly: GCA_029574335.1. Lineage (NCBI taxonomy): Eukaryota > Metazoa > Chordata > Amphibia > Anura > Ranidae > Rana > Rana kukunoris. Next base: position 67,941,924 of record CM056052.1, on the reverse strand, counting down.
CAAACCAAAATCCCCGCCAGCAGAGAGCGCGCTGACGTGTCGGTGACGTGGCAGTGACGTTGACGCCGCCACGTCACCGCACCAGGAAGTAAAACACTTCCGCGCATGCGCCGAATCCATTCGGCGGCGGTGCGGCGGCGGAGCGGGACGACATGTCTGCTGGTAAGTGTACTAACCAGCAGACATGTCGGGCGGACAGATTCCCACCGGATAGATTTCAAAGCATGCTTTGAAATCTGTCGGGTGGACAAATCTGTCCGCTAGCCCATACACACGATCGGAGATGTCTGCTGAAACGGTCCATCGGACCGTTTTCAGCGGACAAATTCGATCGTGTGTACGAGGCCTTAGGGTGATGGATGACAAAAACACCCAAAGTGCACCTTCCACTGTGAAATATAAAAGATGTACCCTTACCGGATAGCTAGACGCAAAGTTATAGGAGCCCAGTAAAGCATGGATTCACACACATCATTGAAGATCCATCCATTCGAAACAAATAAAAAATGGTGTGAAGTCAGCCCTGTGTGGGTTTCTGCACAGATGTCAATGTAAATCGTGGTCCGAAATCGCAAAAAGTAGTACAGGAACTACTTTTTGAAATCGGTGCAGCGCCGCAGATGCGGCGTCACACCGATTAGGACGGTGTCATTGCCGACAATTGCCGGCAAATGCTGCCGATTTGAGATGTGATTTCACATGTGAAATCACATCTCAAATCGAAGCAAATCGTACCCAGTGTGAACCTGGGCTTAATCACTTTGCAGTGCCTGACTGAGCCTCACAATATTAGCCTTAAAATGTCCCTAGACATTATTTTATAATAATGGCAGCATTGAACTACCTGTTGCAGGGCCCTCAAAAGTGGCTTAGAGGTTCTCTGAGCCTAGAAGTTCAGCTGATGTACTTCAATGTAAATTACAACAGGAGCAAGGTAGGTGTACATCTTTGGTACCCTTCTATGTTTACATGAACATTTACAAAATTACAGTATGTGGCTCCAGATATTGGTTTAGTGCACAACTCCATGTTCGTTGCATGTGACCTTCAACAGTCCAACATAGATGTTGTTAGTGATGTCAATTTTGAGCCAGCTTCCCTGATTTTACATTGCTTCTTCCCAACCCTGGCCAATGAGTATTCAGAATGCAGATATCCAGCCATCTTTATTATAATATTTTCCATTAACCAGAATGCTTTTGTAACTCTTAGGCTGCATTCACATCTGGGCGGCAAGTAACGCCGCGTACGCGGCATTACTTGCCGCGATTCGATTCATTTTTTTTTTTTTCTTACAAATTATCTCCATTGGTGTCTATGGCCGAACGCCAATGTCGCCTGAAAAAAAGGGTCCGGGACTTTTTTTCAGGCGACAGGCGTTCGGCGTTTCAGAGATGTGAACCATCTCTATAGACATGAATGGGAATTTTCCCCTCCAGCGGCACGAGCGTCGGGCGACAGGCGTTTTGTCGCCTAGATGTGAATGCAGCCTTAAGCCCTGTACACACGATCGGTTTGTCCGATGAAAACAGACTGTTTTCCTCAGACAGACAGATGGTGTGTGGGCCCCATCGGTTTGTTTTCCATCGGTGAAAAAAAAATAGAACATGTTTTAAATTTTTGCTATGGATAAAAAACCGATAGAAAAAAACGATTGTCTGTGTGGGAGTCAATCGGTCAAAAATCCACGCATGCTCAGAATCAAGTTGACGCATGCTCGGAAGCATTGAACTTTATTTTTTTCAGCACGTTGTAGTGTCTTTGGCACAGTCGGATTTTTGACTGATGGTGTGTAGGCAAGACTGATGAAAGTCAACTTCATCGGATATCCGACAAAAAAATCCATCGGACTAGATTCCATCAGATACCCGAGCGTGTGTACAGGGCTTTATAATGATAGGAATAATAGTTATAGAAACCTTATTTTTCTTCTGATAGGACCATGCTGGGATAATCCAATTAGAAAAAGAATCCCTCAAGTGTTAATTGTGTAGCTTGTGGCCTGCTGATTTTAAAATGGAGGTTCACCCTAAAAAAAAATTCTAACAATACATTGAACTGACTGATTACACTGTGGGTATGCTGTTTTTTTTTTTTTTCGTACATACCTCGTTAGCGCCGTTTCATCCCTTGGCTTCCGGGTATGATTCTTGCTGGACTGGGCGTTCCTAGTTGATTGACGTTGCTCCGACTGGTGCATACTGCGCGTCACGACTTTCCGAAAGAAGTCGAGCATCATTGCGCAGGCGCCGTATAGAGTCGGCTCTATACGGCGCCTGCGCAGCGATGTTCGGCTTCTTTCGGAAAGTCGTGACGCGCAGTATGCGCCGGTCGGAGGAACATCAATCAACTAGGAACGCCCAGTCCCGCAAGAATCATTCCCGGAAGCCGAGGGATGGAAACGGCGCTAACGAGGTATATACGAAAAAACAAAACAGCATACCCGCAGTGTAATCAGTCGGCTCAAAGTATTGTTAGAATTTTTTTTAGGGTGAACCTCCACTTTAAGAACTATAGCAACCCTGCAATTCTAGTGTGAGTAGGCTAATGATAGGACCACTTTGTATACTGTCTAGATGTTTTAATAGCAAGCCTTCATCTTCGTTATGCGGTATCAACTGACTTATTTTCTAAGAGAATTGCCTTATTGTCATGGTGATAGCGGTGCTTTGCACATGCACATGTCCCCTAGCAGGGATGAAGACATGTCAACAGAATGTTTAACCCTTATATACTAACAATGTTTTACTTTATTGAAGAGGTTTCCCGTAATCTTCTGTCCCAGTGACCGTCTTTTACCAAGGCAAGAAGGGTGGGTAGATGTCCTCCAAAAGCAACAGACATCATCTAAAATTGGATAGTTTCTAATCCTTTAGAACTATGTTATTAAAAATGTAGAAACTTTTGATGGTTATTAATGCTGTTTTCTAACTGTGGTAGGTCTCCAGTACTATTGGCTACGGCCACCTATGGGGTTTGGCTGATACCACTGTTGATCCATATGCACTCACACGTTCCAATTTAGAGAGACGTCTCCATCTGGCCCTAGGCTTCTTTCTGTACTTTGTCCAAGGCTCACTGCTGGCTGTTCACTGACATCTATCAGCACCATTGCAGTGGACCGGCTGTTGACTGTGTGGTCGTGTGCTTTTGGATCACCACTACTTATTGTTTCCAGAAGAATATTCTTAACAGGACCTGTTGAGCAGTGTGTTCACAAGTTCATCTACTGGGCATCCTACTTACCCATACCTGCATTTTAAATTTGACCATATGGGATGTGACTATCAATATAATGTATCCACACATGCCCCCACCACCAGCATCCTCTCTGACTGAACTTCAGGAGGCCTTCTCTAGAAGACAAATTATTAGCAAATTATTACAGTGAAACCTTGGATTGAGAGTAACTTGGTTTGAGAGTGTTTTGCAAGACAAGCAACATTTTTCAATAAAATTTGACTTGATATACAAGCGATGTCTTGATATACAAGTAGTGTCATGTCACAACTGAGTATAAAAGAGAAGAGAGGCGTCTCTAAGTGTAGCAATAGGGTTACATTTAATGAAGGAACTTCATTTAGCAACATATTGCTACGCTTGGAGCCGCCTCTCTTCTCTCTTATACTCTGTAGCTCCTGCTGGATTTTGCTTCTAATACACTTGTGGAGGCTTCCATTTGTGGATGGAACATTTTATGGTGACACAACTTTTGAGTTTCCATGATTTCTTATGGGGAAATGCGCTTTGCTATACGAGTGCTTTGGATTACAAGCATGTTTCTGGAACTAATTATTCTCGCAATCCAGGGCTTTACTGTAGTTGTTTCATATTCACTAATGCTTCTTGCTCTGCATATTTCACTTGATTAGCATTAATTACAGCAATACATAGGATAACATATTTCCATCTTTCTCTCACAACTGGAGATCAATGGAGACATACAGTACTGCAGATGGACCATCAGGATTCTTATCTTACCAAATGGCGGAGCATCGACCACCCACGCTGTCCAGGGGACAGTACAAATGTGTTTTTTTTCACAGTTATTGGAGATGATCCAACAGAGCTTTTTTCAACCAGGTTTTCGTGGACCCTTAACCACTTAAGACCCGGACCAATACGCTGGTAAATGACTCGAGGTGTTTTTGCGATTCGGCACTGCGTCGCTTTAACAGACAATTGCGCGGTCGTGCGACGTGGCTCCCAAACAAAATTTGCGTCCTTTTCTTCCCACAAATAGAGCTTTCTTTTGGTGGTATTTGATCACCTCTGCGATTTTTATTTTTTGCGCTATATACAAAAATAGAGCGACATTTTTGAAAAAAAAACACTATTTTTTACTTTTTGTTAAAAAAAAAATCAAATAAACTAAATTTTAGTCAAACATTTAGGCCAAAATGTATTTAGCCACATGTCTTTAGTAAAAAAAAAAAATCGCAATAAAAAAAAATAGCTACCTAGCGGGAACAGCGACACTAATACAGCGATCAGAAAAATGATCGCTTAGTGACGCTGGCAATAGGGAGTGAAAGGGTTAACTAGGGCGGTGATCAGGGGGTTAAAACTTTATTAGGGGGGGTGGGGGGGCTATCCTGAACCTAACACTAACTGTTTTTTACACTGCCTGTCACACTGACACTAAATGCAGTGATTAGATCACTGCATTCAGTGACACTGTGACAGGGGGGGTGGGGGGGCAGATCGCAAGGGGTTAAGTATGCCTATGTGTGTGTGTGTCAGTGTAATGTTGGTGCACACTTACTGTGAGGTGTTCCTCTCATTGCAGCGGTTGGAAATACCGCTGCGATGAGAGATTACATCACTTCCCCCTTCCTGTGTAAACACAGGAGGAGGAAGTGACACAAAGGGGGGAGCGCTGCTATTGGCTGGGAGCGATCGCGGGGGGGCGGGCAAACACCGACATCCGCCCGCTCGTCCCGGATCGCTCCCGGGGACACGGGGACCTCCGCACGCCGCGGAGGGGGTCCCGATCGGACCCCCGACCCGCTACTGGGCGAGGACGTAAATTTACGCCCTTGTGCCCATCCGTGCCATTCTGTGGCCGTATATGTGCATGCGGAGGTCCTTAAGTGGTTAAAGCTCCTCATTTGCATGTATTGTTGGCAAAGCATGTGCTTAATGCCAACTGGAAGTGAGTTAAGAACAAAGAATTACATTTTTACATAGCACTAGCAGTCACATTTGATTAAATGATGGTCAAATATAAGGATGTATCAATAAGCTGTACTGTATTCATTTCATTTTATTATTAATTATGTACTTGCTTTTTATATAAATGCCACATTTACAGAATTACTGCACCTTAAAAGTATATCAAGGCAAAATGAAAAATAAAAATAAAAATTTAGTACATCTTTCGAATACATGCATATTTCCACAGAGCCTTTCTCAACCAGGGCTCCTCATAAGGATGCTATTGGCTCTTTGAGCTGTGTGCAATGCTGAATTGGTCCCTCCCCCACACAGACCACCAATGTAAAGGCAGCAGTTTTCCATTGAGTATGACTGTTAGGCCACGTACACACGATCAGACCGGTCCAATGAAACTGGCCTTAAGGCCAGTTTCATCGGACCAAATCGATCGTGTGTACGGCCCATCGGACCGTTGTTCATCGGACCAAAGTTTTAAAACTTGCTTTAAAATCGGTCCGATGGACGCTTGACCATCGGACCAAAACAATGGTTAGTACACAAAACCATTGGACCAAAAACCTGCACATGCTCAGAATCAAGTCGACTCATGCTTGGAAGCATTGAACTTCGTTTTTTCAGCACGTCGTTTTGGACTGATGGTGTGTACGCACATCAGACCATCAGGCTACTTGAGCGGTGTCCTGATGAAAACGGTCCGTCGGACCATTCTCATCGGACCGGTCTGATCGTGTGTACATGGCCTAAGGGATAATTTCGGCATTAACCATTAAAAAAAAAAAAAGACCTGCCCTGGGTGTGAAATACTCTAGGTAAATTGCATTTCTTTATTCTCATATTTAATGCTTGCTACAACTTACTAATATACTGTATATACCTTGATTTGGTTGTGTAATTATTTTTAGCAGAGATTGCCCAGGAACTGAATATTATTTCAAATCTCCTCCATTGTGAAGAGGTTAGGAAAGGCTAATCTAACATGACCTTTCTCTGCAGATGATCTATGTGTGCATTTGGATTATTTCTGTGCCCTGTTTTTTCTGCAATATTGATGATCTTTTTATGTTTTTTTATTTTTTATTCTTTAGGCATGCTGCAGAATGGAAAGAAATTTGATTCATCCAGGGATAGGAACAAGCCTTTCAAGTTCAGGTTAGGACGGCAGGAAGTGATCAAAGGATGGGATGATGGCATTGCACAGGTATAAATATATTCTTTCTCCTTTAAGCTAAGACGTGACCCTTGGTAAAATGAACCCACCATATACTGGGCCTATCGAGCACAAGAAAACAAATGCTCAAGCAGAGTTGCCGCCTCATGGTGGTGGTCAGTGGTTAGTGTCCCTTTAAATGCTGGTGGTTAATGGTATATGCCCCCTTAAATGTTGGTGATAAGTGCCCTATTACTGTTGATAGTCAGAGGTATCCCCCCCCCCCCCCACAACATTAGTGGTCATTGTGCCCTCTTTATCGTCAATATGCTTCCTGTGTACCCCCTTGCTGCTCAGTGGTGGTCATTTGTTGTTAGTTTGTCCCCCTTATGGTCAGTATGTCCCCTGTGTATCTCCCTGCTGCTCAGTGGTGGTCATTGGTTGCTAGTGTGTCCCCTTTATGGTCAGGATGCCCGCTGTGTATCCCCCTGCTGCACAGTGGTAATCATAAATTGTTACTTTGCCCCTCTTATTGTCAATATGCCCCTTGTGTACATTCTGCTGTTCGGTGGTGATCAATATGCCCCCACTGTGTCCCCCTTTCTTATTGGTCATTGAGAGCAATAGTAGTTGCATAGGGGCAGTAGAGGCAAAAGGGGAGAGTTTACGTTTTTTTTTTGTTTACATCTGTGATCACTGTGATTGGCCATCACAGTAATCACAGAGCAGACACAGAGCCACTCTGGCTATATACATTTTTCCTGTAATTTGTGCTGACATTGCAATCACAGGCATTGTGCTCATGCCTGGTACACGCACAAGAATTAAACAGAGAGCCATTTTTATACTGTACTCCTGAATAAACGTCCACCTGCCCACCATTTTTTCCCAATGTGGCAGCAACAGTAAAGCTTATAGTGGTTGTAAAGCCACTTGTAAGGTCTCTTCAATCCCCTCTGTTAGATAATGCTATGTTCCCCAGTGTGTGTGATTTTATTTTATTTTTTTAAAAGCCGCTTTGTACCTTTTTCCATAGCGTCGATTGGCACTTACATGACCAACCCGGCTCTCTCCCAGACTGACAGCTACAGTGGGAGGGGCCGAGAACTCCTGCTGGTGTCAGCCGGGAGCAGGAGAGGAGGAGAGAGTCGGGGAGTCACGTGAGCGCCATTTTTTTTATTTTTTTTAATCACACACACTGGGGAACATAGCATTATCTAACATGGGATTGGAGAGACTTTACACTGTCGTTTTATGGGTCAGGTCAGTGTATGTAGGACAGGTCAGTGGGTCAGGTCAGTGTATGTGGGACAGGTCAGTGGGTCAGGTCAGTGTATGTAGGTCAGGTCAGTGTATGTAGGACAGGTCGGTGGGTCAGGTCAGTGTATGTAGGACAGGTCAGTGGCTCAGGTCAGTGTATGTAGGACAGGTCAGTGGGTCAGGTCAGTGTATGTAGGACAGATCAGTGGCTCAGGTCAGTGTATGTAGGACTGGTCAGTGTATGTAGGTTAGGTCAGTGTGTGTGTGCACATACACACACGTGGAACAGGGTATGTCTGTCAGGTAGGTCACCCCGCGTCACTCCCCCACCCCCCGGCTTGGCTTGGCTTCGGGCTGAAGCCTCTGGTCTTTTTGGCACCTAGCAACAACCCTGGTGAGGGCTCAGCTGCCATGATAAACCGTGGTCAGTTTACACAGAGGAGGGCAGGATCAGCCAGTTATTTCAGGTGTTACAGGGGGCTAAATTACACAGCGGTAGCACTGTGCTGTATAACATGCTTTAAAGGAACAGTTTTTTTTTAGTTTTTTTGGGGTTACAAAGTCAAGATTTCCATGTAAATTCAGCAGTATCTATGGGTCCACTGATTCTTTTCACTTGCGGCTTCTAATAAATGCAACAAACACTACTGAATTCTTTTGACTAAGTTGTTATTTTAAATTGTCCAGGTCTGTGACAGACAGGTTATATAGAAGTCATCATTGTGGCTCATGATTCTGAAGGCATGGGTTCAAACAGGAATGTCTAGCAGATGTCTTTCTTGTTGCTCTTAGTCCTGCTTTTCATGTTTCTGCCTTTTGGGGAAGGATTGGGTACTCAGGGCCAGTGCAAGGATTTTTTGTGTCTACTTAGGCAAAAGTGCATTTTGCGCTTCCAACATCCAGATGTGTTCAGTATTGCCCCACAGAGGGGTTACAGGTGGCCCACAAGTCGCTGCCTGTAAGTTTTAGAAACACCACACTGTCTCTACTTCGTGTTCACCAGTTAGCCAACCACAGTGTACACATAAAAGCTTCTGTATGTGTATTTGCATGCAAGTACATTCCACCAAAGGGAAGTGAGTCAAGACCACTGGAAACATTTGCATAGCATTTGTGGTCACATTTGATTCCATGGCCTCTCAGACATAAGACTTATCTAATTAGCTGCACTGTATTAAGAGTTTTATTATTGATTTTGTACTTGCCAGATTCACAGAATAACCACAATAGAAAGTGTATGCCAAGGCAAAATTTTAAAATAAGACATATTGCATACATCTCTGGAATACATACACATTTTCCCATGTTTTATCCATTAAAAACAAGCTGGAAGTGCAGAAAAATTGGAATACTCCTATCTTCCTTCTTGACATTACACCACAGGTATGACTTTCTAGGCATGTGGTGTCAGCCATGCCCTAATACCTTTCTGATGGATTATCTCCTCCCCCTTCCCCCTCTACTCATCTTCAGAACCCCTCTTATCTCTTCCCCCCTCATCATCTTTATAACCCTCCTTATCTCTTCCTTGCTCCTCATCTCTATAACTCCTCCATATCTCCTCTCACCTCGTAATCTTCATAATCCCTCCTTGTATACAGGCAGAGAAATTATCAGCTCACAAGATTTCTGATGCCTCGTACACACGACCAGTTTTCCTGTCGGGAAAACTGCCATGAGAGCTTTTGGCCAGGAAATTGGCCGTGTGTATGCTGCATTGCAGTTTTCCAGAGGAGAAAACTGCCGGGGAAAAATGAGAACCTGATTTCTTTTTTCCCGTCGGAATTTCTGGCGTGTGTATGCTTTTTCGAGGAGAAAAAAAACCTGCATGTTCAGAATCAAGTATGAGACGGGAGCACTCGTTCTGGAAAAACTAGCGTTCATAATGGAGATAGCACATTCGTCACCCTGTAATGGACTGAAAAGCACAAAGACTAAAATGTGCGAATCGTCGCTCACCAAACTTGTACTAACATGAGGATCAGCAAAAGCAGCCCAAAGGGTGGCACTGTTTGAATGGAACTTCACTTTTATAGTCCCGTCGTACGTGTTGTATGTCGCTGCGCTTAGGAGGGGCGGTATTTTGCCTAAACGTGTGTATGCAAGGCAGGCTTGAGAGGAATCCCGTCGGGGAAAACTTTGTTTTTTTCCTGCCGAGAAAAATAAATGTAGCGCCCCCTTACTTTCAGTATGGGCACTACGCTAAAGTTAGTGGGGGAGTGGGAGAGTTATGTTGCTTCCACGCCTAATTTTTGCTAAATTTGGGCTGCTGTCATTCTGGAACTGTCCTGTGGGTCAGTCTGCACTCCGAGGGTGTCGATCCCACCCCCGGGCGACAGATGGCGTCAGAGGGGTTCTAGCAAAGCCACTTTCCCCAGCAGTCAATCAGAGGAGTTTTCCCTCGGGGGGCATGCTGGGGAGGGATATAGCTGTGGCAGGCGCCATTTTTTGTTCTTTACGGGTTCCAGGTGCGGCACCCACCTTTAGAGTGTCCGCATCCAACAGACCCCAGCGATATGGCCTACCAGGCCAGGGGTCGCAAGTTACGCTGAGTTCCTGCCGGATGCTGCCGAGGGGCCCCAGTGACTTGCTGGGTCCCCTCACTTCTATGAAAGAGGTCCTAAGCTGCTGGCTGTACGGTGGGGAATTGGCTCAAGGAGAACCCGGAGGCAGGTTATCTGAGAGAATTGAACGAACCATCGGGGATCTGGTGACCGACACACTGACAGGTACATTTCTACTGTCAACCGGTCACCCAATTGTAATTGACTGGAAGGATTCGCTCTGCTGTTCACATTGTCAGCATAGAGCCTGTGGCAGAGGCCTCATCTGGCATCTCAAATCAAATCAGAGCCGGGTCCATGGCATGGACCTGTTCTTTCCAGCAACCTTAGAGTGGAACTCCGGCTGCCAGGCCTGTGGCAGAGGTCTGTCCGGGATACACTTCACCCACTCTTGGCTGGAGTGGCGACGCAATATACAGTTACTGAAAGCAGGCTTACTTTCCTGTTCATCCAAGCCTGATACTGCAAGGTTTTCTTCATTTCATCAACCTGTCCTATCTACCTCCTGTTGATGTTGGTCCCAAGAAATAAAGCATTTGGAAAACCTTAACTACTGATTGGACATTCGCTTACTGCTCTGCTCACTATCTTCACCCCTGGACAACACTTAGGCCGCATACACACGATCGAACATGTCTGCTGAAACTGGTCCGCAGACCAGTTTCCGCGGACATGTCCGATTGTCTGTACAGCCTAGCGGACAGGTTTCCAGCGGACAACAGTTTCTAAGCATGCTTAGAAACTTGTCCGCTGGAAACCTGTCCGTCTGACATGTCCGCTGGTTAGTACGCCTAACCAGCAGACCGAAATCCCCCGCATGCGACAAATTGATTCGACGCATGTGTGGAAGCATTGAACTTCCTGGTTAGAGCACGTCGCGGCATCAACGTGCTCGTCACGTCACCGCGTTCTCTGTCCACGGGGATTTTGGTCCACATCAGACCAAATTATCCCAGGAGACATGTCCGATGAAAACGGTCCGCGGACCGTTTTCATCAGACATGTCTCCTTGTGTATACGCGGCCTTAGAGGTAACTTAATCAGAGCCTGGGCTGACAGTGCTGGAAGGGAGAGCTGTGAAGCCAGAGCAATGCCATGTGCAGCGAGAAAGAGGATTGAACTGGCAGCATTGCCAGGTATTTTACTTGTAATAAAAAGAGTTAAAAAAAAAAGAAAGTGAGCAATATAATTGAGTGATCTATTTTTAGTCTTTTGGGTTTATAGACTTGTTAGGGTTTTTATTAATGTATACATAACACGGGTAATATGTGTGTTCAGACTGCTATACAGTCATCAAATCATGTCCTAGTTCTCTTTGCACAATATTAAATCGGGTTCCCCAGTGGGGCACAGAGCTGGTTCACAGTGACATTTAAAAATTCCCTCACCGCTCTTTGAAAACAGAAATTAAAGTTATTTTTAGCAAGGAGCAATATGTGTAAAAGCCATTCGCCCATTTAGACAGGGTCAGCGATCATTGCTTATTCAGTTCCACGTTATAATGCGAGTCTTTCAGGCAGTGACAGCTGCATAGCTGGTAAATCATAAAAGACGCGTGGTCTGCATGTCTCTTCCCTGGTGCTCCATCTCGTGTTCTAATCGGGTTCCTGCAGTTTATGACCATCTGCAGAGATACTTTAGATTATTATTATTATTATTATTTAGGTCAATTTACGCAGCGCTTTACATATTACATGTAAATTCACATCGGTCCCTACCCTCAAGGAGCTTACAATCTAAGGTCCCTAACTCACATTCATATACTAGGGCCAATTTTAGATAGAAGCCAATTAACCTATCAGCATGTCTTTGGAGTGTGGGAGGAAACCGGAGTACCTGGGAAATGCCCATGAAGGCACAGGGAGAACATGCAAACTCCAGACAGGTAGTGACGTGGTCGGGATTCGAACCAGCAACCCTTTTTACTGCTAGGCGAGAGTGCTACTTACATTCTCATACAGAGCCATGCAAATAAATACATATAAAAGAAAAAGCAGCGCAGATCACAACTTTCCCAGCAGGTTAGCATGCACTGCGCCTTACCCTGAGGGAGTCACTGATGGGGCGGAACATATTGGAGAGCATTAGCAACTTATATATTTTATTAAGGAATAAGAGCCATACACCAATATCTATTGTTCCAGGTGCTTTATTCATATGTTAACCATCCTTAATTAATTTCACGGAAAAAGGCCTACATGACAAATTTTCCAAAACATGTTTTTTCTGGCACAAGTTTATTTACGTGCCAGGAATACGGAATACGGAAAGCTGATGGCCCTTTCCCCCTGAAGGGGTTTGACTCTAACTGCTCCCCAGATAGGATGATTGCGTCTGAATGGTATTCCTCATCCCTCCTTCTCTCCCCCAGCCCAAACCCCCCACCTCCCCCTTTTTTTTCCAAAACAGACATGCTTTTGATGTGAAAATCTTGAGATTTTAGCTCCCCTGCCTATGCACTGCCTTCTGGCAGCGGGGTGGCCATCTGTAAGCCCGGGGGCCCCATAATCTTCTATTGCCCCAATGATTTTTCAGTCCACCCCTGCCCATAGGGGAATGTGCCTCACGTAGTGAAGATCTGGGTGTTTGGTGGACACTTTGACAATTATTAGGATCACTCTTCTGAGCTGTATTCACTAAGTGTCATCAGATTAGAGATTTTGCTCCCTAACCATATAGTAGCTTATTTATATTTACCACTGCATATAGATATTTAAGAATAATTTGCCTTCTTTTTTTTTAACAAGAGATAAATTGCCTTTTTTTTTACTTTACAAATTTACCAAATTAAACAGCACACTTTTTTAAGGTTATTATTCAATTACCATATTTATCGGTGTATAACACGCACAGGCATATAACACGCAGACTAACTTTAAGAGGGAAGTTTCAGGAAAAAACTTTCCACAGCCCTCTGCGTATAACACGCAGGCACAGTTTACCTTCTATTTTCAGGGTAAAAAAGTGAGTGTTATATGCCAATAAATACAGTATTCAAAACAATATTCGGCCAATTAATCGATTATGAAAATAATCATTAGTTGCAGCCCTAATATAGATATATAGTAAGTGTCAAGCAGTGGATTTGCCCAAATTTTGAAAAGAGACTGAAATTAATTTAAATATACAAATATGATCCTTGTCTAGTATTTACGAAAAGTGGGGAATTGAAAAAGGGTAACATTACATGTATACAAGTAACATAAAAGTCCCTCAATGGACAAAAATGTAATAGACATTACAAAAAAATATATGTGGGCATATATTGGAGTTGAGAGTTGTAGTTGGAGAGTGGAGAGTTGGAGTTGGTTGAAACATGACAAAATGTAGAACATTTCAAGGGGTATGAATACTTTTTTAAGGCATTTTGTACATGCAAGAGTTACACAAGACCTACAGTATGTGTGTCCAAACACTAAGGCCTCGTACACACGATCGGACATATCCGATGAAAACGGTCCGCGGACCATTTCCATCGGATATGTCCGATCAGGAGTTTGATCCGATGGCGTGTTCACACCATCGGATCAAATTCCCCGCCGGCGGACGGCGCGGTGACGTGTCGGTGACGCGGCGGTGACGTTGACGCTGCCACGTCACCGCACCAGGAAGTAAAACACTTCCGCGCATGCGCCGAATCCATTCGGCGGCGGCGGTGCGGGACGACATGTCTGCTGGTAAGTGTACTAACCAGCAGACATGTCGGGCGGACAGATTCCCACCGGATAGATTTCAAAGCATGCTTTGAAATCTGTCGGGTGGACAAATCTGTCCGCTAGCCCATACACACGATCGGAGATGTCTGCTGAAACGGTCCATCGTACACACGATCAAATCTGTCTGCTGGAAACGGTCTGCTAGACCGTTTCAGCAGACAGATTCGATCGTGTGTACGGGAAAACAGACGGATTTGGCCACCCGACAGATTTCAAAGCATGCTTTGAAATCTGTCGGCTGGGAACCCGTCCGCCCGACATGTCTGCTGGTTAGTATGCTAACCAGCAGACATGTCTTCTCGCACACACGCCGAATGATTTCGACGCATGCGCGGAAGTGTTTTACTTCCTGGTGCGGTGACGTGGCGGCGTCAACGTCACCGACACGTCAGCGCGCTGTCTGCTGGTGGGGATTTTGGTTTGCTCGTGTGTACACGCGAGCAAACCAAAATGCCAGCAGACAGATCTGTTCAAATCGGTCGGGCCGACCGATTTGAACAGACAGATTTAATCGCCTGTACAAGGCCTAAGAGGGCTCTAAAACAGCGCATCCTTGCAGTGTGCAGTCAGCCATTTACAATAAGGGCATCAGAAGCCAGCACCCGACTACATCCTGGATATTGTGCAGCTGCTTACCCAGTATGCATGTCAAAATGTTTCACCTACATACCGTGTTTCCCCGAAAATAATACACTGTCTTATATTTTTTTTTCCTCAAGAAATCACACTATGGCTTATTTTCGGGGGGTGTCTTATTTTTATTACAGAAAATAAAGGTTGCCTACCTGAACCACACTTGCGCTTCTTAGCATTTCCTCTGTCCACCTGTAGACTGAGATTATCGTATTCTGCACGCCATTTTTGGACCATTCGGATATTCAACTTCTTCTCTTTGCACTCATCTTGTCTGGCTGTATAGAAAGATAGGCCCGCAAAGCTAATGTGGAGCACAGTGGAGCTGGGGTGATCTCTTTGGGCTCAGTACGGTAGCAGCTTTTCCCCCTATCCCCTGGTGTTTGTGTGGGGTGAGAGAGTGGTTTGCTGGTCAGTGCTGGGAGAAGCTTTACAGCTTTACGTTCTTCTCCTCACTTCAGCTCCAGTACAGTACCGTACGCCTATAACGTGTTGTTTACCGCTCCGCGCCGCGCCGTTACGCATACGACACGCCCATCACTACGTCTTATTTTCGGAGATTCGCCACGCCATCGCTACGTCTTATTTTTGGAGATTCGACACGCCATCGCTACGTCTTATTTTCGGAGGGGTGTCTTATATTTCGATCTTGTGTCGAAATCCCGCTACTGCTTATTTTCGGAGTACGTCTTATTTTCGGGGAAACACGGTAGTACTCACACAGCGAGGAAGACCCATTTTGTAATTTTCTGCTACAAAATTATTTAATATCACAAAAAAAGATGGCCGAAGACTCTGGGGATTGCTGATGCTATTATCTCGAGAGTCAATGGGACAAGCTTATAACCCCTTTCGCCCAAGTGGAAGCAGAGGGGAACTATTAAAAAAAAAAAGGAATTAGGAAAATAAATGTCTTTGACTCAGACATGACTATGGATGCATAAATAGGATCAGTAGTCAGCGGACCTGGCTACCTTCTCCGCCTGCTGCATAGACTGATCCCCTTCATCTCGGAAGGAGACGCAGCTGTAGTATTGGAACAATCATCAATCCCCGAAGCGACTATGCAAACTCTCTCTACCTCAGACTTCCCAAATACCAAATTTTGCGTCTACAAGTCTTCCAGAACACAGCAGCCAGACTGGTAACAGTAAGAAAAAAAAACTGGGAATCAATCATGCGAGATAATAAAACACTACACCCCTAGTCGCGCCCTCCGGTCAACTAACCAAAACTTCCTCCACATCCCCAAGACCCGCTACAAATCTAAAGGAGAACGAAGAACGCAGTGCAAGGACCACGGCTATGGAACGCTCTATCCACGGACCTCCATATTGAAGAAAACCATCGGCGTTCAGGAAAAAACTTAAGACCCACCTCTTCTGAAGAAACAGGACAACATTGGATGCAAAAAGCACCTTGAGGAGATTTAGTTCGCATTTGTAGCGCTATACAAGTTACTCACTCACACTGAAGGATCATGAAATAAATGTATAAGGCGATTTACGGCGATTTATTACTAGAGTTATTTAAATGCTTGAGACGTTCGCATAGCAAATTTATTTATACATAGACAATCAAGACACCATATATCATTTGAAAAAAGCCCCACTGACATAAATCTCCATGACCATCTGTAATACACAAGAAGTTCATCTAGGTTGCAGATTAGCTCAAGGTTGAAGATGATCCTAATAAAAATCCTCAAGGAATATGGACAGCAGAAGTTCATTCTTGCAGGACGCAAGGTTTGTTTCTTAACCACTTGAGGCCCGCGCTACCGTCGGATGACGGCAACAGCGCGGGCCTGAAAATCCAACATGCCGTCATTTGACGGCATGTCATTCTGGCTTTCCCAGCGCGCACTGTACAGCGCGCTGCGGGGAAGCCCTGTGTTGTCCGTGTCCCTTGGACACGGCCAATCACAGATCGCGGCAAACGGCCAATCAGAGCGGCCGTTTGTGATGCGATCTGTGGGCGAATGAGAGATGATCTCTCATAGATCATCTCTCATTGCCGGCTCACACAGAGACAATGTCCTGTCTCTGGAAGGGAGGAGCCCGATCTGTGTTCCTTCCTACATAGGGACACAGATCGGTCACCCCCCCAGTCACCCCCCCCTCCTCCCACAGTTAGAACACACCTAGCATACACATTTAACCCCTTCCTCACCCCCTAGTGTTAACCCCTTCAATGCCAGTCACATTTATACTGTAATTAGTGCATATTTATAGCACTGATCGCAGAATAAATGTGAATGGCGCCAAAAATGTGTCAAAAGTGTCCGATGTGTCCGCCATAACGTCGCAGTACCAATAAAAATCGCAGATCGCCGCCATTTCTAGTAAAAAAATAAAAAATAATAATTCTCTCCCCTATTTTGTAAGCGCTATAACTTTTGCGCAAACCAGTCGCTTATTGCGATTTTTTTTTTTTTTTTTTTACCAAAAATATGTAGAAGAATATGTATCGCCCTAAACTGAGAAAAAAAAATGTGTTTTTTTTTTAATTGGGATATTTATTATAGCAACAAGTAAAAAATATTGTATTTTTCTTCAAAATTGTCGCTCTTTTTTGTTTATAGCGCAAAAAATAAAAATCGCACAGGCGATCAAATACCACCAAAAGAAAGCTCTACTTGTGGGGAAAAAAGGACGTAAATTTTGTTTGGGAGCCACGTCGCACGACCGCGCAATTGTCAGTTAAAGCGACGCAGTGCCGGAAGCTGAAATTTTACCTGGGCAGGAGGGGGGTGTAAGTGCCCAGTAAGCAAGTGGTTAAACCATGCATAAGAGCAGGCCCCCAAAAAATTGAGATAAAAAATGGCTCTTTGAAGTGGTTTTAAAATGTGATATAACATTTAAGAAAAAAATGCTGGTAAACTATGTGGAAACAAAAGCCCCCTGCAAAGTAGATATTCACAACCTACCTCTCCTGGTGTGTGTGCCAAGAAAAGAATCCAATGCTTCTCTGAGTGTTGATTTCTTGGTTCCCTATTGTGCTCTGTGGTTCCTTCCACCAGCCCTCATGACACTAACGAACCTGGACCAGTGGATAAAACCTCTCAGACTAGCAGGGGGGGGGGGGGCAGGCTGCCGGCACTTTCTCTTGACTATAGCAGAGTTCAGAAGTGCAGGCAACAAGGGAGGTAAGTATAAGATGTCTCTGTTTCGACAACAAGAGACAAAATTACTATAGATGAAGAAGGGTAGAACCATTACTTGTATTACTGTTTGATGTATCTTTTAAAAAAGATTCCCATTATTTCAGTCTGGGTGGCAATGGTGTCACCTAAACAGCGAGTATGGGGAAATCTATAACAAAACAAGCCTATGAAACCTGAGAGAAGTTTATCTCATGCACTTTTTTCACCATTACATCATCATCTATTCATTGATAAACAAGGTTTCCACCCTTTCCCACTTTTTCTAAAGCTAAAAAAAAGTTTTCCCGCAATAGGGCTGTGCAAAAAATCGATTTAATTAAAAAATCGAGTTGGTAAGTCAAATCAATTCAGATTTTGACAAAATCGATTTTTTTTATTTTTTTTCCCCCAGGACCAACGGGCAGGAGTTTTTAGACAAGGCCTTGGGTTCGGCCTAGTCCGCAAGGCCGGACGCCATGGACAGCCCACAGCTCCCCAGGACCGGTGCTGACACCGCGCCAGTTCTGAGGAGCTGCAGGCAGGAGTTTTTAGGCAAGGCCACGGCTTTGGCCTAGTCCGCGAGGTCGGACGCCGCGGACTAGGCTGCAAAGGGGCCCCAGTGACTTACTGGGTCCCCACATCCATGAGAAGATCCCACGCCACGGACTATGCTGCAAAGGGGCCCCAGTGACTTACTGGGTTCCCACATCCATGAGAAGATCCCAAGTTGAGCTGTTCGGTGGGGAGGTCGGTCTGAGGTGAGCCCGGAGGCAGGTGATCCAACAGGGCTTAGACAATCCACCGGGGATCTGAGTTGCCGGACACTGACAAATTATATGTTGTAACTTGTCGGTCGGTGACTCCAAAATCGAAGATGCTACCTAAAGGGGAATTCAGGCAACTTTAATTATTGAGAAGGAATTGCTCTGTTGAGCTGTGTTCCAGAGCAGGGGCCTGTGGCAGAAGCACCACTCCTAATTTCTACTGAGCCAAGTCTGTGGCAGAGGTTTGTCTTCCTTCTCAAGGTTCTTAGTGATAATCCGGCTGCCAGTTCTGTGAGAGAGACTGTCCAGGTATACTAGGTATACTACACCCACTCCGGCTGGAGTGGCGACAAAGCAAAGGTACCGTTGAAGCAGGACTGCCTCCACACATTGTTAAGACCTGAATCTGCAACTTCGCCTTTCTTCCTCACCATCTCTCTCTGTCCACCTGAAGATACCTGTTTGCCGTGTTGGACAAGAAAATAAAAGCACAGAAAACAACACATTGCTGTTTGGACATTGCGTCATTGCTCACATCACCTATTCATCATCATACCCCTAGACATTCTACAGAGGTGACACGCCGATCCCAAATTTATCCAGCGGCTCCTCTGGGGGTGAGCGCTACATATGTAAAAAAAAGTGGGCTTAAAAAGCTATGTCCTTGTCCCAAAAAAGTGAAAAAAAGCACATTTTTATGCAACTTATATCGAAAATAAAACAACAATTATGTCTTGTAAATCAGATCATTGTAATGCACATCTGTTGCCCGCTTTATCTCTCTGAGATAATTTTTTTCATACTTGTACAGCATAAAAGTAATTTATCGTCTATATTTACAGACATGTACTCACTTGCTGCTACCGAAAGTGTCAGCTTTATAAATAAGGGTGCTATTTTTAAATGTTAATACAGAATATTTTACAACCCCCTCCATCTCTGTGTTTATTTTCATCCCAGTTTTATCATAATCCAGTCTCTCGCTTCTGCTGCTGAAACAGACTCTATGTCATTCCTGGAATGCCTCTGATAGAAGCTGTATGTGTTTGTGGACACTGTGGCATTGCATAGTTAGGACTTTTCACTTTTCTGACAAGCTTTTTGGGAAGTGGGGCTACAAAGCAAGTCATTTAGTAAATGTGTGTTGTCCATCCTGTTCTCTAAAGGTTGTCTTTGGGCTGACCATTATTCTATGTTGGAAGTGGTTAGGTTTTGCTTCCTGCCATTAAGATATTTTAGAACAGCCAAAATGGTTGAGTTTCTCAGCACCCTAGGCTACCCCCTGGGGTTTCTAGGGTGTTCCTTGAGAAGTAGAAGTGATTAGCATCCGGCCTCAACGCTGACTTAATTTGGCAGAGGCAGGGATTTGGGCACCAGAGGACTCTGTTCTCTTATCTCACATGTAGGTAATCTCTGATGCCAGTGATCTTTTTAGCTGTCTGTAAAGAAATATCCACTGACCCCCCCCCCCCCCCCCAGTGTAACTGTAATTTAAAAAATGTCCATGAAAGTAAGGAGGCATTACTTTGACCACCAATGTAAGTATCACTGACCACCAGTGTGAGGGAGAACTTCTACACTGACCAGCAGTTTAAGGGAAAACCTCTACGTCAACCACCAACCACCAGTGTAAGGTAAAGGTTTTATGCTTACCAGCATTGTAAGAGAGAACTTCTACGTTGACCAGCAGTATAAGGTAATACCTCTACGCTGACCACCAGTATAAGGTAGAGCTTCTACACTGACCACCAGTGAAAATGAGAACCTCTAAACTGACCACCAATGTAAAAGAAAACCTCTATACTGACCATCAATGCAAAGGACTACTAAAATTGTTCACAGTCTGATTTGTTTTCTGGCTAATATTAATGTTTTCATTTCATCTTAGCAGGAAATCTATACGCTGACACCCATTGAGCAAGCAGATGACAGGTCTGTGTCTGCTCTGCTTTTGCAGATCGGACACAGACACAGCCCGCTCTTCTCTATGGGCAGTCGGATGTAAATAGATCTCCTGTCCATTTACGCCCGACTACCATCCGATCCGCTAGAGAGATGGGGAATGTGATAGGATCTCCATGCGTCTAGTTTTAGTAGATCAGATTGAACTGGATTTCGACGGGTGTAAACACACGCATGTCCTTTTACATCCCCCGCTCCATAGAGGACAGTGGAGGGTCTGAACGAGTCCGCCTGTCAGTTTTTCTATTCCGAACATGTAAAAGGGGCCTACGGCGTATCTGAGATTATTCAGATTTAAAAAAAAAGAGTTCACTAAAAGGTGCTTTTGACCTGCAGTTGACTCTCTCATAGATGTCTATGGGGTTTGACTGTAAAGATGTGGCCAGCAAAGAGAAGACTACAGCCAAAGACTGTAAACATTTCTGGTGTGGGTCGTTTGTGTCAAAGTGCTAAGAAGGATGGATACATTTAAAAAAAAATATATCCAACGTCACCACCGCGTCACCACGCTGTCTGCCGGCGGGGATTTTGATCCGATGGTGTGTACACGCCATCGGACCGAAATCCGATGAGACATGTCCGCTCTAAACTGTCCATCGGACAGTCTCATTGTGTGTACGAGGCCTTAAAGAGACATTTTTTTTTAAATGTCATTTGAAAAATGACATTTTAAATTTTTGATATTTTTTTTGCATTTTAGCCTAAATATGAGATCTGAGGTCTTTTTGACCCCAGATCTCATATTTAAGAGGACCTGTCATGCTTTTTTCTATTACAAGGGATGTTTACATTCCTTGTAATAGGAATAAAAGTGATAATTTTTTTATTTTTTTTATTTTAGTGTTAAAAAATTGGTAAAATAAATACAAATAAATACGAAAACAAAAAAAAAAATTTAAATCGCCCCTTCACGACGAGCTCGCGCGCAGAAGCGAACGCATACGCGAGTAGCGCCCGCATATGAAAACGGTGTTCAAACCACACAAGTGAGGTATTGCCGCGATCGTTAGAGCGAGAGCAATAATTCTAGCCCTAGGCCTCCTCTGTATCTCAAAAAATGCAACCTGTAGAATTTTTTAAACATCGCCTATCGAGATTTTTAAGGGTAAAAGTTTGAAGCCATGCCACGAGCAGGCGCAATTTTTAAGCGTGGCATGTTGGGTATCATTTTACTCGGCGTAACATTATCTTTCACAATATGTAAAAAAATTGGGCCAAATTTATTGTTGTCTTATTTTTTAATTTAAAAAAGTGAATTTTTTCCAAAAAAAGTGCGCTTGTAAGACCGCTGCGCAAATACGGTGTAACAAAAAGTATTGCAATGACTGCCATTTTATTCTCTAGAGTGTTAGAAAAAAATATATATAATGTTTGGGGGTTTTAAGTAATTTTATAGCAAAAAAAAATGTTTTAGTCTCGTAAACACCGAATCTCAAAAACAGGCCCGGCGCTAAAGTGGTTAAGGTGAAGTAGATATTGTGATTTTCTTTGTGAGTTGACCACAAAAAGCATATGTTTTCAGCTGATGAAAGCTGATGGGAAAGCAAATATAGTTAAGCAAAATCAAAGTACAGCACTGCTAATCACTAAGCATGACTCTCATATGGAATGATCACATTTGGCTGTCTCTATTGTACATATGTAAATATAAACTTTATGTGTAAGCATTAACAATACAGTCCATTGACATTGCAGAGTTCACAACCTTTATTTCCTCTGTGCCTCCAGATGAGCTTGGGCCAGCGAGCAAAACTGACCTGCACACCTGATGTTGCATATGGAGCCACAGGGCATCCAGGAGTCATACCCGCCAACGCTACTCTGATCTTCGATGTGGAGCTGCTGAAGATTGAATGAACATGTAGCGGGCCAGGCTGACAAAAGATCTCCAAACCCATCATCTTCCTCTTCCTTTCAACTGACACTACCCTCACTGCTGCAGAAGTCAGTATGATTGAGATGGACCACTTCAGCAGTGGGGTTACCAGTTTTCTCATTAACCCTTCAGCACTGCCAGAGATGACTGCAGTGGCTTAAAACCCAGTCTTCTCTGACAACAAAAGGGAAATCATAACAGGACTGCTTCAAAGTGATCCTCAGTCAACCTATGTTGGTCACGTCTCTTTTCTTAATAATACTGAGCAGTTTAAGTGTACCTGTCATGTCTTCATAGAGGAAGTAGCCATTTAGTGGCTTAGTGATGTCACTAGTGAACTGCTAAGCTTGAATTTCCATTCAAGTCATAAAGTAGCTGCTTTTGTAGGGCAAAGACGATAGCTGCACTTAAATACAGAAGGTCCAAATTATTTATACAACATAAGCTCATGCAAACTTGTTTCAATAAGACAGTACCAAAATGCAAAACTGAATATCAGTTAATGGCAATTGGTATGATTTGTTGTAATGCAGTGCCATGCAGTCGTTGTGGTTTACACTGCCTTAATAAATAAGCCTGGTAGACTGAAAGCACCAAATACTACATTTAGGGGATTGATTTTCGTAGATCCCAGACTTAAAATCTTGTAGTTCCTGCCAGCCAACATACATTCCACACATTAACAGTATACAAATGAGTTGAAAGAGACAAGAGGACCCTAGGTTTCTGATAGACCATTGGCTTTCCTTGCTGGCCATTTACAGACCAGAAGTCAAATTGCCTAACCTTTTTTAGCACAAAATCACAGGGCTTGTGATCACTTATGAATGTATCCAAAATCTGGCCTGTTCCTGGCCATAAGAACTGAAAGCTTTACACGTAGACCTTGTACATACTGCTTGCAGGAAATGGAGTTGCCTTCATTTACATCAGCTCTTTAAACTGTTCTGACCATAAAATGCACTAGATGAGTTTTAAAGGGTCAGGCATCCAAAAATGATGCCTCTGTTTAGAGTAAATGTTGATGTTTGGGGGACATAACCACCATCCACAAATAGTTGAGTGGAGAGATGATTTACACCAACTTAAGCTGTGAGAGTGCATTAACAAAAAGTCTATGAATGAGGATGCACCGTATGGTCAGGATGCTATAAATAGCATGCCAAATAGGCAAGGCTATCTGTTGCCACTTCAAGCAGTGTGTATTGGGCCTTATAAGTAGTCCTGTTTCTGGCAACTTACAGAGGCAGTTTCAGAACACCATGAGGATACGTTGCTCATTTAGGTGGTAATTTTTTTTCTTTGTTTTTGAGTTTACTCACATGTCCAAATGATTGCTCAAGTACCCAACACCATTCTTCTATAGTGGGTGTGGGCAAAGCTGTGGGTTTAACTCTATAAAACAAGCAACAGCAGAGACAACAAGTTTACAATGAAACCCCAATAGGTGGCGAAACACATCAGAGAGAGGAACATTTTTTTTTTTTAATTCAAAGATGTTAGTGTTATGGGACTCTATATTTGCCAATTTTTTTTTTAAGGCAATTTTATTTTATAAAGTCCTTCCTCCATAGCTATATGACATTTAAATTATTAGATATTGATATTGCAGTCATGTGGATGTAGTTTAAACAACACCTCTATTTTTTAATCAAAGCAACTGAGGAAGGAAAATGCAGAACTGTGCACCGTGCCGCCTACATTTTGTAACCTTTTTGGAATAAAAGTGCACTGCACAATACTGTTTATCAGGAAATATAGGGAATACAACCACAGCAATCAATCAGATTTAACCTATTGCTGGTAGGTATTTAAGGTTACAACTTTTTTGTACATTGCCTAGACCTTAAAGTAGGAACTTGTTTAAAAAGACTGTGGTAGAGTCACTCTATGCCACATTCACCACAAATTATAGCAATTGTTGATTTTACCTGCCTTTATCATGCGATAAGGCCTGGTGATGGAGCAGCTGGGGAGCATTGCCAGTGGGTTGGATAATGAACAAAATGACAGGCACTTTTAAAACTAGATTTGGTGTAAAGCTATAACCCACAAGGTAAACTTTTCAACAAGCAAAATCAGTCCCTACCACAAAGAATTCTATAGACAAAAACATGAAAATGGGGGATGGAAAAGGGAAACCACCTTAATTCCAAGACAATAAATTGAAGCAATGACATATGAGGAGCTTTGGGTGTCCCACCAAAAAACGTATGAGTTTTTTGGTGGGACACTTGAAGCTCTTTATACATTGTTGCTTCCATTTTGTGTAAAGCTACACATAAACATGAATGTTCCATTTGGCCCTGTTGGGCAGAAATCTGTTATCTGGGGGGCGTGGCAGATTCCTGCTGGTTCCCTGCCCTCTGGAGAAATATCTGAGGTATATTTTTAGGTCATGAAGGCTTAGCAAAGCTTTTTTTTACCACTTATTTTTGGTGTTCAAGGGACTGCACCTTTAAAGAGCCCTAAGGATCACTACCACCTTTTTATAAATCATCAAAGTATCTTCCCAGATCTTGGTTTCAGCCTATAAGGGAGAAAAAAATACATTTTTATGAATCTGCTCCTTATTTAGGGAGTACTCATTGCTGTTACTGGCATTTCACTTTCTAACGTTGTGTCTGTGTTTTTTGTCTTAAAGCTTAAATCTTTATTGCTTTCCAGGAAGATAAGCAAATAAAAAATAAAAAACACTCAACTACACCAACACAAAAAATAGTCTGCTACTCTGGCTATAACACACTCTATAAGTTGTACATTTTATGTTTTAAGATTTACTTCCAGATGATAAAAGTGTGTATGTTGATTAAACACTGTGAAAGCAGCCATTTTGTAAGATTTTGGAGGTAGAATTGTTACATACAATTACCAATCAGAATCATTCAGGGGAAATTTTAACAGTTCTTCGGGCACATTCAATTTAATGACCACTTATTTATAGTACCATTGCTTTGTAGTATCAGGTTTGTGCTATTACTTCCTGCCTTCTTGATGTCACAGATTCCTAGTGAATTGATAAGCTGCTTTCTCAGGACGACTTGGTTCCACTCACAAAATGGCTGCCCTCATGCATTGTTTAATACTGACACACTTCAATGATGTTTTGCTGACGCTTTGCTGTGCTGTCTGGAGGCAAGATTTGTTTTTTAATTTTAATTTAGATGTGACATAACTCACAATATGACTAAATCAAATAATCTTGTATTTAAAAAAAAATAGAAAACATAAATAAACCCACTGCCTTACAGTACACATAAGAAAGGAGGTGCTTGGAAAAATCTGTGTGCGACCCAATGCGCAAATGGGCATTAGCTAAGGGTTACCTGCCGTACCACACCAACTCAAACCTGTACGTATTGCTTGCTGCTGATCAAAACAAAGCCTCTCCTTTAAGTACCTATATACAGATCTATATATATATAAGAAACAAAACAATAAATTTTATGAATAACCTTGTGTTTTATAACTTGTGTGGTGTGTTTTTTTTCTCAGAAAATTGAATGACAACCTGTTCTACCATGTGTGATTTGTTTCTTAACAGAAGACTCACCCTAAAATTGATGTTTTTACTAAAGGGTGAATAATTGACTTGGCTACTTAACTTTTTAAATTCTTGGGGCTTTGAATGTTGAGATCTTTTCAGTAGAAGAGATTGGAAAAGAAAGTTGAGACTCCCTTACATTGGCAGATGTAAGGCTAAAATTTTAGGTGCAAAGATCTCCGACCAAATGCATAGGAAAAAAGTTAGCAAACATTAAAAATGTGTTGTCAGTTTTAAAAAGAAAGTAGTATAATAAAAAAGCCTTTGCTTTCAAATAAAATAATTTGTTTTAAACTGGGCAGAAACAAATTAAAAATCATGCTTAATGCATAGACTGCATGAAGGTAAAAAACCTTGAGCCTTTAAAACCACTTTAAGGTCTTCTCTATAAGGTCTTTGCTCATGGTCAAAACTACCAAACCCCCACAGGTACACAGTTTCTTGGTTGATTACTAAGCTCTAAAAGGGGGGGCTGGGGTTTGAATAGTTTTGGGATTCCTCACGCTATGAGATGTTACTGATAGAATGATCTTATAATGAAGCCAGCAGGTGTGTATTTGTTCAAATCTATCCTCAGAGGTATGTACTAATTCCTCTATTGTTGAGGGCCTGTCTAGGCGGGAGAACCATTGAGCAACCGTTGAGACCCAAGTAGATTTCCAATGTAACAGTATAACCATTTGTATAGCTGAGAATTTTGTCTATTGGGTAAGGAAGTGTGATAATGGGCAGGTGTGAAGTCTAAGTCAAATGTAGTCACTTGGGCTATAATCTTATACACTTCCTCCCAAGGCTATACAGTGGGTATAGAAAAGAATCACATTTTGTTGCTTTGCAGCCTGAAATGAAGGACAGACAAGTCACATGCCTGGGCTTCGGCAAAATGGCTCAAATTTAGCACCTGAGCCTCGATAAATGCAAACCGGTCGGTAATCAATTACGGAGTCCCCCCAGGGCGAGCGTTAGGGTTGTGAAACTCTTTCATTCCTTAGGGCTCATCGATGTATAGCGGGAGAAAAATCCTACTATTAGGAATTATACTCATTATTCACATCCCAATGGGTTTTACTCCAGGATAGATCATATATTCACTTGCTCTTCCATTGTCTCTTCAATCTGTAAAGCCTGCATTCGGGATATGGTTTGGTTTGATCTTGCCATAGTATCTGTCTCCCTCTGGCAAGCCTCATGTGCAGATCGCCCCTTTTATTGGCAACTGAACAAGTGCCTTTTAAGTGACCCGGTTTTATGCACTGAAATCGAGAAACACATAGTGGACTATTTTCAGCTCAATATGTCTGGCTCCATGTCTCTGGTTACCCAACACAGGGTGACTTTGCATGGCAAACTGATCCAGATTGCCTCATAGATGGGAATACTGAATTGACTTAAAGCATCTAGAGGAAGAACTCCACTCCTTGTGTGCAGCCTATAAGCAAAGCCTGGATAAATCCTCTACGGATTTGGACCATTTATTATCCTTCCTCCAATCTCAAACCTCCCAAACTAGCCACCTCACATAAGGAGCTGATGGATGCTCCCATCACAATTAAGTAAAGAGGAAACAGGCAACACATTCCTATGCCCCACCTTGAACAGTTCTTCAATGCTCTGAGAGTTAGACAGAAGTTAGACTATGATATGAATACTACCTTGATTTCTGTAATCCCCAAGCTGGGCAAAGACCCAGGAGAAGTGGAGAACTATAGGCTATTCTTACTTATCAGTAATGATCTTAAATTGCTTAAAAGATTTTGGCCAATAGACTTGCTTCTTTTGTTGCCACAGATGGGCATACAGATCAAGTAAGGTCCGGACAAAATTAGACAAGCTATCAATATTATCTCCTTGTTGCAATCACGATGCCCTCAGGAGGGAATGATATTATCCATAGATCTTCAAAAGGCTTTTGACTCTGTTTCTTGGCCATGCCTTTTCTAACTCCAGTGGGTCTCAGGTTTTGAGATCTAATTTCCTTACCACCTTGAGGGTGTTATATGCCAATCCGGTAGCGAGGGCACAGCTTTATGGTTTCCACTTCCCTTTCCCCCCTTAATTTTTGCTATAGCGATGGAATCTCTGGCCATTGCTATCATGTCTAATCCGAATATCCAGGGGGTGACTTGTGGCATTCAGAGTCACAAATGTGCTTTTTTTGCTGACAATCTACTCTTATTTATAACTGTAACGGAACTATGTATTCTGCCTGTACATCTATAATAATCATGCAGTGGGACATACAAGGAACCGAAGGACGTGTTACAATAGGATGAATGATATCTGGGACTACCTGAGATATGGATTATCCACATTATATTCTGAGATATCTGGAGGGCTGTTTTGGATCTGTTGGTTCTGAATTTAGAAGGTTAATTGTAGAGTGACTCTTTCACTGTTGAATTCTAAATGTCTCTTCTCTCTTTTGTGTATTGTATTACAAATTAACAGTCTCCTGTCTGTGTATTGAATTAGCATGTCATTTGTGTTCAGAAGAACTTGTCAGGCTTTGCGGTGCCGAAATGCTTATCTATTGAGGGGGTTATCTGTGATTGAAGTCTATTGAGAAAGGAATGTGGTTTATTTTGGCCTGGTGACAGTGTGTCTAACTTGGGGCCCCCCTGTGGAGGGAGGGGGTGGAGACTTTCATTGTTCCTTGAGCACTCACCAGTTTGTAACTAGATATAAACTAAGAAGTGTACCATTAAAGTGGTTGATGTTTGACCCTTCAAAACGTAGTCATGTCTCGTTCTTGAAAAGGGTATGCTATGGGAATATTATTCTGTTTGTTTTACAACTGGACCTGACTCTCCCTTGGGCTCTCGTGGATGAGCTTATACTGGACTTACTTGCATAGTAACTTGCCAGGGAAAAGGACGTTCCCCAACGGCTGATGCCCTCTCACTACTTGGGTAGCCGTTACATTGGTTGGCAGCGGTGGGATGGTCCTTTTATCCAAGGAGCAAGTTCTGAATGGAGTCCCGGTATGCCAGGCTGAAAAGAACCACACTAAAAGATTTATTGGAGAGTCGTGGTAGGAGTGCCAGTAACAGACCACGGAGGGAGCTCATAGCGGATTTACTGGAGCTGGACCAAATGGATGGATCCATGGAAGGAGCGGAGCCTCTAGCACCTGTCAGCGAGGAAGATGTAATTACGGATATTGTACAGCGGAGATTATCCTTGTATCCAGAAACGTCCACGGAACTAATAAACCAGCTGTTCCGGGAAGCAAGAGAGGAGATCCAAACCAAGAGGGGACAAGAACTGGAACTGGTGAGAGCTAGACAGCCCATTACACACGCAGTTCCTACTTCCCCACCCGCTGCGACAGGAAAGAAAATACCGTTCACTGCATTTAAAGCTTTTGTAGAAAGTGAGGAGGAAATAGATGGATATTTGGCTGATTTTGAGAGACAGTGCTCACTACACCAGGTACCACCAGACCAATGGGTCACTATTTTGTCTGGGAAATTGTCAGGCAAAGCCAATGAAGCTTTTCGGGCTCTTGCTCCAGAAGATATTTTACAATATCAGCAAGTGAAAAAGGCGCTGTTAACCCGATATGCCGTAACCCCAGAAACCTACCGCCGTCGCTTCCGGGAATCCAAGAAGAAGGCTGGGGACTCCCACATGGAATGGGCAAACCAGTTACAAAGGGTGGCATCCCATTGGGTCCAAGGGTGCAAGGCCAACACTGGGGAGAAAGTATTGCAGCTATTCCTAATGGAACATTTCTTCCAAGACCTGGCCGCAGACATACAGGACTGGGTACGAGATCGCCGTCCCGCTAACTTAAACGAGGCGGCGCGGCTAGCAGATGAGTACGCGGAAACAAGGAAAGTAAGCCAGGGTACTACACGACTGGCTCATAAGGTAGAACCGTGTACTCCAACCAGCACCTCACGCCCAGAGTTTCGGGCTCCAGTCCCACCAGGACCACCACGTCCTAAGGAACCCAACAACTATCCCCGGGATTCGTCTAGGGTGACGTGCCATCATTGCAGCAACACGGGACATATTGCTAGTTTTTGTCCTTTGAGAGCTACAAATAACAACTGGAGACGCCCGACATCCAACACAGAGGTCACTCCATCACGGCCCTCTGCGGCCCACTGCCTAGAGACCGAGGTGGGCCCTGAGGAATGTCTGGGAATTTTGTATGAGGCAGACCCAATACAAGCGGCCTCTCCAGATAACCGTCAGCATCACCGTCAGGAGGTACGGGTGAATGGACAAGTAGCACAAGGCCTAAGAGATACCGAGGCTACTATCGCTCTGATTCAAAAACAACCAGGGCACAAAAAGTCAGACTGTTCATTAAATTTACCCAGGCAGTCCCAGTCATGGAGACAGCCAGAAAGGGGGAACCCCCACACATCCATGCCTGCGGCCCACGGCGTTGGGGAGGTAGAACATTGGGGTGTTCTGCATGAGGCAGATCCGATACAAGCAGCTAACCAGGACAACAGGCAGCAACACAGGCAGACTGTCTGGGTCAATGGAAAGGCAGCCAATGGATTACGTGATACGGGGGCCACTATGACCCTGCTAAAGAAGAAACTCATCCCAGAGAACCAGCACACCGGAGACACTGTAGCCGTAAGAGTAGCAGGAGGCACCGTCTTCCGGCTACCCGTTGCCCGGGTTCACCTGGATTGGGGGGTGGGTTCGGGACATGTGAATGTGGGGGTGATGAAGGATTTGCCAGCAGATGTACTACTGGGGAATGATTTGGCCCCCCTTGTTTCTGCGTACGCCCCAATGTGCCCCGCTGAAGTCCACACCGTGACTACCTGTGCCCCAACCCGCGTTGCTGGAACCAACTCGCTTGCTGCTGAGACCCGGGTAAGACTACCTGCCCCGACATGTACTGTAGATCCAGCCCAATATCACAGTCTAAAATGGGAATGTGACAAGTTGGCCAGTGAGAAATCGGAGATGCAACGACACTACGTCATGTATTATGAGATGTCCCGTGGCTTGAACATTGAAATGCACAAACAGGCTGAAATTGTCAAAAGGTTAAATGGGATTTGCGCTCAGGTGGTGCCTTATCTCTCCCAAGAGCATCAGCAACAGGTTTTGGGAGCCATTCAGAGAGCAAAGCAAGTGACTGTTCCAGAACTGAAGTCCATTATTCACCATCACCATCAGCTACCGACCTGGCAGATTTAATGGAAATGCCGATGGACTGTCCAGACAAACGGAACTTTTACCCTAACAGCAGACCGGACATCCCCAAGTTGACCCGAAAAGGATCAATCCGGGTCTGCCGGAGTGTTCCACAAAAGGGGAGCAGTGTAACGGAACTATGTATTCTGCCTGTACATCTATAATAATCATGCAGTGGGACATACAAGGAACCGAAGGACGTGTTACAATAGGATGAATGATATCTGGGACTACCTGAGATATGGATTATCCACATTATATTCTGAGATATCTGGAGGGCTGTTTTGGATCTGTTGGTTCTGAATTTAGAAGGTTAATTGTAGAGTGACTCTTTCACTGTTGAATTCTAAATGTCTCTTCTCTCTTTTGTGTATTGTATTACAAATTAACAGTCTCCTGTCTGTGTATTGAATTAGCATGTCATTTGTGTTCAGAAGAACTTGTCAGGCTTTGCGGTGCCGAAATGCTTATCTATTGAGGGGGTTATCTGTGATTGAAGTCTATTGAGAAAGGAATGTGGTTTATTTTGGCCTGGTGACAGTGTGTCTAACTTGGGGCCCCCCTGTGGAGGGAGGGGGTGGAGACTTTCATTGTTCCTTGAGCACTCACCAGTTTGTAACTAGATATAAACTAAGAAGTGTACCATTAAAGTGGTTGATGTTTGACCCTTCAAAACGTAGTCATGTCTCGTTCTTGAAAAGGGTATGCTATGGGAATATTATTCTGTTTGTTTTACAACTGGACCTGACTCTCCCTTGGGCTCTCGTGGATGAGCTTATACTGGACTTACTTGCATAGTAACTTGCCAGGGAAAAGGACGTTCCCCAACGGCTGATGCCCTCTCACTACTTGGGTAGCCGTTACAATAACCTTGCCCCTGATCTCCCTACCTAACATACATCAGCTCCTCAATGGGTTTGGTAGTGTCTCGGGTCTTAAAATAATGTTCACAAATCTGTAGCTATGAATCTCAACCTCCATGTCCCTGGTATCCCGACTGCAGGCTGCATTTCCATTTATCTGGGGAACCGATTCTGTCCCATATTTTAGAGTCCCTCTCACCCTTGTTAACGACACTGTATAAAGGGAATTATCCACCTTTATATAAAAAACTGGAGGAGGATCTTTGGTAGATCATGGTCTATCCTGGTTAAGTAAAATCCACTCTATTAAGATGACTCTATTTCTACATCTTCTTTACTATTTTTATTAGTTTCCCATCCCAATAGTACAGTCAGATTTGTCCAAGTTTCAATCCCAGATAATTCATTTTGTTTGGGGTGGCAAGGGCTATAGACTGTTGAAACAGATTTATTTTTTATTTTTTTCAAATATGAATTTTATTGAGAAAACACATGTGGAGAAATTCCAGCATTACAACATAGATGTACATGTCCTCGATAAGTAAGTACAGAAGAGTTTGTAGACATTGCAGCCATCACCATGACCTCTGTACAAAGTCATACGTGGAAGAAAGTCAATACGTCATGCACATTACATTCTGTACAAGTAAGGATACCATCAACGAGCAAGATTTTATTTTATTTTATTTATTTATTTATTTTATTTTATTTTAAATTATTTATTTTATTTTAGGCAAGAATTAAAGTAATAACAAGTGTAGTAAAAAGGAAAAAGAAGGGGTGGGGGGAGGAGTAAGGAAGAGACAAGAAGGGAGGGGGAGGGGACGAAGACAGGGCAGGGAGTGGACAACACCACTCCTGGCCAAATCAATGCTAAGACCCAAATAGGGATGTCCCCTCATCTGAGAAAATAAAGATATTCCAAATACCCGAGATCTCAGTAAAGGTCTCATGTGTGTGCTGCACGGTAAGGATCAAGTCCTCCATCTTTTTTGTTTCCTCTACTTTCCGCAGCCAGCACCCAACAGATGGTGGGCACTGCTGCTTCCAGCGGAGGGGTATGCACGCCTTGGCCACAGTCAAAAGAAGGAGCATCAATGATTTTTTGTAGGAACGTTTGTGTGATATGGCAAACTTCTGTCCAGAAATTCGTCAGCTTTGGGCAGGATCAAAAAATATGTAGTAATGAGCCCGCATCCACCCCACACCACTAACAGCGGTCCGAGGAAGTCGGGAAGCATTTGTGTAACCTGGTGAGTGTGAGGTACCATCTGGAGAAAATGTTAAAATTGGTTTTCTGTATTTTGGTGCAAGAGGAGGATTTTATAGCCAAGGTGACGAAACGCTGTTTTTGTCTTACCGAAAATGTCCGGTTCAGGTCAGACTCACCGCTTCAAGCACCGTAAACTGGGCTGCCTGGGGGACGAATTTAGGAGGGAGTACATTTGTGATAGAGTCTGAGATGTCGGCCCGATACCCGAGCAGCACTCCTCGAAAGTCGTCAGTGGGAGTGAGAACACCTGCGGGACAAGCGTAGAATGGAGGAAATGGTGCAATTGCACCGCCTTCCAAAAGGGGAGGTTGTAGTCACCTGAAGTGTCTGTCAATTCAGCTAGGAACGTCTAGCAACCCGACGTCACAAACTTGGAGGCCTGATCCAATCCCAGGTCCCTAAGACCTGAATATTCCATCTGGTGGAGGCCCGGCGAGAAGTCCGGATGTCCAAGAATTGGAAAAAGTGGTGAAGACTCTGACATCAAAAGCGCTTTTATGGCTACATGGGAGCTTTGTCTTAACGTAGTCCCAATCAATGGATGAGATTTCAGCCTCGGGGGGGTAGAGCGCCGAAACACCACAGTGCACTTTTTAGAGGGACTGCGGTCTGGGACTGTTCTATTTGAGTCCAGAGCTTATGTGTGCTATTACATCTCCAGTTTAGTATTCTGCTCAAATGGGCGGCCTGATAATATCGTCTGATGTCATGGATGGCCAGGCCTCCATTCTGCTCAGGGAGAGACATTTGGAGTCTGTTAAATCTAGTTTTTTTTTTTAGCCCAGATAAAGCGTGTGAAGAGGTCCTGTACTTGTTTAAGGAAATAAGCAGGGAGCTAAATGGGGAGGGCTTGGAACAAGTATAGGAATTTGGAGAGGATGCACATCTTTATCAGATTGCATCTGACGAACCAGGAGTGTAGTCCTTTGTGCCAAGTGTCGAGCAGGGAGCGGGTCTTTGTCAACAGTGGTGGGAAGTTAAGAGCAAATGTGCGTGCTATGTCCAATGGGATTAATGTTCCTAAGTGTTTTAGGGCTGTATTTGTCCACTGAAAGGGGAAACTCACCTGGATGATTGAAATACATTGGGGAGGGACAGCCACACCCATAGCCTCCGACTTAGAAATGTTTATTTTGAGATGGCGCCATATTTTTTAAATTCTTTCATTAAGTTAGGTAGAGATATTGTTGGGTTTGTCAGAGAGAAAAGGAGATCATCTGCATATGCAGAGACTTTACATTGTAAAATACTAGCCGGGAGTCCTTGTATGTTGGGGTTCAGTCTGATTTTACATAGAAATGGTTCTAAGGAGAGGCCGAAAAGGAGAGGGAATAGCAGGCATCCCTGTCTCGTGCCGTTTGTTATAGGAAAAGAGTCGGATAAGAGTCCGTTCACCTTTACCTGGGCTGTTGGATTGGAGTAAATCCCTCCTATCCAGGTCAACATCCGCTCCCCCACTCCAATTTGCCGGAGGACAGAGAACATAAAGTTCCAGTTAACTCTGTCAAACACCTTTTCGGCATCTGTACTAACAAAGACACATGGGGTACGGCTCGCGTTTGCTAGATGGACGAGGTTCAGAACCTTAATGGTGTTGTCTCTGGCCTCCCTTGTAGGTATGAATCCCACCTGATCCAAATGTGACAGGGATTGGAGATGTTGCGCTAAACGGGCGGCTACATTTTTGGTAAATAACTTTAGATCAGTATTTAGAAGAGAGATTGGCCTGTAACTCCCGCACAACCCTGCATCTTTACCCTCCTTATGGATCAGTGTGATATGAGCCTTTAGGGTGTCTCTGGGGAATTGTGTCCCTGTACCTATTGCATTAAAGAATGACACCATTTGTGGGCCTAGGATCGGGAGGAGAGATCTGTAGTACTGGATGGTAAAACCGCCTGGGCCCGGGGCCTTGTTTGGTTTCATGGATCCAATGGCGAGTTGGAGTTCCTCCAGGGTGATCGGGGCTTCTAGGTTCTCTAGGGCTTCTATGGGAAGGGAGGGCATTTGTGAGGTTGATATGTAGTCATCAATTTCCGATTGTGGTGGGTCTCTGTTCGATAGGTTGTAAAGTGAGTGATAGAAGTCTTTGAATCCCTGTGATATATGTTGCGGTAGTGTGGCCTTTCTCTCCCGCCTGGGCCGGTAATGTGGGGAATGTAGCACATTTATTTCCCGATTCATAACCTATTTTCCGACAAATTTGCACCTCCACTTTTGCCCTATAGTGAAGTAGGTCAGTTATTTGTTTGCGTAGGGGCCCTAACTCGGTCTCCAAGTCCGGTGTGGGGCTGTGCTTATGCGGGGATTCCGCCAAGTGAAGTGTGGACAGTAGTGTGGAGAGTTGAGCATTGCGTTCCCTCTTGATGCATGCTCCATGTTTCATGAGAACAGTCCTGGGTGTCATTTTCTCGGAAGTACAGGGGCAGCTCTTTCAAGACATCCGCCAGGACCTCTGAAGGAGGCTCTCGTTAAAAAGGCAGAATCTAGGGCTTGTTGAGATGCCTCCAACTAACGTGTACGTCTGGAAAATGGGGGCGTGGTCCGAACAGGTAATGTGGCTGATCGAAGAGTCGGACACAGCATGCAGCTGGTTATGGGGGATCAAAAAGAAATCTATCCTGGAGTATAATTTGTGAGGCGCGGAGTAGAACGTATAGTCTCGCTCTCCAGGGTGTTGCAATCACCATACATCTATCAGTTGTGCCTTGTGCAAAGAGTTGGCTATTCTTTTTCTCTGAGTCGGGGGTATCACCGAACTCCCTGATGAGGTATCAGAGGGTGGGATCAAGGGGACGTTAAAGTCTCTTCCAAGGATCAACTGGCCCTCCGTGAAGTCCGCCAGTTTGTCTAAGGTGTGAGAGATGAATTTGGCCTGTTGGTCGTTCGGGGCATACATTGTCGATAGAGTAATTAATGTGGTACCCACAAGGCCCTTCAGGAATACGAACCATCCCCTGGGATCTATCAGTTCCGCCTGACATTTCCACGGCAGTTTAATGGATTGTAAGACTGCTGGAGTGCATACAGTGAAGGACGACGACGTCTTGCGAAATGTGACCGCCAGGGGGTAGCCCCAGCGATAGGTGCACCCCGCCCTCCTGGCCAGATCAAGTATGGCCTCAGCATGGCCCTCCGCTGCAATGTAGCTCTGGATAAATCCGGCAAGATCTTTATTGTAGCTCCATTAAAGTTAACATCCCCATGTTCCCAAGCCTTACGCAGGATTATCTCCTTATGGGTATACTGGTGTAGCCGGCAAAGGACATCTCGGGGGCGGTCTGGGTCTGAGAGTCTGGGGCCAAGAGTCCTGTGGACTCGATCAAGCTCTAGGGCAGGGGGTGATTCTTCCAACAATACCTGGAAGATCACTGATACTGCCAGATCTTCTGAGCCCAGAGCCTCCGGCAGGCCCCGCAGCCGCAGGTTGTTGTGGCGGCTGCGGTCCTCCATATCCTCTAAGTGGAGCTGCAGGTCTATGGCTGTAGTTGCCTGAGCTGCCTGGGTGCTCTTCAGTGCCGACACCCTCCGCTCAAGAGAGGAGACCGAGGCTTCTCCGGTCCCCACCCGCTCGGATATAGTTTGCAGCTCCTCTCTTACCTCTTGCATGTCCCATCCATGAGCCTCCTCTATGCGGCGAACAAGCTCCTCAATGTTGGCCTTAGTGGGGAGAGCCTGAAGGATGGAGTGGAGATCTTCGGGCAGACTGCCGGGTTGCTGGGAGGAGCCCTGTGTGGATGAGCGGAGGACCGCCAGAGTCCCCCGGGACAAGACAGTATCCATCACAGGTGAGGGAAGGGGGGTCAGTGCGGGAGCAGTGTGCAGCGCTGGTAGAGACACACGTAGAGCCTCTGTAATGGCGCCAGCTGGTGATCGCTGAGTACAACAGAGGAATCTCCGGATGCCGCTCCTCAGGGTGATCGGTCGATTCCTGCTGGGTAGTGGTCCAGGTCTGTGTCTTTTGCTGTTTAGCATGTCGTTGTTAGTGAGCAGGATAGTCCGCTGTATGCCGGGGGAAGCCAGGAGCTCACCAGAAAGACGTCTTCACGCGGGCATCGCTAAGCCACGCCCCTCAAAACAGATTATTTTCACTCATAAGATGAAGGGGGAGGCCTTGGCCTTCCACATTTATTTATTTATTTCAGGTACATATGTAGCGCCGTCAATTTACGCAGAGCTTTAAATATACATTGTTCATTCACATCAGTCCCTTCCCTCAAGGAGCTTACAACCTAAGGTCCCTAACACACATTCATACATATACTAGGGCCAATTTAGACCTGATCTGATTAACCTACCAGCATGTCTTTAGAGTGTGAGAGGAAAATGGAAATCCCAGAGGAAACCAATGCAGGCACAGGGAGAACATGCAAACTCCAGGCAGATGGTGTTGTGGTTGGGATTTGAATTTAGCAATATACTATCGGGCAGTTCAACTGGTCCAATTTTCAGTCGTTCACTCACGCACTGAAAAGACTGAATGGAGATTCATGGAGAGAGTGGCGGTGTGCTAGGTCCTTTTAGATTTTGTTAAATATTAAATCTTGAAGCGCAGGCATGCAATCTTAGCCCCTATCTTAAGACAAGATGCAGAACAATTGTAACCTTATATCTCCTTTTTACCCGGTATCCAACCTTTATAATAATCCTGCCTTTCGCGGGCTTGGCTACGGAGGTGTTCCGATGGTGGCTCAATAAAGGTCTCTATAGGATTGGTAATTTTTTTACCCCCTAGAGGCCCCTTTACTTTGCAACATTGTCAATCTAAACTGAAAATGTTCCCCTCAAAGAACTTCCGCTTCTATCAAATTTCCCATTTCCTACAGTCTTTAGGACCAGAGGATCTCTCGGATTTTAAGGTGACTTCTTATGAAAAATGGTGCACACAGGAATGCGTGTCAGAAAGGGGGGATTTTGGCCATTTACCGCCTTTTACTGGACACCACTGACAAATTGCCTTATATGCAGACCTGGGACTCGAATTTGGCTTTAGGGAGGGACTTAGTTCAGTTTTGAATATTTCATTGGTGGAAGCGAATGTAAAAGGAATGACCAGATGGTATGACCAGATGACCTTCTCGTCTTTGAAGGCTCTTTCTGAGTTACATAGTTACATATGAAAAATAGGAAATCTCGCGCCAAATTATGTGTAATTAATTAAATGGTTGTTACAATCATATAACTAATGATAAGCTGCTCCCTAAAGAAACAGTAAACTGAATCAAATATGTGAACAGAAGTGAAAAACAGGGGCGCTAGAATAATACATATGGTGAATAAATATAATTAAATAAATGTAGATTGTGTTAATAATAAACAAGTGAATGAAAAAGTAGGTTGAAATACAATTGATAAACCAATAGTCCAAATGATGTCAGACACCATTAATTAGCAAAAGTAGATCAGAAAATATATATATATAAAAAAATATATATATATAAAGTCCATTAATAAATCTGTGTTCAATGGAAACGTTTTTCAATGTGACGATATCCACCTCCACCAGATTTGAGATTCACCCCAAATGTGCACAAAAAGATGGCTCCTTACCACAAGGTGTTGACCTTTTTAATTAAAAAGAGGTCAAATACTGCTTGGTCACAAAACCAGTAATCCATGCGTGGCTCTGTGTCCCTCCTATTTGATTGTAGGACCTATTTGTATGGGTCCTGTGCGTGGCTAGGTAAGCTTCCTGACAACGTGGCAATCAAGAAACGTACGTCAAGGCGCCTGGTTCCGCACAATCACGCACTTCCGGTCCCGCTGGCTCTCCGGATCCGAGAGTTGGAATGCACGCCAGCTTCCCCCAGTCCCCCTCATCAAACATTGCAACGCTTGTTAGCCTCAGTGCCAGGACCAAGGCACCAACACAAGTAAGAGGCTATTTGGCATTGTTTGATTTTAAATTCCTTTAATAAAACGGTATTATACTATGGTGGTCTCCCTCTTTCTCTGATCGGTACTGTGAAATTTGGAGCTGCATTAAAAGTATAAGCGTACCCAGAGCCAAGCATGAATTACTGGTTTTGTGACCAAGCTGTTTTTGACCTCTTTTTAATTAAAAAGGTCAACACCTTGTGGTAAGGAGCCATCTTTTTGTGTACATTTGGGGTGAATCTCAAATCTGGTGGAGGTGGATATCGTCACTTTGAAAAACTTTTCCATTGAACACGGATTCATTAATTGGAATATATATATATATTTTCTGATCTACTTTTGCTAATTAATGGTGTCTGACATAATTTGGACTATTGGTTTATCAATTGTATTTTACCCTACTTTTTCATTCACTTATTTATTATTAACACAATCTATATTTATTTAATTATATTTATTCACCATATGTATTATTCTAGCGCCCCTGTTTTTCACTTCTGTTCACATAGTTACATAGTTAGTCAGGTTCCATTTTCTGTGTCCCCCACATGGCTTCTCGTAAACTGCAAACAGGACTTCTTTTGGCTTTCTCCTTTAACAATGGCTTCTTCTTTTCACTCTTCCATAAAGGCCAGATTTGTGGAGTGCACAACTAATCTGTGGACAGATTCTGCCACCTGAGCTGTGGATCTCTGCAGCCACACCAGAAATACCATTGTTACCAGTTTAGGTGGACGGCCATGTCTTGGTACGTTTGCAGTTGTGCCATATTCTTTTCCATTTTTGAATGATGGATTAATTAGTGCTCCGTGAGATGTTCAAAGCTTGAGATTATTGGGATTTTGCAAAATTTTCCCACCCTTTGCATAACTGCTCAAGTTCAGTTAAATTTGATAGTGACTGTTTGTGGACTGCAGTCTTCAAGTAATTTCACAGATTTTCAATGGGGTTTAAAGTGGTTGTACTGCACTGCCCAGCTGCACAGGGGCCCCTTCACTCCCCCAAAGCATAGATATCTAGTATGTAGAGGGGTCAGAGTGCTGGGGGATATCTGGGGTGTAGAGGGGTCAGAGTGCTGGGGGGATATCTGGGGAGTAGAGGGGTCAGAGTGCTGGGGGGTGGGTATCTGGGGTGTAGAGGGTTCAGAGTGCTGGGGGCATATCTGGGGTGTAGAGGGGTCAGAGTGCTGGGGGGATATCTGGGTTGTAGAGGGGTCAGAGTTCTGGGGGGGATATCTGTGGTGTAGAGGGGTCAGAGTGCTGGGGGATATAAGGGGTGTAGAGGGGTCAGAGTGCTGGGGGGATATCTGGGGTGTAGAGGGGTCAGAGTGCTGGGGGGATATCTGGGGTTTAGAGAGGTCAGGATGCTGGGGTGATATCTGGGGCGTAGAGGGGTCAGAGTGCTGGGGGGATATCTGGGATGTAGAGGGGTCAGATTGCTGGGGGGATATCTGGGGTGTAGAGGGGTCAGAGTGCTGGGGGATATCTGGGGTGTAGAGAGGTGAGGATGCTGGGGTGATATCTGGGGCGTAGAGGGGTCAGAGTGCTTGGGGGATATCTGGGATGTAGAGGGGTGAGAGTGCGGGGGGGATATCTGGGGTGTAGAGGGGTCAGAGTGCTGGGGGGATATCTGGGGTGTAGAGGGGTCAGAGTGCTGGGGGATATCTGGGGTGTAGAGAGGTCAGGATGCTGGGGTGATATCTGGGGCGTAGAGGGGTCAGAGTGCTGGGGGGATATCTGGGATGTAGAGGGGTCAGAGTTCGGGGGGGATATCTGGGGTGTAGAGGGGTCAGAGTGCTGGGGGGGGGATATCTGGGGTGTAGAGGGTTTTTTTATGTCACAATGTAGAGTATAATATTTCCTATCATCTGTGCCCAGTCTTGCCACACAGAGTTAATTTTTAATGTTTAATGTTCAGTAAAAATGAACAGTTTTCCAGATAAAAACCTGCTTAAATAAAAAGTCTGTTTCTGTCTTCTTGCTTTAAGTGACATGTTATTTACATATCTAGCTTGGACATGTTTATCATATGTTATGTTTATCATACCATGAGGTGATTCACAGTATAAAAAGTGAGAAATCCACTCCTCCCCCACATAACACATTCTGGTAATATACAATGAACTTTGGATCACCTCATGTTATGATAAACATAACATAACATATGATAAACATGTCCAAGCAAGATATGTAAATAACCTGTCACTCAAAGCAAGAACAGAGAAACGAACTTTATAATTTGGCACATTTTTAACTGGAATCCTATTAATTTTCACTGAACATTATAAGAGTATTACTCAGCGCAGGATTAACTCTGTGTGGCAAGATGATAGGAAATCTTATACTCTACATTATGACATAAAAAAAAATCCACTTTAATTTACACGGTTAAGGAGATATTTTCCCAAAAACGGGCACCGATGTCTATGGCGCATGCATGCCATAGACAGCGGCGCAGGCGCACTGAGCGTGCCGTTAGTGAAGGTGATCATGCCTTCACTCCCGTGCACATGCCTGGGAGTGACGTCATCGCTGCTCCGGCCAGTCACATCGTCAGAGCAGCGATGCCCGGAAGTCACCGGGAGAGATGGCGGCGTCGGAGGAGGCGAACGAGGGCGGCTGCGGGGGCTTCGATCTCAGGTAAGTACTACATAATGAGCTAGGATGCTATGCATCCTAGCTCATTATGCCTTTGTCTGCAGGCTCTTTTTTTTCTAGAGGAGGGTTTACTTCCTCTTTAACCACTTCCCTACCTGGCCATAGGGGATTGACGTCATGGTCATCCCCTCGCTGATGAGACTGGACGTTGCACAACGTCCTGTCTTCACGATGTTCTAGGGCGCGCGCGCGGCACCACTCGCGTTCCCGCGCGTGTGCCCGATGGCCGCGATCGCCGTTGGGCACCCGCGATTTCCGGCAATCACATCAGGAGTGTGGATCTGTGTGTGT
This sequence comes from Rana kukunoris, assembly GCA_029574335.1. NCBI lineage: Eukaryota > Metazoa > Chordata > Amphibia > Anura > Ranidae > Rana > Rana kukunoris. Next base: position 67,900,002 of record CM056052.1, on the reverse strand, counting down.
AAACACACAGATCCACCTCCTGTCAGCGGTGAGGAGACTGATGTGTGTTCCCAGTACAGAGGAACACACATCGGTCTCCTCCCCCTGTGAGTCCCCCTCCCCCTACAGTTAGAACATACTTTAGGACACATTTTAACCCCTTTAGCGTCCCCTAGTGTTAACCCCTTCCCTGGCAGTCACATTTACACAGTAATCAGTGCAGTCTTATAGCACTAATCGCTGTGTAAATGTGAATGGTCCCAAAAACGTGTCAAAAGTGTCCGATATGTCCGATGCAATATCACGGTCACAAAAAAAAAAACGCAGATCGCCGCCATTACTAGTAAAAAAAATAAAATAAAAATGCCATATATCTATCACCTATTTTGTAGACGCTATGGGCCAGATTCAGGTACATCTGCGCATTATTGGACCGGCGTAGCGCACCGCCTTTACGTTAGACTTGCGCAATCTAGCCGCGCAATCACCCTATTCTCGTATTTTTTATGCAGAAAATTGCGCATGCGTAACGTTATTTCTTAGGCGTAAGGCGGAGTAATACAAATTGGGAAGGACGTGGGCGTGTTACATTGAAATGCAAATGAAGGGCCGGCCGGCTCGCGCATGCGCGCTTGAAAGAGACCATGGTCGGCACCTCTGTGCGCATGCTCACAACTCGGGAACAGCGCAATCAGTGAAATTGGAAGTAGACCCGGACAACGTTGCTGAACTACGCAGACAGCATAAATAGACAGACACAAACGCCCTTCCTTTGCAAAAGTACATCCCTTTGTATACCTTCCTATACAGCAAGGTGCTTTTGTTCTGTTGTTTATTTTTGTTTGTTTGTTTGTGACATGTCTTTGAGATATTTGGTGACTTTTTTGGATAGTGTTTTGCAGAATGATTTTTGTCTTTTCTGTGTTTTCTTTGTTGTGTTTTTTTTTGGAATTATATTTTTGCTGGTCATTTTTTAAATTATTTTTTTTTATTTTGGTTCTGTTTGTGAATGATTTTGGAATGTGGGGGTGACATTCCTGCCGGAAAAGGGGTGTCACCCTCAATTTTGGTGGAGAAGGGTTCCCAGGACCAGGGAGAAGTGATCCCCAGGTCCGTGTGAATGGTGTATGAATGTACAGTGACATATTTGGAGCCTTGGCGTGGCATTGCTGCTCACAAGTCCTGCATGGTGGGCTTGTGCCAATCCAATGTGATGAGGATGTGGGGTGTGTGTGCTAGGGACCACAGTGCATTCTCATTGTGCCATGATTAATGTGTGTGTTTAACGTGCAAAGAGGCATAATGTGAGCTGGCATGAGATGGGGTCATGAGATGGGGTACCAGTGCATATGCAGAGTCACCTTGAAGGGAAAAGACAGGAGGATGTTAGTAGTGCATGTGCCCCTTGTGATGTGTGCATCATGGGGGGGGGGCAGTCATGCCTGCCACCCATGTCACTCACCAACCAGCCAGCTGTCCCCATACATGTTCTGTTCGAAATCTGTGGGGATGGGGCTCTGATTGTATATGTAGCTGTCATGGGTGTCATGGGTAGTGTCATGTGTTGGGCTGGTGATGTCCTCCTGCAGGGTTGTGGTTAATTCCATGATGGCATGAGGGGTGAATCTGAAGATGCGAGACACCTCAGAATCACTCATGCCATAGATGTCTATGCGTGTGTGATATATCCTCTCCCGTGAAGAGTGAAGGGCTTGTATCAGATAAGATTATTGGATTAGATTAGATTAGATTGTAAAGTTTGTATAAGTAAAAAAAAGTTTAAAAAATAAATAAATCCCGTGCCCTCCTCAGTGCCCTCCACAGTGCCCTTCTCCTTCTTTGCTCATCTAAAGTCAGTAGTATAGCTATGAGCATGGATGCCACTGGCATGTTGGCATACAGTTTGTTGTGCAACACGTGTGACTGCTCAGCTCCTCACTAACAGTGTTGCTTTATCTGACATGTAGACGATTTTTCACATTTTAGACCAGCTTTTCTCTGGTCTAATCTTAGACAGGACATTTTGCTGTTGCGCACACCGCGTAGCCTGCGCTGCACCAACATTCTTTTGTGGATCCCCGTAACTCCCTCATTAGCATATTTGAATAGCAAATCAATGGTGTGTCTAGCGCAGTTTTGCGCGGACGGATGCGCCTGTCTAACGAAATTACGCTGGACAAAAAAAAGTAGATTTCTTGCGTATCTCGTTTTGGGAATGCCGTGCATCGAAACGCACGCGCACATTTAGACTTTTGCCGCGCATCTCCTGTTACGCCGGCGTAATCGCTCTCTGAATCTGGCCCTATAACTTTTGCGCAAACCAATCAATATACGATTATTGCAGGGTTTTTTACCAAAAATACGTAGAAGAATACGTATCGGTCTAAACTGAGGGAAAAAAAAGTTTATTTAAAAAAAATATTGTGATATGTATTAAATAAAAAGGAAAAAATATTGTGTTTTTTTTTAATTGTCGCTCTTCTTTTGTTTATAGCGCAAATAAAATAAAAACCGCAGAGATGATCAAATACCACTAAAAGAAATCTCTATTTGTGTGGGGAAAAAAACATAACGATTTAATTTGGGTACAGTGTTGCCTGACTGCGCAATTGTCATTCAAAGTGCAATAGCGCTGAAAACTAAAAATTGGTCTGGGCAGGAAGGGGGTGAAAAGACCCTGTATGGAAGGGGTTAAGCCTGGTGGACTCTGACTAGGACAATTACCCTTTTCTCCCTCAACCACTATGTGGTCTTTTTTGCTGTGTTCTTTGCATCATTGCCATGTTGGAAGGTAAACCTTCTTCCCCTTGACAACTTTCTGGCAGAGGGCAGCAGAATTTTATTAAGAATGTGATGATATTTTGCTCCATACATTTTTCCTTATATCCTGACAAGTGCCCCAGTCCCTGCTGAAGAGAAACATCCCAATACCAGGATATTACCACCTTCATGCTTTACAGTAGGAATGGTATTATTTGGATGGTGATCTGTATTGGATTTTTGTCAGACATCTTGTTTGGTGTTGAGGCCAAATAATTCAATTTTAGACTCATCTGACCATAACACATTTTTCCATGTGGCCTCAGAATCAAGGTGTGTTTTGGCAAAGCTACGTCATGATTGCATGTGGCCTTTCTTAAGTGGCTTTTTTCTTGCAACCCTCTCATACAAGCCACATTTGTGGAGAATTTGTGATATTGTTGTCACATGCACACTCATACATTCCTGCAACTGCTTCAGAGTTGCTGTTGGCTTCTTCGTAGCCTTTCTCCTGGCTCTTTCATACAGTTTGGAGCGACATCCTGAACCAGGTAGGGTCTGTGTTGTACTAAATACTTTCCACCTCTTAATAATATACTTCACTGTGCTTCTAGGCATTGATAAAATCTTTGACTTTTTTTTATATTCATCTCCTGACATGTCCCGGTCCACAACTTTATCCCAGAGATATTTTGACAGTGCTTTTCCACCCATAGTTGATTGTTTGCTTCAGTTGCAGATGTTCCAGAAAAGCTTGTTTAATGCTGAGCTAATCAAAATGACCACAACTGATCCAAGCTGAAAATCAAATGGTTGTGTGTGCTATTGAGAAGGTGATTAGCTACACCTGATGGAGATTACAAGTTAATTATAACGAGGGGTGATCTTTTTTCCAACTCAGTGATTGTGGTTTTTTTTCTTGACATGTTGGTGTTATTTCTTTCACTTGGATGTTATAAGTTACACTGAGTAAATATAGCTGGATAAAACAAAAACAATGACTGTCTTCATTTCAGGCTGCAAAGCAACAAAATGTGATCATTTTAAAGGAAAGCAATTATTTTCTATATCCACTCTATATGCAGTGATCAGCCCTTGGCTTGCTGACATCGTCAGCAGGCTTTGGATGTCAATTGAGATACTTTATATAGGAAAAAGTCCTATATAAATCACCAGGATCTCAGTTTAAATGCACTCTCTGACAGACAAGGTACCTTTGACAACCAATACATTTATATGTTCCCATTCCACCCCCCAAAAAACTGCAACCCAAGCATCCTCATAGGCTTTGTGAGAAGCAAACATACTTAAAAAGAGAGTGGAAACAACATGCCCAGGCTTCACTGCGGTGTTGAACAGGAAGAGAAAACCTCCTAACACGTTGTGCACTTTCTAAACAGTGTACAAAGCTGAAGAGAGAAGATATACATGTAAAACTTATGTAGGGAGATTTGTTTCATCCCCATGTATCATCTGAGGCTGTTCACTTCACTTGGTATATGTGAGTGTTTACATCCAGTTTTTTTTTTTTTTAAATTCTGTTTATTAAAAGGTTTATGAGAAGACAAACAAACATTACAACATACAACCAAGGGTGACACAATGACACCCATGTCACCGCGACCAAGATGGCCCGATTGACAGCAACTATCTAACATAGAATACTGACTAATAATATACTTTAACCCCTCCCCCCAACACCACCCAAAAACTCAGTCCACCACCCCAAAAATAGCAGCATCAATAAACAGGAAAGGGATTGAGAATCAGGCACCTAGTTACAATTGAGTCAAATCAAAATGATCAGCCTACACCACAACAGCTCCCCTTCCGCTATCTCCAGTATAGGCCCATCGACCGGATGTGTACATTCAACAATCCATGTATCATATCCCACCCACCAGTCCCCTAATTATCCCGCAGTGGCATCAGAATTGTACCAGGCCCCCCAGACTTTATCAAACTTTTTGATACACCCCCTCGAAAGATAGGTGGCCTTGTAAAATGGCATCATAGTTTACATCCAGTTTAAGCAAAGAAATCCTTAGCTAACAAATGCGTGTTAGGCCAAACTTCTGCGAAACAGTTGTTGGTAGTGCCAGGGGGTAGAAAAAGATCCTTACATGCCATACTGAAACAGTGGAGCTTTGCCCCAATAAATTGGTGAGAGTTCAATACTGTGGGAACAAAGCAAGCCTGGATCCAAAGTAGGAACACTATCAGCCACATCACACAGTGCTGCTCTAACAAGGCCCAGTCTTTGGACCTACCATGCAAGATCCAATCAACTATTCGAGTAAGATGATATGCCCAATAATATTTTTGAAAATTGGGTAGGCCTATTCCCACTTTGTGTTTTGCTACGAATAGGGATAGGTATCCAATTTATGGGGTTCGGTCAATCCATAAAACCGAGCTGCATAATCGTCTAATCTTGCGTAAATAGGACAGAGGTAACCAGATTATTGTTTGGAAGAGAAATTATAATCTAGGGAGGATGTTTATTAGGACAGTTATTCTATATCCCATTGTAGCGCCTGTGTACTTTTAGATACAGGTGCTATTCAAAATTTAAGGGATGATCAGAGTGTAAGTGACTCTGATCTCAATGCTATTTTTTTAAAGGGTCTCTGTTTCAGCCTGGCTGTGCTGTGGGCTTGTTCTGTCGAGCCTGGGGTGTTGTTCTACCCCAGGGCGACGGGTGGCGGCAGTGGAGGTGGGACTTTTGTGCTTTTCCCAGCGGCCAATCAGGAGGCTTGGGCATGCTGGGAGAGGGTACTTATGGGACAGACGCCATTTTGGGTGGTTCTTCCTGGAGTGTGGGGCCCACCTTTAGGGTGACCGCATCCCCCCCCCCCCTAGCGTTATGGCCTACCTGGCCGGGGCGTGGTTGCTATGCAGTGTTCCTGGTTTCTGGGCCAAGCAGGACGGGAACCCAGTGATCGACTGGGTTCTCACTTTTAAAGATCCCAAGCGAGTTTAGCTGTTCGGTGGGGAGTCCAGTTGAGGAGCGCCAATGAGAGGCTGGCGGTCCAACAGTATTGAGACAAACCATTGGGGATCAAGGTATTGAACACTGAGGGATTGACTCCTCTCTCAGTCAATACCTGGGCGACGTTGAGAAGAAGGTTCAGGCAAAACTCTACTTAGGAGGGACTCCTCCATATCTGCAATCAGAGAAGGCCTGTGGCAGAGGCGCTTCCCTAACGTTCATTCAGAAGAGTCTGTGAGAGAGACATCCTTCTAAGTTCTGAGTGTTACTCAGGCTGCCAGGTCTGTTAGAAAAACTTGTACAGGTACGCTATACACACTCAGGCTGGAGTTGTGAAATAAATAAAAGTGTTGTCGGAAGAAGGGCTGTTTCCATACTGAAGGCCTGAATCTGCTGTTTTCCTTCCGACCTTTGTCTATCCTTTTCCATCACCTGTTAACCGTTTTTACCCGGTTGGGTAATATAGAGCACAAATAAAAGAGATATTATCCTTGCGGACATTCCTTTACTGCTGTTATACCCTAGACACTGCTTAAGAGCCATGAGGTAACATGCCATCCCTTCATTTCTCAGCGGCTCCTCCGGGGGTAGCGTTTACCATTAAAAACTTTTGTGTAGGAGGCATGCCTAAAAAAACTAGGGATACACTGAAATTTCGGCCGCCTAAACATATCGACCGAAAATGGTATTTTCCCCACTTTGCCGAAACAGACAAACAAAAAGGGACGGGGTCACCCCGCTGGGTACCGCACGTGTCATCCTGCTGGGTGCCGCCCCTCAGAGTCTCCCCTCTCTCCTCCTTCTCATTCCTGCTCACTCCTCAGAGTCTCCCCCCTGCCATCCCGCTGGGTGCCGTCTCTCCTCTCTCCTCCTCCTTCTCACTCCGTGCAGCAGCTGTAACGATGTCTCTGATCCAGCATTGCCGGCCGCCTCTCTCCGCCGGACACAGCCCGGCGAATGACATGGCTGAAGCTGTGACGTTTATTTTATTGGTGAGTCGGGCCACCCGCCACGTGACCCCGCCCCCTCTGACGCAAGGGGGAAGCCAGGCTTCCCCAGTGATGTAGCAGAGGGTGCGTCAGAGGGGGACGGGGTCACGTGACGGGTGGCCCCGCCTCACCAATAAAAGAAATGTCACAGCTTCAGCCGCGTCATTCGCCGGACTGTGTCCGGCGGAGAGAGGCGGCCTGCGATGCTGGATCAGAGACATCATTACAGCTGCTGCACGGTGATTCAGATCCAGCTTTGACACACAGTGTGACATGCATTACCAGGCACTGGTAGGCTGTACCTCATGGGCACTAGGAAGCTGCACATGATGGGCACTGGCAGGCTGCACATGATGGGCACTGGCAGGCTGCATGTCATGTTCACTGGCAGGCTGCACATGATGGGCACTGGCAGGATGCTGTATGTCATGGGCACTGGCGGGATGCTGTATGTCATGGGCACTGGCGGGATGCTGCATGTCATGAACACTGACGGGCTGCTGCATCTGATGGGCACAGGCACTGGTGAGGCTGCATGACATGGGCACTGGCGGGCTGCTACATATGGGCACAGGAACTGGTGAGGCTGCATGACAGGCACTGGCAGGCTGCTGCATCTAATGGGCACAGACACTGGTCAGGCTGCATGAAGTGCAAAGGCAGGCTGCTACATCTGACTGGTAGGCTGAATCTGACAGGCACTGGTGAAGCTGCATTTGATGGATACTGGTGAGGCTGCATTCATCTCCTGTACCACGTCTGCAGTCTCTGACCATCTCCTGTACCACGTCTGCAGTCTCTGACCGTCTCCTCTACCACTTCTGCAGTCTCTGACCATATCCTGTACCACGTCTGCAGCCTCTGACCATCTCTTGTACCACGTCTGCAGTCTCTGACCATCTCCTGTACCACGTCTGCAGTCTCTGACCATCTCCTGTACCACGTCTGCAGCCTCTGACCATCTCCTGTACCACGTCTGCAGCCTCTGACCATCTCCTGTACCACGTCTGCAGTCTCTGACCATCTCCTGTACTAAGTCTGCACTCTCTGACCATCTCCTGCATCATATCTGCTAGAGGTGCACCGCATAAAATACATTTTATTTAAAATATATACTGTAATTGTTGGTATGGGTCATATTCGGTTTCGGCCTGACATTTTTTTTTATTTTGGTTTCGTTTCGGTTCTGAAATTTCCATTTCGGTGCACCTCTAAAAAAAACACCACATACACTCTTCTTGCACCAACCTTTCCTATCCAAATTGCCAAACCCTAACTTTGAGCTTGAAAACCAGATGTCAGGATCCCACGACAATGAAAATCACATTGTTTTCAATGGTACCTGTTCACATCAATGCAGTATACCTGGAAATAGGATGATGAGCGCAAATTGCAATACTAAAAGATGTGATAAAGTAATCTATCAAATGAACAGTGTACAAAGTGAATAGTGATCACAATAAGTGAAAAAACTCTAAGTGAACCAAAATAGCGTTGATGAAAATAAAGTCATAAAATATAAAGTCCAACATATGAAACGTGTATCAAATGTGCAAAAACTTCTGTCCATGAATGGCAATTAAACACTCCAGATCGGTCTTCAAAGAGAATGTGCTCACAGAGCGCTTACCTCCCAAAGGAAGAAACAGAGCCTCAACAAAATCCTCAAAGTCGCTGGGAAGGATCGTCCTCAAGGTAAGGAAGAAATCCAGATATGTCCACGATGAATTGAGCTCACCACAATGACCGTGAGTATAAGCATAGATGGGGTAAAGAAATAAAAGCTCTCATGGTGAAATAAGTAAAAACTATACAGTTTAATGGAGCTTAAAATATGCTTACAGAAAAAACACAGATAAAACGCGAAACAACGGCACTTCCGGTTCGGACGGAGGGGGCATCGCGTCACTTCCGGTCACCTTACGCGTTGTGTCACGTCACGTGACTTCATCAGAGGTTACTGAATGCCTCAAGGATACTGCCTTTTAAAGGTATAAAGCGGAAATGGACCCGCGGCATTTTGGACCAGGGAGAACCAAAATTAAGGATATATGCCTATAAAGAGCAACTAAGGGCAAATAGGCATATCAAAAAACCACCGCACCAACATCATTGGTGATAGACATGGACAATGATGATGAGCCAGGTAACACCATAAATAAAAATGTATAGCCAATTGTTCTGCAAAAAGCAGACAAAATGTCTGTATAGACACAAAAAAAACGTATAAAAAAGGGGACTTGAAATCTATATAATAAATAGATATCGACAATGTAATATAAAAATATATAAAGGATATATATAAAATGTATATATAAAATTGATCATATTTATGTGAGCGGTCCTAATAGGGTCTATATATAGAGAGAATGGAGATGACCAGACCTTAGTGGGTGATACCCCTACCGCTTACATCAAGATGTTATTGAGTAGCATAAGAAGACAGCTGACTAATCAAAAAACAAAACGAATAAGATCAAAATTAAAAATTGCTAAGGAAACAATTTAAATCGAACTCGACATTTAGCCCATTAGGGACCAATGTATTGAGGGAGTGAATCCACTGGGATTCCATCTGGCTGATGGACCTAACCAGATGGGCTCCTCTCCAGGGCTTCTTATATTTATCTATGCCCCAAAAAGATAAATGTTTGGGATCTTTGTTATGTTTTTCCGCAAAGTGTCGGCTAACGTTGTGCTTAGGGAAACCCTTTTCAATATTCACAACGTGTTATTTTATCCGAACCATCAATGCTCTCTTCGTCCTGCCTACATATAGTAAATTGCAGCTGCATTGTAACACATACACCACACCTTCTGTATGGCAGCTAATAAAGTCCTTGATTTGATGACATTCATTGGTGTGAGTTCCAACAAATTGAGTTATTTTCTGTTGGGGTCCCTTGGAGTTTTTACAGGCATAGCAATAGTTGCATGGAACAAAACCCTTTGTGTTGAAAAATGTTTTCCCTCTCCTAGGTGGAGGGTCAACTAAATTTTTAACCAACAAATCCCTAATGGTAGGGGCTCTTGTGTAAACAATGTTGGGTTTTTCCGGTAGGATCAAATTTAGGTGTTTATCTCCTTTCAACACATGTCAATGTTTTTTGATCAGTTTAGCTATATCTCTGTGTTTTGAACGTTATAGTCCAAAATAATGGCAGGGGCCATCATCTCTCGCTGTTTTTTCACATTTCCCTGTAGCATTGTGTCTCTATCAAGACCTGCAACGTCTTGAATTTGTTTTTGAATAAATTCAGTGGAATATCCTTTCACTTTGAATCTTTCTCCTATAAATTCAGCTTGAGCTAAAAAATCAGTGTTGTTTGTACAGTTACGTTTAATCCGAACCAGTTGTCCTTTTGGTATATTCAACAGCCATGATTTGTAATGGCAACTCTTTAATGACAGGTAGCTATTTGTATCAACACTTTTAAAAAGAGTTTTAGTAACAAGCTTGTTAAGTGATATGGTGATATCCAAGTCCAAAAAATTTACTGATTTATCACTAATGTTGAAAACTAGATTAATATTCTTGTCATATATATATAGACCCTATTAGGACCGCTCACATAAATATGATCAATTTTATATATACATTTTATATATCCTTTATATATTTTTATGTTACATTGTCGATATCTATTTATTATATAGATTTCAACTCCCCTTTTTTATACGTTTTTTTGTGTCTATACAGACATTTTGTCTGCTTTTTGCAGAACAATTGGCTATACATTTTTATTTATGGTGTTACCTGGCTCATCATCATTGTCCATGTCTATCACCAATGATGTTGGTGCGGTGGTTTTTGATATGCCTATTTGCCCTTAGTTGTTTTTTATAGGCATATATCCTTAATTTTGGTTCTCCCTGGTCCAAAATGGCCGCGGTGCTATTTCCGTTTTGAGTATGGAAGTTAAAATGGCCGCGGGTCCATTTTCGCTTTATACCTTTAAAAGGCAGTATCCTTGAGGCATTCAGTAACCTCTGATGAAGTCACGTGACGTGACGCAACGCGTAAGGTGACCGGACGTGACGCGATACCCCCTCCATCCGAACCGGAAGTGCCGTTGTTTGGCGTTTTATCGGTGTTTTTTCTGTAAGCATATTTTAAGCGCCATTAAACTGTATAGTTTTTACTTACTTCACCATGAGAGCTTTTATTTCTTTACCCCATCTATGCTTATACTCACGGTCATTGTGGTGAGCTCAATCCATCGTGGACATATCTGGATTTCTTCCTTACCTTGAGGACGATCCTTCCCAGCGACTTTGAGGATTTCGTTGAGGCTCTGTTTCTTCCTTTTGGCGGTAAGCGCTCTGTGAGCACATTCTCTTTGAAGACCGATCTGGAGTGTTTCATTGCCATTCATGGACAGAAGTTTTTGCACATTTGATACACGTTTCATATGTTGGACTTTATATTTTATGACTTTATTTTCATCAACGTTATTTTGGTTCACTTAGAGTTTTTTCACTTATTGTGATCACTATTCACTTTGTACACTGTTCATTTGATAGATTACTTTATCACATCTTTTAGTATTGCAATTTGCGCTTATCATCCTATTTCCATATATTTTCTTTGTTGTTGTTAGCACATATCCGATTTGAGCAGCATTTTGTTTGTTTTTTCCACCAGTCATTCATTTAATTTAGTTCACTGTTGGTTAGCGCTGTAGTTCACCCATACTCAATGCAGTATACCTGATTGGCTTCCAGTCCTGTCCCAGCCTTACCCTTTCTAAGTGCTATTGTATTATAACAGGCTAATACCAAGTCACATTTAGGGACTTACACTGCTTGCATTTAGATAAATACATAACAGATGTACACGGGTAATTGTGTTTTTGTTTCTCATTTGGCCCACACAATCCTGAAACTGTTCATATGGGCCTCCGTGGCAAAGGTTTTAGAACCCTAATATATAATGTACCATGAACAGTCAATAAGATGGGCTCTTGATTTAGGAAGCTCTCAGATGAAAGTAATGAGAAGTAGATAAATGGCTCAGCAGGATGACTTCTAAAGACATTTCATGTGACTTTGACAGAAAGTAAAGAACATTGCCCGGAGGTGGAAAGTCCCTAGAGCTTGTGTGTGCCTGCAAGGTCGGTGCTGAGCTGCTAATTGCAGAGCCATAATTTCACACTGTCCTTGTTTGAAATAGAACAGATTCGTCAAAGGACTCAAACATACAAACACATCTTAACTCCTTCATGATGGAGGATAAAACAAATCCTAACGCCTTTACACAACTTTGCAACTTTAACATGTGTAATGCCCTGTACACACGATCTTAAATTCCGATGGAAAAAGTCTGATGGACTTTTTCCATCAGATTTTCCGGACGTGTGTAGTCTCATCAGAGTATATTCATCGGACATTCTATTGAATTCAATCAGACTTTAGATATAGAACATGTTCTATATTTTTCCGATGAAATTCCGTCGGAATTCCGATGTGATTTGGCCAGGCAAAAGCCTGATTGTGTGTACACGGCATCAGTACAACTGTGCATATTATTGTAACTACTTCGTGCATCCAGGGGAATTATACCTTGTTTTTTTTTTTTTTAGGACAAAGTATATTTTCATTTGGTGGTAAATTGTATCAGATCGCTCGTGTTTTTTTTTTTTATCATCAAAAGAAAAACTGACCCAAAACAGTAAAAAAATGTTTTGCTATTACCATAACCTACCACCAAAGAACAACCCAAAATAAATTCTCCTGCTCCTGATGATCACAGCGATACCAGATTATATGTTATTCTCATGCAGGTGCACATAGTGTCCCTTCACTAAGTTATATTGCATTGTCCTAGTTAAATAGTGCCTGTCAACATAAATGATAAATTCATTATGGAGATATCTAGGTAACTAAGAAAGGGCCACCAGGTGGTAGCATACTACAATCAACATGAAGGCAAATTATTATAATTCTCATGCAAAGAGGACAATCTAAAAGGGCCCAATTTGGACATTTTCACTTTTTTTGTTGCCAGCAGTTTAGACATTAGCGTACTTACACTGTTATACAAGCTGTACACTCACTACTTTACATTGTAGCAAGGTGTCATTTCTTCAGTGTTGTCAAATTATATATATATATTTGTATATATATATATATATATACACAATCATACATACAAATACTAGAGACAATTTAGACAGGAGCCAACTAATCTACCAGCATGTCTTTGGAGTGTGGTAGGAAACCCATGCAGGCACCGAAAGAACATGTTAGAAGCCTGAGTTCGTGGGAGGAGTCTGAGGGTACTTAAGACTCCCTCCCTGTCAGGGCTGGGTCGGCGTTGGTTTTCTGGGTTACGTAATGTCTGGGTTGCCAGGTGGACTGTGTCACTTCCGGTTTTCGATACGGAGCTGCAGGTCGGCAGCTGGAGGCTCATGAAGGTTCCCCACACGTCGGTCATCATGGAGGCAGACCTGCCTGCCTGCCCGCCCGCTTATCCCGTCCTCTCAGGCTGCTTCAGGGGGAGGGGGGGGAGCCGCTCACAGTCCGGTTCTCACACCGGGTCCATGGGGGGGGGGAGCCTCCTGGCACGCACGTGGGGAATTCCCGCATGTCTCCCTTTCTTCTTCTGGTCCACGCAGGCGCCCCCTCCCAACCCCCACTCGCCTATCTCCTCCGGGTTCACGCCGGCAGCGGCGGCATGGACCCCACGTTTGTCCCCCCTCCTCCTCCCGGGCCTCACACTGGTTTCACAAAGGGGTGGGGGAGTGGTCACAGCATCCATCCACTTCTCCCAGGCAAAGCCAAACAACTTTTGCAGCCGATCAGTTGCAGTCACCATTTGGGTATTCGGATAGCTGGAGGAGCCAGCTGCCAGAGTACAATAGCTGCAGCAGAAAATGTTTTTCCATGCTGTCTTTAGGTGTATGTTGGAAAGAAGCATGTTGGTATCAGAGGGGGCAGGGCTTCTATACACTCCTCCTGGGCCACGCTGGCAGCATAAGGGCAGGGGGGGGGATTGTCCATCTCACTGCCGCAGAGGGGTCACACGCTGGCAGTTGGGGGGGGGGGGGGCGGCTATCCACCCGCAGCTCAGGGGTCACGCTGGCAGCTTTGGGGGTGTGGGAGGGCGGTACATCGTTTCTCTAGAGTCACGTTAGAGGTATCGGTCAGGTTAGAGGGGTTTTCTGTCACTGCGCTTCTGTCATATCGTTTCTGTCTCTGCGCTTCTGTCGTTGCGTTTTTGTCTCTGGGCTTCTGTCATAGCATTGTTGTCGCTGCGCTTCTGTCATAGCGTTTCTGTCACTGCGCTTCTGTCATAGTGTTTTTGTCACTGCGCTTCTGTCATAGCGTTGTGTCTCTGCGCTTCTGTCATAGCGTTTCTGCCCCTGGTTTCTGTCATAGCGTTTCTGCCCCTGGTTTCTGTCATAGCGTTTCTGCCCCTGGTTTCTGTCGTAGCATTTCTGCCCTGGGTTCTGTCATAGCGTTCTGCCCCTTGGTTTGCTGTCGCAACGTTTCTGCCCCTGGTTTTCTGTCATAGCGTTTCTGCCCCTGGGTTTCTGTCATAGCGTTTCTGCCCCTGGGTTTCTGTCATAGCGTTTCTGCCCCTGGGTTTCTGTCATTACTTTTCTGCCCCTGGCTTTCTATCATTATGTTTTTGCCCCTGGGTTTCTGTCATTACGTTTCTGCCCCTGGTTTTCTGTCATTATGTTTCTGCCCCTGGTTTTCTGTCATTATGTTTCTGCCCCTGGGTTTCTGTCATAGCATTTCTGCTCCTTGGTTTCTGTCATAGCGTTTCTGTTCCTGGGTTTCTGTCATAGCGTTTCTGCCCCTGGGTTTCTGTCATAGCGTTTCTGCCCCTGGGTTTCTGTCATTACGTTTCTGCCCCTGGTTTTCTGTCATTATGTTTCTGCCCCTGGTTTTCTGTCATTATGTTTCTGCCCCTGGTTTTCTGTCATTATGTTTCTGCCCCTGGTTTTCTGTCAGTACGTTTCTGCCCCTTGTTCTGTCATTACGTTTCTGCCCCAGGGTTTCTGTCATTACGTTTCTGCCCCATGTTTCTGTCATAGCGTTTCTGCCCGAGTTTCTGTCATAGCGTTTCTGTCCCAGGTTTTCTGTCATAGCGTTTCTGTCCTAGGTTTTCTGTCATAGCGTTTCTGCCCCAGGTTTCTGTCATAGCGTTTCTGCCCCAGGTTTCTGTCATAGCGTTTCTGCCCCAAGGTTTCTGTCATAGCGTTCCTGCCCCTGGTTTTCTGTCATAGCGTTTCTGCCATAGCTTTCTGCCCACGTTTCTGTCTTGGCACTACGGCCCCCACATTTTCTGTCTTGGCACTACGGCCCCCACGTTTTCTGTCTGAGCACTACAGCCCCCACGTTTTCTGTCTGGGCACTACGGCCCCCACGTTTTCTGTCTGGGCACTACGGCCCCCACGTTTTCTGTCTTGTCACTACGGCCCCCACGTTTTGTCGTATTTCTGTCTGTCATTGCATTTCTGCCTCAGCATTTCAGGCTCAGTGTTCCTCTCATACCATTTCTGCCCCAGGTTTCTGTCATTTTATTCTTCCCTCAGCGTTGCTCTCATACCATTTCTGCCCCAGGTTTCTGTCCTATTATTTTTTGCCTCAGCATTTAGGCTCAGCGGGTCTCCCATACCATTTCTGCCCCAGGTTTTGCCATAGGTTTCAGTCTCAGCAGTTCTGCTGCCCCCACGATTTCTGTCCCCCTCAAGTGCTGTCATAGCATTTCTGCCCCCACGATTTCTGTAATAGCTTTGCTGCCCCCATGATTCCTGTCAGTGTTTATCTTGGCGTTGTCATCTTCATGGTTACCATGTCTCATTGTACTTGTCCACGTTGCATCTGGGTTGATTAGCTAGTTCTCACATCTCAGGATCTGTCACGTCTACAGATTCATACGGGCTGAGGTTTTTGTTTTTTAATGATTGTTGACCACAATCTTCTCGCCTGTTTACATACTTCATACGTTGCACGTTCATTCATTACACCTATACGATTACCCACCACAGTCCATGGGTACACTAGCCCGGAGTGTTCAGTTAAATGGCCTGTCTCTGTGCTGCAGGTTACTCGGGCTCATGCGCCAGTCATACTGGGGGGGGGGGGGCTGTCATCAGGTTCTTTTACGCGCAGCGGTCTTGATATTTCTGCTCATATTGTCATACATAGGTAGGCACAGAGGGCGTTGTTGTTTCATGTCTGTTTTCTGTCTTGTCTAGGTTGTGTCAGCACACCCCCAGTTCCTGCTCTTCTTCCATTTCTGCCAGCCATGTCATCATCCCTTTGGGTCTGGTCTATCAGGCCTTCTGGTTTTATGATTGAGCCATGGGTGTTCCTCATTAGAGGTGGTGGTGGAATCACCCATCCCTGATTCTCTGACGTCCCTACTGTAGGTACTTTCAGACCTGCTTACGGGCTCATCACTGCATCATCAGGTTTTTCATAGTGTTGTGGCTTCAGCTGACAGTCATGCTTTTGTTACCAATCAAGTTTCGGGAGGCAGCTTTTCCAGGGGTGGTTGGTTTGGTTTCCCTACCTTCATGCTGTAGGTGGGGGGCTGGGCCTCTTAGGTACCTAGTGGCGAGTTCCAATAGCATTGGTACTATGGGCTGCTCTCTCCTGCAAGACTTTTTCATTAGGCACTTGTCCGTGGTCTGGCGTTTCAGCATTTGTGCTGTTGGGGGGGGGGGGTTTGTGTTGGCTTCCATACCGATATCAACTATCCTTGCGCTCAATTCCGTCAGTCCTGCCGGTGTCAAGGTAAGTCTATTTTGTGCATCATCATCGTGTCGTGCTTCTGCCTGTAACCTGCTGACCAAGTCTATCAGGTAGGAACGGGTTCTGTGTGTCGGTATGGTTCCATGTTTAAGGTTGTTGTTGCCTTAGCGCATGGCCCTTGTCCATCTGCTCCGTCAACATATCCATCAGGTATCCAGCACTTCAGGCTCCTGCCAGTTGTCAAATTTTTGCAACTCACCATCTCACTTTCCTATATCAAGTTCCTCACTGAGCTACGTCTCTGGTGTCCAGTTGAAGCATTCATTTGTTAAGCCATTATTGCAGGGGCTTCTCGGGCCAGCCCTGGTTTAGTTGCACCCAGGTATCCTCTCATCATAAGCGCTTCAGGCTCTTGTCTGGGTTGTCGCAGGCAGCAGGCTCGAACCAATCTTTCTCGGGGCATTGGTTGAGTTCTGGGCTGCTTCACACGTTCGACAGGGGCTTCCTTCAATCACAGGTCATGAGTCGGTGGCTTCTCCGGTCATAACGAGTACTTATCGCATACCTCGCAACTTTTTGAGATGGGAATGACTGCGGATCTAAGTTGTTGAGCGGGGTGTTGCGCGGATCGGAGTTGTTGAGCGGGGGGGGTTAAGCAGAGCGAAGTAGTTGAGCGGGGGGGTAGTAATAATGCAGACAACCGAGAGGGCATGGTGGTGTCAACACCACCCTCTTTATCATTACATAGTGAAGGGTTTTGTGAGGACATCCCCCTTAAAATGACAATTATGAAGGCCTGCACACATAGCTAGACATCAGTTTTCTAGGTTAAATGACACTGGGGGTAATGCAAGAGTGCAAAATCAGGCAAAGAATCCAATCAGCGTCCAGGTTTTGTTGCCAAAGCTTAATTGAACAAGCGGTGGTTAGAAGCAGATTCATTTCTATGTAGACATGAGCCTGACCTTGCACTCTCCAGCTTTAGTAAATGAACCCCTGAGTTTCATTCATTCTGAAAGACTGAAGACATCTTGTGGTGAAGAAGATGTACTGCAGGGACTGCTACGGAGAGGATGTGAGATGTTTTTTTTAGGGACATAGAAAAAAAATAGTCTCAGGGTGGGAGGTTGTGAGGTTGTGTGGTCAAATTACTTTTGACAGCCCTTCTCTGGCTGTAAAAATCATTACTACGCTCACAGCTGCGTCTGTCTTATACCCCTTGGATACTGCACCATTTATAAATGTACCTTGGTAGACAAGGGGTTAATGAACACCTTTAACAGATAATATGTAGTAAGGCCCCTAATGGATAGTAGACATGCAATGAGACCTTGGTCTGCATCCATTGCGCCAATAAACAACCTACGGGAAACTAAATTGAACATAATACACAAATAAAACATATGCCTCTGGCTCCTTGTATTTGTTTGTCCATGCTGTGGTCTTAAAAGACTAAAGAATAAAAAATAAAAACATAAAAACACACTTACTGTGGAAAAGGTTTAATTACAATGACACAAATACATTGCATTTTGGTGAATCAAAACCTAGCAGACCTTTGAGGAATTCTTTCATCGTCTTGGAAGATACTACCTTGAAGAATCAACATATCAATGCCTTCAATTAGATCACAGACAGGGTCCAATAATGTTCTGTATTGCCAGGAAAACTTACTTTATTTACACCTGACCATGAAAATGAACAAAAGTGACCAGTTTTTCAGGCTGCATAAAGTCCAAATAGCAGCCTCCAGACAGGAAATTCTGTTTTTTTGCAGAGGGAGCTTTATAAACAACTAAAAAAAAAGCTTAAAGGCTCAATCCACAAACACCAGAATAAAGGGCCAGATCCACAGACATTTACGGCGTCGTATCTCCAGATACGCCGCCATAAATTCAAATTTGCGCCGGCAAACCTTTGTTTTGTATCCACAAAACAATATACGCTGTTTTTTTGCTTAGATACGACGGCTTACGCCGTCGTATTTAAGTTGCATATTTAGGCTGGACGCTAGGGGCGCTTCCGTTGTTTGTCCACGTAAAATATGCAAATGAGCTAGCTACGCCAATCCACAAACGTACGTACGGCCGGCGCAGTGTTTTTACGTCGTTTTTTGCGTAAGCGTCGGTCCGGCGTAAAGTTACCCCTGCTGTATAGAGGCGTACGTAATGTTAAGTATGGACGTCGGGCCAGCGTCAAATTGTCGTTCACGTCGTTGGCGTAAACCGTTCACAAATAGGGCTTTGCGTAAGTTACATTCACGTAGTTTTCATTGACTATTTTCGAGGTGATTTCGCGCATGCGCACTGGGATACCTCCACGGACAGCGCATGCCCCGTACAAAAAACACGTCATTTACGTGGGATCATGCTGATTTAACATTAACGCCGTCTTACGCCACCAAGATTACACTACGCCACAGTAAGTTACAGCGGCAATTCTTTGTGGATAAGGATACGCCGCTGTAACATTCCAGTGCCGTAGTGTAAATTAGATAAACTACGCCAGCGGCCATTCTTTGTGGATCTGGCCCAAAGAGTCCAAAGGATCACACCTAATTATGAACTTTACTTCTACTGTTTTCATGCAGTGTTTATGTCACTTTGCTGTTTTCTAGTTATTAATTTTCCCAAACCAGATAATATGGTTTTAGGTGAATTGCCATGCTTTCTTCTATCTCTCATGAACTCCAGGTTACAATACTGCACCGAGATCTAACTTCTGTCAGTGTGCAGAGCCATTACAGAATGGTCCCATCTTCACAGGGAAGGAGGATGGCCACGTAGCTTGGCCTTATAATATGTCTGCAACAAGGACACCAGGCAAATCTCACCAGAAATATGAAAACTTCAGCGGTCATCAAAAATGAATTCTAGGTATGTGGAAGCCGGACCTTAAAGTAAAGACAAAGCAGTGTCTGGCGACAGGTCAGTTTCAACATATTCACTCCTCAAGGGAAGAGTTGCATAAAGATAAATTAGTCCATATATCCCTTCCACAACCCCTTGTATTTAGGAACTGGCAAAGTTTTAAAACAAACAACAGAAGAAGAAAAAAAAATGGGGGGGGGAGGAATAAAAATCAGCAAAATAGAGTGGGATTATTTGGGTGGATCGGTGTTGATTCCATATTTCTCTTTGGAAAGATTGAGCTGCTCTTCTTTTTTCTTTGCGTCCATCTTCTGGAATGTACAATTCAAAATTCACAAAACACAGAGAACCCTGGGGTGTAACACGACACTGCAGGACAGTGGCGTCACTAGGGTTGGTGTCACCCGGTGCGGTATAACATGGTGTCACCCCCCCAATAATTTGTTCCCCCCTAATAACTAGTGTTGAGCGGAATACGCCATATTCGATTTTGCGATATTTCACGAATATATAGAAGAATATTCGTGAAATATTCGTAAATATCGAATATTCGTGATATTTTATCAAAAAAATTTTTTGCGAAATTCTCGTCAACACGCGAAAACGGAGATCATTTCCTGGATTACTAAACTAATATGCACTAAACACTAACTCTACTTACACAAACTTAAAGCTAATTTTTTATTTTTTTTTATATATACACAAAACACAGAAGGGCAGAGAAAGTATTCGCGAATATTCGTAATACGAATATTCGCATTGCGAATATTCGGCAACATAAAAGGATCGCCTCAGCTACTCGGCCCAGGGTCTTATACCAGCAATGCTTTTAGACGTCGATGGAGATCACTAGGATGTGATCTGTTTTAAAAATAAATTTGAAAAAATACGAATATTCGCAATATCGAATATTCACCGCGATATTTATATTTATTCGCGAATACTCGAATATGCAATATTCGTTACGAATATTCGCAATGCGAATATTCGTGAGCAACACTACTAATAACACTGCATATATTGGCAACAGTAGTGCCGTTGATAACTTTCAATCAACTAGCAATTTTGAATAACAAAATCATATGAAAATAATAGAATTCAAAGCTTAAACTGTTAAAGAACTGTATTTATTTTAACTGTGCCATCAAACGCAGCCACTGTGGCATCAATTGTTACCACTGTGCCCAGCAATTGTCACCACTATGCCATGCCATCAAACGCAGCCACTGTGCTATGCCAAACGCAGCCACTGTGCCATCAATTGTTACATCTGTGCCATCAATTGTCACCACTGTGCCCAGCAATTGTCACCACTTTTCCATGCCATCAAATGTAGCCACTGTGCCATCAATTGTCGCCACTGTGCCATCAATTGTCACCATAGTGCCATGCCATCAAACGCAGCCACTGTGCCATCAATTGTCACCACTGTGCTCATTGTCACCATTGTGCATCAATTGTCACCACTGTGCCATGCCAAACACAGCCACTGTGCCATCAATTGTCACCACTTTGCCCAGCAATTGTCACCACTATTCCATGCCATCAATTGTCACCACTGTGCCATCAATTGTCACCACTGTGCCCATCAATTGTCACCACTGTGCCATGCCATCAAACGCAGCCACTGTGCCATCAATTGTCACCACTGTGCCCATCAATTGTCGCCACTGGGCCATGCCATCAAATGCAGCCACTGTGCCATTAATTGTCACCACTGTGCCCATCAATTGTTGCCACTGTGCCCATCAATTGTCACCACTGTGCCTATCAATTGTCGCCACTGTGCCCATCAATTGTCGCCACTGTGCCATGCCATCAAATGCAGCCACTGTGCCATCAATTGTCACCACTGTGCCCATCAATTGTCGCCACTGTGCCCATCAATTGTCACCACTGTGCCATGCCATCAAATGCAGCCACTGTGTCATCAATTGTCACTACTGTGCCATCAATTGTCGCCACTGTGCCCATCAATTGTCACCACTGTGCCATGCCATCAAACGCAGCCACTGTGCCATCAATTGTCGCCACTGTGCCTTTTTAAGACTCGTCCTGTCATTTTAATGGGATGAGGACAGAGGGGCGCAGTGGGATGAGCACAGGGGGGGGCTGAGCCCAGGGGGACAGGGTGGGATGAGGACAGGGGTGGGTGGTAGAAGACTGATAGGGAGGATGGAGATGACAGGGGTGGGTGGTAGAAGACTGACAGGGAGGATGGAGATGACAGGGGTGGGTGGTAGAAGACTGACAGGGAGGATGGAGATGACAGGGGTGGGTGGTAGAAAACTGACAGGGAGGATGGAGATGACAGGGGTGGGTGGTAGAAGACTGACAGGGAGGATGGAGAACACAGGGGTAGGTGGCAGAAGACTGACAGGCAGGATGTAGATAACAGGGGGTAATAAAATGTATGACAGGAGACAGTAGGTGGCATCATAGCATTAGGGCTGGGTGTGAGGTCATCACAGCCAGCTGCTAGCAGGGATGTGACATCATGGGTTGCTGTCAGTGTCAGGCATGTACAGTACCTTGAGGCTGGCTCTCCGATAATCGCTCCTCTCCTCTGGCAGGTCTTTCACACTACGGCCATCCAGGAAATCAAGGAGCTGCTCCGCAGCGGCGGCGGCCATTATCCTCGCTCTGCCTCTGCACATGGCACTTGGTAGGAGATTCGCAGAGCGCGGGAGAAGAGGAGGAGCCGGGGGAGGGGAGCACATGGATCCACGTAACTGAGCTAGTAACAACTGTTGGATGAATGAATGATTGGAGGTTGCGTCAAGCTCCCAGCGCCTCCTCTTCCTCCACAGTGCTGTGCGGCTGCCGCTGCAAGGACTACTACTGTCACAAATTGAGTTAGGGAACCAGTGGCCGTGGTAGCGCTGGCCCTGAGTGCAGGGGGAGTGGAGCAGGCGGATCAAAATTGCGGGTGGGCGGCAACTTGCCGCCCCCCTAAAAGTGCCGCCTGGTACAATGGTCCCATGATAGGGCCGGCCCTGCTCCTCCCGCACGGAGAGCCGCACAGCTGAATCCTGAAGTTCAGTGCAACTGTACGTTTCGGCACTGAACTCCAGGATTCAGCTGTGCGGCTCTCCGTGCGAGGGGATGGGGGTTAGTGGGGGGGGGGTGCTTTTTCATCTCTGCATGTCAGCAAAAAAAAAAATCAGGATGGTGTCACCCCTCTAAGGGTGTCACCCCTCTAAGGGTGTCACCCGGGTGCGGACCGCACCCCCCGCACCCCCCTAGCAACGCCTCTGCTGCAGGAGGAGCAGAAAGATGAAGAAGGGACAACCCACGTTCAAGTGCAGCCAAGAAAAGCAAAGCATGTATGGTTGATTCAATAATTATAAAACTGTGTGTGCTTAATATCCAATAATATTATACATAGTTATTTGGCGACCAGCCTTTAGTGATTATACCAATTACCAACGCTGCAAATAGCGCAATCCTTGCCGCTAACCCATAGCAGCTGCAAATCCTTAAAAGGGGTTGTAAACCTGTGTTTTTTCACCTTAATGCATCCTATGACACTGACAAAAAAAACAAAAAACCCTTTAAGATCCTTTGTGTTATATCCATCTGATGTGACAATACCAAAACTTGTTGTGAATGCAGTCTCCTCCATACTCTGCTGCCTCACACCCCCTTGTATGGTTGACTCCCCCAGACAGTCATGACCTTATCAGTTTGCGATTTCCCACAATGTACCATCAATGGAGAAAGATCATAAACTATGGCCCTTCTTCAATTGGTCCAGTCTATCATACATTAATTACATCAGCATCCTACATAGCATTAAACTCACAATATGAAGTGCCCCAATCAGCACCAACATACAAGAGTTTAGTCTTATGAGAGCAAGCAAGTACCTCCAAGTACGTGATGAAACACGCAAGGAGGAATTAGGGACATTGTCATGTATTAAGGAGGTACTTGGAGCAGACTGAATGCTTGTATGTTTTTGCTGACCCCCGCCTTATGTATTTCTCTACATGGGACTTCCTCAGGAGCATCTCTGAAGAAGTCTTCTGTGACAAAACACATAGGATGAGGTTGATGGTTAGTGAGCTTGGGAAATCTTTTTGTATCCAAATCCGGCTTTAAACTTCTCCACAACAGTATCTCGGACCTGCCTGGTGTGTTCCTTGTTCTTCATGATGCTATCTGCGCTTTAAAACGGACCTCTGAGGCCGCGTACAGACGATGAGACATGTCCAACGGACCGTTTCCAGCGGACACGTCTCCTCGGATTTTGGTCCGATGGCGTGTACACACCATAGTTACATAGTTAGTCAGGTTGAAAAAAGACACAAGTCCATCCAGTTCAACCATAAAAATAAATAAAAATAAAACAAAGTAAAACACAGTACATCCTCCCATACACCCAACTCCATACCCACAGTTGATCCAGAGGAAGGCAAAAAACCCCAGCAGAGCGATGAACCATCGGACGAAAATCCCCTCGGACTGAGGACGCGGTGACGTGGCGGTGACGTTGACGCCGCCACGTCACCACTCCAGGAAGTAAAATACTTCCACGCATGCGTCAAATCCATTATGTCCGCTGGTTAGTACGCCGACGGACAGGTTTCCAGCGGACAAATTTTAAAGCATGCTTTGAAATTTGTCCGCTGGAAAAACCTGTCCGCTAGGTCGTACACACGATCGGATATGTCCGCTGGTCGGCGGACCAGTTTCAGCGGACATATCCGATCGTGTGTACGCGGCCTGAGACTATCACAGTGCAGGTGCATTTATACGGAGACTTGATTACACACAGGTGGATTCTATTTATCATCATTAGTCATTTAGGTCAACATTGGATCATTCAGAGATCCTCACTGAACTTCTGAAGAGAGTTTGCTGCACTGAAAGTAAAGGGGCTGAATAATTTTGCACGCCCAATTTTTCAGTTTTTTATTTGTTAAAAAAGTTTGAAATATCCAATAAATTTCATCCCACTTCATGATTGTGTCCCACTTGTTGTTCATTCTTCACAAAAAAATTACAGTTTTATATCTTTATGTTTGAAGCCAGAAATGTGGCAAAAAGTTTGCAAAGTTCAAGGGGGCCGAATACTTTCGCAAGGCACTGTATCTGTAGGAGCTAGTCAGGTCAAAAATGTACCACTGCAGACTTTTTGAAGGTGCAAGCCAGCGACTTAAAAAGCAAACCACCAATGTCAGTCACCTCAAATGATATCTACGACACCTCCCGTAAGTGTGTGCTCATTGACGACAGACAATTTGGTCATGTGACCAAGAACAGCTTTGTAATTGTAAATGCAGGGTGTTTATTGTAACATGTCATAGTAAGATCTGCTTTGAAATGGAGGCGGAAAGGACAATGTAATAAAATCTCTTTAACAGAAGGGTTTTTTGAAGGGTCAAACATTTCAAGGACCCGATTCAAAGATGAAGATCATATCTGTCTAAAAGCTAGAAAGAATGCCGATAAATAAGCCACAGCATTACTTACCCTGTTTGTGTTATAGTACAAGAAAACCAAATATCTGTTGCAGATGTTAAAACCAGACAGATGATCACAGGCATTTTTGGCATCAAAGATGTCTTCATAGACCACATATGCAGTGCCTCTGAACTCCGGCGTGTTCCCCCTGAAAAACACACAAGACAGAATATTGAGAACCCAATAAAGGTAAATAGCAGCATATTCCAGGTCTGTTCCACTTTCAGCCAATGTTTAACCACTTAAGCCCCGGACCAATATGCTGCTAAATGCCCAGAGGCGTTTTTACAATTCGGCACTGCGTCGCTTTAACAGACAATTGCGCGGTCGTGCGACGTGGCTCCCAAACAAAATTTGCGTCCTTTTCTTCCCACAAATAGAGCTTTCTTTTGATGGTATTTGATCGCCTCTGCGATTTTAATTTTTTGCACTATAAACAAAAATAGAGCAACATTTTTGAAATAAAAAACAATATTTTTTACTTTTTGTTATAAGAAAAATCGAATAAACTAAATTTTAGTCAAACATTTAGGCCAAAATGTATTCAGCCACATGTCTTTAGTAAAAAAAAAAAATCACAATAAAAAAAAAAATAGCTACCTAGCGGCAACAGTGACACTAATACAGCGATCAGAAAAATGATTGGTTAGTGACGCTGGCAGTAGGGGGTGAAAGGGTTAACTAGGGCGGTGATCAAGGGGTTAAAACTTTATTGGGGGGGGACGGGGCTACCCTGGACCTAACACTAACTGCCTGTCACAGTAACTGTCACACTGACAATAAATGCAGTGATCAGTAAATATATGATCACTGCAATCAATGACAGTGTGACAGGGGGCTGGAGGGGGGGGGGATCGGAAGGGGTTAAATGTGCCTATGTGTGTGGTGTCAGTGTAGTGTTTGTGCAACTTACGTGAGTCTTCTCTCCTCTCGGCAGATTGAAAATACCGCCAAGAGGAGAGCTCACATCACTTCCTCTGCCTGTGTTTACATTATACAGGCAGAGAAAGTGACAAGGCGGGGGGATGCTGGATTGGCTGGGAGCGATCACGAGGGGGCGGACAAAATCAACCAGCTGCCCCCTCAGCACGGATCGCTCCCGCAGGTAATCTGCCCACCGCGCGCAGCAAAGGGGGTCCCAATCGTTACACCCGACCCGCTACAAGGCAGGGACGTACATGTACGCCCATCTGCCTGTACGTGCCATTCTGTGGACGTACATAGTCATGCGGCGGGCGTTAAGCGGTTAATGAAATACACAAAATCACCATCACTCTGCTGAGACACCAGTTACCCTACCTGTGTCAGTGTCAGATGACTGGTAAATTCTGTGCTAGTAGAAGGGCTGGAGGTCTGGGAAACAGCTTATGAAAAAGCCTGGCTTATTTTTTTTCTGGCCAATAAAAGCAAGATGCGTGCCAATAAAATAGGCAACCATTTTCAGCAAATTATCATTAAAGTGAACATTCCAAGCAGTTTAAAAGCAGTTGTAAACCACTGGACATTTTTTTTTCTTTTTGCACACCACAAGGTAATGTTATAATGTGCTAGCATCGCATACTAGCACATTATGTATAACTGACCTTAAAAAGAGAAGCATTCCAGCGCAGAGATGTCAGAGCTGCAGGCACTCCCATCTTCAACAGTCTTGTTTCCAGGTTCGCAGACTCCGACTCTGTGACTGGCCGGAGCCGCAATGACATCACTCCCGCGAGGGAGACGCAGTTTATGGCACATGGCTCTGTTGGCCGTTCCTTCAGAGCGCATGCGCCAGTGACGTCACTGGCTGCCTGTACAGTAATTATCTCCTAAACGGTGTACCTATAGGTAGACCTTATTATAGCCATAGGTGGAAAAGGTAAAAGTCACAGATGGAAGTTTACTTCCACTTTAAGCATTTAGGGCTCGTTTACAAAAGCAGCAAGGACTGCCACTGCTTTGAAAAGCAATTTGTGTTTAGATTGCTTCTCATATGTGCTTGAAGGGCAGGAAGGAGGTGATTTTTTTCTGCCTGTTTTTAAACCTCTAAATGCCGTACTACCACTTTGCAACCATGTATATTGCAGGCTGCCCATTCACTTGCATGGGTCGTATTCGACTGGCTGTAGTTTTGGGGTGGCTGTTTGGTGGCAGTAAAAACATGCTTCGAACGCATGGTACCGCTACTGTAAATGAGCCCTTAAATGAGTTGTAAAGGAAAAAAAAATGTTGCTGAAATTACCATTTACAGGGTAAAGAGACATATTAGTTAACTGATTCCTTTTAAAAACGATTAACAATAGATAAAAATCAATCATATAATGTGCCTGCAGTTTTTTAGTTTTGTTTTTTGCATCTAGTTTCGTTTTTGCATGTTATCCTGTATCTGTGCTATACAGAGCCATAGAGCAGTGATGGTTTGGAAAACGAAAATAGAAGCTCCCAGTACTGTGGTCATCAGGAAACAGACAACCAGAAAGTGTCCAGAAAAGAGGAGAATTACAGCAACATCAGAGCAAAAAACGAATGAGGACTGCAGTAAGGTAAAGGAAGCTATTTATCTAAAAAAAAAAAAAATTCTCCTTTAGTGACCCTTTAACCACTTTAGCCCCGGACCATATTGCTTTCCAATGACCAAAGCACTTTTTGTGATTCGGCACTGCGTCGCTTTAACTGACAATTGCGTGGTCATGCGACGTGGCTCCCAAACAAAATTGGCGTCCTTTTTTTCCCACAAATAGAGCTTTCTTTTGGTGGTATTTGATCATCTCTACGGTTTTTATTTTTTGCGCTATAAACAAAAATAGAGCGACAATTTTGAAAAAAATTCAATATTTTTTACTTTTTGCTGTAATAAATATCCCCCAAAAATATATAAAAACAACATTTTTTTCCCTCAGTTTAGGCCGATACGTATTCTTCTACATATTTTTCGTTAAAAAAAATCATAATAAGCGTTTATTGATTGGTTGGCGCAAAAGTTATAGCGTTTACAAAATAGGGGGTAGTTTTATGGCATTTTTATTATTTTTTTTTTTACTAGTAATGGCAGTGATCAACATTTTTTTTCAGTACTGCGACATTATGGCGGGCACTTCGGACACTTTTGACACATTTTTGGGACCATTGGCATTTTTTTAGCGATCAATGCTTTAAAAATGCATTGGATTACTATAAAAAATGCCATTGGCAGTGAAGGGGTTAACACTAGGGGGCGGGGAAGGGGTTAAGTGTGTTCCTGGGTGTGTTCTAACTGTATGGGGGGGTGGCCTCACTAGGGGAAATCACTGATCTTCTGTTCATACATTGTATGAACAGAAGATCAGCGTTTCCCCCGCTGACAGGACCGGGAGCTGTGTGTTTACACACATAGCTCCCGGTCCCCGCTCTGTAACGAGCGATCGCGTGTGCCCGGCGACGATCGTACCCCGCCGGGCACGCGCGCGGGACTCGGGGCGAGCGGGGACGCGCTCGCCCCCTAGTGGCCGCTTCAATGCAGACGTATAGCTACGGGCTCTCGCCCAGGAGAGCCACCGTCCTGCAGTAAAATGACGGCAGGCGGGGCTGAAGCAGTTAAAGATGAACTTCGGGTGCAAGCTTAATTGTAGTTACACTGGTGCATTGGTTTTTCATGTCTACATTCATAGTTAAATAGTCAGGTTGAAAAAAAAAAAAGACACAAGTCCATCTAGTTCAACCAATAAAAAATATTGTACAATCCAATATACCCAATTCCATACCCACAGTTGATCCAGAGGAGGGCGAAAACCCCCCAGCAGAGGATGATCTAATTTGCTACAGCAGGGGAAAAAAATCCTTCCAGATCCCCCAAAAGAAAAGGATTTTCCTAGATCAACTTTAACTATAAATGTTAGTACTCGGTTATATTATGTACATTTAGGAAATAATCCAGGCCTTTAACGCAATCTACTGAGCTGGCCAGAACTACTTCTGGATGAGTCATTCCACATTTTCACAGCTGTTACTGTGAAGAAACCTTTCCGTATTTAGAGATGAAATCTCTTTTCCTCTAGACATAAAGAAAGCCCTCTTGTCCTTTGTGTTGACCATAAAGTAAATAACTCAACACCAAGTTCACTACATGGACCCATTATATACAGTGCCTTGCAAAAGTATTCGGCCCCCTTGAACTTTGCGACCTTTTGCCACATTTCAGGCTTCAAACATAAAGATATAAAACTGTAATTTTTTGTGAAGAATCAACAAGTGGGACACAATCATGGAGTGGAACTCAATGTATTGGATATTTCAAACTTTTTTAAACAAATAAAAAACTGAAAAATTGGGCGTACAAAATTATTCTGCCCCCTTAAGTTAATACTTTGTAGCGCCACCTTTTGCTGCGATTACAGCTGTAAGTCGCTTGGGGTATGTATCTATCAGTTTTGCACATCGAGAGACTGAAATTTTTGCCCATTCCTCCTTGCAAAACAGCTCGAGCTCAGTGAAGTTGGATGGAGAGCGTTTGTGAACAGCAGTTTTCAGCTCTTTCCACAGATTCTCGATTGGATTCAGGTCTGGACTTTTACTTGGCCATTCTAACACCTGGATATGTTTATTTGTGAACCATTCCATTGTAGATTTTGCTTTATGTTTTGGATCATTCAAATCTCCGTCCCAGTCTTTTGCAGACTCCATCAGGTTTTCTTCCAGAATGGTCCTGTATTTGGCTCCATCCATCTTCCCATCAATTTTAACCATCTTCCCTGTCCCTGCTGAAGAAAATCAGGCCCAAACCATGATGCTGCCACCACCACCATGTTTCACAGTGGGGATGGTATGTTCAAGGTGATGTGCTGTGTTGCTTTTATGCCAAACATAACGTTTTGCATTGTTGCCAAAAAGTTTGATTTTGGTTTCATCTGACCAGAGCACCTTCTTCCACATGTTTGGTGTGTCTCCCAGGTGGCTTGTGGCAAACTTTAAACAACACTTTTTATAAATATCTTTAACCACTTAAGACCCGGACCAAAATGCAGGTAAAGGACCTTGCCCCTTTTTGCGATTCGGCACTGCGTCGTTTTAACTGACAATTGCGCGGTCGTGCGACGTGGTTCCCAAACAAAATTGGCGTCCTTTTTTCCCCACAAATAGAGCTTTCTTTTGGTGGTATTTGATCACCTCTGCTGTTTCTATTTTTTGCGCTATAAACAAAAATAGAGCGACAATTTTAAAAAAAATGCAATATTTTTTACTTTTTGCTATAATAAATATCCCCCAAAAATATATAAAAAAACATTTTTTTTTCCTCAGTTTAGGCCGATACTTTTTTTTCTACGTATTTTTGGTAAAAAAAATTGCAATAAGCGTTTATCGGTTGGTTTTCGCAAAATTTATAGCGTTTACAAAATAAGGGATAGTTTTATTGCATTTTTATTAATTATTATTTTTTTACTACTAATAGCGACGATCAGCGATTTTTTTCGTGACTGCGACAATATGGCGGACACTTCGGAGAATTTTGACACATTTTTGGGACAATTGTCATTTTCACAGCAAAAAATGCATTTAAATTGCATTGTTTACTGTGGAAATGACAGTTGCAGTTTGGGAGTTAACCACAGGTGGAGCTGTAGGGGATGTGTGACCTAATGTGTGTGTTTACAACTGTAGGGGGGTGTGGCTGTAGGTGTGACGTCATCGACCGCGTCCCCCATTACAGGGATGACGCGATCGATGCTACGGCCACAGAGAAGCACGGGGAAGCCGTGTGTACACACGGCTCTCCCCGTTCTTCCGCTCCAGGGACGGATCGCCGCACTCCAGCGGCGATCGGGTCCGCGAATCCCGCGGTCCCGGTGCTTCAGACCGGGTCGCGGGCGCGCGCCCGCGACCCACGGCTGGGTACTAAAATCAACGTATATATACGTTGATGTGCCCAGCCGTGCCATTCTGCCGACGTAAATGTGCAGTAGGCGGTCCTTAAGTGGTTAAGAAATGGCTTTCTTCTTGCCACTCTCCCATAAAGGCCAGATTTGTGCAGTATACGACTGATTATTGTCCTATGGACAGTCTCCCACCTCAGCTGTAGATCTCTGCAGTTCATCCAGAGTGATCATGAGTGACCTTGTATGAGCTGAAAGTTTAGAGGGACGGCCAGGTCTTCGTAGATTTGCAGTGATCTGATCAGTGATCAATATTATCGCTTGCACAGTGCTCCTTGGGATGTTTAAAGCTTGGGAAATCTTTTTGTTTCCAAATCCGGCTTTAAACTTCTCCACAACTGCCTGGTGTGTTCCTTGTTCTTCATGATGCTCTCTGCGCTTTAAATGGTGCACCAGTTTTAGTAAATCAACCACTCTGTTAAATTGCACAGGCTGCACATAGACAATAAAGTTTAAGAATAAACTTCAAGGAATACGAGGTCCCGCCGGTGGGAACTGAGGAAAAATTGACCATACTCCAAATGGAAGACTGCACCCGGAAGATGGAGCTGTGTACATCGGGAGTAAGTTAAATATTTACTAATGAATTACTTACCAAATAATGGAATTATTTACAGCATTTAAATTGAGAAGTGATTTTTAAAAGAAAGGTTTACTACTACGTTAAAGATAGGACTATTCTGTTCTATTACAGTGCGACTTGCCACACAACATGCATTCCTACTGCTTACGGAGTTAAATTATAATATAAGAAAACACATATTATTGGAATAGTATGGGACTGGCAGAGGTAATTGGCCATGTTTTGTGGTTTATGCTCCAGCTTATGACCATTAGCGGGAGCTTACTGGCAGTGACATAGAGACTTTGCTTGGCGGTGGTGGAGCCCCTCCTGTTAGTGTGAAGGACATTACAGTAATCTCAGCATGTCTGCAGGGAATCATCCATTACAAGCCTTTGCTTCTAGAAGGTTTGGAAGCAGTCCGACAGATGTGATGACCGATTGCATCTTTGTTGCCTCCAAAGGGTAAGGATTCCAAGAAATGCTACAGGACGAATCGCATTAAAAAGTTTTTCTGCAACGTTGAAAATTATATTTGAAAGCTCAGAAAATAAACAGCACAGATATAAACCTGAAAACGAGTCAGTCTTGACAATAGAAGGATTAATAAGAGCATAAAGCAAAACACTGGGGAGAATATAAAAGAAACACCACACTGTTTCGCCTCAGTAATGTGTTCCATAAAAAACAAATATAATAAATATAACTAGAATAAGTACCTGAATCTGTCTATAGATTAGCTTCATGTAGTCCTCTACAAATCTGCATTCAGACTGGGAGAGTGACAAGGTCAGCACCGAGAGCCAATCAGCTCTATTGATTGCAAAGCACCGCCATTCTAACAGTTTACAGAATGTGATGTCATCAATGTGTTGCTTTTCTTTATTATCCAATCATTGAGCTCTTGCCCAAAGTGTAATAAAGTGATTGTAAACAATCACCCTATAAAACAACACATTTAGTTTAGAATTGAAAACCAAAACATGTGTATAATTTTTATATATATATATATATATATATATATATATATATATATATATATATATATATATATATACACACACATACATACACACACACACCTTTTTTTAATAAGGGATCACATTCCCTCTGTTCTCAGTGGCATAAGAGCTAAAGGGGGGGAGGAGAAGCAGCAGCACACTGAGCTTCCCAGTGAATGGCTGTTCAGCGGGGGCATGTCAGGACCTGCCTGATGATTGGAGGAGAGGAGGCTGAGTTCCCAGCATAGCTAGAGAACTGACCACACTGTGTTCTCCTCCTGCTTAGTGTGCTCAGGTTCTAATAGGAGAGCAGAGGGCCTGACAGGAACATAATGGATTTCAAACAAAAAAAGCAATCTAAAGACAACAGGATACTTTATCAGCCAAGTACATGGCACAGCAGGCACATATCAGGAATATGAAATGATCGGGTAACAAACACTAACTAAAGAAGAGAAGTGTGGCTAAGAGATCCTGTTGCATTGCCTACTCAGGGTCTCTTTAAAGCCCCTCCCTGACCACCTTCAGAGTGCTCTGTTGTGTGATCGTTATGAACCGCACAAATTCAGGGAAGAAGGTAATATACCACCTTATACTACAAAGCACAGGATACTTTGTAGTGGCTGTTACAGAATGAGTGGTAGGGGAGTGCCACATGGATGAGCATAAGGTGGGCTAAAATATGGTAAAAAAAATGTAACATTGCAGATCACCAGATGTGGTGGTTGCATTAGTTCCCTTTTTACAGTAGGAAAGTAGGCAACCCCCCCCCCCCAGTTTGGATAGCGTAAGAGAGGGGGTCTA
The DNA here is from genome assembly GCA_029574335.1 of Rana kukunoris. Taxonomy (NCBI): domain Eukaryota; kingdom Metazoa; phylum Chordata; class Amphibia; order Anura; family Ranidae; genus Rana; species Rana kukunoris. Next base: position 67,866,980 of record CM056052.1, on the reverse strand, counting down.
ACCCCTGTCAGATTTTTTTTGTTTCACCATCTGTTCCCCCATTGGGGAGATTTTTCTTCACTTACTGCCAAGACAGGAAGTGAAAGGGAATCCTTGCAAATAAGGAAATTCCTTGCCCCACCCCCCTCAGGTCCCCAGGACTAGTGTCCCCATTGGAAGATTTCCCCTCTATTACTTTTCTGGAGACAGCCCAATTTGGGATTTTCTTTTGTTTTCACTTTCAATGATAAGGGTAAACCCTGCATGACTTACACTTTAAATCTACTTGGTGATCCTGCCTGTAACAAACTTGCTCACACAGGGTGACAAGGCTCACTAGCTGTACTGTATTTTACCAACTATGCATCTATAAAGAAGCAGAAAGTATAGGACTACAAAAGACCTCCCCTCTATCTGTATAATTTTGGGGAAGGAGGTGTTCTGTAGCACACATAGGTGAGGTGGGCATGTCTGATAAGACCACTTGAGATTACACAGCAGAGTGCACAGTCTTCCGCCTCAAGGAGTGAAAAATAAATACCAGAACAGTCAGAATGCCGTCACTGTTTGACTGAGAATATTCCATCCAGATCAGCCGATTCTTAAAGTGGAGTTTCCATCCCAAATTTTTTTTTTCATTATTGTGCTCATTAGACCTAAAAAACAATAAAAAAAAATATTTTTACTCATCTGGAAATGCCTGTTGCTATGCGGTCCCATGAAATCTGCCCTTGGAATCACCTAGGATTCTGACATCTCCCTCTAATGCTCCTGGGAAATGTGTGTCATCATTTCCCAGGATGCAGTGCGCTACCCAATTATCACTCCCCATCCAAGACTTCCAGGAAGTAAGTGCTTGTGGGCTTCACAATGCCCACAAGCAAAATGACAACCATGTGGACCTAGTTTTATGAACTATCTTTTTTGAATAACTATGCGGAGCGGCGGCCGATTGTAAAATAGTAAGTGATCGGATTTATATTATAAAAACGCATGATGAAAGGACATACATTTAAAAAATGCTAATTATGGTTGGAACTCCGCTTTAAGTTCACCACATGAATGTTTAAAATGTAGGCTACATGTGGCTAGCATAACTGAACCAACCATAAAAAAAAATATGGAAGATCAGACTTATAAAAACTATTTAACCACGTGTGTACCAACCTGTAATACTCCATTTCCAGGCCATTTTTCACTTTTCAGTGCTGTGATAGACAATTACTCCTTCATGCAACACTATGAGACAGACATAGCTTTCTTTTGTTAGTATAACCAAAGTTTATTTTTTACTTTAAACAGGAAAAAAAAATTACTTTCCCTAAAATAAAAATGCCAGAGTAGTACAAAAAAAAAAAACTTTTTTGGAAAAGTCATCTCAGTTTCTGACACAATTTTTGGGAAATGAAGTAACATGCAGGTATTGACAGGGTTAAACAAGGAGCTTGAAAATGGTGCAAATACAATAATGTACAGGTGATACACAGAGGAAAGTGTAGGGGTTACTGTATTGGTCACATACAATGGCATCATGGAGATGAAGAGGCAGAGTAAAGGAGGTGAGGAGTTTTAAAAGCAGAAGTTTTTTTTATCTTAATGCCATTTGCTTACCCAAGTCCCTTCTCTCTGCAGCGATGGCCATGAGTGTTAACTGTCGCAGACACCTGCTGATTGGCTGAGATACAGCAGCAGCACCATTGGCTCCCGTGGCTATAAAAATCAGCCAATAAGGGGAGAGAGGGGACGGGACCAGGTCGAGGCTCCGTGTCTGAATAGATACAGGTTCTGACTAGGCTCATGTGCCCCCATAGAAAGCTGCTGGCTCAGGGGGCACTCATCGGAAGGAGGGGCCATGAGAGTAGAAAAGGGACCTGAGAAGAGGAGGATCCGGGATGCTCTGTGCAAAACCAACTTCACAGGAGGCAAGTATAACGTTTGTTATTTAAAAAAAAAGAAAGAAAAGAAAAAAAAAAACAAGCCCTTTAGAATCGCTTTCATTTACAAGTCACTGGGGACAGCAATGTAGTGGAGAGAAGGGGGCATAAAGGGTTTAATTAAAAAAAAAAATATCCTTGTGTCGCTGCAATAGAATGAATAGATAGCAGTTGCTGATCCACATTGTTCCCAATTCAAAATTACCCCAAAATGTTCCCCTGTTGTGGTACCATGTGATCATTGTGATAACCAATCACAGTGATCACATTCCACAGCCCCTTAGATCGGCGTGGTACAGTGGGCATCCAGACGTCTAATGACTACCAAGTACAGATTAGCCACCTGACCACTATTTACCCAATGTTATTCGTAAATGGCACTGGAAACAAATAAGGCCCGCCAATCTGCCATTCAAAGACATACTACAGTAGAAAAGTAGTTACATAAAAAAGAAAATCACTCAAAGGGGTCACTTAATACACTGTACTTCTTAAACCCACAGACACCAGCATGCAGCAACAAAATAGAATTCAAAACACAAGCTATGTATCAAATAAAAAAATAGAAAAATAGAAAAAAAAAACACTTACACTCTGGCGAATAGGTTCGTACTTTCCAAAGATATCGTACATTTCCTCCCCAGTGATTTTATAGGGCAAATTCCTGATGTACAATATCCTGTTCACTTCAGGTGGTAAACGGATCTGACAAGTAAAAAATGAACCATTAGAAGGTGCAAAAATTATTTTTAAGTATTCACGGTTATAATTTATCATATACAGAGCCATGAACAACTAGTATTATTTTTCCACACACTTAGAGGCGTTTTATCTAAGATTTTGCAGAGTTAGTCAGTCTGTGAAACTGCATGTGCATTTGGTCTGGAGGCAAACAAATGTTACTAGGCTATTTTCTCTCCAGTATTGTATTTATACAGAACAGAGTGAATTATGGCCACTAGAGGGCACTGACTACCATAGTTACTCATTTCCTATGATCATCGGCTTCATCTAGTGGCTGTAGTTTTCCAAACCACTTGACCTCTCTTTAAGGCTCCCTTGATTTACCTCCCTTTAAGACCATTCCATTTTTTTGCAAAAAAAAAAGGCAGACAACTAAATAAATTAAAAATAAAAATTATTTCTCTGCTATAAAACATATCCAATAATAAAAAATAAAACAAATCTTCATCAGTTTAGGCCAATATATATTCTGCTACATGTTTTTGGGGGAAGAATCCCAATATATTGATTGGTTTACACAAACATTATAGCGTCTACAAAATATGAGAAATATTTATGGAATTTGTGTTGTTTATACTAGTAATGGCGGTGATCAGCAACTTATCGTGGGACTGCGATATTGCGGCAGACAATCAGAGACTGACAATTGACACTGCAAAAACTAAAATACAGTGATCAGTGCTTAAAAAAATATGCAAGGTTCTTGTACTAATGACACTGGCTGGGAAGGGGTTAATCACTTAGGGCAATCAAACCCTACAGTATTTGTTTGTAATGTATGTGCTGCTTTTACTAAGGGAAAGAATGGATTCTAGTCCCCGCTTTGCAGGAACACTGAAGCCATCCCCTTCTCCCTGTCAGAATGGCAATCTGCTTTGTTTACATATACACAGATCCCTGTTCTGTGTATATTTCTGACAATCGGTGGGTGTCGGAGGGCATCGAGTGCCTGGCATTCACAGATCGGCTTCTGCTGTGAATATTCTCTCCATTATTTTTTTTTAACGGCTTAAGGAATGTCGCACACCTATTTAAGTCTGCAGAGCGGCACGGACAGGCATATAGGTGTACATGTACGTCCCCTTTAAGATGCTGCTATGTAGTCAGTCGCGCGACCCTGCTGCAAGCTTCGTGAGCCTGACCGTGGGTCCCCCGGACTCGATCGCCGTGTAAACAAGCTCTGCCTAGTGAAAATGACACTGATCTCCGCTCTGTGTAATCGGAGCGGAGATCAGTGTCATGTCTCACACAGCCCATCCACCCTACAGTAAAAATCACTCCCTAGGAAACACTTAACCCCTACAGCACCACCCAGTGGTTAACCCCTTCACTGTCAGTGTCATTTTTTACAGTAACCAGTGCATTTTTATAGCACTGATCAATGACAATGGTCCCAAAATGGTGTCAAAAGTGTCCGATGTGTCCGCCATAATGTTGCAGTCATGATATATAATAATAATAATAATAATTATAATAATAATATTAATAAAAAAAAGAGCTGATTGCCGCCATTACTAGTAAAAATAAATATGTTAAAAATGTCATAAAACTATCCCCTATTTTGTAGACACTATGGGCCAGATTCAGGTACATCTGCGCATTATTGGACTGGCGTAGCGCACCGCCTTTACGTTAGACTTGCGCAATGTAGCCGCGCAATCACCCTATTCTCGTCGCTTTTACGCAGAAATTTGCGCATGCGTAACGTTATTTCAGAGGCGTAAGGCGGAATAATACAAATTGGGAAGGACGTGGGCGTGTTACATTGAAATGAGCCGTGACCCCATGCAAATGAAGGGCCGGCCGGCTCGCGCGTGCGCGCTTGAAGGAGACCATGGTCAGCACCTCTGTGCGCATGCTCACAACTCGGGAACGGCGCAATCAGTGAAATTGGAAGTGGACTAGGGCAAATTAGAGAACTACGCAGACAGCATAAATAGACAGAGACAAACGCACTTCCTTTGCAAAAGTACATCCCTTTGTATCCCTCCCCATACAGCAAGGTGCTTTTGTTCTGTTGTTTGTTAGCTTTTATTTGTTTGTTTGTGACGTGTCTTTGAGATATTTGGGGACTGTTTTGCAGAGTGATTTTTGTCTTTTATGTGTCTTCTTTGTTGTTTTTTTTGTAAAATTATATTTTTGCTGGGCTTATTTTTTTTTTTTGCTGGTCATTTTTTTTTTGGTTCTGTTTGTGTATGATTTGGGAATGTGGGGGTGACATTCCTGCTGGAAAAGGGGTGTCAACCTCATTTGTGGTGGCTTGTGCCAATCCAATTTGATGAGGATGTGGTGTGTGTGTGCTAGGGACCACAGTGGTGTGCATGCATGCATTCTCATTGTGCCATAATTAATGTGTGTGTGTTTAACGTGCAAAGATGCAAATGTGAGCTGGCATGAGATGGGGTCATGAGATGGGGTCCCAGTGCATATGCAGAGTCACCTTGAAGGGAAAAGACAGGAGGATGTTAGTAGTGCATGTGTCCCTTGTGATGTGTGCATCAGAGGGGGGGGGGGCAGTCATGCCTGCCACCCATGTTACTCACCAACCAGCCAGCTGTCCCCATACATGTTCTGTTGGAAATCTGTGGGGATGGGGCTCTGATTGTATATGTAGCTGTCATGGGTGTCATGGGTGGTGTCATGTGTTGGGCTGCTGATGTCCTCCTGCAGGGTTGTGGTTAATTCCAGGATGGCATGAGGGGTGAATCTGAAGATGCGAGACACCTCAGAATCACTCATGCCAAAGAGGTCTATGCGTGTGCAGTATATCCTCTCCCGTGAAGAGTGAAGATTGAGAGGCTTGTATCAGATAAGAATATTGTATTAGATTAAATTGTAAAGTTTATATAAGCAAATAAAAAGTAAAAAAAAAAAAAATCCTGTGCCCTCCTCAGTGCCCTCCTCCTTCTTTGCTCATCTAAAGTCAGTAGTATAGCTGAGCATGGATGCCACTGGCATGTTGGCATACAGATTGTTGTGCAACACGTGTGACTGCTCAGCTCCTCACTAACAGTGTTGCTTTCTCTGACATGTAGATGATTTTTCAAATTTTAGACCAGCTTTTATATGGTCTAATTTTAGACAGGACATTTTGCTGTTGCGCACACCGCGTAGCCTGCGCTGCCCCAACGTTCTTTTGTGGATCCCTGTAAGTCCCTCATTAGCATATTTGACTAGCAAATCAATGGTCTGTCTAGCGCAGTTTTGCACGGACGGATGCGCCTGTCTAACGAAATTACGCTGGACAAAAAAAAGTAGATTTCGCAATTTTTCAATTTTCGACATTTCTAATTTTTCAATTTTCGAATTTTCGAAATGTCCAATTTTTAATTTTTCAATTTTCGAATTTCGAATTTTAAAATTTTCGAAATTTCGATTTTTTAAATTTTCGAAATTTGGAAAATACGAAAATTCGGAAATACGAAGTTTCGGAAATTGAAAAATTCGAAATTCGGAAATACCAAAATGAAAAATTAGAAAATTGAAAAATTTGAAATTATCAATTTTGGATTTTTCGCATTTGTCAAATTCCAAATTCAACTTTCGAATTTCTAATTTTTAAATTTTCGAATTTAGAATTTTTTTAATTTTTGTATTTCCGAATTTTCGTATTTCTGAATTTGAAAAAATCGAAATTTGAAAAATTTGAAATTTGACAAATTCGAAAATCCAAAATTCGAAAATTCAAAAATCCGAAATTTGAAAAATTCGAAAGTTGAAAAATTCGAAATTTAAAAGTTCGAAAATTTAAAAATTCGAAATTTTATTCAAAATAGAAAAATTTGAAAATTGAAAAATTTGAAAATTGAAAAATTTGAAAATGGAAAAATTCGAAAATTCGAAATTTAATTTGAAATTGAAAAATTCGAAAATTCGAAAATGGAAAATTCGAAAATTTAAAAATTCGAAAATTTAAAAATTCGAAAATTTAAAAATTCGAAAATTCGAAAATTTAAAATTTAATTCGAAAATTGAAAGATTCGAAAATGGAAAAATTCGAAAATGTTGCATGCATTGCAAGTCTGTGCATGCATAGACCTCCCGGGGGCCCCCCTTTATATCAGCATGCACAGACCTCATTCCAGGGCCCCCCTTTTTATCAGCATGTACAGACCTCATTCCAGGGCCCCTCTTTATATCAGCAGCATGCACAGACAAGGGCCCCCTTTGTATCAGCATGCATTGCATAGACCTCCCCAGGGCTAGGTCCCCTTTCCGATTCCCCCCTTAGAGTGTGTAAAAAAAAACGTACCTTTCAGGAGCCGCTGCACTGCATCAATGTGTACGAACCTGGGGGCGGAGTCTAACACCATGCTCTCGTCTCGAGACCTCCCCTCCTGCATAAGCGTCCCGCGGCCCGCCTGGTTGCTAGGATACAGTCCCTTCACTGTAGAGTCGGCGGGACAGGACTCGGGAAAAAGAACAAGACACAGTGACCCAGGGGTCACATGGCTGCGCTGCCTGCACGCACGTATGACAGGGGGGACGCTAACAGAGAGCAGTGCCGTGGGCGGCACACTACTCAGACAAGCTGGTGGAGGCGTGGAGCCCAGCCTGGAGAGATCATATAACAGAGAGACTAGGAGACACACACACAGTGTGACAGTCAGGGGTGTATTTAGGTTTTGTGCTGACCTAGGCCTGACTAAATTCATGCACCACCTAATTTAAATACGACCCACCCTTCCTGTCAAAGCCACACCCCTTCCTATTTAAGACCCGCCCTATCATCTGTAAATCACACCCCTTCCACCCACTCCATCTCCCCCTAGCAGCAAAAATACTCCCTTTCAGCACAAATCCTCACCCTCCTATAACCCCTTCCAGTGAAAATCCCCCTTCTCAGCACAAATCCTTGCCTTAACCTCCACTTTCCCAGCACAAATCCCCCTCTTAGCACAAATCCTTCCCCATCTCCCCCTCACAGCATAAATCCCCCTCCCATCACAAATCCTCCCATCTCCCCCTCTCAGCATTAATTACATCTCTCGGCACAAATCCTCCCCCATCTCCCCCTTCCAGCATAAATCCTCACGTTCAGAAAAAAATCCCCCCTCATCTCAAACCTGTGCCTCCTTCTCTCCCCTCCCAGTACACCCCAGCTCTTTCCCCTGTTCTGTAAGAGTATCCTTCTATGCTGGGACTTGTAGTGCACTCTGGGGGGCTGAGATATGACAGTCTCCTATGCTGGGACTTGTAGTGCACTCCGGGGGGCTGAGATATGGCAGCCTCCTATTCTGGGACTTGTAGTGCACTCCGGGGGGCTAAGATATGGCAGTCTCCTATGCTGGGACTTGTAGTGCCCTAGACTACAGGGGATGGAATCCCACTCTGCTGGGACTTGTAGTGCCCTCAGTGGCAGAATGAGGATTCCTCAGTCCCCCCACAGTCTAAGGCACTACAAGTCCCAGCATAGGAGGCTGCCATATGTCAGCCCCCACAGTGCACTAAAAGTCCCAGCAAAAACAGGGCTGGCATATCTCAGCCCCACAGTGCACTACAAGTCCCAGCAAGACCAGGGCTGCCATATTTTAGCCCCCACAGTGCACTACAAGTCCAAGCAAAAACGGGCACTACAAGTCCCAGCAAAATGGGGCCGCCATATTTCAGCCCCCACAGTGCACTACAAGTCCCAGCAAAAACGGGGCTGCCATATTTCAGCCCCCACAGTGCACTACAAGTCCCAGCAAAAACGGGGCTGCCATATTTTAGCCCCCACAGTGCACTACAAGTCCCAGCAAAAACGGGGCTGCCATATTTCAGCCCCCACAGTGCACTACAACTTCCAGCAAAAACAGGGCTGCCATATTTCAGCCCCCACAGTGCACTACAAGTCCCAGCAAAAACGGGGCACTACAAGTCCCAGCAAAAACAGGCTGCCACCAGTCCTCCAAACACAAAGCAATAAGACTGCACGGCCTTCCACCCCCTCCTACACACTCGGGCTCCCCACTCTCCCCTTACAACGGTGTCCTCCTACCTGAGTCTGGGCTGGATGTCACGCTGCATGGTGAAGCAGTGGGCGGGATGTCTGAAGAAGACACATCCAAGCTCCCAGACCCCGGCACACCGCAAGGCTGCAGATAACTCTGCACTGGTCAGGCACCTCAGAGGCTGTATGTTAGCCGGGAGGAGGCCGCATGAGTCGGGAGGAGGGAGGACAGGTGGGGGGGTGTTTTTGTGCAGGGGGGACCGCCCCCCGCAAAGTGCCTCCCTAGGCCTCGGCCTTGTCGGCCTAGGCCAAAATACAGCCCTGGGCAGCCTGCCAAGTTTTGAAAACATTCTTTACCAGTGGAAAGTTAAGTCTAAACATTGTATCACTTCAAAGGAATAAACTTTTGTATGTAAATTAGGAATTTTTAACCACTTAAACACCAAACCTTTTTCTGACAGCTCTTTTCAAGTTAAAATCATACATTTTTTTGCTAGAAAATTACTCAGAACCCCCAAAGATTATATAATTTTTAGTAAAGGCCCTAGAGAATAAAATGGCGGTTGTTGCAATATTTTATGTTGCACTGTATTTGCGCAGCACTCTTTTAAAAATGCATTTTTTTTTTTTTAAAGAATTACTTTAACCACTTAAGACCCGGACCAAAATGCAGGTAAAGGACCTTGCCCCTTTTTGCGATTCGGCACTGCGTCGCTTTAACTGACAATTGTGCGGTCGTGCGACGTGGCTCCCAAACAAAATTGGCGTCCTTTTTTCCCCACAAATAGAGCTTTCTTTTGGTGGTATTTGATCACCTCTGCGGTTTTTATTTTTTGCGCTATAAACAAAAATAGAGCGACAATTTAAAAAAAAATGCAATATTTTTTACTTTTTGCTATAATAAAAATCCCCCAAAAATATATAAAAAAACATTTTTTTTCCTCAGTTTAGGCCGATACGTATTCTTCTACCTATTTTTGGTAAAAAAATTGCAATAAGCGTTTATCGGTTGGTTTTCGCAAAATTTATAGCGTTTACAAAATAAGGAATAGTTTTATTGCATTTTTATAAAAAAAAAAATTTTTACTACTAATAGCGGCGATCAGCCATTTTTTTCGTGACTGCGACAATATGGCGGACACTTCGGACAATTTTGACACATTTTTGGGACAATTGTCATTTTCACAGCAAAAAATGCATTTAAATTTGCATTGTTTACTGTGGAAATGACAGTTGCAGTTTGGGAGTTAACCACAGGTGGCGCTGTAGGGGATGTGTGCCTATGTGTTTTGTTTACAACTGTAGGGGGGTGTGGCTGTAGGTGTGACGTCATCGATCGCGTCCCCCTATTACAGGGATGACGCGATCGATGCTACGGCCACAGAGAAGCACGGGGAAGCCGTGTGTACACACGGCTCTCCCCGTTCTTCCGCTCCAGGGACGGATCGCCGCACTGCAGCGGCGATCGGGTCCGCGAATCCCGCGGTCCTGGTCCTGGAGCTTCGGACCGGGTCGCGGGCGCGCGCCCGCGACCCACGGCTGGGTACTAAAATCAACATATATATACGTTGATGTGCCCAGCCGTGCCATTCTGCCGACGTAAATGTGCAGTAGGCGGTCCTTAAGTGGTTAATGAAGTAAAAAAAAATAGCCAGAAAGTTAGCCCATTTTTTTTTTTTCTATAAATGTAATAGAATCGTGAGAGAATCGTGATTCTCATTTTGGCCAGAATCGTGCAGCTCTAGGACTAGGCATAACTTCCCTTTCCGATTGATTAAGATTCAACTTAGTTTGGATCCGATCAAGCCGAGTTGATCACCCGAGGCAGAAAATTACAGATTGTGTTGCATTGATTGGCAGCACCGAGATGCTTTGTTCGTGACTTCAATCATATTTCAATCAGATTATGAGATCACAGGGTCACTCTCCAAAGAGTTAAAGGGGTGTTCCAGCCAAAAATGGTGTTTATTAAAAGTCAGCAGCTACAAAAAGTGTAGCTGCTGGCTTTTAATAAACACTCACTTACCTGCTCCTGCGTTCCAGCGACGCGCCGTCCGGGGCTCCGTTCCTCTCCCCCCCTCCCCGGCCGGCGTCTCCATTCCGACTGTGGGCACCCAGCCGTGACAGCCTTCGGCTTCACGGCCGGGCACCTACTGCGCATGCACACGTGGCGCGGCTCGCCGCTGATTGGAGGGGCGATCGCATGTGACCTGTCATGTGTCCCATGCGATCGCCTACAGGGAGGGGCTGGTGTAGGCGATTAAGCTTAATCGCCTAACCAGCCCCTCGGCGGAAGCAGGGAGTGGGACAGGAAGTCCCACTCCTCCTGAAGCCCCCACTCCCCCCCCCCCCCCAAAAAAAAATGCCAAATGTGGCATGTAAGAGGGAGGGGAGTGGGATAAGCAGAAGTTAGATTTCTGGGTGGAACTCCGCTTTAAAGAATGCAATGTTTTCACTCATATTTTTTTCCCCCTCTCACCAGCATGAGATCAATGAAGACACACCAAGAAATGTGAAACGTTGAAAACATTTTAGTGTGCCTATATTCACAGAATGACCTCCCTCTAGTGCAGTGTTTCTCAACTCCAGTCCTCAAGCCCCCCCAACAGGTCATGTTTTCAGGATTTCCCTCAGATGAAAAGGCTGTGGGAATTACTAAGGCAGTGAAACTGATCAAATCACTTGTGCAAAATAATGGAAAACCTGACCTGTTGGGGGGCCTTGAGGACTGGAGTTGAGAAACACTGCTCTAGTGCAATGTTTGTTGTTACTAATCATATTCCTGAGCCAACAACACAGCATTCTCTCACTGATACATCGGGGGGTCATTTACTAAAGGCAAATCCACTTTGCACTGAAAGTACACTCGCTGTAGATCTGAGGGGGACATGCAAGGAAAAAATGTTTTTCAGCTTGCACATGATTGGATAATAAAATCAGCAGAGCTTCCCCTAATTTTAGATCTACCCCTCAGATCTACAGCAAGTGCACTTGTAGTGTAAAGTGGATTTGCCTTTAGTAAATCAACCCCATTGTTTTCTTTTCACTTACTGCCCAGTGCAGAGCTACCTCGATTGTTACTTTTACATTCTTAAACTAGGAGATATCCTCTTTTCCCTGTATAATGCACATGTGCAATGGCAAAGAAGGTGGGCTTTAGATCACACACTCGTCCATGGGTGGCTGAAGTTTCTGTGCAGGGAGGCCCGGAGTGAAAAGCAGCAAAAAAGCAAAATAACGTAGGGCCGGGCATGACTGGGTGGAGGTAGGGCAACAATGAGTTAAAAAAGGTGTGTTTGGGGTCGTTATCATGTTGGAATTCTGCCCTGTGTCCCAGTCTCTGAAGGGAAGGGATCATGCTCTGCTTCAGTATGTCACAGTACATGTTGGCATTCATGGTTCCCTCAATGAACTGTAGTTCCCCAGTGCCGGCAGCACTCATGCAGCCCCAGACCATAACACTCCCACCACCATGCTTGACTGTAGGCAACCTTCTTATAGCCTAGGCCATCTTTATGTAGAGCAACAATTCTTTATTTTAGATCCTCGGAGAGTTCTTTGCTACAAGGTTCCATGTTGATCTTCCAGTGACAAAGTATGAGAGAGTGAGAGCGATAACACCAAATTTAACACACCTGCTCCCCATTCACACCTGAGAAACAAGTCACATGACACTGGGAGAGAAAATGGCTAATTGGGCCCAAATTGGACATTTCCACTTAGGGGTGTACTCACTTTTGTTGCCAGCTGTTTAGACATTAATGGCCGTGTGTTGAGTTTTTTTAGGGCAAATTTACACTGCTTATACAAGCTGTACACTCACAACTTTATATTGTAGCAAAGTGTAATTTCTTCAGTGTTGCCACATGAAAAGATCTAAAAAAAAATTTAAAGATGTGAGTGGCGTACCAACGGGGGGGGGGGGGGGGGGTCCGCCCTGGGTGCCACACATTAGGGCTGGTGTCAGCACGACACCCCCACACCCTCCGCGCGTGAAGCCAGGCGATAGGCAAATGCAGCAGTGAAGGTGCTGTGACAACCAGGGCAGGCAGAGGTGAGCTGTGGCAAGGTGCAGGGGTGCCCGGGTGCGGACCTTGACTGACATCCAGGGCCGGCCGCCGCTTTCACATTACGCCTCACAGCAGGGGAGAGAGACTGTAAGCGGAGCTTTTCAAGTTAACCAGCAGGTGATTGATTGCTAGGTGGTCCTAGCAACCAATCATTAGCATTGTTAATATGAAAAATAAACCCCAGCAGTTCCAGTCCTCTGTTCTGTGCTGCTGTGTCTCCAGCTCTGCATGCATGCCCCAGTAAGGTAGGAAGAGGTAATGTGCAGGGGTCCAGGGCTGGGAGTTGGGGGCAATGTGTAAAGTGCAGGGGTCCTGAGCTTGAGGGCAATGTGCAGGGGTCCAGAGCTGGGGGGCCAATGTGTAAGGGTCCTGAGCTTGGGGGGGCAATATGCAGGGGTCCGGAGCAGGGGGGGGGCAATGTGTAGGGGTCCCAAGCTGGGGGGGGCAATGTGCATGGGTCCAGAGCTGGGGGTTGGGGCAATGTGTAATGTGCAGGGGTCCCGAGCTGGGGGGGCAATGTGCAAGGGTCCTAAGCTGTGGGGCGGAAAGTGCGGGGGTCCCGAGCTAGGGGTCAATGTGCAGGGGTCCCAAGCTAAGGGGGGCAATGTGCAGGGGTCCCAAGCTAATGGGGGGCAATGTACAGGGGTCCCGAGCTAAGGCGGGCAATGTGCAGGTGTCCCGAGCTGAGGGTGGGGGGGCAATGTGTAATGTGCAGGGGTCCCGAGCTGGGGTGCAATGTGTTGAGGTCCCACGCTGGGGGGGCAATGTGCAGGGGTCCAGAGCTGGGGGTGGCCGCAATGTGTATTGTGCAGGGATCCCAAGCTGGGGAAGCAATGTGTAATGTGCAGGGGTCCCGAGCTAGGGGGCAATGTGCAGGGGTCCCAAGCTAAGGAGGGCAATGTGCAGGGGTTCCGAGCTGGGAGGCAATATACAAGGTTCCTGAGCTGAGGGTGAGGGGCAATGTTTAATGTGCAGGGGTCCCGAGCTTTGGTGCAATGTGTTGGGGTCCCACGCTGGGGGGGCAATGTGCAGGGGTCCAGAGGTGGGGGGGGGCAATGTGTAATGTGCAGGGATCCCAAGCTGTGGGATCAATGTGTAATGTGCAGGGGTCCCGAGCTGGGGGGCAATGTGTAATGTGCAGGGGTCTCGAGCTGGGGGGTGGGGTGAAATATGCAGGGGTCCAGAGCTGGGGGGCTGTGTAATGTACAGAAATACTGACTCTAGACGTGTCACTTTAAATAGGGTGACCAGACATCCCCGCTTTCAGGGGACAGTCCCTAGATTGAGGACACTGTCCCCGGACCAAGTCTGTCCCCAGTTTTGTCCCCATTTTGGATTTGTACAGGGGCTGGGGCAATTTCAAAAGCAATCAGTGCAGAATAAAAAAAAAAACGGAAATTCTGAATTACACACCTGCCGCTCCGCCGCTTCTAATAGCTTTGGGGGTGTATTTTTTTAATTATCTGTGCCCCTTTCTGATTATTATATGCTGGTCGGAGTGGAGGGAATATTTCTTCAGTTTCGGGTGCATGCAGATTCAGCTCCACTTGAATGTTCTTCTGCCTTGCCTCAAGTTCCGGCCAGCCACCTACCTTTCCTTGCCTTCCCTGGCCAGAGTGATCTTTCTCCGCACCCCACCCAGTAGTAGCCGGGGGCCGTGAGAGTAAGGTGGTGTACACACGACCAAGCTTCTCGGCAGAATCAAGAGAGAAGCTCGCTGGGAGACACATTCTGCCGAGGTTCTCGGTCGTGTGTACACTTTCGACGAGCGTCCCGTCGGGAAGCTCGTCGAGCCAAAATAAAGAGCATGCTCTCTTTTTCCTCGTTGTTCAGTGAGGAAATTTGGCTCGACGACCTTTTCGACTGCTCATCGGGAACCTCATCGGGCGGAACGATGGGTTTAGCCCGACGAGGTTCTCGGACGTGTGTACGCGGCCTAAGATTTGACAGGCTGTGAGGTGGGCGGGCCGGCAGAGAGTGAGGCCGCGTACACACGTACGAGAACCTCGTCGGGCTAAACTCATCGTTCCGCCCGACGAGTTCGTCGACCAGGCTGTCGAAAAAGGCGTCGAGCCATAAGTCCCGATGGCCCTTCGAGGAAATAGAGAACTTGCTCTCTATTTTGGCTCGACGCCTCGCTCGGCAGTTTGCTCGGCGAAAACGTACACACGATCGAGCTTCTCGGCAGAATATGGATCCCAGCGAGCTTCTCGCTGGATTCTGCCGAGAAGCTCGGTCGTGTATACGGGGCCTCACTGATTACCACCATTACTAGTAAAAAAAAATATGTCCCCAGATTTCATTTTAAAAATCTGGTCACCTTAACTTTAAATTACTTTTTTGTTTTTAGGTTTCGATGCACATTAAGGGCCAGATTCTCATAGAATTCCGGCGGCGTAGCGTAAGCCATTTACACTACGCCGCCGCATCGTACTAGAGCAAGTGCTTTATTCTCTAAGCACTTGCTCTGTAGTTTTCGCCGGCGTTGCGTAAATCGCCCAGTGTAAACCCGCACAATTCAAATGGGGCGGCTTGTATTTAAATTAAGCGCGCCCCCGCGTCGAATGAACTGCGCATGCGCCGGCCGGGGGAAAAAGCCCAGTGCGCATGCTCCAGCTCACGTCGGAAAGTGTCGTTGAAACCGACGTCAAAACGACGTGAGCGTCATTTACGCAACTCCCTATTCGCAAACGAGTTAGTAAAACGACGTAAGCAACGGAAAAAGCCGACGCTGACCCGACGCCATACTTAACATGGCATCCGACGGCACTTCATAAGGTTACTCCACATAGAAGCTGGGGTAAACTTACATGGACTAAAACGACGTACGCGACGACGGGGTGGCGTAAAAGCGATCGGGAATCGGCGTACTAGCCTCATTTGCATATGCAAATGAGAAAACAACGTAAAGGCCACCTAGTGGCCGGAGTTGTCATTACACCTACGATTCGCAAGTGTAATGGTTTTACACTTGTCGGATGTTGCAGCCTATCTATGCAAAAGTGATGCTAAGCATCACGCGCATAGATACGAGGCAAAAAAAACGGCGATACGACGGGGTATCTGAGATACTCCGTCGTATCGCCGCTGAGAATCTGGCCCTAAGGCTGCATTCAGACGTAGGCGTGTGCGGCAGCAGCGTATTTGGGCGACATGAATAAGGCGTGTTGTCCCCACGATTTGCGGCGACAAAACGCCCTTTTCTTTTTGCTGGAGCGGTGATGTTTACATTGTCGGCTATTGCCGAACGCCCGAAAAAAAGGGTCCGAGACTTGTTTCAGGCTTCAGGCGTCTGGCGTATCGGCGTTCGGCATGGAGATGTGAACCATCTCCATAGCCGACAATGTAAATTCTCCCCTCCAGCGTATGTCAGGCTGCTTCAGCGTCGGGCTTCAGGCGACAAAACGCCTAGGTCTGAATGGACCCTTGTGTTAAGTTAGCTGTTATTAAAAGGCAGTGAGAAAAAATAGAAGAGGTTCCAGGCATATGGGGTTGATTTACTAAAGGTAAATCCACTCTGCACTACAAGTACACTTGAAAGTGCAATCGCTGTAGATTGCTATAGATCCGAGGGAAAGCTCTGCAGATTTTATCATCCAATCATGTGCAAGCAAAAATGCTGTTTTGTTATTTTCCTTGCATGTCCCCCTCAGATCTACAGCGACTTGCTCTGCACTTGTAGTGCAAAGTGGATTTGCCTTTAGTTAATAACCCCCAATGTTTTCATATATTCCTCTGATAATGGTGACGGGCTTTGTAGACCCTAATTTTGCTTTATTCCTATTTACAGTGTGTACCCGTGTTTGTCTATTTGTGTCCCCAAAAATGTTACAGCATAATTTTGTAAATTTTACAAAACAGAATAAAGATCCAACAATGTTTTGTTTTTTTGTTTTTTTAATTGATCAATAAAAAAACATATTTTGTAGGAAAAAACATATTTAAACAATACTCCTCCACAGATAATAACTTCAAATGAAACTGTATATAAAAACAAGACAATACAGATATATTGGCAAATGGATATATATGTATGCAAGCCCAAACTTTCATACAAGACCCCTTTCACACTGAGCCACCCATAGCTGAAAAATTAACCACTTGCTTACTGGGCACATATACCCCCTTCCTGCCCAGGCGAAATTTCAGCTTTTAGCACTGCGTCGCTTTAAATTAAAATTGCGTTGTTTACGTAACTCGTTCGCGAATAGGGCTTTGCGTAAATTACGTTCACGTCGAAACCAATGTATTTGCGGCGTACTTTGGAGCATGCGCATTCGGCTACGTTTACGGCCAGCGCATGCGCAGTTCGTTCGGCGCGGGGGCGCACTTAATTTAAATACAAGACGCCCCCTTTGAATTACGTGGGGATACGCTGGGCCATTTACACTACGCCGCCGCAAATTACAGAGCAAGTGCTTGGAGAATATGGCACTTGCGTGTTTAAGTTGCGGCAGCATAGTGTAAATAGGAAACGCTACGCCGCCGCAGATCTACGAGAATCTGGCCCAATATTTTTTACTTTTTGCTATAATAAATATCCCATTTAAAAAAAATTCTCAGTTTAGGCCGATATGTATTCTACATATTTTTGGTAAAAAAAAAAAAAAAAAAAAAAAATCGCAATAAGCGTATAGTAATTGGTTTGCGCAAAGGTTATAGTGGCTACAAAATAGGGGATAGAATTCTGACAATTTTTTTATTATTTTTTTTTTTTACTAGTAATACGGCGATCTGCGAATTTTGTCAGGACTGCGATATTGCGACGGACACATCGGACACTTTTGACACATTTTTGGGACCATTCACATTAATACAGCGAACAGTACTATAAAAACGCACTAATTACTGTATCAATGTGACTGGCAGGGAAGGGGTTAACACTAGGGGGCGAGGAAGGGGTTAAATGTGTATCCTGGTTGTGTTCTAACTGTGTGGAGGGAGGGGACTGACTGGGGAGGTGACCGATGCTGTGTCCCTATGTACAAGGGACACAGCATCTGTCTCCTCTCCCTGACAGGAATTTACACACAAAGCTCCACGTCCCTGCTCTAAAACTGGCGATCGGCGGGTACCTGGCAGAGATCGCGACCGCCAGGCACGCGCATCGGCATCTCGGGGACGCGCCGCCATCGGGGAGCGCGCCCCCCAGTGGCCGGAGGACACAAAGACAGTTGTGCCAGAGTTTAGTTAATGAGCAGAAGCTCATATTAAAAGACTATATCACATGTTCATGTCAATTATACAAACATTACATTACAGTTTACACATACAAGACAATGGCAGTGTCGCACTTCTTCACATAGACAATTGTATACAATGTGGATTATTATACATATTTCGCTTCTGGTGTCACACGGGGATCTGAAGAATGATTTTCCCCATGTTCTTGTTGGCTTCCATGCGGCGGTGGGCATCAGCAATCTGATCGAAGGGGAACACGCTGTCTACTATTGGCTGCAGCTGGATAGAATGGCCAGCTGTAAAGTTAGGGAGAACTTCTTCTGTAAAAGCCTTCACCAGCTCTGCCTTGTACTGAAATACAAACACAACAGAACACAGTTACCTTCATATATAAAATGGTTTACAGTAAAACCGAGAGTGTTTTGCAAGACAAGCAAAATGTTTTAATAAAATTTGACTTGATATACAAGTGATGTCTTGATATACAAGTAGTGTCATGTCACAACTGAGTATAAAAGAGAAGAGAGTCGCCTCTAAGGCCTGGTACACACGGACGGACATATCCGATGCAAACGGTCCTCGGATGGCGTGTACACACCATCGGACCAAATTTCCCGCCGGCAGACAGCGCGGTGACGTGGCGGTGACGTTGACTCCGCCACGTCACCGCACCAGGAAGAAAACAACTTCCACGCATGCGTCGCATCCATACGACGCTTGCACGGGAGGATATGTCCGTTGGTGAGTGTACTGACCAGCGGACATATCCGACGGGCAGCTCTACGGCGGAAAAGTTTCAAAGCATGCTTTGAAACTTTTCCGCCGGGGAAATCCGTCCAAATCTGTCCGCCGGCCCCTACAGACCAGCGGATTTCTCTGCAGAAATGGTCCGTCAGACCATTTCCAGCGAAAAAATCCCATCGTGTGTACGAGGCCTCAGTGTAGCAATATGTTGCTAAATTTTGTTCCTTCATTAAATGAAGAGGCTCCTTAAGACCTCTTTCACATTGAGGCGTGGGGCCGCGGTGATGGTATAGCCGCGCTATTTGTAGCACCGCTATACCGTCGTATTTACCGCGATATTCGGGCGCTAGCGGTGAGGTTTTAACCCCCGCTAGCGGCCGAATAACGGGGTTGCGGGCGGTATTACCGCAGTTTCCCATTGATTTCAATGTGAAGGCACGGTATAGGAGCGGTGAACACACCGCTCCTATACTGCGGTAAAGATGCGGCTAGCAGGACTTTTGGAGCGCTCCTGCTAGCGCACCGCTTCAGGGTGAAAGCGTTCGGGCTTTCACATTGAACACTACAGGGCATGATTTTTCATGCGGTATAGCAGCACTATTTTTAGCGCTGTACTGCATGAAAAATGCCTCAATGTGAAAGGGGCCTGAGTGTAGTAATATGGTTACATTTAAGGTACAACATTTAGCAACATATTGCTACACTTAAAGGCTACTCTCTTCTCTGTTAGGCCGTGTACACACGACCGAGAAACTCGTTGGGCGAAACACATCGTTTTCCCCGTCGAGTTCCTTGTTCGGCAGTCAAAAATCTCATCGAGCCAAATTTTCCCATTGCCCATCGAGAAAATAGAGAACATGCTCTCTTTTTGGCTCGACGAGTTCCTCAACGGGTTTCTCGGCGAAAAGTGTACACACGACCGGTTTCCTCGGCAGAATACGTCTCCCATTGAGTTTCTTGCTGAATTCTGCAGAGGAAACCGGTCGTGTGTACGCGGCCTTATACTATGTAGCTCCTGCTGGATTTTGCTTCTAATCCCCTTGTGGAGGCTTCCATTTGTGGATGGACATTTTATGGCCACACAACCGATCACATTGCTATAATCTTTTTATATGGACTATAAACTGAAGGACTTATGAATAAATGGTTGTGGAACAAATCCTTTGAGTTTCCATTATTTCTTATGGGGAAATTTGTTTCGATATACAAGTGCTTTGGATTACAATCATGTTTCTGGAACAAATTATGCTCGCAATCCAAGGTTTTATATGTGACAAAAAAAAATTCTATGTTTCAAAATGCCAGTCATTTTCTTTACAAAACCGCTATCCTGTTTTGATATTGCTCTATAGCTAAAATTTGAATTTCTCCACTTCTCATAGAAACAACAGAAGAAACCTTCAAAGCAATGTTATCTCGCCAGTGTTCTATATCTCAGCATTTCCTGGTGGTTCCGCAACACCAGATTTCAGAGAACTATTTAACTGCTTGCCGACCAGCTGCCGTATTTTAAGACGGCAGGTCGGCTCTGCTGGGCGAGAGCATGTAGCTATACGTCCCCTCTCCCAGCAGCCAATAGGGGGGCGCTCGCCTCTGACGCAGACGTGTGTGCCCGGTGGTCGCGATCACCGGCAGGCACCCGCGATCGCTCGTTACAGACCGAGAACCAGGAGCTGTGTGTTCCCCCCACCTGTCAGGGGGGGAAATGACCCATCGTCTGATTATACAATGTATAAACAGCGATTTGTCATTTCCCCATGTCAGTCCAGCCCCCCTTCAGTTAAAACACACCCAGGGAACATGATTAAACCCTTCCTCCTAGTGTTAACCCCATTCACTGCCAGTGGCATTTTTATAGTAATCAATGCATTTGCATAGCACTGATCGCTATAAAAATGCCAATGGCCCCAAAAATGTGTCAAAAGTGTCTGCTATAATGTCGCAGTACCAATAAAAAAAAAAATCGCTGATTGCCACCATTACTAGTAAAAAGGAAAAAATATTAAGAAAAATGCCATAAAACTATCCCCTATTTTCTAAACGCTATAACTTTTGTGCAAACCAATCAATAAACGCTTATTGCGATTTTTTTATGAAAAATATGTAGAAGAATACGTATCGGCCTAAACTGAGGAAAAACATTGTTTTTTTTTATATATATATATATATATATATATATATATATATATATATATATATATATATATATATTTTTTTTTTTTGGGGGATATTTATTATAGCAAAAAGTAAAAAATATTATTTGTTTTCAAAATTGTCGCTCTATTTTTGTTTATAGCGCAAAAACTAAAAACCGCAGAGGTGATCAAATACCACCAAAAGAAAGCTCCATTTGTGGGGAAAAAAGGACACTAATTTTGTTTGGGAGCCACGTCGCACAACTGCGCAATTGTCACTCAGAGCGACGCAGTGCCGAATCGCAAAAAGTGGCCTGGTTTTTGACCAGCAATATGATCCGGGGGTTAAGTGGTTAAAGTGTATGTAAAAAAAATTACGTTTTAAATAGAGTAGGATGAGTAGGGTAAAAAAAAAAAAAACCCTGTTGGTTTATTTTTTGCTGTCTGTTTCCAGAAGGTGAGATTTCCCTTCCTGTCCTGGAGATGAAACAGGAAGGGAGAGCAAACCTTCTACACCATTTAGGAATAGGTGTCCCCCAATGGAATATTTTCCTGCACCTTCTGTTCTGATGACAACTCTGTAAGATGGCTGTCTCTGTTCTTAGTATTAACCTCAAGTCTCCATTCACATCTAGTGATGTCAAAGCGCTGCTTTTTATACTGTATTTTGGAAGTGACACCATTTAATTGAATGGGCTGCCATGTGTTTAAAAAAAATGCACCAAAGTGGCTCCTGTACCCTTTTTTGGAGACAATTTGGGTGTGTTTTTGTACAGTATGATTTGTCCAGTTTTGTTGTTGAAAATTGCAAAAAAAAAAAAATATTTTTTACTTCAGGGTGCCATTAACAACGAATGCCACCCAAAACATGTGTCATACATTTACCCGTGATTTTAGCGCAATTCGGAATTGCAGGAAAGATTGTGCAAATCTGCCTGGAATTCTGATACACTAATGCCACGTACACACACACACGATCGGAAATTCCGACAAGAAAGTCCCATGTGAGCTTTTGGTTGGAAATTCCGACCGTGTGTACTGTAGGCTCCATCGGAATTTTTCTGTTGGAATTTCCGCCAAGAAAAATTGGAGAACTGGTTCTCAAATGTTGACAACAAAAGTTCTTGGAGGAAGTCTGTATGCAATTCCAACGCGCAAAAAAACATGCATGCTTGGAATAATTTAACTTAAAGGGGTGTTCCACCCAAAAAAATGACCCCTTCTCAATCCACTCCTCACCCCCATACATGCCACATTTGGCATGTAATTTTTTTGGGGGGGGAGTGGGGGCTTCAGTAGGAGTGGGACTTCCTGTCCCACTTCCTGCTTCCGCCGAGGGGCTGGTTAGGCGATTAAGCTTAATCGCCTACACCAGCCCCCTCCCTGTAGGCGATCACATGGGACACTGACAGGTCCCATGCGATCGCCTCTCCAATCAGCGGCGAGCCGCGCCGCGCACGCATGCGCAGTACGGCTCGCGCATGCGCAGTGGGTGCCCGGCCGTGAAGCCGAAGGCTGTCACGGCTGGGTGCCCACAGTCAGGATGGAGACGCCGGCCGGGGAGGGGGGCAGAGGAGCGGAGCCCCGGTCGGCGCGTCGCTGGAACGCAGGAGCAGGTAAGTGAGCGTTTATTAAAAGCCAGCAGCTACACTTTTTGTAGCTGCTGACTTTTAATAAACACAACTTAGGGCTGGAACACCCCTTTAATTTTTAACGGCTTGTTGTAGCGTTGTATGTCACCGCATTCTTGACGGTCGGAATTTGGTGTGACCGTGTGTATGCAACACAAGTTTGAGCCAAGATTCTGTCATAAAAAAAAATCCACGTTTTTCTTGTTGGATTTTCCGATCACGTGTACGCGGCATAAGATGCAGTGGAAGTCGCCCCCCTTTATTCCATGGGCCCAGCCCCAGTGGATTGTTTGCCGCCAAAAAATATAACACCAGCCACCACTGCTAAGATGTGAACGGGGCCTTAGGTGTGCGTCAATGAGCTCTGGACTTGTACTGATGGCAGTTTGCTTTCATTTGACATTTTTAGATGTCTCTGAGATTATACAGCCCATTTACACTGTGCTGTGGTATCTCATATTACTGTATGTGTGGTTTTTTTTTAACGCACATTACTGCACTATATGGGCCAGATTCTCAAAAGAGATACGACGGTGTATCGCAGGAAACACCGTTGTATCTCTGTTTTTTTTACTGGGTATCTATGCGTCTGATTCCTAGAATCATTTACGCATAGATACAGTGAAGATCCGACAGGTGTAAAACACTTACACCGTCGGATCGTAGATGTAATTACTTTTCTGGCCGCTAGGTGGCCTTTACGTTGTTTTCTCATTTGCCTATGCCTAATACGCCGATTCCCGAACGTTTTTACCCCGCCCTGTCGTCGTTTACGTTGTTTCCGTAAGCGTAAACCTACCCCTGCTATATGAAGGGTAGGCTTACGAAGTTCCGTCGTATGCCATGTTAAGTATGGCGTGGGGTCAGCGTCGTCTTTTTCCGTCGGTTACGTCGTTTTACTAAGTCGTTCGCGAATAGGGCATTGCGTAAGTGACGATCACGTCGTTTTCAAGTCGCTATCAACACCGCGCTTAATTTAAATACAAGCCGCCCCCTTTGAATTACGCGGCCTTACGCCGGGCCATTTACACTACGCCGCCGCAACTTACGAAGCAAGTGCTTTGGGAATAAGGCACTTGCTCTGTTAAATTGCGGCGGCATAGTGTAAATGGCTTATGCTACGCCGGTGGGCAATGTACAAGAATCTGGCCCTAAGTTGCTAAAAAAAAAAAAATAGTATTTTGATTTCTTGACCTATTGCGGCAACTCTGACCTCAAATTCCAATAAGGGTTTTGTTTGATTTTCTTCTAAGCTGCATCAACCTGTTTCAAGCTGCTTTGCATTCCTATTGACTTGCATAGGGAGAAAAGCAGATCTGATATAAACAAAAGCCCATCAAGCACATCAACAACATTCAGTCCTTAAAGGGGTTGTAAAGGAAAAAAACGTTTTCCCTAAATAGCTTCCTTTACACCTTAGTGCAGTCCTCCTTCACTTACCTCATCCTTCCATTTTGCTTTTAAATGTCCTTATTTCTTCTGAGAAATCCTCACTTCCTGTTCTTCTGTCTAACTCCACACAGTAATGCAAGGCTTTCTTCCTGGTGTGGCGAAAGCCTCTTGAGCGGGGAGAGGGCGAGCAGGAGTGTCAGGATGCCCACTAACACACTGCTTCTTTCTCTAGCTGCAAAGTAGAGAGCGTCCTGACTTGCCTGCTCGCCCCCTCCCCCCTCAAGAGGCTTTCTCCACACCGGGGAGGAAAGCGTTACAGTGTTGAGTTACAGACAGAAGAACAGGAAGTGAGGATTTCTCAGAAGAAATAAGGACATTTAAAAGCAAAATGGAAGGATGAGGTAAGTGAAGGAGGATTGCACTGAGGTAAAGGAAGCTATTTAGGGAAAAATGTTTTTTCTTTACAAGCACTTTAAAGAGAACATACTGTAAACCAATAGTTCTATTAAGAAGAGAGTGTACGTCACATCATCCCCACTATGTGTTCACTTACCTTGCTTGAGCGTGATCTCAGTGTACTGGCCAGAAGGCTTCCTCTTTTCCTCAGTAACGTGGTCAGGAAATCTCCATGGATCTCACCAGTGCCCATCAACCCATAGACAACCCAGCGGCCGTCAGTGTTCAGGCACTGTAGATTCTTTTCCCAGTGTGTCGCCCCCACACAGTCTAATATAATATCAACACCAACATCTGCAGAGGAGAATGTGGAAGTTATGATAGAAACGGTATCTGTCCCAGAACAAAAATAAGGAAGCATTTATATTGATGACAGTCAGACTTTGTTTGCCCCATGACATCACCTAACTTAAAGTGGATGTAAACCCAAATTGTTTTTTTTTTTTTGATGTCACAATGTAGATTATAAGATTTCCTATCATCTGTGCCCAGTCTTGCCACACAGAGTTAATCCAGCGCTGATCAATCCTCTTTTATTATTCAGTGAAAATTAACAGAATTCCAGATAAAAACCTGCCAAATTATGAAGTCCGTTTCTCTCTTCTTGCTTTGAGTGACAGGTTATTTACATATCTAGCTTGGACATGTTTATCATATATTATGTTATGTTTATCA
Source organism: Rana kukunoris (assembly GCA_029574335.1). Classification (NCBI taxonomy): domain Eukaryota; kingdom Metazoa; phylum Chordata; class Amphibia; order Anura; family Ranidae; genus Rana; species Rana kukunoris. The sequence goes on along the minus strand of CM056052.1, from coordinate 67,842,104 downwards.
TAACATGAGGTGAACCAAAGTTCATTGTAAATTGCCAGGAAGTGTTATGTGTTGGAGGGGTGGATTTCTCACTTTTTATAATGTGAATCACCTCATGTTATGATAAACATAACATATGATAAACATGTCCAAGCTAGATATGTAAATAACCTGTCACTTAAAGCAAAAAGAGAGAAAACTGACTTTATTTAGGCAGGTTTTTATCTGGAATTCTGTTCATTTTCACTGAACAATAAAAGAGGATTGATCAGTGCTGGATTAACTCTGTGTGGCAAGACTGGCCACAGATGATAGGAAATCTTATATTCTACATTGCAAAAAATATATGTACTACAGCGCAAATTAATAAGTAACTAATATGACATCACAAAAATAACCAAATAATACTGCAGCATATGTGTGGTGAACCAAACCAAAAGTGATAAATAAAATAAAAAAAAGCAGTTACCCATGACTAAGTCATGTGCCTAGTGACGCAACGCGTGGGGGAGGAGCTACGCACACCAACGACGGACGCTGGATCTGCATGAGGAGGAAAACTTCTAAGTCTGAGCGACGAACAGGATGTCTGTTTTTTGATGGTCTAACATGCCCAGAGGATTCGTGAGTGCGCCTTCGTATTGAGGCTTATTGTATGAATTCCATTTTTTCTTTATGATTGTGCAATGAGGTCTTTTTTCATCTTTGTCTTTCATGTTTAAAATTACTGTGGATGGCTATACACTGTGTCAGTGAAACAGCTACTAGTAACCTGTGAGGCTGAGTCCACCTGTCATCATTCAAGATAATTACATCAGTACTGTGTTTTTTTCCCGTGCACGGAGGAGTGGTGGAGGATTGCACTAAGAAGTTTGTTTTTTCCGTTTTGTTGGAATTTCCTACTGATTATTATCATTTATCATTGGTGTATGGTTTTGCATCACATTAGTTAATATCTAGCGCATATTATATGTATTTTTTTATTTATACTCTACATTGTGACATAAAAAATAAAAAAAAATTGGGGTTTACATCCACTTTAAACAACCGAGGAGGACAATGCTTATTCATAGATAGTCGGGTTGAAAAAGAAACATGTCCATTAAGTCAACCAAAAGCCACCCAGCATCCTCAGGACCCTAAACTCCATCTATCCATTTTTCATCCATCTGTTGACGGCTGGAAAATGGACAGCAATGCATTCCTAGGGGCAAACGGATGATCATCTGTTTACATTTGCGTCCGTTTAGGTCCTTTTTTTTTTTTTAAATGTAACAAGTCTCCATTTTTTCCGCTTAAAAAAAAAGAACGTAAGCGGACCTAGATAGATACAAAACAGACTAGTACAAGTCCAAATCATTTGATGAATGGGGGATTATGGTGTAGGGTTGTTTTCCAGGGATTGGGCATGGCCCCTTAGTTCCAGTGAAGGGAACTCTTAGGCCACGTACACACGATCAAATTTGTCCGCTGGAAATGGTCCGACGGACCATTTCACCAGACAAATTCGATCGTCTGTACAGGCTAGAGGACATCGTGTGTACGCGGCCTTAGGCTGCATTCACACCTAGGCGTTTTTACGTCCTACGCCCGACGCTGTAGCACGACGCTGTAGGACGAATTAACATTGTCGGCTATGGAGATGGTTCACATCTCCACATCGAACGCCGAAACGCCTGAAGCTCAAAACAAGTCCCGGACCCTTTTTTTCAGGCGTCTTCGGCGTTCGGGCATAGCCGACAATGTTAAAATCACCGCTCCAGCAAAAAACAAGGTGCGTTTTGTCGCCGCAAATCGCGGGGACAAAACGCCTATTTCATGTTGCCGCAATACGCTGCATACCGCCTACGCCTAGGTGTGAATGCAGCCTAAAGGTGTCAGCATACCAAAACATGTTGGACAATTTGATGGTCCCAACTTTGTAGGAACAGTTTGGGGATGGTCCCTTATTGTTCCAACATGACTAATGCACAAAGCAAGGTCCATAAGGACATGAAGAGGGGAGGAAGTTGTCTGGTCTGCACAGTCTTGACCTCAAACTGATAGAACACCTTTGGGATGAATTAGAGTGGACCTCACCGTGACAGGTTCACTTTAGAATACAGCTCATGAATAGATTGTTAGGGTTCAGCTGCAATGGATGGAAAACATGAAACGATGTAGAAGGAGATTTGCTAATTTCCCCTCTTTGTTAGAACACAAGTACAGGTTCAAACAAGAAGTCTTACCATATTCATACAGCATGTTTACCAAAGTATTAATGATAACTGGCACTCCCTTTGATAATTGAACATAACATGGTGGACATCTGACTCACAAGGTTTGTTCAGCCTGTCGGACGCCAAAACAAACAGCGCAGAAGAATTGATAATAACACTCTAAAGACTTTCATTTGTAAAACACATGAGGGAAATTCTAGGAAGGAACAGGACTCACCTCTTTGATTTACCAGAACAGTAAGGAGTTGACAGAGTCCAGAGCACGTAAGGCATCCCTGTATTGTGTAAACTGGTATTATATATGGCAGGTGTGTTGAATGCAAAGGAAATCGAGTGACAAACCGCATACAGTGGACTCAAAACCCACATCAGATCTGATGCACTTATATAACATTTAAACAGTTAATAATAGAACTAGGCTCCAGCATGTAAAAATATTGACTAAAGCTGGCTATACACATTTAAAAAAATATATATAAATAATTATTATAATAATAATAATAATAATAATAATAATAATAATAATAAAAAAAAAATTATAAACAAATTCCTCCATCAACACAACCAAGGTGGATGGAGGAATCTCCTCTTGCCAGGACATTTCTGGGACCCACAGCTGTCATGACACACTGATCAGTGGCTGCAACCACTGATCACCAAATGTTTTCCAGTATGTCCCTTTGACAAAAGGGGATGGACACACACTGAGCAGAACTTGGCTGGTCCCTGCTGAACCAGACAGATTTCTGTTTCAATCGTTTTTCATTAATATTTCTTTCCAAGATATAAAAGAAAGCATGACACTGCTAATCCTAACGGCCCTCAGAAACATTATTTTTGCAACATAACGTGGCAGGAGCGTTTGCTCTTCTAGCAGAAAATGCACTACTAGAAAAGCCATTTAGCATCTTTCTTCTAAATGTGAACTGAAAATATGGCAACAAAATGATCAACCTTGTCTTCACTACTCCTCATATTACTTATGCAGGCCATACACGGTCAAATTTCGAACAGATTTTCTTTTCGAAATCAGAAAGTTCGTTTTTTTTTGTGATCCGATGATGCCACCATTGATTTTCGAAATTCGGACGACCAAAACTTTAATGTTGCCGGGAATATTTGTTTTTTCCGGGAACATTCCTTTCTGCCGTAAATATTTGTTTCTCTTTGGGGATTTTCTTTGCTTGCACATGCACATTTTTTTTTTCTATTACATTTTTCGCACGATTCTCCCATCATTGATCAGGAAATCGGACGTTTTTCCCAAAATTTCCAACATGTCGGATTTCTCAAATTTGTTTGCCACAGGAAGATCGGCTGTACTGCTGCCCACTAACAGTGCGAAATACAAACGAAAATTCTTTGATACGATTTTAGCAAGAAAATTCTTTCTAAATTCGAACCGTGTATGGTCAGCTTTAAATCGATTGGTACGCCAACCACTTCATATTTCTGATATACGTCTGCTGTACCATGTACTTATATTAGAAAGTATCCTGTTCTCTTTGTATTACTTCCTTTGTGTGAAATCCCTGGGTGTTCCTGCTAGTCCCTGAGCTTTCTTATTAAGAACTGGCCACTCTAAGCAGGAGAGGAGAGTGTGGTCAGTTCTCTAGCTATGCTGGGAACTTAGCCTACTCTGCTCCAATGATCAGACTTGTCCTGACACACCCCCACTGCACAGCCAATCATTGAAAGGCTCAGTGTGCTGCTGCTTTTTCTACCCCCCTCCCCCCAGCTCTTATGCAGCTGAGAACTGAGGGAATGTGATCACTTATAAAAAAAAATTTATTTATAATGTTTATTTTTTATTTTTATATCTATACAAAGATGTTTTGCCTTTCATTTATATTTTAACCACTAGGCTACCACCCGCCGTCAAATGGCGGCGGACGATAAGTCTTTCGTTCTGGAAGGCCAACATATGACGTCCCCACCTTCTCGAGCCACTAGGGGGCTTGCACGTGCGCACCACGAAGCGTCACTGGGAACCCGGTGCATGTTTCCGGCAGCCGCAATGTCCGGCGGGCACCCGCGATTGCCCAGTAACTGAGCAGGGACGTGGAAACACAGAGCTCCACGTCCTGTCACGGAGAGGAGACCGATGGTACATAGGGACACTGATCGGTCACCTCCCCTAGTCAGTCCCCTCCCCCTACAGATGTAATTACTCACTAGGGCAGGGCCGCTGATGGGGGGTGACCACCAGCCCTCCTGTAGGGGACCCCGGCACACAGAGGGGCCCAGACAGCAGGAGGGTTGGTGGAGAACAATGCCCTCCGTGTCTCTCACCCAGGTTTCTCCCCCTCTCTCTCCCGCCGGATGAGAGACATGGAGGGATAATGAACCAGACCAGCCGCCGCTGAGCTCCTTCCCCCTGCCCCGAGAGGGGGTTGTGCTATGAGGAGGGATTTGTGGGAATGTGTCCTAGAAGAGGGATTGAAGAAAGAAGATTTGTGCTGGGAGGGGAGATGCGGGTGAATGTGTTACAATTTGTGTACCAGGACCTGATGAGGGAATTCGGGGCTAATAGGAGGGATTGGGGGAATTATGCAGGCAGGGGAGATTTGTACTAGGAGGGGGAATCGGGGGGGGGGGCATTTGTGTCCATTAATAATGTATTTTTTTGTGAAAATATTGTATAGAATACTGTCAGGCGTGTGTGTGTGTGGCGGGGGGCCCTGTCAGGTAGACTGTACGGGGCCCCATGATTCCTAACAGCGGCCCTGCACTAGGGTACACATTTAACCCCATGATCGCTCCCTAGTATTAACCCCTTCCCTGACAGTCACATTTACACAGTAATCAGTGCATATTTATAGCACTGTTCGCTGTATAAATGTGAATGGTCCCAAAATACAGCCGCAATGTCACAGTCAAGATAAAAATAAAAATAAAAATCGCAGTTTGCCACCATTACTAGTAAAAAAAAATTGTTTGCTTATTGCGATTTTTTACCAGAAATATATAGAAGAATCGTTTGTTTAGCAGAGGTGATCAAATACCACCAAAAGAAAGCTATATTTGTAGAGAAAAAATTATTAAAATGTAATTTTGGTACAGTGTTGCATGACTGCGCAAGTGGTGACAATGCTGAAAGCTGAGAAATCGCTTGGGCAGGAAGGGGGTGAACGTGCCCAGTATTGAGGTTAACCAACTAAATGGGTTTATTTACAAGGTGATTGTTTATAATCACTTTAAATACAAATAAGGGGGCTGATTACTTGACAAATGATTTGTTTTTTTTGTCCACCCAGTTCTGCGATTTACACTGATCTACACAGGGCCTGATATTCTCTGCTGTATTTTTCTTTTGCTTAGAGGTCTCCTCCCCATCCCTACCCTGTCACTGCAGTACATACTGTAAGGAGAAGCAATACACTAATGAGGTAATTTCTGTCATTCTGCTCTATACTTCTGTCAGCATGCTATTTGCATTGTAGAAAAAAAAAAAAAAACAATTGGTGTGTTCTGTGGTTTCTCCCTTCTCTCTGAGCTTTGCAGACTATACAGGGATTGATGCCCAAGGTAAATCCTTCCGATCCTGGTGCACTGTGGTTGGCTGCATACTACTGACATCATCAGGAGCCCATCCTACAGGCAACAGCTTGGCCACAGTTCTGGCATCAATGATAATGTGTACTGCATAACACAACAATGCATATAAGCAGAGGGTGGGCATTAACCACCACAGCACCCCCCTTGCTGCTGCAAACATGCATACTGTGGTTGTAAGGAGGTTAATGAATACAACAGGATCAATCCTCTGATCTGGTTCTGTGGAGAATTCCACTATGTTTCCTGTGCATTACATATGTATCCTTACATATATGAGACCTTTGGTTTATTAATACCTTGCACGGTGTGTTAGTGATTAACCTCACTGTGTATATCAAGCCGCTACACTGAACTTACTGTTTGTGGCCTCCAGACATTTAGTGCCAAAGTCCTCCTCTCTGTAGTTGAATCCGAAAGCAGCTCCAAGTTTCTTGGCAAACTCAAGTTTTTCAGCCGAACCAGCCGTCAAGATGGGTACAACTCCAGCAAAACGGCACAGCTGGATGGCAGCAGTGCCAACGCCACTAGCTCCTGCGTGTATTAACACCGTCTCACCTTTCTGGACCTTCCCTTTAAACATAAAAAAAAAATTACAAAATAAAAACTGTGGTAAACTTTATGGTAAAAAAAAAAAAAAAATTGTGATATAAAATAATCATTACATATACTGTAACTATTCATCTTTTCTGGGCAAGTTTCTTTGACATTGTTTCAAATTAGCTCTTCATTTAGTGTCTACTGATTATCTAGAAGCCTCTTATTTATCTAACCCCCATTGGGCAGCTTTTCTTCCTGATATGTGTGTAGGTGGGTGCGGTGTGGTGGCAATAATTCACATAGTCGGGTGCAATAGAGAACTTGTATTGAAGTGCAGTGGCACGGTTTTTAGCAAAGAGAATAGAGCGATGCTCAGCCAGACTGTAAAGAGAGCAGAATGCGGCCTGGCTGTCTCGTGCCCAATTGTGAGGTTGACCAGAGGATTAGCAAACCCTATGGTTTCCCTACCGCAAGTTCTATCCCTAACAGATGGGGCATCTTTCCCTATACTGCCTATTCGCAAATGCAGGCCAAACCTGGGAGCCAGGGCCTTAAATTAGCTCTGCCTGACCCAAGATGGCTACCAGAGTCACATGGGGCAGGAACATCCAATTGGATGCTTCCCCAGTGACCACAGAGGAACTGTGTTCTTCCTGACCTCCTCTTCAACTGCTCTTCAACTGCTGTGACGCTGCGGAGGAGCGCCCGCCTGCAGTGGAGAAAGTAAACTGCATCTGTCTACATGCTAGACAAAATGAGCCATCAGGCAGGTAAACAGACAAGAGTGGTCTGTAACCAAAGTAAGCCTTGCAGCCATTTCAACTTTTGAAAACAAAAATTCTTCCCAAGAACAGGAACTACATGGTGTCCACTAATAACTTTACAAATTGAAAAAACATGGTTTAATCTCCTGAAACCGATTTAAATTTGTTACTAAGAACTTGACTTTGGATGTTCACCCTGTCCACCCTCTTTTACCCCGGAACAATAAGAGCGCGAAACAGAGGGGCTCTTACTGGATCAGAGGACTGGATAGATGAGGTTGAAATAAAGATTCACCTACTCTTGGCCACTGCACGCTCAATCAATCCCTTTTCACTACAAGATGTCCTCATTTCTAATTGAGTGCCATTCAACCTCATAAGATCGATAACAAACTGAACGTAGAGTGTGACAGACCCGTTTCCTTAGGGTGCATGCCAGGGGCGTTGCTAGGTCCCAAAAAGACCAGGGGCTTCAGCCCGCAAGCCAAGCTGGCACCGGGGGGTGGGGGCTCCTGCGGTCGGTGGAGTGGTGCCGGGTGACCTACCTGACACACATACCCAGACCTACGTGTGTGTGTGTCAGTGTACACACACACACTGACATAACCTGCATACACCAACACTGACCACTACACTACACTAACCACACTACACTGACCACACTACACTGACCAAACTACACTAACCAAACCACACTACACTACACTAACCACACTACACTAACCAAACCACACTACACTGACCACACTACACTGACCAAACCACACTACACTGACCACACTACACTGACCAGACTACACTACACTAACCACTAACAGACTACACTACACTGACCACACTACATTAACCACTAACAGACTACACTACACTGACCAGACATACACTATCACTGACGTCACCTACCTCAGCTGTGGTGTGCGGCGCCGGCACGCCCAATGTGCCCATCATAGCCATGCAGCCAGGGAGGAGGGAGACTCAGGAGAGGAGAGCCGCCGAGCAGGGATGTGGCGTGGTGTGCCCGGCCGTCACACATATTCAGCCACTGCAGCCAGAGGAAAAGACTCAGCAGCAGAGCCTTAGAGAGCCGCCGAGCGGCATTGTAATTCCCGCCTTCTGAGCTTGCGGCGCCTGATGATGGACGTCACACGTCCCCCGCAGGCCCGGATTGGACCAGAGGGACGTCCATCATAGGCGCTGCTGCTGCACGTTCCAGAAGACGGGACCTGCTGTGTCTTCCGGCACGCTCGGAAATAGAATGGTCCCTGCTTGGCGACGATCGGCGGCGCTCGGGGCTAACAACACATTTCTTCATGCCCGAGACTCGGGGCTTTTTCGGACACCCATTCGGAGCTCTAGCCCCCCTAGCCAGGGCCTAATAATGCCTCTGGTGCATGCCCACAATGTAAAGATGCAGAGAGCAAGGTACATTTGTACCGCACTCTGCATCAAGAATGGCCCACCAACAGAGAAGATTAAAAGAGGAAGAAGACCCCACTCATTATGCTTGAAGGCACCTGAAAAAGTTACATATAATAGAAAAAAAAAACACATGAGCAGAAGGCTCAAGGGTGGAGGCAGAGACCAGGGTTGGCCTTTGACAACAAAGTAATTAGCACTTCTGCCTAGCAGCACTAGGATCATTGGTTCGATTCCAAACCACAGCACTACCAGAACTGAGTTTGCATGATCTCCCTTTGCCTGCGTGCGCTCAAGCTATCACTAAGCACTGTTTGTTAGTGTGAAACGCGTCAACTTTTCTGTCGGTTCTGCTGTTTTTTTGGAGTGCGGCTGTCCAGAACTTCTTCCTGTTTTATAACTCCTGTAGGTTGGTTAACCACTTGCCTACCAAGAACATCCTCTACTTTGTGCAGTGATATCTGAATGATGCCTGCAGCTACAGGCATCATTTAGATATCACCGTCTTCTGCCGGCGATTCTCTGCACGATAAGAACAATCATAGCGGCAGTTCCGCCGCTTGACTGTTCTTATAGGCAGCAGGACTTTTTGGATAGGTAAAGTAATAGCTATGAGGGCACAGACTACATAGAATAATGTGAAGCTAAAAGCAAGCTGTTTATATACCTTCATGTATAAGGAACCATGAATTTGGCAAGTCATGAGATTAAATACATTTAATTTGTCATCATGCACATCAGCAGAAAAATTGAACCTATAGTCTAGAATTCACTTCCAAAATGTCTGCAAAGATTTTATGATTTCCTTAGAGCATTTTGCAATTACACATTTTGCCATTATATGTTTACAGTTTAATCGTGTAGGTCCCACAGCAATTTTATTTTAGGGTCAGTCCACTAAAAGCTGATATTCCAGATTTTCGGTAATAAAGGTTGGGATGACGGGTGCAGCTGGCTTTGGCTCTCAAACCGTGCGCTGGGGGTGGAGTCAGCTGTCAATCAGACTTCCAGAGTCTGGAGCAGCTTTGATGTGTCAGCTGATAGCAGGCAATAGATCGCTACCAACAGACACTGGGTCACAAGAGAATGAAAGCAAGGATAGTCCTGTGACCCAAAAAGAGTATGGCCAAAAAAAGCTTTGGTAAGATCTCTCTTTTAAATGAACATAGAAATGAAGTTGATTTGCTCACAACAATAAAGTTGTAATGACTTTACAACTTCAAAAATAAGAAAACCACTCACCCACGAAATGCAAGAGTTGGTAAGCGGTGAGCCAGGCTTCAGGGATGGCAGCAGCATTGGTATCCGTCATACCAGGAGGGATTGGCATAAGCTGACTGGAGGCTACTGCGACATACTGGGCATTTCCCCCCCCAGCCAACAGAGCCATCACTCGATCTCCAATCTTCCAACATCTGTCAGTACCTGGACCGAGTGCCACCACTTTACCCGATGCTTCCAGACCAATAATCTGACTGGCTCCTGGGGGTGGGGGATAATATCCCCTTGTCTGCAAAAAATAAAAATAAAAAACATATGTTCCATTTTCTGACAAAGATAATGATACAAATTAAGCAGTTCAATCTCATTATAACATGATATTCATTGAGTAATAAAATCACAATAATACCCCAATGCTCCTTGGAAATACAGTATATGCCAGTTTTCCTTTACCAGTAACAAATCTAAGATGTGTACCATGAAGTACATACTACTGAATGGGTTAATTTGAAATGTAAACACTGAACATACCTGTAGTAAATCTGCCCTGTTCAGTGCACTTGCGTGGACTTGTACTAGAACCTCGCCCTCCTTTGGGACAGGTCTGCTCACTTCTTTAACATAGAGGTTATCTGGCCCTCCCGGAGCATCAAAATGTGCCGCCAACATCTTATCTGCAAAACAAAAGGAAACAGATGTACACAACTGCAGATGTCAAGACCCTCAGCCACTCCACTTGCCAGTACTGCACACTCCCTATTTCCCAGACTGTAACCCTCACTACAGCACTAACCCACAATGTAACCCAAAACTAACTCCAATGGTAACTACAAAACTGACCTTCAAAGTAGCCCTCACCCTATCATTAACTTTCTATGTACTCCTAAAACTAAATCCCCATGTGACCCTGACCTTCACTGTACTCCTAAAACTAAATCCCCATGTGACCTTCACTGTACTCCTAAAACAAATTCTCCATGTGACCCTGACCCTCACTGTACTCCTAAAACGAACTCCCATGTAACCCTGACATTCACTGTATTTCTAAAACTAATTCTCCATGTGACCCTGACCCTCACTGTACTCCTAAAACAAATTTTCCGTGTGACTGTGACCCTGACCCTGACTGTATTCCTAAAACTAACTCTCCACGTGACCCTGACCCTCACTGTACTCCTAAAACTAACTCCCCATGTGACCCTGACCCTCACTGTACTCCTAAAACTAACTCCCCATGTGACCCTAACCCTCACTTTACTCCGAAAACTAACTCTCCATGTGACCCTGACCCTCACTGTACTCCTAAAACGAATTCTCCGTGTGACTGTGACCCTGACCCTGACTGTATTCCTAAAACTAACTCTCCACGTGACCCTGACCCTCACTGTACTCCTAAAACTAACTCCCCATGTGACCCTGACCCTCACTGTATTCCTAAAACGAACTCCCCATGTGACCCTGACCCTCACTGTACTCCGAAAACTAACTCTCAATGTGACCCTAACCCTCACTGTACTCCTAAAACTAACTCTCCATGTGACCCTAACCCTCACTGTACTCCTAAAACTAACTCTCCATGTGACCCTGACCCTCACTGTACTCCTAAAACGAACTCCCTATGTGACCCTAACCCTCACTGTACTCCGAAAACTAATAGTGTTGCTCACGAATATTCGCATTGCGAATATTCGCTACGAATATTGCATATTCGAGTATTCGCGAATAACTCGAATATTGCGGCGAATATTCGCTATGGCGAATATTCGTATTTTTTCAAATTTATTTTTAAAACAGATCACATCCTAGTGATCTCCATCGACGTCTAAAAGCATTGCTGGTATGATTAGAGAGAGACCCTGGGCCGAGTAGCTGATGCGATTCTTTTATGTTGCCGAAAATTCGCATTGCGAATTTTCGGCAACATAAAAGAATCGCATCAGCTACTCAGCCCTTCTTTTGCATCAGAGCCAATCAGAATAACTCGAATATTCGACAAACGGAATATTGCGCGATTATCTTCTCCGCCCTTCTTTTGCATCAGAGCCAATCAGAATAACTTGAATATTCGGCAAAAGGAATATTGCGCGATATTCCTTTTGCCGAATATTCGAGTTATTCTGATTGGCTCTGATGCAAAAGAAGGGCGGAGAAGATAATCGCGCAATATTCCTTTTGCCGAATATTCAAGTTATTCTGATTGGCTCTGATGCGCCCTGCTTTTGCATCAGAGCCAATCAGAATAACTTGAATATTCGGCAAAAGGAATATTGCGCGATATTCCTTTTGCCGAATATTCAAGTTATTCTGATTGGCTCTGATGCAAAAGAAGGGCGGAGAAGATAATCGCGCAATAGGAATATTGCGCAATTATCTTCTCCGCCCTTCTTTTGCCCCCTTATTCTCCTTTCTTTTAAGTAGAGTTAGTGTAGAGTTAGTGTTTAGTGCATATTAGTTTAGTAATACAGGAAATGATCTCCGTTTATGAGAATTTCGCAATCATTTTCGCATTAGCGAAATTTCGCAAATTTTTTTTGGATAAAATATCACGAATATTCGATATTAGCGAATATTCGCGAATATTCTTCTATATATTCGCGCAATATCGCGAAATCGAATATGGCGTATTCCGCTCAACACTAAAAACTAAGGCCCAGATTCACAGAGCAATTACGCCTGTCTAACTGGTGTTAGACAGGAGTAATTTCAAATTTTGCGCGCCGTATCACTAGTTTGAATCCTCAAACCATGATACGGCGGCTTTGGGCTTCGATCCGAGAGGCTTACGTCTTCGTAAGCCTTCGGATCTACGCTGCGATATTTTTGCGGCCGCTGGGAGGAGTCCGCGTCGTTTTCAGCGTCGGGATATGCAAATGACTTTTTACGGCGATCCACGAAGATACGAGTGGTCTTCGCAATCGCTTACGTCATTTTTTTGCTACATACTGTTAGACCAGCTATTTGCTGGTCTAACGGTGCGTAGCCCATGTTAAAGGGGTTGTAAAGTTACACGTTTTTTTACCTTCATGCATCCTATGCATGAAGGTAAAAAAACATCTAGCAGCACCGGCCCCCCCCGAGCCCCCGTTGTACTTACCTGACCGTTCGAATCTCCCGGGCGCGTCCACGTCGTCCTCTTCGGTTCCCAGCCTGGCCGTTGATTGGCTAGGCTGGGCGGATTGATAGCAGCGCAGCCATTGGCTAGCGCTGCTGTCAATCAGAGCGGATGACGCGGCACGCTGGGGGGCGGAGCCGAGTGATACAGTCGGCGGCTATGGCCGCCGCTGTATCACGGGAGCGCGCTCGCAAAAGCTTTCCTCCATGCGAGCGCCCTCGCATGAAGAGGGAAAGCTTTTGCGAGGAGGAGCCCAGACAGCCGCCGAGGGACCCCAGAAGACAGCTTTCCGGGCCACTCTGTGCAAAACGAACTGCACAGTGGAGGTAAGTATCACATGTTTGTTTTTTTTGTTTTTTTAATCCCTGACTTTAGTGTCCCTTTAAGTATGGCCGTCGTTCCCACGTCGAACTTAATTATTATTTTTTTTTTTACGTAACTCGTTCGGGAATAGGAATGTCCGTAAACGACGCTACTCAAACAACGAATGACGTAACGACGTGATTTCGCGCAATGCACGGCGGGAAATTTCTGAACGGAGCATGCGCAGTTCGATCGCCGCGGGAACGCGCCTATTTTAAATGCTTCACGCCCCCTACTCGCGTAGATGGCTTGCGCCGGGAGAAATACACTACGCCGCCGTAGTTTACAGGACAAAATCTACCGGGATTCCACGTAGAGCCAGGTAAAATACGGCGGCGTAGTGTATTTCTGATACTCTACGCGAATCTAATTGTATGTGAATCTGGGCCTAACTCTTCATGTGACCCTGACCCTCACTGTACTCCTAAAACTAACTCTCCATGTGACCCTGACCCTCACTGTACTCCTAAAACTAACTCTCCATGTGACCCTGACCCTCACTGTACTCCTAAAACTAACTCTCCATGTGACCCTGACCCTCACTGTACTCCTAAAACTAACTCTCCATGTGACCCTGACCCTCACTATATACATAACACTTACCCTCCCTGTATGCCTAAAGCTAATCTTTCTGTAACCCTAACACTAACCCTTCCTGTGACCTCAACACTAATCATCCCTGAAACCTTAACGTTAACCCTCCATGTATGCCTAAAACTAGCCCCCTGTGTAACCTTAACACTAATCCATCCTGTAAACCTAACACTAACTCTTACCTGTACAGCCTATTTAAAGGCAAATAAGCACTTGGTCTCCATATGCATAACTTAACATGCAACTTGCATATGAATTCGCTACTATGGCTTATTCATATGCAATTCCTACCACCAGCTCACTCATATGCAAAAGCCGAGGGAGGTGCCTCCTTGGCTGCAGTCACATTCACAGCTTATGGGAGGACTACCCTCTGCCAAGGCATGTGAGGTCTCCAGTATCTGGTGAGGGACTTCATGGAGGGGAAGGGGTCTGTACTTGTAGGGAGGAAGAAGGTCTGTACTGTAGGGTGGCATGGGCTCTGTACTGAGGGTTGGTCTATACTGGGGGATTGGACTGGGAGGGAGACTCGGTATTGATGGGGTCTGTACTGAGTAGGTGGACTGGGAGGGGTCTGTGCTAAATGGGGTTTAAGACTGTAAGGGAAATCTATACTGCATGCGGAATTACAGCTTTTGGGCGAGATTTGTACTATGGTGGATATGGGCTTAGGGATAGGCTATCTAGTGTGAGGAGGGGGGCAATTTCAGGTATACTTTGTACACTACTCTGTGAGTTATGTAGTTCTGACCCCTACACTTCCTCCGTTACATACTCCTGACCCCAGCACATTGTACAATAACCACTCCTGACCCTGCAGTCTGTGCGATATTCACGCCTGAGCCCTTCATTCTGTGTTGGGCACCATGTACTCTGTTAGTTATGCACTTCAGAGATCTCCACTCTGTGCGTTATGCACTTATAAGCCATGCATGACAGACACTGTGATGTACATATCATACTCCTGACCACTGCACCCTGTACATTCTACTGGCCACTGCACTCTAAGTACATTACTCCTTAAAGGGGCTGTAAAGGTTTGTTTTTTATTTTTTAAATAGGTTCCCTTAAGTTAATGCATTGTTGGTTCACTTACCTTTTCCTTCCATTTCCCTTGTCTGAATTTCTCACTTCCTGTTTCTCCTCAGTAAGCTTTCCACCATCATCCGAGCAGTGGAAAGTCAGTCAGAACAGCTTACTGAACAGCTTACTGAGGAGGAACAGGAAGTGAGAAATTCCAACGAAGAAAAAAAACATTTAGAAGGGAAATCGAAGGAAAAGGTAAGTGAACCAACAATGCACTAGCTTAAAGGAACCTATTTAAAAAATAAAAAACAAACCTTTACAACCCCTTTAAGTTCTTCTTTAATATTATTACCACCTCCGCCACCACCTGTCATACGTCGGTGGCAGAGGGGGTGCCTCCCAGCAGCTGCACCTAGAAACCCCCTGCACCCCTCCACTCACCTCTCATTCCCATCCTTCTTCTAGGAGCCCCCTGCACCTGTCCACTCTCTTTCCATTGATATCCTCCAGCAAGTAGCTGCTTGCACCCCTCCACTCACCTCTCATTACTGTCCTCCTCCTTAGAGCCCCCTGCACCCCTCTACTCTCCTGCCATAACTGTTGTCCTTCTAGGATCCTCCTGCACTACTTAACGCCACTGCCATAGCTGTTGTCCTCCTAGGAGCCCTCTGCACCCCTCCACTCTACTGCCATAGCTGTTGTCCTCCTAGGAGCCCCCTGCACCCCTCCACTCTCCTGCCATAGCTGTTGTCCTCCTAGGAGCCCCCTGCACCCCTCCACACTCCTGGCAAAGCTGGTGTCCATCTAGGAGCCTCCTGCACCCCTTAACCCTCCTGCCATAGCCGTTGTCCATCTAGGAGCCCCCTGCTCCACTTAACCCTCCTGTCATAGCGGTTGTCCTCCTAGGAGCCCCCTGCACCCATCCACTCCCATGCCATAGCCGTTTTCCTTTCAAGAGCCCCCTGCACCCCCCCCCCCACTCCCATGCCATAGCTATTGTCCTCCTAGAAGCCCTCTGCACCCCTCCACTCTCCTGCCATAGCTGTTGTCCATCTAGAAGCCTCCTGCATCCCCTCAACTCTCATGCCTATGCTGTTGTCCTCCTAGGAGCCCCCTGCACCTCTCCGCTCTCCTGCCACTGCTGTTGTTCTCCAAGTAGCCGCTTGCACTTCTCCACTCACCTCTCATTACTTTCCTCCTCTTAGTAGCCTCACCTGTCATTGTTGTCCTCCACCTAGGAGTCCCAGACACTCCTCTATTTACTTACCTGCCACTGCTGTGCTACTCCTAGGAGCCCCCTGCACCCCTCTACTCACCCCCCCCCCCCCCATTTTAGTCCTCCACCTAGTAGCATTCTTCACTCACCTCCCACTGCTTTCCTCCACCTAGGAGCCCCCTGCACCCCTCCACTCACCTGCCATTGCTTTATTCCTGCAGGCTGTCACTGTAAGCAAAGGGGATTCTGAGCAACTTCATTAACTTCAAGACAATTCCATTCCATAGGGGGGCATTTTATATCCTTTACATTTTCATCTTTACATGCTAACTCCAGGAACATTGCAGAAGAAATAGACTTTGGGGATTACTGTTAGCTAAAGTTAAAGGAAGTTAATTTTCAGTAAAATACAGTCTGGGGGTTGCTTGTCTCCCCTGCAAAGGAGAATGGTTTATTCCAGCTGCTGGAGCTGTCTCATGCTTGTTCATGGTTTTGTGGTCACGCCCCCTGGTGGGAGGATTCATCTGAGGACAGAGAGGAGTGAGAATGGTGGGGGTGTCATAGAGGAGTGTACTGGAATAGGAATCAGACCTATACACATTGCTTGTATGTATTATGTGCCTGCTTTATTACCAATAGAGAAGCTGCAATGTTCTAATCTAAAGGTTAAAGTGACAGTAAACTTTGGTGTTAACCACGTGCCATCCAGGCCATTTCTGACACTTTGCTCCTAAATGTAAAAATCTACTTTATTTTTGCTAGAAAATTACATAGAACCTCTAAACATTTTATATACAGTATATATAAAAAATATATATATTTAACAGCGACCCTATAGAATAAAATGGTGGGTGTTGCAATTTTTATGTCACACAGTATTGGCGCAGTGGTATAGTAAAACACTCATAAATAAATAAAAAAAATAGCCCATTTTTTTTTTTGTATAGTATTAAAGATGATGTTAGTAAATAGATACCTAACATGTCATGCTTTAAAATTGCCTCTGCTCGTGGACTGGCGCAAAACTAAATTTCCATAGGCGATCTGGTCTAGTGCTAGAATTATTGCTCTCACTCTGACATTCGCGTGTATATATAGTCCCCTTTAAGAGCCCAGCCGTGGTGGCGCGCTCGTGACCCGGTCCGAAGCTCCATGACCACGCCTGCGGGACCTGCGGACCCGATCGCCGCGGGTGTCCCACGATCGGGTCACAGGAGCTGAAGAACAGGGAGAGGTGAGTGTAAACAAACCGTTCTTCTCTGTAGCAATGTCAGTGATCGTCTGTTCCCTGATATAGGGAACGACGATCACTGACGTCACACGTCCAGCCCCGCCCCCCTACAGTTAGAAACACACATGAGGTCACACTTAACCCCTACAGCGCCCTCTAGTGGTTAACCCCTTCACTGCCATTGTCATTTTCACAGTAATTAGTGGTACATTTTTATAGCACTTTTCGCTGTGAAAATTACAATGGTTCCAAAAATGTGTCAAAATTGTCCGATGTGTCCGCCATAATGTCGCAGTCACAAAAAATAAATCGCTGATCACCGACATCAGTAGTAAAAAAATAAACTATTAATAAAAATGCCATAAAACTATCCCCTATTTTGTAAACGCTATATTTTATCAAAAATAGGTAGAAGAATACGCATCGGCCTTAACTGAGGAACATTTTTTTTTTATATATATATATTTTTGGGGGATATTATTATAGCAAAAAGTAAAAAATAGTGAATTTTTTTCACTGTGCACATTGCTACACCCTTTCGAAAAACAGGAATTTTTCTGTTTTCTTGTCAAGTCCCTCTGTGAGCTCCAGAACCTCTTCTTTCCACCTCAGTTGCTTTTGTTTTGAATGAGCATGGTTGAATGGATATCTAACCATATCCTTCCCAAGGTATTTACCGGTATATCCTCAGATTTCAGTAGCAGGGGTCAAGTCCTGGGGAAAAAATTGTGGGAACTCCCACCCAAGATCCACTCCCCCACCAAAAAAAAGTAAAAAATGATACGCTCATATGCATCATTACTAAATTATCCACTGTACCTTAGTAATCCTTTATGTTACTGGCCGCTTCCTGTATATGGATTCATCGCGTGGTGTGCGAGCATTCCGTCACTTCCTCGATGCCGCAGTGTCTCCTGGGAGCTTTTGTCATTGTTCCCAGGAGACATTGCGTAGGTCTGCCGCGAGTTATTGCGGGATTTAGAAAGAAGCAAGTTCTTTCTAAATCCCGCGATAACTGGCGGCAGATCTCCGCAATGTCTCCTGGGAACAATGACAAAAGCTCCCAGGAGACATTGCGGCATCGAGGAAGTGGCGGAATACCCGCACACTACCGGATGAATCCATATACAGGTAGCGACCAGTAACATAAAGGATTACTAAGGTTCGCCTGCCCCTGACAGTGACTCGAGCTGGGCATTACCGCTTAGTGAAGGATTGGCTCGGGCGGCTCGGCTGCTTTCGGCTGCTCTAGTCCTGCAAAGGGAACTGAGTTCCTCCTGTGAAAAAAGTGCAGGAACTCCGTTCCCACGCGTTCCCGCAGGACTTGAGTCCTGTTCAGTAGTGATACTGGCATAGCTCCCAACTGTCCCTGATTTTGAGGGACTGTCCCTGATTTGGAGAAATGTCCCTCTGTCCCTCATTCCTCCTTATTTGTCCCTCATTTTGGTCTGATCTATATAGATGTATATAAAATGCACTTTTTATCTATCAAAAGGTGTTTTCCAGCACTAAACCTATCATCTGAATTCTAAATTGCTGCATTTGTAAATTCCAAATTCTTCCTTAAGGGGCGTGGCCAGGGGTGTGTTCTATGCCTGCATACTTTTGCTGATAGGTGTCCCTCATTCCCATCTCAAAAAGTTGGGAGGTATAATAATGGGATGATGCCTGCACCTGGGCACCGGGGATCATCCCAGTATCATTCTTTTCAGAAAACAGAAAAATCCCTGTTTTTCGAAAGGGTGTAGCAGTGTGCAGAGGTTCCATCCAGAATATGTAGTGTTATTATGTGGTCACACCCCTTTAGCACCTGATAGTTCAAATACATGTACAAGTTATCGGGATTTGAGCACAGATACAGTGCATCGGGAAAGTATTCACAGCACTTCACTTTTTCCACAATTTTTTGTTGCAGCCTTATTCCAAAATGGATTCAATTCATTCCTCAATTTTTTTACAAACAATACCCCATAACATGAAAGCAATTTGTTTGAACTTTAGTTTGAACTAGTGTTGTTGCATTGCACACCCTATAAAAAAAAAGTCATAAACCAACATTTCATTTTTTTTTTTTTAAGGAATGCAAAGCACTTCCTAATTGGACAAGGTGAAAAGGCTGGGTGGTGACATCATGATCTCTACCTTGTCCAATCAGAGCGTGCCTTTGTACATATTTAGGAAAATACAAGGTGTTCTCTGAATGGTGCCGGTGCTGAGCAGAAGACCCCCTTGTGGTTACTACATGGCAGGGCAGAAGCTTGGCACAGAACCTAGAAGACGATAACAGCTGGTCTGATACAAAAAGTCTATTTATATAAAAGGGTGTGGTATATAATTATTCAGAATTAAAAACCTTGCCAGGTACTTTTCTTTAAGATTAGAAAATAATTATGTGTATTCTATAAAATTACTGCATGTGTACTAGTAACATCTCAGGGTATGAAAAATTCAAGTGGTAGTAAAGTCCGCTTAGTGATTTTTACCTACTGGTGAGCCTATAATAAGGCTTACAGTACCTGTCCTGTAGGTAAAATGAATATCTCCTAAATGTGCACCATTTAGGAGATATACGCACTGGATGGAGCTGGCGACGTCACTGGCGCATACACTCTCAAGGCCTGGCATACCGCGCATGTACGTAAGGACGTCATCACGGCTCCAGCCACTCACACAGCCGGAGCCCACAAACCTGAAAGAAAGACCGAAGGAAGATAGAAGCCTTGTCAGCGGTGACAGTGCGCCGCTGGGGGGGGGCTTCGTTCTAAGGTAAGTATTTCATAATGTGCTAGTATGAGATGCATACTAGCACATTATGCAATTGCTTTACAGGGAAATTTGTTTTTTCCTGCTGCGGTTTACAACCACTTTAAAGTATTTCTAAAGAAATATTGATTTTTTCTTTGTTTCTGTCATAAAATTTAGCAAATTAGTATTTTTTCTTCATAAACGGGTGACAGGGCAGGTCACTGGTGGGTGACGGTTGCACCGCTGATGGCAGTCTATTTATGTGACAGGTGTACTTTATGGGTGACTGTTGGGGGACTGGTGACAATTGGGGGGGGGGGGCAAAGGGACAGATGTGGTGTTTGTGCAGACACTACAGTAACACAGATCTGTAACTCACTGCTTCTAGCTCTTCTCTCCTCACACTGGAAACGATGTGTGAGGGGAGAAGAGCTGGTAACAGTTAGTTACAGCTCTTTGTTTACACTAGTGATCAAAGCTGATCACGTGGTACACAGCCCTGACCAATGGCTGTGTACCATTGTCGGTGACGATTAGTGTTCCCGGGAACACGCTGCCACCGACAGGCACGCACGGCGCGATCGCGATCGCTCACACGCACCGTGCACTTTGGGGGTGTTACCATGCGTGATCAGCCGTGATTTCATCACGGCCGATCACGTGGTTAACAGCGCATCCGCGCCGCTGTTCACCCCTGTCGGTAACGAGCGGTGTCTCCGTGACACGCCGCTACCGACAGTATAGGGATGCGCGCACGCGATCGTGTGCATTCCCTATTCAAATGACTGCACGTCATATGACGTGCAGTCAGGATATTGGAGTCCTCCGCCCGCCATCATTTGATGGTGGGCGGTGGACAAGTAGTTAAAATGGTCATTAGAAACTATTGTTTTTGGGCTCCAGAGCATTTTTCTCGAAATTAAAAATGGGCATTAAGAATTTAGAACATGTTTTAATTTTTTGCATCGTTTTTCACGTCGTGAAAAACGGTCCTGTGTAGACTTTAACGACGTGAAAGACTTTAACGACGCATGCTCATAAGCAAGTTATGAGACGGGAGCACTCGTTCTGGAAAACCTAGTGTTTGTAATGGAGATAGCACATTCGTCACGCTGTAACAGACTGAAAAACACGAAGACTGAAAAGCGCGAATCGTCTCTCACCAAACTTTTATTAACACAAAATCAGCAAAAGCAGCCCAAAGGGTGGCACCATCCGAATGTAACTTCCCCTTTATAGTGCCATCTTACGTTTTGTATGTCACCTCGCTTTGCTCGAGCATTTTTTTTTTTACGATCGTGTGTATGCAAGGCAGGCTTGACAGAAACGTTTTTTCTAGAACATTAAAAATGGTCGTGTGTACGCAGCATAAATCTAACTAAAGAATAGAAGACTTTGGAGGTAACATGTAGGTATATAAAAAGTCAATGTTTTAGTCTACAAATGTTAAAAGCCATATAGAATATTATGAAGACAAACATTACATATACATAGGATTGTATTATATATCATCATCATCAAGCTTGGTTGATGGATTGCTTGTTGTAACTTTGACACATTTCACAGGTCCATGCCCGCTTCATCAGGTAGACTACAGTCAAGCTCTGTACTTTACATGCAAAACATTAATAAACATAATAATAGACACAACCACCAATTGCAATATTCTGGAAGGAACTATTGGGACCACTTTGGAGGAAACCTTGCCACTCCCTTGTCCATTTCTGAATCTGGATATTCAGAGTGATGTTAAAAACAGTGAAGTATTTCTAATGCCGCGTACACACGGTGGTTTTTTGCGATGAAAAAAAACGTCGTTTTTTAAAACGTCATTTAAATTGATCGTGTGTGGGCAAAACGTTGTTTTTTGTCTAAAAAAAACGACCAAAAAAAAATTCCAACATGCTTGAATTTTTTGTGTCGTTTTTCAAAACGTCGTTTTTTGTTTCACAAAAAGTCACCGTGTGTAGCAAAAACGTAGTTTAAAACGACGTTTTTCAACCCGCGCATGCCCAGAAGCTAGTTATGAAGCGAGCTTCAATGGAAAAGAGTGGTGAACGTAACCTTGCTTTTTGTGAAAAAAACGATGGTGTGTATGCAACATCGTCTTTGAAAAGTGACGTTTCAAAAATGTCGTTTTTTACTTCACAGAAAACTTTGTTTTTTTTCATCACAAAAAATGATCGTGTGTACGCGATTAGTACGGATTAGTGTTGCTCATGAATATTCGCATTGCGAATATTCGTTACAAATATTGCATATTCGAGTATTCGCAAATAAATCGAATATCGCGGTGAATATTCGCTAATGCGAATATTCGTATTCTTTCTAATTTATTTTTAAAACAGATCACATCCTAGTGATCTCCATCATTGTCTAAAAGCATTGCTGGTATGATTAGAGACCCTGGGCCGAGTAGCTGAGGCGATCCTTTTATGTTGCCGAAAATTCGCAATGCGAATATTCGTATTACGAATATTCGCGAATACTTTCTCTGTTTTGTGTATAAAAAATAAAAATAAAAATTAGCTTTAGTTTAGTCATATAAGTTTGTGTAAGTAGAGTTAGGGCCAGATTCAGGTAGATGGGCGTTTCTTTACTTTGGAGTAACGTTTCTCATTTACGTTACTCCGCCGACACTTTCGGCGCAAGTACTGTTATTCACATAGCACTTGCGCGTAAACTTGCGCCAGAGTAACGATAATGCGCTGGCGTAACCCGACGCAAGTGGAAGTGGGTGTGATCATATGTAAATGATGGGCGGAGCCTAGCGCAGAGGCTTACGTTCAGCGCATCATCCACGGAGCATGCGCAGTAAGTGAGGCTTCACTCGCCCCCTTGTGCGCATGCTCACAACTTCCGTCGGCACCACTTCACGGGAAACGACAGCGCAATGCGTTTCGTTGGGCGTTTAAATGCGCCCGTAGATGCGCCATTCCGGCACTAAAGTATATCCTGTTCCCCCTCCCCGCAGTGAAGTTACTTTTGTTCTGAGATGGCTGCTCCCGTTCCCCGCAAACACACAGGAGAAAGCTGAACTCTAAAGGCCAGGAGCTGTCAGCCTTCATCTCGGCTATGGTGACCTATGATGTCTTCCTCCATGGCTGTAAAAGTTGACAGACAAGCATGGACAGAGGTGTTGTCCTGCAAGTGGGGGTGCTCAGCTAGCTCTTATCGTCGGTAACGCTGCTGTAGCTGCTCTCCTGCTGACCTGTGGCCGTCTGGAGTAAAGATAAAGCAGCTATTTGTAGAAATAACTTTGCGCCGGACGGACGAGATACGCGCGGCGCATGTAGCCAGCGTATGGTGCTAATCCGTTCGCAAATCGGGAAATAACCCTCATTTGCATATTTGCAGGGGAAATCAATAGGCGCGACTGATGCGCCAAGCGAAATTATGCGCTGACGATACTCTGGCGTCGGAAATGGCCCGTTTTCTGTCGCATCTAGTTTGGTGGGTACGGCCACATAGAAACAACGGCGCATAATCACAGTTACGCGGCGCATATCGAATTACTCCAGCGCAAGTCTTGCTGAATCTGGCCCTTAGTGTTTAGTGCATATTAGTTTAGTAATCCAGGAAATGATCTCCGTTTTCGCGTGTTGACGAGAATTTCGCAATTAATTTCGCATTCGCATTAGCGAAATTTCGCAAAAAAATTTTTTTGATAAAATATCACGAATATTCGATATTAACGAATATTTCGCGAATATTCTTCTATATATTCGTGAAATATTGCGAAAATGGAATATGGCGTATTCCGCTCATCACTAAGTAGGATACAGAACCAGCCATGACAAAAGCCTGGTCCTTTTTGTAGGACTTTAGTGGACACATTTCAGAGGGACTGATCTATTCCTTCCAGGAGATTGCAATTGGTGGCTGTGTTCTTTATTTTGTTTAATAATGTTTCACATGTAAAGTACAGAGCTTGACTGTAGTTGTCTTCCTGATGAAGCCGGCATGGACCTGTGAAACGCCTCAAAGTTACAGCAAGAAATCCATCTCCCAAGTTTGGCAGGGATGATGAGCGATGATATATAATACAATCCTTTGAATTTGTAATGTTGACATGCAATATTTTTGTATTTTTAATGTTCTAAATGGCTATAAACATTTGTAGTGTAGTGCCCGTGTACTTCCAAGTACGAGTGCTAGTGAAATTTAATGGGAATGATCAGAGTGTAAGTGACTCTGATCTCAATTCTGATTAAGGTAAGGCCCTCTGTCTCAGCTTGGCTGTGCTGTGGGCTCATTCTGTCGTACCTGGGACGTGGTTCCACCCCGAGTCGACAGATGGCAGCAGTGGAAGCTGAGGTTCGGGTGCTCTTCCCAGCAGCCAATCAGGAGGTTTGGGAGGGTACTTATGGGACAGACGCCATCTTAGCGGGGTCTTTGGTTCCTGGAGTGTGGCACCCACCTTTAGGGTGACCACATCACCGAGCGTTATGGCCTTCCGGGCCAGGGCGTGGGTGCTACGCGTTGTTCCTGCATCCTGGGCCATTCGGGCCTGGGACACTCACACAGGATGGGGGTTCAGTGATCAACTGAGTTCCCACTTCGAAGATCCCAAGCGAATTTAGCTGTTTGGTGGGGAGGTTCAGTTGAGGGGCGCCATTGAGAGGCTGGTGGTCCAGCGGTATTGGGGCGGACTATCGGGGATCAGGGTGCTGGACACTGAGGCATTGACTTCTCTCTCAGTAGGTACCTGGGAGACATTAACGGAAGGATTCAGGCCAAACTTTACCAAGGAGGGGCTCCTGCGAAACCACCATCAGGGAGGGCCTGTGGCAGTGGCACTTCCCTTAAGTTCAACCTGAAAGGGTCGGTGAGAGAGACCTCCTTTGAAGTTCCGAGTGATACTCTGGCTGCCAGGTCAGTGAGAGAGACCTGTCCAGGTACGCTATACCCACTCATGCTGGCGTGGCAAATGTAGCTAATTGTTCATGGAGACAGGGCTGTTTCCATATCCAAGGCCTGAATCTGCTATTCTCCTTCCAACTTTCATCTATCCATTTCCATCACCTGTTAACTATTTTTGCCCGGCTGGGTAGTGAAGAGCACATATGGAGAGACTTCCTATTTGCGGACATTCCTTTACTGCTATTGCATTCATCGTTCACCCTAGACACTTCACCGGAGCCACGAGATAGAATGCCATCCCATCTAACCAGCAGCTCCTTTGGGGGTAGTGCTTCAGTAGAATAAAACATTGACTTTTTGTATACTAACATGGTCCTCTATTGTTTAGTTGCTATAGCAGAGAATTACCTCCACTTCCTCAACCCATGGTTTTACTTCCCCAACTGCCCACTTTTTTTTTGTTGAAAAGCCTATGGCGTGTGAAACACACCCAAAAAACTCCACCCGGTGCAGAAAAATGTGCACACACATAAAGAGTGTTCACAAGAACGTGCAGACAGGTGCAACGTCAAGTGGTCCTCCTGTGAAGAAGGGACCCAAAACCCTGATCCCCCGGGGCGCTAGGCTCCAGACGGGAACTGAGGTACTGTGGTCCGAGCAACCGAAGCCGACACAGACCTTCTTCCTTGGAGGGACTGCCGAGACAGAACCCTCCCAGTACTAGGTGGGGCTCCCCCGAAGGGAGACCCCATGAGAGCAAGTGAACTAAGCCAGAACGCCATGTCCACCCACTCCCAAGACGTTCAGGGCTGGCCCGAGGACCGGCACCCTACTTGTCACACAGTATACAAAACGTGCACTAACAAAAAAAGACAAAAACGTGACAAACACTTTAAATAAAGTGGGGGAAAGGGATAGTGGAGAGGAGAGTGAAAAAAGTGGTCATTTTGGTATACAATGACCAGGCCCTCCGGCCAGGAATAAAAAATTCCTCCGGTCCTGACCAAAAGGCCCGGCCCAGGAGGCAGGTGGTATAAAAAGTGTGTATCTGGTGCAGTGACTGTGGTATCTTAAATCAAAGTGACCCTCACTCACAATGATTATCAGATACCCCTAGACTGCCACTCCAGGGGACCACCCGACCGGCCAGTGCAGCCCTCCACCCCTGCCAGATCGAGAGCCCTTCATGGTTTTCTTAGGGAGAGCTGCCCTTCGGATAGCAGCCTCCACCAATACTAACCTTTCCAGGCCCCCATCAACCCAGCGGATTTGCATGGTTCTGCCCCGTCACACCCCAGGGCATCACCAGCTCCTCCTGCCGGATCGCTGACAGAGATAGCACTTACACCAGCCAGCCAGAAGGCCAGACTAGAACTCGGCAAAAAGACCAGACCAGGCACAGCCACCCATCCCCACCAGGAGCACCCTTCCAGATGGCTCAGACTCGACTCTGCCGGACCCCACGACATAGCCCCTACCGAAACCATCCTTCCAGGCAACGGCGGATCTAGGGGGGGGGTAACCGGGAAATTGCCCCCCCCCCGAGGCAATCATGTCACATTGGCTTAAAAAAAAAAAAAAAATTTACATTTTTTTTTAAACTGCTTTACGGTGCCTGCAGCCAGGCCCGGACTGGACATAGGGCAAACCTAGCAAATGCCTGTGGGCCGCGGCGGGCCGGCTGCGGCCCGCGAACGACCTGTGGGCCGATTGCGGCCTGCGAACGGCCCTCGGCGGCCAGCGGGCCATATGTCACGTCTCCCCAGGGGTGTACACCACCAACACAGCGCCAGATAGAGAGAGATCAGCTGGGGTATCATAGCCAGCTCTGACACTTCTTCCCTCCCCTTGCTGCCCCCACGGTTAGAGGAGAGGAGCTGCCTCTACTCCTCCCCCTCCTCTCTTCTTCTCCTCCCGTGTCTGCCCCGAAGATTCAAGCCCAGCAAACAGAAAGGAAAGATGGAGTCTGATATCCATCCATCCAGTCAGTCCCTCCTGCCTCTGAGTGAGTACTGTACACTGATGTATGGGGTGCCCTTCATTCCCTTCTCTCTCGCTCTCTCTTCACCTTTCTTTCTTTCTCTCTCTCTCTTTTTTTCTCTTTTTTTTTTTTCGTTTGCACCCCCCCACCAGCAGCCCAAGTAGATAGATAGCTAGATAGATAATAATCTATTAGCTATCTATCTACAGTGGCGGCTGGTGCTCACCACTGTGCCATACCATCAAACGCAGCCACTGTGCCATCAATCGTCACCACTGTGCCATGCCATCAAACACAGCCACTGTGCCATCAATTGTCACCTCTGTGCCATGCCATCAAACACAGCCACTGTGCCATCAATTGTGACCACTGTGCCATGCCATCAAACGCAGCCACTGTGCCATGCCATCAAACACAGCCATTGTGCCATCAATTGTCACCTCTGTGCCATGCCATCAAACACAGCCACTGTGCCATCAATTGTCACCACTGTGCCATGCCATCAAACACAGCCACTGTGCCATCAATTGTCACCACTGTGCCATCCCATCAAACACAGCCACTGTGCCACTGTGCCATCAAGTGTCACCACTGTGCAATGCCATCAAACGCAGCCACTGTGCCCTTCAATTGTCGCCACTGTGCCAATTGATGCCACTGTGCCCTTTAATTGTTGCCACTGTGCCCTTTAATTGTTGCCACTGTGCCCATTGTCGCCACTGTGCCCATTGTCGCGGCTGAGCCAGAGGGGGCGGCACTTCGGCGCCCTCTATAGACGCACCGCCACTGTCTATCTATCTTTATCTATCTATCTATCTATCTATCTATTTATCTTTATCTATCTTCCGTTCTTCTCTTCTTTCTTTCTATCTTTATCTATCTTTCTTTCTTTGTCTATCTTCTTTCCTTCCCTTCTTTATCTATCTGTCTATCTATATATCTATCTATCTATCGTTCCTTCTTTCTTTATCTATATTTCTTTCTTTATCTATCTTCCTTCCTTCCCTTCTTGCTTTCTATCTTTATCTATCTTTCTTGTTTATCTATCCATCTATCTATCTTCCCTTCTTGCTTTCTATCTTTATCTATCGATCTATCTTCCTTCCTTCCCTTCTTTCTTTCTATCTTTATCTATCTGCATTCATAGACAAAAGTGGGACTGCATTCATAGACAAAAGTGAGACTGCATTTACATACAAAAGTGGGACTGCATTTATATACAAAAGTGGGCATGCATTGATATACAAAAGTGGGGATGCATTGATATACAAAAGTGGGTCTGCATTGATATACAAAAGTGGGTCTGCATTGATATACAAAAGTGGGTCTGCATTGATATACAAAAGTGGGACTGCATTGATATACAAAAGTGGGACTGCATTGATATACAAAAGTGGGACGGCATTAATATACAAAAGTGGGACCACATTAATATACAAAAGTGGGACCACATCAATATACAAAAGTGGGACTGCATTAATAAACAAAAGTGGGAATGCATTAATATACAAAAGTGGGACTGAATTTGTATACAAAGGTGGGGCTGCATTCATATGCACAGTGAGGCTGCAATGATGGGCACTGATGAGGCTGCATTGATCTCTTGTACCATGTCTTCAGTCTCTGACCATCCCTTGTACCATGTCTTTGTCTCTAACCATCCCTTGTACCATGCCTGCAGTCTCTGACCATCTCTTGTACCATGTCTTCAGTCTCTGACCATCCCTTGTACCATGCCTGCAGTCTCTGACCATCTCTTGTACCATGTCTGCAGTCTCTGATCATCCCTTGTACCATGCCTGCAGTCTCTGACCATCTCTTGTACCACGTCTGCAGTCTCTTATCATCCCTTGTACCATGCATGCAGTCTCTGACCATCTCTTGTACCACGTCTGCAGTCTCTGACCATCCCCTGTGGGACTGCATTGATATACAAAAGTGGGGATGCATTGATATACAAAAGTGGGACTGCATTAATATACAAAAGTGGAACTGCATTAATAAACAAAAGTGAGCCTGCATTAATGAACACAAGTGGGAATGCATTAATATACAAAAGTGGGACAGAATTTTTATACAAAGGTGGGGCTGCATTCATATGCACAGTGAGGCTGCAATGATGGGCACTGATGAGGCTGCATTGATCTCTTGTACTCATGTCTTCAGTCTCCGACCATCCCTTGTACCATGCCTGCAGTCTCTGACCATCTCTTGTACCATGTCTTCAGTCTCTGACCATCCCTTGTACCATGCCTGCAGTCTCTGACCATCTCTTGTACCATGTCTTCAGTCTCTGACCATCCCTTGTACCATGCCTGCAGTCTCTGACCATCTCTTGTACTACATCTGCAGTCTCTGACCATCCCCTGCACCACGTCTGCAGTCTCTGACCATCTCCTGTACCATGTCTTCAGTCTCTGACCATCCCTTGTACCATGCCTGCAGTCTCTGACCATCTCTTGTACTACATCTGCAGTCTCTGACCATCCTCTGCACCACGTCTGCAGTCTCTGACCATCTCCTGTACCACGTCTGCAGTCTCTGACCATCTCTTGTACCACGTCTGCAGTCTATGACCATCTCTTGTACCACGTCTGCAGTCTCTGACCATCCCTTGTACCACGTCTGCAGTCTCTGACCATCCCTTGTACCACGTCTGCAGTCTCTGACCATCTCTTGTACCATGTCTGCAGTCCCTGACAATCGTCTAGAAACTATGGGATAGATTTATGGAATTTATATTTAAATATTTTTTACTAGTAATGGCGGCGATCATTGATTTTGCACCTTAGGAGGTGCTTCAGTGCTCCGCTGAAAACTGATAAGAACAGATACTACCCTTGATCTTAGCCAAAAGGCAGAGAAGCGATGTAAACAACCATTATGTCATTTAACACTCTTATCTACAGTAAGGTGGCCTGACACTTTAAGTCTGTTATTTCTAGTCTGGTCACACCTATAGATTTGCACTCAGGGAGTGGAACATTGGGGCGCAGTAATTTGCTCCACTAGTAAGGAAAAAGCCTGCTTTTATGATGAAGAATGTGGCTTCCAAAGTGTACATTAAATATTTAAACAAAAAAAGAAAAAGTTGCTGTAAGTTATTGTAAAAATTTGTGTAATTTTTTATTAAAAAAGAGATAAAGTAATTGCACAGGTGAAAAATGGTGATGAATGATCAAAAAAATCAGCTGGCAATCACATACTTCCCCAACTGCCCACACTTTACCTACAGAGGGTGTACACTTGCCATGGCTGTGATGTTCTGTCGCCGCCATCTTGCTACACCCCACACTCGGCCACAGTAAACATACAGGGAGAAGACGGGAATCGGACATCTTGTTACACCCAATGGGCCAGATTCTCTAAGAAATTCGCCGGCGTAGCGTAAGCCATTTACACTACGCCGCCGCATCGTACTAGAGCAAGTGCCGTATTCCCTAAGCATTTGCTCTGTAGTTTGCGTTGGCGTAGCGAAAATGGCCCAGCGTAAGCCCGCGTAATTCAAATGGGGCGGCTTGTATTTAAATTAAGCGCGCCCCCGCGTCGAACGAACTGCGCATGCGCCGGCCGGGGAAAAAGCCCAGTGCGCATGCTCCAGCTCACGTCGGAAAGCGCCGTTGAAACCGACGTCAAAACGACGTGATCGTCACTACGCAATGCCCTATTCGCGAACGAGTTAGTAAAACGACGTAAGCGACAGAAAAAGCCGACGCTGTCCGGACGCCATACTTAACATGGCATCCGACGGCACCCGACGGCATCCGACGGTACTTCGTAAGGTTACTCCTCATAGAAGCAGGGGTAACCTTACGAGTTCGTAAACGACGTACGCGACGATGGGGCGGCGTAAAAGCGATCGGGAATCTGCGTAGTAGCCTCAATTGCATAGGCAAATGAGAAAACAACGTAAAGGCCACCTAGTGGCCGGAGTTGTCATTACAACTACGATCCGCAAGTGTAATGGTATTACACTTGTCAGATGTTCAAGCGTATCTATGCCAAAGTGATGCTAAGCATCACTCGCATAGATACGAGCCCAAAAAAACGGCGATACGATGGGGTATCTGAGATACTCCGTCGTAGCGCCGCTGAGAATCTGGCCAACAGTATCTCGAGATACGCAGCGTAAGTGTACATATGCACTGTCGTATCTGTGCGTCGCGCCCACAGAACTAAGATACGACCTAAAAACTGACTTCATCTGACCGAGCGTATAGTGGGCGCATAGTTACGCTGGACTCATTTGGTACTCCCATTGATTCGTGATGCAAATATGCAAATGAGGGAGATACGCCGATTTACAGACGTACTTGCGCCCGGCGCATGTTTTAAGCGATTTGCGTAAAGGTTACGTCCGGCGTAAAGTTATTCCTCATATAGGAGGCGCAACCAATGCAAAGGTATGGACAAGGGAACTCAAGCCGTCGTATTTTACACCGCTTACGTAGTACGTGAATAGGGCTGGGCGTAGGTTACGTTCACGTTGTAGGCAGTGATCCGTCTTATGTTAGACATTCGATCCAACCTGATTGTGAGCATGCGCACTGGGATACGTCCACGGGACGGCGCATGCGCCGTTTGTTTTAAGTACTTGTATGACGCTCGGCCCATCATTTGCATGGGGTCACGCTTCATTTAAATGTGTCATGCCCACTTCCAGCACACTTCCACTTACGCTGACTTATGCCTACAAATTTACGATATGCCGGCGCAGATTTGGGAGCATTTGCTTTGTGAATTCCATGCTTCCCTCTCCATGCTGCGCCGGCGTAGCGTAAAAGTGATACGCTACGACGGCATAAATATGCGCCCATGTATGTGAATCAGGACCTATAACTTTTGCGCAAACCAACCAATATATGCTTATTGCGATTTTTTTTTTCAAAATTGTCGCTCATATCTTTTGTTTATAGTGCAAAACATGTAAATCTCAGAGGTGATCAAATACCACCAAAAGAAATCTCTATTTGTGGGAAAAAAAGGACGTCAATTTTGTTTAGGTGCAACGTCGCCTGTTACTCATTTGTGATTGGCGGGTCCAGATTATGGTAGGCAGGACTTTTTTTAGCGGTACCGTCACTTCCGGTTTGCCACCACACGGAGAGCGTGGCCTGACGGACCGGACGGGTAAACTAATAACTTAGCTAAGCAGCACCGTCTGTCTCAGTGCCGCCAGTGGGCCTCAGCTGGACATGGATTGAATGTCATGAATGATTTTCCCAGCACTGACAGACGTCACTCCGCTCAGCATAGGACAGTGACACTTTCCCGCTTCTCTCTCCACCACTCAGTAGAGCAGCCAGTGCAGACTGGGCCTGGGCATGATCAGAGGGCTGGAGGAGCAGAGTGAGACACTGTACACAGAGAAAGAGATAGTATGATCCTGTCCTGTAGTCAGGTGTAACGGTATACAGCCATTAACACCTACTATCTTCCTTCCTGACTGTATATGAAGACCTTCCTCCATCATCACTGTGACTGTAGATATACATCATGGGCCAGATTCTCGTATCTGGGCGTATCTTTAAGCGGGACGTAGCGTATCCTATTTACGCTATGCCGCCACAACTTTGGACGCAAGTGCCGTATTTTCAAAGCACTTGCATCCTAAGTTACGTCGGCTTGGCGTAAATGGGCCAGCGTAAGACCGGGTAATTCAAATGTGGATGAGGTGGGAGTGTGTTATGCAAATGTGTTGTGACCCCACGTTTTTGATGCTTTTTTTGAACTGCGCATGTGCCGTACGTGGACGTATCCCAGTGCGCATGCTCCAAATTACGCCGCAAATACATTGGTTTAGACGTGAACGTAACTTACGCAAAGCCCTATTCGCGAACGATTTACGCAAATGACGGAAAAAGACGATGCTGTCCCGACTTCCATACTTAAAGGGTCACTAAAGGATTTTTTTTAGCTAAATAGCTTCCTTTACCTTACTGCAGTACTGGTTTCATGTCCTTATTGATCGTTTTTGCTTTGAAGTTGCTGTAATCCTGCTCTGTTCTCCACACTTCCTGCTTGTCTGTTTCCTTATAACCACCATACTGGGAGCTTTCTCACGATGGTTTAAGCTGTCATTACTGTGTCTAAAACTTCCCAGAACCAATCAGATTCATTTTAAAAACAAAACACTGCCCTGGATTTGTTTGTTTTTGTTCTGTGTGTCTATTTCTACTTTGCAGAAACATGAAGCCAGTTCAAAAGTGAAACTAACCTGCAGGCACATTATATGATTGATTTTTATCTATTTTTAATCATTTTGAAAAGGAATCAGTTAACTTTTATGTCTCTATACCCTGTAAATAGTAATTTTAGCAAAAAAAATGTTTTCCCTTAGTAACCCTTTAACATTGCGTACACCTAACCTACGCAAAGTTACCCCTCATAAAGCAGGGGTAACTTTACACTTACGCAAACAACGTAAAATACAACGCCCGGGGCGCAAGTATGTTCGTGAATCAGCGTATCTAGCTCATTTGCATATTCGATGTGGCTAATCGACGAAAGCGCCCCTAGCGGCCAGCGTATAATTGCACACAATTATACGCCGGCGTAGGCAAGTTACATTGGGGGAGGAAGCCTATTTTTTTGACGTATCTGCCTTTAAGAATCAGCGTAAATATATGCCGACGCAGATTTGAAATTACGGCGGCGTATCTGGAGATACGCCGCCGTAATCATTTTGAGAATCTGGCCCTATCTGTGCTATTACTGTGTATATAGCTGTATACAAGACAGATGATGTATACCTGCAGTCAATGATGATGGGGGAAGATCTCCATATACATGAAGGAAGATGGGTGTATATATACTAATAGCTGTATACACCCACCTTCCTTCCTGTATATAGAGACCTTCCTCCATCATGTCAACAGATATTACCCCCACTTAGGAAAGTGGGGATGTCCCTTCAGGATGTCAGGATATGAACCAAACACCCCAGTGCTGCAAGGCAGAAGTGCTAACTACTAAGCCTCTGTGCTGCCCGATCTTAAAGCAGAACTTCACCTATAAAAGGAAATTCCGCTTTTCATCCTCTTCTTCATTTGGCTTTAAATGTCCTAAAGGAACTGGAGATACAGGTCCACATTGGGACGTAGGCGCGCAGTGACGTCACCGCGATTGCGTAAGGAGGAAGGGCTCCTGCTATATGCCGGCCGGCATTTTACTTACTGCTACTTCTCATGCTTATTTATGTAAGTGGCTTTTTTACATTCTTTTAATAAATTGCATTGGTAATGCACTATGTGCGGTCTCCTTCTCCTGTCTATGGTTCATCGCTGCCTGCATGTTATGCCTATTGACGCTTAACCAATGTGATATTCGGTGATTACTTGGCGAGGCTCCTGAGAATCAGCTGTTCCCCAAAAGGCCGTGTGATTGATTTCTGTGATATGCTGCTGTGGATTCTATAGGCTTTCTTATAGCTTATATGTGGTAAGCTCCTGTCCATGTGGTGGTGGTTCACGACTGTCTGAAGTGCACTGGGGTGCTACCTGTGATACACAGAATTTTTCATATATTGGACTTTATTTATATACTGGACTTTATCAAATTATTTTATGTTGGCGCAAACTTTTCTCTTTTTTTAGGTCCACTTTGTACTGTAGTGTTATGAATCTTTCATATTCTGTCCTGTAGGGTGAGAATCTGAATGGTTCTCATTCCATCCACCCTACCCATTGAGCCGTCCATATTTCCCCTTGGGATATGATATTCTTACGTGACCTAGAGATGCAGATCCTTTCTGTAGAGTGAACAAGAGCTACAGAGTCCTTCAGCTGTTGTAGGCCTCAGTGGTCACTTCTCCAATATTGGTGATGTCCTTTGTGTGGAATCGTACAAATACATGTCCTCTGGTCTGTATAGTGTCTCTACTCTATGGCTAAACTCTGTCTTATATAAGAGGACATGAGCTAGCC
This sequence comes from Rana kukunoris, assembly GCA_029574335.1. NCBI lineage: Eukaryota > Metazoa > Chordata > Amphibia > Anura > Ranidae > Rana > Rana kukunoris. The sequence continues at coordinate 67,807,354 of CM056052.1, read as the reverse complement.
ATGGATGTAACCTAATATGAAGACAGGCAGGGACAGGACAACTCACTTGAATGTGGAAGCCTGGCTCTTCATAGATGGTAGAGAGTCCATTCCCAGTTTGGTGAATTGAGCAACAAGAGCGCCAATAATCATCATTGTGTATGATTGTCTATCTCTGGAGCTGCTACCAGCTCCACCTACTGTGGCCAGGTCTACTGGCCAGTCTCTGCTGTTTTTATGGGCGTCTAAATGGTAACCACTTGAATGGGGTACCAGCGCTACTTCTTTGATGCTCACCTAAAAGGTATTTCCACTTTTGCAGCCGTATTGGGGTAGCACTAGCACCTACTTTATATCTGCTACATGTTCCCATTCACAGAATAGTTAATAAAAATTGTAAAGTTTGCTGCTCGCCTTTAAAGAGGGAATCATGTGTGAAAAATGACAAACAAAACATGGCTCCTACAAATCTGATACCAGAACCCCAGCCGAACATGCAGCCTGGCAAGCCAGGAAAGGGGGGGATGAGCGTGCACCCCTCCACTCCTAAGCCATACCAGGTCACGTGCCCTCGATATGGGGAGTGGACCTTGCAAAGGGGACCCCCCCCTCCCCCTGACAAGGCATCTCTTTATGTTGAGGCCATGTGGCCTGGTATGGGTGCATGCTCACCTCACCCTTTCCTGGCCTGTCAGGATGTGTGCTTAGGAGGGGGTCTGGATTTTGGGTGGCCATTTTTTTTGTTTTGTTTTCCATGGGGTTCCGCCATTAATTGTGATCAGCAATTTTTTAATTTTCTTAAAGATAAGCTATGTGAATAGGAACAAGTAAAAAATATAAAGTAGGTGTAAAAAATGTGTCTGAAAAATTGGAAATACCTTTTAGGTGATTTCAATAGATGAAGCGTTGGTGCAGAGATCTGTCTTGGTACAGTCGTACCTGGTCCCTGGGGGGCTGATTACCATTTACCTATAATTCTTGTTCTCTATAGTAGGATGTGAACATGAGTTTGGGGAATTTTCTATCAGGTTCTCAACTTCCAAGTGTCTTTTATCACTCTCAAGTAGAACAACTAACTTCTTGTATAGGAGATCTACATTCTTAATTGTTGATGCACATTCAGAGTCACTGATGGAATCCAGTACCTCTCTGTTGTTTGAGATGAATTTGTGAAGGCGCAGGTTTCCTTTTGCGCATAATTCTTGGCTTTCCTTTACTAATTTGATAGCAGATTCTGTAGACTCTAGACTTATAAGACCATCATCTACATAGAAGTTTTTCTTAAGAAAATTTGCTGCTGATGGACAATCCTTTTCATTTTTATTAGCCAAGTACTTCATACCATAATTGGCGCAACCTGGAGACAATGCTGCTCCAAACAAATGTACTTTCAATCTGTATTCTGCTGGCTCTGTATCTGTATCTCCGTCCTCCCATCATAAGAACCTCAGGAAGTCTCTATCTTCATTCTTCACATGGAACTGGTGGAACATTTTTTCAACATCACACATGACCGCTATGGGATACTTTCTGAATCTACAGAGTACTCCAGGCAGAGTGTTTGTAAGATCTGGTCCTTTTAGTAGATGATCCTTCAATGCAACACCATCATACTTTGCTGAGCAATCAAATACTACTCTCATTTTATCTGGTTTATTTGGGTGGTAAACACCTTGATGTGGGATGTACCACACTTCTCCTTCTTTAGGTTGGTTGTTCACCTTCTCTGCATGTCCTTCTTCAAGGATGCCTTCCATGAATTTCAAATAATCCTGCTTGAATTTGGGATCTCTTCCTATCTTTTTCTTCAAGCATTTCAATCTTGCTAGGGCAAGATTTCTGTTATTTGACAGACAAGCTCGTTCTCTGAAGGGTAAGGGCATTTTAAGATAACCTTGTTGATTCTGCTAAATACTTTCTTCTAGAGTGTGTACGAACTTTGTCTTCTTGGGATACACTCTTCTCCTCAGAACTTATATCTGCAAAGTCAGATTCAAGGATCTTGATTACCTTTGCTGAACTTACAGTTGGTAGCTCTTGGACAGATATTCGATGACACAATCCTGTCACCTGTCTTGAGTTTGCAATCTGCTGTTTTCCTCCAACAACACCCCATCCTAGATCAGCTCGAACAGCGTAGGGTTCACCCTTTCCTCCTGTGATTACCTCTCGTGGCACCAAAGCTTCGGGACAATCGTAGCCTATCAACAGTCCTACACCAAATTCCTTCAGTGGGGACATTTAATGAGATATGATAGATAGGTGCTCCCATTTATTGGCTGTTTCACAGGTAGGTATGCGATCTCAATCTAGAGGTATATCGTCTTTCATATAAGATGGAGGTAGATTTAATGTGAGGTTTGAATGAAGTCCTCTAACTCTCAGTCCTTTAACCTTTTGACTGTTCACTAATGTGTCTCTTCCCGTCATTGTGATGAGCTTGAGCTTCACTGGTTCTGTAGCCACTTGTAATTTCTTGCAGATTTCTTGATCAATGAAGGTGACATCGCTTTGGGCATCCAGTAGTGCATAGGCGTATACCTTCTTGTTCCTCCTTTTAGGATTTGAAATGCACACAGGTACAACCATTGATGTGCCATTGCTTTCTCCTTCCCTTACTCTGCAAGAGAATACTGATACAGTACTTTATTTTCTTCCTCAGCATCTTTAGGTATTGAGGATTCATCCTTCTTTGGACGTTCTTCATGTAGTGGCGTAGGATGGCGTCCTTTGCAGACGCTGCATGTAGCTTTTTTCTTACACTCCTTTGATAACCAACACAGTTGGTTATCAAGTACAAATTTTTTCTTTTCATTTGAGGACTTCTCTTTCAATTGTTGGCACTTGTGTATGGAGTGGTTCTCTCCACAGAATATACACTTAAAGGTAGTCTGAGGATTTGTCGGTTCTGTCTTTTTACTGAACCCAGTAGTGACTTTAAGCTTGCTTTCGCAGGTATCTAGACCTTTAGTTGCTGTGTTGATTGCAAAGCTAGTTGCTCTTGCATATTTTGTATCTCTCGCAGGCCTTTCTTCTAAGGGTTTTAAGGCTTAAGATGCTGTTACTGGATTACATGCTATTCGAGCTTCCCTATTAATGAACTCAGAGAACTTATCAAAACTTGGGAAGTCCTTATTTAGATCTAACTTTTCAGTCACATAGCGATTCCATCTGGAAGCCACTTCTTCAGGTAGCTTCTCTAGCATCCTGTGATTTTCTAGATAGTCGTTCAGTACTTCTAGTCCTAGTACATGTGGGATGGCTTTGCTGCATGCTTGCAGGAAATCACCATACTCTTGGAGTTTGAAGTGTTCCTTGGGGCCTATTTTAGGCCAGTTATTCAATTTCTCCCTAAAGGCTCTTTGTACTAAGAAAGGATGACCATATCTGGCATTTAACTTTCCCCAGGCTTGCTTATAGTCTTCTTCATCTGTTCTATAGAAGTTACCTTCAAGGGTTTTCTTTGCTTCTCCACCAACATATCTCTGAAGGTAGCATAATTTGTCAACTGGTCTGGAACAATGATGCTCAATGATCATTTCAAAACTTGCCTTCCACTCTATGAACTTCAGTGTGTCTCCTGAAAATACAGTAGGTTCTGTTCTCTGCCGTCTTGCTGGGACAATAGTCGCAATATTGCAGTGACATCTAGGAGTATAATTGTCCTGTTTTATTTTCTCACTTAGTTCTAAATTAAGTGAGTCTCTCTTTTCGTCTTTCTGAGCAGGGATGGAATGGCAATGACTTCTTCCTTCCCTACATACTGGGGGTTTCCTCTCATTTTCCTGGATGTATGAAGGTAAGTAGGAGTCTGCTTCATCACTTAGTACAGATTTGGACCTATGACTACCATTCATGTCCTCTTCGTGTACTCTTAGTCTGGCTTCTATAATCTTAACTTCTTTCAGTCTTTCCAGACTTTTCATCTGTTGGCGGTGTGCCTCCATTTCAGCTTTCATTTGATGGCGCTGTGCCTCCATTTGATGTCGCTGTGCCTCAATGGCAGATTACATCTCGATTTCTGCTTTCTTGACAGCAAGTTGTTCAACAAGTTCCTTTCTTTTGGCTAGATTATTTGAGGTCTCTGCTGTGTAACTGGCACTTCTGCTAGTGAAAGAAGTCCCACTTGAGATTGTGGTTCCCCCTAAGGACCTAGCATAGTCTCTTGTGAAGAGCTTGTTCATTCTCTTTCTCACCTTAACTTCATCATAGTTGGTTTCAGATGATAATTCTTTCATGAACGTTACTAAATCTTTAGTGACTGCAGTAAATGTGTCCATGTTCCTCACAATATCCTGGGAAGGTGTCGTGGATGACCGCAGATTGACATACACTGCCATAAGCTCTGATTCACATTCTTCTATTGTCTCTACCAGATCACTAAAGTTTTCTTTATACTATCTTGCTTTAGCTTTCTACGAACATCTTTAATGTATGATTTCCACTCATCATACATTCTGGTGAACCTTTCTCCTTTTAATGCTGCTTCTTGCTCCAAAATTTCCTGCATTTTTGGGGTTGGTTTTCTGATGCGTTCTGAGCTTCTTAGCTCATTTGTTTGGAGCAAGGCTAATGCTACATCAGACTCTTCTACCTCAGACATGTTCACTTGCTCTTCACCCTCTCACCCTATCCTATCTATCTTTGTATCCTCTAACAGTGGTATGGTAATACTAGGCTTAGACATTTTACTTTAAATGCTATAACCAGGGCTCAAAATTTCAAGCCCTGAGCTACTAGCTAGTAGGGATGAGTCGAACACCCCCGGGTTCGGTTCGCACCAGAACGTTCGAACAGACTGCGGGTTCGCACGAATATTTCAAACCCCATTGAAGTCTATGGGACCCGAACGTTCGAATTAAAAAACGGTCGTTTTAAAGACCAAAATTCAATCAAATGTTGGAAAACGTCGTTCAGAACCCGGGTCTTGCCCCAGGGAACATGTATCAATGGATTTTTTTTTTTTTAAAACAGCCGTTTTTTGCGGAGCAGCCATTTTAATGATGCTTAAAGTGAAAAAAAAATTCCTTTAAATATCACACCTGCTGGGTGTCTATAGTAGTGTTTAGAAATGTCCCTGCACAACATGAGAGGACTATAAAAAAAAAGTAATTAATGCTACTTGCGCAAGTTCTGTGTGGCAACATTATGTCGAATATTTTAGCGGTGGTGGGGGGCCATTATTGTTTTGTGAAAGAATTTTTTTAGAAAAAAGGGCACCCCTCAAACATACTGTAATTGGAGCGCAACAAGGAGCCACGTGCAAATTATTGCATCAAAAATTGTTATTAGGCGCCCCTGTTAAACAGGGGCTGAAAAATTGTGCCTTGGGCACAACACAACACTTGCAACCCCTCCCAATAACTCCAATTGGAGCGCAACAAGGAGCCACGTGCAAAGTATTGCATCAAAAATTGTTATAAGGCGCCCCTGTTAAACAGGGGCTGAAAAATTGTGCCTTGGGCACAACACAACACTTGCAACCCCTCCCAATAACTCCAATTGGAGCGCAACAAGGAGCCACGTGCAAAGTATTGCATCAAAAATTGTTATTAGGCGCCCCTGTTAAACAGGGGCTGAAAAATTGTGCCTTGGGCACAACACAACACTTGCAACCCCTCCCAATAACTCCAATTGGAGCGCAACAAGGAGCCACGTGCAAAGTATTGCATCAAAAATTGTTATTAGGCGCCCCTGTTGAACAGGGGCTGAAAAATTGTGCCTTAGGCACTGGTGGCGGAGCCCAGAAACACAACATTTTTTATTAGCTATCAGCAAGAAAAGTGAGGAGGAGAAGGATATTCCATCAGCATTATAAGAGGACAGTCACTCAGCATCAGCAGTCTAAAAGGGATCCGACATTTCAACAAAAAGATATTATTCATTAATATCAGCATCAGGTGCTTGGTAGCTGGTGTTGATCCAAGCCTGATTCATTTTGATGAAGGTCAGTCGATCAACAGAGCCGGTGGAGAGGCGCACCCTGTGATCAGTCACAAAGCCTCCAGCAGCACTGAATGTCCGTTCTGAAAGAGCTTGCGTACTGGGCAAGCTCTGGCCAGTGATCCATCCTCAAGACCCAGTAAGCCAGAGGATTTTCGATGGGGAAGGTGTCCAAGTCGGATCTTGCCCCTAGGTATTCCCGGACCATGTAAAGCAGACGCTGGCGATGGTTGCTGGAACCGGCCAGACCTTGGGGCTGCGGACTAAAAAACTGCCTGAACGCATCGGTCAGACGACCACCTTCTCCACTGCCCCTTCTGTTACTCACCGAAGCCTCAGCAAGACGTTGTCCAGAGCCAGGTTTTGGTAATCCCCCCGGTTCTGGGAACGCATTGCACAGACCCTTCTGCAAGGCCTCCCGCAGAAGTTTCATCTTCTGCTCCCTCTGCGATGGCAACATAAGGTCCGCAACCTTACTCTTGTAACGTGGATCAAGGAGAGTTTTGCCAGTAATGATCCCTCTCCTTAATAGCACGTACACGAGGATCCTTACGCATGCTTTGCAGGATCAGGGAGGCCATGCAGCGTAGGTTTGCAGAGGCATTCGGGGCACAGTCCTCTGGGTCACTGAGGACGACAGGATTCACAGGCACCTCATCCCAGCCACGTAAAACTCCACATGCTCCTTGGGACTGTAAATTATCCCTTGAAGACTGCTGCTGCTGAGTGCTAGGCTCCACCTCCATGCTGCTGATACAATCCTCCTCCTCCTCCTCCTCCTCTTCCTGTGTGCTAGGTGGGCAAGCAGGACCACTGTCTGGGTAAAGGGGGCCTTGAGAGGTAAGGAAGTCCTCCTCTTCCTCCCTCTGTTCTGCCTCAAGGGCCCTGTCCATTATTCCACGTAGCGTGTGCTCCAACATGTGAATAAGAGGGACAGTCTCACTGATGCATGCACTGTCACTGCTCACCATCCTCGTGGCCTCCTCAAATGGTGACAGGACAGTGCATGCATCCCTGATCAAGGCCCACTGGCGTGGGGAAAAAAACCTAGCTGCCCTGACCCAGTTCTGCTGCCATATTGGCACAGGTACTCATTGATGGCCCGCTGCTGCATGTGCAGCCGCTGCAGCATGGCCAACGTTGAGTTCCATCTGGTGGGCATGTCACAAATTAGGCGGTTCTTGGGCAGGTTGTATTCCCTTTGGAGGTCAGTCAGCCGAGCAGTGGCATTATATGACCTCCGAAAATGCACACAGACTTTCCTGGCCTGCTTCAGGACATCCTGCAAGCCCGGGTACCTGCCCAAGAACCGCTGCACCACCAAATTGAGGACATGCGCAAAACAGGGCACGTGGGTGAGTTTTCCCTGTCGCAGGGCAGAGAGGAGGTTGGTGCCATTATCGCTGACCACCATTCCAGGCTTCAGCTGGCGTGGCGTCAACTACCTCTCAGCCTGACAATGCAGAGCTGACAAAACCTCTTCCCCAGTGTGGCTCCTGTCTCCCAAGCACACCAGCTCTAGCACCGCATGGCATCTCTTGGCCTGCATTCCTGCGTATCCCCTCGTACGCCTACGGAGCACGGCTGGTTCGGAGAAAACATCCCGACAGGAAGAGGCCACAGAGGAAGAAGAGGAGGGGGTGGAGGAAAGAGGTGTGTCACAAGCAGTAGAATTGTTTTGGAGGCGTGGTGGCGGAACAACCTCCAAAACTACTGGACCCTGCCCTGCGTCCTTCCCAGCTGCCAGCAGAGTCACCCAATGCGCCCTAAAAGACAGGTAACGTCCCTGTCCATGCCTGCTGGACCATGAGTCAGCGGTAATATGCACCTTACCACTGACCGCCCTGTCCAGCGAGGCATGGACATTGCCTTCCACATGCCGGTAGAGAGCCGGAATAGCCTTCCGTGAGAAAAAGTGGCGTTTTGGTACTTGCCACTGAGGGGCAGGGAAATTTGCCTGGTACTATCAGTAGATTGACCGCTACTACTAGCTTGTGACACACCTATTTCTACACCTTCACTGCAGGCTTCAGAAAGGACTGGGGGTCTACTGGGGTTGGAGGTCCCAGAAGGGCAAGGGGGGGTACGCTTTTGTCTTTGGTGTGGGTCTTTCTGGTGTGCTTGCCAACGAGCTGCATGGCAGGTCGACATATGTCTGGACAAGCATGTGGTACCCAGGCGGTTGATGTTTTGGCCACGCGAGATACGCTTGCGACATAAGTTGCAAATAGCAAAGGTACGATCTTGTGGACATGTTTCAAAAAAGGCCCACACCAAAGAACTTTTGCTGTACCGGTCAGACACAGCAGCGCCATGCACAAGCGCCGTAGATGTGCGCTGTAATGCAGTGGGTGTGACCTTAAGCTGACCCCTGGAGGGCATCCTGCCTCTTTGGAGATGTGCCTGTGCCTCATCCTCCTCCTCCTCCTCCTCTCTCCTATCAGGCAACCAGGTAGAGTCAGTGACCTCATCATCCCCTCCCTCCTCATCACTGTCAACAACCTGGCAGTATGCTCCAGCTGGGGGAACATCATCACTGACAAATTGCTGTCCCTCTCGGACACCCCCTCTCCCTGGGCTCACATCAATGCCTTCCTCTATCAGTGTTCCGTCATCGGAGTCATCAAAACGCTGCGCATCTTCCTGCAGCACGTACCCAACACTGTGTTGAAACAGTTCGGGGGACTCCTCAGGAGGACACGGTGGTACTAGGGAAGTATTGTGTGAAGCCATTGTGCAGAGGGAAGAGGACGCCTTGGCAGCTGCTTTGCCAGATAAACTTTGATCAGTCTGTGTGAGAGAGGATGAGGAGGATGAGGACGGCTTGGTCATCCACTCTACTAATTTCTCTGCATGTTGAGGCTCAACACAGCCAGCTCCCGAAAAGAAGGACGAGCGGCCACGGCCACGGCCACGTGCTGAAGAGGATGCACCACATCCACTACCAGCGTTACCTCTACATGCAGAGCCTGCTTGCCCTCGTGACTCTCTGCCTCTCTTTGTTGTCCTTCCAGACATATTTATGCGTTCAGGTAGTATATAACAGCACACGTACAGTGACACTAACTGCTCTCAGGTGGTATATAACAGCACAGGTGCGGTGACACTAACTGCGCTCAGGTGGTATGTAACAGCACACGTACAGTGACACTAACTGCGCTCAGGTGGTATGTAACAGCACACATACAGTGACACTAACTGCGCTCAGGTGGTATGTAACAGCACACGTACAGTGACACTAACTGCGCTCAGGTGGTATATAAAAGCACACATACAGTGACACTAACTGCGCTCAGGTGGTATATAAAAGCACACATACAGTGACACTAACTGCGCTCAGGTGGTATGTAACAGCACACGTCCAGTGACACTAACTGGGCTCAGGTGGTATATAACAGCACACGTCCAGTGACACTAACTGCGCTCAGGTGGTATATAACAGCACACGTACAGTGACACTAACTGCACTCAGGTGGTATATAACAGCACATGTCCAGTGACACTAACTGCGCTCAGGTGGTATATAACAGCACAGGTGCGGTGACACTAACTGCGCTCAGGTGGTATGTAACAGCACACGTACAGTGACACTAACTGCGCTCAGGTGGTATATAACAGCACACGTACAGTGACACTAACTGCGCTCAGGTGGTATATAACAGCACACGTACAGTGACACTAACTGCGCTCAGGTGGTATATAACAGCACAGGTGCGGTGACACTAACTGCGCTCAGGTGGTATGTAACAGCACACGTACAGTGACACTAACTGCGCTCAGGTGGTATGTAACAGCACACGTCCAGTGACACTAACTGCGCTCAGGTGGTATATAACAGCACAGGTGCGGTGACACTAACTGCGCTCAGGTGGTATGTAACAGCACACGTACAGTGACACTAACTGCGCTCAGGTGGTATATAACAGCACACGTACAGTGACACTAACTGCGCTCAGGTGGTATATAACAGCACAGTCCAGTGACACTAACTGCGCTCAGGTGGTATATAAAAGCACACGTACAGTGACACTAACTGCGCTCAGGTGGTATATAAAAGCACACGTACAGTGACACTAACTGCGCTCAGGTGGTATATAACAGCACACGTCCAGTGACACTAACTGCGCTCAGGTGGTATATAACAGCCACACGTACAGTGACACTAACTGCGCTCAGGTGGTATATAACAGCACACGTACAGTGACACGAACTGCGCTCAGGTGGTATATAAAAGCACACGTCCAGTGACACTAACTGCGCTCAGGTGGTATATAACAGCACACGTCCAGTGACACTAACTGCGCTCAGATGGTATATAACAGCACACGTCCAGTGACACTAACTGCGCTCAGGTGGTATATAACAGCACACATACAGTGACACTAACTGCGCTCAGGTGGTATATAACAGCACACGTACAGTGACACTAACTGCGCTCAGGTGGTATATAACAGCACACGTCCAGTGACACTAACTGCGCTCAGGTGGTATGTAACAGCACACGTACAGTGACACTAACTGCGCTCAGGTGGTATATAAAAGCACACGTACAGTGACACTAACTGCACTCAGGTGGTATGTAACAGCACACGTCCAGTGACACTAACTGCGCTCAGGTGGTATATAACAGCACAGGTGCAGTGACACTAACTGCGCTCAGGTGGTATGTAACAGCACACGTACAGTGACACTAACTGCGCTCAGGTGGTATATAACAGCACACGTACAGTGACACTAACTGCGCTCAGGTGGTATATAACAGCACATGTCCAGTGACACTAACTGCGCTCAGGTGGTATATAACAGCACACGTCCAGTGACACTAACTGCGCTCAGGTGGTATATAACAGCACACGTCCAGTGACACTAACTGCGCTCAGGTGGTATATAACAGCACACGTGCGGTGACACCAAATGCGCTAAGGTGGTATGTAACAGCACACGTGCGGTGACCCCAAATGCGCTCAGGTGATATGTAACAGCACACGTGCGGTGACACCAAATGCGCTAAGGTGGTATGTAACAGCACACGTGCGGTGACACCAAATGCGCTAAGGTGGTATGTAACAGCACACGTGCGGTGACCCCAAATGCGCTCAGGTGATATGTAACAGCACACGTGCGGTGACACCAAATGCGCTAAGGTGGTATGTAACAGCACACGTGCGGTGACACCAAATGCGCTAAGGTGATATGTAACAGCACACGTGCGGTGACAACAAATGCGCTAAGGTGGTATGTAACAGCACACGTGCGGTGACACCAAATGCGCTAAGGTGGTATGTAACAGCACACGTGCGGTGACACCAAATGCGCTAAGGTGGTATGTAACAGCACACGTACGGTGACACCAAATGCGCTAAGGTGGTATGTAACAGCACACGTCCGGTGACCCCAAATGCGCTCAGGTGATATATAACAGCACACGTACTGTGACACCAAATGCGCTAAGGTGGTATGTAACAGCACACGTGCGGTGACACCAAATGCGCTAAGGTGGTATTAAACAGCACACGCACAGTCAGAGCGACTGCGTTTCTGTGCAATTCAATAGCCCACTTGCATTAACAGCAACTGCCTTTCTGTGCAAATAAATAGCACACGTGCAGTAACAGTTAATGCGTCTATGTGCAATTAACTAACACGTGTACATTAACACATTAGAGCATCAAGCACAATCTCCTGCCTGACAGATACTAATAGCAGAACTAGCTAAGCTATACAGTTTATAAATATATTGACAACTCTTAGGGATGTCAATATATTCTCTACAAACTGTACATTTAACTATACTAACTAGTAGCCTCCCTGATCTATCTATCTATCTATCTATCTATCTATGTGAAAAGACACTGTGGGCTGGATTCAGGTACATCTGCGCATTATTGGACCGGCGTAGCGCACCGCCTTTACGTTAGACTTGCGCAATGTAGCCGCGCAATCACCCTATTCTCGTCGCTTTTACGCAGAAATTTGCGCATGCGGAACGTTATTTCAGAGGCGTAAGGCGGAGTAATACAAATTGGGAAGGACGTGGGCATGTTACATTGAAATGAGCCGTGACCTCATGCAAATGAAGGGCCGGCCGGCTCGCGCATGCGCGCTTGAAGGAGACCATGGTCAGCACCTCTGTGTGCATGCTCACAACTCGGGAACGGCGCAATCTGTGAAATTGGAAGTGGACTAGGGCAAATTAGAGAACTACGCAGACAGCATAAATAGACAGACACAAACGCACTTCCTTTGCAAAAGTACATCCCTTTGTATCCCTCCCTCTACAGCAAGGTGCTTTTGTTCTGTTGTTTGTTAGCGTTTATTTGTTTGTTTGTGACGTGTCTTTGAGATATTTGGGGACTGTTTTGCAGAGTGATTTTTGTCTTTTATGTGTTTTCTTTGTTGTTTTTTTTGTGAAATTATATTTTTGCTGGTCAGTTTTTTTTTCTTTGGTTCTGTTTGTGTATGATTTGGGAATGTGGGGTGACATTCCTGCCGGAAAAGGGGTGTCACCCTCATTTGTGGTGGCTTGTGCCAATCCAATGTGATGAGGATGTGGGGTGTGTGTGCTAGGGACCACAGTGGTGTGCATGCATGCATTCTCATTGTGCCATGATTAATGTGTGTGTTTAACGTGCAAAGATGCATAATGTGAGCTGGCATGAGATGGGGTCATGAGATGGGGTCCCAGTGCATATGCAGAGTCACCTTGAAGGGAAAAGACAGGAGGATGTTAGTAGTGCATGTGTCCCTTTTGATGTGTGCATCATGGGGGGGGGGGGGGCAGTCATGCCTGCCACCCATGTTACTCACCAACCAGCCAGCTGTCCCCATACATGTTCTGTTCGAAATCTGTGGGGATGGGGCTCTGATTGTATATGTAGCTGTCATGGATGTCATGGGTAGTGTCATGTGTTGGGCTGGTGATGTCCTCCTGCAAGCTTGTGGTTAATTCCATGATGGCATGAGGGGTGAATCTGAAGATGCGAGACACTTCAGAATCACTCATGCCATAGATGTCTATGTGTGTGCAGTATATACTCTCCCGTGAAGAGTGAAGATTGAGGGGCTTGTATCAGATAAGAATATTGTATTATATTAGATTAAATTGTAAAGTTTATATAAGCAAATAAAAAGTAAAAAAAATAAAATAAAACCCTGTGCCCTCCTCAGTGCCCTCCTCCTTCTTTGCTCATCTAAAGTCAGTAGTATAGCTATAATAACAGAGGAAAAAAAATTGCGCTTACCCAGTGAACAACTAATAAGTGAAAAGCTGCGATTCAAAAATGTTATACAACATAGACAATAATATACAAGAGGGTTGGAATCGCGCTAATCGTAAGCCTATGACCAATAAAGGGCACAGTACGTGCTATAAATTTTAAATTTTAAATCATGTAAACCCACAAGAAATATAATAATATCACACAGGTGTGAATTTGTGTATAAATCCACCAAAAGATCACAAAAAGGACTTGCTAGTGTTGAGCAGCCGTGTTCAAGTGAAAAAAGCAAACCTAATAGACACAGAGAAGCCAATTCATAGTCTATGATGTAATAAAAAAAGGATCTATGCAGTAGAATCTTCAGATGAAAATAGATTTACCAATGGTATTTATTAAAAGAAAAGAATAAAGTTGCACTTACAACAGATGAAATTCAATGAGGCATTTAAAAACAAGGTGCCGGCCGGCTAGATGGTACGCGTGCGTCCTTCCGTATGGATGCGGTGACGTCACCGCAACTTTATTCTTTTCTTTTAATAAATACCATTGGATTTTACACTATGTGAGGTTCTATGTCGTTACATGGTATCATCATTATTGTCATCTGCTGATGTCCCTACGGCTGCTGAACTACGATCCCTTCCTCTAAGTGCTTGTATCTACCCTGCGGGGTCCAGATCTTGTAAGGGTCAGTGTGTATAGTGGTGGTGGGTTTGTACTGTTCCCTCCCCCGGTCGCAAGACTGCCTCACACGGGTGATGTCATATCAGCTGTCCATAAGGTTTCACACTATGCAAGTCTCTCTGTTTCTGTTTTGTTTTTTGGTGCTGAGATTCTACAGTTTCAAATCTGTGAAAGCCCATATGTGATCGACATTCAGGAGATTGATGCATCTGTACCAACTTGAGACTTTTTTTTCGTTTACATATACGTCATAAAGGTGGAGACGGTACATCTATTTTCATCTGAAGATTTTACTGCATAGATCCTTTTTTTATTACATCATAGACTATGAATTGGCTTCTCTGTGTCTATTAGGTTTGCTTTTTTCACTTGAACACGGCTGCTCAACACTAGCAAGTCCTTTTTGTGATCTTTTGGTGGATTTATACACAAATTCACACCTGTGTGATATTATTATATTTCTTGTGGGTTTACATTATTTACAATTTAATTTGTTTATAATAATCATAGCACATACTGTGCCCTTTATTGGTCATAGGCTTACGATTAGCGCGATTCCAACCCTCTTGTATAGTAGTATAGCTATGAGCATGGATGCCACTGGCATGTTGGCATACAGATTGTTGTGCAACACGTGTGACTGCTCAGCTCCTCACTAACAGTGTTGCTTTCTCTGATGGTCTAATTTTAGACAGGACATTTTGCTGTTGCGCACACTGCGTAGCCTGCGTTGCCCCAACGTTCTTTTGTGGATTTTAAGTCCCTCATTAGCATATTTGACTAGCAAATCAATGGTCTGTCGAGCGCAGTTTTGCGCGGACGGATGCGCCTGTCTAACGAAATTACGCTGGACAAAAAAAGTAGATTTCTTGCGTATCTCGTTTTTGGGGATGCCGTGCATCGAAACGCACGCGCACATTTAGACTTACGCCGCGCATCTCCTGTTACGCAGGCATAATCGCTCTGTGAATCTGGCCCTGTGTCTCTATCTATCTATCTCTCTCTCTCTCTGTCTGTCTGTCTCACTTCTCTAAGTAAGCCGGAACACACTACACGAGGCCGCCCCGGAGGCGGCCTTTTATAGTGTGGGGCGTGTGCTAAAGCCCTGAGCCCTAATTGGCCAAAGCACCCAGGCTTTGGCCAATTAGGTCTCTTCGTTTTTTGGGCGCTGTGATTGGCCAAGCATGCGGGGTCATGGTGCATGCTTGGCCAATCATCAGCGCGCAACGCCGCAGTGAATTATGGGTCATTCGAATTTGGCGCGAACGACCCGATTTGTTCGTTTTCGACGAACGATCGAACGGCCAGAGGGACAGGGCAATGGGGGAAGACCAGAAGGACAGGGCACTGGGGGAAGACCAGAGGGACAGGGCACTAGAACTGGGTCTCTTCCCAATTCTCTTGCTGTCTCTCTCTCTCTCTCTCCCTCTCCTATTTATCTCATCATCAGGAGCCTGTGTGTGCAGCTCCACGCTTGCATGTCCCCACTTCCCTCTTTTATTCAGGCTGGCAGCGAGGAGCACAGCACACATTGAGACCAGTCTGTTCGCAGTGCTCAGGCTGAACTGTTGGTCACCTACCTTACATAGAGCATAAGGAGAAGAAAACTGCACGAACTGGAAAGCTGCAGCTCTCATGTCAGGACAACTTTCAGTGAGCGCTGCACCGGAGTGGTAATTTTCACAATCTTCCACCTCACTCTTTACTTCCTGCTCTCTGCTCTCCAGCTACATTGGTCAGGGGGAGAGGGGCAGGCTCAGAGAGGTAATGCTGTTAGGTCCCATGGCTTAATGAGAATTGTGAGGAGAGCACCTGTGTACTGCTCTGCCTGTGCGCGGCTCACCAGACTACTTACTTTTACCAAGCATGCACCTTTCCTCTTCGGCCGCCAATCTCATCTGGACTCTAAGTGTAGGCAGATCGAAGGGAGATTGGTCATGCAGCCCTGTCATCACTCGCCCCCAGCTTAAATCCACTCACCAAATGCTAGTAGGCGAGTGGAAATTTTGAGGGCTGCTATAACAATAGATGCAGGCAATAAATTACTTTCACTTTAAATGCAATAGCAAAAGATGCAGGCAATAAATTACTTTCACTTTAAATACTTTAGAGTCCGTATACTACAAACTGTCCTGCGTTTTACTTTACAGTCTTTAATTCCTGAACACGAAAATGTCTCTTTATGCCAAAGCCTATGTGCAATGATAAGTAATAAAAGGAAAGCTCTGACCTTATTCTGAAGAGCAGGATACTGTGATATGTGGGTTGCTGGAACAAATGTCAGTCTTAGAGGAGACTTGTCTTTTCTTGATGCGAAGCTTGCGCTGACTTGCGGTGCTTTGCAAAGCTCTGCGATGAGTTGCGATGCGCTGTGATGAGTTGCGAAGCTCTGCGATGAGTTGCAATGAGTTGCAATGCTTTACGATGAGTTGCGATGCTTTACGATGAGTTGCGATGCTCTGCGATGACTTGCGATGCCCTGCTGCAGGCTTTGGACCTAGTGGCGGGAAACTAGCTGGCTGCAGTACATGGCCTCTTTGTGGGTGGCGGTGCAGGCACTATAGGTCTGGACTTTGGTCTCCCACCATGCGTCTTTTTTCTCTCTAGGGGTCGCAGGAGGGTTGGCGCTTTTTGCCGTTCTGCCACTATAAGAGTCGGCTGCAGTTTGAGTAAACACGCTTCTATGGCCTCTATGGTAGCTCCGCTGAGGTGTCTTTACTTGCTCAATCAGGGATCGATTGCTGCGCGGCATTATATGCTGGCGCTCCACTGCTCAAAATGCGCTCTTTACTGTGCAAGTTGAGGATCACTATCGCTTTTCCCTCAAAGGGAATAATAGTTCCACTGTGGCAGGCGCAGCACTATGAAGTGCCTCATGCACTGTGGCATTGGAAGAATTGTGATATCATTGACTTTTCAGTCCAACGACACTGGGCCAGATTCTCAGAGGCGTTACGACGGAGCATCTCAGATACCCCGTCGTATCGCCTTTTTTTTGTCCTCGTATCTATGCGAGTGATGCTTAGCATCACTTTTGCATAGATACGCTTCTACATCCGACAAGTGTAAAAGCATTACACTTTCGGATCGTAGGTGTAATGACAACTCCGGCCACTAGGTGGCCTTCACGTTGTTTTTTCATTTGCATATGCAAATGAGGCTAGTACTGCGATTCCCGAACGCTTTTACGCCGCCCCGTCGTCGCGTACGTCGTTTACGGACTCGTAAGGTTACCCCAGCTTCTATGTGGAGTAACCTTACGAAGTTCCGTCGGACGCCGTCGGGTGCCGTCGGACGCCATGTTAAGTATGGCGTCGGGTCAGCGTCGGCTTTTTCCGTCGCTTACGTCGTTTTACTAACTCGTTCGCGAATAGGGACTTGCGTAAAGGACGCTCACGTCGTTTTGACGTCGGTTTCAACGACGCTTCCCGACGTGAGCTGGAGCATGCGCACTGGGCTTTTTCCCCGGCCGGCGCATGCGCAGTTCGTTCGACGCGGGGGCGCGCTTAATTTAAATACAAGCCCCCCCCATTTGAATTGCGCGGGTTTACGCTTGGCGATTTACGAGACGCCGGCGAAAACTACGGAGCAAGTGCTTTGAGAATAAAGCACTTGCTCTAGTACGCAGCGGCGGCGTAGTGTAAATGGCTTACGCTACGCCGCCGAAAATATATGAGAATCTGGCCCACTGTCTATTACTCTGAAATTCCTCTAGCGCCATTCTTTGGAAGCAGTAGGTTTAAAGAGCACACCAAATGCTTAAAATAACTTCTTTATTAACTTCACTTTTCTTCATATAACACGTTGCTGCTTTGCAGCAGACAGTCCATGCACAAAAAAACATGTGATGAATAAAGTATAACAGAAAGTGGTGGTTCAAATATTCAATCTTGTCATTTAACATAAGATGGTGGATATATTTCTTTCTTCAGTTTTATTACTCTTTCTCTCTCTCTCTCTGTAAGTTATTAAAGCATTCTCTGATTTCTCTGAAGGGTATAACTCTGTTGTTTGCAAGGTTGCTTTAGTTCAGTTCGGTTTGGTTTGGTTTGGTTTGGTTCGGTTTGAGTTAGGAGGTATGAGTTTGTTTGAAGGTATGATGGAACTACAAGTGAACACACAACTAGATCAGTATACAGTTCTAACCATTTATTTAGGAACATTTATATAACTGTATGACATACCTATTTTGCCCCTTTGCTTCCATAAAACAAGACTCTGGCCTTGTGTCTGTTCTGCTCTGTTCTGTGTGTGGAATGAATTCTAGCAGCACATGTGCTGAGAAACTTTCCAGACAGAAAGATGCAAAGCTGGCTGTGACTAGTCAAGACTCTGCTCAATACGAGATTGGCTGTGATTGGGCAAAGGCTTCTGATGAGTCACAAAAGCTTAACGCTATGCTTTCTGGCATGAACTCTACTGCTTACCTCTTCTGTCAAATATTTTTTCTTTTGCTTCTGTGAACACAACATACAACTGTTATATGACATTCAAGTATAAAATCACAGTGAATAACTCTGCCTTTGTCTCTCACATATAAACATGTGCTCTACATTAGGTTCATTAGCAGGTTTAGCTGTATATACATGTAGGTTATATTAGCTACCTAGGACAGGTTCTAGCTGGCCAGCTACAGGTAGACCTGTACCTGGTCCTTCGGTTACTGGAGTGGCAGCTGCCACCAGTGTAGGTACAGCCGTACCTGGTCCCTAGGAGGGTTCCTCAGACTTTTTGTTGAGTCTTTTTATAGGAACAGCCATTTGTCTTGTTTGTCCAACTAAATTGATAGTTGGTGATTCAGAAGCTGCTTATAAGAGTCTTTCAAGAGATTGATGACGTAGTGGATTCGGGTCATGATGGCTTGAATTGAAGATCCTCTTCCTCCATATCCACTAGTAAATCATCCTCTAATCCCTCCTCCTCACCACCTACTTTACATTTTCTTCCAACATTTTAGCCATCTTCAATCCCAAGAACTCCTAGGTGTGATCCCAGCCGAAGCATCTTCTATCAGTTGCTGGGGTTCACCTTCTATATATTCTAGGGGAACATTTTCATCCTCAAACATTCCACACATTCACTTCATTCCACTGCTAAAATATACTCAGCAGCACTGACTTTATATAGTGCTTTTCTCTCTGAGGACTCCAAGTATTGGAGATGGCGTTGGCCGGGAATCGAACCCGGGTCAGCTGCTTGAAAGGCAGCTATGCTCACCACTGCACCACCAACGCAAAGTAGCATGTCTTTGTAGTGTGGGAGGAAACCGGAGTACCCGGAGGAAACCCATGCAAGCACAGGGAAAACATGCAAACTACATGCAAATAGTGTCCTGGTCAGGATTTGAACCAAGGAATCCAGTGCTGCAAGGCTAACCCCTAAGCCTTTGTGCTGCCCATATGAGGCCTCCGTCCTCTAAGGCCCGCTCCCGCTGAGACGAGTACATCAGTCACCCAAACAATAACACACACCTCCACAACATATACAAACTTATCCTAATCTACAATATATAACAGTCCTATAATAAAACATGCCTCAAAAACATACCGGCCTCCAACCTCCCCTCATAGCCGGTCCAACACACACCTTAAAAACATACGGACCCCCCAACCTCCCCTTATAGTCGGTCCAACACATGCCTTAAAAACATCCCGGCCTCCAAACTCCCCTCATAGCCAGTCCAACACACGCCTTAAAAACATAACGGCCTCCAACCTCCCCTCATAGCTGGTCCAAAACATGCTTTAAAAACATACCAGCCTCCAACCTCCTCTTATAGCCGGTCCAACACATGCCTCAAAAACATACCGGCCTCCAACCTCCCCTTATAGCAGGTCCAACATACGCCTCAAAAACATACCGACCTCCAACCTCCCCTTATAGCAGGTCCAACACATGCCTCAAAAAATTCCCAGCCTCCAACCTCTCAATTTAATTTCATCATTCTGCTATGATGCTAATTCTGTATATTATTACATTAGTTATGCCGCAAGGGTGATCATGACCTAGAGTCATATGCAGTATATATATCATCTATATATACTGTATGTGCCTCTACAGACTATGTAGATATAGGGCCAGATTCAGGAAGACTTGCGCTGGAGTATATCGATATGCGCCGCGTAACTGTCAAGATGTGCCGTAGTATCTATGCGGCCGTACCCACCAAACTAGATGCGACAGAAAACGGGCTTTCTCCGATCGGCTTAACTTTCCCTCGCCAGAGTATCGTAAGCGCATATTTTCGCTTGTCGCATCCGTCGCGCCTATTGATTTCCCATTCAAATATGCAAATGAGGGAGATTTCCCAATTCGCGAACGGATTAGCACCAGACGCTGGCTACATGCGCTGCGCGTATGTCGTCCGTCTGTCGCAAAGTTATTCCTATAAATAGCTGCTTTATCTTTACTCCTGACGGCCACAGGTCAGCAGGAGAGCAGCTACAGCAGCAGCGTTACCGACAAAAATAGCAAGCAAAACAACCACACTTGCAAGGACAACACCTCTGTGTGCCAACATGCCAGGGGCAGCCGTGGTCCTAGCACTACTAATGTGTCCCCCGGTACGGAGGAGGCGGGCACGTGAGAGGATATACCGCACGCGCATGAGCCTCTTTGGCATGGGTGATGAGGAGGTGTATCGCCTCTTCAGATTCAGCCCTGATGCAATCCTTGAACTAACCACAACCCTGCAGGATGACATCACCAGCAAGACACACCGCTCACAAGCAGTGCAGCCACTGGTGAAGGTACTGGCAACACTTAATTTCCTTGCAAGTGGATCATTCCAGCGTACAAGTGGAGTGGTGGCTGGGATGTCACAGTCCTCCATGAGCAGATGTGTGCACCAGGTTGTCCCTGCAATCCTCAGACGCATGTCCAACCACTTCATCAGACCAACCACTGAGGAGCTGCGGCTGAAGGCAATGACAGATTTCTACAGCATTGCCAGATTCCCACGCACCGTGGGGGCCATTGATTGCACACATGTGGCACTCCAGCCCCCCCAGTGCCACAGAGCACATATACTGCAATTGGAAGCATTGGCATTCCATCAACGTACAGGTGATAGCCGATGCCCAACGCCTCATATGGCACGTCCGTGCCAAACACCCCGGATCCAGCCATGACAGCTTCATATACAATCAGAGCCCCATCCCAATGTAATTCGAACAGAACATGTATGGGGACAGCTGGCTGGTTGGTGAGTGACATGGGTGGCAGGCATGACTGTCCCCCACATGATGCTGACATCACAAGGGGCACATGCATGACTAACATCCTCCTGTCTTTTCCCTTACAGGTGACTCTGCATATGCACTGGGACCCCATCTAATGACTCCTTTCCGGAACCCCCAAACCAGAGGAGAGAGAAGATACAATGCGGCACATATCAAAACTTGTGCAGTGGTGGAGCAAACATTTGGGCTCCTGAAGTCCCGTTTCCGCTACCTGGATAAGTCTGGGGGGGCCCTATTGTATTCCCCTACCTTCGTGTGTCAGATCATCAGTGCATGTTGCATTCTGCACAACTTTGCCATGAGAAAAGGCCTGCAGATTGACATACGTGATGACCTGACCCCCCAACCAGACAGCCCCCCCCTGCCCGAGGAGACCCATTCAGCTAATGGAAGAGCAGTCAGGAGGGTCCTCGCCGTAGGCATCTTTGGACACTAAACAAAAACATTGATCACACGGACAATGCACGCATGCACACCACTGATGTCCCTAGATCACACACACCACATGCACATCACATTGGATTAGCCCAAGTCCAACATGCAGGACTTGGGAGCAGCAACGCCGGCGTCAAGGCCCCAATGATGTCGCTGTCCATTCATACACCATTCACACGTTATTCACACAGCCGTGGGGATAACTTCTCCCCAACGGCCGAGGGTGACACCCCTTACTGGCAAGAGAGCCACCCCCTCACATTCACACACCATGCACACTGTCCCCTGCACTCCTGACCGTGTGCAGTTAAACTCAAAATAAAAAGCTCATAACCTGAGCAACATTAAAAAAAAAAAAGCTCATAACCTGAGCAACATAAAAAAAAATAAAAAAAATCATAACCTGAGCCAAAACAAAAAAATAAAAATAAAAAAAAGCCCTCATTTGGGCTGACAGGGGCTCTTTCTTGTGGGCCCTCTCTGGCTCCTCAGCTGCCTGGAGGGAGTGGGTGGGGGGGCATCTGGAGGTGGCTGATTTCCGGGTGGGCCACTCCTGGCAGGTGTGGCCTGCATGCCCTCCAAGGCCATGGCTATCCGGCCGAGGTATGCATTTGTGTGGGCCTGCATCCTCAGCTGCCGGGTCACCTCATAATGTTGGGCCCGCTGCCTCTGCCTCTCCTGGTCCCGGATGGCAGCAGTGTTGGCCTGGACGGCTGCAGTGAGGTGCCTAAGATCAGCCTGCACCTCCCCAGGCTGGTCACCACTGCAGCGCAGTTGCAGCTGACATCCTGCACTGCGTTGGACATCTGGGCCACGGAGCCCAGGCTGTCAGCTACCCGGTCCAGATGCCCAGCAATCTCCCCCATCTGCTAGGTCTGCCTGGCCTGGTCCCGGGCCATCTGGTCATGGACCAAATCAGACACCCCCCTGGTCTTCCGGGTTGCCTTCCTGGGGCCAGGAGATGGTAGTCCCTGGGGGGATGGAGTCGCCCTTGAGGGGCTTCCTAGGATGGGGGAGGGGATTAGAGAGGGCCCTGCTGAAGGGGAGGACTCCTCCAAAAATAAAACAAAGTCCTGCTCGGGAACAACAGGCTCCTCTTCAACCACCTCAGCAGGTGAGGTGTGGGCACTCCCCTCAGTGTCTTCACCACCCAGGGGGTCGGGCACAGGATGCCATTGGGGGGATGGGGTGGACTGGCC
This sequence comes from Rana kukunoris, assembly GCA_029574335.1. NCBI lineage: Eukaryota > Metazoa > Chordata > Amphibia > Anura > Ranidae > Rana > Rana kukunoris. Next base: position 67,784,653 of record CM056052.1, on the reverse strand, counting down.
GCCGACAGATGATGCACAGCTCCGTCATCTGTGGATGACACAAAGCAGACACATGTTGGGTGGTCCCACACACTTGGCACATGTACCCCCCCCCCCCACATGCAACACACCAAATAGGGGATAAAAAACACTTACCTGTCCTGGAGCCTTCCTCCATGGAATCATATCCCGGTACCCCCTCCAACTGCTCCCTCTCCAGGCAGCGGGCGACCACCTCCTCCTCCGTGGTCAGGCTTACCGCACATGGGGGTCCACCACCCGTGCCCCTCTCATGCCTCCTGATGGTGGCCACCTTGCCCCGGACTTTGCGCCTCAAATCATTTATTTTTTTCCCGATATCGGCAGCAGTCCGGGTGGAGTAGCCCAAAACATTGACCCTGCCAGCAATGCTCTCCAGGATGCCCTGCTTCCTATCCCGGCTGGTCTTCCGACTTTTCCTGCCATGGAGGAAGTCATTGTAGGTCTACATAGCGGAGATCACTACTGACAGCTCCTGGGCGTTAAAATTGAGGTTTCTCCTCTCTTTGCGGGGAACGGGAGAAGCCATCACACAGCAAAAGTTACTTCCCTGGGGTGGGGGGAACTGGATATACTTTTGCGCCAGAAAGGCGCATCTGCGGCCGCTTTTATACGCGCAACGGAACACATTGCGCTGCCGTTTCCCATTAAGTGGTGCTGACGGAAGTTGTGAGCATGCGCACAGGGGAGCGAGTGGAGCCCTCCCTCACTGCGCATGCTCCGTGAATGATGCGATGAACGTAAGTCACTGCGCTGGGCTCCGCCCATCATTTACATATGATCACACCCACTTCCACTTGCGTCGGGTTGCGCCAGTGCTTTTTCGTTACTCCGCCGCAAAGTAACGAACATGCGCTTGGTGAATACTGTACTTGACTGACTAGTTCGCGTCAGCGTAACGTATATGCGCTGCGCTATGCCGGATAAAATATGCGCGCATCTACCTGAATCTGGCCCATAGTATATATATTAGGGCTGTGGAAATTAACTATTAATTCCTCGAATAATCTTAAATTTTTTTGATCGATCAACATTTTTTTGATTGGTACTCACCTCTCCGCCAGCTTCCGGGCCTTCAGGGAGTTCCGTCAGAGATCCGGTGATGACACGGACACCAGCAGGGCTTGCTGTGTCCATCTGAAGGGCTCCTTTGCTGTGCCTTCATATCTTAATGCCGGTGGGACCTTACTATCTGCCACAAGCAAGGGCTGTTACACTTTCCTCTATCACTTCCCTCTATCAACCTGGGATTCTACAGCCATCCACTGGGAGTTGTGATAGTTCCCTTTACGGGACATCTACATGCCGACGGACTGATGTTAACCTCTCCTAATCTGGATTCAGCAGTGGTATCGTTTTTATACCAGTATCATACTTCGCTACATGTTTTTATGACTGCTATTGCTACCGTTTGGTATTACTCGCACCATTTTTACAGTTTATGTAGCTACATCGATTTTATCTCCAGTGCAATATTTATTTTGTTACCTACTTGAAGACTATAAGGCCATGTACACACGATCAGACCGGTCTGATGAAACTGGTCTGCAGACCAGTTTCATCGGACCAGTTCGATGGTGTGTACGGCCCATCAGACCGTTGTCCTTCAGACCAAAGTTTTAAAACATGCTTTAAAATCTGTCAGACAGATTCGATGGTTAGTACACAAAAGCATCGGACCAAAAACCCGCGCATGCTCAGAATCAAGTCGACGCATGCTTGGAAGCATTGAACTTCGTTTTTTTCAGCACGTCGTTGTGTTCTACGTCACCGCGTTCTGGTCTGATCGGATTTTGGTCCGATGGTGTGTACGCACATCAGACCATCAGACAAGTTCAGAGTTGTCTGATGAAAACGGTCCGTCAGACCAGTCTCATCAGACCGGTCTGATCGTGGGTACAAGGCCTAAAAGTTTTAATGCTATTCCCATCAAGCGCTGCCTTTGTGTGTTTTTTGTATCCTGTTATGCATTTTTCCAGTGGTTGGGAGCTGCACTGGGAATCAGCCTGCAAGGAGATCAGCTAAAAGTAGTTGGATCTGTATGTGCGTTATAATTAATCAAAATTAGTCGATTAATTGATAAAAAAAAAAAAAACGATTAATTGAACACAAAAAATGTAATCAGTAACAGCCCTAATATATTATATATGGGCCAGATCCACAAAGCATTACGACGGTGTATCTCCAGATACGCCGCCGTAATTTCAAATTCCCGCCGGCGTATCTTTGTTTTGTATTCACAAAACAAGATACGCCGGAATTACGCTAAGATACGACTGGCGTAATGTTATTATACCGTTGTATCTTAGTTGCATACTTACGCTGGACGCTAGGGGCGATTCCGTTGTGAGTCCGCGTAAAAAATGCAAATGAGCTAGATACGCCGATTCACGAACGTACGTACGGCCGGCGCAGTGTTTTTACGTCGTTTGCGTAAGCGTCGGTCCGGCATAAAGTAACCCCTGCTGTATACAGGTGTACGTAATGTTAAGTATGGACGTCGGGTCAGCGACGATTTTTCCGTTGTTTGCGTAAACCGTTCGCGAATAGGGATTTGCGTACGTTACGTTCACGTCGTTTTCATTGATGTTTTGCGACGAGATTTTGCGCATGCGCACTGGGATACGTCCAAGGCTGGCGCATGCGCAGTTTAAAAAAAGCGTTTTTTGCGTCGGGTCATTCATAATTATAATAAAACACGCCCCCCACAAGTTAATTTGAATTACACCCGCGTACGCCGGCCCATTTACGTTACGCCGCCGTAAGTTACAGCGGCATTTCTTTGTGGATAAGGATACGCTGCTGTAACTTACAGCGGCGTAGAGTAAATGGGACATGCCGCGCCAGCGGGCCGCTTTGTGGATCTGGCCCTATATCTCTATCTATCTATTTTTATATCTCTAGCTATATATATATATATATATATATATATATAGACCATGGGGTGAACGTGTGGTGGGGAGGGGGGCACTGGTCAGGCTGCATAGATGGGCACAGCTGAGCCCTGCATTCTTTATGTAGTGCACTCCTGAACTTGGCTGAGGATAAGACTTTTTTCTCAGTCTTATCCTCATTACATTTGGCATATCTCAAATAAATTCTAAGCAGCATCTTTTTTTTATCTTTATTTATGGACGAAATGTGAGAAATAATGTATATATCATACAATCATTCCATAAACACCTAACACATACACTGCATATATCATTTAACGGAAAATATGCTTATAAGAGAATTTACCTTTTGCAAATAAAAACATAAATATGTCCCCGGATTTCATTTAAAAAATGTGGTCACCTTTTATTTAGACCCCCCATCTCTTTCAGCAGTCACGACCACCCGCCAACTGCGACCCATTCAAATTAATAGGGATAATTTGCAGGTGCCTCACAGTTGCGTGGAATGCACACGGTTGTGGTGCATCACTGCGTGGTCCAAGGAGTTAAAGCAGGTGGTGAGGAGGCAATACAATGCCTCCTCACTGTCTGTCAAATGCTCTCTGAAGAGCGATTTAAAGCACATGTGATCAAGCCCTTAGACAGTTGTCACCAGAAAGGTGTCCCAATTGGAAGATTTCCCCTCACATTCTTTGGTTGTTAAAGTCTTGCCTTCAGGTTACTTTGACATGGGCAAGCAATGGGCAATGAAAACAGATGGTTGATAATCATTTGTGGCACTCCCCAACTGCAACCAAAAATGTTGCCTCTCTGTCAAAGCGGAGCTCCACCCAAAAGAGGAATCTCTGCTTTTTCGCAATATACACAAAACAAGTCCGCGCTCTTAAATGTCTGTAAAATATATATAAAATATATAAGCCCAATGTTGTTGGGATAAAAGAAAATAATCATATAAATATAGAGAAAAAAGAATCCATTTATTGCAGATCCACTTCTAAAAACAAGGGAGAAACAGTCCATATAGGATAATATACAGGGCTGTAGAGTAGTAAGCAATGTGCACAAACAGTTCCACCAGCAGACACCAGCAATTCATGGGGTTAAACCTCAAAGGTTCCTTGCACAGGCCATCATGAGGACAAAAACACACGCTGACAGTACCTTGATGGTAGATGGTATAAAGTGGTACACAGAGGGTGGCCATCAGATCTTAGGGTGAGGACCTGACATCAAACAGTCCACAATGTTGGAGTGTCACCACGAAGAGAAGGGGATGGTGCCATCCGACGGGACCATCCGACGGGTCTTACAGCCGGAAATGCGGCGCAGTAGGCTCTGCGGGGACACACGCTCTTTCCGTCCGATAGCGTGGACGTCACACGTCTGAGACGCCACTTCACGTTCAGACCAGTGGAGCTGAAGTATCCTGGACGCCCTCTGGTGGAAAATCCAAAAATGGCATGTGACTAGTATAGGATGATAGAAGCTATTATCAAAAAAGACAGGATATAGTCTATCTTCTTTTAAAAGGTTTGTAATAAAATCCCATAAATAAGGGGATCAGGGGGGTCTTGACGACGCGTTTCGCGCTTCCAGGCGCTTTTTCAAAGTCAAGGGTATAGGGCTTATTGCCAGGATTAAATAGTCTAAAATAAGGGGAGGGATAATGATGAGAGGGGAAATGGAAAAAAATGGGCATGTCCACAGAACCGAAAGGTTTAACCCCTTACAGGGACTGAAACACCAGAAACACAACACACATGAATATATATGTTAAATAAAAAATAAAAAATAAATAAAAAGCCTGCCACCTACTGGAGTATTAGGAATATGAAATAAAATAAAATAATTTTCTAAATATACCCACAAATATTTAAAATTAAAACGTAGTCGTTAGATCAAAATGCTAGTTTCAATTTCTTCGTTTAACCCCTTGGGAGCCAATGAATTGAGCATAAAAATCCAGAAGACTTCTCTTCTGCAAAGAAGGGAAAATCTCTCATTATTAGTAAGGGTGCCTTTTGGGATGTGTTCAATCACAAACACTTCTAGATCTTTAAAATTTTTGTTATGACAGTAATTAAAATGGCGTGGCACACTATGTTCAGTGCACCCTTTTTTTATCAGACGGCGATGGTCACCTATTCTCGCACGTAGGGCTCTTATGGTACGGCCTACATAAAAGAACCCACAAGGGCAACGTAATACATAAATAACAAATTCCGTTGAGCAGGTAATAAATTGTTTGATAATAAACTCTTTCCCAGAGCGCATGGTTATTCTGTCAGTACCATGTATAATAAACTGGCAGGTTAAGCACGCTCTTTTTTTACACTGAAAAATGCCCTTTCTATCATTAAAATAGGTTCTTATGTCTAAGGGGGAACCTGAAGATTTATTTTTTATTTTGCTAGGGGCCAAAATATTTTTAATGGTTCGAGCTTTCCGAAAAGTGACTTGGGGTATGGCCGGAAGTACTGGGGCCAGTCTCTGGTCCAAAAGGAGGATCTTAAAATGTTTTTTAATAATGTTAGTCACTGCCTTATATCTATTGTTAAAGGTGGACACAAATCTGATCGCATAGGCGTTATTTTGTTGTTCTTTTGGTGATTTCTTAGCATGACTTGGATCTAAGAATGAAAACGCTTCATTTATAAGCTCTTTAGGATAACCCTTTTCTTGAATTTTTTCTGCATTAGTCCACTAGATTCCACGTAGTCCTCTTTCTTGGTACAATTTCTCTTGAGTCTGTTAAACTGACCTTTAGGGATATTTTTCTTCCATACGGGGTGGTGACAGCTCTTGAAGTGGAGGTAAGAATTACCATTAGTGGGTTTAATATGCTTTTTCGCACCCACTGCCACATTTGGCACTTTTTTGGGGGGGGCTGATGCCTGTCAAAACCAGGCACCCGCTCCCACTTCTGGGTAAGATCGCCACACAGTGAACTTGGTGATCTACGAAATCCTAGACGATCCCCGCTGCCTTCTGGGAGACACACAGGTCCCAAAAGGCAACAGGACCATTCAGAAAGCACAGCGCGACTACAAGGTTTCACTCCCTGTTTCCCTTGGTGAAGATGCCGGCGCCTCCACCCACAGCTGGATAAATTGGCAGGGGGTGCCGACATCGTGGGATACCTGGACAGGAGTGTGCCATAATAGTAAAAGTCAGCAGCTGCAGGGCCGTCTTTAATGTTGATTGGACCCTGGGCAAAAAAATTATTGGGGCCCCCCATGAAATTTTGTTCTCCACCTGCTCTGAGACATACAATGAACATCAGCTAGACTTTTACAGTCTAGTCTAACAGTTTACTGTATCAGATCAGGCAGTGATTGCGATTGGTTGCTAGAGGTCACAGCACACATTATGGCTCACTAATTAGTTGCTAGAGTTTACAGCACATGATTTCTTCTTGTTGATTGGTTGCTAGAGATTACTGTACAGCAATACTGCTCACTAATTGGTTCCTAGAGGTTACAGCACATCATCTCTTTACTGCAGAGGGGCATGATATACATATAAATGCTGCCTTTATTTACATATGAATGCCGCTGGCCATGGCTATTTACATATGAATGCCGATGTTATTTACATATGCATGTTCCTGTTATTTACATATTAATGATGATTATTTATATGTAAACACAGGGTCTGCAGGTGAGTCATCTGTGCACAACAATAGGGCAAAGCTGGGCAGCACTAGTAGCAGCACTTCACACTGAGATATTAGGACACAGCACAGGAATAAAACTTTAAGGTACAAGGGAATTTAAACTGGGATAGTTGGCAGCAAGTATGAGGCAGCTGTTTTGGTCCCCACAACAATGACAGGGCCCATGGCAGCTTCCCCTTTTGCCCTGCCTTAAAGACGGCCCTGAGCAGCTACAGTATTTGTAGATGCTGATTTAAAAAAATATTTTGACAGGCTGGCACCCTGCTTTAAGTACATACTGTATCGCCACAGTCATCACGACAATAGCAATTTTAATGCAACACAGAGTTTGACAAGCACCTTGCCTGTCACACTCTCCCATGTAAATTAAAGGGGTGTTCCAGCCTTTTTTTATGTTTATTAAAAGTCAGCAGCTACAAAAAGTGTAGCTGCTGGCTTTTAATAAACATATACTTACCTGCTCCACGGTTCTAGCGACACGGCGGCCGGGGGTCCGCTCCTCTCCCCCCTTCCCCGGCCGGCATCTTCATTGCAAGTGTGGGCACCCGGCCGTGACAGCTTTCGGGTTCTCGGCTGGGCACCCACTGCGCATGCGCGAGCTGCACTGCGAATGCGCGAGTGGCGCTGCGCCATCCGATTGGACAGGCGATCGCCTGGGACCTGTGACGTGTCCCAGGCGATTGCCTACAGGGAGGGGCTGCAGTAAGGCGATTAAGCTAATTGCCTTACCAGCCCCTCGGCGGAAGGAGGAAGTGGGACAGGAAGTCCCACTCCTCCTGAAGCCCCCAGGCATTTAAGAGGGTGAGGAGTGGGTTAAGCGGAAGTTCCGTTTTTGGGTGGAACTCCGCTTTAATGGGACTATTCTGTCCAACACAAGCCAAAAAACACGGCCAAAAAAAATAGGTTTCACCTTTCGTGGGGGGTAAACACCTTAGCTAGCGTGAAATGAGCCTTAGATATGTATTTCATTGTTTTTCTGTTACCATGGAATTCATTAATGTCATTGTTTTTAACTTGCAATGTCGCTTTGTACTAAAACAATTGCAGGTCAGTGTGTTCAGATCAGGTATGAATGCTGTTACTGTTTTGATTATCCATTATTGATTCTCTCAGTAACCTAGATGTTAATCATTATAACGTATAGTTATACAATTTATTAAGTTATGTTTTAAATATGATTTGGTTAAAATTTCAGGGGAAAAAAAACGATTAGACAGCAAAAAAAATATTTGCTCGCTTTGGAAACCGCAGCTTGGCATTGCATGCCATTATTGAGCTTATGATCTACCAAAACCCCCAGATCCTTCTCCACTACAGATCCCCCCAGTTGTACCCCCCCTATTATGTATGATGCATGCATATTCTTAGCCCCCCAGGTGCATGACTTTATATTTATCAACATTAAAGGGGCTGTAAAGGTAAAAGTTTTTTACCTTAAAGGGGTGTTCCACCCAAATGTAATGTTTATTAAAAGTCAGCAGCTACAAAAAGTGTAGCTGCTGGCTTTTAATAAACAGACACTTACCTTCTCCACGTTCCAGCGACGCGCCGACCGGGGCTCCGCTCCTCTCCCCCCCTCCCCGGCCGGCATCCTCATTGCGACTGTGGGCACCCAGCCGTGACAGCTTTCGGCCTCACGGCCGGGCACCCACTGCGCATGCGCGAGCCGCACTGCGCATGCATGTGGCGCGGCCCGCCGCTGATTGGACAGGCGATCGTCTAGGACCTGTCAGTGTCCTAGACGATCGCCAAAGGGAGGGGCTGCAGTAAGGCGATTAGGCCTAATCGCCTTACCAGCCCCTCGGCGGAAGCAGGAAGTGGGACAGGAAGTCCCACTCCTACTGAAGCCCCCACTCCCCCCCCAAAAAAATAACTTCCAAAATGTGGCATCTAAGGGGGAGGGGAGGGGATTAAGCGGAAGTTCCATTTTTGGGTGGAACTCCGCTTTAATGCATCCTATGCATTAAGGTAAAAAAAATCTGACAGTACCGCCGTCCACATCATCCTGTTCGGTTCCCAGCCTGGCCGTTGATTGGCTAGGCTGGGCAGATTGATAGCAGCGCAGCCATTGGCTGGCGCTGCTGTCAATCACAGCGGATGACGCGGCGCGCCGGGGGGCGGGGACGAGTGATACAGTCGGCGGCTATGGCCGATGCTGTATCACGGGAGCGCGCTCGCAAAAGCTTTCTACCATGCGAGCTCACTCGCATGATGGTAGAAACCTTTTGGGAGGAGGAGCCGAGACAGCCGCCGAGGGACCCCAGAAGACAAGGTTCGGGGACACTGTGTGCAAAATGAGCTGCACAGTGGAGGTAAGTATAACATGTTTGTTATTTGAAAAAAAAAAAAAAACCTGACTTTAGTGTTCCTTTAAACCTCATCTGCCACTTAGTTGCCCAATTAGACAGAGCATTGAGGTCGGCTTGTAAATTGGCTGCATAGCTTGATGTCATCTGACAGAAATGTTACTTTTGATCTCAGACCCAATATCATTTATAAAGATATTAAAAAGTAACGGTCCCAGCACTGAACCTTGGGGTACACCACTGATAACCTTGGACCATTCAGAGTAAGAATCATTAACCACAACTCTCTGAATTCTGTCTTTCAGCCAGTTTTCTATCCATTTACAAACTGATATATCCAATCCTGTAGACCTTACCTTACACACGAGACGTGTGTTTTATAATCCCTTCTCCACCAAATGATTTGCAGGGGTGGCCCATGACTGGTGTACTACTAGTGTCTTTGCTACTTAAACCAATAACAAACCCCAAAACCTCTTAACCCCCTATATAAACCACGCAACACCTTCTGGATTAAATGGCCACTAAAGGCCCCTTTATTTAATACCAAAAGGTAAATATTAAAATAAATTTAATAAAATATCATTTATAAATATATATATCTTTATAAACCTTCATATATATTTACCAAAAATAGAATAAATTAACCCAAACACAACAATTATACAAAACTGCTGTAAACGAGGGGTTCCTGAGAGAAGGGAAAGTGCTAGGTAATCGGCTGTACTCCATCAGGAAGCATCCTGGCCTCTAGCCGTGCTCCAATCAGCTCACGAGACAATGACTTCCTCCTTCATTTCATTCTTCAGCACGATTGACCAATAGCCCCCACCTAACCAGATAGGGAAGGTGCCCATCCCATGACAGGCCCCAACTCCTACCAACCATCTCAGGTATATACATCCCATATATATATACCAACCACCACCCAACCCTCAGGAACCCCAGACCAATGCCAACGTCCACCTGAAACACAAAAATAACATGAAAAACAAATACCCATACCAGACACTTCCACAGGGAGGGAGGGAGGGAAAAAACAGTCTGTGTAATACCTCTTCCATGGAATGGCCCCAGAACGACCAGCCCCGTCCACCCACTACTTTTAACTAATCCTCCTCAAGCTAGGTAACCCCACCCCTAATACCTCACTTCCTTATCCTGTGTGTGCACCGCACAGTGTTCCCCCAGTCATGTGGCCCTTCCGCCTGGGTTCCCCTTACTATGGGGCTTTCTATACTTTAGGCAATATAGTGTGTATAAGCGAGTTTGGGGTGGAGGAACTTGACTGGCCTGCACCTGCAACCTGATAGGACACCTTTGGGATAAATTAGAGCGGAGACTGCTAGCCAGGCCTTCTCGTCCACATCAGTGCCTGACCTCACAAATGCCCTTCTGGAAGAATGGTCAAACATTTCCATAGACACTCCTAAATCATGTGGACAGCCATGCCAGAAGAGTTGAACTGCACCCAGAAGGTTTTTTACCTTAATGCATACACTGTATTAAAGTACAAAACCTTCTGTCTGTATATGCACTTCAATAACACTTTAACACTGCATTACTTGTAGAAATAGTTGTGTTCAGTGTTAAAGGGGCTGTAAACCCTTGCGGTGCATTGAGGTGAAAAACCTCTTATAGTGCACCAGCCCTCCAGAGCCCCCCTTTTACTTACCTGAGCCCAATCGTTCCTGTGCCGAGGATGAGCACACCCTCTCCAGCCTGTGTCTCGGGTCTTGATTGGATAGATTGAGAGCAGAACAGCCATTGGCGCCAGCTGCTGTTAATCAAATCCAATGACGTGGAGCGAGTCCTGCTGTCTGTGTCAATATACGCAGCAGCAGGACAAAGGAGCGAGCGCACCCGAGTGCCCCGAGGGAGAGCACTTCTCCGATGGGGCAGTCTAGAAGAGGAAGGGCCGATTTATTAACTGAACGTTTACATATGCTTATATGGACTACACATTTTTTGCAGCAGTCCAAAGACTGCTATTACTTATTGAAAGTCATTCTTTGAGGCTGATCATTGATTCACTGCATAAGTTTGTTTTTTATTTACCATTTATTTGTTGTCACATTTTTTGGTATAGCACTGTGTGTTTTTCAGTACACTTTGGAGATATCATCATTCTTTGTAGTTTTAGGAACCACACTTTATTTAGGGTGTTTCCTTCTTACATTTTTTTGCATTATTCATTTACTTCACAGTTTTTTTGAATAATTATTGATCACATATTTTTGGATACTTTCTAAATCAGCCTTTTTCAACCAGGGTGCCCAGGCACCATGGGGCGCCTTGAGGTTTCTTCAGGGGTGCCTTGGCAAAAATTGCCCAAAAATGTGTACAAGCCAGCAGGTGGGTCAAGCCTGCCTTTTAGTTACACAAAGCCACAGGTTTTTGCTGTGCACCATTTCAACCCTTTAGCCAACAGCGTCCTAACAACCAGTGATGTCATCAGTGTTAAGAAGGGTGATGAATGCTTGCACAGCATCTTTGTTTGAGACTCCCCTGCCAATCTCCATCAACACTGGGACATTAGCTGTGTAATGGAGAGAAACTAAGGGAGAGGAGGAACACTGGAATACTAATCGGTACCAGTGTGCAAAAGTGTATTTGCTTTGGAAGAATAAATCCTCTCTAAGGTTGGGTGTCCTACATGTTTCAATGCTGCCGCATTAAGTAGAACTTTTATTATGTAGAACCTTTTTATTATTAACATTATGTAGAATGGGGTGTCTTGAGACTGTACATAATTTTATAAGGTGCCTTGAGATTGTCCAAGATTTTAAAGGGTGCCTTGCCTGAAAAAAGGTTGAGAAACACTGTGGTAGATTGATAGACTGAATGGCTACAGATAGGCAAATGTTTTATCAATGGCAATAAGTTGGTCCTGTTCTCTGAAGAGCTCAGTGCCACCTGTAGTCCCTGTGTTCTTCTTCAGACTGGTTGTGAATTCATCCAATTTACTTTATATATTAGAAAATACTTATCTCTCAATCACAGAGTATCTAACATGTTGGAAAATAATGCCCTTTATTCACCAATAGTTACTGTCTCTATAGTGAGACATGCTCTCTGGTTGGTGTGCTGTTTGTATTCCAATTAACAAAAGCTTTTTTGACCTTTTACAGGTTTGATATGAAACTTTAGAAGGAAGATCTTGTTTCATAAGCAGACACGAGAAGATCCCCCACAGCTTCAAGGAAACATCTCAGTAAACGTCAGTGTTGAGGAAGAGCCGGGAAGCATGAAAGGCATTAGTTTAGGGATTGAATGACTTTGACTCCCACAGACTACCACAATAAGTACACTGAGTACAGTATTATATAACTTGTTTATTCCCTTTCTTTATTGTATTGTAGCACAGTTATAGAAACACGGAACTTGAGCTACTGGTTCGCAATGTGTTGTCTATGTATCCCAGGGGTAGCAATGATGAACTCAGGGGGTACTCCTGCATCTTTCATGATAAATTGTTAAAGCTTTATCTGATAAGCCCCCCGCCTGCAGACCCCCACAACCACAGCCCAGGGTTGTGGGGAAGAGGCCCTTGTCCCCATCAACGTGTGGACCAGGAGCTTTGCTTTGGGCAACCAGCAACCAGCTATACACAGTGTATTAATGTGAAAAACACGCATCAAAAATGCATAAAAAAGCATGTTCAAAAACCAGTGGTGGCTGGTGCTCAACATTTTTGGGGCGCAAAAAAAAAAAAAAATTGCAGCCTCACTGTGCCCATCAAATGCAGCCACTGTGCCATCAATTGTCACCACTGTGCCATGCCATCAAACGCAGCCACTGTGCCTTCAATTGTCACCACTGTGCCATGCCATCAAATGCAGCCACTGTGCCATTCCATCAAACGCAGTCAATGTGCCATGCCATCAAACGCAGTCACTGTTCCAATGCCATCAAACGCAGCCACTGTGCCATGCCATCAAACGCAGTCACTGTGCCATGCCATCAAACGCAGTCACTGTGCCATGCCATAAAACGCAGTCGCTGTGCATGCCATTAAACGCAGTGACTGTGCCATGCCATCAAACGCAGTCACTGTGCCATGCCATCAAACGCAGTCACTGTGCCATGCCATCAAACGTAGTCACTGTGCCATGCCATTAAACGCAGCCGCTGTGCCATGAAACGTAGTCGCTGTGCCATGCCATTAAACGCAGCCGTTGTGCTATGCCATCAAATGCAGTCGCTGTGCCATGCCATCAAACGTAGTCGCTGTGCCATGCCATCAAACGCAGTCACTGTGCCATGCCATCAAACGCAGCCACTGTGCCTATTGTTACCACTGTGCTCTTTACTTGTCACCACTGTGCCCTTTACTTGTCACCACTGTGTCTTTTAAAATGCACTTCTCCGGCCCTCAATGATGCTTCAGCCAATCAGGTTACCGATAACCAGAACCGGTGACCTGATTGGCTGAAACGGCCGTCAGTCTTATCCAAGGAACGCACCCCATACATTCCCTGGATAAAGCATCCGGGACCCGAGGGCTGTACTCGGAAAGCCAATCAGAGCCGCTGGCTCTGATAGGCACGTCCGCACAGCCAACCAGCGGCCGTTATTCAGGTAGCCGGACACTGAGCGCCGACCACTTGAATAGAACAGCGGAAGCTGGTGAAAACAATATTCATGCAAGCATGAATGGATGTTATTACAGTGCGGTGCGAGAGCCAGAGGGGGCAGCGCCCTCTATGGACGAATAGTAAAAAAGACATTTTAGAGAAAAATACAAATCTTAAAGGGCCCGTTTTTTTTTGTGACTACAGGAGGGGGGGGGCGGCGCCCGGGCGCCCCCTATGGACGGGCCGCCACTGTCAAAAACACAAACCACACTGCAAAATGAGCCTGAAAAAGAGAGGCTGCAACTACTGAAACATGTTACATGTTCCTCCCTAAATATGGGTGGAGCATGTAACATGTTCCAAAAGGTGAACTTATCCTTTAAAGTCCACCCTCCTTGCCAATGCACATATGGATTACATGGGTGGCAAAAGGTTAACATTACATAGAAGGCAAAAGCTGGGTAGGATTTTAAGCAAGTAAAAAGGGAAGCAGCAAAATTATGCTGTGTGAATGGGGATGTGTAACAAATATATAGTGGGTGCGATCCCAATTTGGCTGCAACAGTGGACACTTTAAAGAGTAGGTAAACCCTAATGGGCTGGTATGCATCGCCACTTACCTGCAAATGAAGCCCACGATGTCCATGCTGGTGGCTGCATCATCTTCACCCCTATTCCTACCAGGGCCACAAACCCTGACTCTGTGACTGGCTGGAGTCGTGTGACGTCACTTCCATGCATGCACGCAGGAGCCGCCGGTCACAGAATGGGTCCTTTAGGTCCAGCAAGATTGTGTCCTCTCTTTAACGCACATGCGCCGATGATGTCGGCGCAAGCATATATGGTAAATATCTCCTGAACCTTGCAGGTTTAGGAGATATTTCCAGTACCTACGGGTAAGCCTTATTATAGGCTTACCTGTAGATAAAAGTGGTGTAACTAGGTTTACAACCACTTTAAGGCCAGCATTCAAGCGGAGATTGGGTAAGTCAATGGGTAAATAAAAACACAAAGCTATAGTAAGAACTATAGTATGATTGAATATGTCATTTTAAATCTCTAAAAACATAATGATTTACCATAGTGTACCTTACATACCAGAACGTTGTCACTATATAAACATTATAAGTGTTATTGGTTAATAATGCGGTCAGCAATGTTCTATGAAAGTGTATTTCCTCCTCCCAGTCAAGTAGGTGATGACTAGAATTGTTTCATTTGACAATATGTTGATGATGACAAAGAATGCTCAATCCAGTTTAAATTAAGTACCGACCGCAACATTTCATTATGTAGGCTTGAGTGCCGTCACCAAGCCATAGTCGTCTGCCAGCATGGATGTTGTTGTGGCATGCACCACTTTTATACAGATAAATAATGCAGGGATTAGCTGTGACATGACTTGCACATCTCCGTGTGATTACTTATGTTATGATTTTCTGTAGCCAGGGAGCTAAAACTCATATAATAAACCACAGATTCTCAACTAGGGGTATGTAGAAAAAATTAGAAGGTTTTAATCTTCTTGAGGACAAAAAAAAACGGATAGCCGCACTCCAGAACCTGATGGGTGGTCTTTTATTCAATAGACAACATGTATAAAAATAGGGTCACAGCAGTAGAAAACAAGGAACAGCCGACGCGTTTCGCACTGGATCAGTGCTTATTCATGGCTTTTAATCTTCTTAAAGAAAATACAATGGGCAAAGAGAACCAAAGAGGATAACACCAGTAGGGTAGGGTGACCAGACATCCCCAGTTTCAGGGGACAGTGCCCTGATCCTCGGACCAAGTCTGTCCCTGGTTTTGTCCCCAGATTGGATTTAATAGGGGGCAGGGGCAATGGGGCAATTTCAAAGTCAGTCAGTGCAGAATTAAAATAAAATAATTAGAATTACACACCCCGCTCCGCCATGCCTACTAGCATAGGAGGGTTGTATTTTTTCCCCATTATCTGTACCCCTTTCTGATGATCATGTGCTGGTCGGAATGGAGGGAATAATTTTCAGTTTCGGGCGCATGCCCATTCAGCTTCGCTCGCATGTTCTACTGCCTTAGCTCAAATCCTGGCCGGCCATCTGCCTATCTCCTTGCCTTCCCTGGCGGAGTGACCTTCCTCCGCTCCCCATCCAGTAGTACCTGGGGCCCGAAGAGTAAGACTTGAGAGGCTGTGAGGCGGGCGGCGACTGGCAGAGAGTCGCTGATTGTTGCCATTACTGGTAAAGAAAAAATATGTCCCCGGATTTCATTTAAAAAATCTGGTCACCTTACAGTAGGGTGGTAAACAGTAGGAACAGATTTGAGTATTGCAAAGAGATAATATTTCACAGCACCCACCAAGAGTAACTGTGAGGGTTTTCTTTGTTGTGGCACCACCACCACCGCCACCAAAGGCCTAATTTTTCTGCCCCTGTTTAACAAGGGCATCAAATTATGATTTTTGATTTAATATTTCACAGCAGGGCCCGTTCCTGTGCCCAACAAGAGTAACTGTGAGGACTTATAGTGTTCTGGCGCCACCAAAACCAAAGGCCCAATTTTTAAACACAACAGTACAGAGTCTCAACAAATATTTAAGCATATGGAAACCCAATCTGCAGGGGCGGACTGACCATTGAGTCACTCTGGCACTGCCTGAGGGCCCCATGCCACTAGGGGGCCCCATCAGGGTTGCCAGGCTCAGTAAAACCAGGGACAGTATGTAAAAATCTGTGTTTTTTTTAAATCTGTCCCTGATATGTCCGAAATGGACATGCTTTTTATGTGAAAATCCAGAGATTTTAGCTGCCCCGCCTCTGCACTGCCTCCTGGCGTAGTGGCCATCGGGGGCCCCATACTCTTCTATTGCCCGGGGGCCCCATGAGTTGTCAGTCCGCCTCTGCCAATCTGTTAAGTATCCCGATACCATTTTTTTTTAGCAAGTAAGAGTAACGATACTTTGTTGTGTGATATGTATCAATACAAAATAAAATAGAATTGCATGCGGGTGGAACAGGAATACGGTGTGATTCCTGTCTGAATTTCATGAGATTTTCCCCACTGCTCCTGTGTGTGTGTGTGTGTGTATAGAGAAGGGGTAGAAAGCACCATCTAGTGGGCAGTTTAAATATTTTTAGAACTCAGTACATACTGTATCTGGCCTCATACAAAATAATCTACATAGGTGTCCCGGTCCGCCGATGGTAACAAATCAGGGCCACTGGAGGAGAAGTTTCGGGGCCCTATGGGTTTAGGGTGGAAGTGATATCAGCTTGGGGGTGGACCGGCTTTACATCTCCTCCAGTCCTGTGAGCCAGAGCCGTCTTAATAGCATCATGGGCCCCTGGGCAAAGTAATGCTCTGGGGTCCCTACAATGATGACAGTGCAGGTAAACAGACATCAGGTAGGTAGGAGGCAGACTGCCTCCCCTGTGTATCTATCACTCTGAGGCCACGTACACACGTACGAGAACCTCGACGGGCCAAACACATCGTTCCGCCCGGCCATCAAAATCGTCGACCAAGCTGCCGGGAAAGGCGTCGAGCCATGGTTCTCAATGGGCCATCGAGCAAATAGAGAACCTGCTCTCTATTTTGGCTCGACGGCTTTCCCTACGGGATGCTCGTCGAAACCGTACACACGGCCGAGGTTCTCGGCAGAATGAGGATCCCAGCGAGCTTCTCGCTGGTTTCTGCCGAGAATCTCTGCCGTGTGTACGTGGCCTAAGTGCTATCATGGGGGCCCCCAATTTCGGGGCAGCGTGGGCTCAAGGACCAGCTGCTTTGGGCAAAGTGCAGGGGCCCCTCATGCAGCTGGGGATATTACACCGCTGTCTAGTGTAATAAAAAAGAAAAAAGCTGCCAGCACAAGCAAATAGATATTAGTATAAAGAAATGATGGATAAAGTGTGCAGCACTGAAAAAAAGGATTTTTAATATACAGCTTACCTGTAAAATCCTTTTCTTGAAGTACATCACGGGACACAGAGCGCATAGCCATTACACTTGGGTTATATGGGTACCTTCAGGTGTGGACACTGGTGTAATCAATTTCACAGGAAGTTTCCTCCCTATATAACCCCCTCCCACTGGGAGTGCTTCAGTTTTGTAGCAAGCAATTCTCCCGAGGTTATACAATGTTCCCCAAAAGAGGGGTGGGAGCTCTGTGTCCCGTGATGTACTTCAAGAAAAGGATTTTACAGGTAAGCTGTATATTAAAAATCCTTTTTTCTTTATCGTACATCACGGGACACAGAGCGCATAGCCATTACACTTGGGATGTCCTAAAGCAATGCTCTATGAAGGGAGGGAGACCGTAAGGCCAAGAATAGCCAAATAAAAACATTGTCAGGAGAAAACATAGCTCCACCAACAGAAAAACAAGGGGGCGTAAACCGGGCCAGAGGATTCTATACTGCTGCCCGTAGGACCGCCTGCCCAAAAGCTGCGTCCGTACTCTTTGCAACGTCCAACTTATAAAATTTAGTAAACGTATGTACGGAAGACCAGGTTGCCGCCTTGCAAACCTGTGCCATAGAAATCTGATGGTGTGCCGCCCAGGAGGCACTCATGGCCCTCGTAGAATGGGCTTTAACTGATAAGGGAGGTGGAACGCGCTTCAGACCATAGGCCTGAAAAATCAGCTGCTTAATCCACCTAGCCAAGGAAGACTTGGCAGCCGGCTGACCCTTCTTGGGGCCATCCGGAAGAACAAAAAGCACATCTGTTTTCCGAATCTTCTCTGTAGCCTTGAGATAGACCCTCATGGCTCGAACCACGTCCAAAGTATGAAGCCGTCTTTCCTCTCTGGACTGGGGAGTAGGAAAGAAGGAAGGTAGGACTAGGTCCTGATTCAAGTGAAAACTGGATATGACCTTAGGAAGAAAAGAAGGTTGAGGCCGCAGAACGACTCTGTCCTTATGCAGAATAAGGTATGGCTCCCTGCATGATAAGGCTGCCAGCTCGGAAACCCTTCTGGCTGAAGCCATAGCCACCAAGAAAACCAACTTTCGGGTTAGTAGCACAAGAGGGATCTCTGTCAGAGGTTCAAACGGCTGCCCTTGTAAAGCTGACAAGACCAGATTTAAATTCCAGGGGCAGAGGGGAGCTCTAATAGGGGGATTTACATGCAAGACCCCCTGCAAGAAGGTTTTCATAAGCGAATGGGTGGCCAAGGGTCTTTGAAACCATATTGATAAAGCCGACACCTGCCCCTTTAGAGTACTAAGAGCCAGCCCTTTGTCAACGCCAACCTGGAGGAATCGCAAGATCCTGTCAATAAAGAACTTTCGAGGATGCCATTTTTGAGACTCGCACCACTCCACATAGGTTCTCCAGACTCTGTAATAAATATTTCTGGAGACCGGTTTCCTAGCCTGAATCAACGTAGCTATGACCTGATCTGAGAGGCTTCTGCCCTTAAGGATTAGGGATTCAGCCGCCAAGCCGTCAAACTTAGCTGCTGTGAAGCAGGACGGCAGATCGGGCCTTGAGACAGTAGATCTGGGCGCAGGGGGAGCGGCCACGGCGCCCCGACTGACATCTTCACGATGAGTGCGTACCAAGCCCTCCTGAGCCAGGCTGGGGCCACCAGGATCACAGGCCTGCGCTCCACCCGGATCCTCCGTAGAAGGCGAGGAATCATCTGCAGTGGAGGGAACGCATACAGAAGAGAAAACCGGTGCCAAGGGCAAACCAAGGCATCGGTCCCGTAGGCCGAGGGATCCCTGGCTCGGGATATGAATCTGTCCAACTTTTTGTTGGATCTCGTTGCCATAATGTCCACGTCTGGGACTCCGAACCTTTGGCAAATCTCTTGGAATACCTGGGGGTGAAGCGACCATTCCCCCGGGAGCAACTGTTGACGACTCAAAAAATCTGCCTGAGAATTGTCTATCCCTGGAATGAACACCGCCGAGATGCAGGGTACATGGGCTTCGGCCCATGAGAAAATCAGGTTTACTTCTCTTTGGGCTGCTGGGCTCTTCGTGCCCCCTTGGTGGTTTATGTATGCCACCGCAGTGGCATTGTCGGACTGTATCCTTACTGGCAGACCCTGAAGGGGAAGAGTCCAGGCGATCAGGGCCAGTCGAGCAGCTCTGATCTCCAAGATATTGATGGGAAGCAGTTTCTCTGCCCCCGACCACAGCCCTTGCCGGGTCTGTTCCTCTAGAACTGCCCCCCAACCTGACAGGCTGGCATCCGTGGATACTATCTTCCACGTGATGGGGCAAAAGGATTTCCCTTTTGACAAATTTTGAGAGACCAGCCACCAAGACAGGCTGCGCCGGACCTTCTGGGAGAGCACTAACGGACGCTCTAACGCCTGAATGGACTTGTTCCAAGCAGAGAGAATGGCTGCCTGAAGACATCTGGTATGGATCTGGGCGTAGGGCACAGCCTCGAAGGCGGCCACCATCTTCCCCAGCAGTCGCATACATAGGCGAATAGTCGGCCTCTTTTTGCCTAAGATCATTTGAACTGCTTGAGCTATTGATCTGATCTTTGCTTGAGGCAAAATTATTCTCTGGCAGTCTGTATCTAGCCGAAGGCCTAGATATTCCAACTGCCTTGTGGGTTTCAATACCGATTTTTCTAGATTTACAATCCATCCGAATTCCTCTAGATGCCGAACTGTGCGACCTACTGCCTGATTGAGGTTGGAGGCTGAGCTGTCGATAACTAGCAGATCGTCCAAGTATGCCAAGACTAAAATGCCTTCTGTCCTTAGGACGGCTAGCACCGGGGCTAACACCTTTGTGAATACCCGCGGAGCTGTTGCCAACCCGAAAGGGAGGGCTACGAACTGGTAATGGCGGTGATGTATCATAAACCGAAGAAACCTGTGATGTGCCGGGTAGATCGGCACGTGCAGATATGCATCCTTTATGTCTATAGATGCTAGATAGTCGCCTTGATGTAGGCTGGCTGCCACCGAACGTATGGACTCCATACGAAAGGTCTGAATGTTTAGAAAGCGATTTATGCGTTTGAGGTCCAAGATAGGCCTGACGTCGCCATTGGGCTTTGGTATTATGAAAAGGTTGGAGTAGAATCCCAGACCCCATTCCTGGGTTGGTACTTCTACGATTACTCCTTGGAGTAAGAGGCGATCTAATGCTTTTGCAAGAGAGGCCCTCTTTAATGGGTCGCTTGGAAGACTTGACCCCTGAAAATGAGGAGGGGGGACTTCCCGAAACTCTAGCTTGTAGCCCGTGGTGACCACGGATCTTACCCAAGAGTCGGGAATTCTGGCCTTCCACACTTCGGAGAAGAACCGAAGCCTTCCCCCCACCCAAGAGAGTGGGGGCGCCCCTTCATGAATCTGACTTGAGGACTGGTTTAACCGGCTTGCGAGACCATGGCCTCTTGCCTGTCGTGGCTTGTCCTTGTGGGCGGCTATTAAATGCCGAACGCCCGGGAGGCCGTCGATACTGACGGGAAGTTGAAGGGGCCGAGCCTGCGAAGGCCTGTCGCTTAAATGCGGGCCCACGTGATCTTTTCTTGATGGGCAAGAAAGAACTTTTACCACCTGATATGGTCTGGATATATTTATCTAGGTCTTCACCGAATAGTCTCCCACCATGAAAGGGAAATCCTGCTAAAAGCTTTTTGCAGGGTGCCTCTGCTGACCAGTTTTTTAGCCACAAAAGGTGACGCATATGAACCAACAGCAGAGATAAACGGGACGCCTGTTGAACGGAGTCCTTAATAGCATCTACTGCAAAGCAGAGAGCTCTTGGGAGGTCAGCCAATTCACGAGCTTGCTGAGCCGGTATGTCCTTTAATATCTGTTTAGTCTGATCCTTTAAAGCCTGACAAACGCCAATGGCTGCCACTGCTGGCTGAACCACGGCACCTACTGTGGTAAAAGAAGCCTTCCGTAGGGTCTCCAATTTTTTGTCGACTGGATCTTTAAACACCTGGACATTTTCTACCGGACAGGTCAGGGATTTATTTACGCAGGAAATGGCTGCGTCCACGGTAGGGAGTGCCCATTTCTTTGCAAATTCTTCTTCCATAGGATAGAGAATGGTAAACCTTTTAGGAGGGATAAAAATCCTATCAGGTCGAGCCCAATCCTGAAAAATCACGCTCTCCAGAAGGGGGTGAACCGGGAAGGATGCACCACTCAATGGTGCCTTCAAGGAACCTAAAGAGGATACCGCGGGGGCTACTTGTTCTGACACTGGAAGTTTAAAAGCAGTGCGAACCATATCCGTCAGAGACTGGATCCACAGACTCTCTGCTTGAGAAGCCGAAAAAATTTCATCTATAGTGGAATCTTCAATGTCTGACCCGTCAGGACTCAGGTCCGCTTGATCCCCCTGTGGGTCCAATTCCTCCGAAGAGAGGACCTCTGCATCTGAACACACCGTTTTAGGTGACGGGGATCTAGCCCGTTTGCCACCCGGCAAAGAGCGGGCAATTAAAGCCGTTAACCTTTTCTCTAGCCCACCCAAGGTGGATTCTAGCATTTCTTCCGTAACATAAACGGGAACGGGTTGATTGGGGGCCGCCTCTGCCCCTAGCACCCTCAATGGCTCCTGCACGATGCTGTTCGGTGGTCTATCTGGTGAGGGTGGGACCACTGGAGCCTGGCCCAAATCCTCTGACCCCGTTGGAGACCCCTTTACTTTTTTTGGCACCTTTTGCAGCCTTAGCTGGTCCAGATCCCTTGGGAGCCATTGCACAACCTTGAGACACCCCTACAGCCAACACCCAACTGTTGTAGCTAGAAGTGAAACATTAATAAGGACAGGCTATGTAAAATCTTTTCAAAAATTTTCATACGCCTGAGAAGGCGGCAATACAGAGGAAAGCCCTGTGAGTATTGCCACACCAATGCCCGTTAGCTGGAGTCCAAGGTTGCCCGACTCAGACACTGCCAGATCTAAGGCTGAGTCCCTTTTGCAAAAAAATATATTTTTTTTTTTTTCTGGTCAGTGTGGACTTTTAAGTCCAGACCTGAAGATCCAAAAACCACCACTGGGTGTCACTGTTTAGCCAGAACTGGCTCAGCTGTGCGCTTTGTGTCCTCACTCTCCACTGCTCTCAGGAGGGAATGACCAGCCAGGAAATGCTTTTCTGCTTTATCTGACACTGCCGCCGCTGGCCCGCCCCCCCCCCACGCCCGCTGACGTTGTAAAAGGCGACGCGCACGCGCGCGCGCGCCCCCGCCCCCCCCACACTGAAACCAACATGGAGGAAGCAGAGAGCAGAGGAGAAGCCTGGACCAGCGCTAGAAACACAGACACCTGGTAAGCCACTATCTTTGTAGTGCACACATAGAGGAAGCTGTCTCCCTAGGCTTCCTAGGAAACAGGAGTTTTGTCAGCACTTCCTCTCTATACACGTGGGGCTGCAGTATCATGCTAACAGGCAAATCTGGGGGGAGTAGCAAAAATACATATCTTTTAAAAGCATACATATATCTACATGTTATCTGGGTAAACATTAGTACATCCCATCCTGCCTCAACAGACATAGTGGAGATAGTGGCTGATGCACAAGCATACCATTAGCCAACCCAGAACCCCCAGGGGGATACCTACTGTCGAACCAAGTCCCGCAGGTTCCCTCTTACCTGCTCCACGCCGCAGGGTATTGCAAAATGCAAGAGGCCCAGCCTTCCCCCATCTCCGTGGGTATTGTCTTGGACCTTCAGGGACCGGGGTCCTGTGCTAAGGAACCCACACCCCTGGACCTATATAGCATCCTGGCATCAGTAGCGTTTAGTTCTTTGAAAGAGACTAAGGCACTGGAGCCCAGAATCCAGCCCTCCAAGGAGAGGCATTATAGGCAAAACCCCACTCCAGCAGGGCCCGGGTACCGTCACCTTGGCTTTGAAGCACCTCGGACGGATCCGGCTAGCTATCCTGGGTCCCGAGACCTCCGAGGGACAGCTAGACGTGACCAACACCTAAGACACTGGCGAAAAAACTGAAGCACTCCCAGTGGGAGGGGGTTATATAGGGAGGAAACTTCCTGTGAAATTGATTACACCAGTGTCCACACCTGAAGGTACCCATATAACCCAAGTGTAATGGCTATGCGCTCTGTGTCCCGTGATGTACGATAAAGAAAGTAAATGAATAATTCAACCAATAATGTGAAGAAACACTAGAAGTGTAAGTAGTGTGGGTAAGTATATCGAAACAAATCACACGAAAAAGACATTAATCTCATAACCAATTACTAATGATGAAAATCCCATCAGAAAGAAACATTAAATCAAAACATTAGACACACTCTCCACTATACACAGAGAAATATAAAAACCATGAAGTTCAATATGGGATGACTGGTAAGTGAAACCAAGTCTCAAAACAATATAATGAACATTATAATGAATGTCTCCAAAGTGCTTTGGTGCAAGTGAATTTTTTTTTTAAAAATCGGTTGGTAGACACAAGTCTCATAAAGACTAATAACTAAAAAGTCTCAAAACACTATAATAAATGTTTTCCAAAGTGCAATAGTTCAAGTGATGAGTAAGGGAACATCCGTCCTAGTATCACAAGGGTGAAGACACCGGATAAGAGGGTTTTGATCCCGCCACTGTGGGATAGGGGTCGGTACTCTTACCGTAAAGTGTGGACCCACACACCAATAGATGGTGAGTCAAGACAGCGTATGGCAAGAGTGTCTATATCACAGCTTCCTCAAATGTTCATCATGGGCTGGCATCCAATCTTTCTTCCAGTAATTGCTGAGCCGGTGACACACACTTTCCAGTCTCAGAAGATTTGATGGTGCCCACACACAGCAGCAGTTCCCCTCCAGGGGAAAAGGGATTGCAGATTGATACCACGGATAAACCAAAAAGGGAAAATAAAAAAAGAGGCCTCCACATAGCATAGATCAGCAATGATAAAAAATAGATAAAAAATACAAAACATCCGGCGATGAATACACAAGTAGTGATCACAAAACACAATAAGCTCAGTGTGAGCAACAGGTATGAAGTACCCTATGCATTTCGACCTATTGGACTTCTCCTGGTATGGTCTACCCAACCTCCAGCACGAGGGAATAAAGCTGAGATACTACCTGCATTAGAGGATCAGCTTGGAGGAGCATATCCTCGAATCTTGATGGTTCAGCTAGAATATCTGATACGGATGGGAAAGTTCGGATATAGGAAGTAAGCGACAAGTATTTTGTCACTTCTGGTTTTGCTGGTTGTAAAGAAACCGTTTGAAAAAGAAATCTTGGTATGATCCAAGGGATGTTTACAAGGGATGTTTACATTCCCTGTGATAACAATAAAAATGATAAAAAAAATTAAGGTAGAGTCTAAAAATGAAAAAATAAATAAATTAAAGTAATTCCCCCTAATTTCCTTTGTGCTCGCGTTGGTCCTGTGTCAATGTATAAACACTGATCACACCACAAATCACCATGAACGTCAGATTGAAAGCAATAATTCCAGCACCAGACCCCCCTCTGTAAATCTAATGTGGTAACCTGTAAAGGCTTTTAAAATGTCGCCTATGGATAATATGTATATTGTTGGTGCTATATAAGCATCTGAAATAAATAAATAAAATATAATGTACATCGTTTGTCACCGTTCCAGGAGGGTGCACAATTTTAAAGCATGACATATTTGGTATCTATTTACTTATCATATTTTATATTTTAGCAAACAATTGGGTATAATATTGTGTGTTTGTGCAATAAAAGTGTATTTAAAAAAATAAATACAAATTTTGCTTAACCCCTTCACAACCAGCCATTGTAATAAAACGGATTTAGGATTTGCACAGAGCAGCCCCGATTCTCCTCTTCTGGGGTCCTCCATCTGTGCTTCCCCGACTGCTACCCCCCCCCCCCCCCGAGTCTACATATAGCAAACTGCTGGGGACACTTGTGCGTGCTTGTTCCCGAGCCAACTCTCAGCCAGATTCAGGTAGTCCAGAGCATCTTTGCTCTGGAGTAACGCTTCTCATTTGCGTTGCGCTGAAGAAATTTTAGGAGCAAGTGCTGTCATTCACGAAGCACTTGCTCCTAAAGTTGCGGCAGCGCATCGCAAATGAGCCGGCGGAATTCAAATTGGGCGGGTACGGGGCGTGTAGTATGCTAACTAAGCGCGATCCCGCCGCCAACGTACTGCGCATGCGTCGAGTGTCAAAACATCCCCGTGCGCATGCTCCAAAATCTGTGAATGAACGTCAATGACGTCACATTCCCATTCATGACCGTTTTACGCAAGCGACGTTTTTTTTTTTTTTTCCCGACGCGATGACGACGCCTATACCTAACATAGGATACTCCAACCCCATGTAGGTATATCTATGCGCCGCGTATCCCGTCCGGAAACGTTGTATCGTCATTGCGTCGCGCCGGAATTCGATCGTGAATTGCCGATTTCCGCTCATTAACATATTTTTTGAGCGTAAATCGGCGGGAACGCCCCCGGCGCCATTTTTAAGTTGAAGTAACGATGCGATGGCGAAACTCAGTTACGCTGCTCGCATCGGAACTTCAACCCGGCGTTTCTTGTTTTCTGGTTACAGAAAACAGAAACGCCGGCTCAAAGTCACAGTTAGGCTGGCGGATCACTCGATCCGCCAGCCTAACTGTTCGTGAATCTGGCCGTCTGTGTCGACAAGTGGCTCAGTACCTCCCCCTGCTCCCGCTTTACTGACTGCGATTGATAGCAGCAAAAGACAATGGCTCCTGAAGCTGTCTGAACCGATAAAGAGGGAGAGCAAAGAGAGCCTCTGCTCTTGTGCACATCACTGGATCAAGACCGGGAATGTATGGGGGGGGGGGGGGCTAGGCAGAAGCTGCATGTGGAAGGTTTTTTACCTTCATGCATAGAATGCCTTTAATCCAAGGCTGCATATGTTCCCTTGCTGGTCAAACCTTGACAGTCCCCTTTCTATGACCTCACTCCTTTTTTGGATCCTGGGAGGACCCTACCACTGGACAGCCAATGGAATTGGAAAGAAGTCTTAAGGACTGCAGAGACAAGTGCCTACAGATTTAGGTATGTGAAAAGGGATTTTTTTTTTTAATAATACAAGAATCAGTTAGAGGAAAGTGGAAGGGTAGGAGGGGGCTAATATTTATCCTAGCAATGGTCTTTATGTGTTATTTTTTGCCAGGCTTGGTACGTTCATTACAACCCTTGTACATATTTTCTACATGTCTGGGTAGGTTGGTCAGTTCTGGAGGGTTATGTTTGCTAGGCACTCCGTAACATTTTAAGTGGAAAGCACCCAGCCACCTTATTTTCCATAATTCAATAGCAGTATCCACTTTCATAAAGTAAACAGTTCTGTACCCAAACACTGTACAGGTGACAAAGCTCAGACCTCCCACATCCTAACGGGAAGAGGTGACTTCTGCAAACACAACATAATCAATTCATTCTATTGTGCAGCACCAGATAAACACACAGCACAGAGCTTGTAATAAGACTAAGGCACGTCTGTATTATATGTCGCTTTGAATCTCCCAATATCGAGTCGCAGGATACTGATCGAATTAGAGGTAAGGGAAGCGGAAGAGTTTATAATTAATTGCATAATTATAAGATTATAATTAGATTATAATTCCTTAGTTCTTTATCTAAAATTTCAAAACACTGTACATAATGTTTGCTAGATTAGTATTTGTTCCAACTAGATGCCCTTTGTCATTTTGGGCGGATTTACAAAAGCTGGTGCACACTGGTGCAGATGTGCAAAGTAACCAATCTACTTTTTACTTCAACTTGATTGGTTATTATATGCACAGATGCACCATATTCTGGGTGCACCAAATATTAGTAAATCTCCTTCTTTGCTCCATTATTTGTCTGATAGTTTACATTTTATATTTAAAAAGCATGTTTAAATGTACACTATATTACCAAAAGTATTGAGACACCAATGGCATCCCAGTCTTAGTCAGTAGGGTTTAATATTGAGTTGGGCCACCCTTTACAGCTATAACAGCTTCAACTCTTCTGGGAAGGAAATTTTAGTTCTCACAAGACCAACAGGTATTTTTCTGTATTTTTAAAACATGCTCTAATTTTTCTTGTCGTTTTTCACGTCGTCGTTTTTCACGTTGTGAAAACCGGTTGTGTGTAGGCTTTAACGACGAGAAAAAACGTGCATGCTCAGAAGCAAATTATGAGACGGAAGCACTCGTTCTGGTAAAACTAGCGTTTGTAATGGAGATAGCACTTCGTCACGATGTAACAGACTGAAAAGCACAAAGGTTGAAAAGCACAAATCGTCTCTCACCAAACTTTTACTAACACAAAATCAGCAAAATCAGCCGAAAGGGTGGCGCCATCCGAATGGAACTTCCCCTTTATATTGCCGTTGTACGTCATTGCGCTTTGCTCACGCATTTTCTTTTCACGAGCGTGTGTATGCAAGGCAGGCTTGACAAGAATCACATCGAGAAAAACATTGTTTTTCCAATGACATGAAAAATGGTCATGTGTACGAGGCTTTAGCCTGTAGGGTTCAATATTGAGTTGGCCAACCATTTGCAGCTATAAGAGCTTCAACTCTTCTGGGAAGGCTGTCCACAAGGTTTAGGAGTGTGTCTTTGGGAATGTTTGACCATTGTTCCAGAAGGGCATTTTCAGTCATCCATTTCTTTATAGACTTTTCTTTGTGTACTGGTGTTCAGTCATGTTGGAACAGAAAGGGCCATCCCCAAACTGTTCCCACAAAGTTGGGAGCATGAAATTGCCAAAGTTTCTTGGTGTGCTGACGCCTTAAGAATTCCCCTCACTGGAACTAAGGGGCCAAACCCAACCACTGAAAAAAAAACCCCACACCATAATCACCTCACCACCAAATGATTTGGACCAGTGCACAAAGCAAGGTCCATAAAGGCATGGATGAGTGAGTTTGGTATATAGGAACTTGACTGGCTTCCAGAGTGTGGCAGGCGCAGCACTATGAAGTGCCTCATGCGCTGTGGCATTAGAAGAATTGTGATATCTTTGACTTTTCAGTCCAACATGATTGTCTATTACTCTGAAATTCCTCTAGCGCCGTTCTTTGGAAGCAGTAGGTTTAAAGAGCACACCAAATGCTTAAAATAACTTCTTTATTAACTTCACTTTTCTTCATATATAATACTGCTGCTTTGCAGCGGTGATGAATAAAGTGATGAATAAAGTATAACAAAATGGTGGTTCAAATATTCAATCTTGTCATTTAACATAAGATTGTGGATCTATTTCTTTCTTCAGTATTTACTCTCTCTCTCTCTCTCTGTAAGTTATTAAAGCATTCTCTGATTTCTCTGAGGCCTCGCACACACGATCAAATCTGTCTGCTGGAAACGGTCTGCTAGACCGTTTCAGCAGACAGATTCGATCGTGTGTACGGGCAAACAGACGGATTTGGCCACCCGACAGATTGGAAAGCATGCTTACCAATCTGTCAGCTGGGAACCCGTCCGCCCGACATGTCTGCTGGTTAGTACGCTTACCAGCAGCCATGTCTTCTCGCACACGCGCCGAATGGTTTCGACGCATGCGCGGAAGTGTTTTACTTCCTGGTGCGGTGATGTGGTGGCGTCAACGTCACCGCCACGTCACCGCGCCGTCTGGCGGCGGGGATTTTGGTTTGATCGTGTGTACACGATCAAACCAATATGTCCCCAGCAGACAGATTTGTTCAAATCGGTCGGCCCGACCAATTTGAACAAATCTGTCTGCTCGTGTGGATTGGACCTGAAAGGTATAACTCTGTGGTTTGCAGGGTTTGGTGAGGTTGCTTTAGTTCAGGAATTAGTTTGTTTGAGTTGGTCCGGACGTATGAGTTTGTTTGAAGGTATGGTGAAACTATTTTGCCCCTTTGCTTCCATAAAACAAGACTCTGGCTCTGCTCTGTGTCTGTGCTGGAATAAATTTGCAGCTCATGTGCTGAGGAACCTCCCATACAGAGTGTTTGTAAAGGTGGCTGTGATAGGTCAAGACTCTGCTCAATGTGAGATTGACTGTGATTGGGCCAAGACTCTTGATGAGTCACAAAAGCTTAACTCTATGCTTTCTGGTTTGAATTCTACTGTGTTATTGCTTACCTCCTCATTGTCATATGAATAAATGATTCTTAAAGGCATATTTTTTCTTTTGCTTCTGTGAACACAACATACAACTGTTATATGACATCCAAGCACAAAATCACAGTGAATAACTCCTTTGTCTCTCATATATAAACATGTGCTCTACATTAGGTTGTTAGCAGGTTTAGCTGTATATACATGTAGGTTATATTAGCTACCTAGGACAGGTTCTAGCTGGCCAGCTACACAGAGAGCCCAGACCTCAACCAGATAGAACACCTGTGGGATGAATTAGAGTGAGGACTGTGAGTCAGGCCTTCTTGTCCATATCAGTGTCTGACCATACCAAATGCGAAAAATGGTCATTCCCATAGACACACTCCTAAACCTTGTGGACAGTCTTCCCAGAAGAGTTGAAACTGTTATAGCTGCAAAGGGTGGGCCAACTCAATATTTAACCCTACAGACTAAGACTGGGATGTCATTAAAGTTCATGTGCGTGTAAAAGCAGGTGTCCCAATACTTCTTAATTTAGTGTAAGTGAACCAAAAAATACATCAATTAAGAGATTGTTTTTAAACGCATTGCATTCCTCTGTACCTACATCCCCAGAATTACAAGTGAAAAACTGGAACTTTAATGGTAGTAAATGGGAACATATTTCCTGGAATTCATGAAAAACCAGAGCAGGCAGATTTTACAAAAGCGTCTCTCGTGTGTTCTAAAAATGGTGCCACATGTGCCAAATGTATATACTGTATTTATTGGCATATAACACTCACTTTTTTATCCTGAAAGTAGAGGGTAAACTGTGTCAACGTATTATACGCAGGGGGCTGTGGAAGTTTTTTTTCCCTTGAAACTTCCCTCGTAGGCCGCGTACACACCAGCAAATATACCTGTTCAAATCTTTTGGACAGACCGATTTAAACACATCTGTCTGCTGGCCGTTTTGGTTTGATCGCTGTACACACGATCAAACCAAAATCCCCGCCAGCAGACAGCGCGGTGACGTGGCGGTGAAGTTGACGCCGCCACGTCACCGCACCAGGAAGTATGTGCGACGCATGTGTGAGCAGATATGTCTGCTGGTTAGCGTACTAACCAGCAGACATGTCGGGCGGACGGATTCCCAGCCGACAGATTTCAAAGCATGCTTTAAAATCTGTCGGCTGGCCAAAATCGTCTGCTCGCCCGTACACACGATCGAATCTGTCTGCTGGGACGGTCTGGCAGACCGTTTCCAGCAGATAGATTTTTTTTTTTTTTTTATCCAACAAAAAGGTTTTTATTGATGAAAAGGTGTTGTACAGCATATGGCATTCAACATTGCACTTCAAAACCAAGAGTACACTTCTCAGAGGGCAAACACAACATGACATTTCAATCACCGAGCTGTCTTCCCTCCCACCAAAATACACATTCCCCCACATTATAGCACTCATCCCACAGCAGATAGATTTGATCGTGTGTACGCGGCCTAAAAGTTTGGGTGCGTGTCATATGCCGATAAATACGGAACCCATATAGAACTTGTACTTGGTGCATGCAAAAGTTGTCTGCACCAGTTTCTCTCCGTATGCAAAAAGAGAGTTGGTCTTTCATAAAATACAAGCTGGCAGTGTTTTATTTTTAATTTGGAGCATTCATTGCAACATAATGTAGAAAGGGCACATTTAGTGTGCCGCAATGTCTAAATGGCGCATTTTAGAATCACCTGAATTTGGTGCAAGATTTGCGATCAGAACCTAAAGTGTCGCAGCTGCTTCATGACTTTGGCGGAATACCTTATCAAGAGGGATTATTACCAGAACAGTGATGCAGCAGCATTATTTAATTCACCCCTCCCCCCCCCCCACATTATATTTTCACGCATGTAAATCTTAAACCGTGTTTACTAAAATGATGAGCTCAAATGCAGTGCACAGAATCGCATGTGATTTTTACAGGAATGCAGAGCAATTGTGACACTGATCCAGCCATAAATTTGTATTAAATGTCCACTTAATTCAAAAATATTTTATATTTGATATTAATTAAAATGTAGAGATTAAAAAAAAAAATAGAGCTGACTTGCTCTTGTCAGTCTACGGTATTTTAGTATAGATAGTAATAATACAAAATACATATTTCTATGTACAATCTTCTAACATGCTCAAAGCTAAATTCCATAAATTTACAGTATAAATGGATGGATGAATTGTATCATGAGTTTCACGTTATGTGCATATTAACCACTTCAGCCCCAAACCATTTTACTGGTCAAAGACCAAGCCCCTTTTTGCGATCCGGCACTGCGTCGCTTTAACTGGCAATTGCGCGGTCATGCGACGTGGCTCTCAAACAAAATTGACATCTTTTTTATTTTTTTTCCCACAAATAGAGCTTTCTCTTAGGCCGCGTACACACGATCGAATATATCTGCTGAAACTGGTCCGCAGACCAGTTCCAGCAGACAGATTCGATCGTGTGTACAGGCTAGCAGACAGGTTTCCAGCAGACAAAAGTTTTAAAGCATGCTAAAACTTGTCTACTGGAAAGCCGGCTGTCGGATATGCGGAGGAATTATTTTACTTCCTGGTTCAGTGACGTGGCGGCGTCATCGTCACCGCCACGTCACCGCACTGTCTGTCTGTGGGGATTTTGGTTTGATCGTGTGTACACAGATCAAACCAAAATATCCCAGGAGACATGTCTGATGAAAACGGTCTGTCCGACCATTTTCATCGGATATATCCCCTCGTGTGTACGCAGCCTTAGTAGTATTTGATCACCTTTGCGGTTTGCACTATAAACAAAAATGGAGCAACAATTTTGAAAAAAAATCTATATTTTCTACTTTTTGCTATAATAAATATCCCCCAAAAATACATAAAAAAACAGTTTAGGCCGATACATATTCTTCCACATATTTTTGGTAAAACATTTTTTTTTTTACTACGGTAGTAATGGCGGTGATCAGCAATTTTTATTATGACTGCGACATTATGGCGGACACTTGTGACACAATTTTGGGACCATTGTCATTTTTACAGCGATCAGTGCTATAAAAATGCACTGATACTGTAAAAATGACACTGGAAGTGAAGGGGTTGACCTGTAGGGGGCACTGAAGGGGTTAAGTGTGACCTGGGGAGTGATTGTAACTGTAAGGGGGAGTGGCTTGGCGTAACACATCACCGATCGCTGTTCCCGATGACAGAAAACAGACAATCACTGACATGCCACTAGGAAGAACGTGGGAAAGGTTTGTTTACACTTACCTCTCCCCATTCTTCAGCTCTGTGACCCGATCGCAGAACACCGACGGCGAACGGGTCCCGCTTGCGCGGTCACGGAGCTACCGACCAGGTCGCTAGCACTGTGCTCGCGACCCACGGCTGGGATCTTAAAGGAGACGTACCTGTATGCCCAAATGCCCAGCCGTGCCCTTTCTGTCGACATATATCGTCGTGCGGCGGTCGTGAAGTGGTTAATTTACTTATTCAGAAGTAGATGCTACTAACAGGGTGTCTACAAAATGAAAATACAAATTATGAAAAAAAATATTAAAAATGTTAGAACTCACATTAAGTACCGGAACACCTTTGCAGACTTTACATTTGACCAAATATGTGAGTTCTAACTGCCCAGTTGATGTTGCTTTTCCCTTTCTATATTCACACAGAAGCGGTGGGGAAAATGGCAAGTGATTCTTTGCAGTGCAAATAGCTTCCATTTATTTTGTTTTGATGCAAATTGCACCACAAAGTGTCGGTACTCCGAAAGTATAGAGAGGGATATTTTAATGAGAACCTCCACTGCCCATCAGCCTAAGTTCAGATGTATGGAGATGCAGGACTGCGTTTAAATCGCACACAAAATGCGTTGCTGCACGGACAATATGTGGGGGTGCTATAAACTCTTAATGCCACCCCCACACACAGAGGGGATTGCTTTGCTTTAAGTCAGTTTTTACTTGTTTGTCTTTTTTTATTATACTACTTGCATCTTTTATCTATGAACAGAATATGTCGTCAATGGACCCACTACCCAAGCACCGTCCCAGGTCTGCTCCAGTTATAACCAATGCCTATGTTCAGAACAAACGGGAGGACGCATGTCTATATGAGAAGTTGGACAGCATACATTCCCAGCACTATGCCGGCCTCATCAAACTGAAGCAAGCTGTAGGTCACATCGTAAGACAAAGGAAAGTCCTGCTTACCCAACGGGCCATTACGCCTCAGTCATCTGTGGATCATGTCCTGGATGAAATCCATACCTACAAAAAGGATAAGCACGGTTCCAGTCTCAGTAAGAGTTTCTTGCCCACCAGCACAGAACTCTATGCCGACAACAGTACACGTCCAAAATGGCCTCCATTTTGTCAGGGTTTGCCCAACGTATATAAACATCGGGAAGCAAAAACGTTTCCCTTTGTCACCTCAGGCAGAATAGTTCCACTCATGGAAAACACAGAAATGACATCGGTGGAAAGCTCAGTAAGACATCCACAGGGTTTGGAGAAATTAGTAAGGAGACCTCGAGCTACCTCAGCCTTGGAGAGGAGACCACACAGCAGTATGGATTTACTGACGTACAAGCAACTCAGCGAGATCTCCTGTATAGAAAAGATTTCTGTGAGGGAAGCTGAGCGCCAAAAACAACAGATGCAAATGGAAAAAAAGAACATGAACAAACAGCTGGACAATGCCCTGCAAGAGAAAGTGCACAACTTCCTCAAAAAGCTTGAATAAACTCTCCAAACCACAGTTCATTGCCCAGTGTTTATTGCTTGAACCTTAAGGGCTCATTTACACTAGTGGTTGGGGGGGGAGGGTGGAAAAAAAACAATGTAACTGTATCTTGAACAACCACTCCCTTATAAAGTGGTTGCAAACCCTTACTTATACTAACTGGCCTCAGGTGATACACAGAGAAGAAACAAAACATCCTACATAACTTGTACCTGTTTATCTGCAGTCTTTTATTCTTTACAACAATTAAAAGTATGGCATTTATAAAGCTTGTCGGTACTGTCAGAAATCAGGGGGGTGGAGAGCTAAAATTACACACTGCAAAGCTCATTGAGGAGAGCTCTGAGAGCTAATTAGAGGGAAGGGACACCCCCCTTTACACTACACAGGAACTGAGTCGAGTCTATCAATTACATGCGGTGTGCTGGATCACCTGTCAGTTTTTTCTGCTTGTCACAAAAAAATTGTCAGAAGTGACTCATGCTGAAGACAGAAATAACACTTAGGCGGCGTACACACGACCGAGCTTCTCGGCACAATCCAGCGAGAAGCTCGCTGGGAGACATATTCTGCCGAGGTTCTCGGTCGTGTGTACACTTCTGACGAGCGTCCCGTCGGGAAGCTTGTCGAGCCAAAAAAGAGAGCACGCTCTCATTTTCCTCGTTGTTCAATGAGGACTTTGGCTCGACGAGCTTTTTCGACCGCTCATCGGGAACCTCGTCGGGCGGAACGATGGGTTTAGCCCGACGAGGTTCTCGGACGTGTGTACGCGGCCTTAGTTGTCTTAATTGAGACAAGTACACGCTATAGAGGGATATACTTTGTTCATATTGTATGTCTGAGGTTTACAACCACGTTAAAGCACAAAAACTTTTATTAAAATACAAAATGTATGGTCTTTTAATTATAACTGTGGATATAATTACAATGTAGCTAAACCCAGCAGCAAAAATTA
Organism: Rana kukunoris; assembly: GCA_029574335.1. NCBI lineage: Eukaryota > Metazoa > Chordata > Amphibia > Anura > Ranidae > Rana > Rana kukunoris. The sequence continues at coordinate 67,749,477 of CM056052.1, read as the reverse complement.
ATAGTATTGAAGCTTACTGGTTGTTAGATGTGTAGGCTATAATTGTTCCCTTTTTACACTTTGTTTCCTTTATTTTAACCTTGCTAACTGATAACAGTCCAAAAGCATAGATTAATTCTAAGCTCTGACCAGATGATCAGATATAATATTTGCCAAACAGATATAATAAAATGCTTTCAATGGTCTATTTACAGTGCCTTGAAAAAATATTCATACCCCTTGAAATATTCCACATTTTGTCATGTTACAACTAAAAATGTAAATGTATTAATCTGAAATTTTCACATATTTATTTGTAAAACAAATTAAAAACCATTATCATTTTCCTTCCACATCATAGTTCTGTGCCACTTTGTGTTGGTCTATCACATAAAATCCTAATAAAATACATTTACGTGTTTGGTTGTAACGTGACAAAATGTGGAACATTTTCTGTCAAATAACTTTTTATTGAAAAAAAAATATAGGTTGCTTACAACATGGGCAGTCTACATGCCCCTAGGCAACAACAAGCGCCGAATTGAAGTTGAGAATACCACATCATGATATCAGATCAGTACGTTGCAAAATGTAAGGCATGGGGGAAATCACAGGGGTACCTCCGAGGGGAGGAAGACGGGGAAAAGAGGCGGTAGAAAAATAAAAGAGAACAGACGAAAAATAAAACAAACTACAAAAGAAAAAAAAAAACGGGGGAAAACAGGAGGTAAAAATAAGAATAGGGATGAGATGGGGGGGAAAGAAAGGGGAAGGGTCATCGAGGTAGCTCGTTTACCTTGTCACGACTGGTCCTCCCGGAGGCGCCATGGCTCCCAGACAGTGTCGTGGGCCTCCAATCTGTCCTGCATCCTGGCAGTCATTCTCTCCATCAGTTCCACGTCTTTGATCCTAGCATGCAAAGCCGACTGGGCAGGAGGGGAGCTATTTTTCCAATTTAGGGCTATCAGACAGCGGGCCGCAGTGAGGATGTGGCGGGTCAACTTTTGGCAGGCCGTGGAGGTCCTCAGGGGGGGTATGCCCAGTAAGAAAAATTTGGGAGACATGGGGACCCACGTGCCCAGCAGGCAGCTCAGCAGTCGCTGAACAGTGGTCCAATAGGGGGCAATCATTGGGCAGCTCCAGTAAATATGGAAAACGGAGCCTTTGTCTCCCTGGCATCGCCAGCAGCGATGAGAGCTAGTGGGGTATATGGCGTGCAGCACGTCGGGGGTCATATACCAAAATAGCAGGACTTTGTACGTGTTTTCTTTGTACAGCGTACAAAGTGAGCTCTTGGCTGCCTGGGACTAGATAATCCGCCATTGTTCTATGGGTACGACCTCGTTGAGGGCTTTTTCCCAGCGGAGCATGTAAGAGTGTTTTCCCTGAGATTCAAAGGGATAGGCATTTAGTATTTTGTAAATATCAGAAATTTGGCCTTTCTGGGCTGACCCGGCCAAGATCAGCCTCTCAAATGTAGTTGGGGGGGGGAGAATTGTAGGTTAGGTGCTATAGACAGGGCGTAATGGCGGATTTGCAAGTAACTATAAAATGTCTGCCGAGGGAGATCAAATTTGGTTTGGAGGGCGGAGAAGGACAGTAGTTTGCGTGAGAGGGGATCTACTAGGGTCCCAAAATGGAAAAGATTCCGTGATGTCCACGGGTGGGACATGTGGTGTGTGAGGCTATCCGGCACCTTGGGGTTGTACATGAATAAGGTCAAGAGCGAACCTTCCGAAGACAGTCCGCATGGTCGTGACAGCCGACTCCAAAGTCGTCGGAGTTGAGACACAGAGCCCAACAGGCGGTCAGGGGGGACCTCCGCGTCCGCACTCCAAAGCAGGCTATTAGGGTGGGTCGGGGCTAACCACAGTTATTCAATCTCCGTCCACCTGTTGTAGGAGCGTTGAGTGAACCAGGAAGCTATTGCCCGGAGTTGGGTGGCCTGATAGTACTTCACAAGGTTAGGAAACGCAAAGCCTCCTTCCGAGCGTGTCGCCATTAGTAACGTCTGGGGAACCCTATGGGGTCAATTCACAAAGCTTTATTTTCAGATTGCGAGTGTTATTTTAACGATTTTGCACGTTATTGAAGCTAGTTCAATTCACTAAACGATTTAACGCTTTGAAAAATCATCAAATAACGTTTCCCTACACAGAACCGATATTTTAAGGTGTGGATCCTTTTTAAAGAGTCAAATCGTTATTTTAAAGATTCAAATCGTTATTTTAAAGAGTCAAATCGTTAAATATGTACAGAAGTGCAATTCACAAAGATTTTTTTGACAGTTATCAATCGTTAAGCCATCGTTAAATTAACACCTCCCTCAGGGTGGCGTTATGACATTTCCCAGGCGATATTTTGTTGTTAGAGGAAGCTTTTGGCGATTTTTGTAGTGTAGTGTAGTGTTGGGCAAGATAGAACCGCGCTCTATTTGAACTTAAAATTATCCAGAGGCGAAGAAGAACACGTTAGAATGTTGTTCAGATTTATAAAAGTGTATTCCGTTCACATACTATTTTGGATGACTTTTCTGAAACCCAGGTGATAGCTAAATTCCGATTATCATCTCCCATAATTTATTCTCTGTATGAGGAAATACACATGGCTTTAGAAAAGCACACACTAGAAGTTTTGCACATCACATGCTCAATCTCCACGTGTGTATTGCTTGTGTGTCTCTCTCTCTCTCTGTATCTGCTCTTTTCCACATGCAGCTGTTCTCCTCCCCTTCTGCTCCCAGAATGCATCTCTCCAGCATTTTTTAACGATCTTAAGAGTTATTTTAACGTCCCGAATCTTAATAATAACGTCTGAGTAGTTAGAATAACGTTTGGATAAAGAGTCAGTTGAAAACCATAACGACTGTGTTAAATAACGATTATAGCTTTCGTGAATACCATGTTTGCTAGCGTTAAATAAGGAGTGCTAATTTAACACCTGAAGAAAACCAATAACGTTTCTCTTTGTGAATTGACCCCTATGTCTCTTGTAATCCCAGGTGAATTTAAGTAGGTCAGACTGAAGCTGTCTCAGGTGTTTATAAGGGACAGGGATGGGCAACGTTTGGAAAAGATAAAGAAGCTTCGGGAGTATCGTTATTTTAACCGAGGCTACCCGGCCGAGTAGGGAGATATGATGTTTCTTCCAATGCATCAGCAGGGATCATATCGAACGGAATAGGGGGGGGGAAGTTTTCCTGGTACAAGGTAGTGAAACTTGGGGTAATGTGTATCCCCAGGTATTTCAGGGAGGATGTTTTCCATTGATAGGAAAAAGTGGCCCGCAAATGAGCGACCTCTGTTTCGGGGACATTGAGTGGGAGGGCCTCCGACGGAGGTGTTAACTTTGTAGCCCGACAGAGCTCCATATTTAGCCAACTCTGCATGGAGGTTCGGGAGGGAAATCCTAGGGTGTGTCAGGGAGAGGATAATGTCATCCGCAAACAGAGAGATTTTAAACTCCCTGCCGCGGACTGACATCCCGCGGATAGATGGGTTGCCTCGAATGGTGGCTGCTAGGAGTTCAACGCAGAGTGCGAATAGCAGGGGTGAAAGTGGGCATCCCTGCCGGGTAATGTGGAACATTTTAAGGGGTATGAATACTTTTTCAAGGCACTGTAACAGACCAAATGGAAGCAAGTAAGGGACATTTATTGTTAGAGTTTACATACACTGTAAATGAAAAAAAAATTAATATTGATTGTGCCATTAACCACTTGAGACCCACACTATTGACAAAAGACGTCAACAGCGCGGCTCTCAAGTGCCAAGTTGACGTCTTTGGACGTCATTTAAAGTGCATTACCACAGTAAACATTGTCCTGCCACATCGCTGAGGATCCGATGCATGTACCTGGCGGCCGAGATGTCCGTCGGGTACATGCGATCGGCGGGAAAACAAGCAGATAACAGCATGGACGTGGAGCTCTGTGTTTGTAAACACAGAGCTCCACGTGCTGTCAGAGGAGAGGAGACCGATCTGTGTCCCTTGTACATAGGGACACAGCATCGGTCACCTCCCCCAATCACCCCCCCCCCCACACACAGTTAGAACACACCCAGGATACACACTTAACCCCTTCCTCATCCCCTAGAGTTAACCCCTTCACTGCCAGTCACATTTATACAGTAATTAGTGCATTTTTATAGCACTGTTCGCTTTATAAATGTGAATAGTCCCAAATTTGTGTCAAAAGTGTCCGATGTATCCGCCGCAATATCGCAGTCCCAATAAAAATCGCAGATCGCCGCCATTAAAAAAAATCATAATTGTTTCCCATTTTGTAGGCGCTATAACTTTTGCACAAACCAGTCGCTTATTATTTTCCAAAAATACGTCGAAAAATACGTATCGGCCTTAACTGAGAAAAAAAAAAAATTTTTTTAAAACAAAATTGGGATATTTATTATAGCAACATATATATATATATTTTTTAAATTGTCGCTCTTTTTTTGTTTATAGTGCAAAAAATAAAAACCGCAGAGGTGATCAAATACCACCAAAATAAAGCTCTATTTGTGGGGAAAAAAGGACGTCAATTTTGTTTGGGAGCCACGTCGCACGACCGCGCAAATGTCAGTTAAAGCGACGCAGTGCCGGAAGCTGAAATTTCGCCTGGACACGAAGGGGGTTTATGTGCCCAGTACGCAAGTGGTTGATAACACATTCCACAGCTTTACCACTGTATATACCTGTATATCTTTATTAATAAACTAATAACTGGATCTCATGATAGCTTATATTATTTTTAAGTGGTTAAAATACAATAATGATAGTATCGATATAATAACAAGTTAACACTAACTTATGTAATAAATAAATTTTAACTGTAATAAATACTATTTTGTTGTGTACTTATTTTTTTATTTTATTTTAATAAATATTCTGTGAAGAAATGTCTGTGAGAGAGAATCCATTTTTCCATCATGCAATAAAGAACATAGATTGTGGATATTACCAAAACGCAAATACTGAAAGTGCTTAAAGTGGTTGCAAACCCACTTTTGGCATTTACAGCTAAGCCTACATTAAGGCTGCACGGTTTAGGAGATATTCGCCAATGAAAGGCACCGCTGTCTACGACGCATACGCCGTAGACAACGGCGTGCAGGCGCACTAACAATAGCCATTCTAAACACGGCAATGCCATGTTTGATGGCTCCCACGCGCATGTGCGGCATGACGTCATCGCCACTCTGGTCAATCACAGCCCTGGAGCGGCGATACCCGGAAGTAACCTCCAGGAGCGATGGATGCGGCGGAGGGGGACACGAGGACGGCTTGTGGTGCTTCGTTGTAATGTAAGTAAATGTATAATGAGCTAGTATGCTAGTCATACTAGCTCATTATGGCTTTGTCTTGCAGGTTTTTTGTTTTAAAAAAAAAAGTTTAACAGGGTTTACAACCACTTTAATCTGTGAAAACATATGTAGTGTATGTTTCTAAACCAGTGTATGTGACCTTCAACAGACATTAAGAGCCAGTGTATCTTCCTGGTTAGGGATGAGCCGAACACCCCCGCGTTCGGTTCGCACCAGAACGTTCAAACAGACCGCTCGTTCGCGCGAACATTTAGAACCCCATTGAAATCTATGGGACTCGAACGTTCAAATTCAAAAGTGCTCATTTTAAAGCCCAATATTCAAGTTATTGTTGGAAAACATCTTTGAGAACCCGGGTCTTGCCCCAGGGAACCTGTATGAATGGAAAAAAAAGTTTTAAAAATCGTTGTTTTTTCTGGAACAGCGATTTAAATGATGCTTAAAGTGAAAAAAAAAAAAAGAGAAAAATTCCTTTAAATATCGTACCTGCTGGGTGTCTATAGTAGTGGCACGTGTTTAGAGATTACTCTCAGAAAAAAGAAATGTAATACTGCTTGCGGCTTTAATGTAATGTTTGGTCCCTCCCTGTAATATGGATACAAATCATTAAAAAAAATAGCATTAGTTTCCCCGCCACCACTCCCCCCAGGTCATTACAAGACCCAGTGACAATCCTGACTTCCCTAGGGCCCTAAGCAAAATGACATGGCACATTAAAAATGAGAAGCGGGGGGGGGGGCTGGCGACAGTGACATGCCACATTAAAGAAAGTTGAGAAGCGAGGGGAGGGGGTGTTCTGCTGTCCTAAATGACTCAGCCAGCGAGTTTAGAAGCGGGGTGAAGGGGGCGAAAATGACTTCTCACCAGGCGGGGCCTCTAGTAATTTGGGGGGCCCTTTGCAGCTTTGCCAGGCCCTAAGCGGCTTGCATAGTGAGCCTATAGCGAGGATCTGCCCTGACAAGACCCTTTGGCCCTATATACTTTGAACAGCAGTATACAGGCGGTGCAAACAAGCCAAGGACTGTAGGTTTGTTAAGTAGGAACTGAACCATGTAATACTGTAATTGGAGCGCAACAAAGAGCCACATGCAAAGTATTGCATCAAAAATTGTTATTAGACGCCCCTGTTAAACAGGGGCAGACAAATTTGGCCTTAGGCACAACACAACACTGAAACCCCTCACAGATACTGTAATTGGAGTGCAACAAAGAGCCACATGCAAAGTATTACATCAAAAATTGTTATTAGACGCCCCTGTTAAACAGGGACAGAAAAGTTGGGCCTTAGGCACTGGTGGCGGAGCCAGAAACAAAACATTTCTTACTAGCTATCAGCAAGATCAGTGAGGAGGAAAAGGATATTCAGTCAGCAGTATAACAGGACAGTCAGTCACTCAGCATCAGCATAGGCAGTCTCAAAGGGATCTGACATTTCAAAAAAATTATTCAGTTACATCAGCATCAGGTGCTTGGTAGCTGGTGTTGATCCAAGCCTGATTCATTTTGATGAAGGTCAGTCGATCGACGGAGTCGGTGGAGAGGCGCACCCTGTGATCGGTCACAAAGCCTCCAGCAGCACTAAATGTGCGTTCTGAAAGAACACTGGATGCAGGGCAAGCCAGTAGCTCAATTGCGTACTGTCCTCAAGACCCAGTAAGCCAGAGGATTTTCAGGGGGGAAGGTGTCCAAGTCGGATATTGTCCCTAGGTATTCCCGCACCAGCGTAGGTTTGCTGAGGCATTTAGGGCACAGTCCTCTGAGTCACTGAGGACAACAGGATCCGCAGCCAACTCAACCCAGCCACGTAAAAGTCCATGGGTTCCTTGGGACTGTAAGTGATCCCTTGAAGACTGCTGATGCTGAGTCGTAGGCTCCACCTCCATGCTGCTGATACAATCCTCCTCCTCCTCCTCCTTGTCCTCTTCCTGTGTGCTAGGTGGGCAAGCAGGACCACTGTCTGGATAAAGGGGGCCTTGAGAGGTAAGGAAGTCCTCCTCTTCCTCCCTCTGTTCTGCCTCAAGGGCCCTGTCCATTATTCCACGTAGTGTGTGCTCCAACATGTGAATAAGAGGGACAGTCTCACTGATGCTTGCACTGTGACTGCTCACCATCCTCGTGGCCTCCTCAAATGGTGACAGGACAGTGCATGCATCCCTGATCAAGGCCCACTGGTGTGGGGAAATAAACAAGCTCCCCTGACCCAGTTCTGCTGCCATATTGGCACAGGTACTCATTGATGGCCGTAGGCTGCGTGTGCAGCCGCTGCAGCATGGCCAATGTAGAGTTCCATCTGGTGGGAATGTCACAGATTAGGCGATTCTTGGGCAGGTTGTATTTCCTTTGGAGGTCTGTCAGCCGAGCAGTGGCATTATATGACCTCTGGAAATGCACACAGACTTTCCTGGCCTGCTTCAGGACATCCTGTAAGCCTGGGTACCTGCCCAAGAACCGCTGCACCACCAAATTCAGGACATGAGCAAAACAGGGCACATGGGTCAGTTTTCCCTGTCGCAGGGCAGATAGGAGGTTGGTGCCATTGTCGCTAACCACCATTCCAGGCTTAAGCTGACGTGGCGTCAACCACCTCTGAGCCTGCCCCTGCAGAGCTAACAGAACCTCTGCCCCAGTGTGGCTCCTGTCTCCCAAGCACACCAGCTCTAGCACCGCATGGCATCTCTTGGCCTGCATTCCTGTGTAGCCCCTCGTACGCCTACGGAGCGTGGCTGGTTCCGAGGGGACATCAGCACAGGAAGAGGCCACAGAGGAAGAAGAAGAGGAGGGGGTGGACGAGAGAGGTGTGTCACAACCAGTAGTAGTGTTTTGGAGGCGTGGTGGCAGAACAACCTGCAACACTACTGTACCTTGCCCTGCGTCCATCCCAGCTGCCAGCAGAGTCACCCAATGCACCGTGAAAGAGAGGTAACGTCCCTGTCCATGCCTGCTGGACCATGAGTCAGCGGTAAGATGAACCTTACCACTGACCGCCCTGTCCAGCGAGGCATGGACGTTGCCTTCCACATGCCGGTAGAGAGCCAGAATCGCCTTCCATGAGAAAAAGTGGCGTTTGGGTACTTTCCACTGAGGTACCGCACATTCCACAAACTCATGGAAGGGGGCAGAATCTACCAACTGAAAAGGTGACAGTTGAAGTGCTAGCAATTTCGCTAAGCTAGCATTCAACCGCTGGGCATGTGGATGGCTGGGAGACTACTTCTTTCGGCGCTGCAGCAGCTGGGTCAGGGAAATTTGTCTGGTACTATCAGTAGATTGCCCGCATGTACTACTAGGTTGTGACACACCTATTTGTTCACCTTCAGTCCTATCAGTGCAGGCTTCAGAGAGGACTGAGGGTCTAGTGGGGTTGGAGGTCCCAGCTGATGAGGGGCAAGGGGAGGTCCGCTTTGGTGTGGGTCTTTCTGGTATGCTTGCCAACAAACTGCATGGCAGGTCGACATATGTCTGGTCAAGTATGTGGTGTCCAAGAGGGTGATGTTTTGGCCACCCGAGATACGCTTGAGACATATGTTGCAAATAGCAACAGTGCGATCTGTACCCAACACTGTGTTGAAACAGTTCAGGAGGACATGGTGGGACTAGGGAAGGATTGTGTGATGCCATTGTGCAGAGGGAAGAGGACGCCTTGGCAGCTGCTTTGCCAGACAAACTAAGCTCAGCCTGGGTGAGAGAGGATGAGGAGGATGAGGACGACTTGGTCATCCATTCTACTAATTTCTCTGCATGTTGAGGCTCAACACGACCAGCTCCCAAAAAGAAGGATGAGCGTGTCAGACGGCCACGTGCTGAAGAGGATGCACCGTGTCCACCACCAGCGTTGCCTCTAGATGCAGAGCCTGCTTGCCCTCATGACTCTCTGCCTCTCTTTGTTATCCTTCCAGACATTTTAATGGCCTGCACAGGACAAAATTAGTACACACACCTCGTACCTTTAGGTACAAACTGGAGAGGACAAGTGCAGTAAACTCCAAGTAGGTTTAAGTGAAAACTATACAGCACAAGTGCAGTAACACAACTACGTTTAGGTGCTTATAAACAGCACAAGTGCAGTAACACAAAGGACGTTTAGGTGCAACTAAACAGCACGAGAGCAGTAACACCAAGTACGTTTAGGTGCTAATTAACAGCACAAGTGCAGTAACACCAACTATGTTTAGGTGCTAATAAACAGCACAAGTGCAGTAACACCAACTACATTTAGGTGCTAATAAACAGCACAAGTGCAGTAACACCAACTACATTTAGGTGCTAATAAACAGCACAGGTGCAGTAACACCAACTACGTTTAGGTGCAAATAAACAGCAGAAGTGCAGTAACAAAAAGTAAGTTAAAGTGCTAATAAACAGCACAAGTGCAGTAAAACAAAGGACGTTTAGGTGCTATTAAACAGCAAACATTCAGTAACAGCAACTGCGTTTAGGTGCTATTAAACAGCAAACGTGCAGTAACAGCAACTGCGTTTGGGTGCTATTAAACCGCAAACGTGCAGTAACAGCAAATGCGTTTAGGTGCTATTAAACAGCACACGTTCAGTAACAGCAACTGCGTTTAGGTGCTATTAAACAGAACATGTTCAGTAACAGCAACTGCGTTTAGGTGCTATTAAACAGCAAACGTGCAGTAACAGCAAATGCGTTTAGGTGCTATTAAACAGCAAACGTGCAGTAACAGCAACTGCGTTTAGGTGCTATTAAACAGCAAACGTGCAGTAACAGCAAATGCTTTTAGGTGCTATTAAACAGCAAATGTGCAGTAACAGCAACTGCGTTTAGGTGCTATTAAACAGCAAACGTGCAGTAACAGCAACTGCGTTTGGGTGCTATTAAACCGCAAACGTGCAGTAACAGCAAATGCGTTTAGGTGCTATTAAACAGTAAACATGCAGTAACAGCAACTGCGTTTAGGTGCTATTAAACAGCAAACGTGCAGTAACAGCAAATGCTTTTAGGTGCTATTAAACAGCAAATGTGCAGTAACAGCAAATGCGTTTAGGTGCTATTAAACAGCAAACGTGCAGTAACAGCAACTGCGTTTAGGTGCTATTAAACAGCAAACGTGCAGTAACAGCAAATGCTTTTAGGTGCTATTAAACAGCAAATGTGCAGTAACAGCAACTGCGTTTAGGTGCTATTAAACAGCAAACGTGCAGTAACAGCAACTGCGTTTGGGTGCTATTAAACCGCAAACGTGCAGTAACAGCAAATGCGTTTAGGTGCTATTAAACAGTAAACATGCAGTAACAGCAACTGCGTTTAGGTGCTATTAAACAGCAAACGTGCAGTAACAGCAAATGCTTTTAGGTGCTATTAAACAGCAAATGTGCAGTAACAGCAAATGCGTTTAGGTGCTATTAAACAGCACACGTGCACGATGCAAATAAACAGGACAACTGCAGTAACACGGAGTATGTTTAGGTGTAAACTAAACAGCACACAGGCAATACAACACGTTAGAACACTGCAGCTAGCACAATCTCCTACCTGACAAATACGAATAGCTGATCTAGCTAAGCTATACAGTGTATAAATATATGTACAACTCCTAGGGATGTATATATATCCTCTACGCACTGTAAATTAAGCTAAACTGACTAGCCTGCCTGCTCTATCTATCTATCTGGTAGAAAAGACACAGGGGTAGATTCACATAGATCAGCGGATCTTTTGATCCGCGTGATCTATCTTTTTTACGATCCGCCTGCGCCAGTTTTTGAGGCAAGTGCTGTATTCAGAAAGCACTTGCCTCGTAAGTTGCCCTGGCGGATCGTAAATCCCCCGGCGGAATGCAAATTCCGCGGCTAGGGGGAGTTTACTATTTAAATCACGCGCGTCCCCGCGCCGATCGTACTGCGCATGCCCCGCCGGCTAAATTTCCCAGCGTGCATTGCCTCAAATGACGTCGCAAGGACGTCATTATTTTCGACGTTAACGCTAATAACGTATGGCCGTATTCCCGAACGACTTACGTAAAAAAATCAAAACTCGTTGCGGGAACGACGGCCATACTTAACATAGGATACGCCGCACTTACCCCGCATATAGCAGGGGTAACTATCCGCCGGAAAAAGCCGAACGCAAACGACGTAAAAAAAAACGACGGCCGGGCGTTTAAATCAGCGGTTCTCCTCATTTGCATATTTGTTGCGTATAATAACAGAAGCACCACCTAGCGGACGGCGGGAGATTGCAGCCTAAGATCCGACAGTGTAACTCACTTACACCAGTTGGCTCTAAGGGAGATCTATGCGGAACCTGATTTGAGGAATCAGCCGCATAGATCCGAGCGTCAGTAGATACACCGTCGTATCTCTATGTGAATCTACCCCACTGTCTCTCTATCTCTCTCTATAGGACTTCTCTCATTAACAACGCTGCAACACACTACACAAGGCCGCCCACGCAGGCTTTGACCAATTATGGTTCTTCGTTTTTTGTGCGCTGTGCTTGGCCAAGCATGCGGAACATACAGCATGCTTGGCCAATCATCAGCGCGCAATGCCGCAGTGAATTATGGGCGACCCATTTTGTTTGAATTTCGTCGAACGTACGAACAGACAATGTTCGAGTCGAACATACGTTTGAATCGAACGCGGAGCTCATCCCTATTCCTGGTACACGTGTTTGATTGACAATGATTGGTTCACCTGCAGTGTACGTTTGTTGAATGCCACTTTCACTGCTTATGCCGCTTACACACGGTCGGAATTTCCAACAATAAATGTTCGATGTGAGCTTGTTGCCGGAAAATCCGATCGACAACAAATGTTTTAGAGCTGGTTCTCAATTTTTTCAACAACAAAAATTTTTGTTGGAAATTCCGATCGTCTGTAGCCAATTCCAAAGCACAAAAATCCTACACATGCTCGGAATCAATTCAACGCACGTTCAGAATTTTTGAACTTCATTTTTCTTGGCTCATCGTAGTGTTGTACGTGACCGCGTTCTTGACGTTCGGAATTTCGACATTTGTGTGACACAAGTTTGAGCGGACGATTGGGCGGAAAAAAATCCAATGTCAGAATGTCCGATCGTGTGTATGCGGCATTAGTGTGCGTTTACTGTTGATGGATGAAACATCTGTCCATCCTTTAAATAGAAATTATTATGTTTTCTCAGCAGGCAATGTATATTATCGTGTTTATTCTAGAGCTAAAACACATGCCCTGAACTTTCCCCTGCAGTCCTCCCTCTCATCCCCTGGCAGATGTGTTCAGGTCAATCACGTTGACATGAAGGATTGTTTTCCTCTTTGGATCTTCTCATGTGTTGGGTGGTCCTCAATGATGAGGAGAAATGCACTGGTATCATAATGTCAGCGGCACTCCCTGAATCATTGTAGGTGAGAGTAGGGAAAGCCCATGACACCCTTACTTCACAGGACATCCTGGGTGTCATATAACTTGGAAGACCGAAGACATCTAGTGGCAGAACAGAATTACTGCATGGTACAGTGCTAGATAGGTAGTGAGTATTTTAGCTAGAACTTGCAAAAGTCTGTATATAAATATATGTCTAATATATATATACAGTTGTATGCAAAAGTTTAGGAACCCCTGACAATTTCCAAGATTATCATTTATAAATATTTGGGTGTTTGGATCAGCAATTTAATTTTGATCTATCAAATTACACAGGACACAGTAGTGAAATATGGTTTATTGGATTAACAGAAAATGCGCAATATGCATCAAAACGAAATTAGACAGGTGCGTAAATTTTGGCACCCTTGTCATTTTGTTGATTTGAATACCTGTAACTACTTAGGCCGCAAAGGACCGTTTTCATCGGTTAACCGATAAAGCTGACTGATGGTCTGACGTGCCTACACACCATCGGTTAAAAAAATTATCGTATAAGAACGTGGTGACGTAAAAAAAAACAACGATGTGCTTAAAAAAATGAAGTTCAATGCTTCCAAGAATGCGTCGACTTGATTCTGAGCATGCGCGGCTTTTTAACCGATGCTTTTGCATACTAACGATCGGTTTTGACCTATCGGTTAGGTGTCCATCGGTTAAATTTTAAAGCAAGTTCTCTTTTTTTGACCGAAGGATAACTGACCGATGGGGCCCACACACAATCAGTTTGGACCGATGAAACAGACCTTCAGTCCGTTTTCATTGGTTTTGACCGATCGTGTGTACGCGGCCTTAGCACTGATTAATTGGAACACACAATTGGTTTGGTGAGCTCATTAAGCCTTGAACTTCATAGACAGGTGCATCCAATCATGAGAAAACGTATTTAAGGTGGCCAATTGCCAAAAAGTTATGGCAGAGATATAAGGGGTCAGTGTCCACTGTGAGGAACATAGTGAGGAAATGGAAGACCACAGGCACAGTTCTCGTTAAGGCCAGAAGTGGCGGGCACATAAAATATTGGAGAGGCAAAGACGAAGGATGGTGAGAACGGTCAAAAAAAAATGGACCGCCTCGAAAGACCTACAACATCAACTTGCTGCAGATGGTGTTGCCATTGTCGCCACTGTGCCATGCCAAATGCAGCCACTGTGCCATGCCATTGTCGCCACTGTGCCCATCAATTGTCGCCACTGTGCCATGCCATTGTTGCACTGTGCCCATCAATTGTCACCACTGTGCCATGCCAAAAGCAGCCACTGTGCCATCAATTATTGTCATCACTGTGCCCATCAATTGTCGCCACTGTGCCATCAATTGTCACCACCGTGCTATGCCAAACGCAGTCAATGTGCCATGTCATTGTTGCCACTGTGCCCATCAATTTTCGCCACTGTGCCATGCCAAACGCAGCCACTGTGCCATGCCATTGTCACCACTGTGCCATGCTATTGTCACCACTGTGCCCATCAATTGTTGCCACTGTGCCATGCCATTGTCATCACTGTGCCCATCAATTGTCGCCACCGTGTCATGCCAAACGCAACCACTGTGCCATGCCATTGTCGCCACTGTGTCCATCAATTGTCGCCAATGTGCCATGTCATTGTCATCACTGTGCCATGCCAAACGCAGCCAATGCATGAATCTATGTATTGTTTTTCAGTGGCGGTGCAGGAGGGAGAAGGGGCGGTGCTCCTACGGCCTCTATGGACGCACCGCCACTGGTACTTACCTATTTTTATTGTGATGTGGTCTGGTCATGTGATCCTGCATCTTCAGCTTCCCCATGTCAGTGAGTGACTGCTGCAGGGGAGAGGAGGAAGGACTGACAATAGATGGGCCATGGGAACCGTTGGGTGATGCCACTGGTGCTAGAATACCCAGCTGTGGTTGTGCGCTCCCTTACACAGAGCTGCAGGATAATGTGACAGGACCAAAGCAGAGAATAAATAATTATACAGATATTTTTTCTGGCAAAATAAATACATGTACCGCAATCGTAAGCATTGGCATTCCATCAACGTACAGGTGATAGCCGATGCCAAATACCTCATATGGCACGTCCGTGCCAAACACCCCGGGTCCAGCCACAACAGCTACATATATCGTCAAAGCAACATCCCAACAGAATTCGAACGTGTACAGGGACAGCTGGTTGGTTGGTGAGTGACAGGGAGTCTGGCATGACTGTCTGACCCCATGATGCAGACATCACGAGGGGCACATGGACGGCTAACATCCTCCTGTCTTTTCCCTTCTAGGTGACACAGCATATGTACTTGGGCCCCATTTCATGACTCCATTCTGGAATCCCCAAACCAGAGGAGAGAGAAAATACAATGATGCACACATACGTACCCGTGCAGTGGTGGAGCGCACATTTGGCCTCCTGAAGTCCCTTTTCTGATGCCTTGATAAGTCCGGGGGTACCCTGTTGTATTCCCCAAACTTTGTGTGCCAGATCATCGGTGCATGTTGTGTGCTGTACAACCAGTGGCGTCTCCAGCTTTCATATTTAGGGGGGGCACATGAGGGGACAGGGACAAAAGTAGGGGGGCCATCTATAAAATGCAATTATATATATATATATATATATATATATATATATCCTGGGGCCCTTTACTACAATCCCAGAAAGAGCCCTTTCACATGTTCTGCAGTGAGCTCCCTTCCTACTATACTGGGGCCCCCCAGGGTGGCAGAAAACAAGAGATATATGTCACCAGCACACCAAGAAAATATAAGGGTCCAAAGCAGTGGAAGAACTCTCAGGTTTGTAAAGGTTGTCTGGTGTTCTGCCACTGTGGGGTTCCCCAGCTGTCCTGTCCCTGCTATTGACAGTGCTGGTATGGCATCTGTCTCTTTGGCAGTGGCGGAAGTCTATTGGGACCTAGTGCTGGTTACATTACCGATGCATGCAGGGGAAGGCTGGCACTATTGGTTATAGAGAGCCGAGCCCCCAGCTGGTCACCTAGCACTTATATTACCTGCCTTACTGAATGTTAAAGTAAATTGTGAATGTCTTGAACGAACAGAGAAAGAGATGGAGATAATGCAGTTCAGCGATTACAGTGTACAGTGTAATCTGCAGTGCACACACTTACCCACAGTCCAGGCTAGAATCTCAGCCAGGAATGCTGCCGATTTTCATATTTCCCGCCCACACATTCCCTCTCTTCAGATACAGCACACCGGGATAGTGTGGGCGGGACTGAAAGAAGGAGGAGGAGGAGCTGTATTCCTCCCTGCTCGTATGTGAGGAGAGTGATGGCTGGACTCACTGGGCTGTAAAAGAGTGTCATAGGCTGACACTCGGCTCAGCTTGCAGTCACCACTCTTGGAATTTACAGACTGATTCTGTCCGCCTGTCCTAAGGATGGGAGAAATCAGTCTGTTTTTTCAGTAACTGAGATGAAGGCTTGCCCCCACAGTGCTCATGGAGTCCTTTCTGCAAATTGCTCTTCTCCGTGTCAATGAGGATGCAGGGGAAGAAGCAGATTGGGCGGCTGTGGTTGTGTGAGCGCTCGCATTATGCAGTGTCAGCAAGCAGAGGGAGGGGGAGAAATGCCTCACAGAGCTGACTAGGGATGCTCTCCCTCTCAGGAGAGACTGTTACTCCAGTGGCGGCCTGAGCAAAAAAATTTTTGGGGGGACAGGACATGGTGGGGCACAGCATAATTTTGGGGGGGTCAGGGTCCCCTCTGCCCCCCCTAGCGTCGCCATTGTGCACAACTTTGCCGTGAGAAAGGGCCCGGAGATTAACATACGTGATGACTTGACCCCCGAACCACACTGCCCCCCCCCCCTGCCAGAGGCTACTCCGCCTGCTGAGGGAACAGCAGTCAGGAGAAGCCTCGTGGAATGTATCTTTGAACGTTAAACACACACATTCATCATTGCACATGGAGAATTCACGCATGCACACCACTGTGGTCCCTAGATCACACACACCACATCCACATCACATTGGATTAGCCCAAGTCCAACATGCAGGACTTGGGAGCAGCAACGCCATGCCAAGGCCCCAATGGTGTCGCTGTCCATTCATACATTCACACGGTCGTGGGGATAACTTCTCCTCCACGACCCAGGGTGACACCCCTTACTGGCAGGAGTGTCACCCCCACATTCACACACTAGTCACACTGTAGCCTGCACTACTGTCCGTGTGCAGACAAAAAAAAAACTCTTCACCAGAGCATAAAAAAAAATACTCTTAACCAGAGCATAAAAAAAAATACTCTTCACCAGAGCATAAAAAATGTACTCTTAACCAGAGCATAAAAAAAGGGAATCACTTGCCCTGGCATGGGCTACGCCTGGTGCCCAGGCTCCTGGCCCTCAGTTGCCTGGGGGGAGCCTCTGGTGGGGGGGGTGGGGCATCAGGTGGAGGAGCATCCCCTGGTCCCTCCCTGGCTGCCTGCCCTCCAAAGCCACCGCTATGCGGGTGAGTACCGCCTCCATGGCAGCTGGCTGTGCCTGTACGACCACTCTCAAGGACTTCACCTCACCCACGAGTTTTGCCATTGTGGCCTGCAGCTCGACGAGGCAGGTGACCGCCGCAGCACTATTACCAGCAACATCCTGGAGAGTGTCAGTTAAGGGGCCCGAAGAGGCCAGGCTGTCTGCCAGGCGTTTCATCTCCACGCCAACTTCACCCATATGCCTGGTCTGGCGGTCCTGTTCCCTTGCCAGATGTTCCGGAAGGAACTCAGGGACACCCCTTGTCTTCCTGGTAGCCTTCCTGGGTCCAGACGTGGCTGGGGCCCTTCCATAGGGGGAGGCCCTTGAGGGGCTGGAGATGACAGGGATGGACCATGAGGGACTCGAGATGATGGGGGTGGACCCTGAGGGGCTGGAGATGATGGGGGTAGTTGTGTGTGACGGTCCAGCCAACACATTCGAATCCTCCAAATAGAGGCAAACCTCCTGGTCCATATGGACCACCTCCTCCTCAACCACCTTTTGAATTTTTGTCTGGGCACTCTGCTCCACCAATGGCTCGTGGCTTCCCAGGGGGGCAGCCAGAGGTACAGGATGATCGGGGGATGGCGTTGGATGGCCACAGGCAGCAGATGACGGCCCAGCTCCCTCCTGCACATCTGTGGATGACACAAAACATTCACATGTTGGTGGACCCACACACTTGTCACATGTTCCCTTCCACCCCCTCACATGCTACACACCAGATAGTAGATAAAACACACTTACCTGTCCTCAAGGCCTGCTCAACTGAGTCAAAGCCCTCAACTCCCTCCACTTGCTCCCTCTGAAGACAGCGGGCAACCACTCTCTCCTCAGGACTGGAGTCAGCCCAATCGCACTGGCTGGTCCACCTCCAGTGCCCCTGGCATGCCTACTCAGCTCGCCCAGCTTGCCTCTGACCACACGCCGCAGGTCGTTCATATTTTTGGCAATATCCTGGGGTGTCCTGACCTCATGAGCCAGGGAATTTACCTGTGCGGTAATGTTCAGCAAGATCTCCTCCTTCTTGGCTTTGCTTGTGCTGCCACTCTCTGCCCCATGGAGGCGAGCATCATACCTCTCCATGGCCGATATTATAATGGGACTCTCCTCTGGGGAGAAGTTCTTCTTGCGTTTTTCCTTCCTGGGAGCAGGCATGGCACAACGCAACACGCAAAAGTACATACACCACAAAAAAAGAAAATTGTGTAATTTTGCGCCACGACGGGTGCATGTCTGGGCGTATTTATGCACTGGGCGTAGGCAGTGGGCCGGCGTATCTTAGGGGTTACGGGCGTAGTTGTGAGCATGCGCAGAGGGGTGCGGGACATACATCCACGTCACGGCGCATGCTCCGTCCGTTCGGCCCTTCATTTGCATGGGGTCACGCTTCATTTAAATGGATCACGCCCACTTCCCTCCTACTTTGAATTACGCCGGCTTACATCAAAGAATTTACGTTACACCGGCGCATCGTTGGGCGCATTTCTGCTGAGAATACGGTGCTTGCCTCTCGAAGTTATGTCGGCGTAGCACATCATATATTCGCTACGCCGGCATAAAGATGCGCCGATCTACGAGAATCTGGCCCAGTGTGTGTACCGTACATATTAGTGTGTGTTTATGTGTATGTATCTGTACATATTAGTGTGGGTTTATGTGCGTGTATGTCTACATTTTAGTGTGTGTGTTTATATGTACATATTAGTGTGTGTTTATGCGTGTATCTGTACATATTAGTGTGTGTTTTAGTGTGTATCTGTACATATTAGTGTGTGTATGTCTACATATTAGTGTGTGTATGTGTGTGTATCTGTACATATTAGTGTGTGTTTATGTGTGTATTTGTACATATTAGTGTGTGTGTGTGTACCTGTACATATTAGTGTGTGTATGTCTACATATTAGTCTGTGCGTGTATCTGTACATATTAGTGTGTGTTTATGTGTGTATCTGTACATATTAGTGTGTGTGTGTGCAGGGCCGCTGATAGGGGGGGACCACTAGTCCTCCTGTAGGGGGCCCGGGCAAACAGGGGGGCCCAAACACAAGAGGGAAGGAGGGGCAATTACAGGATGCCCTCGGCAGCAGCTGAAAACCCTCCCGCCGTCTTTTAGCTGTCGCAGGAAGAGACACAACTGCCGAATTCTTGTCCTTTTAAAAAACAAAATAAAAATTAACCCTGTATTGTTTTAATCCCTTGTAAAAAAAATATATATATATATATATATATATATATATATATATATATATATATAAAATTGTATAAAAATAATTAAATAATTTGTAAAATTGTAAAATAAAATAATTTCTTTATTTAAAAAAAATATATAAAAAAATGTTGTTTACAAATGTTGAACATGATTTAAAAAGGGGCTAATTCACACAGCTTCTCTGTTATCTGTGTGTCCGCTAAGAATGATTTTAGTATATTTATTATGAAAACATTTTTTTTATATACATTTGAGGGGGGCCCTGCCAGGTAGGCTGTACTAGGCCCCGTGATTTATAACAGCAGCCCTGTGTGTGTGCATCTGTACATATTAGTGTGTGTTTATGTGTGTATCTGTACATATTAGTGTGTATTTATATGTGTATCTGTACATATTAGTGTGTGTTTATGTGTGCGCTGCCCATTGTCATTTCCCTCTGACGTTCAGCAGTGTACAATAAATTAATAAAGAGTGCGTCCGCTTCCATATTTTGGGCGGTAAGTAACACTGTACACATGTATATGTTTGTGATAAGCTTTACAAATGTCTGATGCTGCCTGGGGCAACGCAGACTCTATCTGACCCTAAAACCTAACTGATATCACCCGCCGGGTGATCAGGGGGTTTAACCTTTACTGGGTAATATACGGCGGGTGCCCTGATGCTATAAAAAAATAACTAACTAACCAGCGTCACCCGTGACACTAATACAGTGATTACTGGTGACGGGGGGGGGGGGATCAATGGGGTTAAACCTTTATTAGGGGGGTCCCTAGACCTATCCGAACCTACCACTGGAAGGGGTTAAGCGTGATTCCATGCAACAGGGGAAATACAAAGCAGATATTAGGGAGAGAGGACTGCTGCCCTATAGTAAGGTGACCAGATTTTTAAAATGAAATCCAGGGACATATATTTTTTTAGTAATGGCAACAATCAGCGACTCTCTGCCCGTTGCCGCCCACATCACAGCCTCTCAAGTCTCATTCTCGGGCCCCGGCTACTACTGGATGGGGAGTGGCAATGAGATAGGCAGGAGGCTGGCCAGGATTTGAGCCAAGGCAGAAGAACATGCGAGCGAAGCTGAATGGGCATGCGCCCAAAACTGAAGAAATAAGGGGCACAGATAATGGGAAAAATACAACCCCCTATGCTAGTAGCCACAGAGAATCGGGGGTATGCAATTCTAATTTTTTTATTTTAATTCTGCACTGGCTGTCTTTGAAATTGCCCCTGCCCCCTAATAAATCCAATCTGGGGACAAAACCGGGGACAGACTTGGTCTGGGGACAGTGTCCTCAATCAGGGGACTGTCCCCTGAAACTGGTGGTGTCTGGTCACCCTACCCTACAGTGTACCAACACTTAGGCTACGTACACACGATCGAACAAGTCTGCTGAAACTGGTCCGCGGACCAGTTTCAGCGGACAGATTCGATCGTGTGTACGGCCTAGCGGACAGGTTTTTAGCGGACAAAAGTTTTAAAGCATGCTTTAAATCTTGTCCGCTGGAAACATGTCTGTCGGATATGTCCGCTGGTTAGTACGACTAACCAGCGGACAGAAATCCCCCGCATGCGTCAAATCCATTTTATTTCCTGGTTTGGTGACGTGGCAGCGTCAACGTCACCGCCACGTCACCGCGTTCTCTGTCCGCGGGGATTTTAATCCGACGGTGTGTACACACCGCCGGACCAAAATCCTGCAGGAGACATGTCCAATGAAAACGGTGCGCGGTGCCTAAGGTGCAGTGCCGGTATTAATAAAAAAGGAAAGTGTAGGTTTGGTGCTGGTCCTCTGTTATGAACTGCTTCAATTTAAAAATAAAAATTAAATATAACATTAGTGACAATAAAGTGACTTATGTGCATTTATGTTAATGAAAATTGATTATGAAATAAATTATAAAGTGTAGAGGAAAAAATATGTATACTCATTTGATGGGGTAGTGATGCCAAAATAAATAGTATTCCTATAAACTTCATCATTAGTTACGCCGGCGTATCAGTAGATACGCTATCGTAACTAAGAATCTGCGCCGGAGTATATTTAGGCGTATTCTCAAAGTGAGATATGCTTAAATATTGTTAAGATATGACCGGCGTAAGTCTCCTACGCCGGCGTATCTTAACTGCATTTTACGCTGGCCGCTAGGGACATTCCCGCTGATTTACACCTAGAATATGTAAATCAGCGAGATACGCCTATTCACGAACGTACGCCAGGCCGATGCAGTGAATTTACGCCGTTTACGTAAGGCGTTTTCTGGCGTAAAGATAATCCACCAAAAAGATGGCACATACTATGTTAAGTATGGACGTTGGGAACGGGTCAAATTTAAAAAATTTTACATTGTTTGCGTAACTCGTCCGTGAATGGGGATTTACGTCAATTACGTTCACGTCGAAAACAATGCGTCCTAGCGTCATAATTTGGAGCATGCGCACTGGGATACGTCCATGGTCGGCGCATGCGCAGTTAAAAGAAAACTTAAAAAACATGGGGTCGCAGCACATTGACAAAAACACGCCCACCTCATTCACATTTGAATTTCCTGGGCTAACGCCGGCCCATTTACGCTACGCCGCCGTAACTTAGCTTCGTGAATACAGCATTTGCCTCGCTAATTTACAGCGGCATAGCGTAAACAAGATAGGATACGCCCGCCAAACTTTAATCCTCCGTACCTGAATCTGGCCCTAAATATTTAATGGATTAAATACCTCCTATTTGATAGTAATTATTAAATGGCTGTGTATTAACCACTTAAGCCCCGGACCATTTGTCAACCTAAAGCGGAGTTCCACCCAAAAGTGAAACTTTCACTTAATCCACTCCTTACCCCCTTACATGCCACATTTGGCATGTTATTTTGTTTTAGGGGGAATGGGGGCTTCAGTAGGAGTGGGACTTCCTGTCCCACTTCCTCCTTCCACCCAGGGACCGCTAAGGTGATACGTCATATCACCTTTTGGCGGCCCCTCCCTGTAGGCGATCACCTGGGACTCATGACAGGTCCCAGACGATCGCCTGTCCACTCAGGGATCACTGCGCCATTCGCGCATGCGCAGTGAGTGCCCGGTCGTGAAGCCAAAAGCTGTCATGGCCGTGTGCCCACAGTTACAATTGAGGCGCCGGCGGAGAAGGGGGGAAGAGGAGCTAAGCTCCGGGCGTTTCATCGCTGAACCGTGAAACAGGTAAGGTTTATTAAAAGCCAGCAGCTACACTTTTTGTAGCTGCTGACTTTTAATAAACATAAAAAACTTCTGGAACTCCCATTTAACCGGTTCAGCCCCGCCCGCCATCATATTACTGCGGGATTGTGGCACTCCTGGGCGAGAGCCCGTAGCTATAAGTCCGCATTAAAGCGGCCCCGCTCGCCCCCGAGTCCCACGCGCGTGCCTGGCGGGTACGATCGCCGCTGCGCACACGCGATCGCTCGTTACAGAGCGGGGACCGGGAGCTATGTGTGTAAACACAAAGCTCCCGGTCCTGTCAGCGGGGGAAACACTGATCTTCTGTTCATACAATGTATTTCCCCTAGTGAGTCCACCCCCCCCATACAGTTAGAACACACCCAGCAACACACTTAACCCCTTCCCCACCCCCTAGTGTTAACCCCTTCACTGCCAATGGCATTTTTATAGTAATCCAATGCATTTTTATAGCGTTGATCGCTAAAAAAATGCCAATGGTCCCAAAAATGTGTCAAAAGTGTCCGAAGTGCCCGCCATAATGTCGCAGGACTGAAAAAAAATGCTGATCGCCGCCATTACTAGTAAAAAAAAAATATTAATAAAAATGCCATAAAACTACCCCCTATTTTGTAAACGCTATAACTTTTGCGCAAACCAATCAATAAACGCTTATTATTTAATTGTTTTATGAAAAATATGTAGAAGAATACGTATCAGCCTAAATTGAGGAAAAAATACTTTTTTATATATATTTTTGGGGGATATTTATTATAGCAAAAAGTAAAAAATATTGCATTTTTTTTAAAATTGTCGCTCTATTTTTGTTTATAGCGCAAAAAATAAAAAACGCAGAGATGATCAAATACCACCAAAAGAAAGCTCTATTTATGGGAAGAAAAGGACACCAATTTTGTTTGGGAGCCACGTCGCACGACCGCGCAATTGTCAGTTAAAGTGACGCAGTGCCAAATCACAAAAAGTGCTCTGGTCATTGGGCAGCAATATGGTCCGGGGGTTAAGTGGTTAAAGACCGGAGGTCTTTTTACAATTTGGCACTGTGCTGCTTTAACTGGTAATTGCACAGTCATGCAATGTTGTACCCAAATGAAATTTGCGTCCTTTTATTCCCGCAAATAGAGCTTTCTTTTGATGGTATTTGATTGCCTCTGCAATTTTATTTTTTTTGCGATATAAACGGAAAAAGACCGAGATTTAAAAAAAAATATATATATTTTCTACTTTTTGTTATAAGAAGAATCGAATAAACTAAATTTTGGTAAAAAAAATGTCAATAAGCGTATATTTATTGGTTTGCGCAAAAGTTATAGGGCCAGATTTACGTACATTGGCGCATATATTGACCAGCATAGCGCATCTCCTTTACGTTAGACCGGCGCAATGTAGAGGTGCAAGTACCGTATCCTCGTAGTATTTGCGCACAAATTTTTCGCCGGTGTAACGTAAATTCCGAGGCGTAAGGCGGTGAAATTCAAATTGAGAAGGACGTGGGCGTGTTCCATTGAAATGAGCCGTGACCCCATGCAAATGTAGGGCTGGCCGGATTGCGCATGCGCGCATGAAGCAGACTATGGTCAGCACCTCTCTGCGCATGCTCAGAACTCGGCACGGCGCAATCAGTGAGATTGGAACTAGGCTCGATCAACTTAGTGAGCTCCGCACAGTGCTTAAATATACAGCGAGAAACGCCCTTCCTTTGCAAAAGTACATCTATTTGTTCCCCTTCCTACAGCAAGGTGCTTTTGTTCTGTTGTTTGTTAGCGTTTGTTGGTTTGTGACGTGTCTTTGAGATATTTGGTGACTGTTTTGTATAGTGTTTTGGATAGTGTTTTTGAGAGTGTTTTTTGGTGACTGTTTAAGACTTTTTTGGTGAGTGATTTTTGGTGAGTGATTTTTGGTGATTGTTTTGGAGAGAGTTTGTGAGAACATGACTGAGAGGAAGCGAAAATTAAATTATTGCCAGGGCCATTACCCTATATGGGCGATTCCTGCACGGCCCAGAGAGTGACAACAACCCCCCGGCCAGGAAGGCTCAGATATTGCAGGACATCGCCGACGAGGTAAATTCGTTTGGGGGGAGACCCGGACATGCCAGGGGATCCAAAAGAAGATCAATGATCTCCGGCGTGTGGTGAAGATGGCCAAAATGGCAGCACATGCCACGGGTACTGGAGGGGGCCCACCATGCCCTGTTAGGCTGACTAAGGAGGAGCTTGCGGTGGCCCAGACCTTCAACAGGCAGCAAGTGGAGGGGCAAGTGGAGGGGCTGCCTGGCTTTGACTCCATTGAGGAGGCCGTGAGGACAGGTAAGTTTTTTTTTTCTATCTGGTGTGTAGCATGTGTGGGGAGGGAATATGTGGCAAGTGTGTGGATCCTCAAACCTGTGAATGTTTTGTGTCATCCACAGATGTGCAGGAGGGTGCTGGACCATCTGGCCTGTCCGCACCATCCCCGGGACAACAGTCGGAGGAAGACCCCCAGACAAGGCCAGAGTCCTCTGAGGAGGTTGAGGGGGAGGAGTTTGAGTTGGAGGAGGAGGTCATGTCAGGGAATGACTTGTTAATTTTGGAGGAGTCTTCCCCTATGGCTGGCAGCAGCCAGGCCTCCATCAGGGGTAGCCCCTCCCACTCCTCCCCCAACAGGGCTCCCATCCCAAGGGGCTCCCCTTCTCCCCGACCACAAGCCTCATCTGGCCGAGGTTCTGCCTGCCTATCTGAGAAGGGACCAGGCATTTCAGACCCACCATCTGGGACAGGTCAGCCAGACTTTGGGGCGGATGGAGGAGAGCCTGTCCTCCATAAAGGATTCAGTTGGGGACATGGCCTGCAACTCCCTGGCTCTGATCAATTGCCTAAATGAACAGCAGGCTACCACAGCAGGCGTTGGTCAGGATGTGCGGGCCCTCGGTCAGGATGTGCGGGCCCTCACCCAGGCTATCCAGGCCAATACGGCAACACTCAATGCTGGCCTGACCAGGCCTTGGAGGGCAGGCTGCCAGGTGGGCAGAGACCAGGGGATGCTCCTCCTTGCCCGGATTACCCCCCCCCCCATGAGTCTCCCCTGAGGAGCCGGGGCCATGGCCGTGGCCGCCCCAGGCGTGGGTCACGCCAGCGGCGGTAGTTTTTTTGTCTTTTCTGATTTTTTTTTTTGCTGGGCAATTTTTTATTTTTTGGGGGGGGGGGTTTGTGAATTATTTTTGAATGTGGGGGTGACATTCCTGCGGGAAAAGGGGTGTCACCCTCATTTGTAGTGTAAAAGGGTTCCCCAGGACCAGGGAGAAGTGATCCCCAGGTCCGTGTGAATGGTGTATGAATGTACAGTGACATAATTGGACCCGTGGCATGGCGTTGCTGCTCACAAGTCCTGCATGGTGGGCTTGTGCTAATCCAATTTGATGAGGATGTGGTGTGTGTGATCTAGGGACCACAGTGGTGTGCATGCATGCATTCTCATTGTGCCATGATTAATGTGTGTGTTTAACGTGCAAAGATGCCTAATGTGAGCTGTCTCCTGGCTAGGGAGATTATCTGGTTCGGGGGTCAGGTCATCACGTATGTCAATCTCCAGGCCCTTTATCACTGCGAAGTTGTGCAGTATGCAACATGCACCGATGATCTGGCATACAAAGTTTGGGGAATACAACAGGGTACCCCCAGACTTATCCAGGCATCGGAAACGTGACTTCAGGAGGCCAAAGCTGCGTTCCACCACTGCACGGGTACGTGTGTGTGCTTCATTGTATCTTTCCTCTCCTGGGGTTTGGGGGTTGCGGAAAGGAGTCATGAGATGGGGTCCCAGTGCATATGCAGAGTCACCTGGAAGGGAAAACACAGGAGGATGTTAGTAGTGCATGTGCCCCTTGTGATTTCTGCATCATGGGGGGGGACAGTCATGCCTGCCACCCATGTCACTCACCAACCAGCCAGCTGTCCCCATACATGTTCTGTTCGAATTCTGTTGGGATGGGGCTATGATTGTATATGTAGCTGTCGTGGCTGGATCCGGGGTGTTTGGAACGGACGTGCCATATGAGGTATTTGGCATCAGCTATCACCTGTACGTTAATGGAATGCCAATGCTTCCGATTGCGGTATATGTGCTCTGTCTCACGGGGGGGCTGGAGTGCCACATGTGTGCAATCAATGGCCCCCACGGTGCGTGGGAATCTGGCAATTCTGTAAAAATCTGTCATTGCCTTCAGCCGCAGGTCCTCCTGGTTGGGTCTGATGATTTGGTTGGCCATGCATCTGAGAATTGCAGGGATAACCTGGTGCACACATCTGCTCATGGAGGATAGGATTGTGCCATCCCAGCCACCACTCCTCTTGTACGCTGAAAAGAGCCACTGGCAAGGAAATGGAGTGTTGCCAGGACCTTGACCAGTGGCTGCACTGCATGTGAGCAGTGTGTTGGGCTGGTGATGTCCTCCTGCAGGGTTGTGGTTAATTCCATGATGGCATGAGGGGTGAATCTGAAGATGTGATACACCTCAGAATCACTCATGCCAAAGATGTCTATGCGTGTGCGGTATATGCTCTCCCGTGCCCTCCTCCGTGCCCTCCTCCTTCTGCGCTCATCTAAAGTCAGTAGTAGAGCTATGACCATGGATGCCCCTGGCATGTTGGCATACAGATTGTTGTCCTGCAAGTGTGGCTGCTCAGCTCGTCCCTAACGGTGTTGCTTTAGCTGACATGTAGACGTCTTGTCCAAATTTAAAGCTGCTTTTATAAGGACTAACTTTAGACCGGACGTGCAGCTGATGCGCACAGCGCGTAGCCTGCACCACACAAACTAACTTTTGTGGATCGCCGTATCTCTCTCATTTGCATCAATGGTATGTCTAGCGCATTTTTGCACGCACGATGCGCCGGTCTATCCAAATTACGTCGGTCGAAAAATTCTGGATTTCAGGCGTATATCGTTTTAGGGATACGGCGCATAGATACGCAGGTGCATATTTAGACTTACGTCGCGCATTTCGTGAAACGCCGGCTTAAGTGCTTTGTGGATCTGGCCCAAAATGTTTACAAAAAGTTGTCACTAAATTATATATTGCTCACACATGCCATGGTTATATGTGGAATTACACCCCAAAATAAATGTTGCAGCTTCTCCTGGGTACATGCGTGGGACAGCTCTCATTTGTTTTTGAAAATGAAGAAGAAAATATATTTTTTTTCAAAACTTTGTGACAAGCAAGATCTGCAAAATACTCGCCATACCTCTCAGCAAATAGCTTGGGGTATCTACTTTCCAAAATGGAGGGGTTTTGTGCCATCTGGGCATTCCATGGCCTCCGAAACTGTAATAGGCAGTGATTAGTAAAATCAAAAATGTACACCCTTAGAAAGCCTGAAGGTGGTGCTTGGTTTTTGGGGTCCCATATTCGGCTAGGCTCCCAAAAAATCTCATACATGTGGTATCCCCGTACTCAGGAGAAGCAGAATGTATTTTGGGGTGTAATTCCACATATGCCCTTGGCATGTTTGAGCAATATATCATTTAGTGAAAACTCTGTGCAAAAAATAAATAAATAAATATTTTTACCGCAACTTGTGGACTCGACATGCCGCTCAGCAAATAGCTTGGGGTGTCTACTTTCCAAAATGGGGTCATTTGGGGGTTTTTGAACTGTCCTGGCATTTTACGTGGGGTCATGATGATTTACCATAAATCACACCCACATCTTATGCCGCGTACACACGATCACTTTTTGTGATGAAAAAAACGATGTTTTATGTGATGAAACAAAACAACGTTTTTCAAACTTCATTTTCCAAAACGACGTTGCATACACACCATCGTTTTTCCAAAATGCTCTAGCAAAGCGTGGTGACGTACACCACTGTTCCATTGAAGCTCCATCTGATAAGTTTCTTCTGAGCATGCGCGGGTTTAAAAACGTCGTTTTAAATGTCGTTTTGCCCACACACCCTCACTTTTTATGACACAAGAAATTACATTTTGAAAAACGACACAAAAAATTCAAGCATGTTCGAATTTTTTTTTTGGTCGTTTTTTGGAAGACACACACGATCATTTTAAATGACGTTTTTGAAAACATCGTTTTTTTTCATCACAAAAAGTGATCGTGTGTACGCGGCATTAGAGATTTGAATTGCGCGGCCTTATGCCGCAACAATTACACTATGCCGCCGTAAGTTAAACATGACATGGAGCCCAGGCTGTCAGCGACCCGGTCTAAGTGGCTAGCAATCTCCCCAATCTGCTGGGTCTGCCTTGCGTGGTCCAACACTACCTGGTCCTGGACCAGATCAGACACCCCCCTGGTCTTACGGGTCGCCTTCCTGGGGGCAGAAGAAGGTTGTCCCCGTGGGGATGGAGTCGCCCTTGAGGGGCTACCTAGGATGGGGGGGGGGATGACAGAGGGCCCTGCAGAGGAGGAGGACTCCTCCAACAATAAAATAAAGTCCTGCTCTGGGACAGGCTCCTCCTCAACCACCTCTGCTGAAGTGGTGTGGGCACTCTCCTCCTCCACCTCGGTGTCTCCAGCACCCAGGGCCTCGTCATCAGCATCCCGTTGGGAGGTTGGGGTGGACTGGCCGGTACGAGATGATGGCCCAGCTCCGTCATCTGTGGATGACACAAAGCAGACACATGTTGGTGGTCCCACACACTTGGCACATGTACCCTCCCCCCCCCCCACATGCAACACACCTCCATGGAGTCATAGCCAGGGACCCCCTCCAACTGCTCCCTGTCCAGGCAGCGGGCGACCACCTCCTCCTCCGTGGTCAGGCTGACCGGACATGGTGGACCACCACCTGTGCCCCTCTCATGGCTCCTAATGGTGGCCACCTTGCCACGGACCTTGCGCCGCAGGTCGTTTATTTTTTTTTGAATATCCCCAGCAGTCCGGGTGGAGTACCCCAGCACATTCACCCTGCTGGCAATGGTGTCCAGGATGCCCTGCTTCCTCTCCCGGCTGGTCTTACGACTTTTTTTCCCGTGGAGGAAATCATTAAACGTCTCCATAGCCGTGATGACCACAGAGACCTCCTGGGCATTAAAGTTGAGGTTCCTCCTCTCTTTGGGGGTAGCGGGAGCAGCCATGACAGTGCAAAAGTATCTTCCCTGGGGTGGGGGGAAACGGATATACTTTTGCGCCGGAATGGCGTTTCCGCTAGCGCTTTTATACGCCCAACAGAACACATTGCGCTGGCGTTTCCCGTGGAGTGGTGCCGACGGAAGTTGTGAGCATGCGCACAAGGGGGCGAGTGGAGCCTCACTTACTGCGCATGCTCCGTGGATGATGCGCTGAACGTAATCCTCTGCGCTGGGCTCCGCCCATTATTTACATATGATCACACCCACTTCCACTTGCGTCGGGTTACGCCAGCGCATTATCGTTACTCTGGCGCAAGTTTACGCGCAACTGCTATGTGAATAACAGTACTTGCGCCGAAAGTGTCGGCGGAGTAACGTAAATGAGAAACGTTACTCCAAAGTAAAGAAGCGCCCATCTACCTGAATCTGGCCCATAGTGTATCTTAGATACGCTACGCCTGCCTAAAGATAGACAGTTCTTTGAGGATCTGGCCCTATATATTTTTTTTAAAGCAAAAGCCCTAAAGAATAAAATGGTGGGTGTTGGATTTTTTTTACACACAGTATTTGCACAGCGATTTTTCAAACGCATTTTTGGGGGGAAAAAAAAACTTTTTTTCATTTTAATGCACTAAAACACTAAGGGCCAGATTCAGGTAGATGGGAGCATCTTTGCTCTGGAGTAACGCTTCTCATTTACGTTACTCTGACGACCCTTTCAGCGCAAGTACTGTTATTCACATAGCAGTTGCGCGTAAACTTGCGCCAGAGTAACGATAATGCGCTGGCGTAACCCGACGCAAGTGGAAGTGGGTGTGATCACATGTAAATGATGGGCGGAGCCCAGCGCAGAGGCTTACGTTCAGCGCATCATCCACGGAGCATGCGCAGTGAGTGCGGCTCCACTCGCCCCCTTGTGCGCATGCTGACAACTTCCGTCGGCACCACTTCACGGGAAACGTCAGCGCAATGCCTTCCGTTGGGCGCTTAAAAAAGCGCAGGCGGAAACGCCATTCTGGCGCAAAAGTATTTCCGTTTCCCCCCACCCCAGGGAAGATACTTTTGTGCTGTGATGGCTGCTCCCGCTACCCCCAGAGAGAGGAGGAACCTCAACTTTAACGCCCAGGAGGTCTCAGTGATCATCTCCGCTATGGAGACATTTAATCATTTCCTCAATGGCAAAAAAAGCCGTAAGACCAGCCGGGAGAGGAAGCAGGGCATCCTGGACACCATTGCTGGCCGGGTCAATATTTTGGGGTACTCCACCCAGACTGCTGCTGACATCTAAAAAAAAATCAATGATCTGCGGCGCAAGGTCCGTGGCAAGGTGGCCACCATCAGGAGGCATGAGAGGGGCACAGGTGGTGGTCCCCCATGTCCGGTCACCCTGACCGCGGAGGAGGAGGTGGTCTCTCGCTGCCTGGAGAGGGAGCAGGTGGAGGGGGTCCCTGGCTATGACTCCGTGGAGGAAGGCTCCAGGACAGGTAAGTGTTTTTTATCCCCTATTTGATGTGTTGCATTTGGGGGGGGGGGGAGGGTACATGTGCCAAGTGTGTGGGACCACCAACATGTGTCTGCTTTGTGTCATCCACAGATGACGGAGCTGGGCCATCATCTGTCGGTGGCCAGTCCACCCCATCCCCCCCACGCCATCCTGTGCACGAGCCCCTGGGTGGTGAAGAGGTGGAGGAGGAGAGTGGCCACACCACACCTGCCGAGGTGGTTGTGGAGGATCCTGCTGTGGCAGAGCAGGACTTTTCCTTAGTGTTGGAGGTCTCCTCCCCTTCTCCTGGGCCGTCTGTCATCCCCTCCCCCATCCTTGGAAGCCCCTCAAGGGCGACTCCATCCCCCCGGGGACAACCATCTTCTGGCCCCAGGAAGGCGACCCAGAAGACCAGGGGGGTGTCGGATCTTGTCCAGGGCCAGTTGGCGAGGGATCACGCCAGACAGACCCAACAAATGGGGGACATAGTTGGGTACTTGGAGAAAGTGGCTGACAGCCTGTGCTCCGTTGGCCAGATAAGCAACGCAGTGCAGGATGTGAGTTGCAACTGCGCTGCAGTGGTGACCAGTTTGGGGGAGGTGCAGGGGGATATTAGGCACCTCACTGCAGCCGTCCAGGCCAACACTGCTGCCATCCATGGAAACAGTGCTGCCATCCGGGACCAGGGGAGGCTGAGTCGGCGGGCCCAACACTACCAAGTGACCCGGCAGCTCAGGATGCAGGCCCAGCAGCTGAGGATGCAGGGCCAGACAAACAATTACCCCGGCCGGATAGCCATGGCCTTGGAGGGCATGCAGGCCACACCTGCCAGGAGTGACCCACCCGGGGATCAGCCACCTCCAGATGCCCCCCCACCCCCACCCACTCCATCCAGGCAGCTGAGAAGCCAGAGAGGTTCGGCAAGAAGGAGCCCCCGGCATCCCCGATGATTTTGTTATTTTTTTTGTCTGATTTTTACTCAGGATATGAGATTTTTATTTTATTTTGATTTTTACTCAGGATATGAGATTTTTATTTTATTTTGATTTTTACTCAGGATATGAGATTTTTATTTTATTGATACTGCACACGTTGCAGTGTGAAAGGTGTGTGAATGTGAGGGGGTGGCACTCCTGCCAGTAAGGGGTGTCCCCCTCGGCCGTGGTGGTGAAGTTAACCCCACGGCTGTATGAATGACGTGTGAAAGGTGTATGAATGGACAGTGACATCATTGGGGCCTTGACGCTGGCGTTGCTGCTCCCAAGTCCTACATGCTGGACTTGGGCTAATCCAATGCGATGTGCATGTGGTGTGTGTGATCTAGGGACATCAGTGGTGTACACGCGTGCATTGTCTGTGTGATTAATGTTTTGGTTTAGTGTCCAAAGATGCCTACGGCAAGGACCCTCCTGACTGCTCTTCCATCAGCAAACTGGGTGTCCTCTGGCAGGTGGGGACTGTGTGGGTCGGGGGTCAGGTCATCACGTATGTCAATCTGCAGGCCTTTTCTCATAGCAAAGTTGTGCAGAATGCAACATGCACCGATGATCTGACACACAAAGGTAGGGGAATACAATAGGGTCCCCCCAGACTTATTCAGGCAGCGGAAACGGGACTTCAGGAGCCCGAATGTTTGCTCCACCACTGCACGGGTTTTGATGTGTGCTTCATTGTATTTTCTCTCTCCTCTGGTTTGGGGGTTCCGGAAAGGAGTCATGAGATGGGGTCCCAGTGCATATGCAGAGTCACCTGTAAGGTAAAAGACAGGAGGATGTTAGTCATGCATGTACCACTCTTGATGTGCATCACGGGAGGGGATAGTCATGCCTGACTCCCATGTCACTCACCAACCAGCCAGCTGTCCCCATACATGTTCTGTTCGAATTCTGCTGGGATGGGGCTCTGATTGTATATGAAGCTGTCATGGCTGGACCCGGGGTGTTTGGCACGGACGTGCCATATGAGGCGTTGGGCATCGGCTATCACCTGTACGTTGATGGAGTGCCAATGCTTCCGATTGCGGTATATGTGCTCTGTGGCACTGGGGGGCTGGAGTGCCACATGTGTGCAATCAATGGCCCCCACAGTGCGTGGGAATCTGGCAATGTTGTAGAAATCTGTCATTGCCTTCAGCCGCAGCTCCTCAGTGGTGGGTCTGATGAACTGTTTGGACATGCGTCTGAGGATTGCAGGGACAACCTGGTGCACACATCTGCTCATGGAGGACTGTGACATCCCAGCCACCACTCCACTTGTACGCTGGAATGATCCACTTGCAAGGAAATTAAGTATTGCCAGTACCTTCACCAGTGGCTGCACTGCTTGTGAGGTGTTGTCCTTGCAAGTGTGGTTGTTCAGCTAGCTCTTATCGTCGGTAACGCTGCTGTAGCTGCTCTCCTGCTGACCTGTGACCGTCTGGAGTAAAGATAAAGCAGCCTTTTGTAGAAATAACTTTGCGCCAGACGGACGAGATACGCGCGGCGCATGTAGCCAGCGTATGGTGCTAATCCGTTTGCGAAACGGGAAATCTCCCTCATTTGCATATTTGCAGGGGAAATCAATAGGCGCGACTGATGCGCCAAACGAAATTATGCGCTGACGGGACTCTGGCGCCGGAAAGTTAAGCCGATCGGAAATGGCAGTTTTCGGGCGCATCTAGTTTGGTGGGTACGGCCACATAGAAACGACGGCGCATATTCACAGTTACGCGGCGCATATCGAATTACTCCAGCGCAAGTCTTGCTGAATCTGGCCCTATATTGCCCAATTATTTGATGACATAAAAAAGATGATCTTAGGCCGAGTACATGGATACCAAACACGGCATGCTTTAAAATTGCACACAAACGCGTAGTGGAGACAAACTACATACATTTTAAAAGCCTTTACAGGTTACCACATTAGATTTACAGAGGAGGTCTACTGCTAAAATTACGGCCCTCGATCTGACCTTGGCGGTGATACCTCACATGCATGGGGCAATTGCTGTTTACATATGACTCCAGAGCAAAGCTTGCATTCGCCTTTGTACAAAAGCAGGGTGGGGACAGGGATGCTTTTTTTTTTTTTTTTCTTTTTTTTTACTATTTTTTTTTTATACTGTTCCTTACATTTTTCTTTTTTTTAATAATTTTTATTGTTATCTCAGGGAATGTAAATATCCCCTATGATAGCAATAGGTAGTGACAGGTACTCTTTTAAAAAAAAATGGGGTCTATTAGACCCCAGATCTTTCCTCTGCCCTCAAAGCATCTGACCACACCAAGATCGGTGTAATAAAATGCTTTCCCAATTTCCCAATGACACTGTTTATGTCCGGGGGGGACATTCCCTCCCACTGCTTGTAAAAGCAGTCTAGAGGCTAATTTGTCACTAGGATTGCTTTACATGAAAGCCGACCGCTGGCTGAAAAGAATGATACCAAGATGATACCTAAACCCGCAAGAAAAGAGATTGATTGGTGGGTATGCCCACCATTAGAATACCTCCCTTCATCCACCGACTTCTAATGATGGGCATACATGCACCATTTATATATGCCGAAGCATGGGGGCATCCTCCCGCAAAAGTTATGCGGCGTACACACGGTCAGACTTTTCCTCGGGCAAGCCTCTGTCAGAATTTCGACCGTATGTACGCAGCATTGAGAGCAAAATTGCTCCTCCGCCCCTGCTGCCCCCAAGCTTCGGCATATATGCTCTTTTTTTTAACTGTGGCAGTGAAATCACCTCCTACAGAGTTGGAGTCACGGCTTTATGTATTGTGGGAGCAAACGCTGTTGCTGTCAAGATAGATAAATCCACGCTGCAACTAAATGGCATACCTGCTAAGCAAATGATGGTTAAAGAAGTGGTTCACCCTAAATAAACTCTCTCCCATGCGATCCAGCATACTGGCGTCAGCGCCAGTATGCTGTTTTTTTTTTATTCTTTAATTTTAATTTCTTTCCCCCGTGGTGGATGGCGCCTGTATAGCGCGTCACATCTTACGAAAATACCCGATTTAGGACACAGGTATTCTCGGCGCGGTGCCTGCGCACAGACCTAGGAGCTGACTGTGCAGGTGCGTATTTCTCCGCTGACGCCAGTATGCTGGATCGCATGAGAAAGACTATATTTAGGGTGAACCTCCGCTTTAACATTAAAACAAAGTAACATTCCAGTATAACAGTAAGACCTTACCATACCATAACTGCAAAGCAAATACCAAAAAATAAAATAAAGAAAATAAAAAAATTTAACGTAACCTGTGCCTAAAATATATATATGCCGAAGCATGGGGGCATCCTCCCACAAAAAAGTTATGCCGCGTACACACGGTCTGACTTTTCCTCAGGCAAGCCTTTGTCGGAATTTCGACCATATGTACGCGGCATTAGGAGCAAAATCGCTCCTCCGCCCCTGCTGCCCCCATGCTTCGGCATATATGCTCTTTTTTAAACTGTGGTGGTGAAATCACCTCCTACAGCATTGGAGTCATGGCTTTAAATATCTTGGGAGCAAACGCTGTTGCTGTCAAGATAAATAAATCCGCGCTGCAACTGAATGGCGTACCTGCTAAGCAAATGATGGTTAACATTAAAACAAAGTAACATTCCAGTATAACAGTAAGACCTTACCATACCATAACTGCAAAGCAAATACCAAAAAAAAACATAGTAAAAAATAAAATATTTTTTAACGCAACCTGTGCCTAAAATATATATATGCCGAAGCATGGGGGCATCCTCCCGCAAAAAAGTTATGCCACACACACACGGTCGGACTTTTCCATAGGCAAGCCTCCGTCGGCATTTCGACCGTATGTACGCGGCATTAAGAGCAAAATCGCTCCTCCGCCCCTGCTGCCCCCATGCTTCGGCATATATGCTCTTTTTTAAACTGTGGTGGTGAAATCACCTCCCACAGCATTGGAGTCACGGCTTTATTTATCTAGGGAGCAAATGATAAATAAATCCGCGCTGCAACTGAATGGCGTACCTGCTAAGCAAATGATGGTTAACATTAAAACAAAGTAACATTCCAGTATAACAGTAAGACCTTACCATACCATAACTGCACAGCAAATACCAAAAAAAAACATAGTAAAAAATAAAATATTTTTTAACGCAACCTGTGCCTAAAATATATATATGCCGAAGCATGGGGGCATCCTCCCGCAAAAAAGTTATGCCACACACACACGTTTGGACTTTTCCATAGGCAAGCCTCCGTCGGCATTTCGACCGTATGTACGCGGCATTAAGAGCAAAATCGCTCCTCCGCCCCTGCTGCCCCCATGCTTCGGCATATATGCTCTTTTTTAAACTGTGGTGGTGAAATCACCTCCTACAGCATTGGAGTCACGGCTTTATTTATCTTGGGAGCAAACAATAAATAAATCTGCGCTGCAACTGAATGGCGTACCTGCTAAGCAAATGATGGTTAACATTAAAACAAAGTAACATTCCAGTATAACAGTAATACCTTACCATACCATAACTACAAAGCAAATACCAAAAAAAACATAGTAAAAAATAAAACATTTTTTAACACAACATGTGCCTAAAATATATATATGCCGAAGCATGGGGGCATCCTCCCGCAAAAAAGTTATGCCACACACACACGGTCGGACTTTTCCATAGGCAAGCCTCCGTCAGCATTTCGACCGTATGTACGCGGCATTAAGAGCAAAATCGCTCCTCCGCCCCTGCTGCCCCCATGCTTCGGCATATATGCTCTTTTTTAAACTGTGGTGGTGAAATCACCTCCTACAGCATTGGAGTCACGGCTTTATTTATCTTGGGAGCAAACGATAAATAAATCCGCGCTGCAACTGAATGGCGTACCTGCTAAGCAAATTATGGTTAACTTTAAAACAAAGTAACATTCCAGTATAACAGTAAGACCTTACCATACCATAACTGCAAAGCAAATACCAAAAAAAACATAGTAAAAAATAAAACATTTTTTAACACAACATGTGCCTAAAATATATATATGCCGAAGCATGGGGGCATCCTCCCGCAAAAAAGTTATGCCACACACACACGGTCGGACTTTTCCATAGGCAAGCCTCCGTCGGCATTTCGACCGTATGTACGCGGCATTAAGAGCAAAATCGCTCCTCCGCCCCTGCTGCCCCCATGCTTCGGCATATATGCTCTTTTTTAAACTGTGGTGGTGAAATCACCTCCTACAGCATTGGAGTCACAGCTTTATTTATCTTGGGAGCAAACGATAAATAAATCTGCGCTGCAACTGAATGGCGTACCTGCTAAGCAAATGATGGTTAACATTAAAAAAAAGTAACATTCCAGTATAACAGTAAGACCTTACCATACCATAACTGCAAAGCAAATACCAAAAAAAACATAGTAAAAAATAAAATATTTTTTAACGCAACCTGTGCCTAAAATATATATATGTCGAAGCATGGGGGCATCCTCCCGCAAAAAAGTTATGCCACACACACACGGTCGGGCTTTTCCATAGGCAAGCCTCCGTCGGCATTTCGACCGTATGTACGCGGCATTAAGAGCAAAATCGCTCCTCCGCCCCTGCTGCCCCCATGCTTCGGCATATATGCTCTTTTTTAAACTGTGGTGGTGAAATCACCTCCTACAGCATTGGAGTCACGGCTTTATTTATCTTGGGAGCAAACGATAAATAAATCTGCGCTGCAACTGAATGGCGTACCTGCTAAGCAAATGATGGTTAACATTAAAACAAAGTAACATTCCAGTATAACAGTAATACCTTACCATACCATAACTACAAAGCAAATACCAAAAAAAACATAGTAAAAAATAAAACATTTTTTAACACAACATGTGCATAAAATATATATATGCCGAAGCATGGGGGCATCCTCCCGCAAAAAAGTTATGCCACACACACACGGTCTGACTTTTCCATAGGCAAGCCTCTGTCGGTATTTCGACCGTATGTACACGGCATTAAGAGCAAAATCGCTCCTCCGCCCCTGCTGCCCCCATGCTTCGGCATATATGCTCTTTTTTTTAACTGTGGTGGTGAAATCACCTCCTACAGCATTGGAGTCACGGCTTTATGTATCGTGGGAGCAAACGATAAATAAATCCGCGCTGCAACTGAATGGCGTACCTGCTAAGCAAATTATGGTTAACTTTAAAACAAAGTAACATTCCAGTATAACAGTAAGACCTTACCATACCATAACTGCAAAGCAAATACCAAAAAAAACATAGTAAAAAATAAAATATTTTTTAACGCAACCTGTGCCTAAAATATATATGCCGAAGCATGGGGGCATCCTCCCACAAAAAAGTTATGCCACGTACACACGGTCGGACTTTTCCATCACCAAGCCTTAGTCGGCATTTCGAGTGTATGTACGCGGCATAAAAAGTTATGCCGCATACACGCGGTCAGACTTTTCCACGGGCAAGCCTCTGTCGGAATTTCGACCGTATGTACGCGGCATTAGGAGCAAAATTGCTCCTCCGCCCCTGCTGCCCCCATGCTTCGGGATATACTGCATTTTTCGCCGTATAAGACGCTCCGGCATATAAGACGCACCCAATTTTAAAGGAGGAAAATCTAGAAAAAAAAAGATTCTGAACCAAATACTGTAGTAAAATATTTGCCCCCCCCACTCGTCATCACCATCACACCACCCACACATTAGTAATAGCCAGTAACATTGCCCCCACATTAGTAATAGCCAGTAACATTGCCCCCACATAATAATAGCCAGTAACAGTGCCCCCACATAATAATAACCAGTAACATTGCCCCCACATAATAATAGCCAGTAACATTGCCCCCACATAATAATAGCCAGTAACAGTGCCCCCACATAATAATAGCCAGTAACATTGCCCCCACATAATAATAGCCAGTAACATTGCCCCCACATAATAGCCAGTAACATTGCCCCCACATAATAGCCAGTAACATTGCCCCCACATAATAGCCAGTAACAGTGCCCCCACATAATAGCCAGTAACATTGCCCCCACATAATAGCCAGTAACATTGCCCCCACATAATAGCCAGTAACATTGCCCCCACATAATAGCCAGTAACATTGCCCCCACATAATAGCCAGTAACATTGCCCCCAACTCACTGTTGCAGATCGTTCTGGAATAGACGATCCCACGAGCCCTCTGCTCTGCTCAGCGCGCATCGCCACCGTCGCCGCCGGGTGTACCAAGATGGCCGATCGCTCCAGAGCTAGGCCAAAGCCGCGGCCTTTCCTAAGACCGTGGCGGTGGTGCACTCCGCAGATCGGATCGGTCGGATCGGCGATTCAAAAAAGGTATATTTGTCTTATAAGACTCACCAACCCCCCCCCCCAGTTTTGGGGAAGAAAAAGTGCGTCTTATAAGGCGAAAAATACGGTATGCTCTTTTTTTTTAACTGTGGTGGTGAAATGACCTCCTACAAGCGTTAGAGTCACGGCTTTATGTATAGTGGGAGCAAACGCTGTTGCTGTCAAGATAAATAAATCCGTGCTGCAACTGAATGGCGTACCTGCTAAGCAAATGATGGTTAACATTAAAACAAAGTAACATTCAAGTATAACAGTAAGACCTTACCATACCATAACTGCATAGAAAATACCAAAAAAAAAATAGTAAAAAATAAAACATTTTTTAACGCAACCTGTGCCTAAAATATATATATGCCGAAGCATGGGGGCATCCTCCCGCAAAAAGTAATGCCGCATACACACGGTCGGACTTTTCCATTGCCAATCCTCCGTCAGCATTTCGAGTGTATGTACGCAGCATAAAAAGTTATGCCGCATACACATGGTCGGACTAAACCTCTGTCGGAATTTCGACCGTATGTACGTGGCATTAGGAGCAAAATTGCTCCTCCGCCCCTGCTGCCCCCATGCCCCCATGCTTCGGCATATATGCTCTTTTTTTTTAACTGTGGTGGTGAAATCACCCCCTACAGCGTTGGAGTCATGGCTTTATGTATCGTGGGAGCAAACACTGTTGCTGTCAAGATAAATAAATCCCCGCTGCAACTGAATGGGGTATCTGCTAAGCAAATGATG
Organism: Rana kukunoris; assembly: GCA_029574335.1. Taxonomy (NCBI): domain Eukaryota; kingdom Metazoa; phylum Chordata; class Amphibia; order Anura; family Ranidae; genus Rana; species Rana kukunoris. Next base: position 67,709,322 of record CM056052.1, on the reverse strand, counting down.
GTTAACATTAAAACAAAGTAACATTACAGTATAACAGTAATACCTTACCATACCATAACTGCAAAGCAAATACCAAAAAAAAACCATAGTAAAACAAATGAACACAACCTGTGCCTAAAATATATTTATGCCAAAGCATGGGGGCATCCTCCCGCAAAAAAGTTATGCCACGCACACACGGTCGGACTTTTCCATAGGCAAGCCTCCATCGGCATTTCGAGTGTATGTACGTGGCATTAGGAGCAAAATCGCTCCTCCGCCCCTGCTGCCCCCATGCTTTGGCATATACAGCAATGCTGTTGCTGTCAAGATAAATAAATCCACGCTGCAACTGAATAGCGTACCTGCTAGGATCCACCTGCATGAGATGCTGCATCCCAACCAACCCAGCCTTCAACCCCCACTCCTCCCCATCATGCCCTCACTTACCCCCCTACTCCCCTACCCTACCCTCACTTACTCCCCTACCCTCAATTACTCCCCTACCCTCACTTACCCCCCTACTTCCCTACCCTGTCCTCTATTACCCCACTACTTCCCCCACACCCTGGCCCCACCTACCCCCTAACTCCCGCCCACACCCTGCCCTTACTTACCCCCTACTTTTCTCCCCACCCTGCCCTCACTTACCCCCTACTTATCCCCCCTTCACCCAGCCTAACTTACCCACCTAAAATACAACTAAAACAATTCAGATTACTAAAATATGACTAAAACTAAGGTCCCCCAGTTGCCCAGGAGAAAGGGGCAGGACCAGATATATTAGCAGTGCTTTGCTGGTCCCAGGCTCCCAGCTCTAGAGGATCCACCTAGGATCCACCTAGGATCCACCTGCATGAGATGCTGCATCCCAACCAACCCAGCCTTCAACCCCCACTCCTCCCCAACATGCCCTCACTTACCCCCCTACTCCCCTACCCTACCCTCACTTACTCCCCTACCCTCAATTACTCCCCTACCCTCACTTACCCCCCTACTTCCCTACCCTGTCCTCTATTACCCCATTACTTCCCCCCCACCCTGCCCCCACCTACCCCCCCTTACTCCCGCCCACACCCTACCCTTACTTACCCCCTACTTTTCTCCCCACCCTGCCCTCACTTACCCCCTACTTATCCCCCCTTCACCCCAGCCTAACTTACCCACCCCACCTAAAATACAACTAAAACAATTCAGATGACTAAAATATGACTAAAACTAAGGTCCCCCAGTTTCCCAGGAGAAAGGGGCAGGACCAGATATATTAGCAGTGCTTTGCTGGTCCCAGGCTCCCAGCTCTAGAGGATCCACCTAGGATCCACCTCCATGAGATGCTGCATTCCAACCAACCCAGCCTTCAACCCCCACTCCTCCCCACCATGCCCTCACTTACCCCCCCTACTCCCCTACCCTCACTTACTCCCCTACCCTCACTTATCCCCTACTCCCCTACCCTGCCCTCACTTACCCCCTACTCCCCTACCCTACCGTCACTTACCCCCTACACCCCTACCCTGCCCTGATTTATTCCCCTACTTTCCCCCTGGAATACTTTTAAGTATTTTTTTAATTTTACGTAGTCCCTCATTTTTGATCTAACGTGCTTGAGAACTCTTTGTCGTTCTTCAGCTGTCATTAATGGAGGTGGATCCACCACCTTCACTTGGCTAGATGTAGGGATGGGGTTAGATCCTCTGTACTGATTCTCCGTGGAGTTAGATCCTTTGTGCCAATTCTCCATGTAGTTAGAGCCTTCCTGCCGATTCTCCGCAGAGTTAGATCCTTTGTGACGATTCTCCACCGGGGTAAATCCTTTGTGCCAATTCTCCACCGGGGGAGATCCTTTGTGACAATTCTCCATAGATACATAGGTTGTTGGCACTGGTAACCCACACTGTCTTCCCTCTTCCATTTGTTTTACATCATCCACTACCTTGTGCTTCAGCCGGCAATATCTACATCTGTGAAAATATAAAAAGATAAGTTAGAATAAGTGTAATTAGGGATTTGAGAAAGGGATTGGTTTATCTCAATGTAAAATTGGCTTCTATAGGTGGAAGGGGGAGGCCTGAACTGAGAGCTATAAGAAGTGCTAAATCAACTTACCCAAAGTAGATTGTTAGTACCACGCTCAATAGTACTATGAGAAGAATAACTCCTCCACAGATCTGTAAGCTGTAATTGTCTTTTAAGCCTTGGAGAACTGCTGCCATCCTCATGAGGTCCTGGTCTTCATTTTCACTGGCTTTCCGTGACTGGGATTCCTCATCATTCATTGGCTGATTAGGGTCTTTATTAAACACATCACAAAAGAAAAAACAAAGTTATTTTTGCAAGAAACATTTACTTATCTGAAATAAACAGTAGTTCTAAACAAAGCTATACACAAATCTAAATCTATTGCAGAGTCTTCTAGGTATTCAGGTTGTGAAGTCAGACTTTGGATCTGTTTTGTTATATAGGAAAGCCTGCCCTCATATTTCTGTCATCACTGATTTATTGTAAGGCTAGCTTCACACTTCACATACATGTATTACCACAGTGCACAGTAGTGCACCATGTATGCATTAAGGCATTCATTTTAAACAAGACCTCCAACATGATAACACACCTGCATTGCAGTGCACTGTATGACAAGTTGGTGCCAGGGAAAAATAATGCAGGTACGTGTTTTGGCCCATTAACACGTAACACGTTAAGGCACTGCAACGGGGCTTATAAGTGCTGTTTCACACTTCTGCAATGTCAGACATCGCATTTGATTTGTACTGCTGTGCAGATCGCATGAGATGTATGCACGATGCGAATTCGGCCATACAGATTGTAAGGCTAAATTTGCATCGCAGTCAGACCATGTGATGGTCTGACTGGTGCAGACCCTTTTTTTTGACTGCACCAGAATTGGATCGTAGTTGTTTTTACATGCAATCTGATTCATGTCTGAATTCACAGTTCGCATTAGGATATGCAAACCGATTTAGGGGTGTCATTGACTTTCTATTGACACCCACAGCAGTTTGCATTGGGCAGTGTGAACTGGCACTGGACTCGCTCTGGTTCCCGAATCGCAATAGTGTGAGGCCTATTTTAGATTTCAACTAACACAGACCAGAGTTCACTGCTAACCAATCAAATTGCAGGTAAACGTGCAAGCTGTTGGAGTGGACCTGATATGGAACTGATTGCCAAAAGAAGGTCCATAGCACTAAGGCCATCTACATTCTTGCTAGAATACAATACAAGCTGTCTAGGATACAGGCAGCTCATAGCAACTAGCAACCAATAATCAACATTTGCGCTATTTGCGCTATAAGCAAACGCTACAAAACATTTACATGCATCCAGTGATAACACTTTGCATCCAGCTTCTGGAAGCAAGATCCAGCATTGATAGGCATGTTTTATTACACTTTCACTGTCTTTATAGGCGATAGAACTTACCAGTCTCCTTATCGCTTTCACTGACATGAATATTGAACCTTGTGTGACCTGGGTACTCGTCTCCATTTATAGCAAGGTGGACCTCATAGGTGCCGCTATCATTAAGATGAACTGGATTTATCTGAAGGGAGCAAATTCCTTGGCGCACTCGTGGCACGTCCACCCATGCAGATCTGGTGGGTTGTTCTACTGGCAGGAGCTTGGTATCATACACCTTAATGATTGGTTGAAATCTATCTTCTCCTATGGGCCTCATGCTCCATTTCAAGAGGATCACATTACTCCTGAGGGGTTTATCCACGTTGAAATGACATGGGATGACCAGTTGGTGTCCCACTGTAGTATTCAGTTCATGTTGGTAGGTCTGAATGCTCCTTATTTTTACAGCTAGAGAAAGAAGAAAACAAAGATTAGTTTCAGCTTATATCCTAAACATTGTACAATTGTAAGGCACAAGTACACATTTCTAATATTTTCTGCCCAGTATGCAACAGCGGCTGAAGAAAAGTGTCATCAAGCATTTTCCCAATTTCCCCTCCTCCAGCAATCAATCACTGCGACCGGTCATAACAAAATAACTTTCTGACATTCAGTAAAGCGAGAGGCAGCAGAAGGGGGATGACCAGTGTGACACATGTATACGCAGCACAGAACCAGGGCTGCCATTAGAAATCACGGGGCCCCCACACAGCCTACCTGACAGGGCTACAACCCCCCCCAATGACAAAAACAAAAATATCAATATAATAATTTTTTATTTATTTTTACAATTTGTCTTACAACACTGTTTTCTGTGGCTTGGATTAAAAATATGGGGTCTAAGCAAACCCCTGACATCTCATCTTTGAGACAGAGAAAGGAATTGAGGACACGGATTCCTCAATTCCTTTCTCTGTAGCCTCAGCTTCACTGAAGATGAATGAACAAGACCCTTACCTAATGCTTACTTTGTCCAATTCAGGAAAGGAAGGGGCCAGTAAATGACATATTTACTGGCCTCTTACCCCGATTTCCATCTGCCTGTGCAGCAGCCAGCGAGAGAGAGAAGCTGGCAGCACTGCAGGAGGACGAGGGGGGGGGCCCAGGCTAAGGTGACCAGATTTTTATAATGAAATCCGGGGACATATTTTTTCTTTACTAGTAATGGTGGCAATCAGCGATTCTCTGCCCGTCGCCACCCATCCCCTAGCCTGTCAGGTCTTACTCTTCGGGCCCCGGCTACTACTGGATGGGGAGCAGAGGAAGATCACCCGCCAGGGAAGGCAAATAATGGCCGGGACTTGAGCCAAGGCAGAAGAACATGCAAGCGAAGCTGAACGGGCATGCGCCCCGAAACTGAAGAAATATTCCCTCCGCTCCGACCAGCACATGATCATCAGAAAGGGGCACAGATAATGGGAAAAATACAACCCCCTATGCTAGTAGGCACGGCGGAGCGTTGGTGTGTAATTATTTTTTATTTTAATTCTGCACTGACTGTCTTTAAAATTGCCCCTGCCCTATTAAATCCAATCTGGGGACAAAACCGGGGACAGACTTGGTCTGAGGACAGTGTCCTCAATCAGGGGACTGTCCCCTGAAACTGGGGATGTCTGGTCACCCTAGCCCAGGCACACAGGGAAGAATCTAATGTGGGCAGCACAGGAAGGGGGATCTGTGCAGCATGACGACAATTACAGAATGATGCACTGTGTCTGTCTATGTCTCTCCCTCGAGCAGCTGAAAGACACTATGCATCATTCTATAATTGTTCTCCCATTCCTCCACAATAATCCCCCCCCCCCCCCCCGCTCGCCATCCGGGCCCACTATAGGGGGAAATAACCCAATATAAAGAATATCACTGATTCACCTGTTAGGTGTGGTCTGTGCCAATAAAGCTGAGTGAAAAAAGAAAGAGAACAGCAGCTGTGTAGTACAGACTGCAAAAGTAGGCAACAGGACCAGGCAGCCTAGCCAGATGAAATTGTAATGAAAAATGGTACAGAAAACATCAGTGTAAATGTGTCAATACCTTCCAGAAGAATTGAACAATTAGGTATTGAAACATCTACTGTACATGGTTGTCTAAATAAATCTTAAATCCTCGTTTATTGTACAGTGAAAATTAACAGATAAAAACCTGTCTAAATAATAAGTCTGTTCCTCTCTTCTTGCTTTGAGTGACAGGTTATTTACATATCTAGCTTGGACATGTTTATCATATGTTATGTTATGTTTATCATAATATGAGGTGATCCACAGTATAAAAAGTGAGAAATCCACCCCTCCCCCACATAACACATCTTGGTAATATACAATGAACTGTTGATCACCTCATATTATGATAAACATAACATAACATATGATAAACATGTCCAAGCTAGATATGTAAATAAAAGATGGCATCGGGACAGCCGTCGTATTGTACATCGTTTACGTCGTTTGGGTAAGCCGATTCAGAATGGGGCTGGGCGTAAGTTACGTTCACGTCGTTTTTATTGACTATTTGCGACGTGATTTGGAGCATTCGCACTGGGATACGTCCACGTCCGGCGTGTGCACAGTTCGTTTGGCGCTTCATTTACGTCGTTTCACCGTTTATTTAAATACAACACGCCCCCTACCTGCCTAATTTGAATTACACGCACTTACGCCGGCCAATTTACACTTCGCCGCCGCAACTTACAGAGCTAGTGCTTCGCCCGCACAAAGATACACTCTCCATCCTGAATCTAGCCCAATATGTTTTTTTTTTCCATTAAACCCACCGGTCTGAATGAAAAACCTAACCAATCACTTGGGGACCACCCCCTGCCAGAACACACAGGTCATTGCTCGCTGCCAGCGCTAATCGTATGCTGGTTTTTCAGCATGTCTGGTTGACGGAAGCTGGTCATTGGATAGGGAGGTGTACACAGGTCACGTGGTGGCACCCCACTGCACTGACTGCACTGACTGCAGTGCTCTGCTCCCTCGGCCTACCCTTTTTTAAGCGTATTAGTAATTTTTTATTAAATTTACACGGTCTCTATAGGCTGAAATACTTACAGCTTTCCCTGATGTGAACATCGACTCTTGTATCCCTTGGGAACTCTTCTCCGTTTATGGCAATGCGTAGATCGTACGTGCCGCCATCATCGCGATGAACCGGATCAATCACAAGGGAACAATCTCCTTGGTGCACATCTGACAAGTTCATCCCTGCTCTACTGTTGATATCTTTTACTGTCGGCTGTGTGGTATCTTCAATCTGATAGATTGGTCGAAATTCATCTTCGTCTGGTGGCTTCACACTCCATTGCAGTTTGATCTTATTTCCTTCAAGGGGTTCATCCAATTGGAAATGACATGGGATAACCAGCTGCTGTCCTGCTTTAACATTCAGTTCATGGTGGTACGTCTGAATGCTTTTTATTGCTATACCTGGGGAAAGGAAAAAACAACAATTAGTTTTACCAGCTTCAGTTTACATTCTAAACTTTGGTGAAGAGTAAAGCACAAGTACATGTTTCTAAGGCCGGGTACAAAGACCTAAAGAATACATTCAAATCGGTCTGACATCGGATTTGTCTGCTGGGGCATATTGGTTTGATCGTGTACACACGATCAAACCAAAATCCCCGCTGGCAGACCGCCACGTCACCGTCACCAGGAAGGACGGACCGTTTTCATCGGACATGTCTGCTGGGCTATTTTGGTTTGATCTGTGTACACACGATCAAACCAAAATCCCAGCGGACAGACAGCGTGGTGACGTGGCGGTGACATTGACGCAGCCACGTCACCGAACCAGGAAGTAAAATACTTCCACGCATGCGTCGAATCCATTCGACGCATACAGGGGTTTTATGTCCGCTGGTTAGGCGTACTAACCAGCGGACATGTCGGACAGACGGGTTTCCAGCAGACAAGTTTTAAAGCATGCTTTAAAACTTTTGTCTGCTGGAAACCTGTCTGCTAGCCCGTACACACGATCAAATCTGTCCGCTGAAACTAGTCTGGACCAGTTTCAGCAGATATATTCGATCGTGTGTACGCGGCCTTAGGCTTCATTCACATGACCCCAACACAACCGTAAACAATGTAACGATCGTTAAAGCAAGGAACATTTTTGAATGCGTAAAAACACCCTTTTTTGAAGCCAATTAAAGCCCTCCTTCATTGGAATGCATATATCTGGCGCCTTGCATGCAGATATGGAGCTGGATGCCTGGATGGGGGGGGGTGGGGGCAGAGCCCATGTGCCCCTAATGGATCTGCGGCCACTGCATATATGTATGCAGAAACGTTTACATGCATGCAGAGTACATACATTTTGCCCAGGATCTTGCATCCAGCTTCTGGCAGCAAGATCCGGCATTGATAGAAATGTTTTATTACATTTACACTGTCTCTATAGGCTGTAATACTTACGGCTTTTCCTGATGTGAACATCGACTCTTGTAACTTCTGGGAACTCTTCTCCGTTAATAGCAATGCGGAGATCGTACGTGCCGGCATCATCGCGCTGAACCGAATCAATCACAAGGGAGCAATCTCCTTGGCGCACATCTGACAAGTGCATCCTTGCTCTATGGTTGATATCTTTTACTGCCAGGTGTGTAGTATCGTCAAACTGATAGATTGGTTGAAATTCATCTTTGTCTGGTGGCTTCACACTCCATTGAAGTCTAATTTTATTACCTCCGAGGGGTTCATCCAATTGGAAATGACATGGGATCAGCAGCTGCTGTCCCGCTGTAACATTCAGTTCATGGTGGTAGGTCTGAATGCTTTTTATTTCTACACCTGGGAAAAGAAGAAAACATCGATTAGTTTCAGCTTACATTCTAAACTTCGGTCATTTCTAACATTTTCTGCCCAGTATATGACAGGGACTGGAGAAGGGCGTCATGAACCATGAGGAATCATTTTCTCAATCCCCTCCCCCAGTGATCACTCACTGCAACTGTTGGGCCTTATTTACATGACCCCAACACAACCTTAAACAACGTAATGATTTTAAAAGCAAGGAACAAAGGTTCCAGCGTTTTGATCAATAAATAGATACATTTTTGAATGCGTAAAAACACCCTTTTTTGAAGCCTATTAGAGCCCCTTTCATTGGAATCCATATATCTGGCACCCTGCATGCAGATTTGGAGCCGGACGCATTGGATGGGAGGGGGGTCCTAATGCGGCCACAGCATATACTTGTAGTATTTCAATTGAACGTTTGTATTGCACTATTGCCGTGGTAAATTTCAATAATGGCCTCAAAAACTTGAAGAAAGTCATTTGAAAGCACTTAAAAAGCTCACATCGTTGCTAGGATGCAGTTGGCACATGACTCCTAGCGACCATTGGTGCACATACACTGTAAGCTTGTACGTATGTAATGGTTGCAGAAACGTTTACATGCATGCAGAGTACATACATTTTGCCCAGGATCTTGCATCCAGCTTCTGGCAGCAAGATCTGGCATTGATAGGAATGTCTTATTACATTTCCACTGTCTCTATAGGCTGTAATACTTACGGTTTTCCCTGATGTGAACATCGACTCTTGTGTCTCCTGGGAACTCTTCTCCGTTTATGGTGATGCGTAGACCGTACGTGCCGCTATCATTGCGCTGAACCGGATCAATCACAAGGGAGCAATCTCCTTGGTGCACATCTGTCCAGTGCATCCTTGCTCTACTGGTGTGATGTTTTGGTGTGAGTTCTGTGGTATCTTCAATATGATAGATTGGTCGAAATTCATCTTCATCTGGTGGCTTCACACTCCATGCCAGTTTGATCTTATTACCTCCGAGGGGTTCATCCAATTGGAAATGACATGGGATCAGCAGCTGCTGTCCCACTGTAACATTCAGTTCATGGCGGTAGGTCTGAATGCTTTTTATTTCTACACCTGGGAAAAGAAGAAAACATCGATTAGTTTCAGCTTACATTCTAAACTTCGGTCATTTCTAACATTTTCTGCCCAGTATATGACAGGGACTGGAGAATGGCATCATGAACCATGGAGCAATCATTTTCTCAATCCCCTCCCCCAGTGATTGTTAGGCCTCACTTACATGACCCCAACACAACCGTAATGTAATGATCTTTAAAGCAAGGAACAAAAGTTCCCACGTTTTGATTTCAATGATGTACATGTGTTCTGGATCTGAAAGCAATCCATTTGTATGCCTCCATTGAACGTGTTAGGCCGCGTACACACGATCAAATTTATCTGCTGAAACTGGTCCGATGGACCGTTTCAGCAGACATATCCGATCGTGTGTACGGGCTAGTGCACAGGTTTGTCTAGCGGACAAATTTCAAATCATGCTTTGAAATTTGTCCGCTGCAAACCTGTCCATCCGACATGTCCGCTGGTTAGTATGCCTAACCAGCGGACAGAAATCCCCCGCATGCGCCGAATGGATTTGACGCATGCGTGGAAGTATTTTACTTCCTGGATTGGTGACGTGGCGGCATCAACGTCACCGTCACCGCGTCCTCAGCCTGAGGGGATTTTCGTCCGATGGTGTGTACACGCCATCAGACCAAAATCCGATGAGGCATGTCCGCTGGAACTGGTCCATCGGACATGTTTGAGCGGACATGTCTCATCATCTGTACGCGGCCTGAGAGCTGCATTTACATCCAAAAAAAATGAAAAAAAGGAAAAAAAACTGTAAAGTGCTGTGAATGGGGCCTAATAATAACATAACTGGCAGGTAAATAAAGTGAGAGGTAGCAGCAGGGGGCTGATCTGTGTGCCCACACCGCCAAAAACTGGCATCTTAGCCAAGGATGGCTATGACTATGACAAGACTATGACTAAAACTGGCCATACACTCGCAGCATTTCCACTGAGCGTTCATATAAAACAGTCTGGACAATATATCCAATAATGCCATAAGAGACTTATTGAACGTCATTTGACAGCGCTTTAAAATTGTGTTTGCTAATCGAACTTCCCAGGTGAAGAATGTCATTATTAATATTTCAGTCACTTGAAAAAAGTTTTTTTGGGGGGCACTACATTCAAAAATAATAGGGGTTTGGATCCCATTAACTGAGTCCCGGTTTACACTGATGTGGTGAGGGATTGGCAGCGATTCCTATGTGTTTCCAGCACCGTATCACTACCTCACTCTGTTCATGCCTGCTGCAGGTATCAATGTTACGTTAACGACACCCCAAAAATGGTTTGCAAATGCACTGCTTCAGTAGCCAGTAATTATGACATTCAGTTTGATGGGCAACTGCACTGAGAATGTGCCATCAGAGGTGGGTACCTGAGGGTGGTTAGATCTATGGGCACCTGTACTGAGAACATATCAGTAGAGGTGGGTACCTGAGGGTGGTTGGATCTATGGGAACCTGTACTGAGAACATATCAGTAGAGGTGGGTACCTGAGGGTGGTTGGATCTATGGGCACCTGTACTGAGAACATAATCAGTAGAGGTGGGTACCTGAGGGTGGTTGGATCTATGGGCACTTGTACTGAGAACATATCAGTAGAGGTGGGTACCTGAGGGTGGTTGGATCTATGGGCACCTGTACTGAGAACATATCAGTAGAGGTGGGTACCTGAGGGTGGTTGGATCTATGGGCACCTGTACTGAGAACATATCAGTAGAGGTGGGTACCTGAGGGTGGTTGGATCTATGGGCACCTGTACTGAGAACATATCAGTAGAGGTGGGTACCTGAGGGTGGTTGGATCTATGGGCACCTGTACTGAGAACATATCAGTAGAGGTGGGTACCTGAGGGTGGTTGGATCTATGGGCACCTGTACTGAGAACATATCAGTAGAGGTGGGTACCTAAGGGTGATTGGAGCTATGGGCACCTACACTGAGAATAAATCAGTAGAGGTGGGTACCTGAGGATGGTTTGAGCTATGGGCACCTGTACTGAGAACATATCATACCTAAGGGTGATTGGAGCTATGGGCACCTGTATTGAGAATATATATTACAAGTCCGTTTACGGACTTGTAATGGGTCCCTATGGGAGCGGATCCGTTAGCGGATGATGCATCCGCTAACGTCCGCTCGATCCGCATCCGTTTTTGCGGACGGAAGAATGTCCTATTTTTCTTCCGTCCAGCCAAACGGATCGGATGGAAACGGACAGACGGTCCGTTTCCATCCGACTCCCCATAGGGGAGAGCGGAGGAGAGACGGGGCGGTCCCTGCACAGTGTGCGGGGACCGCCCCGTCCGCCGACAGCTCAGCGGAGACCCCCCGCTGAGCTGACGGAACACACGGAGCGGACCGAAAAACGGTCCGCTCCGTGTGAAAGGAGCCGAAGGGCCTTTTCACACTGGTGCGTTTTTGCCGCGTTTTCGCGGTAAAAATAGCGCTATTAAAACGCTCATAAAACGCCCTCATGCCCCTAAACGCTGTAAAAAAGCAGTAAAACCGCGGTAAAATCGCGGTTAAACCGGAGCGTTAAAATCGCGGTAAAACACCGCGATTTTACCGCGGTTTTACCGCGTTTTTCATTCATTTTAATGGAGAGGAGCATGGGGAGCGTTTTAATAGCGCTATTTTTACCGCGAAAACGCGGCAAAAACGCACCAGTGTGAGAGGGCCCTAATACACTCCATACACACATCCCTATTACACTGAATAAGTGTCACTATCCAGTCCTGGAGAATTAAGACTCCTTGCCCTGCGGTGATAGTTGTGTGATTTGTACAGTAAGGTGTAACACTGATCAGAACTTACTTGTCACAAGGTGCAGAAAAATAAAAAAGATAAAAAGTCTGAAAATCATTCTTCTTCCTCGTCACTAAATGTCTTCACTGACTAAATAACCGAAAACTCCTTCAAAATTGGTCAATTTATCTCAATCCGCAAAAATAATCAATCGCTCTGAGGAGCAAATCAATTGCTGTCTTACTCTGAGAAAAGCCAAAGACCAACTGACACAACCGTTGGCTGTGAATCTATTTATAGACAGCTGTGTGCTGCAGCTGGTGTTCTGTTTATAGTTACGCTGCTATCATAGTAACTGTTGCTAGGGGAGCAGTGTTGCTAGGAGAGCACTGTGCTCTGTGCTGTAGAAGGCTGCAAAACAACATTAAAGTCACATTAACGTGTACCTGTCATCTGCTATAGGAAAACCTGAGAAGACCTGCACATTATTTATTTATTAATGTTTGTACCCGTGATTCACACGGCTTCTCCGCACCACCATTTCTGCATTTTTTCATACATATTTACAAAATGTTTTAATAGATTTTTAATAGGTCTTTTCCTATTTTTTTATTTAAAAAAAACTTTATTTATATAAGGACAATGTCAGTCCTTGTGCAATTACACATGTTTTTGAAACGTTTTTGAGACGCTCCTATGGATTTTTTTCATTTTTTTTACGTTGACACCTAAAAAATCGTTATTTTCACTGGGACAATGTCAATTTCGGTGCCTTTACACGTGGTTTTGACACATTCCATGCATTTTTTTCCTCTTTTTTTTTTTATTTTGACATTTAAAAAAATCTTGATTTTCATTAGAACAATGTGAAGTCTGGTGCGTTTACATGTTTTTGATGCGTTTTTGACACATTCTTATGCATTTTTTCCCCTCTTTTATTTTGACACTTGAAGAATCTCTATCTTCACTAGAACAAAGTAAATTTTGGTGCGTTTGCACATGTTTTTGATGCATTTTGGACACATTCTTATGCATTCTTTCCTTTTTTTTTATTTTGACAGTTGAAAAAGCATCATTTCTATGTGAATTATGTGCAATCTGGTGCGTTTACACACGTCTTTGATGCATTTTTGACACATTCCTATACATTTTTTATTTTGACGCTTGAAAAATCGTTATTTTCATTATGATAGGTTGCATTCTGGTGCGTTTACACACATTTTTGATTTCTGAGCATTTTTTCGTCTTTTATTTTGTCAGTTGAAAAATATTTATATTATGTGTATGAATGAATGGAAGTTAGGGACTTTAGATTGTAAGCTCCTTGAGGGCAGGGACTGAAATGCATGTACAATATATATCGTAAATCGTAAATCGTGAATTGACGGCGCTATATAACTACATAAAATAAATAAATATTATATAAATATTTTCATTAGAATTATGTGCAATCTGGTGCTTCTACAGACATTTTTGACATGTTCCTGTGCATTTTTTTTTTTTACGGTTGATAAAATCTTTATTAGGACAATGTGCAATCCTTTGCACACAGTTTTGATGAATTTTCAGTGTGTTACAATGCATTATTTTTCTTCTTAATATATGGACACTTGAAAAATCGTTTCCTGACACCACCATGGCAGCATACTAGTGATAGAGTTACGCCTATTGACCACGCCCTCCGGACCAGCGAATAGCATAAACTAACCACCTCAATACTGGGCACTTTCATCCCCTTCCTGCCCAAGCAATTTTTCAGCTTTCAGCGCTGTCACACTTTGAATGACAATTGCGCAGTCATGCAATGCTGTACCCAAATAGAGCTTTCTATTGGTGGTATTTGATCACCTCTGCGGTTTTTATTTCTTGCGCTATAAACAAAAGAAGAGGGAAAAGTTTGAAAAAAACACTATATTTATAACTTTTTGTTATAATAAATATAAATAAAAGAAAATAAAAAAAAATCTCAGTTTTGGCCGATACATATTCTTCTACATATTTTTGGTATAAAAACCCCCCACAATAAGCGTATATTGATTTGTTTGTGCAAAAGTTATAGCAGCTACAAAACAGGGGAGATATTTTTTTTTAGCATTTTATTATTATTTTTTACTTGTAATGGTGGCAATCAGCGATTTTCATTGTGACTGCGATATTGCGGTGGACACATCAGACACTTTTGACACATTTTTGGGACCATTCACATTTATACAGCCATCCCTAAAAATGCATTGCTACTGTATAAATGTGACTGGCAGGGAAGGGGTTATCACTAGGGGGCGATCAAGGGCTTAATGTGTTCTCTAGGGAGTGATTCTTACTGTGGGGGGAGGGGACTGACTGGGGGAGGTGACCGATCTGTGTTCCTATGTACAAGGGACACACCATCGGTCTCCTCTCCCTGACAGGACGTGGATCTGTTCGGTCCTGCTCAGTTACTGGGCAATCGCGGGTGCCCAGCGGCTGCCGGGCACGCGCATCGGGTCCCCATTGACGCGCCCCCTATTGACAGGCTCACTAGGAAGCACGGGGAGGGGTTTCTTTACACTTACCTCTCCCCGTTCTTCAGCTCTGTGACTCGATCGTGAGACACCGGCGGCGATCGGGTCCACGGGTGCAGTCACGGAGCACAGGACCGGGTCACGAGCGCACGGCACGCTCGCGTCCCATGGTTGGGCTTCTTAAAGGAGACGTACCTGTACGTCCATATTTCCAGCCGTGCCATTCTGCCAACGTATTTAGTCGTGCAGCGGTCCATAATTGGTTAATATCACCTTAAAAACAGAAACGGGTAGGAATCCGCTACAAAGTTTGTTAAAATCCTTTCAATGTACATAGATCACACCGAGAGTTATGCTTTAAGTCAGTTTTTACCTGTTTGTCTTTTTTTCTATTTTACTACTTGCATCTTTTATCTATGAACAGGATATGTCGTCAATGGATCCACTACCCTAACACCATCCCAAGTCTTCTTCAGTTATAACCAATGCCTATGTCCAGAACAAACGTGAGGGCGCGTGTCTATGTGAGAAGTTGGACAGCATACATTCCCAGCACTATGCCGGCCTCATCAAACTGAAGCAAGCTGTAGGCCACATCGTAAGACAAAGGAAAGTCCTGCTTACCCAACGGGCCATTATGCCTCAGTCAACACTGGATCACGTCCTGGATGAAATCCATACCTACAAAAAGGATAAGCACGGTTCCAGTCTCAGTAAGAGTTTCTTGCCCACCAGCACAGAACTCTATGTTGACAACAGTACACATCCAAAATGGCCTACATTTTGTCAGGGTTTGCCCAACGTATATAAACATCGGGAAGCAAAAACGCTTGAATAAATACTTGCTTGAATAAATACTGCTTAACCTTCAGGGCTCATTTACACTTGCAGTTGGGGGGAGGGGGTGGAGAACAAAACAATGTAATTGCAACCACTACCTTATAAAGTGGTTGCAAACCCTTACTTATACCCAGTGAAGTGACTGGCCTCAGGTGATACACAGAGATGAAACAAAACATCCTGCATAAGTTGTACCTGTTTATCTGCAGGGTATATATTCTTTACAGCTATTAAAAGTACAGCATTTATAAAGCTTTTCAGGACTGTGATGCCGCGTACACACGATCACTTTTTGTGATGAAAAAAACGACGTCTTATGTGACGAAACAAAACGACGTTTTTCAAACTTCATTTTCCAAAACGACGTTGCATACACACCATCATTTTTCTAATATGCTCTAGCAAAGCGTGGTGACGTACACCACATTCGACGGCACTCTGTTCCATTGAAGCTCCGTCTCATAACTTGCTTCTGAGCATGCGCGGGTTTAAAAACGTCATTTTAAATGTCGTTTTGCCCACACACGATCACTTTTTACGACACAAAAAATTACATTTTGAAAAACGACACAAAAAAATTCAAGCATGTTCGAATTTTTTTTTGGTCGTTTTTTTGAAGACATAAAACAACGTTTTGCACACACACGATCATTTTAAATGACGTTTTTGAAAACATCGTTTTTTTCATCACAAAAAGTGATCGTGTGTACGCGGCATCAGAAATCAGGGGGTTGTAGAGCTGAAATTACACACTGCAAAGCTCAGTGAGGAGAGCTCTGAGAGCTAATTAGAGGCAAGGGACATCCCCCTTTACACTACACAGGAACTAAGCTGAGTCTATCAATCACATGCAGTGTGCTGGATCACCTGTCACTTTTTTTTCGCTTGTTACGAAAAAAAAATCAGAAGTGACTCATGCTTAAGACAGAAATAACACTAATGCAAAATGTAAATTTATTGTTACGGAAATATTTATTCCTCACAAGACCTTTTGTCTATATAAAAATTAAAACAAAGAATAGCAGTGCGAAAAAGAGAAAATTATTACATTAATTGATACATAAAAGAAACTTGTATTAATCCGATATTAGTAACAATAACATAAATGATACCACCTTTAAAACAAAGATGTTACTGATGATACACAATAATACAAATAGGAATATTGCTTTAATGGACACATCAGTATATTAGGACAAGTCGTAGGAAAGGAAAAGTTACAGAGATGAAGAAAATTAATAGTTAAAAATTACAAAATATCTCTAGGTGATGTTACAGGTATAGTGTTGCCAGGTTACAAGGATAACTAAGCCCTAACTCAGATATAGTTACAATGGACATCCACATGCTCCTATTATACTCTTAGTTAAAATTTTAAGATAGAAGGTACGTAGGGAAAAGTAAAGAGAGAGATAGAGAAAATGGAATACATTACAGAGAGATCCTACGTCACCATGTCTCGATTATATCATCAGACCAATAGACTAAGCTATGGGGCTGCATTCTGATATATACACACCTTTGTAAAACCCCACCCCTCCTTCCATATGCTAAGACATTGCATTTCTTCAAGGGGTGGGGGTTGCCTAGTCCCCCACATAAGCTAGATGGGGTAAGGGGCTCAGTTAAGCCAGGATACCATTTTAGCATCACGTTCTTCCTGTTCCTTTGTCACCTCCCACCTAATTTTAAGTAACATCAATATACCAGCAAATGGTCAGATAAGAGGCTTTTGTCAGATGAAATTCCACAGCTGGGTATGCTGTTGATTCTAAACATATTATGACACTATAGAGACATTGAAAGATAAATCACATTAATAATAAAGTCTTGTAAAAATATATACACCTACTTGTTATAAATATGGATTTGAAAAATCTCCACCACAGTCCCCCCCTGAAGTTCATTCTTGAACTTATGTCTTCCCTCAATGATTTTGTACCCACCCACCACCACGGCAG
Source organism: Rana kukunoris (assembly GCA_029574335.1). Classification (NCBI taxonomy): domain Eukaryota; kingdom Metazoa; phylum Chordata; class Amphibia; order Anura; family Ranidae; genus Rana; species Rana kukunoris. Next base: position 67,691,977 of record CM056052.1, on the reverse strand, counting down.
CCTCCTTTTTCTTTCTTGAACACGCCGGAACCCATCATGGTAGATTTGAGACAGTCCTGGTGCCTTTGAGGCGTCACATCCGACCCATGAGAGTCTGTACTGCAATGTGTCATCGCCCCTCTGCATTGGAAGAGTAAAACTCCAACATTGATGGCGGGATCCTTGCATATCTAGTCTTGTAACTTGGGAATTCGATGTAATTCATTAGTCGTGCCTACACACCATCAGTTAAAAAAACGATCGTGTCAGAACGCGGTGACATAAAACACAACGATGTGCTGAGAAAAATGAAGTTGAATGCTTCTGAACATGCATTGATTTGATTCTGAGAATGTGTTGATTTTTAACCAATGGATTTCCCCACAGACGATCGCTTTTCCCTATCGGTTTTTTAACCATCAGATAATTTTAAAACAAGTTCCTAATTATTTCACCGATGGTTAAAAAACCGATGGGGCCCACACACGATCGGTTCGTCTGATGAAAATGGTCCATCAGACGAACCGATCGTGTGTACGTGGCTTTACAGTGTTGTGGCACCAGTGCCATCACCAAAGGCCCAATCTTTCTACCACTGTTCAACAATGGCATGTAATTACAATTCTTGATATAATAGTTCACAGCAGGGCATTCCAGCGCCCACCAAGACTAACTGTGAGTGCTTACAGTGTTGTGGCACCAGCGCCAACACCTAGGGCCCAAATTTCTGCAGAGTATATATGGCAGGCCCCTACTTTCAAACATCCAACTTACAAACGAAACGACTCCTACTTGCAAATGGAAGAAGACAACAGGAAGTGAGAGTAAATCTACCCCTAGGAAGGGAAATTCTCTTCTGTAAGAGGTGTCTTCTGTCCACTGATGCTTTATTACCAATCCTTGTTTCACTAAAAAAAAAAATGCAAAAAAATCATTTGTCATTGGGACAGAAAGTGAGGTGAAATCTTCTGAACAGATGCGCACAGACTGCAAAACAAACGTTGCAGGGGTGATAACTAGGGTTGTCCCGATACCGATACCAGTATCGGTATCGGGACCGATACCGAGTATTTGCGGGAGTACTTGTACTTGTGTGGGAAATGGCTGCATATGTGAGGGACATGGCTGGAGGGACATGGCTGCATATGTGGGGGACATGGCTAGGGGGACATGGCTGCATATGTGGGGGACATGGCTGGGGGGACATGGCTGCATATGTGGGGGACATGGCTGGGGGGACATGGCTGCATATGTGGGGGACATGGCTGGGGGGACTTGGCTGCATATATGGGGGACTTGGCTGCATATGTAGGGGACATGGTTGCATATGTGGGAGACATGGCTGCATTTGTGGGGGACATGGCTGCATTTGTGGGGGACATGGCTGCATTTGGGGACACATTTAAAAAAAGTATCGGTATTCGGTATCGGCGAGTACTTGAAAAAAGGTATCGGTACTTGTACTCTTTTCTAAAAAAGTGGTACACTTTAAAAAAGTACCAGTTCAAAATTACAAACAGATTCTACTTAACAACAAACCTACAGTCCCTGTCTTGTTTGCACCGCCTGTATACTGCTGTTCAAAGTATATAGGACCAAAGGGGCTTGTAATGACCTGGGGGGAGGGGGGGAACCCATGCTATTTTTCTTAATAATTTTCATCCATATTGCAGGGACCAGACATTACATTAAAGCCACAAGCAGTTTTAAATGACTTTTTTCCTAAAGAAATGTCATGTTCTAAACATGTGCCACTTTACAGGCATACTATAGACACCCAGCAGGTACGATATTTAAGGGAATTTTTCAATTTTTTGTTGCATTGATACATATTCCCTGGGGCAAGACCCGGGACAATAACTTGCTTATTAGTCTTTAAAGTGAGCACATTTGATTTTGAACGTTCGAGTCCCATAGACTTCAATGGGGTTCTAAAGTTGGCGCAAACGTTCCGTATATTCGAAGGTTCTGATGCGAACCGAAACGGGGGGTGTTCGGCTCATCCATAATGCTTAGAAACAACGATCGGTCTCCTCCCCCAGTCAGACCCATCCCCACCACAGTTAGAACACAAGGTGAGGGAACACATTTTATCCCTTGATCGCCCCCTTGTGTTAACCCCTTTCCTGCCAGTGACATTTATACAGTAATTAGTGGCTATTTTTAGCACTGATCACTGTATAAATGTCAATGGTCCCAAAAAAGTGTCAAAAGTGTTTAATCAGTTCGACGCAATGTCACAGTCCGACATTACTGTCTGTGCCAATGGATGCAGCAGCAGGACTCAGGCACGCCGCACAAGTGTCCCCATGGAAAGTGGTTCTACATGGGGGCACTCGGAAATAGGGGCAGCGCCACTGGGAGACCCCAGAAGAGGAGGATGGGGGCTGCTCTGTACAAAACCCTTGCACAGTGGGGGTAAGTATGATATGTTTGTTATAAAAACAAAAATAAAAATAAACAAACTTTTACAACCCCTTTAAATTATTACCAATGGCATAACTTTTTTTTAGTTTTGGATTGGAGTGGAGAGGGATTAGATTGGGTTTTTATTGCTCTTTGTGTCCACATTAGGTAAATTCACCCTCTTATTTTTGTCCTGTTTGCTGTTATTGATGAAAATGACAGAGCATTTAAAATTTTGGGTTGTCCCTTGAACAGTATTAGAGAGGAAATATTCCAATGGGGACACTAGTTTTGGTTATCCTGATGACAACCAGGGAATCCGTTACTTTGGAATAATTTCCGCTCACTTCTTGTTATGAATGTGGGATGGGAAGTGAAATCCTCCCATTAAAACTGACGGTGTATAACCCCCTCATAGTCTAGGTTCATACATGTGTAGGCTGCTCTCTGTGGGAAGGGCAGCCCATCAGTTTTATGTGGGTAAAAAAGTCCCGGACCCTTTTTTTTTAAATGTGCCGCATTGAACAACATGGTACGTGGGGGGGGGGGGGGGGGGGTGTGGCAGTAAAATTTTGCAAAACCGCACATACACTATATTCTCAAAAGTATTGGGACACCTGGCTTTACACACACATGAACTTTAATAGCATCCCAGTCTTAGTCCGTAGGGTTCAATATTGGTTTGGCCCACCCAATGCAGCTATAACAGCTTCAACTCTTCTGGGAAGGCTGCCCACAAGGTTTAGGAGTGTGTCTATAGGAATGTTTGATGGGAACAGGAAGGCCTGGCTCACAGTGTCCTCTCCAATTCATACCAAAGGTGTTCTATTGGGTTGAAGGGTTCGAGTTGAAGTCAGGACTCTGTGCAGGCAATTCAAGTTTATACACACTATATTGTCAAAAGTATTGGCCCAATCATTTGGTGGAGGTGTGTTTTTATTTATTTTTTCAGGGGTTGGGCGTGGCCCCTTAGTTCCAGTAAAGGGATGCAACACTGCCTCCTGCTGGAGGATACAATAAATACATTTTGCTTGTATATATTTCAGGCTATAATCAAATGATGTTGCTCATTTCAGGTTTCTCCTGGTGAAAAGTAAAACAAAAATAGGATCTGCAATCGTCATCAGCCTATAAAACAGTTAAAACAGTGGGCAGTACAGTATGCCACCCCCCTCTCGTCGGTCGGTCAGTCAGTCAGTAGCACTTACCCCATTACCCCTGCTCGGTGGCCTCCTGTTCTCCTGCTCTCCACGGATCATCTCCGTGACAGATTCAGTTTCCTCCCTCCTCATTGGCGGCCAATCGGGAATCTTCTCTTTTTCGCCAATCGGAAAATAGGTCTCACACCCACTTCTGATTGGCGGGATTGAGGATCAGTGTTTCAACAGCAAATATTCATTTGTGGTTGAAACACACCTGGGTGGGCTCCGGGTTGCACTCTCTGTGACCCGATCCCACTCTATTTTGAAGCCTATTAGAGCTTCTGTTCTGACTCTAATTCATTTTAAATGCGTCCATTTTAAAGTGGTTGTATAGTCAAGTTTTTTAACTTTTACCTATAGGTAAAAAACAAATATCTCCTAAACCTGTATGGTTTAGGAGATATTCCCCTCGCATGCGCACAGGGGGTTCTTTGCTGAAAGCCTGGCAGACGTCGGACCTTGCCCGGAAAGAAGTCTCCCGCGTGCATGCGCGGGAGTGACGACATCACAGCTGCAGCCACTCAGAGAGCTGGAGCCGCAATGCCTGGAAGACACGTCAAGGCAACATGTCAGCGTGGACCAGGTAAGTTACCGACGCCTCGTTCTAAGGTATTCATAATGAGCTAGTATGCACTGCATACTAGCTCATTATGCCTTTTGCCTTACAGGGGTTACCTTCCTGGATTTACACAGACACACTCCAGCTCTGCAGCTCTCATTGGCCCTCTTATGACCCCCACCCGAAAACTCTCACAAGAGTGAGAGAGAGAGCTGTGCATGATATCATAAGCCTAGGCTTTTTATCAGACAAGAAACAGGTGGGCTGTATAAGGTATTAAAAAAAATGTTTTACAAAACATGTTTTACAAAATGTTTTACAAAACATGTTTTACAAAGCAAAAGCAGAAGATTTAATAGATGGAGAGATGAAAACATGACTTTAAACAGAACAGTCTTTCTAAACAATCTTGTTGTTTTTTTTTGTCCATGAAAATAAAGTTATTGAAAATAAATCTGTATCCTGATTGGTCGGGGCACTCCTGGAACGCAGGTGTGTTGTCATTTTCTGCTCCCCGTCTCAGAATGCTCCGGAAGTGCTGGGCGGCCAACTGCGCATGCGCGATGCGTTCCAAACGCATCTGCGATGCGTTCCAAAGCATTTACGACAGTGCACACCAGCGAAGCCGCCGTTCGGTATCCAGGCTCTTTCCTTAACATCCCCGTGGATTGGAGGATGTTAAAAAAAGAGCCAGGAGGCCGAGCGAGCGCAGCGAGCCGTCCGAGCGAAGCGAGGACGTGAGGCCGACTGGCCACTTTCCCCTAAGTCCACGTCGCTCTGAATGATGGCTTCGCTGGTGTGCAGTGTCGTAAAGCCATTGGAACGCATCGCAGATGCGTTTGGAACGCATCGCGCATGCGCAGTTGGCCGCCCAGCACTTCCGGAGCATTCTGAGACGGGGGAGCCGAATATGACACGTCACAGGCTGTGTTGTCGCTTCACAGTGACGAGTCAGGAAGCGACTTCCACTAAAGATGTTCAGGAAACCGAACCGCAACCTTCGGGTCCGGAGAGCGGAGTCCAGCGGGGATGAGGAGGAGGAAGAAGAAGGGGACCGGAGCAAGGTGGAGAGGCAGAGGAGGCCCGGCGGACGGGGACTAAGTTGTGGAACTAAGAAAAGGAAAGATGAGGAGGCGGCAGCTGTAGAGAAGGGGGACACCGGGGACCCAGCGGAGACCTCCTCCGGGACTGCCGGCCTGCTCAGCTTCACCGAGGAGAGAGAGGGTGAGAGAACCGGGGCTTCTCGTGTTATATATATATATTGCACCGTGCGTTGTATGTTCTATGGCATCCCCTGCACCCCAGTGTATTTTTTGACACTCAGCATGTTATGTGGTATCCCCTGCATCCGTAGCACCCCCCCGTGTTATATGGCCCCCCCCCGTGTTATATGGCACCCCCCTGTGTTATATGGCACCCCCCCCCGTGTTATATGGCACCCCCCCCGTGTGTTATATGGCACCCCCCCCGTGTGTTATATGGCACCCCCCCCCGTGTGTTATATGGCACCCCCCCCGTGTGTTATATGGCACCCCCCCCCGTGTGTTATATGGCACCCCCCCCGTGTGTTATATGGCACCCCCCCCGTGTGTTATATGGCACCCCCCCCCCGTGTGTTATATGGCACCCCCCCCGTGTGTTATATGGCACCCCCCCCCCCGTGTGTTATATGGCACCCCCCCCCCCGTGTGTTATATGGCACCCCCCCCGTGTGTTATATGGCACCCCCCCCCCCCGTGTGTTATATGGCACCCCCCCCCCCTGTGTTTTATGGCATTGCTTTGCACCCCCCCCCCTGTGTTTTATGGCATTGCCTTGCACCCCCCCCCGTCGTGTTTTATGGCATTGCCTTGCACCCCCCCCCTGTGTTTTATGGCATTGCCTTGCACCCCCCCCCCCCTGTGTTTTATGGCATTGCCTTGCACCCCCCCCCCCCCCTGTGTTTTATGGCATTGCCTTGCACCCCCCCCCCCCCTGTGTTTTATGGCATTGCCTTGCACCCCCCCCCCCTGTGTTTTATGGCATTGCCTTGCACCCCCCCCCCCTGTGTTTTATGGCATTGCCTTGCACCCCCCCCCCCCCTGTGTTTTATGGCATTGCCTTGCACCCCCCCCCCCCTGTGTTTTATGGCATTGCCTTGCACCCCCCCCCTGTGTTTTATGGCATTGCCTTGCACCCCCCCCCCTGTGTTTTATGGCATTGCCTTGCACCCCCCCCCCCCTGTGTTTTATGGCATTGCCTTGCACCCCCCCCCCCCTGTGTTTTATGGCATTGCCTTGCACCCCCCCCCCCCTGTGTTTTATGGCATTGCCTTGCACCCCCCCCCCCCTGTGTTTTATGGCATTGCCTTGCACCCCCCCCCCCCTGTGTTTTATGGCATTGCCTTGCACCCCCCCCCCCCCTGTGTTTTATGGCATTGCCTTGCACCCCCCCCCCCCCTGTGTTTTATGGCATTGCCTTGCACCCCCCCCCTGTGTTTTATGGCATTGCCTTGCACCCCCCCCCCCCCTGTGTTTTATGGCATTGCCTTACCCATGTGTTACGTGGCATTGCCCCCACCCCTTGGCTGTTCTGCATCCCCTACACACCCCAGTGTTATGCGGCATCCCATGCATGTAATATGTGGCATACCCTTGTCCCTCAGATTGTTATGTTGCATTGTATCCCCAGCATGCTACATGGCATCCCATGCACCCCTAGTTATTTTGGATCTCCTGCACCCTCAGTGTATTTTAAGACATCCCCTACATCCACCCCAGCATGTCGTGTGACATCCCTTGCATGTTATGGGGCTTCCTCTGCATCCACACATCCACAGCATGTTGCATGACATTCCTTGCTGCCCTGATGTGTTATGCAGCATCGCTTGCACCCTGTTATGTGGCATCCCATGCACTCCCTGGTGTGTTACTGTTATGTGGCTTCCCCCTCACCCACAGATTGTGATTTTTGCATCTCCTGTATCCCCAGCATGCTACATTGGATCCCCTGCACCCCAAAGTGTATTACATGGCACCCCCTGTATGTTATCTTGCACCCCCAGTGTATTTTGTGACATCCTCTGCACTCCCAGCATGTTGCGTGGAGTCCCCTGGACTCAGTGTTGCATGGCATTCATGGAACTTGTAGTTCTGCAACAGTTGGCGGTCCGCTAATTGCATAGCCCTGCCCCAGCATGTTAGATGCCATTTCTTGCATCCCTACTGTGTTATATATTGTATTGTACCCCCTTCGCATCGGTGGCACCCCTGCCTCCACAGCATGTTTTATGACATCCCCTGCACCACCAACATGTTGTGTGGCATTCTCTGCACCCCCCCCCCCCAGGGTTATGCAGCATCCCATGCACCCTCTCCCCTCATTGTGTTACATGGCATCCCCTTCACCTGCAGCTTGTTACATTTTATTGCATCTTATGCATCCCTAGCACCCCCAGTATGTTCTATGTTATATTGCATCCCCAGCTTATTATATGCCATCCCCTGCGCCTTCACAGCAGGTTACATGTTATAATGTGTATGGCATCCCCTGCACCTCTCCAACTTATAACGTCACATGACAACCCCTGCAACTCCCAGTTTGTATTATGACAAACCCTTCAATATTTCCAATATTCTTAGTATTGTATTTTACTCCAGGTGAAGAGGTGACCTTTACGATCAAGAAGCCGAGTGTAAACGCAGTGGTGTTTAACGTTCAGAAAAGGCCAGAAAATGTTAAAGTTGCCAGACGATCTCCAGATGGTGGTAGGTGTGAACTTCATTGTCAAAAAATTGGGAAACAAGCGGGGAAGGGAAAGGAGGACCTCCCAACGTTCTGATAACGTAGCACAGTTTGTGGAGGTACCCCGTCCACATGGACACGCTGGTCTTTTTTGATGACACTGTCGGTAGTTTGAGTTCCGTTTTTTGTGAAACTCATTGTTCAGGAAATGGTGAAAGATGATCCACCATTATATCAGAGCACCTGTCACAAACCTGGCCTATTAACCACTTCAGCCCCGGAAGGTTTTACCCACTTCCTGACCAGGCCATTTTTTGGGATAAGGCACTGCGTCGCTTTAACTGTCAATTGCGTGGCGTGAAACCCAAATAAAATAGTTGTCCTTTTATTCCCACAAATAGAATTTTTTCTTTGGTGGCATTTGATCACCTCACTTTTTTTTTTTTTGTTCTAAACAAGACTGACAATTTTTGAAAAAAAAAAATATATTTTTTACTTTCTGCTATAATACATAGCCAAAAATATATTCCAAAACAAATGTATTCAGAAATTTAGTGCAATATGTCTTCTACAACATATATTTTTGGTAAAAAAAAAAGAAGCATATATTGATTGGTTTGTGCGAAAGTAATCACAACTACAAAATAGGGAATAGATTTATGCCACTTATTTTTTTATTTTTTTTACTAGTAATGAAGGCAATCTGATTTTTTTTTTTTTAATTTTTTTGCAGGACTGCGACATTGTGGCAGACAAATCTGACCCCAAGTGACACTTTTTGGATACCAGCGACATTAATACAGGGGTCAGTGCTAAAACATGCACTGATCCCTGTATAAATGACACTGGCAGGGAAGGGGTTAACAATAGTGGTGATCAAGGGGTTAAGTGTGTCCTAGGGAGGTGCTTTTCTAACTGAATGGCACACAGATGCACTGCAGGAAAGCTGAGATCAGCTTAGCTGAAACACTAGATCTCGTTTTCCCTCACTGACAGATCAGCGGTGTGCTTTGTTTACATCGGCACATTGCTGATCCGTGTCTCTACTGAACGATCAGCAACGTGCGGCCGCCGGACCCGCTGATTGGCTCCGGCTGTGTCCAATCGCAGCGAGTGCACCCCCGAAACTGCATGCACAAAATCGTATACCTGAATAATCATAACCTCCTATTCCTTCTGTATTGAACTCTATTGTAATTGCACTGACCCTCTTTATATTGTAAAGCTGAAAAGTGTTTTGTTTGGCTGGTTTTCAGCATAGACAGCACTACACCAGTCCTTGGGGGGGGGGGGGGGGGGGGGGGTTTATTATAAAGCAAAGATTGCACTTTGGGTGGGTGTTTAAGCCACATCAGTCAAAAATAGGACTTTTTGGTGAAGTGTGATGTCACTAATAGGTGAGCTAATGATTCAACATAGAAGAAAGTATAGAAAAAAATATATCAAATTTATTATAAATACAATCAATAAATAAAATCAATTGTTGCCCTGTTACAGAAGAGATGGTAAGATGAAATTGATGATGGTCGTCGACATGTTTCGCAAAAATTGCGTTTTCAAGACGCCACAATCATCTTGGAGCTTCCTCTGTTAATATGCAAGAAACATAAATTAATCACATATAATGTTGCAGGGCATAAAAGAGATACAATTCATATTAATATTGATAACATGGTAAATAGATCTACATGCTCACCAACAACTGTAAACTGTCAAGGTTGGCAAGAATAAACACACCAAGTAAATCGGGTAGTCAGAGGGCGATGGCTGGCCCGAGCAGCAGACGCACCCCCAAACGGACGTCAGAGCCGTAGGGTTTAATGGTAGAAATGTTTCACCCTGGAGATCCCAAAATAATAATAATGGGAAAGTGTAGTGCACTCATTTATACACAGGTGTCATAATTGATAAGGGGTATATAAAGTTGCTGAGAATAAATCCGCACAATACTGCAGTGATAGTAATCGCATTTCTATCAACTAACACCAGAAGGAAATAATCTCACCTACCTAAAATGTAATATAGTGCCACACATCCACAGGATAAGAAAGGCAATGAAGAGGAGACCACGGAAACATATAAGATGCCTAAGGCTGAAACAATATATACAAGGATTTAGCTAATGGCAATGGACCCAGATTCCCATGGTACTGCTGGGAGGTGAAAATAGAGAGGGAAGGGAGGGGGAAGGGGGAAAAAGAAATCGGGGAAGAAAAAAAGGGGGGGGGGAGAGAGAAAGGGCACATTAACATAGCTTTGATCCGGGGGCTATTGCCTTTTTTGTTTTGGAGGTGATTTCTCCATCAGAAAGAGGAGGGAACTTTGATAAAAAGTTACTCCAACAAGAGGCCCGTTGGATTTTCAACCAAAAGGCCACTTATGCACCAGGTTTAAATTCGGCATTATCCTTTAACCACTTAAGACCCGGACACATATGCTGCCAAATGACCCAAGGTGTTTTTACAATTCGGCGCTGCGTCGCTTTAACAGACAATTGCACGGTCGTGCGACGTGGCTCCCAAACAAAATTTGCGTCCTTTTCTTCCCACAAATAGAGCTTTCTTTTGGTGGTATTTGATTACCTCTACGATTTTTATTTTTTGCGCTATAAACTAAAATAGAGCGACAATTTTGAAAAAAATCACTATTTTTTACTTTTTGTTAAAAAAAAAATCAAATAAACTAAATTTTAGTAAAACATTTAGGCCAAAATTAATTCAGCCACATGTCTTTAGTAAAAAAAAAAAATCGCAATAAAAAAAATAGCTACCTAGCGGGAACAGCGACACTAATACAGCGATCAGAAAAATGATCGCTTAGTGACGCTGGCAATAGGGAGTGAAAGGGTTAACTAGGGCAGTGATCAGGGGGTTAAAACTTTATTAGGGGGGGTACGGGGGCTACCCTGAACCTAACACTAACTAACTTTCACACTGCCTGTCACACTGACACTAAATGCAGTGATTAGTTTACTGCATTCAGTGACACTGTGACAGGGGGGTGGGGGGGTGATCACAAGGGGTTAATGTGTGTGTGTGTGTCAGTGTTGTGTTGGTGCACACTTACTGTGGATGTCTTCTTTCATCAGCAGCGGTGGGAAACACCGCTGCGATGAGAGATGACATAATTTCCTCCTTCCTGTATAAACACAGGAGGAGGAGGAAATTACACGAAGGGAGAGCGCTCCCATTGGCTGGGAGCGATCGCGGGGGGGCGAAAAACACGGACATCCGCCCGCTCGTCGGCTATCGCTCCCAGAGCCAGGGGGACCGCCGCACGCCGCGGAGGGGGTCCCGATCTGACCCTCGAACCGCACAAAGGCGAGGACGTAAATATACGCCCTTGTGCCTGTACGAGCCATGTTGTGGACGTACATAGGCGTGCGGCGGTCCTTAAGTGGTTAAACCAATTTTGTAAATTTATGTTAACCGTTTTTGAGCATCTGTTGCTAAATTAGTGGAACGTATGTGAAATATGGATGAAGTCTTCTTAACCACTTTAGCCCCGGACCATATTGCTGTCCAAAGACCAGAGCACTTTTTGTGATTCGGCACTGCGTCGCTTTAACTGACAATTGCGCGGTCGTGCAACGTGGCTCCCAAACAAAATTGGCGTCCTTTTTTTCCCACAAATAGAGCTTTCTTTTGGTGGTCTTTGATCATCTCTGCGGTTTTTATTTTTTGGGCTATAAACAAAAATATAGCGACTATTTTGAAAAAAATGCAATATTTTTTACATTTTGCTATAATAAATATCCCCAAAAAAAGATATAAAAAAACATTTTTTTTCCTCAGTTTAGGCCGATACGTATTCTTCTACATATTTTTCGTAAAAAAAAATCGCAATTAGCGTTTATTGATTGGTTTGCGCAAAATTTATAGCGTTTACTAAAAAGGGGGTAGTTTTTATGGCATTTTTATTAATATTTTTTTTTTACTAGTAATGTCGGCGATCAGCGGTTTTTTTTCGGTACTGCGATATTATGGCGGACACATCGGACGCTTTTGACACATTTTTGCGACCATTGGCATTTTTATAGCGATTACTATAAAAATGCCATTGGCAGTGAAGGGGTTAACACTAGGGGGTGGGGAAGGGGTTAAGTGTGTTCCTATTTGTGTTCTAACTGTATGGGGGGGTGGACTCACTAGGGGGAATCACTGATATTCCGTTCATACATTGTATGAACGGAAGATCAGCGTTTCCCTCGCTGACAGGAACGAGCGCTGTGTGTTTACACTCACAGCTGTCGTTCCCCTCTCTGTAACAAACGAGCGCGGCCGCGAAAGTCCCGACGTAGAGCTACGGGCTCTCGCCCGGGAGAGCCGACCTGCCGCCGTAGAACCATGGCGGCTGGTCGGCTACTGGTTAATAGGATCTCTTCCGCCACCTAGTGGACCTTTTTAGGTACAACACAGTAAAATGCTGATGATCAGACAATGGTCAATATGAGAATCTATATGAGAGTAGTTCTTTTTCTTTTAAGAGGACTATATTGGCATATAGTATTCATTGAATCTAAACATTACAACGTATATTACTTGTTTCTGTATATATATTTTTCCTTTTGTATGTAGCTGTCTGTCAAGTTTTGCAAGTTGAATGCAATCATGTCTTTTTGACAATAGTTGTTGGGAGCCACTGGGTGGTGCTGTCTGAGCGGCGGCTACACCAGGAAGTGGAAATGTTGGATCCTGCTGCTCAGGATGGGGATCTCTTCCCCCTCCTATCCGTCTAGATGGATCTCGGCGCATGCACGATTTGGCTGTTTTTTTTTTTGCCCATCCTGCGCATGCGCCGTAAGCTTAAATCCAAAGGAAGTGATGTCAGGGGTCAGTACTGACCCTTCACTTCCGGGTTCACCCTGGCTTTTTAAACCACCGTCAGGTGTGAACATTCCATGCACACCAGGTGGTTGGAGACCATTGCAAGACCGAATATCAGTACATGCTGACAAAGCCTGTTTACAAGGTATGGCATTTTTGGAACCTGGACTATATTTTCTTTCCCTGTCATTTTGCTCCCTGCAGTCTCGGTTTCATTTTCCAATATGGTAGGGGCTATTAATAGCTTGGATATAACTGCTTTCCCCTCTTCTTTTTTTTTTCCCTCCCCCCCTGTCATGGGGGTTAACATATATAGGGGGATTAAATATTGGTATACGAACTCCTGTTTAAGTTGTTTTTTTTTTTTTTTTATTATTATTATTTGGCCATTATCTGCTGAATATCTAGTGTTCAGTAGATTTGTATTCCGAGCTTATGGTAGTCTTGGTCCCTTCCCCTTCATGTGCCCTTTCTCTCTTCCCCCCCCCCCCCCCCCTTTTTTTTTTTCCCTGATTTCTTTTTCCCCCTTCCCCCCCCTTCCCTTCCCCTTCCTTCCCTCTCTATTTTCACCTCCCAGCAGCACCATGTTTACATGGGAATCTGGGTCCATTGCCATTAGCTAAATCCTTGTATATATTGTTTCAGCCTTAGGCATCTTATGTGTTTCCGTGGTCTCCTCTTCATTGCCTTTCTTATCCTGTGGATGTGTGGCACTATATTACATTTTAGGTAGGTGAGATTATTTCCTTCTGGTGTTAGTTGATAGGAATGCGATTACTATCACTGCAGTGTTGTGCGGATTTATTCTCAGCAACTTTATATACCCCTTATCAATTATGACACCTGTGTATAAATGAGTGCACTACACTTTCCCATTATTATTATTATTTTGACATCTCCAGGGTGAAACATTTCCACCATTAAACCCTACGGCTCTGACGTCCGTTTGGGGGTGCGTCTGCTGCTCGGGCCAGCCATCGCCCTCTGACTACCCGATTTACTTGGTGTGTTTATTCTTGCCAAACTTGACAGTTTACATTTGTTGGTGAGCATGTAGATCTATTTACCATGTTATCAATATTAATATGAATTGTATCTCTTTTATGCCCTGCAACATTATATGTGATTCATTTATGTTTCTTGCATATTAACAGAGGAAGCTCTAAGATGATTGTGGCGTCTTGAAAACGCAATTTTTGCAAAACATGTCGACGACCATCATCAATTTCATCTTACCAATCTCAGCATCTCTTCTGTAACAGGGCAACAATTGATACTTCTATGTTGAATCATTAGCTCACCTATTAGTGACATCACACTTCACCAAAAAGTCCTATTTTTGACTGATGTGGCTTAAACACCCACTTGGTGCAATCTTCGCTTTATAATTATATTGTAAAGCACTGAGTAAACTGTTGGCACTATATAAATCCTGTATTCCAATAGCAATTCATATTTATTAAGATTCACAAGACAGCAGCAATTCAGAACAGGAGAACAGTGAACCTGAAGACCTGGAATGTTTTAAGGAAGAGTCACCAGGATCTGCAAGCACTAGTACATCTTCATCTGCTTCTCCATCTCAACCATCGCAGGCAGGTCTGTAGCTAATTTCACCGGTGTAATTGCATGTGTATAGGGATGCAAAACTTGTAGATGTGTCTAAAATGTCAGACCTGTCTAGCCAAAATATTTACATTTTTTTTTTTTTTTGCTGTGGTTTGTGTGTGTTTAAATGTAATTACAGTAAAACCTTGGATTGCGAGCATAATTCGTCCCGGAAGCATGCTTGTAATCCAAAGCACTTGTATATCAAAGCAAATTTTTTTCCCATAAGAAATCATGGAAATTAGGGTTGTCCCGATACCACTTTTTTAGGACCGAGTACAAGTACCGATACTTTTTTTCATGTACTCGCCGATACCGAATACCGATACTTTTTTTTAAATGTCATGGGACAGTTTTCAAACCACAATACAGACTAAGGATATTTTCTTTAGAATTATGAAGAACTCTAACTCAAGACATTATAAAAGAATAAAAATGAATAAAAATGTTTTATTTGCTTGTCACGCAGTAGTAAAAAACTCAAAGAATTTTCACAGAACATGTTGATAAATACAAAAAAAGTATTCTATTTGGCCATCGGGAGCATTTGCGCGAGTACAAGTACTCCCGCAAATACTCGGTATCGGTCCCGATACCGATACTAGTATCAGTATCTGGACAACCCTAATGTAAACTCAAATGATTCATTCCACAACCATTTATTCATAAGTCCTTCAGTTTATAATCCATATAAAAGATTATAGCAATGTGATAGGTTGTGTAACCCCAAGGCGATTTAGAAGCAAAATCCAGCAGGTGCTACAGAGTATAAAAGAGAAGAGAGGCGTCTCTAAGGCCGCGTACACACGATAGGTTAGCCAGAGGACAACGGTCTGATGGACAGTTTTCATCAGTCAAAACCGATCGTGTGCAGGCCCCTTCGGTTAAAAAAAATCCAACTTGCTTTAAAGTGTAACCGATGGATGCCTAACCGATAGGTCAAAACCGATCGTTACTATGCACGATCAACGGTTAAAAATCCACGCATGCTCAGAATCAAGTCGATGCATGCTTGGAAGCATTGAACTTAATTTTTTTGACACCATCGTTTTTTTAACCGATGGTGTGTAAGCGCGACGGACCATCAGCCAGCTTCATCGGTTAACCGATGACTACGGTCCTTCGGCCCGTTTTCATCGGATGGACTGGTCGTGTGTACGAGGCTTAAGTGTAGCAATATGGTTACATTTAATGAAGGTACAGCATTTAACAACTCACATGGTTGATGATTAAGAGGCACATCCAAGTATGCAGGGATTCGGGGTAAAGCGATCCACATAGACCATCCTCCTCACCGTCAGCTCTCTCCGCTGTCAGTCTGCAATCGTGATCGGGAAGACTACCATGCAGTAGAGCAATCTAAAAGCTAGGCGTGAACCGCTCGTGGAAGGGACGACCTCAATGGTGGTGGGGAGGATGTGGACCCTGGATGCCTGCATACTTAAAGGAACACTAAAGGTTCGTTTTTTAATAGTTCAATTGATTGCTGTAAGCTAGAGCATTTAAATATCACTTACCTCGTTTTTCCTTTTGACCTCCAAAATACAGTATTCCAGGTTTGAAAATGCCATTTCCTGTCTCTCTCCTCTTCTTGCTTTCCACCAGCACCTGAGCTGTTTTGCATGGTGGAAAGCAGAATGTGTTCACCCCCTCCCTATGACTACAGCCCTGCGTGAAAATGCTCTCTTATCCCTCACTGGCATGGAGGCTAAGCCTAATGGGAACTGTAGTTCCCATTAGGCTGTGATGTAGCAAGAATGAATGCGCACCGCAAACTAGGAAGTCAGTGAGAATAACGATTCAGGAGTGACAGAGGTGAAAAAACAGCTCGATTTCAACAGGTATCAAACTAGTTATAATGCAAAACATTACTTTTTACTTTATCAGCTACTGTCAGACTTTAATTTAAGAGGAAAATATTTTTGTCTTTACAACCCCTTTAATGTGCCTATTTTAATCATCAACCATGTGAGTTTCTAAATGTACCTTCATTAAATGTAACCATATTGCTACACTTAGAGGTGCCTCTCTTCTATTTTATTCTCGGTTGTGACATGACGCTACTCTTATATCAAAATTTACTTAAAAAAAGTTGCTTGTCTTGCAAAACGCTTTCAAACCAAGTTACTCTCAAACCAAGGTTTTACTGTAAATGTATCCACCTGCAAGTTTAAAACTGAACTCCAGGAATCCAGCCACAAAATATGTTGGCTTTCTACGAGGTATGTCTAATGAGGTGCATGCCACCCCCTGGACTTCTCTGGTATTTAGACCCCTTTCACACTAAAGGCAGTCTTCAGTCATGTTAGCGCTAGAAATGGTGCCTGTAAAGCACCTGAAAACCTGCCTCCAATGCCTCCCAAGTGTGAAATCCTGAGTGCTTTCACACTGCGGCAGTGCACTTTTTTTTTTTTTTTTTGGAGCACTGTATACAGCATTTTCCAAACTGCCCCAGCCTATTTGGAATGCATGGGCAGCACTGCCGATGCTCACTGAAAGGCACTTCAGCAACACAGGTTTTCTCCAATCGCCTTTCAGGACAACCTTGGAGAGAGCGCAGCTCCGCCCATTTCTCAGGAAACACACGTGATCCTTTAAGATCCCTCCTCTTCCACCATGGCCTCAGTTATTGTGTTTCCTCCGCCATGGTGGAAGCATCACAGGGAACCAGGGAGCTGTCTCTCTCAAGGCGGAGAGTTTTTTTGAGCTTACCTTTGTCTGTATATTGTTGGCGGCGACCATCCTGACCCCTCTTCACGGGGAGGGGGCGTTCAGGAGTCCCCAGACGCTCCGGTTCAGCGGAACTTTCGGCCTCCCAGGGGACGGTGTCGTTGTGCCCAGGAACTGCGGTAGAGGTCCAGGTGACCGAGCGGTAGCCGGCGCAGGTCGGCGGTGGTCCGCATTCTCAGTTCCGGGTCCCGGCTGGCGACCGCGTCACGCACGGTGACGCCGTTTCCGGGGGGGGGCGTGGCGCTGCTGGTTCCCAGCGCCTGGAACGCAGCATCTGTGGGGCAGGTCAGGTGACCGGTGCTTCCGTTTCCGGCCCCCGATGATGACGCGGGCGGCCGGGAAAATTTAAAATGGAGTCAATCTCCAGCTACTTGTGTGACTGCGCTCTACAATGGAGGAGAGACAGACAACACCGGCGGATACAGGCGCTGCAAGCACCGGTCAGGCCCAGGTAAGAGGGGTACAGCGGTGCCTTTTATTCTTACTATATTGGGCTTAATTTTGTGTATTGTTGTTCCTCCCTGAGGGAGCCTGTGGTTACCAGTCCAGGTTAAACGCTCTTGGTCTGTATAACCGTTAGTGGTGGTGGCACTTAGTCCAGGCCTTTGGTTTTTATTCTGGTGGCGGCACTTGGGTGTTTTAAAAAAAAAAAAAATTTTTGGAGATGGTAACTTTGGTTTCATCTCGTTACAGGAAAAATCTACAACCAAAGCTAGGCACTTGGATACACCCAGGAAATGCCCGTCTTGCAAAAATCCTTTAAGGGATTCTTGGCAAAAACCAATGTGCAGATCCTGCATTAAAAATCTGGTGGAAGAGGAAACTTCACAACAGTATAAGGACCTTTTTTCCTCAGTCCAGGAGCTGGCAAGCTCTTTAGGCTCAGTGAAGGATATGATCACACAAGGCTCCTCAAGTTTGGGGGAGCCACAGCAGCCACCACCCAGTCCGAAAATCCCAGTTTCGGGTCAAACAGAGGGGGATTCGGCAGATGAAGGGACTAGTACTCTCCCCCCTCTCAGGGATTCAGATGAGGAGGAGGAGGAAGATGATAGTAGCAAAAGCTCAAAGTTTAAATTGTCATTAGACGAAGTGGAGGACTTACTCAAGGCAATTTATGTTACCCTGTGTATCCAGGAAGAGAAGGTTCAGTTATCCATACACGATAAGATGTATCAGGGGCTGGATGAGTCTAAAAGCCGGGTTTTCCCGGTCCACAAAGTCCTCTCGGACACCGTCAAGAAGGAATGGAAGGACCCTGAAAGGGCCCCCTTTTTTTCAAAGACCCTTAGAAGAAGGTTTCCATTTGAAAGCGGTGAGACAGAGGTGTGGAACAAAAAGCCTAAAGTAGACGCAGCTTTCTCACAGGTGTCTCGTCATACAGACCTGGCTTTTGAGGACATGGGGGTCCTGAAAGATCCGATGGACAAGAGGGCAGATTCCCTCCTAAAGAAGGCCTGGGATTCTACTGCAACCAGTCTGAAACCAGCCATGGCCGCCACAATAGTCGCCCGCAATCTAGAGTGCTGGGTTGAGAAATTAAGGAGTCATGTCGAGGCAGGCACCTCAAGAAAGGATCTAATAGATTCCTTCCCCTTAATCTTAAAAGCCATCAAATATATGGCAGATGCTTCTGCTGAGTCCATTAAAATGGCTGCAAGGTCAGCAGCCCTGGTGAATTCAGTCAGGCGAGCAGTTTGGTTAAAGACCTGGTCGGGTGATATCCCCTCTAAGGTCAAGCTTTGTGGTCTGCCTTTCTCAGGGGACCTTTTGTTCGGTCAGGACCTAGAAAAGGTTCTTGACAGAACGGCAGATAAGAAGAAGGCTTTCCCCCCTAAAAAGGGTCAGAACCCTAAGAAAAATTTTCGTCCTTTTCAACAGTCCCATAAGAGTAAGGAAGAAAATAAAAAGAGATGGGGGTCCCAAAGAGGAAGAGGTAGAGGAGGTATCTTATTTAAAAACCCCTCAGAACCAACTACCAAAAGCAAGTGACGATCTGCTTCCGGTGGGAGGAAGACTGGCTGCTATTCTCCCGCAGTGGAAACAGATGACCACAAGCCCCTTTGTGGAAAGAATCATTACGGAGGGGTACAGTCTGGAATTTTCAGAGTGTCCCCCAACGAGGTTCTATGTCACAACCCTTCCCCGGGACAAAGAAAAAGCTACTGCAATGACGAACCTGTTACAGGATCTGATGAGTCAGAGAGTGATAATACAGGTCCCAAAACATCAAGAGGGTCAGGGTTTTTATTCCCACATTTTTTTGGTCAAAAAACCCTCAGGCAAATTCCGCCTGATCTTGAACCTAAAAGTGTTAAACAAGTCAATAAAGTACAAACGGTTCCGGATGGATACGATTTATTCAATAACAAAGCTGTTGACACCCGGTTGCTTCATGGCATCTCTGGACCTCAGGGATGCCTACTTGCACGTCCCGATTGCCCAAGCATCTCAACAGTTCCTCAGACTGGCAGTAGACCTGGGGAACAGGATATGGCATCTTCAGTTCAGAGCCCTCCCTTTCGGGTTGTCGTCCTCACCCAGGATCTTTACCAAGATCATGGCAGAGGCCCTAGAACCACTGAAGCTCAAAGCGATCTCGGTCATCCCATACTTGGACGACCTACTGTTTTTTGCGGACTCCCGGGATCAACTTGCGACGAATCTACAGTCGTCGCAGGTTCATCTTGGAAGTCTCGGCTGGTTACTAAACCGCGAGAAATCGAACTTGATACCTTCTCAAGAAACAAGGTTTCTAGGGTACAACATAGATTCGATCCTTCAGAAGGTCTTTTTACCTCAGGAAAAGATGGAGAAGGTCATGGTGGCGGTGGCTCAAGTACAGACAAACCAAGGGGTGTCAGTCAGGACAGCAATGGCCGTCCTGGGGCTGCTTACAGCCTCAATTCCGGCGGTCCCATGGGCGAGGTTACACTCTCGTCCTCTCCAAATGAATATCCTTCAGTCTTGGTCACACCAAGAGTCACTAGAGAAATGTTTCAGGTTAACTTCAAACGTAAAACGAGCACTCTGGTGGTGGAGAAACCCGGTAAATTTGAACAAGGGTCTTCCATGGGTATTCCCAGTAGGGAAGCGTTTAACAACAGACGCGAGTTCCTGGGGTTGGGGGGCCCATCTAGAGGGACAGACTGCCCAGGGCGTCTGGTCCAGAACAGAGTCCAGAAGATCCTCAAACTGGAGGGAGTTAAAAGCAATATTTCTAGGGCTTCAAGCTTTCCATCAGTTGGTGAAGGGTCAACATGTGCAGGTCCTGTCGGACAACACCACGGCAGTGGCGTATGTCCTAAAGCAGGGGGGTACCAGAAGCAGAGGCCTTATGCAACTGGCCAACCATCTCCTCTCATGGGCAGAGCGGAACGTAGCATCCCTATCAGCGGTGCACCTAAAAGGGTCTCAGAACCTATTAGCAGACCTGCTAAGCAGGAGAAGCATACTAGAGGCAGAATGGAGCTTAAACCCGGAGGTCTTCAGGGCAATCGCTCAGGAGTGGGGCCAGCCACAGATAGACCTGTTTGCCAACCAGCAGAATGCGAAAGTGCAAAGGTTCTTCTCTCTCCACAGAGAGGACCAGGCGGTAGCCATAGACGCACTAGCTCAACAGTGGCACTACCAGCTGTCTTACGCCTTCCCCCCCTTCACTCTGATACCTCTAGTCCTAAGGAAATTCAGGGAAGAGAAATCCAATCTGATCTTAATCACTCCGTATTGGCCAAAAAGACCGTGGTTTGCATCTCTTCAGAGTTTAGCCACGAAACCACCGTGGAAACTTCCACTCAGGAAGGACCTACTGTGTCAGGGTTCTGTGAACCATCCAGAGGTAGAACGCTTGCAGTTGACGGCCTGGTTTCTGAAGAGGACCTCTTAAGAGCTAAGGGGCTCTCTAATAAAGTGATAAGAACTTTGCTAGACAGCAGGAAGCCGGTGACCAGAGCAATTTATCTCAAAGTTTGGCGAAAATTCAACTCCTGGTGTACCTCCAAAAATTTCCAGATTAACAGTATAATTTCCGTTGTAGAGTTTCTTCATGCAGGAATGGAGAAAGGGTTAGCAATTAGCACCCTAAAAACTCAAGTGGCGGCCCTGTCGGTTTATCTAGAAAGGACTTTATCTAAAGAACATTTAATTTCAAGATTTTTCAAGGCACTAGGTCGGAGTAGACCGATAGCCTTTAGAACTTTTCCCAATTGGGATTTATCAATTGTGTTGCAGGGTCTCACGGGGGCCCCGTTTGAACCCATAAGGGAGATTTCTTTGAAGAATTTAGTTCTAAAAACAATTTTTTTGGTGGCCATAACGACCGCAAGAAGGGTCAGCGAAATCCAGGCTTTGGCGGTTACAGAGCCTTTCTTAAGAATTTTGCCGGACAGAATAGTTCTCCAAACTGATCCAGCTTTTCTCCCTAAGGTCTCATCAACCTTTCACAGGTCTCAGGAAATAGTCCTTCCTACCTTCTCCTCAACTCCCTCTAATGCAGGGGAAGAGAATTTTCATACTTTGGATGTAAGAAGGTGTGTGCTTCAATACCTCGCTGTCACCAAGGATTTCAGGAAAACCAACGCCTTGTTCGTGATATTCTCAGGATCCCGGAAAGGGGAGAAGGCCTCCAAAAGTACACTGGCCAGATGGCTCAAACAAGCCATTGCCGACGGTTACCAAGCCAAAGGAGAGGTGCCTCCTTCAGGAGTGACGGCCCATTCAACAAGATCTACGGCAGTTTCCTGGGCCGAAAGAGCCGGTGCCACGCCTGACCAGATCTGCAAGGCAGCTACATGGTCCAGCTATTCAACTTTTCTAAGGCACTACAGGCTAGACTTACTGTCCGCTGCAGATCAGGCCTTCGGCAGAAAGGTGCTGCAAGCAGTGGTCCCACCCTAGGGTAAGTTACTCGGTTATCCTCTCCAAGGTTGTCCTGAAAGGCGATTGGAGAAAGGCCTAGTTAGACTTACCGGTGACGGTATTTCTAAGAGCCTTTCAGGACAACCGCTAATTTCCCTCCCTAGGTATTTTGAATAAAAAGATTGTTTGAAATGTCTATCATGGTTTTGTTGTGGTTGTTCTGTGCTTTATTTTCCAGTGGGCGGAGACCACAATAACTGAGGCCATGGTGGAAGAGGAGGGATCTTAAAGGATCACGTGTGTTTCCTGAGAAATGGGGGGAGCTGCGCTCTCTCCAAGGTTGTCCTGAAAGGCTCTTAGAAATACCGTCACCGGTAAGTCTAACTAGGCCTTTTTTTTCCAACCCCTCCTTCGGCCCCTAGCGACAGGTAAGAGTGCCCTGCTAGCAGACGAAAGCGCCGCTAATATAACAGTAAAGTGCCACTAAAACTAGCATTGCTTTACCGCGAATGCGCCCGCTGTGTGAAAGTAACTTTACAGCTGATACGTTTACGAGTACTAGGAGTACAGCTATTGAGAGTTGCTATCTTCTCATATAGCGGCATCTTTGCCCGCTCTTCACCTCTGCTGTTCATTCGTAGAAGGCTTTGGTTTTTGTGAATGGGTTCACATAATACAAAGCACTCTGCGATTGGGCAGGAAGATCGGAGGGGCCCATGTGACTCTGCAGCTGCTAGAGCTGTTACCAGAAGTTCCAGCGTTGGATCGCTACAAGTATGCTCCTGGTGCTCAGTACAAATGTAAACTGTACATTAAAGATATGTGTACAGGAGGTGGCATAGTAATCCAGCACATTTTACAAAGTGACTGATTTCCTGGAGTTCAGATTTAAATATGTGAGTCTGTCTTCACATTAGATTCTGTTATTTGTCGAACAGGGCTCAGAATGGGACATTGAAAGGTGGTCCTGTGAGCTAGTCAACAACTAAGTTATGGAAGGAGACTGAATAATATTGGGGGCCATTCTCTGCACAGCAAACACTCAGGAAGGATCACTATAACTACCTTGAACCTCTGCCAGAGCTAGATTTGACACATGGAACTCTATTCTGGGGACATGCTAAGCACATGGGATTTTCTACCAGAGATGTTTAGAGCACTGATTGAGGGATATAATAACCAGACGGAGAACTCTACCAGGGACATGCTGAGCCCCTATTCAATCACATGGGACCCACCTCTAGGGACATGCTGAGTGCATGGGACCCAGTAAACCCTGAGCCTCTATTCAAGGGACATGCTGAGCACACAGGGCTCACTTCCAGGGACATCCTGATCATATTGGACCTTCCAGGAACTTGCTGAGCTTAGGGTACCAACTTTAATGGACTTGCTAAGTATACAGGACAGTTTGAGCTATCAGGGACATTGTGTTTAAACAGAGCATTCTGATCATTGTGAATTGCCATTGTGACAGTGTGCTTTTGTGGTGACTAGTGAAATCTTCCATGTTTCCACACATAGATGTGGCCTGCTGTTTTATGACAATCCAACATCCTTTCACACTGCCATAACTGGAGTAATTAGGACACAATTTATATCTACATTTGTGGTGTCCAATAAACATTTCACACATTTACTGATATTGAATGTACTGTATATGCCTAACAGGAGTTCCTTTTTTATAGTTTAGACATGGCTTGAACTCTTTATGCAATATCTGTTCAGCGCAGGTGAAATCCCAGACGCTAATAAAATTCGGGCAGCTCGCAGACAGCGAAAACTGGCACGGACTAAAGGAGCTTTCATATCGTTACATGTGTCTCATGAAGTCTCAGATTCTAGCCAGTCCCAAAGTGACAATGAGCTGGATGATCATGAGAGGAGGATCGAGTTTGCCCCTGGGGTGAAAACTTTAAATGAGCAGATGGCTGAAGAAATGGGTGAGATTCCTGCTGCATGTACCATAAACAAGTAATTACAGTTCTCTATTAATGTAGAGCTAAAAGCATTTTAGAGTACGGAAGGGTTAATAACCCCTGTAAGGTTTTGTTTTTGCCATCTTTGTCCTATTTGAGATATATTCCTTCACTTCCTGTCCCATAGCCAAAACAGGAAGTGAGAAGAAATCCCTGCAAATTGAAGGAATCCATTAGTGCCCCAGGTCACCAGAACTAGTGTCTCTATTGGAAGATTTTCCCCCCATTACTTTTCTGGGGACAGCACAAAATTTGTGAATTTTTTTTTTTTTTTTTCTTTTACTTTCGCTTTTAATGATAACAGTAAACAGGACAAATACAGAGGGCAAATCTACTTAATAGGGGCACAGACAGTATTTACGCTGATCATTGCTGAGCAGGTAGATGACAGGTCCATATTCGCTCCACTTATGTAGACACAGCCGCTTTCCTCTATTGGCAGTCAGATGTAAACAGACCGCCTGACTGTTTTACACCCGACTACCATCCTCCCAAATATAGAGTTTCCAGAAGATATGGACAGCCGCACTCCAAGGTAACTTCGAAAGTTGTCTTTTATTAATAAAATCCAGGACATGCATAGCAACATACAGCCAGAAAGGGGACAGCTGACGCGTTTCACACTAATCTAGTGCTTAATCATAAGCCATTTGCCTAGTGCATTGCCAGCACCTTGGTTTTCTGGGAGGCTCCCTAATTGTTCATGAGACCCACCTGGAGCGGTGATTTCTTTACCATCCTCCCAAGTGGCCGCCCTGTCTTGCTCTGAGATGGCGGGGCTCCCGACCCGCCATCTCCTAGCATTAGTGCGAACAATGGGGTCATGTGCTGCGGCAGGGCTGGCCTCGCCGCAATCGCGCTTGCTCCTGAAGTCCCGCCTCCCACCCTTGTGAACTGGCTGGTCAGTACTATTGTAGGAAGCGAAGGGACTACTAAAAGCCCACAGGTTAGGGGCGCAAATTACTTGCCTAATAATAATAATAATAATAATGTACAGAATATAGTTGCTAACATGAGTCTTGCTAAATTAATGCACATACTGCAGTGGTTACAGTTGAGTATTCAAACGCATATACTGCATTTTGTTTTGCAGCGTCAAGCAGTGACTCAGGCAGTGAAAAGCAAGACGACAGTGATGAGCAGGACCGCTGGGAAGAGCAGCAGATAAGAAAAGCTGTCAAATATCCACAGGTCTGCATTTCATCTTTTTGTATACCCGATGAACTGTTTACCACTTGTTTCTAATTATCTGGTGTGAAGTTTAGCAGTGGAGAGTTTTCCATTCACTTGATTCACTCAGAAACCTACATTTAGACCCCTTTCACACTGGAGGCGTTTTTCAGGCGCTTTAGTGGTAAAAATAGCATCCGTAAAGCGTCTGAAAAATGCCTCATCTGCAGTCCTAGTGTGAAAGCCAGATTGGTTTCACACTGGCGCGCTACGCTGGCAAAAAAGTCCTACAAGCAGCATCTTTGGGGAACTTTAGGAGCCGTGTATACATCGCCCCTAAAGTGCTCCCTGTCCATTGAAATCAATGGGCAGCGGTGCTTTGCGGGCGATATTGACCCCTTCTTTGGCTGCTAGCGGGGGTTAAATGTGGCCCACTAGCGGCCGAAAAGCAACGGTAAAGTGCTGCTAAAAATAGCAGCGCTTTACCGCTAACGTAGCCGTGCTCTCGGTGTGGATGAACTCTTAGGGTATCTGCCCACTTTTCATCATCAGTTTTTTTAAGTCCTCAACATAAGTACCTTTACACAAGGTTTACCCTTGAAGGTGTTCTCAGCATCACACAGATACAAAATAAGTGTTCAGCTTGCTGACTGTTGGGAGTCTCAGCCTGCTGGAGCACAGACGGAACTTTTCCCTCAGATGTCAACCTGGTCAGAGTGCATTTTTACACGTCCAGACTAGGGTTGTCCCGATACCGAGTATTTGCGGGAGTACTTGTACTCCTGCAAATACCCCCGTTGCCTGAATAGAATACTTGTCCTGTCCCCCCTGCCGCCACCGCAATAAAAGCCGCCACTGCATCGAAAGCTGCCGCCGCATGGTTAAACAGCATGCGGGAACATCACAGCTTTCATTTGAATAGCTGTAGTGTTCCCGCCGCGTATAGACACTCCCCCTTGCTCGGGATTGGATGGGTGATCGTGATCTGTCCAATCCCGAGCAAGGGGGAGTGTCTATACGCGGCGGGGAAAACAGCTATTCAAATGAAAGCTGTGATGTTCCCCGTGCGGCGGCTAGGTATGGGGGACATGGCTGGAGGGACATGGCTGCGGGGACATGGCTGGAGAAACATGGCTGCATATGTGGGGGACATGGCTGCATATGTGGGGGACATGGCTGCATATGTGGGGGACATGGCTGCATATGTGGGGGACATGGCTGCATAAGTGGGGGAGATGGCTGCATATGTGGGGGACATGGCTGGAGGGACATGGCTGCATATGTGGGGGACATGGCTGGGGGGACTTGGCTGCATATGTGGGGGACTTGGCTGCATATGTGGGGGACTTGGCTGCATATGTGGGGGACTTGGCTGCATATGTGGGGGACTTGGCTGCATATGTGGGGACACCTTTAGTCAGTGGGAGAGTAGGACGCTCCGGTCTTTCGCTCGAGTCTGCTCTCGCCAGGGACCTGACAGGCAGACTCTATCCCTCCAGCGACTCACCACCTGGCTTCCCCCGGCTTTACCTGACCCCCCTGGCTTCAATCCTTCACCCCCTCTCCAGCAGGTGAGCCATCCACTGATGCTGCAGGCGGCCGTCTTTTTCAGGACAAGCCGCTGCTGCCACTTAAAGCTTCGGCTCTCCCCCCTATCCACACCTCCCCTCCTATACCCCCACACTACCAGCCCCTCTCAAGCTACCCATCCGCCACCTATCTCTGCAATCCCTGCAATTTTCGGGCGTTTTTTCGATACCTCCGCGCCGGCCTGGAAGCAATCGCGGCAGCCACGATCTAGGAAAGGCCGCGGCTTCACCCGCGGCCTAGCGGCGCGCCGCTTCTCACAACCGCCACCAAAGTCCCAAAACTGACCAGAAACCCACCCCATACCCCCTGGAAAGTGCCTCTCACCCCTGTCTATCGATCCTGGCCCCAACGGTAGCACCGATCCACCCAATCTGGGAGTTTACCAGCCTGGATCCTGCTGCCGTTCGGCGGCCATCTCACTACACCCAGCCCCAAATCTCAGCACCATTTGGGTTCGCCCGATCGCCTATCAAGGGGTCAGGAAGGAATTTTTTTTCCCTGTCGCTGCATATTGACATGGCACGGTCAGGGTTTTTTTTGCCTTCCTCTGGACCAAGCCAGGATAGAGAATTCAGTTAATCCTTGACAATCCTTCCTCCATTTGGGGTCTGAGGAGATTTTCCGCAATACTACCAGCCATCACCAAAAAAGCCCTGCAAACTGAGCGCCTATTGAGGATTGATCGAAGATCAATTGTCAAAGGTCTCAGCCATTTGCCCCAACCTAAGCACATATCATGTGCTTTGATCAACACTAGATCGGCAGTAAAACACTGATTAGAAATCCATGATTTCATCTTGCAATACGATTTAGACTGCCTCTTTATTACAGAGAGCTGGCTTACAGCTGACTGTAACACCATTCTAGGAGAATTGGTGCCAGAAAACTACCGTATTATAACGGAAAACAGAATAGAGCAAAGAGGAGGAGGATTGGCGGTGATCCATAAGACGCATCTTGCGATCACAAAACCAGTCCTTCAAAATCCTCTTCCATTCATGGAAACCCTTACTCTGCAACTGCAAGCAAACTCCCAGGAGACCGTCCAGATTCTACTCTGCTATAGGCCACCCGGCCCAAAATCGAAGCTTCTCCCTTCATTGACGGACTTTATCTCCACCTATACCCTGAACAACAAAAACGCCTTTTGCTGCTCGGAGATTTCAACCTCTGGGCCAACTCCCCGCAAGACCCCGTTGCCGACGCCTGCATTGACCACCTGGAAGGATTAGGCCTTCAGCAATTAGTATGTGGGCCCACACATGCCTCAGGTCACACGCTCGATCTTATTTTCAGACACGATCTGGAAATAAAAATCTTGGGAAATGAACCATTGCCATGGACAGATCACCATGCAATTAAATTCATTATTCCCGAATTCCCCCCCTTAACAAAAACATCAAATCCAGTGACAACACACTGGACTAGATGTCAGAAGAAGCTCCATTCGGAATTCTTCAAAGCCACGTTAAGGAAAAAAATAAAAACAATTCAGCCGCATCAAACGGCTGAGGAAACACTGGAGGCCATAAACACAGCCCTATTACAGTCAGCCGACTTAATAACGCCGAAACGTAAAACCCACATCCGGAAAAATAACGCAGGCTGGTTCAACAACCAGCTGGCGTTACTGAAGCAAGAGCGCAGAAGGGCAGAAGCCGTCTGGAAAAGAAGCTCTTCAGATGAGAACCTCTCCATCTACAAGGAAATAACCAGAAAATACCACAAGGAAATCTTCGATGCCAAGAAAAATTATTTTTCTGAGGCCATCAACAATGCCCTCAACCGCCCCGCAAGCTCTTCAAGCTGGCCACTCAGACCATGAATCCAGGATGTCTTGAAGCCCCCAATTCGGACACACAAGAATTTTGCAATGAATTATCGGATTACTTCATTAATAAAATTGTTGGAATCCGGCAAAGCATTCAGCAGAACAACTCCCCCCCGTAGCCCCCCCAGTAATTATTCACACAACACTGGCAGTAACTCACCACAACCAGGTAAGTTCACGCTGGAACCCGTCTCTACCCATGACACTAAAAATATCATCGGTACTCTGCGTAACAGCACTGCGCTGAACGATATCATTCCCACCAAACTGCTGAAGGAATGCGCCGACATCCTGGCACCTCTTATCACGCAGCTTATTAACCAATCCTTCAGGGAGGGCATAGTGCCCTCCCAGTTGAAGGAGGGTATAATTCGATCTTGAATAAACCCACCCTGGACCCCAAGGATCCACTCCACCACCGTCCCATAACAGGCCTAAACTCTCTTTCTAAGGTCATGGAGAAAGTAGTGGTACAACAGCTGCAACAGCATCTATATACCCATAATCTACTTGATCCATATCAATCCGGATTCCGGCCCGGACACGGGACAGAAACCGCATTGCTCAAGATATGGGACGACGCTCTCGAGGCCGCAGACGAAGGAGAATCTTGTCTTCTGGTTCTGTTGGACCTAAGCGCAGCCTTCGACACAGTAGACCACAAGCTTCTATTGACTCGGCTAGCTGAAGTAGCCAGAGTCGCAGAAGGCGATTTATCCTGTTTCTCCTTTCTTGGAAAACCGATCGCAAATAGTGACCATTCACTTCTGAAAAACTCACAGTATCATGCGGATTCCTTTAAGGATCCCCTCTGTCACCTGTGTTATTCAACATCTATCTGCGTCCTCTTTTTGAAATCATCAGCAGTCAAAAACTGCTCTATCACTCATATGCAGATGACACGCAACTGTATTTCCGCATTTGCAATAAAAAGCATCACCACCTCAATCTAGAGCAGTGTTTCTCAATTCCAGTCCTCAGGCTCCCCCAACAGGTCAGATTTCCATTATTTTGCACAGGTGATTTGATCAGTTTCACTGCCTTAGTAATCACCACAGCCTTTTCATCTGAGGGAAATCCCGAAAACCTGACCTGTTGGGGGGGCCTGAGGACTGGAATTGAGAAACACTGATCTAGAGACATGTCTCTCTTTGATAGAGGACTGGATGACCAAGAGTTATCTTAAACTCAATGGAGCGAAAACAGAACTTCTCCTGTTTCACGCCAAGCGTATGAATCAACCAGCAACAACTTGGACCCCCCGCCCATTCTGGGCAAAATCATCACCCCTAGCGCCAAAGTCAAAAGTCTTGGGGTCATCTTTGACTCCTACATGACAATGGATGCACAAATAGGGTCAGTAGTCAGCAGATCTCACCATCTGCTGCGCCTACTACGCAGACGTATTCCTTTCATCCCCAAAGAAGACATAGCGGTTGTGGTGGGAACAATTGTTAACTCCAGACTGGACTATGCAAATGCCCTTTACCTCGGACTCCCGAAGTACCAAATCGCCCGTCTGCAAGTCGTTCAAAACATGGCTGCAAGACTTGTGACTGGGAAAAAACCCTGGGAATCCATCTCACCTTCACTGAGAACGCTTCATTGGTTGCCAGTGAAAGACAGAATTGCTTTTAAAGCACTCTGTCTAACGCATAGATGTATCCATGGGAATGCCCCCCAATATCTGTGCGAAAAAATAAAATTTCATAATCCCAATCGCATCTTGCGATCCACCAACCAAAATCTACTCCAGATACCGTAAGCCAACTACATTTCCAAAGGAGATAGAAGATTCGCGGTTCCAAGATCCCAGACTATGGAACGCTTTACCAACCAGTATTCGGTTGGAGGAGAACCACCTAGCATTCAGGAGAAAGATCAAGACCCATCTCTTTTGATACCAATGGAGACAGGAACAACAAGCGCCCAGAGGCGATTCAGTTTGCGTTTGCCGCGCTATATACGTTTTTTCATTCATTCATTTAAAAAAAAGTATTGGTATTCGGTATCGGCGAGTGCTTGAAAAAAAGTATCGGTACTTTTACTCGGTCCTAAAAAAAAGTGCTATCGGGACAACTCTAGTCCAGACAGACTTGGACACCCGCACCTTGTGCTGCTGTGTACACGTGCTGCTCCTGCAGAAAATAGTCTCCTAAGTGTTTACTAAGTCAAAGATGCTCCCTTTTGTTCACATCACCCACTTGTCTCCAGTGAATCTCGGGCATCAACGGGTACCCTTTCACCACTGAACCAGGCACTGGTTATTTGTGCAATAATAGACCATTTATTTGTTACATGGGTTAGTTCTTTGGAACATTTTCTCAAACAGTCTTCCAGGTCAGCTGGTGAGCTATAGGCACATCCTCCACAGGAACAGGAAATGCGACCCCAAATGCACTTTAACAATTTTATGACCAGGCAATTTTTTGCGATACAGCACTGCGCTACTTTAATAATTGCACGGTCGTGCGACACTGTGCCCAAATAAAATAATTTGTTTTCCCCATAAATATAACTTTATTTTGGTGGTATTTGATCACATCTGTGTGTTTTTAATTTTTTGCGCTATAAATAAAATTTAGGCCAATATGTATTCTGCTACATATTTTTGGTTGAAATATTCCCAATAAGCGTATATTGGTTTGTCCAAAAGTTATAGTGTCTACAAACTTTGGTATATATTTGACATTTTGTTCTAGTAATGGCGGCAATCAGTGACTAATGGCGAGACTACGATATTGTCGCAGACAAATCAAACACTAATTGACACTTTTTTGGGGGAATCGGTGACACTAATACTGTACTAATGATACTGGGAAGGTTTGCATCAGGGGCAAACTAAGGGTTAACTGTGTGCCTAGCTGGTGTTTTCTTACTGCGGGGAGGTGTTTTTTACTACAATGAGGCAAGGATCCATGTTCCTGCTTTGCAGGAACACTGGATCTAAGCCTTCTGTACTGACTGTGTACAGAATATTCAGCGGGTGCCGGCGGACATCGGGTCCGCAGTACCTGCTGATCGACGCCCACTCCCATAAGCACCTGCGACCCGAAAGTGCAGGATCACATGTATGTGATCTGTGCACAGCGCCACCCTGTAGCAGTATAACTGCTATTGGGTGGTCGGCAAGTGGTTAAAAGAAAGTCCCTCTGCTGGACTGGCCGGTTTTTGTTTCCTCTGGACAGAGTAGATGCATCGCCTGGAACCTGGGTGAGGTAGGCCTCAGTTTCTCTGGCTATCATTTTCTTACATTACTTCACCTACCTGGCTCCACTTGGAGCAGCTAGTAGGATTTTATGTGAGATTGCCCTCCAAACCCCTCCTCAGTACAGGAAGGCGGTGGTTTGTGTCCCTTTCCCCTTCTGTGTCTGGGAAAGGCCATGTCAGATTCAAGCAGTATGTAAGCTTTAAGATCCTTTTTGTTACAACATTTTTATGTTCTTTTTTTTTTTTCTCTCTGTCATTACATTTACAAACATTTTATGACAGTAAGCTTTTAAGTTATGTGTACCAGGAATATAAAGTAAAGTCCTACAATTAGCAAATGTACTAAAATATATTTGCTTTTATTAACCTGTTCCCACTGGCTGTACGCAAATATTTGTCAGCTGGGTGGACTTTATTGCCACGCCGATGTACGTATGCGGCCAGGGGTAGTGTGCTCACTACATGCTCCAAGGCACAGTCCCTAAGCTGTCACAGGCAAATATGCATCAGGCGCTTCTGATCACTCACTGCCAATCGCATTGGTCACATGATCGGAAAGCCCACCTCCTCCCATCGTTTAGATCCTCTAAAGGGGGGGGGCAGCGGCAAGGGATTAATTTGTATTTGTATGTGGTTGTAAGCTATACAGTGCAACAATTATTCTCTTATTATAGCAAAGTTCTTTATTCTTGTCTTTCTTCTGCTAGGCTATGAGTGAGCATGCCTTGCGTGGAGACAGTCCACCTCGAGTAAAAAGGCATGTAGAGCCAAAGCTGCCAACGGTCACTATGGAAGACATAAAAAAGAAGCTGACAACCAGGTATTTTTACAGTGCGCACTTATCTCTTTGGCCCCTTTACCATGATGATTTTGACCCTTCACCCTAACACTGTGCACCTCCATACTTGGCTCCATTGGCAATACAGCCCATTATGTTGTCTTTACCAGGGCCGGACTGGGAATAAAATCCAGCCCTGGAAATAATTTCATACCAGCCCCACAGCAATATTATACCAGCCCAACATAACGTCCTTTTTTTTTTTTTTTTTTTTTTTTTGTTCATAAAAGGAAAAACCATACATTTTAAAGCACCTTTGTAAATCCAGTCTCTCTTATCTATATGTAATACGCTCTTCAAACACCACCAATTTACTGGCAAAAAAATCATGCCATTTATTGGCACAGACACATTTTTTACTGACGCTGCAAAAAAAATGCATAAAATTGCTTTTTTTAGTGCAAATCTCAATATTTAGGCTATAAACATGTACCTAAAGCTATTAGCAATGTGTTTACGTAAAACAAAAGTAAAAAAACGAATTCTTCCAATTACATGATGGCGAGATTAATATAACCCAGCCAGCACAGAGTTACCCCATGTATCAGGAGTGTGCATGATTCCCCTTTACAGTGCAAGGGGACTCTGACATAAAGGGGAACATTGCAGATCATAATCTAAGTGGGAACTCTGATATAAAGGGATGGCACTGGTGACCAGAGACCCCACTTATATCAGTCTACTGCATTCCCCTTTACATCAGAGATCCCCCTTGCGCTGTAAGGTGGAATCCTGCAGACTACGATGTAAAGGGGGACTCTGCTGACCAGAGACCACCTTCTGCAGAAAGAAAACACTAAAGTAAGGGGGTTTACTAGTATAAGGGGGAAACCTTTATATCAGTGCCCTTTTACATCAGTGACCCCTTAGACTGGCCTGGTGGCGCTGTCACTAACCTCCTCTCAGGTGCACTGCGCGGGGGTCAGTCAGCTCCAGCTTGGTGGCTCTGGTTTTCCTATAGTCTCCTCTCCACAGTCCATACATGTCTGACTCCCATGACCCCCATCCTGGCGGCGCTCCCATTCTTGACTTCTCTCCAGACTGCAGACATGATATAAGACAAGAGATGGTCAGAGGCTGCGCAATGGTACAGGGGAGGTCAGAGGCTGCAGAGGTGTGGACAGGAGAGGTCAGAGGCTGCAGAGGTGGGTGGACAGGAGAGGTCAGAGGCTGCAGAGGTGGGTGGACAGGAGAGGTCAGAGGCTGCAGAGGTGGGTGGACAGGAGAGGTCAGAGGCTGCAGAGGTGGGTGGACAGGAGAGGTCAGAGGCTGCAGAGGTGGGTGGACAGGAGAGGTCAGAGGCTGCAGAGGTGGGTGGACAGGAGAGGTCAGAGGCTGCAGAGGTGGGTGGACAGGAGAGGTCAGAGGCTGCAGAGGTGGGTGGACAGGAGAGGTCAGAGGCTGCAGAGGTGGGTGGACAGGAGAGGTCAGAGGCTGCAGAGGTGGGTGGACAGGAGAGGTCAGAGGCTGCAGAGGTGGGTGGACAGGAGAGGTCAGAGGCTGCAGAGGTGGGTGGACAGGAGAGGTCAGAGGCTGCAGAGGTGGGTGGACAGGAGAGGTCAGAGGCTGCAGAGGTGGGTGGACAGGAGAGGTCAGAGGCTGCAGAGGTGGGTGGACAGGAGAGGTCAGAGGCTGCAGAGGTGGGTGGACAGGAGAGGTCAGAGGCTGCAGAGGTGGGTGGACAGGAGAGGTCAGAGGCTGCAGAGGTGGGTGGACAGGAGAGGTCAGAGGCTGTTCCAGGAGGTGGGGAGGCATAGGAGGAGGCACACGCGCGCCAGATGAGTACTCACTGAGCGGCGCTGTACTGATTTGTTTTTAAAAATGGCGCCGCTCCGCGCCATCGTGTCACTGCGCATACACCCGCCTTTCCGGAAATTGTACGAGCTTTCCCGAGCACGGCTACCGTCGGAACTGAGCTGGCGCAGGTGCATGTCGGCCCGGCCGCAGCCATTTTTTTTTTATTTCAAGGCGCCGCTGCCCACACAGTGGCCTCAGGAGCAGCCAGCCTACCGGGAATTTTTCCCGGTTGGCCAGTCCGGCCCTGGTCTTTACTCTTTGTGTCAGGCCTTAGGACACTGCCCATTGGAGTCTATAGGGCTGTAATGAGTAGGCTTGGCCAGGACAGCAAGATTTGCTGGCTATAAAAATCACTAATGACCATCAGATTGAGGTAAGTGTGTACCTAATGGAGAAGGAAGGTGGGTTTAATTAGGTCAGGGTGGAGTGAAAAAAGGGTTAAGTGCACTTTATTTCCATAGTGATTTATGCATATATGCTTACTTAAAGCTAAGTTTGCAAGATAGAGAACCATGGAGAATCAGAGTGGTAGAAGAAGTGAAAATTCCCAGCCGCTTGGCCCTTCCATGTGGTAGCATTATAGGATTTTTGCCAGAATTGGGGCTGCAATTCTATATTTTACCTGCAACTCCACTTGGAGTGAAATGATCAAGCTGCAGTCTCCACAATTTAGTACTCCAATGAGCTTGGCACTTTTGTATATAAAATATTCTCAAAGTAACTTTTTCCATTAAAACTGGAATTTCTTAGAAGCCGTCAATATTCAATATCATTTTTCCCTTCCTATTTTCTTATGCTTCCCCAGAATAGCCTCCATTCAGGAGGTGCATCGCTCTCATGTGCTTGAGAATGAAAAATACACGCATGACCTGGAGAATTCTAAAACTGTACTTGAAAAATTGGAGAGCTCGTCAAGTGAACAGAGTGTCAAATTCTTCAAAAAGATGAAGATTTATGTAGAGAATTTTGTTGATTGTCTTAATGAAAAGGTAGGTCGCTGATGGACATTGAGCAAGGAATATACAGTGGATATAGAAAAGAATCCCTCCCTTTTAAAATAATCAAATTTTGTTGCTATGCAGCCTGAAATTAAGACGCACAATTTTTGTTTTATCCAGCCGTATTTATTAATTATTATAACATCCAAGTGAAAGATAACACAAACCTGTCAGAAAACATAAAAAAAAATAGAATTGCTGGGTTGGAAAAAGGATCACCCCCTTGTGTCAGCATTTTATTTTGGACCACCTTTTGCTTTGTAAAATTGGAAAGAAACTGCGCTAAATTCTAAACAAACAAGAAAGAAATAAAGAAAAACTGCAATACAATCAGTCTATTCAACCGAGAGCTGCGATTACCATGTAAACAATAGATACAAAAAACAAACCGTGAAAAAAAAAAAAAATCGCGCTACCTCTAAACCATGTGAAACAAATGTTTGAATCACAAAACACACAAAACGATGTGATATATATTGATATAAATCATAAACTATATGGTGTATATATAAATCGCTAATTTACCAAAAAACAAGAGAGGTTGATAGCCACTAGAGGGCACTATATAGCACTCTCAAGTCCCTCAATAACAGTGAAACGGTGATAAATAAACATATACTTTTTTTTTTTTTAAATTCTATCATTAGATCAATAAATATTAACCAAAATATATATATATATATATATATATATATATATATATATATATATATATATATATATATATATATATATATATATATATATATATATATATATATATAAAACAAATATTGTAGCAATAAAGTCCATAAATGTTTAACTTGTGAAATGCCAAACGCCTGTGCTCTGTGCCAAAATCTGTTAAAAACGTGTGCCTCTTCGCAGGCGGACATTCAGTTCACAGCATGGCTGGGGGCAGAGACTAGAGGTCAGCTGACTGGTGAGGAATGTAAAGTGGGATGGGCTGGAGGAGAACCCATCTCCTGATTTCGGGATAGGTGTCACTGATGCGAGACACCACAAAGTCGGGAGATAGTGAGTGTGATTATAGTTGCCATTAAAAGGACTCGGGGAGCGCTAAATGTCTGTGGTTTAGGCGCACATTACTTTGTCATGCCTTGGGTGCTGACAACCCACGCTACAAAAATAATTTTACTGTTAGGGGTCCCCACAACTTTGAAAATTTTATCAAGGGGTCATGGCACTATAAGGTTGAGAATCACTGGTCTATTGGAATATGTCTCTACTAACTTTGCACATCTAGACTTTGCAACATTTGCCCATTTTTCTTTGCAAAACTGCTCAAGTTCAGGTACATTTTATGGTGACTGTTTGTGGACTGCAGTCTTCAAGTCATTCCACAGGTTTTGCAACGGGGTTTGAGGTCTGGGCTCTGACTAGGCAATGCAAGGACATTCACCTTTTTCTCCTTCAACCACTGTGCTCCCTTTTGCTGTGTGCTTTGCGTCATTGTCATGTTGGAAGGTAAACTTTGTTTCTTATTGACAATTTTCTGGCAGAGGGCAGCAGATTTTCTTTTAGAATTTTTGTGCGTCGGAATTGGCTACAGACCAAAGTATTGGCTATAGTTATAATCCCCTTTTTATATATTTAGAATTTGCAATATAAACCTTGCAGGCCTTTCGCATTCCACCATTCTTAAAACCAGTGCTATTCCTGAAAAGTCCCTGGCCGCCTTTTCTGGGCTGTCTCTTCCACTTACAGCCAACCTCACCTGGATTCCTGCTCATGTGCAGTACTAGGTAGTATGATGCACATTCATATCTATGACAGCTATCGTGAGAGGACTTGGGTGACAGAGAAGGAAAGTGACATCAGTCCAACACAGTGGCATCAAAGAGATGTTTGGTCTGATAATGTAATGCACCCCTGCTTAATAAATTTAAACAAAGAGGCTGCCTTACACGATTTCTAGGGGCTACAGTGTGTGGAACTAAATCCAACTTTTGCACCATGTTACACCCATATTTAGGGTGGCACATGGGACCCCCTGTCCCAAAACTGCCCTCCCATGTGACAGTTTGGGGGGGTTATTTTTCCTGTAGCCCATGTCACTTCTAAAATTTGTGCAGCTATGCTGAGATATGTGAATGAATGAACTACAAGTCCATTCTGCAGACAGGCTTGTAGCCCTCAATGGATCATGACTATGGTAATCACTGCACTTGTAGTCCATTGACACTTCGTCCAGCTCTCCAAATAAATATCTGTACCTCAGCACAGAGCAAGTTGAAGGAAGAATCTACAGGATCCTGGTTTTGCACTGATGCACTATTTTACAGGTGGATTTAAAAAATAAAATAAATGCACATTTTTTTTCTTGACTATACAGGCCGTCCCTGGGTTACAAACATCTGACTTACAAACGACTCCTACTTACAAACTGAGGGGGACAACAGGAAATTAGAGGAAATCTAACCCTAGGAGGGGAAATTCACTCCTGTGGGAGTTTTAATGGGGAAGGTGTCTCCACGGGGGCTGTTTATCGCCAATCCTTCTTTCTAAGAGAACCCCAAATTGTCAAAATCCAATTGTCCTAGTGACAGAAAGTGAGGTGAAATCTTCAAAACAGGGACACAGACAGCAAAACAAATGTTACAGGGGCGTTACCCTTCCCCATGGTATGTAAAAAACTTTAAAATAATTGTTTTAGCTGGAGGTGCACTTAAAAACGATATCTATTCCGACTTACAAACAAATCTATCTTAAAGCGGAGCTCCACCCTGATATATATATATATATATATATATATATATATATATATATATATATATATATATATATATATATATATATATTTTAAAAAAATGAAATGGGAAAAAAAAATTTAAAATACTCACCCTAAATAGGCTGTTGCTATGCGGAAGTCCCGAATCTGCCCTCCCGATCCGCGGTGCTGTTTTCTTCCTCCTCCTCTTCTGGGTGTCTTCTTGTGAATGGGCCGCGCTGCATTCTGGGAACTGTGTGTATCCCAGAAAGCAGCCGGACCATTCACAAAGCGCCGCGTCGCTCGCACATGCGCAGTAGGAAACGGGCAGTGAAGCCGCACGGCTTCACTGCCCGTTTCCCTGACTGGATGGCGGTGCCGGGATCGAGGATCGGCATCGGCGGGGGCCGTCAGCGCGGGCGCCTAGGACAGGTAAGTGTCCTTATTCAAAGTCAGCAGCTACACTGTTAGTAGCTGCCGACTTTGAAAAAAAATAAAAAATAAAATGCGGGTGGGTGGAGCTCCGCTTTAAGAACAAACCTACAGACCCTATCTTGTTTGTAACCCAGGTATATGTACATGTATTTATTTGTAAAGGTGGACTTCTCTTTTTAAAGCTTTCAGGGTGGGTTGCCGGTTTTTATTTAAAGTGCATTTATTGCATTTAGTTCCGCTTTAAAGAGCAATTAGTATGTGATGTCAGACACCTCCAGCTACTTGGATAGTTAGAAAAGACTCAAGTCCATCTAGTTCAGCCAACAGAAAAGAGAAAAAAAAATTATGTAAAACCTCCAGTTGATCCAGAGCAGCCATTCTCAACCAGGGTTCCTCCAGAGGTGGCTAGGGGTTCCTTGAGCTGTGGCTGATTTACCTCCTGTTTGATGGTGCCTACATAGTTCTGAGCCAATTCCACTTGGAGGAGCCAGTGGTATTACAATAATCATCATCAGTTCTCTTTAACCACTTAAGACCCGGACCAATACGCTGGTAAATGACCCAAGGTGTTTTTACAATTCGGCGCTGCGTCGCTTTAACAGACAATTGCGCGGTCGTGTGACGTGGCTCCCAAACAAAATTTGCGTCCTTTTCTTCCCACAAATAGAGCTTTCTTTTGATGGTATTTGATCAGCTCTGCAATTTGTTTTTTTTGTTTTTTTGCGCTATATACAAAAATAAAGCGACATTTTTGAAAAAAAACACTTTTTTTTACTTTTTGTTAAAAGACAAATCAAATAAACGAAATTTTTGTCAAACGTTTAGGCCAAAATTAATTTAGCCACATGTCTTTAGTAATAAAAAAAAAATAGCTACCTAGCGGGAACAGCGACACTAATACAGCGATCAGAAAAATGATCGCTTAGTGACGCTGGCAATAGGGAGTGAAAGGGTTAACTAGGGCGGTGATCAGGGGGTTAAAACTTTATTAGGGGGGGTACGGGGGCTACCCTGAACCTAACACTAACTGACTTTTACACTGCCTGTCACACTGACACTAAATGCAGTGATTAGATCACTGCATTCAGTGACACTGTGGTGGGGGGGGGGGGGGGGGCAGATTGCAAGGGGTTAATGTTGCTATGTGTAGTGTGTGTCAGTGTAGTGTTAGTGCAGACTTACTGTTTGGTGTTTCTCTCATCGCAGCGGTTGGAAATACCGCTGCGATGAGAGATTACATCACTTCCCCCTTCCTGTGTTAATACAGGAGGAGGAAGTGACAGGGCGGGGGAGCGCAGGGATTGGCTGGGAGCGATCGCGGGGGGGCGGGCAAAAACGGACATCCGCCCGCTCGTCCCGGATCGCTCCCAGAGCAACGGGGACTGCCGCACGCCGCGGAGGGGGTCCCGATCGGACCCCCGACCCGCTACTGGGCGAGGACGTATATATACGCCCTTGTGCCCAGCCGTGCCATTCTGTGGACGTAAATGTGCGTGCGGCGGTCCTTAAGTGGTTAACCGCTTCAATACTAGGCTTTTATACCACCTCCATACCGGGCCTATTCTGACACTTCTCTCCTACATGTAATAATCATCATTCTTTTGCTAGAAAATTACACAGTACCCCCAAACATTATATATGTTTTTTTTAGCAGACACCCTAGGGAATAAAATGACGGTCATTCCAAAGTTTTATCTTGCACGGTATTTACGCAATTATTTTTCAAACGCTTTTTTTTGTAAAAAAAATTGTTTTATGAATTAAAAAAATAACAAAACACTAAAGTTAGCCCAATTTTTTTGTATTATGTGAAAGATTATGTTACACCGAGTAAATAGAGACCCAACATGTCACGCTTTAATTATGCGCACACTCATGGAATGGCGCCAAACTTCGGTACTTAAAAATCTCCATAGGCAACGCTTTATTTATTTTTTACAGGTTACAGTTTAGATTTACAGAGGAGATCTAGTGCTAGATTAGTTGCTGGCACTCTAACGCACGCGGCGATACCTCACATGTGTGGTTTAAACGGCGTTTTTCATATGTCGGCGGGACTTGCGTGTGCGTTCGCTTCTGCACGCGAGCTATCGGGGACAGGGGCGTTTTCATTTTTTTTTTATCTTTTATTTTTTTTTACTTATATTTTATTTATTTTTACACTTTTTTTCATATTTTTTTTTTTTCCACTTTTATTCCTATTACAAGGAATGTAAACATCCCTTGTAATAGGAAATGTGTGTGACAGGTCCTCTTTATGGAGAGATGTGGGGTCAATAAGACCTCACATCTCACCTCCAGGCTGGAAACCATGAGATCGGTGAAAAAAAATTCACCGATCTCATGAATGGTGACTTACAGCCGCAATCGCGGCTTTGTTTACATACGGGGACCCGGGCGTGACGTCATCAGATCGCGCCCGGGTCCTCCGACGGTCATAGAGATGACTGGTGACCATCTGGTCACCAGTCATCTCTATGCTTCCTGCCGCCGCCGACGATTCGTTCTCCGGGCCCCCGAAGGTACAGGTAAGCCCGGAGAAGCACCGGATGGCGGCGGGAGGGGGGGGATGTCCCCTCCCGCGGCCTGTAAGAACGATCAAGCGGCGGAACCGCCGCTATGATCGTTCTTACTTTGTGCAGAATCGCCGGCTGAAGAGATGGATATCTGGATGATGCCTCTGGCTGCAGGCATCGTCCAGATATTCGCCTGCAATACCCAGGCCGTCAATTGACGGCCACTTAGGATGGTAAATCCCATCCCAGGCCGTCAATTGTCTATGGCTGGGTATTGAAGTGGTTAAGGGGGGCATTCTTGCCACTACTTTAGAAAAGGGCATACGTTTTACTGATCACCAAAGTAAGGGATATTGTTTTCACTGACCCCCCAATGAATGGGTTTTATCAGGGGTTCTCCGAGACCTGAAAATTATTTTTAGGGTTCCCCAGCGGTAAAGAGGTTGAGGAAGGCTGATCCAGAGGATGGAAAAATAATTGTCTGTCCAGCTGCTTTTATTTTTCATGCCCCGGGTCCCCTAAAACCTCCCTGTAAAACAGTTTTTTAATGAGCTAAAAAAGTGCTGAGACCTCTCTCCTGCACCTATGAATTGTCCAGTGAGGTCAGCCATAAAAATGGCGCAATGATAAGGTGCAGTAGCGGATGGGGCTAGCCCCCCAACCACAGACACTGTTGGAGAATTACATACTATATTTCTTTGGGTTTCAGAGTTCCTGGGGGTAGACTGACAGGAAAGCTTTTAAAGGTCAAGCTTAAAGAAAACGTGCTGCTCCAGGTTAGCTGCGGTTGCAAACAGCAGGTGCAGACTTCGGCTCGCCATTATTCATAGTAGATGGGAAAACAAAATAAAGTGGTCAAACACTGGAACCCTGAGATTCCTTGATGAGAATCTTTATTGTCAAAGCCAGACAAGTTACAGGGAATGCAGTTGATGCTCTTGTGAAATGCGTCAACTGCATTCCCTGTAACTTGTCTGCTCGATAAGAATATTTGTCAAAGCCAATCTCACGGTTTCGGTGTGCGACCACTTTGTTTTGCTTTTTAAGGTGACTGCTATCATATATAGCTTGGCTCGTTCACAACTTTGCACTTGTGTCAGGTTTGCTATCATATTAAATGGTTTACTATAGGTTGGTATGCTTGTTCCTAGATTCATCAAATTAATGAACTAGAAGCAGAAATGTTCCAGATTATGGAAAATCGAGCCGCAACTCTACTGAAGCGCAGGCTGGATGATCTCCGCAATGAGTCGGTTGCAGTTCAAAAGCTCTCTGGTGAGTTTATTTGACCCATAACATATTGTCAACATCCCCATCCTTTTCTTCACTGCATAAGACATTTAATGTTTGTTTCTCTTGAATGTCAGGAAATAAAGTAACAAGTGATGTGGAAACGGTAGACGACATAGTAGAAAAGCAAATTCAGGATTGTGAACTACGGAGGTAATGTACAAGGTTTGCTGTTTTGACGTTGGCGGCACTTGAAATTTGAGAGTTTGCATTTCATTGTTTTTGCCTGTCTACAGAAGGAAGAGGCAAAAAAGGCGGGAGGAGACTGGAGAAGATCACTTTGAAGGAATGTCCAGTGATGATGAGCTGACCGCAGACCTACAAAATGGCACCCAGAAAAGTCGAGGTACCTGTGAACACAATTGTTACAATGGGGAAATGTATGTTATGTGCCAATCTCTAAAGGTGAGCTAGCCCCTAAACCCTGTATATACCCTGAAGCTCACTATTGGTCCGCTGTTATGATTAGTGAGACACAGGTGTGAGTAGTGCCAAGCTTTGGATTCAGTTCAAATCAATGATTACATAATAGAGTATCCAGAGTTTTGGAACTTCTGAGGCACTCTTGTATGTAGTTGTAAAGTTGTATGTAGGTTCTTGCTTTGTAATGATAATGTCAAATTATTACTGAATTAGGTCAGCAGGGATTTGAATGATTAAAACCGGAGGTTGTAATGCTTCTGCAGCCTTCCAAAAGTAGAAAAAATAAAAGTTTGGGCTGGAGTTGACCCTAAAGCTCCATGTTGGGCTAAAACTATATTTTATCCATCCCTCCTCCTCTAACCTATCTTACTAGGATTTTTTTCCCCCTCTTACCATGTAAAGCCAGATATTCTCACCTAATTCCACATCCAGATCCCAATATCCCAAGCTTTGAACATTTCCCGGAGCACTGTTCAATCTATCATCTGACAAGCTAGGCAAGGAGAGCATTCATCTGAGAAGCAGCCAAGAGGCCCATGGTAACTCTGGAGGAGCTGGAGAGATCCACAGTTCAGGTGGGAGAATCTGTCCATAGGACAACTGGGGAGCGTGGCAAGAAGAAAGCCATTGTTGAAAGAAAGCTATAAGTAGTCCCGTTTCCAGTTTGCGAGAAGCCATGTGATGGACACAACAAACATGTGAAAGAAGTTGCTATTCTCAGATGAGTCCAAAATGTAACTTTTTGGCGGAAAACTAATACTGCACATTTCCCTGAACACACCATCCCAACTGTGAAACATGGTGGTGGCAGCAGCATATTGTGGGAATGCTTTTCTTCAGCAGGGACAGGGAAGCTGGTCAGAGTTGATGGAAAGATGGATGGAGCCAGGTACAGGGAAATCGTAGGGGAAAACAAGTCTGCAATAGACTTGAGACTGGGGCAGAGGTTCACCTTCCAGCAATACGACTTTAAACATACAGCAAGAGCTACAATGGAATGGTTTTGATCAAAACCTATTCATGTGTTTTAGAATGGCCCATTCAATGTCCAGACCTGAATCCAATCGAGAATCTGTGGCAAGACTTTAAAATTGCTGTTCAGACGCTCTCCATCCCATCTGACAGAGCTTGAGCAGAATGGGCAAAAATTTCACTCTCTAGATCAGGGATATGCAATTAGTGGACCTCCAGCTGTTGCAAAACTACAAGTCCCATCATGCC
This sequence comes from Rana kukunoris, assembly GCA_029574335.1. Lineage (NCBI taxonomy): Eukaryota > Metazoa > Chordata > Amphibia > Anura > Ranidae > Rana > Rana kukunoris. The sequence continues at coordinate 67,648,079 of CM056052.1, read as the reverse complement.
TCTGCCTCTGGGTGTCATGCTTGGGGCTGTCAGAGTCTTGCTATGCCTCATGGGACTTGAAGTTCTGCAACAGCTGAAGGTCCGCTAATTTCATATCCCTGCTCTACAATGTACTATGAACTGGTGGCTTAAAGATGGAATAGTTTGGTCACGGTAATAGTAGACATGTCTGGCACAAACCAAAGACAGCATTTTAGAAGAACCCTGTCCCGATTGTAAAGCATGGTGGTGGAAATGTTATAGTTTGGGGTTGCTTTGCTGCTTCAGAGTCTGGTCACCTTACAGTTGATTCAACTGTGAATTCATCATATCAATGGGAGTGCAAGGTTATCTGTCTAAAGTTGAACCAGAAATAGATCTTTAACCACTTAAGGACCGCCGCATGTACATTTACGTCGGCAAAATGGCACGGACATGCACATCAACGTACCTGTACGTGGCTGCCTTGACATGGGTCGGGGGTCCAATCAGGACCCCCCGGTACATGCGACGGTCCCGGTGGCTGTAGGAGCGATCCGTGCTGAGGGGGCGGCATTTCGATTTTGTCCACCCCCTCCGGATCGCTCCCAGCCAATGCGCGCGCTCCCCTGTGTGTCACTTCCTCTTCCTGTGTAAACACAGGAAGAGGGAAGTGATGTGGTCTCTGCTCTCTGCGTTTTTTTCAACCGCCGCTGAGGAGAGATCACATCACATAGTAAGTCTGCACAACCGTACACTGACACCAGACACGCAGGCACATTAACTCCTTGCGATCACCCCCCTGTCACAGTGTCTGAGTGCAGTGATCATATATGTACTGATCACTGCATTTAGTGTCAGTGTGACAGGCAGTTAGTGTTAGGTACAGGGTAGCCCCCGTACCCCCCTAATAAAGTTTTAACCCCTTAATCACTGCCCTAGTTAACCCTTTCACTCCCTATTGCCAGTGTCACTAAGAGATAATTTTTCTGATCGCTGTATTAGTGTCGCTGTTCCCACTAGGTAGCTATTTATTTATTTTTTTTTAATTTTTTTTTTTTTACTAAAGACATGTGACTAAATAAATTTTGGCCTAACTGTTTGACTAAAATTTTTAGTTTTATTTGATTTTTCTTAAAACAAAAAGTAAAAAATACTGTTTTTTTTTTCAAAAATTTCGCTGTATTTTTGTATATAGCGCAAAAAATAAAAATCGCAGAGGCAATCAAATACCACCAAAAGAAAGCTCTATTTGTGGGAAGAAAAGGACGCAAATTTTGTTTGGGAGCCTCGTCGCACGACCGCGCAATTGTCTGTTAAAGCGACGCAGTGCCGAATTGTAAAAACCCCTTGGGTCATTTAGCAGCATATTGGTCCGGTCCCTAAGTGGTTAAACATGATGCTCTGAAAAGCACCACAGTATGCCAATGCATCTATCGACCTCTTTGTTGAAAAAGTGATTGAGAAGGAAAGTTATTTATTTTATTTTAAACGCAAGACTTTTATTCAAACAGTGTCTACAGAGAGTAGACACTGTTTGAATAAAAGTCTTGTGTTTGCCTGTTCAAATTTGTTGAAAAAGACAATCTCTATGGAACGTACTTATTTTTACATGATAGTATATACTGTTGCGACTTATTTATGGCTGGTGAAGCATTTCATGATTACAAATTGCTCAGATTTGGCATGTATGTTTTTAGGACAATGGGGAACGTATCAGTTAATGTGGCAAGCATCCAAATTAACTAACTGATCATTTCTTTCATCTATGTTTTGTATAAAAGGTCTTTTTTTTTTTTTCTCATCTGCAGGAAACATCTTAGTACAGTGCAGGACCATATTGGAAGATGTCCATGAGGACTTCTGCCGAGTCAAGAATGTGTTGAGTACATTTCATGAATGGCGAGTGAGGTTTTCCGAGTCCTATTATGATGCTTATATTAGCCTCTGTCTACACAAGATTCTAAATCCACTGGTCCGTTTGCAGCTGATAGGATGGAATCCTCTGGAGGTGGGTTTGCATTATTTGTATGTGATGTCACTGCCTTAGTTATGTGCATTTTTCCCCCATGCCAGTAATATCAAAGCTGGTCTCTGACCATTGCATTTAGGGCCTGTTCACATATAGACATGCGTTAAAATGCATACAAAAACACTTGAAAAATTTGCATTTCCTTCCATTGAATTGCATTGACGCCCTTATTTTAATGCACGTTGACGAGCATTAACCACTTAACGATCGCCCACTGTATATATACGTCCTTTTTTTAAAGATGGATATCTCGGTAACGGCGACCGAGATATCCATCTTTACAGTGGGGGGGGTTCTGACAACGATAACGGCGGTCTCCGCGGCGGATTCGCCGTGAGATCGCCGTTATCGGTGGCGGGAGAGGGGCCGCACTCCCGCACCCTCCGCCGCTTACCGTTGCCGTCGGCAGCGACGGATGCGAGTGGGGATGCAAGTGAGGGAAAAATGTTCCTCATCCGTCCCCATAGCTCTGCTGGGCGGAAGTGGCGTCAAAATGTCAGTCCCGCCCAGCGTCTTAAAGAGACAATTTCTTTGTTTACCTTTTTTTTTTTTTTAAGCCTAAATAGGAGATCTGAGGTCTTTTTGACCCCACATCTCATATTTATGAGGACCTGTCATGCTTTTTTCTATTACAAGGGATGTTTACATTCCTTGTAATAGGAATAAAAGTGATATTTTTTTTTATTACTATTTCAGTGTTAAAAATTATAAAATAAATTAAAAATAAATCCGAAAACCCCCAAAAAAATGTTTTTAAAGCGCCCCGTCCAGACGAGCTTGCGCACAGAAGCGAACGCATACGCAAGTAGCGCCCGCATATGAAAACGACTTTCAAACCACACAAGTGAGGTATCGCCGCGATCGTCAGAGCGAGAGCAATAATTTTAGCCTTAGACCTCCTCTGTATCTCAAAAAATGCAACCTATAGAATTTAAACGTCGCCTATTGAGATTTTTAAGGGTAAAAGTTTGACGCCATGCCACGAGTTCATTCTTTATTTCTTTTCATATCATACAAATTTTCAATTGTTCATTTAAAAAGCGAGAGAAAACTGTTCATTATAAATATAAACACATAATTTAAGCATCGATATAATAAGTCAAGACTTATGATATGACAATGTATATCAGAAGGTGAGTAATCTCTTAGTTAAGGGGGGGGGGACACCCAATCTGCTAGTTCTATTTGATATTATCGGTTTTACTACTTGGCCACTCTTTGTTTAGCCCTTTCCAGCCAACATTCCTATCTCCTTAGGTGATGCACCCTTTTTTCTCCAGCCATGGCTTCTACATGTCCTCAGTCTCGAATGTCCGCGGGCGCAATTTTTAAGCGTGACATGTTGGGTATCATTTTACTCGGCGTAACATTCTTTCACAATATGTAAAAAAAATTGGGCCAAATTTATTGTCTTTTTTTTCCAAAAAAAAGTGCGCTTGTAAGACCGCTGCGCAAATACGGTGTAACAAAAAGTATTGCAATGACTGCCATTTTATTCTCTAGGGTGTTAGAAAAAAATATATATAATGTTTGGGGGTTTTAAGTAATTTTCTAGCAAAAAAAAATGTTTTGGTCTCGTAAACACGAAATCTGAAAAACACCTAAGGTCCTTAAGTGGTTAATATGTGTGTTAAATTTCTATGCATTTTGGAAGTGATTTTTTTTTTTTTCCCTCCTGGCATTGAGTACTTTTTCTGTACGTGGAGAAAAACGGAGACAGAGACAAACACGTTTTTGTTTTGGAGAGGCGTTGGCAAATGGGATGTCTAACATAATAACCCTAATCATTGTGATTGCACTAGCTTTATTGGGGAGGAGGAGGCGGCAGATAAGGAGGTTGGGGCAAGCCAGACAGCGCTATTGAGTGAATCCATTGCTCACACAGTGTGAGAGTGAAGGGAGGTTTTTGATCTTGTACCAGGATTAACTGTTACTCATCTATTTCCAACCCTGCCATTGAGACTCCTCACTAGCCAGATTTCCACTGCACATGCTCTACTTCCCCTCTACGGTGGCTTTCCTATGGGTCTTTGTAAGGGACAAAATAATAAAAAGTTTATTTTCTCGTTTTGTTGTGTTGCATGTATGCACATTTACATGCTTTGCGTTTGTAATGAAAAGCTTACATGTAGCATTGGTGTCGTGTACACTACAGCATTGGTGTCATGTGTGCTAAACAGGACACATAGAAAACAATTGTTTTTTATTATTATTATTATTATAAAGGTTTTATATAGCGCCAATTATTAAACTGTGTCCATGAAGTGGCCAGCATTGTTCCAGTGTGGTAAAAAGGCAGGTGACTGTAGTCACCTCCACTCCACTCTGCTGAGGAAGTGTTTTCACGCAACGCATCCAGGGGTTTTGGAGCCTACACGTCGCTCGGTGTCATTCCTGGTGAACTCCGTGAGCTGTGTTACATATATGTACATGCCTGTTTACATCTGAAGAAATGTGAGTAGCCTGTCAAATGCCTATTTGATTAAAGCAGTGATCAAGCGGAAGCTCTTAGATGGTTGTTTTTTCTTCCATGTCCCCTTGCTCCGGTATCCATGCTCAGACCATCAATAGGAGACCTACTTCACATCCTGTTTTCCTAATGCTCTAATGACCATCTGCTAACCCAGTGGTCTTAACCTAAGGTGAGAGTAGCCATCTACACTGGTGGAGGGATAAGTTTCAATACCTGCTACCCTAGCTTTCTCTCACGTGGTGAAGATCTTCATTCAATCATTCATCTCACTGAATGTTCTACAGAAGTTTTTCTCCTTTTGTCACGAATTGTTTGGACTTTACCAATTTTCTTATTATATTCTTATTATAATCTATATTTTACATGGTTTGCGCTGCACTATATATATATATATATATATATATATATATATATATATATATATACTGTAGTATATGTGAGAAGGGCCTAATAAAGTTATTAAATGCAACAACCTGTAAAATAAGAGCATTCGTATCTGTTGTGGACTGTTTGTAATTAGTAGTACAGCATTTAACCACTTCCTGCCCACACCTTTGCCGAAAGACAGCTACAACCTGTGCTTAGTTTGCCAGAAGGGTGTGCATTGACGTCCTCCTGTGATCTTGCTACTCACGTGCCCTGCTCTGTGATCACTGATTGCTTCAGACTCAGCTATTCACAGATTGGGGTAAAGGGCCAATCACAGCGGCCCTTTAACACGTGATCAACTATGTTTAATGGCAGCTGATCACAGAAGTAAAGCCGGTTATCGGCTTTTTTTTTTTTTCTCACGCTGGCAGCATGAGAAGATAGCCTTCTGATAAAGGGACATTGGCACATTGACGCCATCAGTGTCCTAATTATCAGTGCAGTCCCAACAGTGCCAGTCAGGGCTTCCTCGTCAGTGCCCACCAGTACAGCCTCATCAAAACACATCAGTTTAGGAGAAAAATTACATGTTTGCTAAATTTTATAACAATAATTTTATTTTATTTTTACATTTTTGGTCTTTTTTTTTTTTTTTGTTTAGCAAAAAAAATAAAAAACCCAGTAGTGTTTAAATACCAACAAAAGAAAGCTATATTTGTGTTAAAGAAATTATACAAATTTCATACGGGTACAGTGTTGAAATTTGTCATTTTAAAATGTGAGAGCACTGAAAGCTGAAAATTGACCTGTAAGGCCCTGTACACACGATCAGACCGGTCCGATGAGAATGGTCCGACGGACCAATTTCATCGGGCCACCGCTGAAGTGGTCTGATGTGCGTACACACCATCAGTCCAAAATCTGGGTCAGAACGCGGTGACGTAGAACACAAGGACGTGCTGAAAAAAAAAAAGTTCAATGCTTCCAAGCATGCGTCGACTTGATTCTGAGAATGCGCGGGTTTTTGGTCCGACGCTTTTGTGTACTAACCATCGTTTTGGTCCGCCGGTCAGGCGTCCATCGGACAGATTTTAAAGCAAGTTTTAAAACTTTGGTCCGATGGGCCGTACACACAATCAATTTGGTCCGATGAAACTGGTCTTAAGGCCATTTTCATCGGACCGGTCTGATTACGTGTACACGGCCGAAGGGGGTAAAAGTTCCCTGTAGGCAAGTGATTAAAGCTGAACTCCAACCAACCTGCTAAATGCACAAATAAAATACATACAATGGGATCTGTTGTACCTGCTTACCCCACAACAGAGCCAGCCAGCCCGGTGACCTGACTTTTTTTCTACTGTAGTTAAAGTGTATCTGTGGTCAAAATGTAAAATCCATATATTCTTTTCCCCATTGTATTTTAATTGTTTCTAGCCTATTTTTTTTTTTTACTATAAATGATCTTGACATTTTGTGAGCTTTGTAAAGACTGACACAAATGTACTTCCTTTAAATTCTGCAGCATGTATTCACTATGCCCAGTTAGGCCCTGCTGTGTCGCACATTTTACAGAGTGTGACTTTTGGACTATAAAGGTGCTGAGAGGAATTTTAGGAGGTGGAGTCAGTACAAGAGTCACTGCTTGTATTCAGCAAGGTGCCATGGGATATGTAGTTCTTAGAAATGGAAAGCAAATGGCAGAGAAGAAGCTGCAAAGTATGCAGGGAGTACAGAAAGTTGTAGAAAGAGATGGTCAGCAGAAAGGCAACGCTCACAGAATGAATAGGAGATTTATTACAAATAAGCTTATATTGGATTGTCAAATATAACTATGAATTGTAATGCTGCTCATCTAAAATAAAAATGTTTTCTATGACTTTAGAACCAGCTCATCTCTGTCACTCTGCTTCCTCTTTCCAATACATGTCGCTTGTTAGCACATGAGAACGGCAACACACCTGATTGCCTCCTTGTGCTGTTTCTCCCTCTCGCTGTCTGAATGCTGCTGGACATTGAACACCAAGACTGATATCGGGGTACATTCAGCTACCTGTATTCCTCACAAATTATATCATGGCCTTCATAATCGTTTCTCAACATAACTTTTTAACTATCCTCTGTTCCTTATTGTGTATCTCTGGTAATATGTTTCTGTCTTCTGTGCTCATTCCTCCAGGATGTCACCGATTTGGACCAGATGCCGTGGTACTGTGATCTTGAAGAGTTTTGCTTTGCTAAGGAAGAACATGAGAACAACATAGAGGAAAATGCAGATCACAAAGTGCTGTCAGCAGTCATTGAGAAAACTGTAGTTCCTAGAGTTTCTGGTAAGAAAGGACAGGCTGCATACACAGTGAGTGTGCTGCAGATCTGGAAATTGCTTTCTTTCTCAAAACAAAATTTTAGTATAAATGTGAAATTACCAGGCCTGTGTAAAATTGCGGGATCTGTGTGTTACTCCTATCCACTACAACATACTCATTGACTCCTGGCTCATTTAGGAGTAGATAAAAGTAAACATTGCAACATGGAAGATGATGAATTTCCTGCTTCTCTATGTTCATAGCAATGAGCTAAACTTAAGGCCCGTACACACAATTGGATATTCTGACAACAATTATCCGATGGACATGTTTTGTCAGACAATCCGACCGTCTGTATGCTCCATCGGACAATTGTCGGAATTTCCAACAACAAATGTTGGCTGTGCATGCTCTCAAATTGTCTGACAACAAATGTGTTCCATTGGATCATCAGATCATGTGTGCAAAAATCCGTCAGGCTAAAATCCAAAGTACAAACACATGCTCTGAACCAATGCTAAACATCAGACAACAATAGTAGAAGTTGCCCAAAGGGTGGCGGTAAAGAGCTGAAAAAACACATGGTTTGTTGTATGTTGGCTGAAAAATGTTGTTGCCAACAGTGTGTGTTAGGGGGGGTTACGGGGGCTACCGTAGACCTAACAAAGTTTTAACCCCTTGATCACCGCCCTAGTTAACCCTTTCACTCCCTATTGCCAGTGTCACAAAGTGATCATTTTTCTGATTGCTGTATTAGTGTCACTGTTCCCACTAGGTAGCTTTTTTTTTTTTTTTTGTGATATTTTTTTTTTTTTTTTTCACTAAAGACATGTGACTAAATAAATTTTGGCCTAAATGTTTGACTAAAATTTTGTTTATTTGATTTTTCTTATAACAAAAAGTAAAAAATATTGTTTTTTTTTTTCAAAAATTTCGCTCTATTTTTGTATATAGCGGCAAAAATAAAAATCGCAGAGGCGATCAGATACCACCAAAAGAAAGCTCTATTTGTGGGAAGAAAAGGACGCAAATTTTGTTTGGGAGCCACGTCGCACGACCGCGCAATTGTCTGTTAAAGCGACGCAGTGCCGAATTGTAAAAACCCCTTGGGTCATTTAGCAGCATATTGGTCTGGTCCTTAAGTGGTTAAATAGTACCTAACGCAGCAGGATTCAACCTAGGAGAGGAAAGGGCAGCTCTGTAAGCCAACTAGCCTTTACAGCATACAGAAAGCTTATTGATGCAGGAGAGAGCAGAGGGTCTGCACCAGTGTGTTGCTTTTTGAGGATCCAATTGGAGGCTGGGACTGTCCTTGACCAAGTTGTTTTGCTTTTGCTGAAGTAGAGAAAAGTTGGAATAGAGGTAAAAAACTTTATATGTATTTGTTTTCTTAAACTTGCACTTTTAAATGATCTTATACATTTATGGAATTATTATTACTGTTTGCTAGATGACATCTAATATTTAAGGTGACATATTATTTATTCCAGCTTTTATTGAGCATGTGTGGGATCCTTTGTCCTCACAGCAAACAGAAAGGCTGGTGTGCTTCTGCAAGACGCATGTACTGGAGAATGAGTCCAGCAAGACTGTGAAGGTGAGATATGGAATATGTCTGCTCCAATTTTGTGTTTCTTTACTTTATTTACTTTATTTACATTTTACATAACAAAGATTAATTTGCTGTCTGGTGCACACAGTTTTTCTGTTCATGGTTCATATTTCCCTTGTAAAGCCTTAAACTTCAAACAGTTAAATTAGGATTCCAGGCATGGTATATTTTTACATAGTTGCCCCTGGTAGCTAGAAATCACTGAGGTGGACACCACCACATAATGTAGCAGCTGATTTTTAATATTAGGACACTTTCCTAGAAAGGTACCAAATATGGCATATAAACAGGGAGGGGAGTCGCGCTAGACGTGAGATATTGCTTACTGATAGCACAATATAATGTCAAAAAATATAGTAAAATACAAAACCACAATTGCTAATGGTGAAGTCCACCCAATATCCTGATAGGTGAACAAGAAAACCTAATAGGTCAAACGTGATCAAAAGGGGTTAAATTCTTGATGTTGGTCAAAGGTCCATCTCTATAACCAATGGTATTGAATCTTGATACACAAAAAACGTGAAACAAACAGTGTCCCGTTATATTCATGAAGGTCTTGCACTTGTAGAATTTCCATAAGAAATGACAACACCGGGAAGAAAAAAGAAAAAAACTTTCATAGTGTGATACTGTTATAAAAAATATATGCACCCGTGAAAGATAGCTATTTATTAGAAAAAGCAGTGACAACCCTTCACCATAGGGCACAGTTCACACTGACCCTTACCAGATCGTAAGACCCTCTCGAGGTCAAATGCAGCCTTAAGGATGGTGAAAATGGGCTTCGTTTTATAACTTCATGTTTTCCAGATAATGAGATCCACTCTAGGATCAATAAAGGCAGCAAGGAGGTGAATGTACTGTGTATCAGAGACCAGTCCTCGATGAATCACAGCATAAAAACAAAAGGAAACTGGAGATAGTGTGAAATCCTTAAAAAATTTATTCTAAAAGAAGCCAAAAATGCGCACTTACAAACAGATGCAAATTCAAGGCGATGTATAAAAGATGCCGGCCGGCTTGTGGAACGCGGATGTCCCTCGTGTTGTTGCGATGACGTGGGAACGTCTCCTCCCAACGTTTCGTCTTACAAAAGACTTGGTCACGGGATAAGGACGACGCACCATGTCATCGCATAAGAACCCTCTGTTTGCCCCCCGGGTCGCCCCATAGTCAGTGGCATAGACTCTGTGACGTCCCGGGTGGGCAAATATATTGACTTTTACCTTCAGCCTTTGGTGAAGGCTATGCCCTCGTTTGTCAAGGATACCAGTCATATCATTGGTTTATTGGCTGGATTATCACTCCCCCCAAATGTATGGCTTGTGACCGCTGATGTCACATCATTATACACCATAATTCCCCATGAGGTGGGTTTAGAGGCAGTCTCACATTTCCTCAAGAGGGATTCAGGCCTTGTTGATGGGCAAATTGCGTTCATTATGGAATTGCTTCTTTATGCAGCATCCCATAATTTTTTCTGGCATGATGGACGGTATTATCGCCAGGATAGGGGAGTTGCTATGGGGGCTAAATATGCCCCTAGCCTGGCCAATTTATTTATGGCCAAGTGGGAGGAGGATGTGGTCGATGTGCCTTCTAGACCCCAGGTGCTCCTGTGGGCTAGGTACATCGACGACATCCTCCTCCTATGGGAGGGCAGTGAGAGTGACCTTACCCAATTCATGCAATTCCTCAATACTAATGACATCGGGATTATTCTCAAGTATTAGGCAAGCATGAAAACTATTAATTTTTTGGATTTGGTCATCACAAGAGAGGGAGACCAGCTGTCCACGTCCACTTATTTTAAATCCACGGACCGAAATTCCTTCATCCCTCATGATAGTTGCCACCATGCCAGTTGGCTGACGGCCGTCCCTAAGGGCCAATTTCTTCGACTGAGGAGAAATTGTAGTGATCAGGCGATTTTTTTAAAACAGGCTGAAATCTTGAATAAACAGTTCTTGGAGAAGGGCTACAGTCCCTCCTTCTTGACTGAGTCTTTAACATCAGTAACCAATACTAATAGAGAGGTTATTTTGAAAGGTAAACCTAAGTCCACTATGATGGACAAGTATAGATACCCCTTTGTGACAGACTATTCATGTCAGCATGCCACTATAAAGCACATTCTGAACAAACACTGGCATGTTCTTAAGAGTGACAGAATTCTGAATAACATCTTGCCTGACAAACCTCAGGTAGTGTTTAGGGGCGCTACATCATTAAGGAACAAATTGGCCCCAAATGTTTTGGATCCACCCAAGACTCTGTCTATGTTTTCATCTGATCTGAAGGGTTTCTTTAAATGTGGACGTTGTAAGGTGTGTATGGTCAGTAACCACACTCCTAAGAGGTCTACCAGTTTTTGTTCCAGGTATTCAACCAAGGTTCACCAGATCAAATCCTTCATAACGTGCTCCACGGTGGGAGTCATTTACATGATCCAGTGCCCGTGCGGGCTACAGTATGTGGGTAGGACTAAACGTCCACTACACATACGCCTAAACGAGCACCTGACCAATATATGCAGTGGCTTCCCTGACCATTCGGTCTCTAAGCATTTCTTAATCACACACAATAAAGACCCAAGGGGCACCATTTTTATGGGAATTGATAAATATCAGGCCCAGTGGCGAGGAAGCGATCTTGTTAGGAGTATTTCCCGCTCTGAGATGACATGGATCCACACTCTTAGATGTTTTGAGCCACATGGCCTCAACATAGAAGTGGATGTGAATTGCTTTATAGACAATTCCTGAGGTACCATGTGGGATAGCCACTAACCTTGCTAAACTCTTTCTTTAGAAAAGTTATGTTTTTCTCCACTGTATGTGGATTTATACATGTGGTCCGTGGTTTTTGTACTTTATTTTATTTTATTCCATGACAAGATACGCCAGGTAGGGGTTGCTTATTATTAGTCAAATATGCCCTCATCTTGTTTCCCTATATGTTCTAAGCGATATGTGACAGATCATATTATGGTATATAATATACATCTACCTGTATCACTTCAAGTGCATTGCCTGACCTTGCCTGTCAGGTATAATGCACGGGCAATAAATGATATGTGTATGGGTAACAAGTGACATGTGACCTAGTGTAGTGTGATCTATAGCACTCAGTATAGGTGCATTGTCTAATATTGTTTGTCAGATATATTATATATCTTAGTTCGCTAGACATATACTATACCAGTGGTTTTGAAATTGGCTCCATATGATAACATGATCTTTTTTGTCTATTTGTTTTTCTCTCTCTGGTATCTAGTACCATATTGTGATTTACAATGTATACCTATGTCTAGCATCATATTGGGATTTGTAACATATATCTACCTATTTCATCACAAGTGCATTGCCTTACTTTGCTTGTCAGGCAGAGTGCATGGGTGATAAATGACATGGTACATTGTGAACTGTTATGTATTTCCACCTGTTTCCGTATAATTGCATCGCCTAACATTGGTTGTCAGATATATTGCATGACTGTGTCTGCTAGACATGTGATATACCAGCGACCTCGAATTGGTTTCACATGGTACATGGTAACATGACTTTTTTTATTTTGTTTTCCTCTAGTATCGCGCTGAGCTCCGGTGTCACTCTAATAAGTGCATGGGGTGTTCCAGCTCCTTTTTTTTTTTTTTTTTAAATTTAAAAATAAAATGTTGTTTTTCTGCTCCCGTGTTATTACACGTTGACAGGGGCTGCCCATGCGATTAGCTAATCGTGTTTCTCTATGTCAGTTTTTTTCTCTGTATTTACATTGGAAATACGGGTAGAGATCGTTTTTTCCCTTACTTTATCCCTTATTCAATATGGCGGGGCTATGTCCATGTGAAGCTAACTCCGCCCATAGAGGGTTCTTATGCGATGACGTGGTGCGTCGTCCTTATCCCGTGACCAAGTCTTTTGTAAGACGAAACGTTGGGAGGAGACGTTCCCACGTCATCGCAACAACACGAGGGACATCCGCGTTCCACAAGCCGGCCGGCATCTTTTATACATCGCCTTGAATTTGCATCTGTTTGTAAGTGCGCATTTTTGGCTTCTTTTAGAATAAATTTTTTAAGGATTTCACACTATCTCCAGTTTCCTTTTGTTTTTATGCTGTGATTCATCGAGGACTGGTCTCTAAAACACAGTACATTCACCTCCTTGCTGCCTTTATTGATCCTAGAGTGGATCTCATTATCTGGAAAACATGAAGTTATAAAACGAAGCCCATTTTCACCATCCTTAAGGCTGCATTTGACCTCGAGAGGGTCTTACGTTCTGGTAAGGGTCAGTGTGAACTGTGCCCTATGGTGAAGGGTTGTCACTGCTTTTTCTAATAAATAGCTATCATTCACGGGTGCATATATTTTTTATAACAGTATCACACTATGAAAGTTTTTTTCTTTTTTCTTCCCGGTGTTGTCATTTCTTATGGAAATTCTACAAGTGCAAGACCTTCATGAATATAACGGGACACTGTTTTTTTCACGTTTTTTGTGTATCAAGATTCAATACCATTGGTTATAGAGATGGACCTTTGACCAACATCAAGAATTTAACCCCTTTTGATCACGTTTGACCTATTAGGTTTTCTTGTTCACCTATCAGGATATTGGGTGGACTTCACCATTAGCAATTGTGGTTTTGTATTTTACTATATTTTTTGACATTATATTGTGCTATCAGTAAGCAATATCTCACGTCTAGCGCGACTCCCCTCCCTGTTTATAGTCTATTTTATGTTGTATAACATTTTTGAGTCGCAGCTTTTATCCATTTTTTTCTGTTTATTTGGTATGCGCAATTTTTTCTCCATTTATCATACCAAATATGGCACTGGAGGGGGAGGGGAATCTTTTGGGTGGAACTCCACTTTCAGTGATCTCCACTTGCTGAGCAGCCTGCCTAATGCTTTGTGAACACAGGAGGTGAAGAGGCAGGGGGGTCACGTCACACTCTACCTCGTCCGATCGGAGAACGCTTTGCTTTCATTCAGAAAATACAAGGTGTTCTCTGAATAGCACCTGGGCTGAGTGGCCGACCTCCTGTATTGACAATGTGTAAGGCTAGCTGCTCAGCATTGGACCCAGAAACAAGTGGAGACCACTGAAATAATGGTGTCTACTACAATGATTTTCAACTTTCTGGGACGTCGGCCTGTGTGTTGGATTGGATTAAATACTTATAGAGCGCCAAATGCAAGTTGTGATACTCGCGTCTAAGCGCTTACTAACAAGCTAAAAAAAAAGAAATATAAAAAGAAGGGGGGGGGGGGGGTTTCAGGGCCCAGCAAGCCTATCCCTACTCCCTGACAATGGACCGCAGCCTAGGATTAAGGCAGCGTCCTGCTAAAGGGCTTGGAAGGGCAGTTCTCTATCTATAGGCTTGTGAAAACAAAAGTGTCTTCAAGCCCTTACGGAAGGCCATCAAGGAGGTGGATGCTCGGAGCTGGTGAGGGAGCTGGTTCCACAGAAAATTCCCCAGTGTTTGGAGCCGGCGGCCACCTTTCGAAGCTAATCGACTAGATTTAATAATTGCTAACAGAGCGTCAGTCGAACGAAGCTCTCTGAGTGGACAGTAATGTTCTGACATATTTGATAAATACATCGGACCTAGTTGCCAATAGGCCCGAAACACCAAACAGAGTGCCTTGAACTCAACCCGTTTTACTATCGGGAGCCAATGTAAGTTCTTTAGTACCGGGGAGATGTGATTCCGCCTTGGGCAGTTTGTAACTAATCTTGCAGCATGGTTCTGTGTAATCTGCAATCGTTTTATCCACTTCTGTGGAAGCCCTAGGAAGAAAATGTTAGAACAATCCAAGAAAATGTTAGGGGGGTTAATCTACACTGTGTGTGTGTGTGTGTGTGTGTGTGTGTGTGTGTGTGTGTGTGTGTGTGTGTGTGTGTGTGTATAGTGGTTACAGTGGTCCAAGCTGGACCAATGTAACTATGTAAAAATATACCATGCCTGGAATTCATCTTTAAGGTGGATGGACACTAATCGGGGCATATAAAAGGGTAGAAAACCTTGGCCACTTGCTGTTACTATTAAAATAAGGAAGTGCTAGAGGCATCTGTGTGCACCACTTGACCTCCAGAAGATTAACCCCCCCCCCCCCCTTCATGACCAGTCCATTTTTTGCTTTTTGGCACTGTTATTTTAACTGGCAATTGTGTGGTCTTACAACATGGTACACAAATAAAATTGTATATACACAAATAGAGCTTTCTGTTGATATTTGATCACCACTGTGTTTATTTTTTGTGCTATAAAAAATTGTACAAAAAGAAAAAAAAAATGTTATTTATTTTTTTTATATATATAAATAAAATTTTTTTTTTTTTTGTACAATTTTTTATAGCACAAAAAATAAACACAGTGGTGATCAAATATCAACAGAAAGCTCTATTTGTGTATATACAATTTTTTATTATATAATAATATATGCTAACATTTATTCTGATGCATGTCCTTTTGTAAAAAAAAAAAAGAAAATAAAAAAATTCCAGTAAGTGTATAATGTTTGGTTTGATTGGGCATTGTAGCATCTACATTCTTTGGGATATATACTGAAAATGTAATTTTTTTTAGTATTTTATATATTTTATTAGTAATACCACCAGTGATCAGTGACATATAGTGGGACGGCAGGAAGGAAATCTGACACTTTGTGGGGACTAACATCACCAGTGCCATTAATGCAGCAATCCGTGCTAATAATATGCACTGTACTAATAACACTGGGTAGAAAGGGGTTAACATTTAGGATGATCAAAGGGTTAAATGCTGTATGTGCCTAACCAGTGTTTATATGTGTGCTGCTTTTTACTGGGGAATCAACTAGATTCCCAGTCACTGAACACAGTTCTGTGCTGTTTACACTCACAGAGCTGTGTTCCGTGAAGTCGAGAGCTGATCGCCGGTTACCAGCGGTCAATCACTGGCTGGGACCTGGTGATCGACATGTGATGTATAGCTGCATTTACCTAAACAAGCAATGTCTCCATTAACACCCACAACGTGTAAATGTAGGTACATCCAAATGCAGGAGATGGTGATTTTGGAAAAAAATGTACTTTATACTTTCCAGATAACGTCTACTTAATGCAGGAGGCTCATATACTGGAGGCCTTGGATCTGTACAGCCCAGAACTGGGAAGCAGGCAGATTGCTGACTGCATGCATCACTTAACCCAGTGTTTCTCAACTCCAGTTCTCAAGGTGCCCCAACAGGTCGTGTTTTCAGGCTTTCCATTATTTTGCGCAGGTGATTTGATCAGTTTAACTGCCTTTGTAATTATCACAGCCATTTCATCTGAGGGAAATCCTGAAAACATGACCTGTTGGGGTGCCTTGAGGACTTGAGTTGAGAAACACTGACTTAACCAACAGAGCAGGAGGTCCTGGTTGTCTTATCAGTTCTGCGTACCCAATGCCAGGACCATACAGTGGTTAGGCATTTTCCACCTAGAATTTAACTTGGTTAATATGTTTACACATTCATAACAGCTGATTGAGCTATGTATATTTTATTCTTATGTTAGACTGTTTAATTTCTATCTGTACTATATGTATAAGTAGTATGAAAGCTGCAAAATGTTTGTAATAATAAATTTATGTCAAATTATAAAAATAGTGTAGAAAATGTTTTTTTTTTCTGGTAATGTTTTCTTGGATTCTAGGATCTCATTGCTTGTCTGATTTCAAGGCTAAAAAAGGCCATTGAAGATGATGTTTATATTCCTCTTTATCCCAAAAGGTAGGTCGTATGTGTTTAAAACTGGAAGAATGGCAAAGTGTGATACTCTTACCAGCCAAGGAGGTTCCACAAAATATGTATGAAGGCTCAACTAGAATATTTTCTTAAAAATAAATACACAATTGCCCTCCCTAGTTTTACAAATTAAACGCGTTTTTTAAGGAAAGAAACCCCAACATTTTGGCGAATAAAGGGGGTCTTTTGGGTTACTTTGATATTAGGGGTGGGCAGGGGCGGACTGACCATTCAGGCTCTTGGGCACTGCCTGAGGGCCCCATGCTAATTGGGGGTCCCATCAGGGTTGCCAGCCACAGTAAAACCAGGGACAGTATGTAAAAATCTGTGTTTTTTCTTTTTAAATCCCAAGATTATAGCTGCCCCGCCTCTCCAGTACCTTTTCAGTGTGTGTATGTGTATTATGTGTGTGTATACTGTGTGTGTGTGTGTGTGTGTGTGTGTGTGTGTGTGTGTGTGTGTGTGTGTGTGTGTGTGTGTATTGTGTGGCCCCATAATCTCCTATTGCCCGGGGGCCCCATGAGTTGTCAGTCCGCCACTGGGGGTGGGTAAAAACTCCAATATTGGGATGTTATGGGGATCCAAATAGTTGCTTTTTATTTGCAGTGTTATGGTTCCTTATAGCTTGTAGTTTATGTAAGAGGAGATGGGTTTGAGGTCTGAAAAGGGAAACAAATTAAGTATAGTTGGGGAAGGGTGGGGGATTAGTCAAGGATTCAAGATTAAACTCTTCTTTTTTTTCTTTTTTTTTTCTCTGTGTGTCTTAGAGTATTAGAAGACAGAAACTCTCCACATTCTAAGTTTCGAGAGAGACAATTCTGGTCAGCTGTGAAAGTAAGTTACCTCCCATCATCTAGAAGTCAGTTGGCACTGTGTCCTGTATGTGAGGGTCCCCCATGGACATGGCTTGCTAGTTTGTTGTTTTGCCATTGTCAAAATTTAGAACATTCTCAATAAGTTTCTGGAAGTAGATTCTATGAGGGATTACGGATGAGTAAATCTGCCTGGGCTCAGTTCAGTTTGCACTGATCCCAGGCAGATTTACTCATCCGTAATCCCTCGTAGAAGCTATTTCCAGGGGCAAATCCAATTGGAGTCCGGGGGTGGGGGTTGAATGTTTTTATTCGCCATTTGTAGGCCTAATAAGCAAAGAAAAAACATGGGAATCCAGGCAATTTTGTTTTCAGGAATTCAGCTGCTTTGTAAAAACTTCAGGCATACTATGAATTAATCAATAAATGAAAGAACCACAATAGAGTCCAGATATAAATTGTAGCAGCGCTTAAATTCTCACAATGAAGGGAGAACTAAATAGGATGAAATCCAAATAAAATTCTGAACTGAAGAAAGTTCATGGAAAAGATAGGGATGTGCACTACAGATGAACAGGATGCCAGAAATCTTATCAAGCCACCACTAAATCACCTTGTGACATCAAACGACCCCTTATGGGGATGTGCTTACCACAAAGATCAGAACAAAACGACCTTTCACACCACCTGAAGATACTTTCTCCTTCTCTGAATCTCTTTATGCAGATAATAGGTATTGGTACATCTCAGATTCATGTAAATAATAAACAGAGTGCTTCCATAGCATAATACTATATATTTATTAGAACAATGATCCCACATACCACCCGTAATAAAATGCACGTACACAATTTAAAACCAATAAAAAACCTTCAAGCACGATACCAGCATATTGGTGGATTAATGCCAGTTGTCTGTCCGTAAAATCCACTCACGAATGCTCTACACAATAGCGTTCACGTTACTTCCGGGTTTATGATGGGATACAATCCTGACGTTTCGTCCGATAGGACTTTTTCTAAGGATGTAACCTCATCACATTTCAGTAGCCATTAAAGGGTTGTAAAGACAAAAATATTTTCCTCTTAAAGTCTGACAGTAGCTGATAAAGTAAGTAATGAAAAGTAATGTTTTGCATTATAACTAGTTTGATACTTGTTGAAATCGAGCCGTTTTATTCACCTCTGTCACTCCTGAATCGTTATTCTCACTGACTTCCTGGTTTGCAGTGCGTGTTTATTCTTGCTACATCATGGCCTAATGGGAACTACAGTTCCTATTAGGCTTAACCTCCATGAGGGTTAAGAGAGCATCTTCACGCAGGGCTGTAGTCATCGGGAGGGGGTGAGAACATTCTGCTTTCCACCATGCAGGTGCTGGTGGAAAGGAAGAAGAGGAGAAAGACAGGAAATGGCATTTTCAATCCTGGATTACTGTATTTTGGAAGTCAAAAAGAAAAACGAGGTAAGTGATATTTAAATTCTCTAGCTTACAGCAATCAATTGATCTAATAAAAAACAAACCTTTAGTGTTCCTTTAAGTAAGATACCGATGGCTATGACTCACTATCGTCCTCCTATCGCAAACGCAGGGAGGAGCATGCAGGGGGTGCGGCGCGGATGACGGACAAGGTATTGTGACCAATCGCATCTATAGCTCTTAGCCGACTGCGATGCGGTACGCCTCTCCCTTAGCGGCCAATAGGGGAGCAAAGTATGATCCTCCAATCGCAGGCTGAGGAGAGAGGAAGGGGGCGCGGCACGAGTGACGCATAAGGCATTATAGCTATTATAGCTATAACCCGCCTCCAATAAGATCTGCCTCTCCCTTAGTCATGAAAAAGCAAGCGGGGCGTGATTCTAAAAGATGCGATGATCCACGTGAACGACGCCTCTCCCTTGATTACCATTTAGGGAACGAGGCGTCATGTGAATAATAGACGTCACATTTCAGCCAATCAAAGAGAAGGGGATGGATTTAACCTTAGAAATTTAATGTGGAACAGCCGGCAGTGTCTTTTTTACGGAGGACTGTCAACACATACCGATGTCATACCATAACCCAGGGATCTCCAAACTATGGCCCTCCAGCTGCTGTGAAACTACACTTCCCATGAGGCATTGTAAAACTCTGACATTCGTAGACATGACTAGGCATGATGGGAATTGTAGTTCCTGAACACCTGGAGGGCCGTAGTTTGGAGACTCCTGCCATAACCTAACAAATGGTAGTGATCATCTAGCTGAATACCAGCGTGGGTAGAGGCTCCAGGCAAAATACCAACGCTGATAACAGCTCCGATCGTAACGGCATATAATTAACACAACATATAAGTTTTAATGTCCCAATTATAATAGCCAATACAGGTGATAAGAAAATCAATGAATACATTACAATGTTGTATCAATTGAAATATCTATAAGAATATTTCTCTATATAAATATTTCAAAGATGAAAATGTCACTTATTAATATATTAAGACATCATAAAAAACAGTAAATGTGAACTCAAGGGACTCAATATGACTGAATATAACTAAATATGGAAGGGACCAATGTTTACACATCAATATATGAATTCGTATATGCAATAAGACTGTGTTTAAATTAAATGTCTGATAGGCGCCATCTACTGGTCACATATTAATATTAATTAATTGTTATCAATCAACAGTATGTGTACTCTTCTACATTGATTCATAAAGGACTGTGCTGGGCTTTCATAATGTAGTACCCCCAATACTTAATGTATTAAAATATATAAAAAAATATATATTACAAACTATATTAAAAATATGTACTAGAGGTTAAGTAGACAACAAAGAATAAATAAATTAAAATTAAGGAAAATTCATAAAAAGAGCCTGATGTAATGTGGACGGCTACAGAACTGATATCGCAAGAATTTTGTTATATCAAGATATACTATAGATATACTAATATTAGTCACCTCATTTTCCATTAGATCAAGGTAAACAATTAAGTGTCACTAATGAAACCATTGATGTCCAACTCTATATTCAAACCCTTAGGGGAGAGGACATCGGTCAGGAAAATCCATTGGGTTTCACGTCTGGATAGCTCGCGTACAAGGTGAGAACCTCTCCAGTGGGGCTCCAAATGCTCTACCCCCCAAAACTCGAGACCCGATGGATCCTGATTATGTTTCATTTTGAAATGTAAGGATACGTTATGATCCTTATATCCAATCTTTAATATTAGCAATATGTTCTGCAATTCTTGTTCTCAACATCCTTTTAGTGCGCCCTATGTAAAGTAACCCACATGGGCATTTAAGGGCATACACCACATGCGTCGTCTTGCAGGTGATGAATTGTTTAATAGAAAACCTTTTGTTATTAGAAGATGCAACAAAATTCTCAATACATCTCAAGGGTTTCTTTACTTCCCTGCAGGGTTTACATTTCCTACAAGCAAAGAAACCATTTTGATTCCAAAAGGTTAAAGGTCGATTAGGGGGATTAAGCACCTTTTTTACCACACGATCTCCGTAATTCGTAGCTTTTCTATAAATGAATTCAGGCACTGGTGGTAAAGCAGGTCCAAGTTTTTTATCCAGTAACAAGATGTGCAAATGTTTAAAGATTGATTCTACCTCCTTGTACTGCATATGAAACCTGGAGATAAATACCCATTCTTTAGAGTTTTTCTCTTTCGTTCATGGACGGACACAGCACTTTCAGTCTTTACTGTAGGGTATATACCTTCCTCCAGGAGATTGTTAGGCAGAACAGCAAACATAGTGTTAACACACTTGCTCCTCCCAGGGGGCGTTGTCCCCCGGGTATATATCCCCCACCCTGCCACAGCAGCCTCAGTTTTTTTTCTGCCTAATCAGGAGATTCATTGCCTGCTGGAGTCCATGTACTCTGGCTTTTTTCTTCGCGATTTTTTTGCGTTTTGTTATTTTTGTTCCTGCTTTTTTGGATCCTGTGATCTTCTAGCAACTGCCGACAGGGTGACAGGCTGGGTCCACTGACCCTTGTAGTCGTCCCATGTTCGGCCATTGAGCGTGTGCCGGCCTCGGCTCTGCTCGACACACATATGACCGGTCTCTATGGCTTTGTCACAGTGTGTCTAGCCGACTGCCATGCCGTTCGCGGATGTTGGTTCAGTCAGGAAGGTCGCCAGCCGGTGATCGCAGGATGGGTAAGTAGTCACCTTGCCTGGCAAGGTAGGTATGGCTGGCACTTCCCTGGGGAGGTCGAATGAGGGTCTATCCTGCTTTCCTCTACCTCCTTTCCCATGCTGGGTGGCTGCGAAGGGGGGGGGGGGGGACTCTCCTGTAGGACCATTTCACTGGGCTGTACTGTTCTGTGAGGGCTGTGTTTCACTGGGGGTTTGTGTGTGCCTGTCTGCGATGTGTGGGTTGCTGGGGTGTTTTTTTCTGGGCTGGCTGGCTTGGGCTGTGTTTTTTACTGTGTTGTCACTTTCTCTGGCGCTGCGGGGGTTAACCCGCATTCGCACTGAAAACGGACTGAATTTTTCCTCGGCAGCCATTTTCTTGAAGCCCGCATGGGAGATTTCTCTCACACGGCGGCCATCTTTGATTGGTCCCAGCCTCTAGTGCCTGTAATGCCTGCAAAAAGACCGCGGATCGGCGGTGGAGACCAGCACAGCGCGGCGGCAGCTTCTCTCAGCGTTTATGCAGCTCCAGGGACAGCGCAGCTCGGGTGGGGTGGTGAGTCCTCTGGGGGGTCCCCTGTTTTGTCAGTCAGCCGGGAGGTGTCCGGTGGGTCGGTCTGCCTTGCAGTGCTGTGGTTAGAGCGGTGGGCGCCATGGAGTCTGACTCTGGCCCCTCCACCCCTGCTGTATCACAGTTAACCCCTCAGGCCTCTACCTCTGCTATCTCCTTAGAGGCTGTGACTTCGGTCCTTAAGGCGTTTGTTGCCCGAATTGAGTCGGCTACTGCCACAAAGGGGGGTAAAAAGCGCCCTCTCCCTGAGCCTTGTTCTGGAGATGTCTCTGACGCTGAATCAGACCATACTGCAGCTTCTGCAGCAGGTTCTGTCATGTCAGCAGAGGGGGGGGTTTACCCACGCGGACAGTGAGGATGTCTCTGATTCAGAGTCGGGGCGTGATAAAGCCCTTGTTGGAGCTCTCATTTCTGCGGTGCAGGACACTCTGAAAATGGAGGATTTGGCGGAGGTACCAGAGGTGTTGGTTCCTTTTGGCTTCCGTAAACCAACCTGCACCGCGACAGTATTTCCCTGTGTTCTGTACTTAGACAAGTTCTTGTACAAGGGATGGGAGACACCGCAAAGATCTTTTACTGTACCTAGATGTTTTGCAGCCCGTTAGCCCTTTCAGGAGGATTTTGTAAAAAAGTGGGCGTCTCCCCCGTCTGTGGACCCTCCGGTGTCCAGACTGAGCAAGGCCACCACGTTACCTGTGGAAGGGCCTCCTGCCTTTAAGTATCCCGCTGATAGGAAGGTGGAGGCTGTGGCCCGCTCCTTCTTCACTGTAGTGGGATTGGCTGTTAGACCGACTCTGGCTGGGGTCCTGGTGTCGCAGACGCTCACCGAACGAGCCAAGTGTTTGTTCCAGGAACTACAGGCGCAGGGCGCCTCCGAGGCCTGTGTGGACCTGGCTAACTAGCTGGTGCAGGGTCTGAAGTTTGTCTGTAAGTCGGCCTTGGATACGATCCCCCCTGCTCTCTAAGGCCTCCGCCTATGCGGTGGTAATCCGCCGTTTGGTCTGGCTTAAGTGCTGGTCGGCGGACCAATACTCAAAGAATGCCTTGATTGATCTGCCCTTTAAGGGAGATCGGCTCTTTGGGGCGTCTTTGGACAAAATCATTAAATCCGCCACGGGAGGTAAGAGTACACTGCTCCCGCAGGCTGGGAGAGGGAAGGATCCCCGCCGCAAGCAGGGGCCCTCCTTTGCTGCCCAAAATGCCTTTTTTGTGCGCCCCCTGCAGCAGCGCGGGGCTCTCAGGGCGCCAAGGCGCCCACTGGGGGCCAAAGGCGGCCCTGGACCCGTAAGCCTTCGCGACTTTGCGGCTCGGTGGGAGGCCCTTCTCTCTGTGGGTGGTGGGTGGTGTCCTCGGGGTACAAGATAGAATTTCTCTCTTATCCACCACACCGATTCTTCCCCTCAAACCTTCAGCTCCCTCCGGGAGGCCCTATCGGCTGCTGTCCGGGACTTACTGGTCAGAGGGGTGGTGGTACCGGTTCCCCCGGGGGAACGCTTTCAGGGATTTTATTCCAACCTGTTCGTGGTACCCAAGAAGGAGGGGGTCCGCCCGATCCTGGACCTCAAGGCCCTTAATTGCTTTGTCAAGGTGCAGCAATTCCGGATGGAGTCGATTCGCTCAGTGATAGCTGCGCTCCGTCAGGGGGAATTTATGGCGTCCTTGGACATCATGGACACATACCTCCATGTCCCTATTTGTGCCAGCCACCAGAAATTCCTGCGCTTCGCGATAGGGGAGGACCACTTCCAATTTGTGGCCCTTCCGTTCGGCCTGGCATTGGCCCCTTGGGTTTTCACCAAAGTGCTCGCCCCTGTTCTGGCTTTGCTGAGGCAGCGCAGGGTTGCTATAGTGGGGTACCTGGGCGACCTCCTTCTGAGAGCTTCCTCAAGCTCAGAGTTAGAAGAGGACGTGTCAGACTCTTCGAGAGTTCGGCTGGCTTCTGAATGTCCAGAAGTCAGTGCTGGTTCCGTCCCAGCGCCTGGAATATCTGGGGTTACTCCTGGATTTTGCGGAGGCGAAGGTCTTTCTCCCCGCAGAGAAGCTTCGGAAACTGCAATCTGCAGTGCAGCTGCTGTCGACCCCGGAGGTGGTCTTCCCTTCGGTTCTGCATGAGGGTTCTGGGGCTGATGGTGGCCTCCTTCGAGGCAGTGCCGTTTGCCCAGTTTCACACCCGGTCACTGCAGAATGAGATATTGTCACGTTGGAACAAGCTGCCTTCGTCTCTGGACGTCCAGATTCAGCCGAGTCCTCTGGCCAAGGCTTCCCTAGTGTGGTGGCTGACCTCTCCGATGCTTCGGAACGGGAGGTCCTTCCTTCCATGCCATTGGACAGTGATCACGACGGACGCCAGCCTCTCCAGCTGGGGGGTGTCTGGGGCTCTCTGTCAGCCCAGGGGCGCTGGACTCAGGAGTCCCGTCTGCCGATCAATGTTCTGGAGCTCCGGGCGATCAAGCTGTGCCTTGCCGGGTGGTCCCCGGGTCTTCAAGGCCGACCGGTCAGGATTCAATCGGACAACGCCACGGTCGTGGCATACGTCAATCATCAGGGAGGCACGCGGAGTTCGGCCGCAGCAACAGAAGTAGCCCACATTCTTCGGTGGGCCGAAAGGACCGTTCCCTCTCTCTCGGCTGTGTACATTCCGGGAGTACTAAATTGGCAAGCCGGCTATCTGAGCCGCCAAACGCTTCACCAAGGGGAGTGGTCGCTACACCCGGAGGTGTTTCAGAGCCTGTGCGACAGGTGGGGCACTCCGGACGTGGACCTGCTGGTGTCCCGCTTCAATCGGAAGGTGCCACGGTTGGTGGCCAGGTCAAAGGACCCGTGGGCAGACGCGTTAGTGGTCCCCCTGGGCTGCTATCGCCTTATCTATACCTTTCCTCCGTTGCAGTTGCTTCCACTCCTGCTGCGCAGATTGGAAGCCAATGAGGGTTTTCGACGATCCTGATCGCCCCGGATTGGCCGCGCCGGTCCTGGTACGCGGATCTGGTGCGTCTGGTGGCAGACGTCCCCTGGCGTCTGCCTCTGAGAGAGGATCTCTTGTCGCAGAGCCCTGTATATCACCCTGCTTTACAGTCGCTGGCTTTGACGGCGTGGCTGTTGAAACCCAGGTTCTGAAAGACCGGGGCCTGTCGGGGCCGGTGATCTCCACCATGCTTCGTGCACGTAAGGCTACTTCCCGCAAGGTCTACCATCAGACATGGAAGGCCTACATCTCTGTGTGAGGAGATGGGCTGGCACCCCCGTACATGTCATGTCACGGATCTTGCTGTTCTTACAGCGGGGTGGTGGACCAGGCCCTTGCTCTAGGTACAGTGAAGAGTCAAGTTTCGGCCTTGGCTGTTTACTTTCAGCAGCCTCTAGCAGCGCACTCCTTGGTGCGCACTTTTGTGCAGGGGGTCCGACATGTGGCCCCCCCTAGGCGTCCTCTACTGCCGCTGTGGGACCTGAATTTGGTGCTCTCTGTGCTTCAGGAGGCTCCCTTTGAGGACATCCGGCAGATACCGTTGTTGACCTTATCCCAGAAGGTGGTTTTTCTGGTAGCTATTACTTCGGTCAGACGGGTGTCCGAACTGGCAGCCTTGTCCTGCAAGGCTCCTTATTTGGTAATCCACAAGGATAAGGCGATGCTGCGTCCGCAACCTTCTTTTCTCCCGAAAGTGGTTTTGGCCTTTCACATTGAGGACATTGTGTTGCCATCTTTGTGTCCTCGGCCTAAGAACCAGAAGGAGGCCTCTCTACATTCTCTGGATGTGGTTCGAGCCCTAAGGGTGTATTTTGTCTGCTACGGCTCAGTTTCGGAAGTCGGACTCACTGTTCGTTTCGGTTGCCGGTCCTAAGAAGGGCCTGGCGGTCCCGGCGGCCACCATTTCTCGGTGGATCAGACAAGTGGTCATTTAGGCCTATGCTCTGAAGGGAAGGGCGCCCCCCTTTCGTGTTACGGCGCATTTGACCAGGGCTATTGGCGCCTCTTGGGCCTTTCGTCATCAAGCCTCTGTGTTGCAGGTGTGCAAGGCTGCGACCTGGTTGTCGGTTCACACCTTTTCAAAGTTCTACAAGGTGGATGTGAGTGCATCTTCGGATGCTTCCTGCGGCCGCAAGGTGTTACAAGCGGCTGTTTGAGGTTGGAGTTCCCCTGTTGGGAATCTCTGTTTCTGTTGGGGTGCAGCTTGGGATGCTGTGTTGTATTTTTTCCCACCCCTGGAATCTTGGCACTGCTTTGGAACGTCCCTACAGTAAAGACTGAAAGTGCTGTGTCCGTCCATGAACGAAAGAGAAAATAGGAGTTTTGTAAAACTTACCGTAAAATCCATTTCTCTGAGTTCATGGACGGACACAGCACCCACCCCTCCTTTATTTGTACTGCTTTGTTACAAACTGAGGCTGCTGTGGCAGGGTGGGGGATATATACCCGGGGGACCACGGCCCCTGGGAGGAGCTGTAGGAGCAAGTGTGTTAACACGGTGTTTGCTGTTCTGCCTAACAATCTCCTGGAGAAAGGTATATACCTTTAGAGCATGGGTCTTCAAACTACAGCCCTCCAGTTGTTCAGGAACTACAATTCCCATCATGCCTAGTCATGTCTGTGAATGTCAGTGTGTTACAATGCCTCATGGGATGTGTAGTTCTACAACATCTGGAGGGCCGTAGTTTGAGGATCCCTGCCCTAGAGAAATGGATTTTATGGTAAGTTTTACAAAAATCCTATTTTTTTTCGTATTTAATACCCCCTTTTCTTGTAAACATGTGTCTCTGGGAATAGCTCCTACTTATGTTACAATTTTATCAAGGATCAGAGAATTATAACCTTTATCTATGAATCGATTGGTCAGAATCATTGATTGAGATCTAAAATCAACCCTTGGGAATGTTTTTTAACCACAAGGGATGGTGCCCATAGGTAAAAAATTGCTTCTATCTGTGTTTTTGAAAAATACTTTAGTTACAAGTTTGTTTTCTTGTCTAAAGACACATACATCTAAGAAATGGATCTCTTCACGGTGCCACTGGGACGTTAATTTAATGTTATTTGTATTGGCATTCAATGATTCCAAAAAGGTAGCTAGAGATTCGACTGATCCTGTCCAAACAAAGAAGAGATCGTCGATAAAACGCCTATAGAAGATGAGTTCTTTTCTCCGATCTTTGAAAATCGTCTTGTCCTCCCACTCCACCATAAATAAATTTGCGATACTGGGTGCGAATTTGGCACCCATCGCCACTCCTCTTAATTGTGTGCAGAATCTATTGGCGTACCAAAAATTGTTGTGGGAGAGACAATAATCAAGAGCCTGTCCAATGAATATTTTTTGATCGTGAGGCAGATCCTCTTGTTGACTCAAGGCCCAGTTTAATGCTAATAAAGCATCTTCATGCTGGATTATAGAGTAAAGGGAGGATACGTCGGCTGTGACAAGAAAAACTTCATGATACCCTGTCAAATCTATTTGTGCCAAATAATTAAAAAAAACTTTTTGTGTCTCTCAGATAAGCTTTAGTTTGAACTACACTTTTCTGAAGAAACAAATCCAAGTATTGTCCTAGTCTCGAAGAAATGGATCCAATACTATTCACTATAGGTCTTGCTGGAGGATTGCTGATAGGTTCGGTAGGGTGTATAGTGTTGGTATTCTACTGCTCGTCGGCATGAGATAACACTGTTCCTTTTTCGACAATACCGAGGATTTCTTCCCTAAACCGATTCAGATATCCAGTTCTTTCCTATAGGCCTTAGTGGGGTCTCTTTCAAGCTCTTTATATGTGATCTTATCAGCTAGTAGTTGTGACATCTGATTATGATAATACTCTTTCGATAAGATCACTACTCCTCCGCCTTTATCCGCCGGTCTAATGATAATTTCTTTGCGTTTCTCTAGCATTTCGATGCCTCCTTGTATGTGTTTAACATTTTACCTCCTTTTTAGGTTCTAATAAGTCAAGGTCCTTTAATACTAGGTTCTTAAATGTTTCTACTGGGTGATTCGCTGTATTTACCAGGTTGAACAATGATTTATTCTTTAACCCACTGTTCACAACAGATATGGCTTGTGTGTTCAATACTGGAATATGCGCTTCTTTACCCAGGGGAAAAAAAATTATATTTAATTTCCTAGCATATTTATGGACATCTATATAAACATTAAAGCGGTCAATCATTTTTTATTTTTTTTTATGCCGCATTTAAGGCCCAAAATATTTATTTCTTTATGGGTAAGAGATACTTGACTTAGATTATAAATCCCTCCTAATCCTGCCTGATCCAGTCTTCTTTTTTTGGGTACGGCGTCCTGCCTTGCACCCCCTGGTGCTGCCTCCTTTTGATCTTGTTGCTGCTGCCCTTCTCGGTTCTGTTCCCTCACATAGGGTTGTACGATTCTGTATTGACTCGGATATGTTGAGTGATACTGGGGTTGCAATTGGGGTTTCCTCTGCGTGGGGGATAGCCATGACCCCTCCTTTGGTTTTCCCCTCCCTCTTCCTAAAAAAGGGCGTGGTGGAGGGTTAGTATCATAATTCTCCCTATAATCATTTAGGGGTTGAAATCTATTTTGAGTGGCTACTTGATAAGGCGTAGTTTGGGAATTCATTTTTCTACCTCTTGTCCTACCTCCACCTCGTTTAATAGGTGTTGAGAAGCAGTCTGGAGAATCAAATTGTTCAATATTTTCATCAAACACAACAGATCGCTCATGTTGTCTACCTCCAGGAGACACTACTGGAGGTTGTTGTGTATTCTGTTGATTATTTCTTGGTTTCTCCGTTTAAATTCGTTATCTGGTAGGGATTGTTACCACACAAAAATACAATTAGTTTTAAAATTTTCTAAATCTCTATGATATTTTTTGATTTTCTTACTGTTTCTTTTTTTCCAATCTCTTTTTAATGCAGGTATTAAAATCCACGACTAATTGACTATCTTTAACAGGATCTAATTGTTGTTGAAGATCGTTAATTTTAGTTTCTAAATTCCTAATTTTCCGTTTTTTTCTTTGTAGGATAAGCTCCTGTAGCCTAAATCCCACCCCTGTAAAGAAGTCAAACTACTCTTTTTACTGTTTAGAGAGATATTCTTATAGATATTTCAATTGATACAACATTGTAATGTATTCACTGATTTTCCTATCACCTGTATTGACTATTATAATTGTGACATTAAAACTTATATGTTGTGTTAATTGTATGCTGTTACGATCGGAGCTGTTATCAGCATTGGTATTTTGCCTTGAGCCTCTACCCACGCTGGTATTCAGCTAGATGATCACTACCATTTGTTAGGTTATGGTATGACATCAGTAAGTGGTGACAGTCCTCCGTAAAAGACACTGCCGGCTGTCCCACATTAAATTCGTAAGGTTAAATCCATCCCCTTCTTTGATTGGCTGAAATGTGACGTCTATTATTCACATGATGCCTCGTTCCCTAAATGGTAATCAAGGGAGAGGCGTCATTCACGTGGATCATCGCATCGTTTAGAATCACGCCCCGCTTGCTTTTTCGTGACTAAGGGAGAGGCGGATCTTATTGGAGGTGGGTTATAGCTATTATAGCTAAAATGCCTTCTGCGTCACTCGTGCCGCGCCCCCTTCCTCTCTCCTCAGCCTGCGATTGAAGGATCATACTTTGCTTACCTATTAGGGAGAGGCGTACCGCATCGCAGTTGGATAAGAGCTATAGACGCGATTGGTCACAATACCTTGTCCGTCATCCATGCCGCACCCCCTGCATGCTTCTCCCTGCGTTTGCGATAGGAGGACGATAGTGAGTCATAGCCATCGGTATCTTACTTAAAGGCTACTGAAATGTGATGAGGTTACATCCTTTGAAAAAGTCCTGTCGGACGAAACGTCAGGATTGTATCCCATCATAAACCCGGAAGTAACGTGAACGCTATTGTGTGGTGCATCCGTGAGTGGATTTTACGGACCGACAACTGGCATTATCCAGAACACACCAGTATGCTGGTATCGTGCTTGAAGGTTTTTTATTGGTTTTTAAATTGTGTACGTGCATTTTATTACGGGTGGTATGTGGGATCATTGTCCTAATAAATATACAGTATTATGCTATGGAAGCACTCTGTTTATTATTTACATGAATCTGAGATGTACCCAGACCTATTATCTGCATAAGGAGAAAGTATCTTCAGGTGGTGTGAAAGGTCGTTTTGTTCTGATCTTTGTGGTAAGCACATCCCCATAAGGGGTCGTTTGATGTCACAAGGTGATTTAGTGGTGGCTTGATAAGATTTCTGGCATCCTGTTCATCTGTAGTGCACATCCCTATCTTTTCCATGAACTTTCTTCAGTTCGGAATTTTATTTTGATTTTATCCTTTTTAGTTCTCCCTTCATTGTGAGAATTTAAGCTCTGCTACAATTTATATCTGGACTCTTGACTGTTTGTTTATATATACTATTCCTATTTAAGCCTATTATAATCTTAAAGAAAAAAAAAAATCAAAGGAGATATTGACTTGCAGTCATTTCAGTTTCTCTGAGATTCTGTCAATAGGAGGAAGAGAGGCAAACTACACATTGATGCTGGCCGATGAGACTGCTGAGAATAATGAAGCATGAATAGGAATGCATGGGGGGCTGGGCTTCATAGTACATAGAGGTTGACATGATTTACAAAAGGGAAATCCACTTTGCACTACAAGTACACTTGAAAATGCACTTGGAAGTGCAGTCGCTGTAAATTTGAGGGGTAGATCTGAAATGAGTGGAAGCTCTGCTGATTTCATCTTCCACTCATGTGCAAGCTAAAATGCTGTTTTTTTTTTTTTTGTTTTCTTTTCCTTGCATGTCCCCGTCGGATCTATATTGACTGCACTTTCAAGTGCACTTGCGGTGCAAAGTGGATTTGCTTTTAGTAAATAGCCCCCATAGTGTGATATAGAGTTCTTGCCGTTGGAGTCCCCAAGCAATACCTTGACTGTTACTTATCTTTGTTGTGTTTCTCAGAAGTCTCTAATACCACATAATGGCTATTCTTGCTTGTCTTCTCAGTTGCTGGGCAATGTGACACGCTGGGATGGATTTCTTGAAGAAGAAACTCTTCAGCAACTGTCTCTTGACAAGCTTCTGAACCGATACCTCCTGCTGGTACTGCTCAACACCGAGCCAGATAGTGATGCAGTTACCAAGTGCAGCAAGGTACTTTTTTTCTTCTAGTTGTAGAGGATAACAGGTAACATTTTACAAAGAAACTATTGGAAATGGAGTAAGGTTGTATTTAAGAGTTTATCCATTTTGGGGGGCCTTGTTTTACCTGCGCAGGGTGCACATGAACATAAGTGCAAACCTGTGTGGGGGCAGTTATAGATGCACAAGTGTTCCATGCATCTTGCATGCAAACAATCCCATTCAGATCAATTGGTTTGCAGCAGCTGCACGGACACAGCTGCTGCTCCCAATTGACATCCATGTGGGTGAGTGTCCCTGAACCCGCACCCAAGCAAATGTCAAATTGGGAGTTAATTGGTTGTAAAGCCTTACAGACCACTTTCACCTACAGGTAAGCCTAGATGTAAATTCACATTTTGTGAACAAAAAAATGCCTTTACAAGGCCATATTTCACCTTGTAAAAGTACCAGTGACATAATTTCTGTGCTGTACATAGCCTGTGCAGGGAGCGGAGCTGTGGAAGGAACCAAGCAGGCTCCACACACTACAGGCTGCCTGCAAACAACAGTAACAAACAGATGACCCCCTGCCCCCCACTTATATCTGGCCTTCGCAGCAAGTAGCACATGGAAGGCAATGCATGAAAGACAAAACCAGAGAAATTTCACAGCTTAACTTGGCAACCAAATTAACCTGTCCTGCGTTTAAAACAGGGGTTTAGTTAGCAGACATTTGCAAACATAAGCTGCAAGGCCACTTCACGACACCCTGTAATTCCTGCAGTCCTAACCCTTCTACATTTATCAGTCTCCACAGTGGAAGCACATGGATAGATAAGGGGCAGATGGGCCTGGAGGTAGCCCAATCCTCCATCAAAGCACAGGAGAACACTGAACACCCAGCACATAGCACAATGGCACCAAAGGTGCCCAATGTTTCCCCTCACCAAAGTTTACTAGTACTACTGTGCTAACTAACCTGTTTTTAACGCATACTGTTGGGCAGGTTAATTTAGTTGGTAAGCAGACTAATTGGTTAGTTGAGCTTCGAATTTCTCTGGTTTTGTCTTGCCTGTAGACAACCACAAGAAGGGTGGAGACAAGGCCAGTCCAGTTTTCAGTGTTTGTTTGTTGGATAAGGAGCTGTTACTTTATAGCATGCAGTGGTCAGAAAGAGTTGAACCTCAATCAGGAAATGTGCATCTTTTCATATAGGATCATTTATTCAGTTCCAATACAGTATTTTTTTTATTTCTTTTTAAACTGCAGATTGTAGAGTGTCTTCCACAAAGCTGGTTTAAGGGCATTGAAAGCGGATTATCTTTGGCAAAGCTTGCTAATTTTAGTAAACACATGGAACAGTGCATCCATGCTCTACACAAACAGAATGACAGGTAAGTGGCAGAGCAGAGGTCCTTCTGTTTTGTGGGTTTTCTTTGCTCAAGTTAAAGTGAAAAGTAGGGTTGTCCCGATACCACTTTTTTAAGACAAAGTAAAAAAAATAATAGAGAGGAGACAGTGGCTTCTTTATTTATAAACTATGACATTGTAATCGCAGGTTACAATGTTTATTTGAATGGACATTCAGTTCATTCAGAAAAGGAAGG
This sequence comes from Rana kukunoris, assembly GCA_029574335.1. NCBI lineage: Eukaryota > Metazoa > Chordata > Amphibia > Anura > Ranidae > Rana > Rana kukunoris. The sequence goes on along the minus strand of CM056052.1, from coordinate 67,615,291 downwards.
ACATGGATGGGGACAGCAGAATGGAGGGGGGACATGTTGGTAAAACTGGAGCGGGCAGCAGCAGAACGGAGGGGTGGAATGGAGGAGAACCGAGGGGGACAGCAAAACTGAGGGGGGACATGGAGGAGAACCGAGGGGTACACGGAGGAGAACGGTGAGGGGACATGAAGGAGAAGCGTGGGGGGGCAGCAGAATGGAAAGGGGAAATGGTGGCGAACCGAGGACGACACAGTGGTGTGTGGGAGAGTTACAAGCACCGATCAACACTGAATAGATTTCACTAAAGCGGTTGAAAGCCGCGGGGGAGAGAAACTGCTTTATTAAAATCTATACTGCGGTGATCGACTCTTGTAACTCATCCCTGACTGTCCAGGTATCGAGTGAAGCATTTACTCGGGCAAATGCTTTATATTGTAGAGAAAAATGGGATATACTGCGCTACTAAACGCATCAAAATTTAAATGCCGCAGCTCATAATGTAGGACCATACATTAAAACAAATACAAAAAATAGAGCTGCGCAACACAAAAAATGATAAAGTGAATTACCATGAGTGCCAAAGCTGACAAATCAATAACCAGTTTGATGTGAAACATAAAAAAACATTATATATATATATATATATATATATATATATTCCATATGTGAACCAAACAAAAAAGGAATATCCAATCACTGATGAATAGACCTTGACCAGTGGCTCCACTGCTTGTGAGCGGTGTGTCTTGCTGGTGATGTCATCATGTAGGGCTGTGGCTATTTCCAGGATGGCATCAGGGCTGAATATGCGATACACCTCCAAATCCCCCATGCAAAAGACGTTAATGCGTGTTCGGTATATCCTCTCCCGTGCCCTCCTCCTCTGTGCCTGTGGCCGCAGTAGTAGTGCTAGGGCCACGGCTGCCCCTGGCATGTTGATATACAGATGTGTGTCCTACAAGTGTGGTTGTTCAGCTCATCCGTAACGGTGCTGCTGTAGATGCTCTCCAGCTGACCTGTGCACGTCTGTTGCTGACCTACCCCTGCTTAATGAGGGATAACTTTAGGCCGGACGTACAACTTACGCGCACCGGCCAAACGTACGTTCGCGAATGGGCGTATCTCCTTCATTTGCATATTTGAATAGGAAATCAATGGGAGCGCCAGATGGGTCCAGGGTAAATATGCGCCCACGATACGCCGGCGTAGGAAAGTCTATTTTTAGGCGTATCCATTTCTGTGGGTACGGCGCACAGATACACGGCGCACATTTTGACTTACGCAACGCATCTCGAGATACGTCGGCGCAAGTCCTACCTGACTCTGGCCATTTTGGTTATTAAATTTGATTCACCATATGATTCACACTATGTGAGTCTCTCTTCATTTTGGGTATCCACGCGGAGCTTTGTGGCCTTTGTGCCTATTGAGTTTGTTCCAGCTGATCTCCAATGGCAGGGAAAGCGAGCGAACGCCATCTACTGGGAACAAGTCCAATACTTTTGGCCTATTATAGCTTACCTCTGGTAAGCATACAACTTTATAGGTGGTGGTGCACAGGTGTGATTGGTGACACATTGTGGTTCTGCTGTTTCCCTGCACAGGATTTTCATCTGTTCACTGGTTGATGCACTGTGTATCTTAATATAGGACTATCATATCTATTCATCAGTGATTGGATATACCTTTTTCCATTTTTTGTTTGGTTCACATATGGACTATATATGCACTTTGATTGATTGATATATAAATATATATATCAAAGTGCATATATAGTCCATATGTGAACCAAACAAAAAATGGAAAAAGGTATATCCTGTTAGTAGCTGCTGACTTTAAAAAATAATTTTTCCGCGGCTGGAGCTCCTCTTTAAGATTTTTAAGGTAGTATAAACTGATTACATCTTTTGTTTGAAACTCAGATTAATATTGTTAGGGAGAAGAACCCTAATAAATAAATTCTTCTAGTGACCAGTGTCACTGAGAATGAAAGTGAGGGTAAATCTAAAGGTTTTTGAATTGCCACCAAAACAGGAGCAGAGGGAAAATCCCTGGGGAGATGCAGACTAGAATACTGCAATCACTGAGCAGCAAATGATATCATCTGTGATCTATTTCAGTTATCTTGCAAACCTGGCCTGTTGGTGGGTCCCAAGGTCAGGGGTTGAAAACCACTGATCTAGCTCTTTTATAAGAGGGTAATGTTTTTACGTTTTCCATGATGCTGAACATCCTCCAGTCAGGGAAAGAGGCAGGTCTGTCTGACTTGCTTTGGCTTCTAATGCACATTGTGATAAGCTCACAGTGTGCAGTGAAATCAGAGTAAGCAATTTCAGTACAGAAGAGAGGGGCCTGCAAGATCTAAGGCCGCGTACACACGACCGAGAAACTCGACGAGTGAAACGCATCATTTTTCTAGTCGAGTTTCTCGTTCGGCTATCGAACTTGTCGAGCCAAATTTTGCCATTGAGGAAAAAGAAGACCTGCTCTCTTTTTGGCTCGATGAGTTTCTCGACAGTTTTCTCGGCAAAGTGTACACACGACTGGTTTTCTCGGCAGAATACGTCTCCCATCAAGTTTCTTGATGGATTCTGCAGAGAAAACCGTGGCCTAAAAGGAAGGCCAGAGTTCAGCTTTAAATCAGTATTGTCAAATGTTGAAGAAAGGTTATACTTGTCTTTACAGGAAAAGTATGGCGATGCTGACATCTTTGTTGATGAAGATAAAAGCTCAGAACTCCGCAGAGGAAGTTATGAAGAAGTACAGCATAGCACTGAGTACATGACCAGCATCTCTAAAACGAGGCCGTCCCATCACAGAACTCTTACATGATATTCTGTTTATTGTCCGAATACCTTTTTATAATTCAGAATTCGTTATTTTTTCCATGTGCGGTTAAAGTGTAAATTTACCTTTATAAAATATTCTACAAATATTACCTTTTCTGTGTGGTTTTTGCCATTTCTATTATATTTAACCACTTAAGGACCGCCTCCTGCACATGTACGTCGGCAGAATGGCACGGCTGGGCAGATCCACGTACAGGTACGTCCTGTACTACTACCCAGCCGTGGGTCATGGGCGCTGGAGTGCGGCGATCGGTCCCTGGAGCTGAACGGGGAGAGCCGTGTGTAAACACGGCTTCCCTGTGCTTCACTGTGGCGGCTGCATCGATTGTGTCATCCGTGTTATAGGGGGACACAATCGATGATGTTAGACCTATAGCCACACCCCCCTACAGTTGTAAACACACATTAGGGAACACATAACCCCATCAGCGCCCCCTGTGGTTAACTCCCAAACTGCAACTGTCATTTCCACAATAAACAATGCAATTTAAATGCTGTGAAAATGACAATTGTCCCAAAAATTGTCCAAGTGTCTGCCATAATGTCAGTCACGAAAAAAATCGCTGATCGCCGCCATTAGTAGTAAAAAAAATAGAAATGCAATGAAACTATCCCCTATTTTGTAAACACTATAAATTTTGCGCAAACCAACCGAAAAACACTTTTTTTTATTAATTTTTTACCAAAAATAGGTAGAATAATACATATCGGCCTAAACTGTGGGAAAAACTTTTTTTTTTTATATTTTTGGGGCTATTTATTATAGCAAAAAGTTACACATTGCATTTTTTTTCCAAAATTTTCGCTCTTTTTTTGTTTAAAGCGCAAAAAATAAAAACCGCAGTGGTGATCAAAATACCACCAAAAGAAATCTCTATTTTTGGGGGGAAAAAAAGCCAATTTTGTTTGGGAGCCACGTCGCACGACCGCGCAATTGTCAGTTAAAGTGACGCAGTGCCAATTTGCATAAAGGGGCCCGGTCCTTAAGCTGCATTTTGGTCCGGGGCTTAAGTGGTTAAAGGTGACCTCATTAGAAACATAAAGCTTTAACTCTAGGCAGATAAAATAAATAACACAAATGAATGCAGCTCTCTATTCATAAAAACACCATTAACCACTTCAGGTCCGCGCTAAATTGTCGCTCTTTTTTTCATTATAACGCAAAAAATAAAAACCGCACGGGCGATCAAATACCAACAAAAGAAAGCTCTATTTGTGGGGAAAAAAGGGATGCCAATTTTGTTTGGGTGCCACGTCGCACGACCGCGCAATTGTCAGTTAAAGCAACGCAGTGCCGGAAGCTGAAATTTCGCCTGGGCACGAAGGGGGTTTATGTGCCCAGTAAGCAAGTGGTTAAACGTATTTTTTAAATGCAAGCAGTGTACTTGCCTGAATTTTTTTTTTTTGCAGTCCCTGTATAGGGATTATGGTGTTGAATCGCTGCCCAGTGAACAAGTGGTAGACACAGAAAGCTGAAATAGGAAATGAACGTGTGGCAAATATGTGTACGTTACAATACTGGCGTATTCATTGATATATAAATCGTATATGTATTTCACTGTTTGCCTGGAGTTCTGGATTAACATAGTTTATTCAATTAAGAAGGACAAAAAGCAAAATATAATAAACCATAGCAAACATTTTTTCACTTTTGGTCCATTTGCATTATGTGTTGTGTTAATACACAATACTTTTGGCTTTCCTGCACTTTGCAATAGACTTCTATTATATTCTGCAGGTTTGGTGCACTTTCAGAAAGCTCACCAAACTCACAGATAATAACAGAAGTCTACGGCTCAGTGCAGGTAAACTGCTTGAAAGCAGCCCAGTAACCACCGCAGAAGAGATATGCCCATATATACACTGTGATTTTTAGTAATAAAATTACCTTTAATAACAACAGTATTCTATTCCATCACAGAGCAGGAGGTCGTGGGTCACATCCGAGGGCTCCGCGGGCCACATGTGACCCCCGGGCCATTGGTTGGGCACCCCTGCCTTTAAAGTATGGAAAATTTGACTTGATCTGACCCATTGGCCATTGTCAGGAAGTCTAAACTGTATGAAACAAATATTTAATTTATTGCAGTTTATCTGTCCTTGGGTGGTGGTAGCACTTGCAATCTGGAAGAATAGTTTATACCGTGCAGGGGACTAACACTGATCAGGCAAAACTTTGACAACCTGCCTAACTGATGGTAGGTCCCCATTTTGCTGCCAAAACCTGTCAATGCATGAACACCACTAGACCTAAGGGTGTGCTGTGCTATCTGGCACCAGGCAGTCAATCGCAGATCCTTTAATTCCTGTAAGTTGCGAGGTGGGGCCTCCATGCATTGGACTTGTTTTTCCGCAAATCCCACAGATGCTTGATTGTAGGGTTAAACTGATGCTGAGTATTTTCACAAGTATTCGTGAAAATACTTCGATACCTTTGAGGTATGATTTGAGCCCATACAAAATGAATGGGTTCAAATCGCCCTGCAGCGAATCTTATGCGATTTGAACAGGATTGTGGTGCACTTTCTGTCTGAATCTCATGGGGCTTCCTGCACCGCTCCTGTGTGAATCAAGGCTTGTTGTATTGATTTCAGCCTGGGTTCACACAGGAGTGGAGGTGAAACCCCATGCGAATCACACCAAATTCCTGTTTAAATCACGTGTGATTCTTTTCAGTTTGTTTTGAGCCCATTAATTTTGTATGGGCTCAAATCACACGGCAAAGGGATCGGGACTCTGTATCAGCGAGTACTTGACCGAAAGTATCCGTACTTGCCAATAAAAATTATTGGTGCAACCCTACTGGATTGGATTGACATATGGAGAATTTGGAGGCCAAGCTCACATCTTGAACACATTATGTTCCTCAAACCATTCAAGGAACCAGTTTTGAAGTGTGGCAGGGCATATTATCCTGCTGAAAAAGGCCACTGCCATCAGGGAATACCATATCAATTGTTTAGGTAGGTGGTACGTGTCGGGTAACATCCACATGAATGACAGGGCCCAAGGTTTCCCAGTAGAACATTTCCCAAAGCATCACACTGCCTCTGTAGCCTTGACTTCTTCCCATACGGCATACTGGTGTCATCTGTTCCCCAGGTAAGTGACGCACCCACCCATCCACATGATGTAGAAGAAAATGTGATTTATCTGACCAGGCCACCTTCTTCTCTGTGGTCCCAGTTGAAGGTGCTTTTGGCTGTGGACACGAGTCAGCATGGGCACCCTGTGGCTATGCAGCCCCATGCACAACAAACTGATGCCCATTTTTTGTCTGCTTTCAACACATCAGGTTCAGGGACAACATGTGTACTTGCTGCCTAATATATCTCGCTGACTTTCAGGTGCCATTGCAATGAGATAAGCAGTTATTCACTTTACCCGTCAGTGGTCATAATGTTATGACTGATCAGTGTATAAATGCACAAAATATAAAAGGTGATGTTGTGCAGCGAACTTGAAAAATATTAACAGGTGCAAAAAAAAATCATATTTATTTTTTAACAAAAGTGCTTTATTGAAAATCATTTTAGAACAATATAAGAATATACACAGTGACATTGTACAATGCCTAACAAATCCAGTGATCAATGGCACAAAAAGAGAACACACTTGCAAGAGAAACGCAATGATCATACCGAATGTATAAATAACATAATAATAACATAAAGAATTCAACCGCCAATTATCATATACTTGGAAGATAAGTTAAGGTGTAGCAGGTGCAATTAATTGAAGTTGCACCCAAGCACTTTAACATTTTTAAAACCCCCTCTACCCTACATACACACCACTACGAATGTAAATGCGACAGGGGTGCCTATGCACAAAAATGTGAAAGGTATTGTAGGGAGGGGAAGGGGATGGAGGGGAAACAGGAAATAAGAGCCAACCACTTCAGACCCGGGCTATAGCCGAATGACGGCTACAGCGCGGGTCTGAATATCCAACCCGACAACTTTTGACGGCCGCCCCTTTGGGAAGCTCTGTGTTGGCCGTGTCCCTTGGACACAGCCAATCGCAGATCACGGCGAATGGCCAATCAGAGTGGCCGTTTGCGATGTGATCTGTGCGGCGAATGAGAGATGATCTCGTATGTAAACATATGAGATCATCTCTCATTGCCGTTTTACACATAGACAGCGTCCTGTCTCTGGAGAGGAGACCGATCTGTGTCCTTTGTACATAGGGACACATATCAGTCACCCCCTCCCCCACAGCTAGAACACTATGTAGGGAATACATTTAACCCCTTCCTCACCCCCTAGTGTTAACCCCTTCAATGCCAGTCACATTTATATAGTAATTAGTGCATATTTATAGTACTGAATATTAATTATAGCAACAAGTAAAAAATATTGTATTTCTTTCTCGTACATCACGGGACACAGAGCGGCATATTCATTACTATATGGGTTATATGGAGTACCTTCAGGTGTGGACACTGGCAATCTCAAACAGGAAGTCCCCTCCCTATATAACCCCCTCCCCTAGAGGGAGTCCCTCAGTTTTTTCGCCAGTGTCTTAGGTGTTGGTCACGGAATAGCTTTGCTCCACATCCTTGGGATTAAGGGCGGGCTAACCGGATCTGTCCAAGGAGCCTCAGTGCCAAAGTGGACAGTACCCGGGCCCCAAACCGTGGGGTTTTGCCTATAATGCTCCTCTTTGGAGGGCTGGACCCTGGGCCCAGGACTTGGAGTTCATAAAGACCATAAGTTCCTGTTTGCCAGGGTGCTATATAGGTCCAGGACAGTGGGTACCTTCATAGGACCCCAGGGCCTGAAGGTCTACTACGCTACCCACGGAGATGGGAGAAGATTGGATCGTTTTGCTGGACAAACATCCTGCAGCATGGAGCAGGTAAGAGGGGAGCCTGCGGGACTTGGTTCGACAGCAGGCTCTCCGGGGTAACCTAAAAGGGGGGTAGCCTAAGTATGCTCTGCATTGGCAACCTTGCTCACTATGTCTGAGAAAGACAGGATGATCCTATTTCCCCCATCACTAGGTTCCCCTGTCTAAGAATGGTGTTGCTAGCTACCTGCTGCTTTCTTCCTAGGACTGGTAAGGATCCCTATGGGGCCTTTTGGAGAGTCCTACCTGGCCGGGGGTTTGAATCTGCCGCCTGATACTGCAGTCCTGGGTCTCCAGCAGCGCGGCTCCTCCATGTTCCTCCTGCTCCGGCATACGCGCGCACGTCTTATAGACGTTTTTCGCACCGTTCGGAGAGGAGGGGGGGGGGGGGGCGTGCCTGCAGCGTCATACAGGGGCGCGCCTTGTGCTGTTATAGATCAGCAGGCATTGTCAGTGCTCAGTCTGAGGCTGATCTCAAAGGGAGAGGACGCAGAGCGGCAGAACAGTGACTCCCGGTGGCGGAAGAGGGGTAGTACATGCTGGACTTTGTTCCAATGCCTTTTTGTTAAGCCAAGAAATTCCCCTTTTTGCAGCAGGTTGGAGGCTGGCAAACTAAGTTTGGGGTCACTGTATGTTTGAAAAAAAAAAAAAAAGAGACTTATATATATATATTTAAAAAAAAAAAAAAAAAAAAACATACGGGGCCCCATCAGTTTTTGGGCATTAGTGATCTATTGTCCCCTAAGCTCTAGTTTTGTACTCCTGGCCACTATAGTCTGTTGTTGTTGGCGGAGTCCCTCGATTTTGTATTATGGCTTCCAAAGGTTCGGGGTCAAAGGGTACAAAAAAGACCAAAAAACAAAGGGGTTCCCCCTCTGATTCTGATGATATGCCGATACTTTCCCCGCAACTTATTCCCATAAAGGTCGCCTTGGATGAGCCATTAGGGGGGTCTGGTGCGGAGGCTGGCCCAGATCAGCCCAGCCCTGTGTTTATCACAGAGGAGATGCTAGCTGTATCCCTAGGGGGGCTAGAAGAGAGAATAGCAGCATTGATCGCTAGAGCTATTCCTGGCAAGAAACGGGTTAGATCCCCATCACCAAGAGGTGTATCCTCAGATGCTGAGATTCTCTCTCCGGAGGAATTGGAATCGCAGGAGGATCAACTAGACCTGAACCAAGAGGGTTCAGGGATTGAGGGATCTACCTCTGAGGAACCATTTTCAGACTCCCAGACAGAGAGACTGTGGGTGCAGTCTTTGACGGACATGGTCCGCTCGGCATTTAGTTTACCATTGCCAGAGCCTCAGGTTCCTCCGGTATCCTCTCTGGGCTCTTTGAAAGCTCCGTTAAGCAACGCAGTTTTTCCGGTCCATCCTCTCTTGGAGGAATTGATCTTTCGGGATTGGGTACGGCCGGACAGGATTTTTCTGCCACCGAAGAGATTTGCGGTCATTTACCCCATGGAGGAAAAATTCTCCAAGAGGTGGAGGCTCCCAGTGGTGGATGCAGCCATCTCATGTGTGAATAAATCACTAACTTGCCCGGTGGAAAACATACAAATGTTTAAAGATCCGGTTGATAAACGGTTAGAGACACTTTTAAAAGCATCCTTTGCTACGGCAGGAGCAGTGGTACAGCCAGCTGTGGCTGCAATTGGAGTTTGTCAGGCGTTAAAGGACCAGACAAAAGAAATGTTAAAGGACATGCCTACCCAACAAGCAGAAGAGTTTTCTGACATTCCCAGAGCTCTGTGTTTTGCGGTAGATGCTATAAAAGATTCCATCCAGCAGGCCTCTCGTTTATCACTATTTTTGGTGCACATGAGAAGGCTCTTATGGTTGAAGAACTGGGCGGCGGAGCCCCCATGCAAAAAGCTTCTGGCAGGGTTTCCCTTCCATGGAGGACGACTCTTCGGGGAGGATCTGGATAAATACATTCAGACTATTTCAAGTGGCAAAAGTACCCTTTTACCGGTCAAAAAGACATTCCGGGGTCCTACATTTAAAAGGCAGCTCTTTCCTGTCTCAGGGCCCTCAAATTCCAGGCAGTATCGACGGCCGCCTGCACGATCCAAAGTTAACAGTAGATCGCAGGGACAGGCCCCTGGGGGTAAGAGGCCATGGTATCGCAAGCCGACAAAGACAGCCCCTAAGTCTGCCTTATGAAGGGGCGCCCCCACTCTCGCGGGTGGGGGGAAGGCTTTGTTTCTTCTCAGAAGTTTGGGAAGCCAAGATCCCCGACAAATGGGTCCGGGCGTCTGTAACCGCAGGCTACAGACTGGAGTTTCTAAACTTTCCTCCGCCTCATTTTCAAGAGTCAAGGCTACCAAAGGATCCAGCAAGGAAGGCCTCAATGCTGGCAGCTTTGGATCACCTGCTTTGCCAGGACGTAATAATAGAGGTGCCAGCCCAAGAGCAAGGGCTAGGTTTCTATTCCAATCTGTTTGTCATACCAAAGCCCAACGGCGATGTCAGGCCAATCTTGGACCTAAAGAGGTTAAACGGTTACCTAAGGGTTCATTCCTTCCGGATGGAATCCATCTGGTCAGCAGCCGCCGCGCTTCAGAGGGACGATTTTCTGGCTTCCATAGACATAAAGGATGCTTACCTTCATGTACCAATCTTTCAGTCGCATCAAAGATTTTTACGCTTCGCGGTGGGGCAGCGACACTTCCAATTCAGGGCGCTCCCCTTCGGGCTGGCCACGGCCCCCCGGGTATTCACGAAGATCCTAGCCCCAGTTCTGGCCAATTTAAGGATCCAAGGGGTCACAGTCCTAGCGTACTTGGACGACCTTTTAATCATAGATCACTCACGGCCGTGTCTGCAACAGGCAGTAAACCTCACGGTTCAGTACCTCGAAGGATTCGGCTGGGTCCTAAACCGGGAAAAGTCAGCGTTCCAGCCTACAAAGCAGTTGGAATACCTCGGCATGAGGTTAGACACAGAACAGCAAAGGGTGTTCCTGCCCCTTGTAAAGATCGAGGCTATCAAGGGGTTGGTTCAGTTGGTTCTAAGCAAGAAAAAAACAACTATTCGCCTGTGTATGCGATTACTAGGCAAGCTAGTGGCCACGTTCGAGGCAGTACCATACGCTCAGATCCACACTCGCGTCCTACAGGCAGCCATTCTAGGAGCCTGGGGCAAGAAAGCACATGCCTTAGAGTCCCCTTTGACGCTATCATCAAGGGTCCGACAAAGCCTGGCCTGGTGGTTGAACCCTCAGAATCTTCTAAAGGGAAGATCCTTCAGCCCTGTTGTCTGGAAGGTAGTTACCACAGACGCCAGCCTGGCAGGCTGGGGGGCGGTCTTCGAGGGGTTCTCTCGCCAGGGAACTTGGGTGAAAACAGAGAGGCAGCTCCCCATCAATATCTTGGAGATCAGAGCTGCTCGCCTAGCCCTTCTGGCATGGACCTCCAGATTACAGGGGTTCCCGGTGAGAATCCAGTCAGACAATGCCACAGCGGTGGCATACATAAACCACCAAGGGGGAACCAGGAGTCAGGCCGCTCAGAGGGAGGTGAGCTTGATTTTTCAGTGGGCAGAGGTTCATGTACCCTGCATTTCGGCGATATTCATTCCCGGAGTGGACAACCTGCAGGCAGACTTCTTAAGTCGCCAGATTCTGTCGCCAGGGGAGTGGTCTCTGCATCCCCAGGTCTTTCAGACAATCTGCCAGAGGTGGGGAATGCCAGACGTAGATATAATGGCATCCAGGTTCAACAAGAAACTAGACAGGTTCGTGTCTCGAGCGAGGGACCCTATGGCCTGCGGAACCGATGCGTTGGTTTGCCCTTGGCATCAATTCAAACTTCTATATGCATTCCCTCCGCTACAGTTACTTCCTCGCCTGTTGCGCAGGATCAGAGTGGAGCACAAGCCGGTCATTCTAGTAGCTCCAGCTTGGCCCCGGAGGACATGGTACTCACTAGTCCTGAAGATGGCAGAGTAGGTCTGGTCGTAGAGGAAGAGTCCAAGGGTCTCCCCCTTGGACTCTTCCTCTACGACCAGACCTACTCTCACAAGGCCCGATCCTCCACCCTACATTACAACGTCTAAATTTGACGGCCTGGAGGCTGAATCCCTGATTCTCAGGGGTAGATGTCTGTCTAGGCAGGTAATTCCTACCCTGATTAGGGCTAGAAAGCCGGCCTCCAGGGTGATTTATTACAGGGTGTGGAGGAACTACGTAGGCTGGTGTGAATCCAAAAGATGGAATTCCCACAAATATACCATTGATAGGGTGTTAAGTTTTCTCCAGCTAGGAGTGGATAAAGGCCTGGCATTAAGCACAATCAAGGGACAGATTTCAGCTCTGTCAGTGTGGTTTCAGAGGCCGCTGGCCACCCACTCGCTGGTAAAGACCTTCATACAGGGGGTCTTGCGTATTAATCCTCCTGTCGAGTCACCAATTTGTCCATGGGACTTAAATCTTGTCCTGTCCACTCTACAGAAACAACCCTTTGAGCCGTTGGCTGAGATTCCTTTAGTTTTACTGACAAGAAAGTTGGTTTTCTTGGTCGCCATAGTTTCGGCCAGGAGAGTGTCAGAATTAGCAGCCTTATCGTGTAAGGAACCATATCTCGTTCTACATAAGGACAGGGCAGTTCTCCGGCCCCATCCTTCCTTTCTACCAAAGGTTATATCCAATTTTCACTTGAACCAGGATTTGGTACTTCCATCCTTCTTTCCGAAACCCACATCTAGAAAGGAGGGGTTGCTGCATACCTTGGATATTGTCCGGGCCATGAAGGCCTATCTTAAAGCTACAGAAAAGATCCGGAAAACAGATGTGTTGTTCGTTCTACCAGATGGCCCCAAGAAGGGGCAGGCAGCTGCAAAATCCACTATCTCGAGATGGATTAGACAATTAATCATTCAAGCCTACGGTTTGAAGAGGTTGCCTCCTCCTTTGTCGGTAAAGGCCCATTCTACCAGGGCCATGGGCGCCTCCTGGGCAGCACACCATCAGATCTCTATGGCTCAGATATGCAAGGCGGCGACGTGGTCATCAGTCCACACGTTTACAAAGTTTTATCAACTAGACGTGAGAAGGAATGCGGATTCTGCCTTTGGACAGGCAGTACTACAGGCTGCAGTTTAAGATCCTCGGGATCAGGGGCACCCTTGGTTGTAAAAAAGAAAAAAAAAAAAAAAAAAAAGTTTTTTCTTGACTAAGTTGGAATTATTATTATTATTTGAGTATACCTCTAAATTGAATCCTTCTTTGGAAGATGTCTCCCTCCCCTCATTAAAGCATTGCTTTCGGACATCCCATATAGTAATGAATATGCCGCTCTGTGTCCCGTGATGTACGAGAAAGAAAAAGGGATTTTTTTAAATACAGCTTACCTGTAAAATCCTTTTCTTGGAGTACATCACGGGACACAGAGCTCCCACCCCTCTTTTGGGTGAACATTTTGGGAGGCATACTGCTTGCTACAAAACTGAGGGACTCCCTCTAGGGGAGGGGGTTATATAGGGAGGGGACTTCCTGTTTGAGATTGCCAGTGTCCACACCTGAAGGTACTCCATATAACCCATATAGTAATGAATATGCCGCTCTGTGTCCCGTGATGTACTCCAAGAAAAGGATTTTACAGGTAAGCTGTATTTAAAAAATCCCTTTTTTTTTTCAAAATTGTTGCTCTTTTTTGTTTATAGCGCAAAAAATTAAAACCGCAGAGGTGATCAAATGCCACCAAAAGAAAGCGCTACTTGTGAGGAAAAAAGGACGTCAATTTTGTTTGGGAGCCACGTCGCACGACCGCGCAATTGTCAGTTAAAGCGACACAGTGCCGGAAGCTGAAATTTCACCTGGGCAGGAGGGGGGTATATGTGCCCAGTAAGCAAGTGGTTAACAAGCTTGCTACCCTGTCCATTAATTGAGGGGGGCATTAGTGGTTTCCAATTGCTGTTAGGACTGCTCTTACGCCAGTGTGCACAGAGATATGTAACGTGTAGCGGAGGGGCAGGCGTAGGCAACCTCGGCCCCCCAGTTGTTTTTGAAACTACAAGTCCCATGAGACATTGCATGACCCTGACAATCACAGGCATGACTCCTAGAGGCAGAGGCATAGGCATGATGGGATTTGTAGTTTTACCACAGCTGGAAAGTCAAGATTGCCTACCTCTCGGCCTGTAGCGCAATCAACATTTTTGTGCATAGGCATCCCCATCGCATGCATTTACATTTGTAGTTGTGTGTATGTAAGGTGGAGGGGGCTCAAAAATGTTAAAGTGCTTGGGTGCAACGTCAATTAATTGCACTATATACAGTATCTCACAAAAATGAGTACACCCCTCGCATCTTTGTAAAGATTTTATTATATCTTTTCATGTGACAACACTGAAGAAATTACACTTTGCTACAATGTAAAGTAGTGAGTAGGGTTGTCCCGATAACAGTATCGGTATCGGGACCGATACCGAGTATTTGCAGGAGTACTTGTACTCCCGCAAATACCCCCGATGCCTGAATAGAATACTTGCGCCCCCCCCCACCGCCGCATATCACAAAGCCGCCGCCGTGTATCGCAACGCTGCCGCGTTAATCACCGTGCGGGGAACATTACAGTCCGCTTTAGTTTGAATAGCTGTTTTCGTTTGAATAGCATCACTGTCACGCGACTTACCCATGAGTAAGTCGCGTGACAGTGACGCAACGCATAGGGCGAGGAGCCAGACGTGCTGAGACCAGCGGAGGTCTCCAATACGTTTTCTCAGCAAATACTGAGCGGCTTTTGTCTGGAACGGGGATCTGTGAGTGGTATCACAATTCATTCACCGTTTGCAGTGCTGCGCCATGGTATGTTTTTTCTTCCTTATTGTATGTACCGGATAACATCTGAGGAAATATCTGAAACAGACCAGGGTCTCCATGCAGTGCTGACATTTCTGTGGATGTGATCTTTTTTCCTTGGTTACTGGACTGCTTTTTATACCTTTATTGATATATAAATGCCAAGGGACTGATAAGTAGTTGCTGGACTTTTTTTTCAAACACTAGAATCTTTTCCTATAGACCTACTTTTGGTTAAACTGTGGTTTCAGAGATCAGCTTGAATAGGCAACACCATTCACAGAGGAGATTTGGTGTGGACATAGGATCACCAATTTTCACTTTATACAGGATATATATTGGCCTGCTGTGGCCCTATTGAACACTTGTAACACATGAGTGTGGTTTATTTTTATATATTTTTTTCACTGTTGGATTTCACATTATTAGTTGTTAATTAGCGCTTATTTCACTATTATCATTCCTCTCCTTGGTTGGTGCACCAGTCACTTATATAGCAGCTGTTTACATTTGGTCATTAATTTTTGTGGTGTAATTAATTAATTTTAGTAGCGCTGTATTTTCCTTTGCTTATTTTTATTTACATGCTGAGAGAGTGACCTCCTGTGTTCACAATGCAGAGCAGCCACTTTGGGACTAGAAAACAGTGGTGATTTCCAGTTTCCACAGGGATTAGCCAGGTATGGCACACACTTATGTTGGTCCATGCTAGACCAATGTACTGTAACTATGCAAAATGAGCCATACCGGGAATTACATTTTTCAATAGTCCAAAAGGGAGCAAAAAAGAGAATGTTATTGTTAGGCTTTACATACACTTTAACCACTTTAGCCCCGGACCATATTGCTGTCCAAAGACCAGAGCACTTTTTGTGATTCGGCATTGCGTCGCTTTAACTGACAATTGTGCGATCATGCGACGTGGCTCCCAAACAAAATTGGCGTCCTTTTTTTCCCACAAATAGAGCTTTTTTATTTGGTGGTATTTGATCATCTCTGCGGTTTTTATTTTTTGCGCTATAAACAAGAATAGAGCGACTATTTTGAAAAAATTCAATATTTTTTACATTTTGCTATAATAAAAATCCCAAAAAAGATATAAAAAAACTTTTTTTTTTCCTCAGTTTAGGCCGATACGTATTCTTCTACATATTTTTCGTAAAAAAAAATCGCAATTAGCGTTTATTAAATGGTTTGCGCAAAATTTATAGCGTTTACAACAAAGGGGGTCGTTTTATGGCATTTTTATTATTATTATTTTTTTACTAGTAATGGCGGCGATCAGCGTTTTTTTTTTCGGTACTGCGATATTATGGCGGACACATCGGACACTTTTGACACATTTTTGGGACCATTGGCATTTTTATAGCGATCAATGCTATAAAAATGCATTGTATTACTATAAAAATGCCATTGGCAGTGAAGGGGTTAACACTAGGGGGCAGGGAAGGGGTTAAGTGTGGTCCTGGGTGTGTTCTAACTGTATGGGGGGGGGGGGTGGCCTCACTAGGGGAAATCACTGATCTTCTGTTCATACATTGTATGGACAGAAGATCAGCGTTTCCCCCGCTGACAAGAACAAAAGGTATGTGTTTACACACATACCTCCCGTTCCCCGCTCTGTAACGAGCAATCGCGGGTGCCCGGCGGCGATCGTACCCGCCGGGCACACGCGTGGGCGACAAGCTGCTAAAGGGAGGACGTAGAGCTACGTGCTCCCGCGTAGCAGTGCCACCGTCCCGCAGTAATATGACGGCGGGCGGTCGGCAATCAGTTAAGGCTCCTTTCACACCTAGATGGCTCTACTCTATTACATCCATGGCGATCTGTTACCTGGGGATGAGACCTTTGTGTACTGCTAGTTGTCTGTCCCCTTGCCGCCTCAGCTCCCGGGACGGACAGTCTTTTTGGTCCCATTTTTTTTCACACATATAATTACATGGCACACCTTGTAAGTAATCAGAACTTACTTTTTTTATCTTCTTTGGTAGAAGTTAGTTCATTATTCTGACTACTATTTACTTTTTTTTTACTAGTAATGGCAGCAATCACCGGCACAGCCCGCCTCACAGGCTGTCAAGTCTCACTCTCAGGGCCCCAGGTACTACTGGGTGGGGAGCAGAGGAAGATCACTCCGCCAGGGAAGGCAAGGAGATAAACAGGCAGGTGGCTGGCCAGGACTTGAGCCAAGGCAGAAGAACATGCGAGCGGAGCCGAGTGGGCATGCACCCGAAACTGGAGAAATATTACGGATAGCGGAGACTATTTACACCCATCCACTCATAGAGCAGATACGGACCTGTCATCTGGCCGCTCTGCTCTGATCAGCAGACAGATGCCCTGCTGGTCAAAACAGAAGGCACCTCTATGAAAGGAGCCTTAGGCCTCTTTCACAGGGGGCGGATCAGTAATGATCCGCTCCGTGAACCTCTGCTTGCTCAGCAGGGATCGCTCCGTTGATCCCCGCTGAGACGGCGGATGACAGAGCGGTCCCCACACACTGTGCAGGGACCGCCCTGTCTTTTCTCCGCTTTCCCCTATGGGGGATCGGATGAACACGGACCGTCTGTCCGTGTTCACCTGATCCGATCCGCCAGACGGATGGAAAAGTAGGTTTTTCCTCCGTCACACTTTGGCGGATCGGAGTGGGTCGGATGTCAGCGGGCATGTCACCGCTGACATCCGTGGCTCCATAGAGGAGCATGGAGCGCCCGTTCAGGTCCGCCTGAAAAAATGGCAGGTGGATCTGATCCTTCCTACTTTTTAGGACAATTTGTACGTATATGTATGTGTATGCAGATCTGTATATATATAACTATATACATATGCTACTATGCCTACTTTCCAGGTACCCACCTTTTTACCCCCATGTCCGCCGCAAAGGAAATTATTTGGTTATCCAGCTCCACGCTGTATCAATTCATGCATAGCGTAAGTGACTTTTTATCAATAAATTTGCATTTTACACGTTGTCTACATCATTTAAACAGTACCGATATAGTCCCTTTATCCAATCAAGTGTTCGGCTCTGTGGTCTGGCTTCAGCAACCACTCCACTTCCCCCTTTTTCGAATATTGGGGTCAATTCACTAAGCTTCCCCGCATCTGGTAAAGGTATCCTGTTACTAATTTTGATAAATTATCGCATTCGGTAAATTCATTAAAAAAAATGTAAATAACGGTTTTGCGGTAAACAACGGAAAAAAAAATTGTCGGTAACTATCGCAAAAAATTATGCAGTAATCGGTCAAATCCAATTCACAAACGAAACAGGAACTAAAAAAAAAAAAAGGTGCTATATTTAACATCCCCCTTTTAGTGGTGGTAACAGTGTGGTACCAGAAAGAGGGGCCTATTCAAACCATCAGGGGCATTCCACATGCCGAGAGCCTAATTCAACCCACAGAACACCCACAGGAAGGGGTGCAATACTATCCTCAGAGAGGGGTCAAATTCCCCCACAGAACACCCACAGGAAGGGGTGCAATACTATCCTCAGAGAGGGGTCAAATTCCCCCACAGAACACCCACAGGAAGGGGTGCAATACTATCCTCAGAGAGGGGTCTAATTCCCCCACAGGAAGGGGTGCAATACTATCCTCAGAGAGGGGTCTAATTCCCCCACAGGAAGGGGTGCAATACTATCCTCAGAGAGGGGTCTAATTCCCCCACAGAAGACAAACAGGAAGGGGTGCAATACTATCCTCAGAGAGGGGTCTAATTCGCCCACAGAACACCCACAGGAAGGGGTGCAATACTATCCTCAGAGAGGGGTCTAATTCCCCCACAGAACACCCACAGGAAGGGGTGCAATTCTATCCTCAGAGAGGGGTCTAATTCCCCCACAGAACACCCACAGGAAGGGGTGCAATACTATCCTCAGAGAGGGGTCTAATTCCCCCACAGAACACCCACAGGAAGGGGTGCAATTCTATCCTCAGAGAGGGGTCTAATTCCCCCACAGAACACCCACAGGAAGGGGTGCAATACTATCCTCAGAGAGGGGTCTAATTCCCCCACAGAACACCCACAGGAAGGGGTGCAATTCTATCCTCAGAGAGGGGTCTAATTCCCCCACAGAACACCCACAGGAAGGGGTGCAATTCTATCCTCAGAGAGGGGTCTAATTCCCCCACAGAACACCCACAGGAAGGGGTGCAATACTATCCTCAGAGAGGGGTCTAATTCCCCCACAGAACACCCACAGGAAGGGGTGCAATTCTATCCTCAGAGAGGGGTCTAATTCCCCCACAGAACACCCACAGGAAGGGGTGCAATTCTATCCTCAGAGAGGGGTCTAATTCCCCCACAGAACACCCACAGGAAGGGGTGCAATACTATCCTCAGAGAGGGGTCTAATTCCCCCACAGAACACCCACAGGAAGGGGTGCAATTCTATCCTCAGAGAGGGGTCTAATTCCCCCACAGAACACCCACAGGAAGGGGTGCAATTCTATCCTCAGAGAGGGGTCTAATTCTACCCACAGAAAGTTGAAACTATTCCACCAGCAGTATACAAATAGTGAAAGGTGCAATCAGCGCAAAAATATGTGTCAAATAAATAAATAAATCGATCCCCTCCCCAAATAAATGCAAGCTGAACACTTAAGTAAAATCACAAGATCCAGAAACAAACCTGTCGTTTGTTTGTTTTATGCTACTGATCTTTGGGATCTTTGTGAGTCGTTTTTATGCTTATTCAATACATTTTAGTAATTTTGAAGCGGAGAGCACTTAGAACTTTCTTTCTTCTATACATGGTTCATTATCCTGCTGCGGATTAGCCCTGGTTCACATTGATGCTACTTTGAAATCGTGCTACGTCACTTGAAGTAGTGCGATTTCAAAGTAGCAAGGTCAGCGCGATTTCAGCTGCGACTTGATAGACATCTGTGTGGCTTCATACACAGATGTCTATAAAAATCGCACCTGAAATCAGCAAAAGTAGTGCAGTAACTACTGGATTGGAACAGCGTCATTGCCTCCACTAGGCTGCGACTTATCATGGGATTTGATCTCTCAAATCACATAACAAATCGCTCCAATGTGAACCTAGACTTACTGAGGGAACTGATTAGACAACTTGCCATCTGCATTTCTGCTTGCATGACTACCTGCAGGGCCGGCCCTATGATGGGACCGGGTGGTACCATGGGTACCAGGCGGCACTTTTAGGGGAGCGGCATTCTGCCGCCCCTGCCAGCCCGTTCCGCCCGCTGCCTGTGAGAAGCACGGCGCAGGGCTGCCTGTGAGGACAGTCGCAGCCGAAGCAGTCAGCGAGTGAGAAGGGCAGGCGCTTCTGCCTCTCAGGAGCCCGGCGCCGCTGCTGTAGTGGTGACAGGACACAGGAGCGGGCGGGCCGCAGGGCTTGTCCGGATTTGACACATGTGCGTGACTGTGGGTGATCGTCATCGCGGCCACCCGGAGTCCCGCCCCCCCTGCCTGGCGCGCTGTTTCTTTTGACTGCCTTGGATGAGGTCTGTGTCATCCGCTCTTCCACCGGCCCGTCTGTCAGCCTGCCCCTCTCTGTAAGCTTCCCCCTGGCTGTCAGCAACCCCGTCAGCAACACCTTCCTGTCAGCAACACCCTCCTGTCAGCAACACCCTCCTGTCAGCAACAACCCCCTGTCAGCAACAACCCCCTGTCAGTAACAACCCCCTGTCAGCAACAACCCCCTGTCAGCAACAACCCCCTGTCAGTAACAACCCCCTGTCAGCAACAACCCCCTGTCAGCAACAACCCCCTGTAAGCCCCCTCTATTTCAGCAAGCCCCCCCTCTGTCAGCAACCCCCGTCAGCCCCCCTCCCTGTCAACCCCCCTCTCTGTCATCAACCCCCCTTGTCAGCCCGCCCCTCTCTATCAGCCTCCCTCTCTGTCAGCAACCCTCGTCAGCCCCCCTCTCTGTCATCAACCCCGTCCGTCAGCCCCCCTCCTCTGTCAGCAACCCCGTCCGTCAGCAACCCCGTCCGTCAGCAACCCCGTCCGTCAGCAACCCCGTCTGTCAGCCACCCCGTCCGTCAGCCACCCCGTCCGTCAGCCACCCCGTCCGTCAGCCACCCCCCTGTCAGCCAACCCCCCTGTCAGCCCCCCTCTCTGTCAGCAACCCCCCTTTCAGTCCACTTCTCTGTCAGCAACCCCCCTCCGTCAGCCCTCTTCTCTGTCAGCAACCCACCCCTCTCTGCCAGCCCACCCTTCTCTGTAAGCCACTCCCCTCTGTCAGCAACCCCCCTCTCTGTCAGCCCCCCTCTCTGCCTCTGTCAGCAACCCCCCTGTCAGACCCCCTCTCTGTCAGCAGCCCCCCTCTCTGTCAGCCCCCCCCCTCTCTGTCAACCCGCCCATCTCCTCTGTCGCCCACCCCCTCCTCTGTCAGCTACCCCCTTCTATCAGCTACCCCCAAACAGCATGCAAACCCCTCCTTTCTTCCCCCGCTCCAGCAGGGCTAATGTCCTGCAGCCAGGTCACACTGCACTGTCTGTGCACTCCAGAGACAGTGAATGGAGGGCAACATCTTTGCAGCGGCTCCTGGAAGGTAATGTTTTTTTTTTGTCTTGCTGTAATGGAGGTCTCTATTGTCACTGTCTGATATTTAATCTGTTATTTCCTTCTCTATTTGTGGGGTGCCTGTGGATTGCTTTAACATTTTTGGGCTTTTTTCTGTAATTAAAATGTGCTTGAAAGGGTTGTAGAATGCACAGTGCCACTTTGTATACAGTTTGTATGGGGTTGGGTTTAGTAGAGCTGATTCAGGTTTTTGGATGGAGGTACAATGCTGCTGACATCGTCCACTGCCCTACTGACACCGTCCACTGCCCTACTGGCGGTTTTTATTTTTTGTGCTATAAACAACAACAAAAAATGACAATGATGTCTGGAGACTCGCTTTATTCACTTTCCACAAGTATTAACCCCTAGACAAGTGTAATTGATAACTTATTACGCCGACCCCGAAATCAACAAGCGGCTCCTTCGGGGGTGAGCGCTACATTTGGTACAAAAAAAAAACCACAATTAGCGTACATGATTAGTTTGCGCAAAATACATTGTGGCGGCCGGCAATGCACAGGTCCCTTTATACTCCTGGATACATGTATAGAGCCATGACAAGTACTCTTTATATTCCTTTACATGTAAAGAGCCATGACAGGTCCTCTTTATACTTCTTTATACATGTATAGAGCCATGACATGTCCTCTTTATACTCCTATATACATGTATAGAGCCATGGCAGGTCCTCTTTATTCTCCTATATACATGTATAGAGCAATGACGTGTCCCCTTTAGCTATCATGATATAAAATAATGAATGTGGGGGTCTTTTGGTGGGCGTGATTTATTTTGGGGGGGGGGGGGCAGCATTTCATTCTTGGTCCCAGGCAGCACAATGTCTTGGGCCGGCACTGACTACCTGGTAACACAGGAGTCCATGCCTTAGACCCCTTTCACATTGAGGAGTTTTTCAGGCGGTACAGCGCTAAAAATAGTGCTGCTATACTGCCTGAAAAACTACCCGAGGGCTTTCACACTGAGGCAATGCACTGGCAGGAGAGAAAATCTCCTGGCAGCAGCGTCTTTGGAGCGATCAGAGGAACGGCGTGTATACCGCTCCTTCCCATTGAAAACAATATAGAGGTGCATTGCGGGCGGTATTAACCCTTTGTCAGCCGCTAGCGGGGGCTAATACCGCACCGCTAGCGGCCAATTCCCGCGGGAAATCCGATGGTATATTTTTAGCTACACTATACCGCCACCGCGGCTCCCGCCCCAGTCTGAAAGGGGAGAGTGGCCAATCCTATAGTGGTGGAGGGATCACTTATTTTTAAATCTACATCACTGGTGAATTTTTAGTGGACTCTGGAATTTGTTCATCGCACATTTTCTTGGACTTTTTACTCACTTGGAATCTAGATTTTTTACTTGTATTGCATCATTTGAATTTTATGCGCTGCACTAACCTTTATAATAATCAATTTTATGTTGTTCTTGTCCTTATCCGACAGGACGGTGCCTCATTTAAAGTCCCATAGCTCTACTTTTCTATAAACTAATCTAGGGATGGTGGTCGCCATTTCATTGTTTTTCTGTCACACCGTATTTGCGCAGTGGTCTTACAAGCATACTTTTTTGAAAAAAATAAAATAAAACATGAAACAACAGTAAAGTTAACCCAATTTTTTTTTTATATTGTGAAAGATAATGTTATGCCGAGTAAATTGATACCCAACATGTCACGCTTCAAAATGCGCCCGCTTGTGGAATGGTGACAAACTTTTACTCTTAAAAATCTACATAGGCGGCGTTAAAAAAAATAAAAAAATTCTACAGGTTGCATGTTTTGAGTTATGGAGGAGGTCTAGAATTATTTATTTTGCCCTACCGATCGTGGGCACTGCTCACGTATGTGTTCGCTTTGGCACGCAAGTTTGGCAGGACGGGGCACATTTAACCACTTAAGGACCGCCTCCTGCAGATATACGTCGTGCTGAGCACAGGCACGTACCTGTACATCCTTTAAGTGCCCAGCCGTGGGTCGTGCGTGGCTGTGGGACCCGATCGCTGCTGGAGTCCCGCAATCGGTCCCGGACTGAAAAACGGGGAGAGCTGTGTGTAAACACAGCTTCCCCGTTCTTCACTGTGGCGCTGTCATTGATCGTGTGTTCCCTGATATAGGGACACACAATCAATGATGTCACGTGTCCAGCCCCACCCCCCTACAGTTAAAGACACAGATGAGGTCACACTTAACCCTTCAGTGCCCCCTTGTGGTTAACTCCCAAACTGCAAGTGTAATTTTCAAAGTAAACAATGCATTTTTTGCTGTGAAAATTACAATGGTCCCAAAAATGTGTCAAAATTGTCCGAAGTGTCCACCATAATGCCGCAGTCACGAAAAAAATAGCTGATCGCCGCCATTAGTAGTAAAAAAATAAAAAATAATAATAAAAATGCAATAAAAGTATCTCCTATTTTGTAAACGCTATAAATTGTGTGCAAACCAATCGATAAACACTTATTGCGATTTTTTTTTACCAAAAATATGTAGAATACGTATCAGGTCTAAACTAAGGAATTTTTTATTTATTTTTTTATTTTTGGGGGATATTATAGCAAAAAGTAAAAAATATAGAATTTTTTTCAAAACTGGCGCCCTAATTTTTGTTTATAGCGCAAAAAATAAAAACTGCAGAGGTGATCAAATACCAGCAAAAGAAAGCTCTATTTGTGGGGAAAAAAAGGACGCCAATTTTGTTTGGGAGCACGACCGCGCAATTTTCTGTTAAAGCGACACAGTGCCGAATCGAAAAAACTGGCCCGGTCCTTTACCTGCCTAAAGGTCCGGGTCTGAAGTGGTTAAACTTTTTTTTGTTTTCTTTTTATTTTTACACTGTTCTTTTTAAAAAAAAGAAATAAAAATTGGGCCACTTTTGTTCCTATTACAAAGAATGTCAACATGCCTTGTAATAATAAAAAGCATGACAGGTCCTCTTAAATATGAGATCTGGGGCCCAAAAAGACGTCACATCTCATATTTACACTAAAATGCAATAAAAAAAATTTAATAAAAAATGTCCCTTTAACCACTTCCCTACCGCACGCAGTCAAATGACGTCATGGACTTTCAGGGGGGTATCTGAATGACAGGTGCAGCTACAAGCATCATTCAGATATAATTTTGTATAAGTTTGGCACCATTCCAATTTAAAAAACGGGACATGTTGGCTAGCTCTCTACTCGGCGTAACGTCTTTCACATTATACAAAAAAATTGGACTTATTTTACTGATTTGTTATTTTTTTAATTCATGAAAGAGTTTTACTTTCCAAAAAAAAGGCGTTTGAAAAAAATGATTGCGCAAATACCATGTGAGATAAAAAGTTGCATTGACCGCCACTTTATTCCCTATGGTGTCTGCTAAAAAAAACGTATATATAATGTTTGGGGGTTCTGAGTAATTAACCACTTAACCACTTCCATACTGGGCACTTAAACACCCTCCTGACCAGACCAATTTTCAGCAGCTTTCAGCGCTCTTACACTTTGAATGACAATTTCTCAGTCATACAACACTGTACCCAAATGATTTTTTTGTCCTTTTTTTCCCACAAATAGAGCTTTCTTTTGGTGATATTTGATCACCTCTTCGGTTTTTATTTTTTGCGCTATTAATAAATTCTTAGTTTCTGTGATAAAATTTTGCAAATTATTAATTTTTCTTCATACATTTTGGCCACAATTTATACTGCTACATGTCTTTGATAAAAATAACCCAAAGTTTTTGGAAATTATTTGGTCTGTGTGAAAGTTTTAGAGTCTACAAGCTATGGTGCAAATCACAAAAAATTATCACATCTGATCACACCTTTTGTACCGAAGGCCTCTCTCATTTCTTGAGACCCTAACAAGCCAGGAAAGTAAAAATGCCCACAGATGGCACAGGTGGGCACTGATGAGGTGGCACAGGTGGGCACTGATGAGGTGGCACAGATGGGCACTGATGAGGTGGCACAGGTGGGCACTGAGTGCAGGTGGGCACGGTGGCACAGGTGGGCACGGTCCGGGTCTTAAGTGGTAAAAAAATAAATAAGATGATTTGTACATGTAGGAAAGGAGTGCCAGAATAGGCCCGATATGGAAGTGGTTAAGAGCTATGGGCGGAAGCGACGTTGCTTCAGCCCTGCTATGGAGACAGGTGGGGGCCATCTTCTCCTCACTAGTATGAGGAGGAAGAAGGAAGAAGGATCCGATCACCTCTGTTGCTACTGATGACTTCTTTAAGCAGCGGAGGGCATCGGAGCGTGGCGGAAGCCCCCCTCTCGCACCGACAAAAAAAGTGATTTTGCGGCGAATCTGCCGCAGAGACCACTTATCTTAAACTGGACCGCTCACTGAAGAGGATATCAGGGTAATGGTAGCTAGCTGCTGCCATAACAAAGATATCCTTCTTCAAAGTGCCGACGTATATAGGCGCGAGCCGGTCCTGGAAGTGGTTAATTGAATATTCAGGCTTGAGGTTCATTAACATTTTGGATTGACCGAGAGCCCTATAGTTGTTCAATAATGAAATTAATCCTCAAAAATAAATTTAGACTAATAGGGGAGGAGAAAAGAGGAGGAGATCTATTTATCTAGGCGTATCACCTACTTATTCCATGGTCTACAGTCTTCCTCTCTGCTGGTTCAAGCAGTGACGACCAGTCCCCTGAAGCCGGTTCTCCAACATTATCACATACAGTGACCATCGGGGTCCTGCATTGTATGCAATCATATAGATACCACCCCCTCCCCAAGACAAAACAAGCAATATATTCTAGGATTAATTTCCTTTGGGAGAGGAGAGCTCAGAATGTTTGTGGGTGTAGGATAATCTCTCTGAGCGGCTCAGGTTTATAACTTACCATTGACCTGATAGGTGAGCAAGTCTCCTTGTTATACCTTTTGCTGTATTGAAAATGTTTAATGTTAATTCTCACGGCTTACTGTATCATCTGTCTTATACATCATTTCTCCTGAGGAAGCGGCGTGTTTGCAGTGAAACTAGTGGGAGGATACGCCAATTTATGAGATTAATTTTGTATCTGTTGGTACAGTGCATCAGTGGTCTTCCAACTGCGGCCCGGGGGCCAGATGCGGCCATTTGCTTGCCTTTAACTGGCCCTTGGGGCACTATTCCACCAACTGACACCAATGATGGGGCATTATTCCCCTACCGACACCATGAATGGGGTACTAATCTTATCCTAAAACTTACTTAAACTTATCCCATTAAAACCAATGATGACAAACTGATTGGTTACAGTCCAGCCCCCCTAAAGGACAGTAAACTGACCTTTGCTTGAAAAGTTTGCAGACCCCTGTTCTAGATCATTCCTCCTGAGGAAGCGGTGTGTCTGCAGCGAAACTAGTTGGAGGATACACCAATTTATGAGATACACTTGCCCACATTTTTTTTTAGCAACAGTCACTTTACAAAAACAGGGAAATAAAAAAATACTGCCATTAGACCTCTTAACCACTTCAATATCTGGCCATAGGGGAATTACGTCATGGTCATCCCCTCGCCGATGAGACTGGACGTTGCACAACGTCCTGTCTTCACGGCGTTCTAGGGCGCGCGCACCCATGGCACCACTTGCGATCCCGCGCGGGTGCCCGACGGCTGCGATTGCCGCCGGGCACCCGCGATTTCCGGCAATCACGTCAGGAGTGTGGATCTGTGTGTGTAAACACACAGATCCATCTCCTGTCAGCGCTGAGGAGACTGATGTGTGTTCCCAGTACAGAGGAACACACATCGATCTCCTCCCCCTGTGAGTCCCCCTCCCCCTACAGTGAGAACATACTTTAGGACACATTTTAACCCCTTCAGCACCCCCTAGTGTTAACCACTTCCCTGCCAGTCACATTTACACAGTAATCAGTGCAGTTTTATAGCAATAATCGCTGTGTAAATGTGAATAGTCCCAAAAACGTGTCAAAAGTGTCCGATATGTCCGCCGCAATGTCACGGTCACAAAAAAAAAACGCAGATCGCCGCCATTACTAGTAAAAAAAAAAAAAAAAAATGCCATAAATCTATCACCTATTTTGTAGACGCTATAACTTTTGCGCAAACCAATCAATATACGATTATTGTGTTTTTTTTACCAAAAATACGTAGAAGAATACGTATCGGTCTAAACTGAGGGGAAAAAAGTTTTTTTTTTTTAAATATTGTGATATGTATTAAATAAAAAGAAAAAAATATTGTGTTTTTTCTCTTCACACCGATACATTTTTGAAAGCCCCAGGCACGGGAAAAAAAACCCGGGAAAACAAAAAAGCCCCAGGCACGAAAAAAAGTCTGCATAATTGGTTCCCGGAGGTCTGCGATATGGTGCCGGAGGTTTGCGATATGGGTATGTCCCCTCTTTCCT
Organism: Rana kukunoris; assembly: GCA_029574335.1. Classification (NCBI taxonomy): domain Eukaryota; kingdom Metazoa; phylum Chordata; class Amphibia; order Anura; family Ranidae; genus Rana; species Rana kukunoris. The sequence continues at coordinate 67,587,895 of CM056052.1, read as the reverse complement.
CCTGTGCATTCGATTGTGGCCCCTCCATGCCCCTTGTGGCATTGGGGAGTTTCAGTTGAATGTGCCGAATTCACCTGGCATAGGGTGGTTCTGAAACACGGGAACTGAAGAAAGAGGAGAAATGTTACAAGTCAGATATGAACATTACATACGGTTGCCACTCAAATCTAAAAAATAGCATTGAGCACAGGTGTCAAACACAAGGCCCACCAGGTCATTTCATGTGGCCCTCACAACCCCCCCTATTCTCCACCCCTACCTGGTCTCAGCAGTCAGCCAGGTCATTTCATGTGGCCCTCACACCCCCCTTGTCTCCAACCCCTACCTGGTCTCAGCAGTCAGCCAGGTCATTTCATGTGGCCCTCACACCCCCTTGTCTCCAACCCCTACCTGGTCTCAGCAGTCAGCAGCAGAGAGCACAGGACTCCTCCACCAGATCCTTCACTTCTCTGTCCAGCCCTCCTGGCAGCAGCACAAGGCAAGGGGGTGCACTAATGTAAGGGATAGTGTGTGTGTGTGTGTGGGGGGGGGGTTGCAAGACTTCTGATGGTGGCGGGGGGGCTCTTGACATATGATGCAAGGGGGGTGAGGTGCAACCATAATACTGATGTGACCCACAAGAAAATGGAGTTTGACACCCCTGGTTAGTAGGTGTGGAAAGGGATGGGAGATTGCATAAGACAGAGTTGGTAAGGTTAAATAAAGACAGTCTATCCAGTTCAACCTTGTGTGGATCATTTCCCATATCCCTGTATATTGTGTTTGCCAAGATGCACGTCCAAGAGTCAAAACTATCAATACTCCCTTGCTGACACCACCGATTGTGGAAGGGAGTTGCACATCCTTACCGCCCGACAGTGAAAAACCCCCTTCACAGCTTAAAAGAGAAGTATGGGATTTTTGTTTTTGCTATTCATACTTACCTGTGTGGATAGAGTACCAGGCTGATGCTGCCGCTGTCCCCCGGCATCTCTGCGCCGAGAACCGTGCCACAGAACACTGCTGATGGCTTGGTTCTTATTCCTCCCCGAGCAGAGCCATACTGACTGTCAGTCAGCATGGCTTCTGCTCTACTTCTCAGCACTTATTGGAGCGCCAAGCAGCGGAGGGGCGGGGAGAGGCCGTCTCAGTGGCTCGCTGAGACTGGCATCAACCAGGGCAGCTGGCGGTTCCCGACCTGCAAGTAGTGATGCACTACTGTGACCCATAGGAGAAGCCCAGCCTAAAAAGCTCAGGCTGGCCTTCTCCTTTAAGGGTAAACCACTACTCCTCCAATCTCATTGTGTGGCCCCTGTATCTTCTTACACCCCCGAGACTGAATAGTTTGCCATCTACACTGGGATCTCCATTATGATATTTGTAGATCACCATCATATCACCTCTTCTTCAAGGAGAATACCTTATATACTCGAGTATAAGCCGACTCGAATATAAGCAGAGGCACCTAATTTTACCACAAAAAAAATGGGAAAACATATTGACTCGAGTATAAGCCTAGGGTGAGAATGCAGTGGCTACTGTAAGTGGAAAAGAGGGTCAACAATGCCCATTTGCACGCCTAACTGTGCCCATTGCAAACTCACTGTGGCCAATCGTCACTGTGCCTGAAATTGACAGGCTGCTGGCATCCATTCATTATTTAAAACTCCTCCTGGTCCCTTCCATGATAGCGAGGGACAGGAAGGATAAAAAAAACAGAGGTCTGTGTCTCTGTCTCTTTTTTTGTTTTTATCTCTATTTTATTTTTGTTAAAAGTAATGTAAATAAAACAATTTATCTTTTTTTTTTTTAAATCAGAAAAGTGTTTATTTAACCGGAGATAAAAACACAAGGGAATCATACAAGAATGCAAATTGTTACACAACAAAATAAAGTGCAGCACAAAGAATAAACATCGGGTACAGACCATCACCCACAGTAACAGACAGTATAACCAGGTTTCAAAACAAGGTGTACAGTACCCACACAAAATAATTGACAATGGCATATATAATGCTGTACCATATCACGCCCAAATTTTTATCCCCTGTACCTCTACATAGGGAGATTTGTTATGAAGAAACGGAGTAAAAAAAAAAAAAAAAAAAAAGGAAAAACAAAAAGTCCAGAGAAAAAGGCAAAAAGAGAGAAGAGAGAAAAAGAGAAAAAAAGGAGAGAAGGAAAAACAGACATACACCGCAGGGAAATAACAAAGTGGAAAAGTTTCACAGTCCATGTACATGTCACATAAGCAGTCACTCAACACAGTCTGCCTCGTAAGAGGAATACAATGGCACTACTGCAAGATCCTATTACCACATATAAAGGTCCAAGTCTCACAACCACTAAAAACAATGATTGCAGAACCCCGCACCACAATAAGACATGAATACAACAAGAAGGTCACGCTCTCCATTCCCCCAGAGCCTTTATCACTCACCCACCCTTTACCTCAACAGTCGGTCCATCACCAAATCCACCGGGGACAGGCCAGGAGTATCTAACCAGGGTGCCCACAGTTTGTCGAACTTCCCTGACCGACCCCTATGCTGAAATATGTACTTCTCCAGGCGAATGGTATCACCCATCTGGGTAATCCATTCCCCCACCGTTGGTGGCCCAGCAGCCTTCCAGTGCCTTAAAATAATCTTGCGGGCCTGAAACAGAGCCCTAGATACGGCCTGTTTAGAATTTTCGTCCATGGGGATGTCGTCCAAGATCCCTAATATGCACGGTTTCGGGTCCGTAGGTATGGCAGTCTGAAACACACTGTTAACTGTAGCCACAACCCCTGCCCAGTATAGGTGTAACTTGGGGCACCTCCACAACAGATGGATCAGGTCCCCATGATCTCTCGCACATCTGGGACAGTTAGAATCCGATCTCACCCCCATTTTATACAGCCTATCTGGCGTAAAATGCACTCTAAGAATAATGTAGAGTTGTGAGAGCCGCTGGGCCACATTCAAGGAACAATATTGTACACCCTGGAGCGCCTCCTCCCACTGCTCTTCCTCAAACACTCCTACGTCTCTCTCCCACCTGTCTGAGGCTGCAAGGGGGAATCCCTCCAGGTATAAATGAAGAATCATGGAATAAGCTCTAGAAATAAATCCCCGAAACTGGGATACACCAGCCATGTATTTAAAAATTGGTGTCTGTGAGAATATCCAAGGTTCCCCCCCTGACTGCGCCCTCACTGCATGCTGTAACTGTCTATAATAAAAAAGCATTGACTGCGGTAGATGGAATCGTTCTCTCAGCTCTGGGAAGGGAATCAGCCTACCCGCCGTAAATACATGTCTCAAGTGTGTGACCCCATGCCTCCTCCACCGCGCGCCACAATCCAAAGAAAGCAACTCCCCGTAGTACCCATTGGCCCAGATCGGACTATACTCAGTAAACCCCTCCACTTCCTGCAGTTGTCTAAGTTTATTCCAAATTTTTTGCATCAAAACGTAAGTGGGGAAGTTTCTATTGGATTTTGCATACATAAGGGCTTCCATACCTGCGGACACGCTGTAAACAATTTATCTTTAATGTTTGTATTTACCCCCCTTTTTTTTAAAGGAAAAATTATTTTTTGTTCCAAATTTCGCCTCATTACTTCTTGCGCTTTATCGTCGGCTTTAAAACCAGGTATGAATTTAAATTAAACTTGTAAAAATGTTATATATATAAATAGGAAAAAAAAAATAGATATCTATATCTATGTCAAGGGAAAAAAAAAAAGCTATCAGAGTGTGTATGTGAGATATATATAATCTACCACATACACACCCTGGCCCAGATTCACAGAGCGATTACGCCTGCGCAACAGGAGATGCGCGTGCGTAAGTCGAAATGTGCGTGTGCGTTTCGATGCATGGCATCCCCAGAACGAGATACGCAAAAAATCTACTTTTTTTTGTCCCGCGTAATTTCGTTAGACTGGCGCATCCGTCCGCGCAAAAGTGCGCTAGACAGACCATTGATTTGCTAGTCAAATATGCTAATGAGGGACTTACGGGCATCCACAAAAGAACATTGGGGCAGCGCAGGCTACGCAGTGTGCGCAACAGCAAAATGTCCTGTCTAAAATTAGACCATATAAAAGCTGGTCTAAAAAGAGAAAAAACATCTACATGTTAGATAAAGCAACACTGTTAGTGAGGAGCTCAGCAGTCACACGTGTTGCACAACAATCTGTATGCCAACATGCCAGGGGCATCGTCGCACATAGCTATACTACTGACTTTAGATGAACAAAGAAGGAGGAGGGCACGGAGGATGGCACGGGAGAGAATATACCGCACCCGCATAGACCTGTTTGGAATGAGTGATTCTGAGGTGTATCGCATCTTCAGATTCACCCCTCATGTCATCCTGGAATTAACCACAACCCTGCAGGAGGACATCACCAGCCCAACACACCGCTCACATGCAGTGCAGCCACTGGTCAAGGTCATGGCAACACTCCATTTCCTTGCCAGTGGCTCTTTTCAGCGTACAAGTGGAGTGGTGGCTGGGATGTCACAATCCTCCGTGAGCAGATGTGTGCACCAGGTTGTCCCTGCAATCCTCAGACGCATGGCCAACCAAATCATCAAACCCACCACTGAGGACCTGCGGCTGAAGGCAATGAAAGATTTCTACAGAATTGCCAGATTCCCGCGCACCGTGGGGGCCATTGATTGCACACATGTGGCACTCCAGCCCCCCCCAGGAGACAGAGCACATGTACCGCAATCGGAAGCATTGGCATTCCATCAACGTACAGGTGATAGCTGATGCCCAACGCCTCATATGGCACGTCCGTGCCAAACACCCCGGATCCACCCATGACAGCTACATATACAATCAGAGCCCCATCCCCACAGATTTCGAACAGAACATGTATGGGGACAGCTGGCTGGTTGGTGAGTGACATGGTTGGCAGGCATGACTGTCCCCCCCCCATGATGCACACATGCACTACTAACATCCTCCTGTCTTTTCCCTTCAAGGTGACTCTGCATATGCACTGGTACCCCATCTCATGACCCCATCTCATGCCAGCTCACATTATGCATCTTTGCACGTTAAACACACACGTTAATCATGGCACAATGGAGAATGCATGCATGCACACCACTGAGGTCCCTAGCACACACACCCCACATCCTCATCAAATTGGATTGGCACCAGTCCACCATGCATGACTTGTGAGCAGCAATGCCACGCCAAGGCTCCAATTATGTCACTGTACATTCATACACTATTCACACGGACCTGGGGATCACTTCTCCCTGGTCCTGGGGAACCCTTCTCCACCAAAATTGAGGGTGACACCCCTTTTCCGGCAGGAATGTCACCCCCACATTCAAACAGCATTCACAACCCCAAAAAAAAAATTACCAGCAAAATCCAAAATTTTCCAACAAAAAAAAAAAAGCCCCAAAAAAAAGGGGAACAACAAATTGCCGTTGACGTGAGCCACGCCTGGGGCGCCCCTGGCCACAGCCCTGGCTCCTCACGGGGGAGGGGGTAAACCGGGGAAGGAGAAGCAGCCCCTGGTCTCTGCCCACCTGGCGGCCTGCCCTCCAAGGCCACGGCTATTCTGTCCAGGGCAGCACCTAGTGTTGCCGTGTTGGCCTGGATAGCCTGGGTGAGGGCCCTCACATCCTGCCCAACGCCTGCTGATGTAGTCTGCAGGTCGTTAAGGCAGTTTGTAAAAGCCCGGGAGTGCCATTCCAGGTTCCCAAGCGTATCCTTGATGGAGGACAGGCTCTCCTCCATCCGCACAAATGTCTGGCTGACCTGTCCCAGATGGCGGGTCTGAAGGAACTGGTCCTTTCTCATAGTGGCGGTGGCGTAAAAGCGACGAGAATAGGGTGATTGCGCGGCTACATTGCGCAAGTCTAACGTAAAGGCGGTGCGCTACGCCGGTCCAATAATGCGCAGATGTACCTGTATCTGGCCCACAGTCCCTTGCAAAAGTATTTGGCCCCCTTGAACTTTGCAACCTTTTGCCGCATTTCAGGCTTCAAACATAAATATATAAAACTGTATTTTTTTGTGAAGAATCAACAAGTGGGACACAATCATGAAGTGGAACAAAATTTATTGGATATTTCAAACTTTTTTAACAAATAAAAAACTGAAAAATTGGGCGTGCAAAATTATTCAGCCCCTTTACTTTCAGTGCAGCAAACTCTCTCCAGAAGTTCAGTGAGGATCTCTGAATAATCCAATGTTGACCTAAATGACTAATGATGATAAATAGAATCCACCTGTGTGTAATCAAGTCTCCGTATAAATGCACCTGCACTGTGATAGTCTCAGAGGTCCGTTTAAAGCGCAGAGAGCATCATGAAGAACAAGGAACACACCAAGCAGGTCCGAGATACTGTTGTAGAGAAGTTTAAATCCGGATTTGGATACAAAAAGATTTCCCAAGCTTTAAACATCCCAAGGAGCACTGTGCAAGCGATAATATTGAAATGGAAGGAGTATCAGAGCACTGCAAATCTACGAAGACCTGGCCGTCCCTCTAAACTTTCAGCTAATACAAGGAGAAGACTGATCAGAGATGCAGCCAAGAGGCTCATGATCACTCTGGATGAACTGCAGAGATCTACAGCTGAGGTGGGAGACTCTGTCCATAGAACAACAATCAGTCATATACTGCACAAATCTGGCCTTTATGGAAGAGTGGCAAGAAGAAAGCCATTTCTTAAAGATATCCATAAAAAGTGTATTTTAAAGTTTGCCACAAGCCACCTGGGAGACACACCAAACAAGTGGAAGAAGGTGCTCTCGTCAGATGAAACCAAAAATCGAACTTTTAGGCAGCAATGCAAAACGTTATGTTTGGCGTAAAAGCAACACAGCTCATCACCCTGAACACACCATCCCCACTGTCAAATATGGTGGTGGCAGCATCAAGGTTTGGGCCTTCTTTTCTTCAGCAGGGACAGGGAAGATGGTTAAAATTGATGGGAAGATGGATGGAGCCAAATACAGGACCATTCTGGAAGAAAACCTGATGGAGTCTGCAAAAGACTACAATGGAATGGTTCACAAATAAACATATCCAGGTGTTTGAATAGCCAAGTCAAAGTCCAGACCTGAATCCAATCGAGAATCTGTGGAAAGAACTGAAAACTGCTGTTCACAAACGCTCTTCATCCAACCTTACTGAGCTTGAGCTGTTTTGCAAGAAAGGGAATGGGCAAAAATTTCAGTCTTTCGATGTGCAAAACTGATAGATACATACCCCAAGCGACTAGCTGTAATCTCAGCAAAAGGTGGCGCTACAAAGTATTAACTTAAGGGGGCTGAATAATTTTGCACGCCCAATTTTTCAGTTTTTTATTTGTTAAAAAAGTTTAAAATATCCAATAAATTTAGTTCCACTTCATGATTGTGTCCCACGTGTTGTTGATTCTTCACAAAAAGTTACAGTTTTATATCTTTATGTTTGAAGCCTGAAATATGGCAAAAGGTCGCAAAGTTCAAGGGGGCCGAATACCTTTGCAAGTACTGTATATGTATGTATATACTAATCATTTTTATTAAATATATTGCTTTCAATGACAAAACAATTAAACACTTTCATTGGATTTAATTTTATATATCTCCAAATTAATATCACTCTACATTTATAACTGTTTTGTCATACAGAGCTCTATAGAACGTATGTATATATATTTTTATTTTCTTTTGTTTATGCATAATTATTTATTAGTATAAATATTTTCTACATTTTAGGCCATAATTTATTTATATTACTAACAACATGTATTTAATATATATATTTTATATATATATATATATATATATATATATATATATATATCTTTTTGTTAAATAGATTTTCAAAACATCAATTACTTCTGAGATTTCAACGTCGTCTATCTTGATTGTATAAGTTTGATAACAGTAAGTACAATTATTTAGAATTTATTTAGTCATTTTTATGGTATTAGGAGTGTGTGTGTTTATATGATGGTGTATGTATATAGAGATAGAACGATATATATATCCTGTTTATTATATTATTAAAGTGGATGTAAACCCCAAAAAAATTATTTATTTATTTTGATGTCACAATGTAGAGTATAAGATTTCCTATCATCTGTGCCCAGTCTTGCCACACAGAGTTAATCCAGATCTGAGAAATCCTCTTTTATGTTCAGTGAAAATGAACAGCCTTCCAGATAAAACCCTGCCTAAATCAAAAGTCAGTTTTTTCTCTTCTTGCTTTGAGTGAGAGGTTATTTACAAATATAGCTAGGACATGTTTATCATATGTTATGTTTTGTTTACCATAACATGAGGTGATATAATATCATAACACATCCTAGTAATATACAATGAACTTTGGATCACCTCTTGTTATGATAAACATGTCCAATCTATATTTGTAAATAACCTGTTACTGAAAGCAATAACAGAGAAACGGACTTAACCTAATTTGGCAGGTTTTTATCCGAAGTCCGGTTAATTTTCACTGATCTTTAAAAGAGGATTACTCAGCGCTGGATTAACTCTGTGTGGCAAGACTGGGCACAGATGATAGGAACTCTTATAGTTTACATTGTGACATTAAAACAAAAAAAAATGTTTGGGGGTTTGCAACCACTTTAACTATTACATTTTTACAGTATTATTTCAAGTGTAATTTTAAAATTATTTGGAGACAATACACACAAAAAAATTGTTTAATTTTAATCCTTTCTTCTGAAAATGATTTTTTAGTTTCATTTCATCAATATTTAAAAATCCGGATAAATTGACATGTGGTGTGTGTGTGTTTGTAGTTTTTTTTTGTATAAGTTTGTGGGTATATTTTTTCTATAACTTTGTATTATATTTTGTTTAATTATTTTTATTTAATAACATAAAAATTATAATATTATATTTTATACAGTAATTGTATTATTTTATTAATAATAACTATTTTTAAATATTATTAAAAATATTTTTTTTCCAATAGATTTCAAAGACAAGAGGATTTGATTTTTTCAAAACCATGCAATCATATAAGATTTGTATTCATTTTACATATATATGTATTTTGTGATATATTTTTAAGCAAAAAATTTCAAAGCCTTTTGCTAAAATGTGTGGCCCAGATTCACGTACATCTGCGCATTATTGGACCAGCGTAGCGCACCGCCTTTACGTTAGACTTGCGCAATTTTGCCGCGTAATCACCCAATTCTCGTAGCTTTTGCGCAGGAAATTGCGCATGCGTAACGTTATTTCAGAAGGCGTAAGGCGGAGTAATATAAATTGGGAAGGACGTGGGCGTGTTACATTGAAATGAGCCGTGACCCCATGCAAATGAAGGGCCGGCCGGCTCACGCATGCTCGCTTGAAGGAGACCATGGTCAGCTCCGCTGTGCGCATGCTCACAACTCGGGAGCAGCGCAATCAGTGAAATTGGAAATGGACTAAGGCAACGTAGTGAACTACGCAAACAGCATAAATAGACAGACACAAACGCACTTGCATTGCAAAAGTACATCCCTTTGTATCCCTTCCCATTTAACCAAGTGCTTTTGTCCTGTTGTTCGTTGCGTTGTGTTTTGTAGTTGTCAGATTAGTGTTCTGTGTGATCAAGTGTTTGTTAGTAGATCTTTGAAAGTGTTTTTTGATAAGTGTTTGAGAGACTGTTTGTTTGATATATTTCTGTTCGTTTGTTTTCTTGCTGAATTTTTGCTGTTTGTTTTTGTGACATTTTTTTGTGCTTGTGTGATTTTTTGGGTGTTTTCTCTTTGTGTTTGTTCTTGCTTGATTGGTTGTGCTTGTTTTTGTGAGTGATTTTTGTTGACTGGGAGTGAGTTTTTTTGGAAGTATGACAGAGAGAAAGCGAAAACTCAATTTTACTGTGGGGGAAAAAAAAATTCTTGCCCGGGCCATTAGCGATTATGGGCGTTTCCTCCACGGCCCAGACAGTGCCAACACCACCCCCCGGCCAGGAGGAGGGAGATTCTGGACTTCATCACTGAGCAGGTCAATTCAGCGGGGGAGGGGGAGACACGGACCCGGTCTGGGATTGACAAAAAAATTAATGACCTCCGGCGTCTGGTCAAACAGAAGCTGTCCAAAATGCATGCCCATGCCAGGGGCACAGGAGGGGGCCCACCATGCCGTATTAGGCTGACAGCGGAGGAACGTGTGGTGGCCCTGACCTTTCATCGGCATGAAGTTGAGGGCCTGCCCGGCTTTGACTCAAGTCCGGAGCCCGTGGTGCCAGGTAAGTATTTTTTTTAATATCAGGTGTGTAGCATGTGTGGGGGAGGGGGTGAAAGGGAATATGTGGCAAGTGTGTGGATCTTCCAACCTGTGAATGTTTTGTGTCATCCACAGATGTGCAGGAGGGTGCAGGGCCATCTGGCCTGACCGCACCATCCCCAGGACAGCAGCCTAATGAGGCCCCCCCAACAAGGCCGGAGTCCGCGGAGGAGGTTCAAGAGAAGGAGGAGGAGGTTGAGGAGAATCATGAGGAGGAGTCCATGTCAGGCACAGGACTTTTGGTTTTTATGGACTCTTCCCCTCTGGCTGGCAGCAGGCAGCCCTCCCTAAGGGGGAGCCCCCCCCTCCTCCCCCAACATGGCTCCCCTCCCCCCCCAACATGGCTCCCCTCCCAAGGGCCTCCTGTTCTCCCCGGCCACAAGCATCAGCTGGAGGCAGGAAGTCGTCCCAGAAGACCAGGGGGGTGGCCGATCTCCTGCCCGCCACTCTGAGAAGGGACCAGTTCCTCCAGACCCGCCATCTGGGACAGGTCAGCCAGACATTGGTGCGGATGGAGGAGAGCCTGTCCTCCATCAAGGATACGCTGGGGAACCTGGACTCCCACTCCCGGGCTTTCACAACCTGCCTAAACAAACTGCAGACAACATCAGCAGACGTTGGGCAGGATGTGAGGGCCCTTACCCAGGCTATCCAGGCCAACACGGCAACACTTGGTGCTGCCCTGCACAGAATAGCCGTGGCCTTGGAGGGCAGGCCGCCAGGTGGGCAGAGATCAGGGGCTGCTCCTCCTTTGCCGGTTTACGCCCCCCCCCATGAGTCTCCCCTGAGGAGCCGGGGCCGTGGCCGGGGGCACCCCAGGCGTGGCTCACGTAAAGGGCAATAATTTATTTTTCCCCTTTTTTGATTTTTTTTTTGCTGGAAATTTTTTGATTTTGCTGGTCATTTTTTTTTTTTTTTGGTTGTGAATGCTGTTTGAATGTGGGGGTGACATTCCTGCCAGAAAAGGGGTGTCACCCTCAATTTTGGTGGAGAAGGGTTCCCCAGGACCAGGGAGAAGTGATCCCCAGGTCCGTGTGAAGGGTGTATGAATGTTCAGTGACATAATTGGAGCCTTGGCGTGGCGTTGCTGCTCACAAGTCCTGCATGGTGGACTGGTGCCAATCCAATTTGATGAGGATGTGGGGTGTGTGTGCTAGGGACCACAGTGGTGTGCATGCATGCATTCTCATTGTGCCATGATTAATGTGTGTGTTTAACGTGCAAAGATGCCCAATGTGAGCTGTCTCCTGGCTGCTCTTCCCTCAGCAGACGGGGGACCCTCAGTTAGGGGGGGATTGTCTGGTTCAGGGGTCAGGTCATCACGTAGGTCAATCTGCAGGCCCTTTCTTACTGCGAAGTTGTGCAGCATGCAACATGCAGCGATGATCTGGCACACGAAGTTTGGGGAATACAAGAGGGTACCCCCAGACTTATCCAGGCATCGGAAACGTGACTTCAGGAGGCCAAAGGTGCGCTCCACCACTGCTCGTGTTTGGGCATGTGCTTGATTGTATCTTTCCTCTCCTGGGGTTTGGGGGTTCCGGATAGGAGTCATGAGATGGGGTCCCAGTGGATATGCAGAGTCACCTGTAAGGGAAAAGACAGGAGGATGTTAGTCATGCATGTGCCCCTTGTGATGTGCGCATCATGGGAGGGGATAGTCATGCCTGCCACCCATGTCACACACCAACCAGCCAGGTGTCCCCATACACTTCTGATCGAATTCCATTCGGATGTGGCATTGATTGTATATGTAGCTGTCATGGCTGGACCCTGGGTGTTTGACACGGACGTGCCATATGAGGCCTTGGGCATCGACTATCACCTGTACGTTGATGGAATGCCAATGCTTCTGATTGCGGTACATTAGCTCTGTCTCATGGGGGGTGCTGGAGTGCCACCTGTGTGCAATCAATGGCCCCCACGGTGCGTGGGAATCTGGAAATTCTGTAGAAATCTGTCATTGCCTTCAGCCGCAGGTCCTCAGTGGTGGGTTTGATGATTTGGTTGGCCATGCGTCTGAGTATTGCAGGGACAACCTGGTGCACACATCTGCTCATGGAGGATTGTGACATCCCAGCCACCACTCCACTTATTCTTTGAAAAGAGCCACTGGCAAGGAAATGGAGTGTTGCCATGACCTTCACCAGTGGCTGCACTGCATGTGAGCGGTGTGTTCGGCTGGTGATGTCCTCCTGCAGGGTTGTGGTTAATTCCAGGATGACATGAGGGGTGAATCTGAAGATGCGATACACCTCAGAATCACTCATTCCAAACAGGTCTATGCAGGTGCGGTATATCCTCTCCCATGCCATCCTCCGTGCCCTCCTCCTTCTTTGTTCATCTAAAGTCAGTAGTATAGCTATGCGCGACGATGCCCCTGGCATGTTGGCATACAGATTGTTGTGCAACACGTGTGACTGCTGAGCTGCTCACTAACAGTGTTGCTTTATCTAACAAGTAGACTTTTTTTCTCTTTTTAGACCAGCTTTTATATGCTCTACTTTTAGACAGAACATTTTGCTGTTGCGCACACTGCGTAGCCGTTCTTTTGTGGATCCCCGTAAGTCCCTCATTAGCATATTTGACTAGCAAATCAAGGGTCTGTCTAGCGCAATTTTGCGCGGACGGATGCGCCTGTCTAACGAAAATACCCTGGAGCAAAAAAAAGTAGATTTCTTGCGTATCTCGCTTTGGGGATGCCGTGCATCGAAACGCACGCGCATCTCCTGTTGCGCAGGCGTAATCGCTCTGTGAATCTGGGCCTGTGTCTCTATCTTTCTCTCTCTATCTCTCAATTTCTGTCTCTCTTTTGTCTGTGTGACTTTGTGTGTCTCTCTCTCTCTCTCTCTCTCCAACAATTGTTTTTGAATTTTTTTCAGAAACAAGCATTACATGTTTTTAATTAAGGTTGTTTAATTTGTATGTAATTATTTTTGTCTCTTTCTTTCTCTCTATTCCCCCCTCTCTCTCCCTCCTTCCCCCCTCTCTCTCTCCCTCCTTCCCCCCCTCTCTCTCTCCCCCCCCCTCTCTCTCTCCCCCCCCTCTCTCTCTCTCTCTGACAATTGTTTTTGATTTTTTTTTTTAGAAACAAGCATTACATGTTTTTAATTAAGATTGTATAATTTGTATGTAATTATTTTTGTCTCGATTTATCTTTTTCTGTCTCTCTATTTCTTTTTCTCTTTATTGCTCTTTCTCTCTATTCCCTATCTCTATATCTCTCCCTTATTTCTCTGTATACGTTCTTTTTTTTTTTTTAAATAACAAAAAATGTATTAAAATAATATTGTATATAGTTTGTTAAATATTTTGTATTTTGTTAATTTTCCATGTATTATATTTTTCACAATAATTTAGTTTTGTAATAGATTATATTGAATAACATTGTTTTTCTTCTTTAAATTTATGATGTACCTTTTTATATTTTTGTTTCTTTAATTAAAAATGAATCTAAATTTTAGAAACTAAAATGTGTTTTTATTTTTATGTTTTTGAATATGATTTTTTTAATAGCAATTTGTGTGTGTGTATATATATATATATATATATATATATATATATATATATATATATATATATATATATATGTGGTCAATGAGGTTCACAATATCTTCTTGCATCTTGTACATAGTTTATTAAAAGGGTAGTTCCACCAAAAACCTTTTTTTTTAACATTGATTGAGGCTCGTTTTGTCAAGGGGAATCGGGTGTTTTTTTTTTAGAAACAAAGCAGTACTTACCGTTTTAAAAATGCATCGTCTCCGACGCTTCCGGGTATGGTCTTCGGGTCTGGGCGTTCCTATTTGATTGACAGGCTTCTGACGGTCGGATACATCGCGTCACGATTTTCTAAAAGTAGCCGAACGACGGTGCGCAGGCGCAGTATAGAGCCGCACCGGCGCTCGGCTTCTTTCGGCTACTCGTGACGCGATGTATGCGACCGTCGGAAGCCTGTCAATAAAATAGGCACGCCCAGACCAGACGATCATACCCGGAAGCGACGGAGACGATGCATCTCTAAAACGGTAAGTACTGCTTCCTTTCTAAAAAAAAAAAACACCAGATTCCCCTTGACATAACGAGCCTCAATCAATGTTAAAAAAGGTTTTTGGGGGAATTACCCCTTTAACAAAAATAACTCTTTATGTATTTATTAGAAATGCCATGTATCGCAAAGGACTGTATGAACTACACCAAAAAAGGTGACAAAGAAAGTACAGTTACGTCACATTTTCGAAGGATGATGAGAAGATCAAACAGTGGCTCAACAATGCGGGAATGGATCCTGGGATGATTGAGGAATACACCCCTATTATAAAAGCAGTCAAACGTTCTGATAGCTATCGAATGTTCCTCGCACTTTACTAACGATTGTTTTGCAATGCATGGAACACAGAGGAGACTCGTCACTAATGCTGCACCAATCATTTTTACAGATGTCCCCAAAAAAGCAAATGCTGATAATAAATGGCTTCTTAAACTTAAAAAAAAAAATTGGAGAAATGAACCGAAAGCGTACCTCTACTCAAAGCTTGGATAGCTTAACATGTCATTGCCAATGTCATCAACAATCTAATATTGAAAATGTGACAAATCTGGAAGCTGGCACACAAACAACAGAACCTTCTACACATATTATATCAGAGCCTCCCACTTCTAAGATCGCCAGCCCACACTCCTATGGTATGGATCACCCCTATTGCAGTGCTGAGGAGCCTTTGATGTCACCAATGTACATGTCTACACCAGAAATTCAAAAGAGAAGATCCAAAGTAAGTGAATTGATTGATATTTCACCCTCCACGTCCTTGATGTCTCCTCCATCCAAAAAACGAACAATGAGTGTTGGACAATATTTTGAAAGCCCAGACTTAGAGCGTAAAAGAAAATTACTTTCTGCTGACGACCCAAGTTTTCACGAATCAGATTGTGAAACGCCTCAAAAAAAGCAAACAGTTTATGTTAGAGTTTAGTAGGGAAAAAAAATTGCGCTTGTTAAATTTAAACAGTGAAAGCAGCGATCAAAAAGATGTTATACCACATCAAACAGAATGTAAAAAAGGAAAAAGATCGCGCTAAAAATATAAATGAAATAAAGTCCATAAGACAATATATTCAGGTGAACGTTGATTAGATAAAGTCCGTGAACAGTGTATTCAGGTAAAGGTTAATCACAAAAAAACACAATCCACCAAAAAAAAAGTTGTAGATAATCTCCACCAGGTGCAAAACAGCTTCACACTAAAGCAGTGCCAGAAAGATGAGAACCTCCACCACAATGGTATGTATACTCTTACCAGATAAAAATGATCCCTGGTTAGAGGAGATCATATAGAGCGTGGTAAGAGACTGGGATCGAGGATAGCTGGGATGGTCAGTTTCCTTTTTAGGTGAATAGCACTCCCAAACGATCGGTCCGAGGGTATGTAAAAAAATAAGGGGCTCACATAGTGTAAAATCCTCATTTAATATAAAAGCAAAAAAACTGAGATGCACTTACAATCTAGTTGATTTGTAGAGCGTTTTAAACAAGCCGGCCGGCTTAGAACATGCAGCCCGTATCCGGGTAGAGAAAAGCGCGGTGACGTCAGAACGCCGCCTCCCTACGTTTCGTCACGAGAGGACTTGGATTGTGTTTTTTTGTGATTAACCTTTACCTGAATACACTGTTCACGGACTTTATCTAATCAACGTTCACCTGAATATATTGTCTTATGGACTTTATTTCATTTATATTTTTAGCGCGATCTTTTTCCTATGTTAGAGTTTACCAGACCTCGAAATTGAAAATGAAGATATGATTCCTCATCCCCTAAATTTGGTTCAAGAAAAAAATTGTAGTATTCGAAAGTTGCTTGGACAAAATCCTCTATGCAATGATGTGCCCTGAATTTGGTTGTTCTTCCCAAATTTACAAAAATAGAAAAACAAATTATTGGTACAATGATTTCAGTCTATTCAACCTGTCGCTGCTTACATCGTCACAAGCTTTGGGAAAGCCAACCCAAAATAAAGCAGTATGCTGCAGGTAATATTTTATTGGCTGTGCCATAACTCTTAGTGGAGGTGGCTATGCTAAGGTTAGAGAGATATTTGATCTCTGTGGCATAGCGATCTTCGGCAAAACCTCTTTCAACAAAGCACAAACTAGATATGTACATAAGGCTGTTGACATCAGTTGGCAAAAAAAATAAAAAATATGTCTGATGTAACAAAAGAACTAAAAGGAAAACCAGTTTTCATTATAGGGGATGGGCAATGTGACAGCCCTGGATATTCAGCAAAATACTCAACTTACACTTGCATGGATTTATTTACTAAGAAAATAGTGGACTTTGATGTGGTGCAGGTGTCTCAGACAACTTCTTCTGTTGCGATGAAGACCCGTTCTGCTTCATTTTTATTTTTGTAGTGGTCATTGCAAAGGAAGAGGACGTTTTTTTGTCAGATTTGGCAATCAGTACATCACGTAATAAATGAGCATGAATGGGAAATTGATAGTGTAAAGCACAAATGCTTACACGATCCAATGAGTGTGGATTCTCATCGTGTTGCCTGGTTAAAAGTTGGGTCACCTGCATTCCAAGCATTGTCTACTATTGTTCTTGATGCCTGTTTGGAGAAAGATTTGAAACATCTGACCCATTGTCAGACTGAAACTTACCACAGTATGATTCTCAAATTTCGGCCCAAAAGGATTAACTACAGGTTTGATTCGATGGAAACAAGAACAAAGTTGGCAGCTTTATGCCACAATTAGGGCTCATTTCTACTGGCGTTTTTACAGCCACTTTTTTTACAGCTTAAAAACGCCTGTCCATGTTTATTTTAGAGGAAAAAAAAAGCCACGGCAGCGTTTTTGCTCATTTGAGCGTTTAATGTCTGGCGTTTTTACAGCTCTATTGCTGGAGCTTCAGAACGCACTGGTCCTGCATTTTTTTGCAGCTTAAAAATGTCTCAGCCATCTACAGCTCAAAAACGTCATGGTGGGCATGAGGCCATAGACTAACATGGAGAGCTGTTTTTAAGCTGCAAAGAACGCTCAGAAATGTAGCTGTAAAAACGCCAGTGGAAATGAGCCCTTACAATGCAAATCGTAAGCCCGCTCTGACAAAAAAAAAAAAAAAATGAATGAAAGTGGTCAAGAAGTTCTTGTTGAATGTAAAAATGTTGAATTTCCAAGGGGAAGGAAGAAATGGGGTGTGCGTAATGTCTATGAGAAAATGGACACCCAACACAACATAAAGATTCTGGCAGACATGATTTCCATTGTTGAAAGGACACTCAAGTTCTTGGAAATAAAAAAAACAGACATGCCAGCGAACATTGCACTAATTGAGAGGCCAGAAACCAGTGTAGCTGTGAAGGAACACATGACTCGTTTTTCAAAATTTAAAAAATAATGTTGATAATCAATATTCAAGTAGCCAAATGTAATTACTTTTTAAACCCAAAAAAATATTTATATCCTTCACAATATTTAATTTGTTGACAAAATAATGTCAATGTTTATGTTCTAAAAAGTTTGGTTATATATTGTCTTTTAAAAAAAATGTATTTCTATTATTTTAATAACATTTTTACAAATAAAGTTTGTTTTTTTAGTTAAAAAGTAATGTCTAATCAATAAATTAAATGGATAAAGAAAACAAACACAAAATATTGAAAAACAAATTGACAATTTTTATTAACTCAAAAATAAGCAACAATTTGAAAACTCAACATTTATTCTCAAACAGTTTTTTTTTTTTTTTTTCTTTGGTAAAAGTCTAAATTTCAATGAAATGCCTTTTCATAGGCATAATCTCTGACAATGTTGGGTTTACAGGGAACGTTTGTTCATGTTCATTTCCTTAGAATCTGGCCAATAGCTGCGCCACTATTATACTTCGCTGAAAATATAACATATCAAATACATTTTTTTATCTACGTAAAAAAACAAGAAAAATAAATATATATATATATATAATTTATGATTTGACAGCCACACCAATTTTTTTTTAGAAAGGATTGTAGAAAAGAAAGAAAGAAAGAAAGAAAGAAAGAAAGAAAGAACTTACGATGACAACATCGGGCTTGGGTCCTGCTTTGAAGTCAAGCCAACATTCTACGTATTCCGAAATACGGTTACTCCATTGTGCATTTTGGAGAGATACCCTCTTTCCACAAGCATGTCATTGGCAAAGGTCATCTCCCCCTGAAAATAAATACAAAATAAAATAAATTGAAATTTTAGCAAACTGGAAACAGATTGTGTCCTGACCAATTACAGCACGCAACCCCCGACCCTACACAACTGTTCAATAAAGGGGATTGGACAGACATTACATATGAGGAACTTAAGGGGGCCATGTATAATATAAAAAAAAGGCCTAGGGGTCACCAGCACACAAATCTTTTATGGACCCTCACCTTACTCCCAACTGCTAGATCAGCACCTCTCAACCCCCCCCCCCCCCCAGAGGATCCCTTAAAATATCCTTACAGTCTCAGGGAACCCCTGCTAATAATTTACAACTCATGTTACATTAGTGTGATGGTTGGTGGGAAGGGAAGAACGCTCCTTACACTTGTGGTCATCGGGAAGAATTACCCCCTTACCAGCTAGCTAAAAAGAACAATGGTGTCAGTGGGAATTTATCGGAGAGGCAGAAATTACTCATTGCTCAAGGAACCCCTAGCAAACTCTGGAGCAACCCTGGGGTTCAATGGGCTAGAATAAGCCCTTGTTGCAACTAGAACCAACCTCAGATGCAGGAACTTCAATCTTCAAGTCCTGTGGTCCCAGGTACTCAAACCACAAGTAAATCACACTACAATCTAGCTAATGGTCACGCAGGATAGGCTTCTCCAAAATCCGATGATCCCCAAAATGAAGGGGTCACCTTTTGAAGATTATCCTTTGAAAGTACCTGGTAGCAGGATCACCAGATGACCAAGAGTTTTACTACAAATCGACATGTTTCGCTGTTTAAAATGGCTTCTTCAGGAGAACTTTGATATCAGGCACAATGTATATGATCACGGTTTATTCAGTAGATAGATAAACACACAACGATAGGAACGGATACAATTGTATCAATTGGTAGTTCCACAGAGGGATAATGCATGATATAAGGGTGTAGCACCATCTGTCCATCTTAATTAGCCAACAGTGAATATTTAGGGTCAGGGTTTTTCTTTGAAAAATAAGGCTAGGACTCAGGAATTGGAACCTCCCCAGAGGTCAAAGGTCATGAGACATGGCCGACCCACCTCCAAAGTTTACCGCCTAACAAGAACCAGGTCGGGGAGAGAACAGGTCCTGACCCTAACCCCTAGTTTCAGGCTACAGCAGATAGAAAAAAAAATCCCAGAGGAACCTCACAATTCTATTTGTGTCCAGGGTTTTTCCTGTAAAAAACAAGCTACACCTCATATGCTCCCTCTCCCCGACATACCGCCTTAAACATCCCATAAATCTTGTTCTCGTATATTGAAATATTTTGAATTAAGTGGAGAACCATCAATGGCAGCCCATGTTGAAGTAATTGGGGGAAAAGAAGCACCTACAATGTAGGGATGACTGATCACTGAAAGATACTAAAGAAAAAAAGATCTAAAAGCAATAAAGTCTCATAAAGGAGTACCCGTAAGGCCTCGTTCACATGGGGCATGCATAGCTGTATGCCCATGGTGGGTCGTCTTTACTGGAATGGTGCTCCTTTCATCTCTAAGCACACAGTCTCATTGTTATCGATTGGGAGGCTGCAACTGTTCGATGCAAAACAGCGCGGGTGCACAGCATCCTAGATGTGTTCGGGGGCCAAGCACCCACCCAACGTCACTTTGGGAGCAGCCGCTGAACCCCAACTGACAGCAACGGGACATGTATGGAACACTTGTGCATCCCCATGCAGATAAGACACGGCCCCTCAGGGGCGGACAAGTTATGTACACCCCATGTGAACGAGGCCTTCGGAAAAAAAAATACAGGTGCGATCTCATCTTCTTTTTGAAGCTCGGCATCTATAAGGCAACATGTCGTTCTGCAGCAGTCTCACAAGATCTTTGAGCTGAAAATCACAACTATTTTTAGTCACTTAGCACCGAGGCTAATTTTTTAAAACATTTTGCACACGAAAAAAAAAAAAGATCAGAAAACACTCCCAAAAATATATTTTCTGAAATCTGAGGCCCTGGAGAATAAAATGATGAAAAAACATTAAAAAAAACTAAACAACTGTAATTGCTTGCATTGCGGACAATCCACAACTTGTGGCAGGTGACGTGACAGGTGACGTGGCCAAGTGACATGGCAAGTAGACAATCCACAACTTGTGGCAGGTGACGTGGCCAGGTGAAGTGGCAGGTGACGTGGCCAGGTGAAGTGGACAATCAAATTTTTCAATTTTCGAATTACAAATTTTTCAATTTTCGAATTACAAATTTTTCAATTTGAAAAATGCGAAATTTGAAAAATGCGAAATTTGAAAACATTTCTCTGGATAAGTACGCAGCTGGACATACATATTGGTAAAATAGCCAACTGAATGGGTCCAATAGTGACAAGCTCTGCCAACGGATCTCTCGCTTAGTTTGCGACGGCGTTGAATCAAGAGCAACGTATGGACATTTCAAAAAAGAAGAATCAAATGAAAGTATGCAAGTCTGCATACAAAATTCTGCTTGCTGCTGCTCTCTCTGTTGAAAATGGCAGAAAGAGTTAAAAATATTTAGCTTTCAGAGCTTTGGGAGGGTCTACAATGTCTGCTATAAACGCTGATAGCCGCAAACGCAGTAAAACGCTGTGAAATTTGCGGCAAAAACCGGCGTTTTAAACGCCGGTTTTTGCCTTTGAAAACATGAGTTCAGATGTGTTTGCATTTGCTTCTTGTGTGCATGGGGCCCTGTCTACCTCCATACTTGGCTCCATTGGCAATACAGCCCATTAGGCTTCTATGTTGTCTTTACTCTTTGTGTCAGGCCTTAGGACACTGCCCATTGGAGTCTATAGGGCTGTAAGGAGTAGGCTTGGCCAGGACAGCAAGATTTGCTGGCTATAAAAATCACTAATGTCCAGATTGAGGTAAGTGTGTACCTAATGGAGAAGGAAGGTGGGTTTAATTAGGTCAGGGTAGAGTGAAAAAAGGGTTAAGTGCACTTTATTTCCATACTGATTTATGCGTACATGCTTACTTAAAGCTAAGTTGGCAAGATAGAGAATCAGAGTGGTAGAAGAATAGAGGATTTTTGCCAGAATTGGGGCTGTAATTCTATATTTGACCTACAACTCCACTTGGAGTAAAATGATCAAGCTGCAGTCTCCACAATTTAGTAGTACTCCAATGACTTGGCACTTTTGTATATAAAAGATTCTCAAAAAGAACTTTTTCCATTAAAACTGGAATTTCTTAGAAGCCGTCAATATTCAATATCATTTTTCCCTTCTTATTTTCTTCTTGCTTCCCCAGAATAGCCTCCATTCAGGAGGTGCATCGCTCTCATGTGCTTGAGAATGAAAAATACACGCATGACCTGGAGAATTCTAAAACTGTACTTGAAAAATTGGAGAGCTCGTCAAGTGAACAGAGTGTCAAATTCTTCAAAAAGATGAAGATTTATGTAGAGAATTTTGTTGATTGTCTTAATGAAAAGGTAGGTCGCTGATGGACATTGAGCAAGGAATATACAGTGGATCTAGAAAAGAATCCCTCCCTTTTAAAATAATCAAATTTTGTTACTATGCAGCCTGAAATTAAGACGCACGGTTTTTGTTTTATCCAGCCGTATTTATTAATTATAACATCCAAGTGAAAGATAACAAACACAAACCTGTCAGAAAACATAAAAAAAAAAAAAAAATAGAATTGCTGGGTTGGAAAAAGGATCACCCCCTTGTGTCAGCATTTTATTTTGGACCACCTAAGAAAGAAAAAGAAAGAAAAAGATAGAAAAAGAAAGAAAAGAAAAGAAAAAGAAAGAAAAAGAAAAAGAAAAAAGAAAAAGAAAAAAGAAAAAAGAAAAAGAAAGGAGACTGCAATGAAATCACAGTCTATTCAAACGAGAGCTGCGATTACCATGTAAACAACAATAGATACAAAAAACAAACCGTGAAAAAAATATAAATCGCGCTACCTTTAAACCATGTGAAACAAATGTTTGAATCACAAAACTATATGATATATATTGATATAAAATAAAACTCCACTTTAAAGACACAGCAACACAATGAGAATGATACCAATTTAATAAATACTCACAAAAAGTAATGCATCAGTTTGCCTTGCGTGGGTGTTTACCATGGACACAAAATCACAGCTCCTTCAACACTCTTCTTTCTGCCTCGATTACATTGTTTTTGGTATTTATGTAGCCTTGATCAAGTATGAGTAGACTGTGGGTCCTAATTTGTGGGAAATAAATCAATTGGGGTTTGTAAAAAAAAAAATGATATATATATATATGCATTTCTCTTTCCTTCCAACCGACTAGACGGCAACAGAAACTAAAAGTTAGCTTCCTGAAGCAAGTCCAAACCTTCGCCTCAAACTGTCCAAGTTTAATTTAAGAGATATTTGGACATTAACTAAACTATAATATACACACACTTGTAAATTTTTGTATAGCCAGGGCACAATGGCACCATCAATGCAGTTTTCAGAGGTTTAATACCTTACCCACTGAGGAAAACCTGATTTTAGGGTGACAGACATTCTGTAGCTGTTTTGGCAGGGATGGAAGAATCGTTTCCCATTTGAATTGATTGCTTTGGCTAATCAGATGCTGCAAGAGTTTGACACATGCAAGTGAAGCTATGACTGGACAAAGCCTAAAGCCTGGTAGCAAACATGACAAACTTCCACAGCTGGTTCATAATGTTTCACATGTGCATTTGTCTGGCTCCTGTGTGTACCTATACTCAAAACAATGCTACATTGTGAAAGTTTAGTCAGATATTTATTGAGGTGTTAAAGTAAAACAGTTTCATTTCCGGCACATGCACTCCCATTGGTTGGTTGTGCTCTCCACCAAACGTTCAAACCATCCAATGGCTGGTGTCAAACTGATCACATGTGCAACCTCATGGCAGTTGTAGATAAAACAGAGGCTAAGATGGCAGCTTCCTTGGCTGAAAACGATAGGAGGGTTTATTTACTCTTTAACATTTCAGTGGAAACCAGACAAATATGAAGGGTTGACTTATACTATGCTTTCCCTCTCCAATCTTTAACTGCAAAATTGATTGGTTACATGTAAGGAGCTGGTTCCAATTAGGTGACTGGTTTCCAGCGATACACAAATGAAACAAATACTCCTAAATAAGTTGTACCCATTTATCCGACGTCCTCTCCACGCAAGTTTAAAGTCCAGAATTTTAAAAGCTTGTCTGAGCATTCAGAAATAGGGGGATGAGGGGCACTCTGCAGTGCATAGTGAGGAGAGCCGATTGGAGTGAAGGGACATGCTCCCCTTCATGCAGAAACAGCGATAATGCCGTCAATTATAGGCTGCTTGTTGGAAGTCCCTCCCATCACATTTTTCTCTTGGTGTCAGGAAACTTTGTAACAAGTGATTTATGCCAACAGCAGAGGTACGAAGCGGCAGACAGAAATTACATGTTGTGACAAGTACACACTAAAGTAGTATGTGCTTTGTTCATATTTCATGTCTGAGGTTTACAACTACTTTAACCTTACAGACACCTGACTGTTTATCAGCTGATTTAAAGCAGTGGTCTCCAAACTGTGGCCTGGGGGTCACCATGGCACTTTGTTTTTATCCAACCCATGGGGCAATTTTTCCCCCGCTGACCGCAACCAATAACGGGGCACATTGATACCAATGGGGGGGCACTATTACTACTACTGACAATGATGGAGAACTATTCCTTCCATTGATACCAACATCTGGGCACTATTACTATGGCCAACACAAATGATGGAGCATTATTACTAGTACTGACACCAATGATTCCTCCCATTGATATCAAAGATGGGGCGCTATTAATCACTTTACTACCACTGATGGGACCGTATTCCTCCTATCGATAGCAATGATAGCACACTATTGCTCCCTCTAATACCAATCATGCGGAATGGTTTACTCCCAATGTCGCCAGCATATTTTCTACTCCCACGGGCCATAGGCAAGCCCAAGTTTGAAGTACAATAAACTGGCTCTTTGTTTAGAACAGGGATCCTCAAACTACGGCCCTCCAGCTGTTGCGGAACTACAAGTCCCATGAGGCATTGTAAAACTCTGACATTCACAGACATGACTAGGGCATGATGGGAATTGTAGTTCCTGAACAGCTGGAGGGCCATAGTTTGAGGACCCATGGTTTAGAAGGCTTGGGGAAGACATGGTGTATAACAGTGATCACACATTGGCTTCTCCCAAGAGTGGAAGATATGGGGCCAGATTCAGTAACAATTTACACGGCGTATCTGTTGACACGCCGCGTAAATTCTCCTTTGCGGCGGCGTATCTTTTTTTCTGTAAACAAGATACGCCGGAATTGTGCTAAAGATACGAGTGGCTTTCTTGTGAAAAAAAAGATACGAGTGGCGCAAGTCGTATCTTAGTTGCATATTTATGCTGGCCACTAGGTGTCGCTTCCGTCGATTTACACGTTGAATATGCAAATTAGGTAGCTACCCCGATTCACGAACGTAGTTGCGGCCGGCATATCTATTTGCGTCGTTTACGTAAGGAGTCGGACCAGCGTAAAGTTACCCCTGCTATAATGAGGCGCAGCCAATGTTAAGTATGGACATCGGGACAGCGTCGTATTGTACGTCATTTGCGTAAGCCGATTCAGAGGCTGGGTGTAAGTTACGTTCATGTCCTTTTCAATGGACTATTTGCGACGTGATTTGGAGCATGCGCACTGGGATACATTCACGGCCGGCGCATGCGCAGTTCGTTTGATGCGTCATTTACGTGGGGTCAGGGATAATTTAAATACAACACGCCCCCTACCTGCCCACTTTGAATTATGTGTGGATACGCCGGCCCATTTACGCTATGCCGCCGCAACTTACGGAGCAAGTGTTTTGTGAATACAGCACTTGCCTGTATAAGTTGCGGAGGCGTAGCGTAAATAGGATACACTACGTTCGCACAAAGATACGCTCTTCTTCCTGAATCTGGCCCATGGTGTATAACAGTGCTCACACATTGGCTTCTCCCAAGAGTGGTTACAGATGGGAGTGAGGAGACATATGCCTGTCCTCAAATGTTTAAAAGCATACCTATAGTCAAAATTTAAAATTTTATATTTATGTCCGCATTGTATTTCCAATTACTTCTAACCTACTCCTATTCATTTAAACAAACAATCTCAAAGTTCATACATTTATTGGGGTGTGACCAAGAGTCGGTTCACACTGGGGCGACTCGTCAGGCGGCCGCCTGACGAGTCGCTTCCCATGCACTGCAATGGAACCGTTCTAATCGGAGCGACGCAAGTCGCTCCGACTTAGAAATTTGGTTCCTGTATGACTTTGGGGGCGGCTCAGGGCGACTTGCATTGGCATCTATACAGAAGTCGTCTTGCAAATCGCCTCTGGAGTCGTCCTCAGGACAACTTGCAGAGCTGCCCCCGAAGTCGTGTCGCCTGTGTGTGAACTGACTCTTACTGACTCTTAGGCCTTGTACACACGATCGGACATATCCGATGGAAACGGTCCGCGGACCGTTTTCATCGGAGTTTACACACCATCGGAGTGTACACACCATCGGATCAAATTCCCCGCCGGCGGACGGCGCGGTGACGTGGCGGTGACGTTGACGCCGCCACGTCACTGCACCAGGAAGTAAAACACTTCCGCGCATGCGCTGAATCCATTCGGCGGCGGCGGTGCGGGATGACATGTCTGCTGGTAAGTGTACTAACCAGCAGACATGTCGGGCGGACACATTCCCACCCGATAGATTTCAAAGCATGCTTTGAAATCTGTCGGGTGGACAAATCTGTCCGCTAGCCCATACACACGAGCGGAGATGTCTGCTGAAACGGTCCATCGGACCGTTTTCAGCGGACATATCCGCTCGTGTGTACGAGGCCTTACTCTTACTGCATGGGAGCTGTGAAATCTGTTTTTTTTTTGCATGTTTTAACGTATAAGAATACGTATCGGCCTAAACTGAGGAAAAAAAATATTTGTATATATATTTTTGGGGGATATTTATTATAGCAAAAAAAAATAAAAAATTGTCGCTCTATTTTTGTTTATAGTGCAAAAAATAAAAACCGCAGAGGTGATCAAATACCAAAAGAAAGCTCTATTTGTGTGAAAAAAAAAAAAAAAGGAGGATGCCAATTTTTGTTTGGGAATAATGTATGGAGTAAATAATGAAATCAACCAAACAAACAATGAATTATTAAATGCAGCAAAACCTAGTAGTGTTTACAATACACAAATATAGAAATATTAAAGAATGGGGTATTGCGCAAAAAATTCCATGAACCAATAGTGACGATGATAATCAAAAAAATTATTATATATAGGATCACAAAGTAAGTGAATATAAGATGAGGGTGAAAAAACACAAATAAGTGAAAAGTGTCCAATGAACCATCTGTGTGAATCTGCTTCCAGACGGAAAATAGGATAAATTAAAATAAAATAGAAATGGATAGAGCTGAGCGACTTCTATGCAGATATAGATGTAACTCTATAGGGCAGATGGTGATATCCCTCAAAGGGCTCCCAGAACTCTCACCTCACAAAAAGGAGTATAAAGCATTGAGGTTTCCTTAGTCCGATCCACCTCCTTGCAGCCACAGAGCCTTCCCATCTGCCTTACTTCAAAAGGTGCCTCTCCAGCCTCTCACACCTGTCTCTCCTCTGTGGTGCTATCCCGTACATACTTTTTCTCATATGTATTCTCAACCCGGCTTCCGGGTATGATCGTCGAGGTTGGGCGTTCCTAATTGACTTACAGGCATCTGGCCGACGCATACAGCGCGTCACGAGATGCCGAAAGAAGCCGAACGTCGGTGCGCAGGCGCGGTATAGAGCAGCACTGACGTTCGGCTTCTTTCGGCATCTCGTGACGCGCTGTATGAGTCGGCCGGATGCCTGACAGTCAATTAGGAACGCCCAACCTCAACGATCATACCCGGAAGCCGGGTTGAGAATACATATGAGAAAAGGTATGTACGGAACGTATTTAAAAAAAAAACCAGCCGATTCGAATTGGGATTAATGGCGTTAATGCAATGTTAAAAATGTATTTTTACGTGAACCTCCCCTTTAAGGCAACAATGGCAGAGTGGCGACCGGACCCTGGATTTGTCATGACTGGAAGATTACACTTACGAAGGGGGGGGGGGGGTGTTAACTGGCAGTGTTGCCAAAATGTATGAATGGCACCAATTTTTTACTGGCAAAAAAAAAAAAATGAAAATTACTGTTAGAGCCGCATTTTTTATTGACGCTGCAAAAGTACATACAATTACTTTGTTTTTTAACTATAAACACATAGCTAATTCTATTATCAATGTGCAAGGCAACTGCTTGCCGACCTGCCGCCATCATTTTACTGCAGCAGGTCGGCACGCCTGGGCGAGAGCCCGTAGCTCTACGTCGGCACTTTAAAGGCCATTAGGGGGCGCGCGATCGCTCGGTACAGAGCGAGGAACGGGAGCTATGTGTGTAAACACAAAGCTCCCGGTCCTGTCAGCAGGGAAACACTGATCTTCTGTTCATACAATGTATCAGGGATCCTCAAACTACGGCCCTCCAGCTGTTGCGGAACTACAAGTCCCATGAGGCATTGTAAAACTCTGACATTCACAGACATGACGGGAATTGTAGTTCCTGAACAGCTGGAGGGCCGTAGTTTGAGGACCCATGCAATGTATGAACAGAAGAATAGTGATTTCCCCTAGTGAGGCCACCACACACCACACAGTTAGAACACACCCAGGAACACACTTAACCCCTTTCCTGCCCCCTGGTGTTAACCCCTTCACTGCCAATAGCATTTTTATAGTAATCCAATGCATTTTTATAGCACTGATCGCTATAAAAATGGCAATGGTCCCAAAAATGTGTCAAAAGTGTCCGAAGTGTCCGCCATAATGTCACAGTACCGGAAAAAAAAACGCTGATCGCCGCCATTACTAGTAAAACAAAAAAAAAATATATATATATTAATAAAAATGCCATAAAACTACTCCCTTTTTTGTAAACGCTATAACTTTTGCACAAACTAATCAATAAACGCTAATTGCATATTTTTTTACGAAAAATAGGCAGAAGAATACGTATCGGCCTAAACTGAGGAAAAAAAATGTTTTTATATATTTTTTGGGGATATTCATTATAGCAAAATGTAAAAAATATTGAATTTTTTTCAAAATTGTCGCTCTATTTTTGTTTATAGCGCAAAAAATAAAAACCGCAGAGATGCTCAAATACCACCAAAAGAAAGCTCTATTTGTGGGAAAAAAAGGACGCCAATTTTGTTTGGGAGCCACTTCGCACGACCGCGCAATTGGCAGTTAAAGCAACACAGTGGCGAATCACAAAAAGTGCTCTGGTCATTGGGCAGCAATATGGTCCGGGGGTTAAGTGGTTAAAGAAAAGTAAAAAAAAAAAAACAGAGTTCCCCCTTACATCAGAATCTGCAGGATGGCCCCAACAGTTCAAGGGAACTTTTTGATAAAGGGGAACGCTGCAGATCATTATACAAGGGAAAACTCTGATGTGGGGGGAGGGGCTCTGGTGAATAGAGACCACCTTCCACAGAGTGAATACACTAAGGTAAGGGGCGGTTACTAATATAGTGGGTAACCTTTATATCAGTGCCCCCTTACATTATTGTATTCACTCACCTCCTTAGATCAGTGACCCCCCCCCCCTCAGAATCGTCTGGCAGCGCACAGTGCGGGGCTCAGTCAGACGGCTCCAGCTTGGTGGCTCTGATCCCCTCTCCACAGTTCACACGTCTGTTTCTTCCCATAACTCCCATCCCAGCGGCACTCCCACTCATAACTCCTTTCTAAAATCCCCTCAGACTGCGGGAGGAGGCTGCGGACATGCTACAAGGAGGTGGGCGGAGGCTGCGGACATGCTACAAGGAGGTGGGCGGAGGCTGCGGACATGCTACAAGGAGGTGGGCGGAGGCTGCGGACATGCTACAAGGAGGTGGGCGGAGGCTGCGGACATGCTACAAGGAGGTGGGCGGAGGCTGCGGACATGCTACAAGGAAGTGGGCGGAGGCTGCGGACATGCTACAAGGAGGTGGGCGGAGGCTGCGGACATGCTACAAGGAGGTGGGCGGAGGCTGTGGACATGCTACAAGGAGGTGGGCGGAGGCTGCGGACATGCTACAAGGAGGTGGGCGGAGGCTGCGGACATACTACAGGTGGTGGGCGGAGGCTGCGGACATGCTACAAGGAGGTGGGCGGAGGCTGCGGACATGCTACAAGGAGATGGGCGGAGGCTGCGGACATGCTACAAGGAGGTGGGCGGAGGCTGCGGACATGCTACAAGGAGGTGGGCGGAGGCTGAGGACATGCTACAAGGAGGTGGGCGGAGGCTGCGGACATGCTACAAGGAGGTGGGCGGAGGCTGCGGACATACTACAGGTGGTGGGCGGAGGCTGCGGACATGCTACAAGGAGGTGGGCGGAGGCTGCGGACATGCTACAAGGAGGAGGCTGGGCGGAGGCTGCGGACATGCTACAAGGAGGTGGGCGGAAGTGCGGACATGCTACAAGGAGGTGGGCGGAGCTGCGGACATGCTACAAGGAGGTGGGCGGAGGCTGCGGACATGCTACAAGGAGGTGGGCGGAAGGCTGCGGACATGCTACAAGGAGGTGGGCGGAGGCTGCGGACATGCTACAAGGAGGTGGGCGGAAGCTGCGGACATGCTACAAGGAGGTGGGCGGAGGCTGTGGACATGCTACAAGGAGGTGGGCGGAGGCTGCGGACATGCTACAGGAGGTGGGCGGAGGTGCGGACATGCTACAAGGAGGTGGGCGGAAGCTGCGGACATGCTACAAGGAGGTGGGCGGAGGCTGCGGACATGCTACAAGGAGGTGGGCGGAAGCTGCGGACATGCTACAAGGAGGTGGGCGGAGGCTGCGGACATGCTACAAGGAGGTGGGCGGAGGCTGCGGACATGCTACAAGGAGGTGGGCGGAGGCTGCGGACATGCTACAAGGAGGTGGGCGGAGGCTGCGGACATGCTACAAGGAGGTGGGCGGAGGCTGCGGACATGCTACAAGGAGGTGGGCGGAGGCTGCGGACA
Organism: Rana kukunoris; assembly: GCA_029574335.1. Lineage (NCBI taxonomy): Eukaryota > Metazoa > Chordata > Amphibia > Anura > Ranidae > Rana > Rana kukunoris. The sequence goes on along the minus strand of CM056052.1, from coordinate 67,557,401 downwards.
TGCTACAAGGAGGTGGGCGGAGGCTGCGGACATGCTACAAGGAGGTGGGCGGAGGCTGCGGACATGCTACAAGGAGGTGGGCGGAGGCTGCGGACATGCTACAAGGAGGTGGGCGGAGGCTGCGGACATGCTACAAGGAGGTGGGCGGAGGCTGCGGACATGCTACAAGGAGGTGGGCGGAGGCTGCGGACATGCTACAAGGAGGTGGGCGGAGGCTGCGGACATGCTACAAGGAGGTGGGCGGAGGCTGCGGACATGCTACAAGGAGGTGGGCGGAGGCTGCGGACATGCTACAAGGAGGTGGGCGGAGGCTGCGGAGGTGGGCGGAGGCTGCGGACATGCTACAAGGAGGTGGGCGGAGGCTGCGGACATGCTACAAGGAGGTGGGCGGAGGCTGCGGACATGCTACAAGGAGGTGGGCGGAGGCTGCGGACATACTACAGGTGGTGGGCGGAGGCTGCGGACATGCTACAAGGAGGTGGGCGGAGGCTGCGGACATGCTACAAGGAGTGGGCGGAGGCTGCGGACATGCTACAAGGAGGTGGGCGGAGGCTGCGGACATGCTACAAGGAGGTGGGCGGAGGCTGAGGACATGCTACAAGGTGGGCGGAGGTGGGCGGAGGCTGCGGACATGCTACAAGGAGGTGGGCGGAGGCTGCGGACATTCTACAGGTGGTGGGCGGAGGCTGCGGACATGCTACAAGGAGGTGGGCGGAGGCTGCGGACATGCTACAAGGAGGTGGGCGGATGGGCGGAGCTGCGGACATGCTACAAGGAGGTGGGCGGAGGCTGCGGACATGCTACAAGGAGGTGGGCGGAGGCTGCGGACATGCTACAAGGAGGTGGGCGGAGGCTGCGGACATGCTACAAGGAGGTGGGCGGAGGCTGCGGACATGCTACAAGGAGGTGGGCGGAGGCTGCGGACATGCTACAAGGAGGTGGGCGGAAGCTGCGGACATGCTACAAGGAGGTGGGCGGAGGCTGCGGACATGCTACAAGGAGGTGGGCGGAAGCTGCGGACATGCTACAAGGAGGTGGGCGGAGGCTGCGGACATGCTACAAGGAGGTGGGCGGAGGCTGCGGACATGCTACAAGGAGGTGGGCGGAGGCTGCGGACATGCTACAAGGAGGTGGGCGGAGGCTGCGGACATGCTACAAGGAGGTGGGCGGAAGCTGCGGACATGCTACAAGGAGGTGGGCGGAGGCTGCGGACATGCTACAAGGAGGTGGGCGGAGGCTGCGGACATGCTACAAGGAGGTGGGCGGAGGCTGCGGACATGCTACAAGGAGGTGGGCGGAGGCTGCGGACATGCTACAAGGAGGTGGGCGGAGGCTGCGGACATGCTACAAGGAGGTGGGCGGAGGCTGCGGACATGCTACAAGGAGGTGGGCGGAGGCTGCGGACATGCTACAAGGAGGTGGGCGGAGGCTGCGGCTGCGGACATGCTACAAGGAGGTGGGCGGAGGCTGCGGACATGCTACAAGGAGGTGGGCGGAGGCTGCGGACATGCTACAAGGAGGTGGGCGGAGGCTGCGGACATGCTACAAGGAGGTGGGCGGAGGCTGCGGACATGCTACAAGGAGGTGGGCGGAGGCTGCGGACATGCTACAAGGAGGTGGGCGGAGGCTGCGGACATGCTACAAGGAGGTGGGCGGAGGCTGCGGACATGCTACAAGGAGGTGGGCGGAGGCTGCGGACATGCTACAAGGAGGTGGGCGGAGGCTGCGGACATGCTACAAGGAGGTGGGCGGAGGCTGCGGACATGCTACAAGGAGGTGGGCGGAGGCTGCGGACATGCTACAAGGAGGTGGGCGGAGGCTGCGGACATGCTACAAGGAGGTGGGCGGAGGCTGCGGACATGCTACAAGGAGGTGGGCGGAGGCTGCGGACATGCTACAAGGAGGTGGGCGGAGGCTGCGGACATGCTACAAGGAGGTGGGCGGAGGCTGCGGACATGCTACAAGGAGGTGGGCGGAGGCTGCGGACATGCTACAAGGAGGTGGGCGGAAGGCTGCGGACATGCTACAAGGAGGTGGGCGGAGGCTGCGGACATGCTACAAGGAGGTGGGCGGAGGCTGCGGACATGCTACAAGGAGGTGGGCGGAAGCTGCGGACATGCTACAAGGAGGTGGGCGGAGGCTGCGGACATGCTACAAGGAGGTGGGCGGAAGGCTGCGGACATGCTACAAGGAGGTGGGCGGAGGCTGCGGACATGCTACAAGGAGGTGGGCGGAGGCTGCGGACATGCTACAAGGAGGTGGGCGGAGGCTGCGGACATGCTACAAGGAGGTGGGCGGAGGCTGCGGACATGCTACAAGGAGGTGGGCGGAGGCTGCGGACATGCTACAAGGAGGTGGGCGGAGGCTGCGGACATGCTACAAGGAGGTGGGCGGAGGCTGCGGACATGCTACAAGGAGGTGGGCGGAGGCTGCGGACATGCTACAAGGAGGTGGGCGGAGGCTGCGGACATGCTACAAGGAGGTGGGCGGAGGCTGCGGACATGCTACAAGGAGGTGGGCGGAGGCTGCGGACATGCTACAAGGAGGTGGGCGGAGGCTGCGGACATGCTACAAGGAGGTGGGCGGAAGGCTGCGGACATGCTACAAGGAGGTGGGCGGAGGCTGCGGACATGCTACAAGGAGGTGGGCGGAGGCTGCGGACATGCTACAAGGAGGTGGGCGGAGGCTGCGGACATGCTACAAGGAGGTGGGCGGAGGCTGCGGACATGCTACAAGGAGGTGGGCGGAGGCTGCGGACATGCTACAAGGAGGTGGGCGGAGGCTGCGGCTGCTACAAGGAGGTGGGCATGCGGACATGCTACAAGGAGGTGGGCGGAGGCTGCGGACATGCTACAAGGAGGTGGGCGGAGGCTGCGGACATGCTACAAGGAGGTGGGCGGAAGCTGCGGACATGCTACAGGAGGTGGGCGGAGGTGCGGACATGCTACAAGGAGGTGGGCGGAAGCTGCGGACATGCTACAAGGAGGTGGGCGGAGGCTGCGGACATGCTACAAGGAGGTGGGCGGAGGCTGCGGACATGCTACAAGGAGGTGGGCGGAGGCTGCGGACATGCTACAAGGAGGTGGGCGGAGGCTGCGGACATGCTACAAGGAGGTGGGCGGAGGCTGCGGACATGCTACAAGGAGGTGGGCGGAGGCTGCGGACATACTACAGGAGGTGGGCGGAGGTGGGCGGAGGCTGCGGACATGCTACAAGGAGGTGGGCGGAGGCTGCGGACATGCTACAAGGAGGTGGGCGGAGGCTGCGGACATGCTACAAGGAGGTGGGCGGAGGCTGCGGACATGCTACAAGGAGGTGGGCGGAGGCTGCGGACATGCTACAAGGAGGTGGGCGGAGGCTGCGGACATGCTACAAGGAGGTGGGCGGAGGCTGCGGACATGCTACAAGGAGGTGGGCGGAGGCTGCGGACATGCTACAAGGAGGTGGGCGGAGGCTGCGGACATGCTACAAGGAGGTGGGCGGAGGCTGCGGACATGCTACAAGGAGGTGGGCGGAGGCTGCGGACATGCTACAAGGAGGTGGGCGGAGGCTGCGGACATGCTACAAGGAGGTGGGCGGAGGCTGCGGACATGCTACAAGGAGGTGGGCGGAGGCTGCGGACATGCTACAAGGAGGTGGGCGGAGGCTGCGGACATGCTACAAGGAGGTGGGCGGAGGCTGCGGACATGCTACAAGGAGGTGGGCGGAAGCTGCGGACATGCTACAAGGAGGTGGGCGGAGGCTGCGGACATGCTACAAGGAGGTGGGCGGAGGCTGCGGACATGCTACAAGGAGGTGGGCGGAGGCTGCGGACATGCTACAAGGAGGTGGGCGGAGGCTGCGGACATACTACAAGGTGGGCGGAGGTGGGCGGAGGCTGCGGACATGCTACAAGGAGGTGGGCGGAAGGCTGCGGACATGCTACAAGGAGGTGGGCGGAGGCTGCGGACATGCTACAAGGAGGTGGGCGGAGGCTGCGGACATGCTACAAGGAGGTGGGCGGAGGCTGCGGACATGCTACAAGGAGGTGGGCGGAGGCTGCGGACATGCTACAAGGAGGTGGGCGGAAGCTGCGGACATGCTACAAGGAGGTGGGCGGAGGCTGCGGACATGCTACAAGGAGGTGGGCGGAGGCTGCGGACATGCTACAAGGAGGTGGGCGGAGGCTGCGGACATGCTACAAGGAGGTGGGCGGAGGCTGCGGACATGCTACAAGGAGGTGGGCGGAGGCTGCGGACATGCTACAAGGAGGTGGGCGGAGGCTGCGGACATGCTACAAGGAGGTGGGCGGAGGCTGCGGACATGCTACAAGGAGGTGGGCGGAGGCTGCGGACATGCTACAAGGAGGTGGGCGGAGGCTGCGGACATGCTACAAGGAGGTGGGCGGAGGCTGCGGACATGCTACAAGGAGGTGGGCGGAGGCTGCGGACATACTACAGGTGGTGGGCGGAGGCTGCGGACATGCTACAAGGAGGTGGGCGGAGGCTGCGGACATGCTACAAGGAGGTGGGCGGAAGCTGCGGACATGCTACAAGGAGGCTGCGGACATGCTACAAGGAGGTGGGCGGAGCTGCGGACATGCTACAAGGAGGTGGGCGGAGGCTGCGGACATGCTACAAGGAGGTGGGCGGAAGCTGCGGACATGCTACAAGGAGGTGGGCGGAGGCTGCGGACATGCTACAAGGAGGTGGGCGGAGGTGGGCGGGCTGCGGACATGCTACAAGGAGGTGCGGACATGCTACAAGGAGGTGGGCGGAAGCTGCGGACATGCTACAAGGAGGTGGGCGGAAGGCTGCGGACATGCTACAAGGAGGTGGGCGGAAGCTGCGGACATGCTACAAGGAGGTGGGCGGAGGCTGCGGACATGCTACAAGGAGGTGGGCGGAAGCTGCGGACATGCTACAAGGAGGTGGGCGGAAGGCTGCGGACATGCTACAAGGAGGTGGGCGGAGGCTGCGGACATGCTACAGGAGGTGGCGGAGGCTGCGGACATGCTACAAGGAGGTGGGCGAAGCTGCGGACATGCTACAAGGAGGTGGGCGGAGGCTGCGGACATGCTACAAGGAGGTGGGCGGAGGCTGCGGACATGCTACAAGGAGGTGGGCGGAGGCTGCGGACATGCTACAAGGAGGTGGGCGGAGGCTGCGGACATGCTACAAGGAGGTGGGCGGAGGCTGCGGACATGCTACAAGGAGGTGGGCGGAGGCTGCGGACATGCTACAAGGAGGTGGGCGGAGGCTGCGGACATGCTACAAGGAGGTGGGCGGAGGCTGCGGACATGCTACAAGGAGGTGGGCGGAGGCTGCGGACATGCTACAAGGAGGTGGGCGGAGGCTGCGGACATGCTACAAGGAGGTGGGCGGAGGCTGCGGACATGCTACAAGGAGGTGGGCGGAGGCTGCGGACATGCTACAAGGAGGTGGGCGGAGGCTGCGGACATGCTACAAGGAGGTGGGCGGAGGCTGCGGACATGCTACAAGGAGGTGGGCGGAGGCTGCGGACATGCTACAAGGAGGTGGGCGGAGGCTGCGGACATGCTACAAGGAGGTGGGCGGAGGCTGCGGACATGCTACAAGGAGGTGGGCGGAGGCTGCGGACATGCTACAAGGAGGTGGGCGGAGGCTGCGGACATGCTACAAGGAGGTGGGCGGAGGCTGCGGACATGCTACAAGGAGGTGGGCGGAGGCTGCGGACATGCTACAAGGAGGTGGGCGGAAGCTGCGGACATGCTACAAGGAGGTGGGCGGAGGCTGCGGACATGCTACAAGGAGGTGGGCGGAGGCTGCGGACATGCTACAAGGAGGTGGGCGGAGGCTGCGGACATGCTACAAGGAGGTGGGCGGAGGCTGCGGACATGCTACAAGGAGGTGGGCGGAGGCTGCGGACATGCTACAAGGAGGTGGGCGGAAGCTGCGGACATGCTACAAGGAGGTGGGCGGAGGCTGCGGACATGCTACAAGGAGGTGGGCGGAGGCTGCGGACATGCTACAAGGAGGTGGGCGGAGGCTGCGGACATGCTACAAGGAGGTGGGCGGAGGCTGCGGACATGCTACAAGGAGGTGGGCGGAGGCTGCGGACATGCTACAAGGAGGTGGGCGGAGGCTGCGGACATGCTACAAGGAGGTGGGCGGAGGCTGCGGACATGCTACAAGGAGGTGGGCGGAGGCTGCGGACATGCTACAAGGAGGTGGGCGGAGGCTGCGGACATGCTACAAGGAGGTGGGCGGAGGCTGCGGACATGCTACAAGGAGGTGGGCGGAGGCTGCGGACATACTACAAGGAGGTGGGCGGAGGCTGCGGACATGCTACAAGGAGGTGGGCGGAGGCTGCGGACATGCTACAAGGAGGTGGGCGGAGGCTGCGGACATGCTACAAGGAGGTGGGCGGAGGCTGCGGACATGCTACAAGGAGGTGGGCGGAGGCTGCGGACATGCTACAAGGAGGTGGGCGGAGGCTGCGGACATGCTACAAGGAGGTGGGCGGAGGCTGCGGACATGCTACAAGGAGGTGGGCGGAGGCTGCGGACATGCTACAAGGAGGTGGGCGGAGGCTGCGGACATGCTACAAGGAGGTGGGCGGAGGCTGCGGACATGCTACAAGGAGGTGGGCGGAGGCTGCGGACATGCTACAAGGAGGTGGGCGGAGGCTGCGGACATGCTACAAGGAGGTGGGCGGAGGCTGCGGACATGCTACAAGGAGGTGGGCGGAGGCTGCGGACATGCTACAAGGAGGTGGGCGGAAGCTGCGGACATGCTACAGGAGGTGGGCGGAGGTGCGGACATGCTACAAGGAGGTGGGCGGAAGCTGCGGACATGCTACAAGGAGGTGGGCGGAGGCTGCGGACATGCTACAAGGAGGTGGGCGGAGGCTGCGGACATGCTACAAGGAGGTGGGCGGAGGCTGCGGACATGCTACAAGGAGGTGGGCGGAGGCTGCGGACATGCTACAAGGAGGTGGGCGGAGGCTGCGGACATGCTACAAGGAGGTGGGCGGAGGCTGCGGACATGCTACAAGGAGGTGGGCGGAGGCTGCAGACATACTACAAGGAGGTGGGCGGAGGCTGCGGACATGCTACAAGGAGGTGGGCGGAGGCTGCGGACATGCTACAAGGAGGTGGGCGGAGGCTGCAGACATACTACAAGGAGGTGGGCGGAGGCTGCGGACATGCTACAAGGAGGTGGGCGGAGGCTGCGGACATGCTACAAGGAGGTGGGCGGAAGCTGCGGACATGCTACAAGGAGGTGGGCGGAGGCTGCGGACATGCTACAAGGAGGTGGGCGGAGGCTGCGGACATGCTACAAGGAGGTGGGCGGAGGCTGCGGACATGCTACAAGGAAGTGGGCGGAGGCTGCGGACATGCTACAAGGAGGTGGGCGGAGGCTGCGGACATGCTACAAGGAGGTGGGCGGAGGCTGCGGACATGCTACAAGGAGGTGGGCGGAGGCTGCGGACATGCTACAAGGAAGTGGGCGGAGGCTGCGGACATGCTACAAGGAGGTGGGCGGAGGCTGCGGACATGCTACAAGGAGGTGGGCGGTAGCTGCAGACATACTACAGGTGGTGTCGGTGGAGACAGGCTGCGGAGTGCAGACATGATGGTGCCCTCCTCACCGTAGCCACCTCCTCTGTCCACCACCATCATATTACTTCTCCACATCATCAGTGTGCTGTGTCCTCCTCCTGTGCCCCTTTCACCTCTCCACTGATGCCCTGACCTGTGGAGAGGTGAAAGGGGCACAGGAGGAGGACACAGCACACTGATGATGTGGAGAAGTAATATGGTGGACAGAGCACATCAAAAAAAAAATATATATTAAAAAAAGGCGTCATCGCATTACTGCGCGAGTGCGCGTGCGCCGCCCGGCCGAACGTGAACACGTTTCTCAGAGCTCGGCCCTTTTTCCTGCAACGCCTTTAGCAGAGCAGGCTGGAGGCGTTGCGACTCTATATTTTTCCCCCCCACCTCGGGTCCTTTGATGTACAAGGGGCACGCCTCCCTTCTCCAGAGCAGGCTGGTGTGTGCCTGTGTGGGACGAGGCTGGAGGCGGTGCTGCCGATAATATCATTAAGAATCTTGCTCCGCCTCCGCCCGCCCACCCGAGTCTGATTTTTCAAGAAAAAAAACGTCTGCGCATGCGCCGTGGACCCGCCATCAGCCGTGCTCCTGACGTAGAAGCACCGGAAGTGACGCGGTCGGATTTTTTCATAGGTCCGAGTTTTTTTTTTTTTCAACATCGGAAACGGATACCGGTGTGGCGCGCTGTGATTACGTCAGGCGGAAGCTGGGTCCATTTCCTATTGTGGAGTGCGGAGCTCTGTGTCCGTCTGTATTTACTTCTCGGGGAGGTTGGTCTGTTCTGCGGCCGGCACCATGGCGATGCAAGCGGCGAAACGTGCCAATGTGAGTAGAGGACATGGGGAGGGGGCTTAATTCATCACAGCACATGGCTCTGAGGGACTCCCTACACTCACTGCCTGCTGGGGGGCTCCCGTCCCATCTGTGGCTCTGGGGTGGCTCCCGTCCCATCTGTGGCTCTGGGGTGCTCCCGTCCCATCTGTGGCTCTGGGGTGCCTCCCGTCCCATCTGTGGCTCTGGGGTGCCTCCCGTCCCATCTGTGGCTCTGGGGTGCCTCCCGTCCCATCTGTGGCTCTGGGGTGCCTCCCGTCCCATCTGTGGCTCTGGGGTGCCTCCCGTCCCATCTGTGGCTCTGGGGGGTGCCTCCCGTCCCATCTGTGGCTCTGGGGTGCCTCCCGTCCCATCTGTGGCTCTGGGGTGCCTCCCGTCCCATCTGTGGCTCTGGGGTGCCTCCCGTCCCATCTGTGGCTCTGGGGTGCTCCCGTCCCATCTGTGGCTCTGGGGTGCCTCCCGTCCCATCTGTGGCTCTGGGGTGCCTCCCGTCCCATCTGTGGCTCTGGGGTGCCTCCCGTCCCATCTGTGGCTCTGGGGTGGCTGTGCCTCCCGTCCCATCTGTGGCTCTGGGGTGGCTCCCGTCCCATCTGTGGCTCTGGGGTGGCTCCCGTCCCATCTGTGGCTCTGGGGTGCCTCCCGTCCCATCTGTGGCTCTGGGGTGCCTCCCGTCCCATCTGTGGCTCCCGTCCCATCTGTGGCTCTGGGGTGGCTCCCGTCCCATCTGTGGCTCTGGGGTGGCTCCCGTCCCATCTGTGGCTCTGGGGTGGCTCCCGTCCCATCTGTGGCTCTGGGGTGGCTCCCGTCCCATCTGTGGCTCTGGGGTGGCTCCCGTCCCATCTGTGGCTCTGGGGTGGCTCCCGTCCCATCTGTGGCTCTGGGGTGGCTCCGTCCCATCTGTGGCTCTGGGGTGGCTCCCGTCCCATCTGTGGCTCTGGGGTGGCTCCCGTCCCATCTGTGGCTCTGGGGTGGCTCCCGTCCCATCTGTGGCTCTGGGGTGGCTCCCGTCCCATCTGTGGCTCTGGGGTGGCTCCCGTCCCATCTGTGGCTCTGGGGTGGCTCCCGTCCCATCTGTGGCTCTGGGGTGGCTCCCGTCCCATCTGTGGCTCTGGGGTGGCTCCCGTCCCATCTGTGGCTCTGGGGTGGCTCCCGTCCCATCTGTGGCTCTGGGGTGGCTCCCGTCCCATCTGGGGTGGCTCCCGTCCCATCTGTGGCTCCCGTCCCATCTGTGGCTCCCGTCCCATCTGTGGCTCCCGTCCCATCTGTGGCTCTGGGGTGGCTCCCGTCCCATCTGTGGCTCTGGGGTGGCTCCCGTCCCATCTGTGGCTCTGGGGTGGCTCCCGTCCCATCTGTGGCTCTGGGGTGGGTCCCATCTGTGGCTCTGGGGGGGGGCCTTCAGTCCCATCTGTGGCTCTGGGGGGGGGGCCTTCAGTCCCATCTGTGGCTCTGGGGGGGGGGGCCTTCAGTCCCATCTGTGGCTCTGGGGGGGGGGGCCTTCAGTCCCATCTGTGGCTCTGGGGGGGGGGGGGCCTTCAGTCCCATCTGCTCTGGGGGGGGGGGGCCTTCAGTCCCATCTGTGGCTCTGGGGGGGGGGCCTTCAGTCCCATCTGTGGCTCTGGGGGGGGGGCCTTCAGTCCCATCTGTGGCTCTGGGGGGGGGGGGCCTTCAGTCCCATCTGTGGCTCTGGGGGGGGGGGCCTTCAGTCCCATCTGTGGCTCTGGGGGGGGGGGGCCTTCAGTCCCATCTGTGGCTCTGGGGGGGGGGGGGCCTTCAGTCCCATCTGTGGCTCTGGGGGGGGGGGGGGGGGCTTTCAGTCCCATCTGTGGCTCTGGGGGGGGGGGGGGGGGCCTTCAGTCCCATCTGTGGCTCTGGGGGGGGGGGCCTTCAGTCCCATCTGTGGCTCTGGGGGGGGGGGGGCCTTCAGTCCCATCTGTGGCTCTGGGGGGGGGGGGCCTTCAGTCCCATCTGTGGCTCTGGGGGGGGGGGGGCCTTCAGTCCCATCTGTGGCTCTGGGGGGGGGGGGCCTTCAGTCCCATCTGTGGCTCTGGGGGGGGGGGGCCTTCAGTCCCATCTGTGGCTCTGGGGGGGGGGGGCCTTCAGTCCCATCTGTGGCTCTGGGGGGGGGGGGGGCCTTCAGTCCCATCTGTGGCTCTGGGGGGGGGGGGGCCTTCAGTCCCATCTGTGGCTCTGGGGGGGGGGGCCTTCAGTCCCATCTGCTCTGGGGGGGGGGGCCTTCAGTCCCATCTGTGGCTCTGGGGGGGGGGGGCCTTCAGTCCCATCTGTGGCTCTGGGGGGGGGGCCTTCAGTCCCATCTGTGGCTCTGGGGGGGGGGCCTTCAGTCCCATCTGTGGCTCTGGGGGGGGGGCTTTCAGTCCCATCTGTGGCTCTGGGGGGGGGGCCTTCAGTCCCATCTGTGGCTCTGGGGGGGGGGGGGCCTTCAGTCCCATCTGTGGCTCTGGGGGGGGGGGCCTTCAGTCCCATCTGTGGCTCTGGGGGGGGGGCCTTCAGTCCCATCTGTGGCTCTGGGGGGGGGGCCTTCAGTCCCATCTGTGGCTCTGGGGGGGGGGGCCTTCAGTCCCATCTGTGGCTTTGGGGGGGGGGGCCTTCAGTCCCATCTGTGGCTTGGGGGGGGGCCTTCAGTCCCATCTGTGGCTCTGGGGGGGGGCCTTCAGTCCCATCTGTGGCTCTGGGGGGGGGGGGGGCCCGCCCAGTTCTATCTGTGGCTCTGGGGGGGGGGGGCCGCCTTCAGTCCCATCTGTGGCTCTGGGGGGGGGGGGGGCCCTCAGTCCCATCTGTGGGGGGGGGGGGGCCGCCTTCAGTCCCATCTGTGGCTCTGGGGGGGGGGGGGCCGCCTTCAGTCCCATCTGTGGCTCTGGGGGGGGGGGGCCTTCAGTCCCATCTGTGGCTCTGGGGGGGGGGGCCCGCCTTCAGTCCCATCTGTGGCTCTGGGGGGGGGGGGCCGCCTTCAGTCCCATCTGTGGCTCTGGGGGGGGGGCCCGCCTTCAGTCCCATCTGTGGCTCTGGGGGGGGGGGCCTTCAGTCCCATCTGTGGCTCTGGGGGGGGGGGCCCGCCTTCAGTCCCATCTGTGGCTCTGGGGGGGGGGGCCCGCCTTCAGTCCCATCTGTGGCTCTGGGGGGGGGGCCCGCCTTCAGTCCCATCTGTGGCTCTGGGGGGGGGGCCCGCCTTCAGTCCCATCTGTGGCTCTGGGGGGGGGGGGCCCGCCTTCAGTCCCATCTGTGGCTCTGGGGGGGGGGCCCGCCTTCAGTCCCATCTGTGGCTCTGGGGGGGGGGCCCGCCTTCAGTCCCATCTGTGGCTCTGGGGGCCCGCCTTCAGTCCCATCTGTGGCTCTGGGGGGGGGGGGGGCCTTCAGTCCCATCTGTGGCTCTGGGGGGGGGGGGGGGGCCTTCAGTCCCATCTGTGGCTCTGGGGGGGGGGGGGGCCCTTCAGTCCCATCTGTGGCTCTGGGGGGGGGGGGGGCCCTTCAGTCCCATCTGTGGCTCTGGGGGGGGGGGGGGGCCCTTCAGTCCCATCTGTGGCTCTGGGGGGGGGGGGGGGCCCTTCAGTCCCATCTGTGGCTCTGGGGGGGGGGGGGCCCTTCAGTCCCATCTGTGGCTCTGGGGGGGGGGGGGGCCCTTCAGTCCCATCTGTGGCTCTGGGGGGGGGGGGCCCTTCAGTCCCATCTGTGGCTCTGGGGGGGGGGGGGCCTTCAGTCCCATCTGTGGGGGGGCCTTCAGTCCCATCTGTGGCTCTGGGGGGGGGGGGGCGGCGGCCTTCATGGGTTATAACCCTCCCTTATGGTGGCCATTCACTGTTTGATAAAACTGAACAAACCACGCCCATGCCAACAAAGCAGTCAGTAAAATTGGACATCATTTGAAATAAGAAAATAACATAAAAAATGCCATGGATGAGCAACAGGCAGGGAATAAAATAATAAACTAAGTTGCTCTGATGTGGCAAGAAATAAAAAACAATTATGCGGGGGTGATCAATTGTGCTATTCCCATCTTTGTATAGACTAGAGAATGCCCATAAGTGATTTGCAAGGGTATGAAATGGCACAGATCCTTTGTTATTCCTTTATCCTGCCACAACCGGATCTAACCAAACCATTGATTTCCTGTCCCTCGTCCATTTCTTTTTTGCCTCACTCATTTGTTTTGTGGAATCAAACATCCATAATTCAGTTTTATTACCCCATGTATGGCTGCCATAACTTTATCATAAGGGAAAACATTTCTGCCTTTTGGTTCTGCTGTAAGGTAGGGTTCACACTATTGTGAATTGGATGCAGTATCTTCGCATTACATATTTCAGTGGGGATTTGGCACTTTGCAGAGATATCATCTCCTTTCCTTTTTTGGTTATGGGACAGAAAGTGATGAGGAATATTCCCAATAGACACAGATGGCAAAAAACTGATGAGGGGAGAAAAAGGTTTTCCTTCAGCTCTACTTTAACACCTTTCTGCCCATATGAACAAACAGGGAATATGACACAGGGCGTTGGGTTGCTATTATTTTAGAACAACCAAAGAGGTTCATGTATAGCAGAGAGACCGCAACCCAAATATGGGTAAATTACCGTAGCGAGCATAAATGAATCAAAAGAAAAGACTACCAAACAGTTAATCTCCAAGAGGGGAGGAGATCACAGTTGATAAAAGGAGCTACTATTGGCAATAATGGGTCATACACGCTAATATATAAAATTATATATTTATTACAAAATTAATTAGAACCTCCCAAGCCTAAAAACGGTGGCTAAATAGGCCAATAACATATAGGTCTCGAGTGACAAACAGTAGTACATTAGTGAGCAACCAGCTCACTGTGTACGTGTTGGTTACCAACACACAAGGACAAATACAAACATACAACAAAAGTAAAAAACAGATGTCCAGACATGTGTGTACGCACTGATTAGAATTCCCAGCGGTAATGACACCGCAATATAATAATCAAATATGTGTATATATGGGGGGTAAATTCCAATGAGTGCGTCCCCGCGGGGTATGGAAATAGTGGAGATGGGGATCACCAAAGGGGGGACTTGAAAAGCAGCCGAATGGCTATGTAGCCATAAACTAAATGAAAAGAAATTATATATGGGACATCTATGATATCTCAAAAAGTAACACAAGAAGATTGGTTGCTGATCTATCAAAAATACCCCGCGGGGACGCACTCATTGGAATTTATCCCCCATATATACACATATTTGATTTATTATTATATTGCGTAGGGTTGTCCCGATGCCTCTTTTTTAGGACCGAGTACAAGTACCGATACTTTTTTTTATGTACTCGCCGATTCCGAATACCGATACTTTTTTTTTAATGTCATGTGACAGTGACACTTTGAAACCTGTTGTCTCAGTTTAGAAGTCCTTTGATAAAAGATACCAGACAGTCTGCAGGTTTTATTGGCCTGTATTGTTGTCTGCAGCATGGAAGTGTATGCTGACCACTGATGGGCACAATGTGAATATCATGGTGGTGTTTTATTTTATTTAATGTGGTTCATGTCCTTTGTGGCCCTTTTTGGGAACATGGATCTCTGTGGTTACTGTATATTTCACTATTCCATTATTATTTTTTACTGTGTGTTAATACCATTTTGGAGGACAACGACTTACCCAATCGGATACCTGGGAGAGAGAGAGAGAGGCAGCGCGTAATGCTGTAAAGAAGCTGCAGGAGATGGGCAGTACTGACTCTAAAATCACACAAAAAAGGGGAAAATGGTAGCAAATTAAACGTCATCCAGTTGAGGTTCACATTCCCTTTAAGAAAGGTAGCAAAGACTGGCAGGAGATATCGGCGTGACCTCTGCCCCACACTCACCCCGGGCTGACAGTCTCTCTCTCTGCCAACAATGACTGCAGATCCGGAACAACCACATTTCCACATTTTTCTCCAAATCCCCATGCTGACTCGTCTGCAAAACGCACCAAATAACCATCCTGAGAAGTGAGAACTGTAAGGCCGCGTACACACGAGGGGATATGTCCGCTGAAAACGGTCCGATGGACCGTTTCAGCAGACATCTCCGCTCGTGTGTATGGGCTAGCGGACAGATTTCTCCACCCGACAGATTTCAAAGCATGCTTTGAAATCTATCGGGTGGAATCTGTCCGGCCGACATGTCTGCTGGTTAGTACACTTACCAGCAGACATGTCGGGTCCCACCGCCGCCGCGCCGCTGCCGAATGGATTCGGCGCATGCGCGGAAGTGTTTTACTTCCTGGTGCGGTGACGCGGCGGCGTCAACGTCACCGCCGCGTCACCGCGCCGTCCGGCGGCGGGGAATTTGATCCGATGGTGTGTACACGCCATCGGATCAAACTCCCGATCGGACATATCCGATGGAAATGGTCCGCGGACCGTTTTCATCGGATATATCCGATCGTGTGTACGGCGCCTAAGACTCTCCAGATCTCCGTGTATAATGCAGACGGCAGCCATCGAGTGTACAAAAGCCGCGCCTCCTCCTCCTCCTCGTCCGTGATAGGTGAACTTAGTTTCCCAGCAGTGAGTCAGTGTTCCGCCTATCATGGACATCCTCTCATTCTCATCCATGGGATGAGGATCAGAGGGTGTCCGTGATAGGCAGAACACTGACTCACTGCTGGGAGTGTTCCCCTATCACAAACGAGGAGGAGGAGGAGGAGGAGGAAGCGCGGCTTTACTACACTGGATGGCTGCAGTCTGCATTATACACGGACACAGACAGGCATTACACGCTGCCTCTCTCTCTCTCCCAGGTATCGGATCAGGCATCGGGAGGATTTGCGCGAGTACAAGCACTCACGCAAATACTCGGCATCGGTCCCGATACCGATACTAGTATCGGGACAACCCTAATATTGCGGTGTCATTACCGCTGGGAATTCTAATCAGTGCGTACACACACGTCTGGACATTTGTTTGTCTGTATTTGTCCTTGTGTGTTGGTAACCAACACGTACACAGTGAGCTGGTTGCTCACTAATGTACTACTGTTTGTCACTCTTGAGACCTATATGTTATTGGCCTATTTAGCCACCGTTTTTAGGCTTGGGAGGTTCTAATTAATTTTGTAATACATTTATATAATTTTATATATTAGCGTGTATGACCCATTATTGCCAATAGTAGCTCCTTTTATCAACTGTGATCTCCTCCCCTCTTGGAGATTAACTGTTTGGTAGTCTTTTCTTTTGATACCTTTCTGCCCAGCCTGGTATTTCTTTAGCAGAGGGAGGTGAGCAGGTCTGACTGGCTATCATTGGTCACATGACCGGGAGATCAGCCAAGTCACTGTGTGCTTCCAGCACAAACGTCAGCCACCCATAGATGAGTGTGATGGCTAGAGAATAGTTTAAAGGGGTTGTAAAGGTACATTCCCCCCCCACCCTAAATTTCGCTGGTCAAAGACCAGGCCACTTTTTGCAATTCGACACTGACAATTGCGCGGTCGTGCGATGTGTCTCCCAAACAAAATTTGCGTCCTTTTTTAGGCCGATATGTATTCTACATACTTTTGTTAAAAAAATTGCAATAAGCGTTTGATTGGTTGGCGCAAAAGTTATAGCACCTACAAAATAGAGGATAGTTTTATGTCATTTTTATTAATAATTTTTTATTTATTTTTTACTACTAATGGCGGCAATCAGCTATTTTTATCATGACTACAACATTATGGCGGACACATTTGACACTATTTTGGGACCATTGTCATTTTTACAGTGAACAGTGCTATAAAAATGCACTAATTAAAGTGTTTCCTAGGGAGTGATTTTTACTGTAGGGTGGATGGGCTGTGTGAGACAAGACACTGATATCCGCTCTGATTACATGTAGCGGAGATCACTGTCGTCACTAGGCAGAGCGGGGAGATGCTTGTTGACATTAGCATCTCCCTGCTCTATGTCTCCGTGAGACGATCGCGGGTATCCCTGCAGCGATCGAGTCAGTGGGACCCATGGTCAGGCTCACGGAGCTTGCGGCAGGGTCGCGCGACCGACCACATAGCGGCATCTTAAAGGGGACGTAACTGTATACCTATATGCCTGTCTGTGCCATTCTGCCGACTTAAATAGGCATGCGCCAGTCCTTAAGCGGTTAAAATAAAACAAAAAATAGAGAATATTCACAGCAGAAGCCGATCTGCGAGTACCAGGCACTCGATGCCCTCCGACAGCCGCCGATCGTCAGAAATATGCACAGAACAGGGATCTGTGTATATGTAAACAATGCAGATGCCATTCTGACGGGGAGAAAGGGATGGATTCTATGTTCCTGCAAAGCGGAGACTAGAATCCATTCCTTCCCTTAGTAAAAGCAGCACATACATTACAAACAAATACTGTAGGGTTTGATTGCCCTAGTTGATTAACCCCTTCCCAGCCAGTGTCATTAGTACAAGGACCTTGCATATTTTTAGCACTGATCACTGTATTGGAGTTTTTGAAAAGTGTCAGTCTGTGATTGTCTGCCGCAATATTGCAGTCCCACGATAAGCTGCTGATTACCGCCATTACTAGTATAAAAAATAAATAACATTTCATAAATATTTCTCATAGTTTGTAGATGCTATATAGTTTATGAAACCAATCAATATACGCTTATTGGCATTTTTTTCCCCAAAAACATGTAGCAGAATATATATTAAACTGATGAAGCATTTTTTCATTATTGGATATGTTTTATAGCAAAGAATTATTTTTTATTCAGTTGTCTGCTTCTTTTTTTTTTTTTTGCAAATAAATGGAATGGTCTTAAAGGGAGGTAAATCTTTCGGAGGTCAAGTGGTTTGGAAAACTACAGCCACTAGATGAAGCCGATGATCATAGGAAATTAGTAACTATGGTAGTCAGTGCCCCCTAGTGGCCATAATTCACTCTGTTCTGTATAAATACAATTCTGGAGAGAAAATAGCATAGTAATTTGTTTGCCTCCAGACCAAATGCACATGCAGTTTCACAGACTGACTAGCTCTGCAAAATCTTAGATAAAACACCTCTAAGTGTGTAGAAAAATAATACTAGTTGTTCATGTGTCTAATTCTGTCATGGCTCTGTATGTGATAAATTATGAACTGTAAATACCGGAAAATAATTTTTGCACCTTGTAATTCGTAAATTTTTTACTTGTCAGATCCGTTTACCACCTGAAGTGAACAGGATATTGTACATCAGGAATTTGCCCTATAAAATCACTGGGGAGGAAATGTACGATATCTTTGGAAAGTACGGACCTATTCGCCAGATCAGAGTGTAAGTTTTTATTTTATTTTTTATTTGTAGCCCTTTTGGCAAAGTGAATAGTAAAAAAAAATGATACATAGCTTGTGTTTTGAATTCTATTGTGTTGCTGCATGCTGGTGTCTGTGGGTTTAAGAAGTACAGTGTATTAAGTGACCCCTTTGAGTGATTTTATTTTTTATGTAACTACTTTTCTACTGTAGTATGTTTTTGAATGGCAGATTGGCGGTCCTTTTTTTTTTTTTTTTTTTTCCCAGTGCCATTTACGAATGACATCGGGTAAATAGTGGTCAGGTGGCCAATCTGTACTTGGCAGTCATTAGACGTCTGGATGCCCACTGTACCACGCCGATCTGAGGGGCTGTGTAATGTGATCACTGTGATTGGTTATCACAATGATCACTTGGTACCACAGCAGGGGAAACGAGAGATTGTGTAATTTTGAATGGGGAATAATGAGTGGATCAGCAGCTGCTATCTATTCATTCTATTGCAGCGACACAAGGATAATTTTTTTTTTAAATGAAACCCTTTCATGCCCCCTTCTATCCACTACATTGCTGTCCCCAGTGACTTGTAAATTAAAGCGATTGTAAAGGGCATGTTTTTTCTTTTCTCTTTTTTTTTAAAAATAACAAACATGTTATACTTCCTGTGCTGTTGGTTTTGCACAGAGCATCCCGGAGCCTCCTTCTCAGGTCCCTCTTCTACTCTCCTGGCCCCTTACTTCTGTGAGTCCCCCCTGAGCCAGCAGCTTTCTATGGGGGCACATAAGCCTAGTCAGAACCTTGTGTATCTATTCAGACATGGAGCCTCGACCTGGTCCCGTCCCTGATTGGCTGATTTTGATTGATAGCCGCGGGAGCCAATGGCGCTGCTGCTGTATCTCAGCCAATCAGGAGGTGTGTCTGCGACAGTTAAGACACTCATGACCATCGCTGCAGAGAGAAGGGACTTGGGTAAGCAAATGGCATTAAGATAAAAAACCTTCTGCTCTTACAACTCCTCACCTCCTTTACTCTGCCTCTTCATCTCCATGATGCCATTTTATTTGACCAATACAGTAACCCCTACACTTTCCTCTCTGTATCACCTGTAAATTATTGTATTTGCACCATTTTCAAGCTCCTTGTTTAATCCTGTCAGTACCTGCATGTTACTTAATTTCCAAAAAAATTGTGTCAGAAACTGATATCACTTTTCCAAAAAAGGTAATTTGAGTTTTTTTTTTTTTGTACTATTCTGCCATTTTTATTTTAACGAAAGTCATTATTTTTTCCCAAGGCATCTTTCAGGACAGCACCTTTGAGAGATGGTGACGCCACCCTCACCCACAGGAAACACCTTCTACTTCCTCCAGATCTTTAAAGGGAGGCGCCTCCCTAACACACCTCAGTTGTTGTTGTGTTTCCTCCAGCCTGGAGGGAACATCTTCTGTGAGGGGAGTAAATATCTCAGGTGTTCCTGGGAGACGGCTTCCCTCCTACCTTTCTCCAGTTGAGAACGTCTGTCCTCCCGTACTACCCGAACGGCAGCGGTAGTTTTTCGGGCTCCTTTTTTTAGGTGACCTGAAAGGAACGGCGGTCGCGCTTGCGTCGCCGCCATTTTGGCGTGGCCAGGATGGAACAGCAGGTCGCCGGGTTAGCGCAAAGTCATTTTCGGCGTGACCGCAGGGGGGAGAGGGGGGACAGAGGCTGGGGCCTTTTTTCTGTTTCTGGTCTGGTACAACGGCACTATTGGAGTCCGGAAACGGTGTGTGAGCCACTGTGAAGCGCTATTTATCTACAATGCAGGTCGCAGAAGTTACAGCGGTGGGACAGGCACAGGGCACCAGCAGGACCAGGTAGAAGGCAGCAGTTTAAGCCTGCCTGTGTTTTTTCCCTTACCTGTATCTTTTTTGCTTTCCGTTTTCCTTTTTTTTTTCTAATCCCCCCCCCCCTAGTGGCAAGGGGCCTGTCGGGGCACTGGATTGGGCACATTTCTTTCCTAGTGCACCTATGTGGGGGGGGGGGGGGTTCCATTTATTGGGACTGGGTCTCATTAAGGATTCCCCTGCTTTCTTTCTTCTCCCCAGGTAGATGGGCGAGCACTGTAAGAAGACTCTATGCAGCACATGCATTGCTTCTTTTGTTCAGGAGGAATCAAAAAAGAACTCTTTGCCACGATTCAAACTTTTCATGACTCTTAGTTTTCCCTTATACGACTCAGGCCTTCACCTCTCAGGAAAGGTCACTCCCATGTTCCTTCTAGTGAGGATTCGGAAGGGTCAGGGTTTATCCCTCGGGAGGTGTATGATTGCTTGGAACCATTCTTTTAGTAAGGTTCTAAGTTTATATGTCCGCATGTATGCAGATCTGAGTGAGCAAAGTGCAGGACATGTCCGATCCACTCAGTCTTTTCTGACACCAATGGGCAGACAGAGCTGGCAGAATCCAGAGAAAAAGCCTTTTTCTCTAACCCATAAAAGCCCTCTACAGTGGCTCAGGTGTCTGGGTCCTCTGATCTACCTTTTTGAGGACTTGGGGGTTCTAAAAGACCCTATGGACAAACGCATGGATCATATTTAGAAAAAAAAAGACCATGGCAGCCGATCATGAATAAATTGAAACCCGCTAGGGCCACAACATGTGTAGCCAGAAACTTAGAGGGTTAAACTATCCAGTTAATGGTGGTGGATTCACCTAAACAAGGACTCCATTTCCGCCCTATCCTCTGCAGTGATTTATTTATCTGATGCTTCAGCTGAAACAATTAAGAGGTTGAGAGGAGGATCTGTCAGTGCAGGGCCCCGTATGCCATCCAGATGGGTCCAGTCTCTCCCTTGCAGCCTGATATCTGAAAGGCAACCCCTAAAGAAGAAAGGGTTCTCAGATCGTTTAGTTTCTACTCTATTTGAAAGCAGGTAGAAAGTGACGAGGACTTTATGCACAAAGGTGTGAAAAATGTATATGGCCTGGTGTAACTCGTCTAACCAAGACCCTATTGAACTTGGGTCCATTTTAGAATTCTTTCAGGAGGGAGCAGATAAAGGTCTGGCGGTCAGTACATTAAAGTATCTGCATCAATAGTGTTTTTAGAGGACCACTGGTAGCTCTGTCTTTTCGAGGCCTAGAACGGCTCAAATCAGGGGTTCTCGTAAGAAAATCTTTTGCGGGTATTAGGATCTATGGCAGGAAAGCCATATAGAACTTTTATAAGACGCATCTCTTAGAGATCTTACCTTAAAGCTTATTCCTGGTCGCTATAACTTCAGCGCGCAGGATCAGGATATTCCATACTCTGTCTATAAGGGAACCTTATTTATCTTTATCCTTGTATTGAATTGTTCTAAGAACAGATTCAAAATTTTCCTAGGGCCGCAGTTGATCGTTCCAGGATATTGTGCTGCCTACTTTCTGTGCACATCCCTCAGGGGAGATATGTAAAAAAAAAAGAGGCTTTGTTATGCTATCTTAAAATAACAAAGAGCCTCAGACGCGTTCTATTCTTTTTTGGTGCCAAGCTTTAAAAGTTACCTTGGCTAGATGGTTGAAATTATCCATTCGAGAAGCCTTCTCTCACGCGAACGTGGTGCCACCAGTGGGAATCGGTGCTCAGTCAACAAGAGCACTTGTAGCCAGATGGGCAGAGAGAGCTGATGCCACCCCTAAGCAGATCGGCAAAGCAGCGAGATGGTTAAGCTTCCGCACCTTTGTGCGGCAATACAGTTTGGAACTCGCATCCGTCAATGACCAGCATTCTAGCAGAAGAGTCCTACAGGCTACTGCCCCACCCTAAAGTTAAGTCTCTGTTATCCTCTCAAAGGTGCTGTCCTGAAAGACGCCTTGGGAAAATTCAAGTTGAACTTACCGGTAACTTGTTTTCCAGAAGTCTTTCAGGACAGCAGCGACCCGCCCTATAGGTTTAATGTACCATGCTGTGACTAACGTATGTGTTTATATGTTCCAGCTGGGGCCGGAGGTTCTCTGAGACAACTGAGGTGTGTTAGGGAGGCGCCTCCCTTTAAAGATCTGGAGGAAGTAGGTGTTTCCTGTGGGTGAGGGTGGAGTCACCATCTCTCAAAGGTGCTGTCCTGAAATCCGCTGACACCCGTAATTGTCCACATCCGCAATGATCCGATTTTTCGGACAGAAGAATGTCCTATTTTTCTTCTGTCGATCGGATGAATATGGACATACGGTTCGTGTTCATCCATTCCCCCCATAGGGGAGAGTGGCGGAAAGACAGGGCGGTATCTGCACAGTGTGCGGAGACTGCCCTGTCAGCCGACGGCTCAGCGGGGATTTTACGGAGGATCCCCGCTGAGCTTACGGACACGCACAGAGTGGATCAATACTGATCTGCCCCGTGTGAAAGGGCCCTAACTTGATTTTTTTTTCCTGTTTAAAGTAAGAAATTAAAATGGTTATTAAATACTACCAAAATAAAGCTCTGTCTGTCTCATAGTGTTGCATAAAGGAGTGATTGACTATCGCAGCACTGAAAAGTGAAAAATGGCGGGGTATTACAGGCTGGTACACACGTGGTTAAATAGTCTGATATTTCATCTTTTTTTTTTTTATGGTTGCTTATGGAGCTCATAGTGGTTCAGTTATGCTAGCCATAAGTGCCCTAAATTTTAAACATTCAAGTGGTGAATTTAAGAATCAGCTGATCTGTATGGAATATTCTCAGTCAGTGACTGCATTCTGACTGTTCTGGTATTTATTTTTCACTCATTGAGGCGGAAGACTGCACTCTGCTGTGTAATCTCAAGTGGTCTTATCAGACACGCCCACCTCACCTATGTGTGCTACAGAACACCTCCTTCCCCCAAAATTATACAGATAGAGGGGAGGTCTTTTTGTAGTCCTATACTTTCTGCTCCTTCATGGATGCATATTTGGTAAAATACAGTACAGCTAGTGAGCCTTGTCACCCTGTGTGAGCAAGTTTGTTACAGGCAGGATCACCAAGTAGATTTAAAGGGGAAGTCCATGCAGGGTTTACCCTTATCATTGAAAGTGAAAACAAAAGCAAAAATTGTGATGTCTCCAGAAAAGTAATAGCGGGGAAATCTTCCAATGGGGGGCCCAAGGAATTCCCTTATTTGCAAGAATTCCCTCTCACTTCCTGTCTTGGCAGTAAGTGAAGGAAAATCTCCCCAATGAGACATAGATGGAAAAATAAAATCTGCCAGGGGTTATATCCCTCCCCTAGGCTGGATTCACACCTATGCATTTTTAGTGCATTTTGCATATTTACTAGGGTTGTCCCGATACCACTTTTTTAGGACAGAGTACAAATACCGTTACTTTTTTTTTTTCCATGTACTCGCCGATACCGATACTTTTTTTTTAAATGTGTCCCCAAATGCAGCCATGTCTCCCCCACAAATGCAGCCATGACCCCCGTACCTAAATGATGATGATGCTGCCGCGTTAATCGCAGTGCGGGGAACATTAGTCAGCTTTCGTTTGAATAGCTGTTTTCCCTGCCGTGCCGTGTATAGAGACACTCCCCCTTGCTCGGTATTGGACAGATCCGTCCAATCCCGAGCAAGGGGGAGTGTCTATACACGGCACGGCGGGGAAAACGGCTATTCAAATGAAAGCTGCCTGTAATGTTCCCTGCACGGTGATTAACGCGGTAGCAGCGGCTTTGCGATATGGGGAGGGGGGGCAAGTATTCTTTTCAGGCATCGGGGGCATTTGCTATATACTAAATACTCGGTATTGGGACAACCCTAATATTTACACTACAGAACCTGTTCCATAGGAAACCATGTTAAATGGACTGTAGTGCAAATGTGCAAAAAGCACTAAAACGGCATAGGTGTGAATCCAGCCTTGCTCTATCCAAAATGAAGAAAAAAAAATAGTTTTGCCTATTTTTCTACTGTAAAAAGAGAACTAATGCAACCACCACATCTGGTAATCTGCAATGTTGCCTTTTTTTTTTACCATATTTTAGCCCACCTTATGCTCATCCTCGTAGCACTCATCTACCACTCCTTCTGTAGCAGCCGCTACAAAATACCCTGTGCTCTGTAGTATAAGGTGGTATAATACCTTCTTCCCTGAATTTGTGCGGTTCATAACGATCACACAATAGAACACTCTGAAGGTGAGTATAAGGTGGTCAGGGAGGGGCTTTAACCACTTAAGACCCGGACCAAAATGCAGGTAAAGGACCTTGCCCCTTTTGCGATTCGGCACTGCGTTGTTTTAACTGACAAGTGCGCAGTCGTGCGACGTGGCTCCCAAACAAAATTGGCGTCCTTTTTTCCCCACAAATAGAGCTTTCTTTTGGTGGTATTTGATCACCTCGGTTTTTATTTTTTTGCGCTATAAACAAAAATAGAGCAACAATTTTGAAAAAAATGCAATATTTTTTACTTTTTGCTATAATAAATATCACCCAAAATATATTTAAAACATTTTTTTTCCCTCAGTTTAGGCCGATACATATTCTTCTACCTATTTTTGGATAAAAAAATTGCAATAAGCGTTTATCTTTTTTTTTTTTTTTTCCCGTGACTGCGACATTATGGCGGACACTTCGGACAATTTTGACACATTTTTGGGACAATTGTCATTTTCACAGCAAAAAATGCATTTAAATTGCATTGTTTACTGTGAAAAATGACAGTTGCAGTTTGGGAGTTGTGTTCACTGTGTGTGTTTACAACTGTAGGGGGGTGTGGCTGTAGGTGTGACTTCATCGATCTCGTCCCCCTATAACAGGGATGACGCGATCGATGCTGTCGCCACAGTGAAGCCGTGTTTACACACGGCTCTCCCCGTTCTTCAGCTCCGGGGACCGATCGCCGCACTCCAGCGGCGATCGGGTCCGCGAGTCCCGCGGTCACGGAGCTTCGGACCGTGTCACGGGAGCGCGCCACGGGTACTAGAACCAACGTATATTGTTGATGTGCCCAGCCGTGCCATTCTGCTGACGTAAATGTGCAGGAGGCGGTCCTTAAACAGTTAGAGACCCTGAGTAGGCAATGCAACAGGATCTCTTAGCCTACTTCTCTTCTTTAGTTAGTGTTTGTTATCAGGAATATGAAAAGATTGCTTTCTGTTTGAAATCCCTGATGTTCCTGCCAGTCCCTCTGCTCTCCTATTAGAAACTGTGCACACTAAGCAGGAGGAGAACACAGTGTGGTCAGTTCTCTAACTGCTGGGAATTCGATATGATCAGACTTGATCAGACTTGATCAGACTTGATCAGACTTGATCAGACTTGATCAGACTTGATCAGACTTGATCAGACTTGATCAGACTTGATCAGACTTGATCAGACTTGATCAGACTTGATCAGACTTGCCTGACATGGGCCACCCCCCCCCGCTGCTGAGTGAACGTGATCCCTTATAAAAAAGGTGTATATGTGTGTATTATTTATACACGTTTTGCTACTCCATTCTAAACGAAATGGGTTGATTTACAGCGTGATTGTTTAAATTAATTAAACCACTTACTGGGCACTTAAACCCCCTTCCTTCCCAGACCAATTTTCAGCGCTGACGCATTTTCAATGACAATTGCGCGGTAATAAAACACTGTACCCAAATTATATTATAATTTTTTTCCCACAAATGGCTTTCTTTTGGTGGTATTTGATCAACTCTGCAGTTTTTTTATTTTTTGCGCTATAAACAAGACAATTTTTTTTTTTTTTTTTTACTAGTAATGGGGGTGATCTGTGATTTTTGTCAGGCCCGCCATATTGCGGCGGACATATCGGACACCTTTGACACTATTTTGGGACATTTATAAATTTTACATTTTATACAGAGAACAGTGCTATAAATATGCACTGTTAACTGTATAAATGTGACTGGCAGAAAAGGGGTTAACACTAGGGGACGAGGAAGGGGTTAAATGTATTCCTTGGGAGTGATTCTTACTGGGGGAGATGACTGATCTGTGTGCCTATGTACAAGGGGCACACCATCGGTCGCCTCTCTCCCTGACAGGACATGGAGCACTGTGTTTACACACAGCTCCACATCCTTGTTCTGTCACTGCCGATCGCGGGTACAAGGCGGACATAGCGGCCGCCAGGCACGCGCATTGGTATCACGTGACCCGCCGGGCACAATAGCAGGACGTCCACCCGGCAGTTGAGAGCCGTGCTGTGGACGTATTTTGTCTATAGCACAGGTCTCAAGTGGTTTATACACCTTGGGCAAGAGCTCAATGATTGGATAATAAAGGAAAAGCGACACATTGATGACATCCTTGTGACCTCCCATTCTGTAAACTGAATGGTGGTGCTTTGCAATAAAGAGAGCCGATTGGCTCTCGGTGCTGACCCTGTCACTCTCCCAGTCTGAGTGCTGATATGTAGAGGACTACAGGAAGCTAATCTATAGACAGATTCAGGTACTTATGCTAGTTATATTTATTATATTTGTTTTTCATAGAACACATTACTGAGGCTGGATGGTGTTTGTGTGTTTTTTTTTTTTTTTATATCCTCCTTGGTGTTTGGCTTTATGTGAAAACTTGCATGAATCCACACAATGCTCTTATTAATCCTCCCCGCGGGATGACCCGCGATTTTTCTTTTTCACCGCTGGTTCCACGTAACCAGCGTGGAACGGAAATGGCGCCGATATCGGCTCGGCGTCAGCAGCCTGCGCCGCTGGATGGATTCTCTCACAGTTCTGTACAACTGTAGCGTTTATCCATGCGCCACCCAGTGGTTGCTGGCGGTACTGCTTCTGATGTATAAAAAGAGACCAGTTATAATTCTATAATGTTGAAGACCATATGACTCCTATGAAAAAAGCAGACACAATGTTTGATTCTGTTTTTTTCATAGGAGTTATATGGTCTATAACATTATAGACCTATCACTGTTTTTTTTTTTTTTTTATATATATATTTATATTTTCAGATAAATCACAGGTTTATTTATATGGGGGGGGGGGGGGGTGTTCTGGCATTCAGTTTTTGAGAATCATGATTTTTAGTCTAAGCAAAAGAATTGTGATTCTAATTTTGACCAGAATCGTGCAGCCCTATTGTCAAGACTGACTTGTTTTCAGGTTCAGGTTCAGGATTCGTCCTGTAGCATTTCTTGGAATCATTACCCTTTGGAGGCAACAAAGAAGCAATCGGTCATCACATCTGTCGGACTGCTTCCAAACCTTCTAGAAGCAAAGGCTTGTAATGGATGATTCCCTGCAGACATTCTGAGATTACTGTAATGTCCTTCACACTAACAGGAGGGGCTCCACCACCGCCAAGCAAAGTCTCTATGTCACTGCCAGTAAGCTCCCGCTAATGGTCATCAGCTGGAGCATAAACCACAAAACATGGCCAATTACCTCTGCCAGTCCCATACTATTCCAATAATATGTGTTTTCTTTAGGGCTGTTAGTGATCAAAATTTTTGTGTTCGATTAATCGTTTGTTTTTTTAATCGATTAATCGACTACTTTCGATTAATTATAACGCACATACAGATCCAACTACTTTTAGCTGATCTCCTTGCAGGTCGATTCCCAGTAAAGCTACCAACCACTGGAAAAATGTATAGTAGGATACAAAAAGCACACAAAGGCAGCGCTCGATGGGAATAGCATTAAAACTTTTATAGTCTTCAAGTAGGTAACCAAATAAATATTGCACTGGAGATAAAATCGATGTAGCTACATAAACTGTAAAACTGGTGCGAGTAATACCAAACGGTACCAAAAGCAGTCATAAAAACATGTAGCTAAGTATGATACTGGTATAAAAATGTGTACAACGATACCACTGCTGAATCCAGATGAGGAGTGGTTAACATCAGTCCATCGGCATATAGATGTCCCCTGAAGGGAACTATCACAACTCCCAGTGGATGGCTGTAGAATCCCATGTTGATAGAGGGAAGTGTAACAGTGGCAGATAGTAAGGTCCCGTCGGCATGCAGATATGAAGGCACAGCAAAAGAGCCCTTCAGATGGACACGGCAAGCTCCGCCGGTGTCTGTGATGTTACCGGATCTCCGACAGAACTCCCTGAAGGCCCAGAAGCCGGCGGAGAGATGAGTACCAATCAAAAGAATTTTAATCGATCAAAAAAATTAAAGATTAATCGATCAATTAAAAGTTAATTTGCACAGCCCTAGTTTTCTTATATTATAATTTAACTCCGTAAGCAGTAGGAAGGCATGTTGTGTGGCAAGTCACACTGTAATAGAACAGAATAGTCCTATCTTTAACGTAGTAGTAAACCTTTCTTTTAAAAATCACTTCTCAATTTAAATGCTGTAAATAATTCCATTATTTGGTAAGTAATTCATTAGTAAATATTTAACTTACTCCCGATGTACCACGGCTTCATCTTCCGCGTGCAGTCTTCTCTTGGAGTATGCTCACTTTTTCCTCCATTCCCCCCGGCAAGACCTTATATTCCTTGAAGTTTATTCTTATTCAGATTTTGCAATCTCCAGGTTTATTTTCGAAATGCATTAAAGTGGTTGTAAAGGCACAGGGTAAAAAACCTTCCGTGTGCAGCCGCCCTCTCCAATACTTACCCGAGTCCCTTCTCAAGCCAGTGATGTCCAAGAGAGCCTTGTTTCTCTAGGGGCTCAAACTCCTCATTGCCACCTGCTGCTGTCAATCAGGCAGTGAGCCAATCAGGAGATAGAGGGGTTGGAGGCAGAGCCATGGCTCCGTGTGTGAATACACATAGAGCCACAGCTCGGGAGCACGCCTGCTCCAAGGCCTCCAGAGCTACTTGCTGTGGGGGCTACTGGCAGTAGGAAGGAGTCGGGAGCACTGGCATGGAACCTGGGATCCGGGCTGCTCTGTGCAAAACCATTGCACAGAACATGTTTGTTTTTATATTAAAGCCTTTTTTTTTAATTATATTTAATAAACCTAAACCTATATATTGGCAAAGGACCTAGGGGTGTGAAGAAAAATAAATCCTTGGCTGGAAGGAAAAGCCGCAAGTAAAACAAATGAAAGGGGACAATAAGGGGGGATATGATCAACACGTACAAATATATAAGGCGTCCATATAGTTAACTTGGTGTTATTTATATTACGGTCAACACAAAGGACCAGGGGGCACTCTTTACGTCTAGAGGAAAAGAGATTTCATCTCTAACTACGGAAAGGTTTCTTCACAGTAAGAGCTGTGAACATGTGAAATAGACTCCCTCAGTAGATTGCGTTAAAGGCCTGGATTTTTTCCTAAATGTACATACTATAAATTTTGGTACCCAGGTATAGGTGAAGTTGATCCAGGGAAAATCTGATTGCCTTTTGGGGGAGGAAGAAAGGAATTTATTCCCCTGCTGTAGGAAATTGGATCATGCTCTGCTGTTTTTTTGCCTTCCTATGGATCAACTGTGTGTGTGTGTGTGTGTGTGTGTGTGTGTATATGTGTGTGTGTGTGTATATATATGTATATATATGTATATATGTGTGTGTGTGTTCAACCAGATGGACTTTCTTTTTTTTTTTTTTTTTTTCCAACCTGACAATTTGCCTCTCTGGGGATCAGGAAGGAATTTTTTTCCCCTGCTGTAGCAATCGAATTTTCCCTAGATCAACTTTACCTATATATGTTAGTACCCAGTTATATTATGTACATTTAGGAAAGAATCCAGGCCTTTGCTTTAAAAAAAAATCTACCGAGTTGGCCAGAACCACCTTTGCAGGGAGTCTCTTCCACATTTTTATAGCCCTTACTGCGAAGAAACCTTTCTGTATTTGGAGGTTAAATCTTTTTTCCTCTAGATGTAAAGAGTGCCCCTTATCTTTTGTGTTGACCGTAAAGTGAATAACACCAAGTTCACTATATGGACCCCTTATATATTTGTACATGTTGATCATATCCCCCCTTATTCTCCTCTTCTTCTCAAGAGTGAATAAATTCATTTCCTCTAATCTTTCCTCATAGCTGAGCTCCTCCATGCCTCTTATCAGTGTGGTTGCCCTTTAACCACTTAAGCCCCGGACCAATATGCTGCTAAATGCCCAGAGGTGTTTTTACAATTCGGCACTGCG
Organism: Rana kukunoris; assembly: GCA_029574335.1. NCBI lineage: Eukaryota > Metazoa > Chordata > Amphibia > Anura > Ranidae > Rana > Rana kukunoris. Next base: position 67,527,745 of record CM056052.1, on the reverse strand, counting down.
TCACTTTAACAGACAATTGCGCGGTCGTGCGACATGGTTTACCAAACAAAATTTGCATCCTTTTCTTCCCACAAATAGAGCTTTCTTTTGATGGTATTTGATTGCCTCTGCAATTTTTTATTTTTTGCGCTATAAACAAAAACAGAGCGACATTTTTGGGAAAATTTTTTTTTTTTTTTTTTTTTTTTTACTTTTTTTGTTATAAGAAAAATCTAATAAACTAAACTAAATTTTAGTCAAACATTTAGGCCAAAATGTATTCAGCCACATGTCTTTAGTAAAAAGAAAATTAGCTACCTAGCGGCAACAGCGACACTAATACAACGATCAGAAAAATGATCGCTTAGTGATGCTGGCAATAGGGGGTGAAAGGGTTAACTAGGGCAGTGATCAAGGGGTTAAAACTTTATTAGGGGGGAGTACGGAGCTACCCTGGACCTAACACTAACTGCCTGTCACATGTGTGATGCTGGCAATAGGGGGTGAAAGGGTTAACTAGGGCAGTGATCAAGGGGTTAAAACTTTATTAGGGGGGAGTACGGAGCTACCCTGGACCTAACACTAACTGCCTGTCACACTGACACTAAATGTAGTGATCAGTAAATATATGATCACTGCAATCAGTGACGGGGCTGCGGGGGTGATCAGAAGGGGTTAAATGTGCATGTGTGTGGTGGTCAGTGTAGTGTTGGTGCGACTTACTGTGTGAGTTTTCTCTTTGTGTATATTCATTAAACTTTAACTGAAAGTGGCATATGCTGCTATATATCGTATTGGTCTCTCAATGTTCTGTCTTGTGTGTTTTTCAGGGGGAACACGCCGGAGTCCAGAGGCACTGCATATGTGGTCTATGAAGACATCTTTGATGCCAAAAATGCCTGTGATCATCTGTCTGGTTTTAACGTCTGCAACAGATATTTGGTTGTCTTGTACTATAACGCAAACAGGGTAAGTAATGCTGTGGCTTATTTATCAGCATGCTTTCTAGCTTTTAGACAGTTATGATCTTCATCTTTGAATGAGGTCCTCAAAATGTTTTAACCCTTCTGATAAAGAGATTTTATTACATTGTCCTTTCCGCCTCCATTTCAAAGCAGCGCTTACTATATGACATGTTGGAGTAAACGTCCTGTATTTACGATTACAAAGCTGTTCTTTGTCACATGACCAAATTGTGTCTCTGCCGTCAATGCGCGCACACACACACACACACTTAAGGGATGTGTCATAGATATCAAATGAGGAAACTACCATTGTCTAGCCACAGATCACTTCTTCAGAGATTCTCCTGAGAAAGTCCCAAATGGAGAAATGCATAAGGCGGGGTCAGCAACAACATACAAGCATTCAGTCTGCTCCCTTTCCTGGTCTTAGTAAGCGAGTACCTGACATTGTCTCTAATCCCTTCTTACATGTTTCGTCATGTACTTAACCTATGGTGCTGATGTAATTAAAGTGGAAGTAGAAGCAGCCATCCTACCGACAGAATGACGTTTTTATTTTGGTTTCTTTCTCGGCACATACCTCGTATCACGATTTTAAACCCCCCCCCCCCCCCCCCCCGGCTCTCCAGCGGGGCTGGGCACTGCTTCCGACCGGCGCGTACTGCGCGTCACAGGTTGCCGAAAAAACCCGAACGTCGGTGCGCAGGCGCCGTACCGACGTTCGGGTTTTTTCGGCAACCTGTAACGCGCAGTATGCGCTGGTCGGAAGCCTGTCAATCACAGGCAATGCTTGGGAACGCCCAGCCCCGCTGGAGAGCCGGGGGGTGAAAATCATGATGCAAGGTATGTGCTGAGAATAAAAAATAAAAAAACACTGGCATTCTGTCGGTAGGATGGCTGCACTCCATGTGATGTCAGAATTTTTTTTGAGGGTGAACTTCCACTTTAATGTATGATGGACTGGACCAATTGATGAAAAAGTCAGTGTTAATGATCTTTCTCCATTAATGGTACACTTTGGGAAATTGCAAACTGACTTTTTCAGATAAGGTAAAAGCTGTCTGGGGGAGTCAACCATGGGGTGGGGGGGGGGGGGGTGGGGGAGTATGGAGGAGACTGCATTTACAACAAGTTTTGGTATTGTCAAATCAGATGCATACAACACACAGGAGCTTAAAGGGGGTTGTAAACCCTTGTGTTTTTTTTTTTTTTTTTTTTTTTAGAACAAACATATATGAATGAATGAATGACTTGTATAGCGCAACGCATGCGAACTGAATAGCCTCTGGGCGCTTTTTCCAGCCAGTGTCTGCTTGGCTGGTGCGGTCATTTTTACCCCGTAGGATCTTGACACGCTATGGACACACAGTCATACACACATATATACATATATACTGGGTACATTTTTGGACGATCCAATTTACCTACCAGCATGTCTTTGGAGTGTGGGAGGAAACCGGAGTACCCGGAGGAAACCCACGCAGACACAGGGAGAACATGCAAACTCCAGGCAGATGGTGTCGTGGTCGGGATTCGAACCAGCGACCCTTTTGCTGCTAGGCGAAAGTGCTACTCACTGGACCACTGTGCTGCCCCTTCACTGAGTAGTTCGTTTTTGCACAATATTGCACTCTGTGTGGCCCCAATATTCGACTTCTGGGGTCCCTCAATAGCGCTTGCGGGTCCTGCCCGCATCAGTAAATCCCCCTAGTAGAAGCGCTCTCCCTGGGGGTTACCGTGCGTGCGCACTCCCGAGTCCAGCATTTGCGTCCGTGAACGCAGAATGCCAGACTCGGCCCTGCTCCCAGTGCCCACATCCATGGATTTGATTAACAGCAGAGGGAGCCAATGGCTGTGCTGCTATCCAATCAAGAGCCTAGAACTCTGGCCAGAGAGTAAGGGTCCTTTCACACTAGCGGACCGTTCGTCCGTTCATTACAAGTCCGTTTACGGACTTGTAATGGGCCCCTATGGGAGCGGATCCGTTAGCGGATGATGCATCCGCTAACGTCCGCCAGATCCGCATCCGTTTTTGCGGACGGAAGAATGTCCTGTTTTTCTTCCGTCCGGCCAAACGGATCGGATGCAAACGGACAGATGGTCCGTTTCCATCTGACTCCCCATAGGGGAGAGCGGAGGAGAGACGAGGCGGTCCCTGCGCAGTGTGCCGGGACCGCCCTGTCCGCCGACAGCTGAGGGGAGACCCCCCCCCCCCCCCCCCCGCTGAGCTGACAGACACACGGAGCGGACCGAAAAACAGACCGCTCCGTGTGTAAGGAGCCTTAGAGCGTGTCTCTGGCATGGGAATGAACGGACTCTGGTGAGTAAAACTGGGCGCTAGTCGGTGTCAGAATTTTTTTTTTTTACCTTGCTGCATTAAGGTGAAAAAACACAGGTTTACAACCCCATTAAGGATTAGCTGCAAGGATTGCGCTATTTGCAGCATCGGTCATTAGTATAATGACTAAATGCTGGGCTCCAAATAACTATGTGTAATATTATTGAATATTAGGCATAACCTCTAAGCGCACAGTAGAGTTCTATAATTATTGAATCAACCATACATGCTTTACTTTTCTTGGCTGCACTTGATCAGTGGCAGCTGTAATCTCATTAGTTGTCCCCTCTATTCATCTTTCTGGTCCTGCCGCACTGTCATGTTACACCCCAGGGTTCTCTATGTTTGTGAATTTTAAATTGTGAAGTTTACAGATTAGTGAACACAACATTGTTTTATTTCAGGCATTCCAGAAGATGGACACAAAGAAAAAAGAAGAGCAGCTCAAACTTCTCAAAGAGAAATATGGAATCAACACCGACCCACCCAAATAATCCCACTTAATTTCACAGATTTTTACCCCCCCCCCCCCCCTTTATTTTTATTTTTTTTCCATCTTTTGTTTGTTTTTAAAACTTGTATTTAGGAACTGGCAAAGGAGTTGTGGAAGGGATATATGGACTAGTTTATCTTTATGCAACTCTTTCCTTGAGGAGTGAATATGTTGAAACTGATCTATCACCACACACTGCTTTATCTTTACTTTAAAGGGGTTGTAAAGGTTTGTTTTTTTATTTTCTAAATAGGTTCCTTTAAGTTGGTGCATTGTTGGTTCACTCACCTTTTGCTTCAATTTCCCTTCTAAATGTTTTTTTTCTTTGTTTTCTTTGTCTGAATTTCTCACTTCCTGTTACTCCTCAGTAAGGTGTTCGGTAAGCTGTTCTAAATGACTTTCCACGGCTCAGATGATGGCAGAAAGCTTACTGAGGAGAAACAGGAAGTGAGAAATTTTAAACAAAGAAAAAAAACATTTAGAAGGGAAATCAAAGGAAAAGGTAAGTGAACCAACAATGCAGTAGCTTAAAGGAACCAATTTAGAAAATAAAAGACAAACCTTTACAACCCCTTTAAGGTCCGGCTTCCACATACCTAGAATTCATTTTTGGTGACCGCTGAAGTTTTCATATTTCTGGTGAGATTTGCCTGGTGTCCTTGTTGCAGACATATTATAAGGCCAAGCTACGTGGCCATCCTCCTTCCCTGTGAAGATGGGACCATTCTGTAATGGCTCTGCACACTGACAGAAGTTAGATCTCGGTGCAGTATTGTAACCTGGAGTTCATGAGAGATAGAAGAAAGCATGGCAATTCACCTAAAACCATATTATCTGGTTTGGGGAAAATGAATAACTAGAAAACAGCAAAGTGACATAAACACTGCATGAAAACATACTCCATTCATAATTGGGTGTGATCCTATTGGACTCCTTATTTTGGTGTTTGTGGATTGAGCTTTTTTTTTGTTGTTGTTGTTTTAAAGCTTCCTCTGCAAAAAACAGAATTTCCAGTCTGGAGGCTGCTATTTGGACCTCTCCCTGAACAGTTCCTCAATAAGCCGCCCATGTCCCCTTCTCATAGCAAAGCTCATGCTCCCTTCTGATTGTGCTACTGTGGCTCTGTTTTCATGCAGCCTGAGTTTATTGCTCACTTTATCTTCATTTTCATAGTCAGGTGTGAATAAAGTAAGTTTTCCTGGCAATACAGAACATTATTTTTGGACTCTGCTGATTCTTCGAAGAAGATGAAAGAATTCCTCAAAGGTCTGCTAGGTTTTTATTCACTAAAATGCAATGTATTTGTGTCATTGTAATTAAACCTTTTTCACAGCAAGTTTGTTTGTTTTTATGTTTTATTTTGTGTCTCTTTTTCTCTCACATCCTCTCCACAGCAGTACATCATCTCCACCACAAGATGTCTCCAGTCATCCAGGATGAATGACACCCAGGGGTTTATTTACTAAAGCTGGAGAGTGCAAAATCGGGCTCATGTCTGCATAGAAATTAATCTGCTTCTATCCACCGCTTGTTCAATTAAGCTTTGGCAACAAAACCTGGACACTGATTGGATTATTTGCAGAAGTGAGCCTTTTGCACTTTCCAGCATTAGTAAATATACCCCCAATGTCATTTAACCTAGAAAACTGATGTCTAGCTATGTGTGCAGGCCTTCATAATTGTCATTTGAGGGCAATGTCCTCACGAAACCCTTCACTATGTAATGATACAGAGTAGTTGTTGACATCACCGTGCCCTCTCGGCTGTCTGCATTATTGAAGACTGCCCACTGCTGGAGGAAGAGAGAGAGACGGCACATCAAAGGACATGGCCTAAAGATAACTGGAAAAGGTATACAATATTTTCTTTATCGTACACCACGGGACACAGAGTCTAAGCCCTTACATATGGTCTGTATGGGTCACCAAAGGTGATGGACACTGGCACAACCAATGAAGACAGTTCCTCCCCTAGGGGAAGTACCTCAGTTTTTTAACCAGTGTTTTAGGTAAAGGGCACGAGAAAGATGTGCTAAGAAGAAGCTCTGGTGATACCTCCGGGTGGAAGAGCTACGCCGGGTTTATTCAAAGTGCTTATGTCATTACGCCGAATGGTTGAACCCAAGCCCCGCAGAAGACCGAGGCAGTGCCTGTAATGGCTCTCCCTTGGAGGACTGGGCTCTGGGATCCAGCACTTTCGCATGAACCTTGCGTTAAAGACTGGCAGAGTCTTATACAAGGCCCAGGGAAGAGGTTTCCTTTAATTAGGAACCCATATCCCTGAAGGTTGGCACAACACTACTCACGGTGAAGGGTGAAAGTTGGTCTGTCTGACAGCCCTGCGGTGTGGATAAGGTAAGGGGAAAGCAATTATTTTTAAAAAGTAAAATTTCTCATTGTAAAGTGTGCTTACCTGAGTCAGCCACCAGAGGGCGCAAAAGCCAGCATCCTCCAGGACCAGCTCTGCATACCAGCTACAAGTATCCTCTCTATAGTGGATCAGGAGCTTCCTCTCTTGTCCTCATCTCCCAGGCTCCTTTTTGTCCTTCTTGGCTCACCATAGGGGACAAGCCGGCCTGATCCCATAAGCAGAATCTCTAGAGTGGGGCTCAGATCCAATAGGAGTGCGTGCGGCAAAAGCTTTAAAATAGGTCGCGGCGAATGCGCAGATGGCCATGATGAATGTTAAAAGTCGGCAGGTGCAGTGGCAGTGCGGTTGCCTGCACCAGGGACACACAGCTAGGGGATACGCGAGTACGAAAGGTGGTTGGCCTGGCAAGCATTACTTGGCATCAGACTGTGGCTGATAACTGGCTAAAACAGGCCATAGTTAACACAGTAGTGTATGCGCTGTTGGTTTTGTTTCCTCTGCCTGTAGCTGAGGACTATGTCTTCCCAGTGGGGACAGTTCAAAGTCAAGGTGGGACGAATCGCCTAAGATGGCCAGTCCTAGTCACTCTGGCAATACATCGGCCTCTTTTGAGGCCTTAGCACCTATACAAGATGAGCTATTGCCTCTGTCAGTTATAACAGAGCCTTCTGTAATACTGGCCCCTGCATTTGTCACTGAAGACACTTTTTTTTGTCAACCGCCTTGAACAATTTAGAAGGGAAAATAGAGGCACTGATCGTTAATTCTTTAAAAAAAAACAATTAAGAAGCAAATCAGGTCTCCTTCCATTGTTCGAGACCCCCCTTCAGATAAGTCTGACGAGGGTGAGGATGTAGAACTTTTAGGCCTTGTACACATGATGGGATTTATCCGATGGAAACGGTCCGATGGACAGTTTCCATCGGATATGTCCGCCGGGCTGTTTGATCCGATGGCTGTACACACCATCGGATCAAATTCCCCACCGGTGGACAGCGCGGTGACGTTGATACCGCCACGTCACTGCACCAGGAAGTAAAACACTTCAGCGCGCATGCATCGGATCCATTCACAGGATCCGACGCATGTGCGGGCAGATATGCCTGCAGGTTAGGCATACTAACCAGCGGACATATCCGACGGCTAGCTCTCCGGCGGAAAAGTTTCAAGGCATGCTTTGAAACTTTTTTGCGGGAGGAATCCGTCCAAAACTGTCCGTTTGCCCCTACAGACGAGCGGATTTTTCGGCTGAAATGGTCGGTCGGACCATTTTCAGCGGATAAATTCCCTCGTGTGTACGAGGCCTTAGAGGACAAGGATGAAGGGCAGTCGGCTGTTTCAGCTGATTTAGAAGAACCGTTCCCAGCTCCAAAGCATGCAAATTCAATGCTATGCAGAGGCTGTACATTCTATGTTTAAACTGCCATCGGTAGACACCGAATCACCCATGTCTTCTCTGGGGTCCTTAAAATCCCCACAGACTGCATGTTTTTTTCCCATGCATCCCCTGCTGGAAAACCTAATTTGTAATGATTGGCAACATGCAGATAGGAATTGTTCTCCTCCTAAGAGGTTTGATGTCCTCTATCCCATGGGGGGGAAAAATTAAAAAAGACATGGAAACTGCCCGCGGCTTCAGCAGTTTTCAATGGCTTGGCAAACAGAAATGGGTAAATTCCACAGTGTCCTTAGGATACAAGATAGAATTCAGAGAAATCCCACCTTCCTGGGTCCTAACCTCAAATATCTCCAAGGACCCGATAAAGAGGAGATCCCTCTTGCAAGCAGTAGAACACCTGCTATCTCAGGGAGTAATCGAGGAAGTTCCATCAGTAGAACACGGCCTAGGGTTCTATTCGAACCTCTTTGTGGTTCCAAAACCAAACGGAGACATCAGACCTATTCTGGATCTGAAAGCCCTAAGGTGTACGTTTAATAAACCGTGATAAGCTTAGATCACGGCTGATCACAGTTTATCACAGAGCATTGCCGGTTTAATATACTGTGATAAGGAGCAGAGAACACATTCTTCACTTCACAGCACGTGGATGTTTTGTCACAAACGGCCAGTTTAATAAACCGTGATCTGAAGATTTCACAGCTCTTCCACTGAAATATCTCCCTTCCAGATTCACCAGCTCAGAGGTGGAGAATCTGGGAGAGAAGCTGGTGTGATAAGTGGAAGAAGGCTTATTTCTTCCTAATATCAACACCAGTGGGTTAAAAATGAATGTTAACAACAATATACATGTGTGTATATAGATACTGTGGATGTGTAATATATATACAGTGCAGAAAATAAGTATTTGAACACCCTGCTATTTTGCAAGTTCTCCCACTTGGAAATCATGGAGGGGTCTGAAATTGTCATCGTAGGTGCATGTCCACTGTGAGAGACATAATCCAAAAAAAAAAAAATCCAGAAATCACAATTTATGATTTTTTAACAATTTATTTGTATGAAACAGCTGCAAAGAAGTATTTGAACACTTGTCTATCTGCTAGAATTCTGACCCTCAAAGACCTGTTAGTCTGCCTTTAAAATGTCCACCTCCACTCCATTTATTATCTTAAATTAGATGCACCTGTTTGAGGTCATTAGCTTCATAAAGACACCTGTCCACCCCATACAATCAGTAAGAATCCAACTACTAACATGGCCAAGACCAAAGAGCTGTCCAAAGACACTAGAGACAAAATTGTACACCTCCACAAGGCTGGAAAGGGCTACGGGGAAATTGCCAAGCAGCTTGGTGAAAAAAGGTCCACTGTTGGAGCAATCATTAGAAAATGGAAGAAGCTAAACATGACGGTCAATCTCCCTCGGACTGGGACTCCATGCAAAATCTCACCTCGTGGGGTCTCAATGATCCTAAGAAAGGTGAGAAATCAGCCCAGGACTACACGGGAGGAGCTGGTCAATGACCTGAAAAGAGTTGGGACCACCGTTTTCAAGGTTACTGTTGGTAATACACTATTTGAAATCATGCATGGCACGGAAGGTTCCCCTGCTTAAACCAGCACATGTCAAGGCCCGTCTTAAGTTTGCCAATGACCATTTGGATGATCCAGAGGAGTCATGGGAGAAAGTCATGCGGTCAGATGAGACCAAAATAGAACTTTTTGGTCATAATTCCACTAACCGTGTTTGGAGGAAGAAGAATGATGAGTACCATCCCAAGAACACCATCCCTACTGTGAAGCATGGGGGTGGTAGCATCATGCTTTGGGGGTGTTTTTCTGCACATGGGACAGGGCGACTGCACTGTATTAAGGAGAGGATGACCGGGGCCATGTATTGCGAGATTTTGGGCAACAACCTCCTTCCCTCAGTTAGAGCTTTGAAGATGGGTCGAGGTTGGGTCATCCAACATGACAATGACCCGAAGCACACAGCCAGGATAACCAAGGAGTGGCTCTGTAAGAAGCATATCAAGGTTCTGGCGTGGCCTAGCCAGTCTCCAGACCTAAACCCAATAGAGAATCTTTGGAGGGAGCTCAAACTCTGTGTTTCTCAGCGACAGCCCAGAAACCTGACTGATCTAGAGAAGATCTGTGTGGAGGAGTGGGCCAAAATCCCTCCTCCAGTGTGTGCAAACCTGGTGAAAAACTACAAGAAACGTTTGACCTCTGTAATTGCAAACAAAGGCTACTGTACCAAATATTAACATGAGATTCTCAGGTGTTCAAATACTTATTTGCAGCTGTATCATACAAATAAATAGTTAAAAAAATCATACATTGTGATTTCTGGATTTTTTTTTTTTTGATTATGTCTCTCACAGTGGACATGCACCTACGATGACAATTTCAGACCCCTCCATGATTTCCAAGTGGGAGAACTTGCAAAATAGCAGGGTGTTCAAATACTTATTTTCTGCACTGTATATATACAGTATATATATATATATATTTTTTTTCTTTATTTCTTCTTTTTCTTGTAAAGGCCCCCCCGCTTCTCAATTTGCGGCAGCCCCCCCGCTTCTCAATTTCAGGCGGCAGCACCCCCCCCCCCAGTTCTCTGCTCCAGGGGGCCCATGCCTTAAGCTGTGTAAGGGGCCCCAAAATTCCTGATGGGGCAGCCCTGCGCATACCTCCCAACACGCACGCATTCTGCGGGACTTTCTGCTTCTTCCCGCAGTCCCGCAAAAGGGTTAATTTTCCTGCACTGCAATAGGAGGCAGCACGGAAGCAGGAGGAACCGGAGCGCTGTGTGGAGGACTGTGGCTGCTGAAGAGAAGAAAGCCGACAGTCAGGCTAATGACAGTCTGTGGCCCTGGCCCTGGCTGTCGGGACAGGTGAGAGGCACCCCCGCTGCATAACTTCAAAACCTCCCCCAGGAGGAACCGGAGCGGTGTGGGGATGTCTGCAATTCCGTGCACAGGTGAGAGTCACCCCCCGCTCAACAACTACTTTAATGCGCACCCCCCCGCTCAACAACTTCAATTTGCCCGCCCCCCCGCTCAACAACTTCAATCCGCCCACCCCCCGCTCACCAACTTCAATTTGCCCCCCGCTTCATGCGCACCCCCCCCCCCCCCGCTCGACAACTATGATCCCCTTCGCTCCAGGGGGCCCCTTCAACACCCAAGCCCAGGGGCCCCCACCACCCTAAGTCCTGCCCTGTCTGTATGTCTCTTTATACTCATGACAATGTCAGGAATATACTGGGACTTTTCAGGTTCTACATAGAAAGTATTCCACATTATGAAAAATAATATTTTTTAATAAGATATGGTGTGTCTGTGTGGAATGCATCCATGTGGAGCTTAAAAAGTGCAGTCCACTCTGACTTCTGGGGGGGAGCGGACGCCCATGGTAGTGAGTGTACAGTTTGTATAACAGTGTAAATGTGCGGTCTCCTCAAAATAACTCAACACACAGTCTTTAAACTGCTGGCAACAAAAGTGAGTACTCCCCTAAGTTAAAATGTCCAAATTGGGTCCAAAGTGTCAATATTTTGTGTGGCCACCATTATTTTCCAGCACTGCCTCAACCCTCTTGTGCATGGAGTTCACCAGAGCTTCACAGGTTGCTACTGGAGTCCTCTTCCACTCCTCCATGATGACATAACAGAGCTGGTGGATGTTACAGACCTTGCGCTACACCATCTTTCGTTTGAGAATGCCTCACAGATGCTCAATAAGATTTAGGTTTGGAGACATGCTTGGCCAGTCCATCACCTTTACCCTCCGCTTCTTTAGCAAGGCAGTGGTCAACTTGGAGGTGTGTTTGGGGTCGTTCCCATGTTGGAATACTGCCCTGCGGCCCAGTCTCCGAAGGGAAGGGATCAAACTCTGCTTCAGTATGTCACAGTACATGTTGGCATTCATGGTTCCCTCTATGAACTGTATCTCCCCAGTGCTGGCAGCACTCATGCAGCCCCAGACCATAACACTCCCACCACCATACTTGACTGTAGGCAAGACACACTTGTCTTTGTATTCCTCACCTGGTTGCTGCCACATGCTTGACACCATCTGACTCAAATAAGTTTATCTGGGTCTCATCAGACCACAGGACAGGACATGGTTCCAGTAATCCATGTCCTTAGTCTGCTTGTCTTCAGCAAACTGTTTGCAGGTTTTCTTGTGCATCATCTTAAGAAGAGGCTTCCTTCTGGGACAACCAAGAAGACCAATTTGATGCAGTAAGCGGCGTATGGTCTGAGCACTGACAGGCTGACCCCCCAACCCTTCAACCTCTGCAGCAATGCTGACAGCACTTGTACATCTATTTCCCAAAGACAACCTCTGAATATGACGCTGAGCACGTGCACTCAACTTCTTTAATCGACCATGGCGAGGCCTGTTCTGAGTGGAACCTGTCCTGTTAAACTACTGTATGGTCTTGGCCACCGTGCTGCAGCTCAGTCTCAGGATCTTGGCAATCTTCTTATAGCCTAGGCCACCATTATGTAGAGCAACAATACATTTTTTCAGATCCTCAGAGAGTTCTTTGCCATGAGGTGCCATGTTGAACTTCCAGTGACCAGTATGAAAGAGTGAGAGCAATAACACCAAATTTAACACACCTGCTCCCCATTCACACTGAGACCTTGTAACACTAACGAGTCACATGACATTGGGGGGGGGGGGTGGCTAATTGGGCCCAATTTGGACATTTTCACTTAGGGGGTGTACTCACTTGTGTTGGTAGCGGTTTAGACATTACTGGCTGTGTGTTGAGTTATTTTGAGGGGACAGAAAATGTACACCATTATACAAGCTGTACACTCACTACTTTACATTGTAGCAGAGTGTCATTTCTTCAGTGTTGTCACATGAAAACATAGTTTGGACGTGATGGACTTTTTTCAACCTCACCATCTAAGTAAAAGATTCAATAAAACATTAAAATAAACGTGAGGGGTGTACTCACTTTTGTCAGATACTGTATATATATTATTATTTTCTTTTCTTTTACTTAACTCTAATTTCCACTTTAAAGCAATTTTTTAAATGAGGCATCAGGTGTCTTAAGCGTTCTTCAATGAAGATAATAGAGAGCAGATCACACTCCATTAGCTTCTTCCCCAGCCATACTGGGGAAAGTGACATCAGGACCCGGAAGTGATGTTTTACACGTCATTCTGGGTCATTAGCAGGACAAGGAGATCAGTAGACAGATGTTTGTTAATTTCTCTCTGCACCACATGACTGTACCCACTGATGGGCGCATGGAGCCTGGGAAACATGGTGGTGGGGCACACGGTGAGACCGGTACATATGGGTGTGTGTGAAAGTAATCCAGTGGCTGCACAGTCATCTGATACCTTCCATCTAACAACCGACAGTTGGCTTGTCAGGTTTACAGCTGCAGATGCAGCCCCCCCCCCCCCCCCCCCCCCCCCCCCACTGTCATACGTAAAAGGGTTAATATATTGCAAGCCAAAGTTTAGTATTGTTATATTTGCACAGTTACATTTGTGCAGTCTGGACCAATATAAGTATGTATATACCATACCTGGCCAATCCCTGTGGACACTACAAACCACTGTAGCAGGCACCAGCCTACTACAGTGATTGCTGCTGTCTTCTGGGACACCAATCAGAGAATGCTTTGCATTCATTGAAAAAGTGCAACGTGTTCACTGTATGGTGTCCATGCTGAAGGAGCGACCTCCTGTGTTCACAACGCAGCAGGGCAGCCACTTCGGGACTAGAAAACAGTGGTTATTTCCAGTTTCCACAGGTATCGGCCAGGTATGGCACACACTTATGTTGGTCAAGGCTAGAACAATGTGCTGTAACTATCTAAAAATAGCCATATCAAGAATTAAATTCTTTAACGGTCCAAAAAAGGGAGCAAAAAAGAGAATTTTATTGTTAGGTTTTACATACAAAAGTAATGAGATCGCAATCGTCTTCCGTGTTTTGCGGCGATTCTGGAATTGTGGGAAGAATCTTTTCCACCCGTGATCCGGAATGCTATTGTCACTCAACTGGGTGGGCGCAATGCCCACCATTTTATGAAGCCGATTAGAGCCCCATGCTCTGATCATGTTCTTCAAAAAAAACATTGAAATGTATGCGTTTGGGGTCCTGCGTGTAGATTAGGGGCCAGGCGCATGGATTAGGGGGCGCCATTAATGTAAGGTGACCAGACATTTTTTTATTTTTTATTACTAGTAATCAGTGTTGCTCATCTTACTTTAAAAAAGTAATTAGTTACAGTTACAAATTACTTCTCCGAAAAAGTAGTTGCGTTAGTGACTCAGTTACTACATTGAAAAAGTAATTAGTTACTCAGCAAAGTAACTGAATTTTTTTTTAATATTCTACAATGCTTTGTTGAGAAGCAGGTGGCGGGCACTTTCCAGGGAGCAGTGAGTTAATACTCCAAGACAAAAGAATGCCAGATCATTGAGAGAAGAAAACCGGAAACAAATGGTGATCTCGTGTATATCCCACCCTAGGTGCATTCGTCCCACCATGTATGTGCAGCTAATAGGACTTAAAACCCTTATCCATCTGCTATATATTACATCCAAATTATAAGCTGGATTAAAATGTATGTTTATAATATACATTCCCTTGACGTTTACAGAGTCTGTAATTTAAAATCTTATATTAGGCTTTATTAGAATTGTATATAGTTTATTGTTTATTATTTTATGTATCTTATATAAGCTTTATTAGATGTAAGGGATCTGGAATGGGGATGTCAGATTTTTCTTTGTTGTCTGATGAAGAGATGAAATCACTGACCAAAAATAACCTGCTGATCATTGGTCTGTATAGGTGTCCTGCACTTACCATGTTGACCACTAGATGTCGCTGTGTACACTGTGTTGTATAGGGAACGTTTGTTCTGTGGCACATTTTGATCCGGCAATGTGTTCCCCGGATCATTGATCAGGTTGCACACACAGTGTGTGTGATCGATGTGAGTTGTTCCCCGGTGATAGGTCAGTGTGAGGTGGGTGGGGCTCATTGTATCCAGGGCTCCTTGCGATTGGAAGTTTCCAGACCGCTGTGACAGGCCATCACAGCGGTCACATGATTCCACCTATATTTATGTTCACAGCGCTGGCAGAAGCAATTACTCTGCTGCCATCTAGTGGCGGTAGATGTAATTGCGGTAATGCCGCCCAAGTAATGGGAACTGCGTTACCGTGAGGGGAAGAGTAATCAGGTAGATTACTCGTTACCTTCAAAAGGGGCTGCGTTAGGTAACTGCGTTTATTGTAACTCCGTTACTTACAACACTGCTAGTAATGGTGGCAATTAGCGACTCTCTGCTGATCACCGCCACTGACCGCCTCACAGCCTGTCAAGTCTTACTCTCCGGGCCCCGGGTACTATTGGGTGGGGATCGGAGGAAGATCACTCGGCCAGGGAAGGCAAGGAGATAAGCAGATGGCTGGCCAGTACTTGAGCCAAGGCAGGAGAACATGCGAGCAGAGCTGAATGGGCATGCACCCGAAACTGGAGAAATATTCCCTCCACTCCGACCAGCACATGATCATCAGAAAGGATGATATATATATATAGTGGATATTAAAAAAACATATATATATATATATATATATATATATATATATATATATATATATATATATATTTGCTATAGATATATATATCTATATCGATATATATGTATAAAAAAATATAATAAATATAATACATACAGTATATATAAAAATAAATGCATTATAATAAATATATATATATATATATATATATATATATTTATTTATATTTATATCTTAGACTCAGAGGGTACAGCAATGTTTTTTCCCATCCTGTACAGGTAGACTTGGGGACGGCATGATGAGGATGTCTCTCTGCTATCTTCCTCGCTGACCACCTGTCATTCCAATATTCCGCCCGCCCGAGTGTATCTGCAGTCACTGATTATCTTTACATCTGCAGATCAACGCTGCACCTGCCTGTGCCCGCCCGCCCGCTCTGGCTGTCACAGCAGCACCTTGCTATTGGGCTGCGGGCGGGTGACGTCGTGTGACGGCTGCGCGCTCGGAGCTGGTTTGTCCTGTGGGGCTCACTGTAGAGGTGTGCGGGGCAGGAAGAGGAGAGAGACAGCAGCGCTGCTTGGAGGTTTGTGCACTACGGGGATATATAATGTATATATGGGGCTCTACCACGTGACTCTGTCCCCTGCCTGTGTGTGTGGAGTCTTCTGACTTATACAGAGGGGGATTTTGTGCATGGCAACCAATCAGCATCTAGCTTTCATTTCCAGAGTATAACTGAGCAAGCTAGACCTGGAAGCTGATTGGGTGTCCTGCACAGTTGCTCCAATTTTGGTAACTCCCCTCCCATTCCTCACAGTGTCTCCCTAGATTGTAAAGCGCTGTGCAAACTATTGGCCCTATATAAATCCTGTATAATAATCACCCCCACATCTGTTCTCTCTTCCACCGCCTACATCTGCAATGCTCAGCTGCTCTCTGCTGGATATACGAGAACGTAGACCTGCGGCGCATCTGCGCATGCATGGAGGATTTGTGTGCATGCTCCTAAATGTAGCTAGCTCCTGATGTATGGGCATTGTATTGACCAGTGGTATTTGCGCAGACATACCAAGACCGGCGACATGCGTGCGCTCAATCTTGCAATGTTGCATGTGCCCCCCCTATTAATGCACCTACAGTATATTACCAAAAGTTTTGGGACACCTTACGCCCACATGATGAATTTTAAGGTTCCGTTACATCTTGACGTATGGGGTGGGTGGGCGACAATCGTGGTAAAATCGTTCAGATAGAATCGCGGGATGCCCATCACCCAAAAGAAGCTCATGTACTTCTTTTTGGAGCGACAGGCGTACTGCGATTGTTGCCCGACGAATCACGAGAAAATTGTGCCGCTTTGGGGTGCTATTGAAATTGATGGGCAACGCACAGGCGTTCCCGCGATTAGCCACTATTACGAATCGTGGAGATTTTGAATGCAGAGATGTGTACTGAGCCTAAGGCTCCATTCACACCATGGTGTTCTGTTTTACAGGCAGAATCTACGCAATTCTGCAACGCCGCAATTTGTGGGACTCCCTTGAGATCCCTTTTATTTTGAATGGTACCAAATCACGGCACGTTGTTTTTGCAGCTGTGAAAACGTGCAAACAGAATCGCAGGACGCCCAAAAGAAGTTCTTGTACTTCTTTCAGATGTCCCGCAATTCTATTTGTCACCCGACGAACTGCGGTAAAAGTGTGCAATTGCGCCAAAATTGTGGTGCGATTTGGTGCCATTGAAATTTGCGGGGATCGCAAGAGGGTTCCCGCCATTTGTGGCATTTCTGAGTCACCGGCAGAATCTTGGCAATTCTGCCTGCAAAACAGAACGCCATCATGTGAATGGGGCCTCATGGCATCTCGGTCTTATGGCCCCCCCACAAACACGATCCGAATATCGTGCGAAAACTGTCATCCGAGGAAGAATCATGCGATACTCGGATCGTTAGTGCAGAGCTTTTAAGAGCCAATCACGACAATTCATCCAATATTATTCGATCGGACATGCACGGAAATTTTCCTCGTACAATACCAGATCGTACGATTTTCATTTAGTCAGTATCATTGTCATCTGAAAATACAATACAAATACATTACAACATATGACATCACTTCCCATTATTATTTATATATTTTTTTCTGTCTTTTTCGTGAATTTAGTAACATAATCAATTCCTACTTGCGACTATTTTGCGAAAAAAGTCGGACGATCTGTTTCGGATTTTTCGGATTGTGTGTACAGGCCATTAGTCCGTAGGGTTCAGTATTGAGTTGGCCCACCCTTTACAGCTATAACAGCTTCAACTCTTCTGGGATGGCCGTCCACAAGGTTTAGGAGAGTGTCTATGGGAATGTTTGACCATTCTTCCAGAAGCACATTTGTGAGGTCAGGCACTGATGTTGGATGAGAAGGCCTGGCTTGCAGTCTCCACTGTAATTTATCCCAAAGGTGTTTTATTGGGTTTTTTGAGCGTTTTTTTTTTTATCCATTGAAAAAAAAAAAAAAAAAGCTGCTAAAAGCTACACTGAAAAACGCTGATTAAAGCTATTGCAAAAACGCTAAAAAAACTTTGCAAGGCTCCCTGCAAAGCTACTTTTTATAGCTTTTATCAGCTTCAGTGTGCATGGAGCCTAAGGGTCCTTTCAGACGTCCGCATCCGTTCATCCATTTTTACAAGTCAGTTTACGGACTTGTAATGGTTCCCTATGGGATCGCGTCCGTTAGCGGATGATGCATCCGTTAACGTCCGCAAAGATCCGCGTCCATAAAGCTCCGCTTTTTCGGACGGAAGAAAACCCTATTTTTCTTCTGTCCGGCGGATCTGATGAATACGGACACACGGTCCGTATTCATCCGATTCCCCAGCGGAGGAAAGACAGGGCGGTCTCTGTACAGTGTGCGGGGACCGCCCTGTCCGCCGACAGCTGACATCCGACCCGACATGTCCGCTGACATCCGACCCGATCCGCTAAAAACAGACGTATGGGGGATACGTCCCCATCCATCCATGCGGATCGGATCGGGTAAGATCTGATGAAAACAGGGAATAGTAATAGGAATCGGCGGTGCCCGATAAGCCCCTCCCCGCTCAGTGAGCAGAGAGGAGCTTGTCATCCGTCGGCTCAGCGGAGATCTGCGCACTGATCTCCCGCTGAGGTGGCGGGAGCAGGCGGACTCCGTCGCAACGAAGTCCGCCTGTGTGAATGAGGCCTTAGATCAACCTCCTGTGTGTAAATGCAGGAAGTTTAACCACTTAAAGCGGAGGTCCACCCTAAAAAAAAAAATTATACTTTACCAGAAGTGGCTGTTACTATGCAGATCTCCGAATCTGCCACTTCCTTGTCCTCGGTGGTCTTCTTTCTTCTCCTCCTCACGGATCCTCATGGGAAATGGGGAGCGGTGTCTTCTGGGACCTTTTGTGTGTCCCAGGAGACATCCGCCCATTCACATAGCGCTGCCTGGCTCGCGCATGCGCCATAGGGAATCAGGCAGTGAAGCCGCAACGCTTCACTTCCTGATTCCCACACAGAGGATGGCGACGGGGCAGCCAAGAACCAATCGACTGCTCGGCTTCGGCTGCAGACATCGCGGGCACCCTGGACAGGTAAGTCTCCTTATTAAAAGTCAGCAGCTGCAGTGTTTTTAGCTGCTGACATTATTTAATTTATTTTTCTTTAAAGCCGGACCTCTACTTTAACCCCCCTGCCGGTATCCCCGAGCGCGACTCGGGGTGGATTTTTTAATGTAAATATCGATATCCCCGAGTCGCGCTCGGGGTAAATATGCAGAGCCTGCAGCGCGCTGGCTTACCTTGTATCCAGGCAGGGTACTGTACTTACCTTGTCCCTGGATCCAGCGATGCATCCACGCTGTGTGAGCGAGTGGCGTCCTCCATTCGACTCACACAGTGCCCGGGCGCTGCCGATCTCCGTTCCCTGCGACGTAACGGCGCACGGGGGCAGAGACCGGCGGCAAATTCAAAAAAGTAAACAAACACATTACATACAGAATACTGTAATCTTATAGATTACAGTACTGTATGTAAAAAGTACACACCCCCCCTGTCCCTAGTGGTCTGCCCAGTGCCCTGCATGTTCTTTTACATAATAAAAACATTTTTTTTGTGCCTGCAAACTGTAGATTGTCCATAGCAACCAAAAGTGTCCCTTTATGTCAAAAGTGATTTTAGAGCAGCTAGAAAACGGCGATAATAAATGATAATCACTTGCAGAATTGAGCGATAGCGATTTGTGGGGAAATTCGTCATAAAAAAATAAAAGTAATGACAGCGACAATTCTGCAACTGAGCAAATTTCAGTGATTTTGATTTGATTACATTAGTGAATAATTTTTATTATAATTACATTATTATTTGTTATAATTATTTATAGTTATTTATTATATTATAATTTTATGATTTTGTGTTTCAAACTTTATCATACCCGGGATGTCTACTAGACTCTGGTTTGGACAAATTTAAGTGAGTTATTCCTAAAAATTGCAGGCCTACAGTATAAAACGCAGAATTTCCATGCAAAATAATTGTACCGCTTTTGGTACGTAATTCCAGACAGAATCATACCGCCAGGGAGGTTAAAGTCTGAATCTTTTTCTGACACTTGTTTCTTAAAGCGGAGGTCCAGTAAAAAAATAAAATAAGTCAGCAGCTACTAACACTGTAGCTGCTGACTTTTAATAAGGACACTTACCTGTCCTAGTCGCCAGCGATGTCGGCCGATCCTCGATCCTGGCAGCCGCAGGCCCCGCCATCCATAGTAAGGGAAACAGGCAGTGAAGCTGTGCGGCTTCACTGCCCGTTTCTTACTGCGCATTCGCGCAAGCAGCGCGGCACTTTGTGAATGGGCCGGCTGCTTTCTGGGATACACACAGTTCCCAGAATGCAGCGCGCCCCATTCACAAGAAGGAACCGAGTGTATGAGGAGGAAAAGGATCCACCGCGGAGGATGAAGAGGCAGATTCGGGACTTCCGCATAGCAACGGCTATTTCGGTTAAAGTGGTTGTAAACCCCCAAAAAATGTTTTTTTGTTTTAATGTCACAATGTAGAGTATAAGATTTCTTATCATCTGTGCCCAGTCTTGCCACACAGAGTTAATCCAGCGCTGAGTAATCCTCTTTTTTTAAAGTCCAGTGCAAATTAACCGGACTTCAGATAAAAACCTGCCAAATTAGGTTAAGTCCGTTTCTCTGTTTTTGCTTTCAGTAACAGGTTATTTACAAATATAGATTGGACATGTTTATCATAACAAGAGGTGATCCAAAGTTCATTGTATATTACTAGGATGTGTTATGATGTTATATCACCTCATGTTATGATAAACAAAACATAACATATGATAAACATGTCCTGGGCACAGATGATAGGAAATCTTATACTCTACATTGTGACATCAAAATTTTTTTTTTTTTTTTTATTATTTTTTGGAGTAAACCATTTTTTCAGGGTGGAACTCCACTTTAAGTTAAAATCAACATTTTTTGCTAGGAAATTACCTGGAACCCCCAAACATTATATATATATATATATATATATATATATATATATATATATATATATATATATATATATATATATATATATATATATATATATTAGCAGAGACCCTAAGGAATAAAATGGCAATTGCTGCAATATTTTATGTCGCACTGTGTTTGCCCAGCGGTCTTTCAAATGCACTTTTTTGGAAAAAAAATACACTTCAATAAAAAAACAAACAAAAAAAAAACAGTAAAGTTAGCCCAATTTTTTTGTTTGTTTTTAATGTGAAAGATGATTACGCTGCGAGAATGGTGATCTATCTTCTAAACAAAAAAATTGTGATGCTCATTTTAGCCAGAATCGTGCAGCTCTACTTCCCAGCCGGTCAAACCTTGTATGAGGTCCTTCCAGAATATTAGGTCCTGGTCACTTGTGAAGAAGATTGAATATAGCTATCATGGGTGTTTTTGTTTGCTGTCTGTGTAGATCTCCCCTCTTATCGTTTAAGACAGTGGTCTCCAAACTGCGGCCCGAGGGCCAAATGTGGCCCTTTGCTTGCCTTTATCCGGCCCTTGAGGCAATATCCCTTCCACTGATAGGAGACATTATTCTGCCATCTGACACCGACAATGGAGCACCATTTCTCCCACTGACACAACTAATGGGGCACTATTCCTCCCCCTAATACCAGATGTTTAATAACACTGATGCCAGGAAAATTTCCACTCCCGCTGGCCAAAGTCCGGCCCTCCAAGAGTCTGAAGGACAATAAACCGACCCTTTGTTTAGAATGTTTGGAGACCCCTGGTTTAAGAGACTGATGTAATATTGTGTAAAGCCGGCCATAGATGGATCAAAATTTTGCACGTTCAGCAGGAACCAGCCAAAATTCCATCCACGTGTGGGAAGGTTGGTTGTACTGAAGTCGATCTGTAAATTGACTTCAGTACAACGTGTGTGTGTGTGTGTGTGTGTGTGTGTATATGTTCTCTGTTTTTCATTCAATCACTGTTGGCAGCTAATAGCCCCAAGCAGTAATCATTATATTCTGATGGCTGGGAAACCTCCCGCAATCATTACACTATTGTGGATTCCCCCAATTTAGGCTGGGTTCACACTACGATTTTCCCGTCCGTCAGCCGCATACGATTTATATGAAAAAACGTATGCGGCTGAAACGGATTGAACCGTACGTGTTTATAAAACGTATACGGTTCAAAAAGTGCGTACGGTTCCATCCGGTTTTGATAAAAAAAACGCATACGTTTTTGGAATTAGTGTCATTTAATAAATAAAGATTTTCTTGTTTTGAAAATGCGCATGCGCAGACGAAAAACGCATACGGTTTATATGTATGGAACCGCACATATGTGCGTTTTCCATTGACTTTAATGTTAAAAAAAAAACGTATGCGTTTGCCATACGGTTTCAAAAACGGACTCAAAACCGTGGTCGAACACGGTTTTGCGTACTGTTAAAAAACGTTTTGCCAGCAAATCGTACGCACCCGGATGCATCTGAGTGCATACGATTTGCAATGCATTGTCTATGTATGCGTTTTCCCGTACGGGCCCATACGTTTTCAAAACTGAAATCGTATGCGGCTGACGGACGGGAAAATCGTAGTGTGAACCCAGCCTTACACTGATTGTGTTGATATGGGAATCAATCAATTTTCTTTCCATATATTATATAAGCATGCATACACAAAGGAAAGAAAATTGCATAATGTATGGCCGATAGAGTTCTGACCCTTCCTCATTCTATTTAAGAAGAATTGAAAGTTTGTCCGGAGTTCTGCTTTATTTCAGCATCTGTCTAATACAAAAAGTAGCCCACAATATCTGGTTTACACCAGTGCGGCTTTGAAGTTGTGCAATTTCAAAGCCGTAGATCAGTGCGATTTACACCTTTTTTATTTCATTGCGGCTTGCAACTTAATTTAACCGCTTCAGCCCCAGAAGATTTTTACCCCCTTCCTGACCAGAGCACCTTTTAAAATTTAGCACTGCGTCCCTTTAACTGACAATTGCATGGTTGTGTGACACTATACCCAAACAAAATTTGCGTTCTTTTTTTTCACACAAATATAGCTTTCTTTTGGTGGTATTTGATCACCGCTGGGGTTTTTATTTTTTGCACTATAAACAAAAGAACAGCGACAATTTTGAAAAAAACGCATTCTTTTACTTTTTGCTATAATAAATAACCCACATTTTTTTTTCCCTCAGTTTAGGCCCATATGTATTCTTCTACATATTTTTGGTAAAAAAATAAGCGTATATTAATTGGTTTGCGCAAAAGCTATATTGTCTACAAAATAGGGGATAGATTTATGTCTTTTTTTTTTTTTTTTTACTGGTAATGGCGGTGATCAGGGATTTTTATTGGGACTGATATTGTGGCGGACAATTTGGACACTTTTGACACATTTTTGAGACCATTGACAATTGTTTAGCGATCAGTGCTATAAAAATGTCACTGGCAGGGAAGGGGTTAACACTAGGGGACAAGCAAGGGGTTAACTGTGTTCCCTCTCTGTGTTCTAACTGTAGGGGGGATGGGACTTGCTAGGGGATGAGAGAGATGTGTGTTCATACTTTGTATGAACACCAAATCAGTCTCTTCTCCCCTCAGAGAACCGGGGTCTGTGTGTTTACACACACGGATCCCGGTTCTCGCTGTGTGACGAGCGATCATGGGTACCCGGCCGCCATCGCGCTCGACGGGCACTCGCATAGACTCCTGGGGCGAGCAGTGCACGCCTAGTGGCCACAGGGAGAAGCAACATAGCAAGTGGTTAATAGAAGTCTATGCGCGTCGCAATGAAATTTAGAAAACAATAGGGCAGGAACCTTTTTTCAGAGTCGCTGCGACATGAGTTGTGGCAGTTTGAACAGTTCCGTTGCTGGCAATGGGGTGCGTGATTTGGACCTGTCAAATAGCATGAAAAATTGCACCAGTGTGAACCAAGGCTCAATGTTACTTCTTAGGCCTTGTACACACGATCAAATCTGTCTGCTGAAACCCATCTGACGGGCCATTTCAGCAGACAGATTCGATCGTGTGTACGGGCAAACCGACGGATTTGGCCACCCGACAGATTTCAAAGCATGCTTTGAAATCTGTCGGCTGCAAACCCGTCCGCCCGACATGTCTGCTGGTTAGTACGCTTACCAGCAGACATGTCTTCTCGCACACGCGCCGAATGGTTTCGACGCATGCGCGGAAGTGTTTTACTTCCTGGTGCGGTGACGTGGCGGCGTCAACGTCACCGCCATGTCACCGCGCCGTCTGGCGGCGGGGATTTTGGTTTGATCGTGTGTACACGATCAAACCAATATGTCCCCAGCAGACAGATTTGTTCAAATCGGTCGGCCCGACCGATTTCAACAAATCTGTCTGCTCGTGTGTACAAGGCCTTAGAGTAGCTACAAAGTATCATCTATACTCGAGTATAAGCCGACCCGAATATAAGCCGAGGCACCCAATTTTACCACAAAAAAAGGGAAAACTTATTGAATCAAGTATAAGCCTAGGGTGTCCATTTGCATGCCTCACTGTGCCCATGCCTTACTGTGCCCATGCCTAGACTTGTAATTAACATGGGAGTCTATAGAAGGGGTGCCTGGTTCCCCAGACAGCGAACTTTGCACACTTGTAGAGGAAGAGTGGTGTACAGGGGACCTATGGCTGGCTGGTACCGGGGTCCCAAAAGTCTGGGAGATCAGGCGCAAAAAGGGGACTCGAGTAAAAGCCGAGTCTGTGCTGTGCTGAAAAACTTGGCTTATATTCGAGTATATACGGTACACAAGATTTCTATTTCTCATCCAGCTGATTGTCCATTCAGTGTTGTCAGAAGGTTCCCACCTGTAGTCTATGGGCCAGATTCAGATACTATTTACGTTAGCGTATCTATAGATACGCCGCGTAAATACTAAGAATAGCCGGCGTATCTTTTTTCTGTATTCAGAAAACAAGATACGCTGTCTTTCTTCTAAGATACGAGCGGCGTAAGTCGCTTACACCGTCGTATCTTAAGTTGCATATTTACGCTTGCCACTAGGTGGCGCTTACGTCGTTTTATGCTTAAAATATGCAAATGACCTATTTACGTTGTTTGCATAAGCGTTAGACCGGCGTAAAATTACCCCTGCTATAGCAGGCGCAGCCAATGTTAAGTATGGACGTCGGGACAGCGTCGAATTGAACGTCGGTTACGTCGTTTGCGTAAATCGTTCGGGAATGGGGCTCGACGTAAATTACGTTCACGTCGTTTACATTGACAACTAGCGACGTGTTTTCACACATGCACACTGGGATACGTCCACAGACGGCACATGTGCCGTTCAGAAAAGACGTCACTAACGTGGGGTCATGATTCATTTATATGAATCGCGCCCCCATCTTCCACATTTGAATTGCGTGGCCTTGCACCGCCACAGATACACTACGCCTCTGTAACTTACGTCGTAAGTAGTTTCTGAATAAGGAACCTGCCGCTGATAGTTACGGTGGCGTAGTGTATCTGAGATACGCTACGCCCGCCTAAAAATAGGCAGATGTGTCTGAATCTGGCCCTATATGTGTATGTGGCCTTCATAACACCGTGAGGTATTACAGTGGTTCTCAACCTCAGTCCTCAAGTACCCCCAACGGACCATGTTTTGGCAACTTCCCTTAGAGCCGGTTCACACTGGGGTGACTCGTCAAGCGGCTCAGCCGCCTGACGAGTCGCGTCCCATTAAAGGCAATGGAACCGCTCTAATAGGAGCGACGCAAGTCACTCCGACTTAGAAAGAGATTCCTGTACGACTTCGGGGCTGGCTCAGGGCGACCTGCATTGACTTCTATACAGAAGTCGTTTTGCAGGTCGCCTCTGAAGTCGTCCTCAGGATGACTTGCAGAGTCGCCCCCGGAGTTGTGCTGCAGCTATGTGAACCGAGTCTCAGATAAAATGGCTCTTATCAATACCATGCCATTGATATTGATTTAAAGCAGCTGTGCAAAGTAAAAAGCTGAAAACATGGCCCGGTGGGGGTACTTGAGGATTACTAATTTACTGGTTACCCTCATAATAACCTATAGAAACCGTGATCCGGTCAGCCAGTACTTCCGGCCCCATCACTGAGCATGCTGTGTCTTTTATGTCATTATTTCATGGATGTATGTGATTGTTCCTTGATGGGATTATGCAGAGGATCATGCAATGTAATCTACTCCTAGAGAATATTTGATCTGGACAGATAGGGTGTGTATCTTTGGCCGATAGGCCGCAGAGCACGTCAGACCTGTGGGTGACACACACACTGTGCTCCAGATGTATTACCAGCAAGACCTGTTTGTAAGAATGAGTGTACCTGAGTGATCACAATAAAGTTAACTCTTACCTTGCAGCTCATTCCTGCCAGCAGCTCTGAAATCCTCATTTCTATACATGAAATGTCACATGCATGCAAAAAACTGCTGAAGCTGCAATATTTTTTGGGTGTTGGACCTTTCCCCTCTGAGGATTGCTTCTTTGCCATAACCTTGTATGCAGGGAGCCAACCTGTTGTTTGGATGTGTCCACAGAGGACTTCATCCGGACATTGAAGGATATGTATGTGGGGTTGGGGACTCCTTGAGGATCCCTGTTTACACCTTTTATCTTCTCTAAACCCAGAAACAAAAATGTAACATGGTACAGCTCACCAGTCCTTAGATGTGGTATGTGCATTAGTTTTCTTTCTTACTGTTTTTTCTTTATTTGCACTGGGTGGTCCTTCAAATAACACACTTCCTGCCCTTGTGTGGCTACGCTCACTCCTTCACTGTATCTGTAGAGCAGGGAGGGTGTCAAACTCCATTTTATTGTGGGCCGCATCAGCATTATGATTGCCCTCAAAAGGGCCGGTTGCATCTGTAAGATTAGATGTCTCCAGCGCATCCCCCCCCCCCCTTACATTAGAGCCACCCCACCATCAGAAGTTGAGTCCCCCCGCTCTCCCTTACTTCGCAGTGCACCCCCCTTTCCTTCTGCTTCTGCTGGGAAGAATCTGGATGCATTGCTTGAAAGCAAAAAGTACAGGGTCTGAAGGAGGGCTGGAGTTGCGAGGGCCACATGAAATGGCCTCGAGGGAAGGATTCGGCCCGCGGGCCTTGTGTTTGACACCTATGCTGTAGAGGGAGCCATGATTAGTACACACACAGGGCTACAAATATGTCCGCCTTTGTTCCTTTCCATTATGCTGGGATTAATCCATCACCCAAGTTTACAGATGGTGACAAGGATTTCTGATAAGATCAACATGCTGAGGGTCTTGTTGGCCTGAATTGATGAAACAAAAGCAGCCACATCTAAAGACTGGTAAGCTGCAATATATTGCATTTCCAGTCATCTTCAAGGACAGCATATGAGATGAAGGCTGCTTCTGCCAGGAAAGGAAATACATAGCCAGGTTGAAAGTCAAAAAGCAGTCCATCGTCCTCCATCGTTTTTTTGTGTTTTCTTCTCCTTGAGATGTAATCACACAGAACCTTGTAGTGGTGGTGGAGTCTGTGTCCGTCAAAAAGCATGCACAGTGTTTTCCAATGGCCCTAGTTCACACCAGTGCAGTCAACAAAAGTAAGCATGGCGTGGGTCCCCCCCCCAAAAAAATCCATAGCAGCCTGGCAGGTCAGGAAAGTGAGGGGTGGGGGGGGGGGCGTCCCCAGAACCATTCAAGGCCACGTGCCCTCAAAATGGGGAGGGCACTTTTCCCATGTTGATTTTCCCATGGTCGGTGTGGGGGGTTAGCTTATTGGTATCTGGAAGCCCCCTTTAACATGTCTGCTTCCGTCGATTGTCAGCGGCTAAATGATAGTGCTCTCCCTCCCCCACTGCTAAAGTAAACAAAGGGGCGGGATCACCGTGATGGTACTCGGAGACCCTGCCCCACGATGTCATGGGGTTGAATCACTTGGTGACATCACGGGTGACTCTGCCCCTATGATGACAAATTCAGCCCCTTGAAATCTCACCTTGTATGACATCATGGGGCAGGTTCTTGGGGGGGGGGGTAGCATAATTGCATTACATACGCATATAGAAATGCATCTGGACTGCGTTTCTGTGGTGAATCGGCCCTTATTCTAAATGTCATTTCTAAGATCTAGTGCAAGACTGTATTGTGCTCAGAGGAGCAGTCTTGTGTTTTCACAGGCTTCCATTCGGTGCCATTTACAAGATGAGGATATCAACCACTATAGAGCTTCAACATATTGGCTGCAAAACCCAGCCTGTCACACAGTCCTCTTATGCTTTCATTCCCTCTCTCTGATTGGTGGCTGTATGTGAGACAGCAAGGAGGCTGCAGTGGGTGTGTTTGGGAATAGTTGTCCTGTATCAAAAGCAGGGGGTCCCGGACCACCAGATCAGACAGAAGGTAATGATGAGGATTGGTACCTTGCAGCCACACCTGGATGAACACAGAAGAACTTATTAGTAGTATTATATAGGATCTATTTGGCGCTAACAGTTTGCACAGTGCTTTACAATATAAAGGGGAGACAGTACAGTTACAATACAATTCAATACAGGAGGGATTAGAGAGCCCTGCTCATTAGAGCTTACAATCTAGGAGGGAGGGTCAAGTGATACTAAAGGTAATAACTGTGGGAATCGGCTGATGGAGAAAATGAAAGTACAGTTAGGTGGGGGTAGGATAGGCTTCTCTGATGTGGAGGGTTTTCAGGGAACGTCTAAAAGCTAATGGAGTAGGAGATATCGGACAGATTGGGGTAAGGAGTTCCATAGGATGGGAGAGGCTCTGGAAAAGTCCTAGATGCGACTTATCAGACAGGCTGCACTCCCTGTATACTTCTCAAGGTTTCCATCTCCTCTTTCATTAACATGTAAATTTCCTGGTACTAATATTATATAAACAGCAGAGATTTGGAGTTGGTGAAAGTGAAGTTTGGGAGAATGAGGGTCATAGGGGATACAGAAATAATAATAGGACTCTCTCTCCCATAATGATATGAGTTTCTACAGGTTATAACAGGAGTGAGCAAAAACATTGTGTAATTAGGGCACGTGAGTCATTCTTTGTATGTAGTGGAAATGAGTCCAGAAATATATGGCAGTTCCAAAGGCAAAACATTCCAACTGTGCTCTGCTTTCTATTCCAGGAGCCCATCTATCACTGCGCCCCGTGTGTGTGTGTGTGTGCGCGTGCGTGTGTAAGGCTGGCTGCTATCATTGTTTTCACTGTGAAGGGTTGGTGTATCTAAATCCAAGTACAAAAATGAAATCTATTGAATCTTACCAGTTCCTACATGTGGTGGCTGCTTTAGTCCCCCCCCCCCCCTTTATTTTGACCTGGGGCTCCTACCAGTAACATACGTCATGCCCTAGGGCAAGGATATGCAATTAGCGGACCTCCAGCTGTTGCAAAACTACAAGTCCCATCATGCCTCTGCCTCTGGGTGTCATGCTCGTGGCTGTCAGGGTCTTGCTATGCCTCATGGGATTTGTAGTTCTGCAACAGCTAAAGGTCCGCTAATTGCATATCCCCACCCTACGGTGACAACGCCCACTCATGTTCGGTATCGATGGAGGAGTGGCATTGTCATCTTAGTACTAGTACTACAGAACACCTGGCCCTTGCCTCTTTTTTTTCTATTACATGGGGGGGAGTGTTCTGTGGGCCACAGAGAAGGCTGCAAACAATGTAACTAATCTGCACTCCTTGGCCACTGTATTGGGTACACCTGTTCAATAGTTTGGTAAGACAAATTGCTAATCCGCCAATCGCATGGCAGCGACTCAATGCATTTAGGCATCTAGATGTGGAGAAGACGACTTGCTGAAGCTCAAACCGAGCATCACAATGAGGAAGAAAAGGGGATTTAAGTGACCTTGAACGTGACATGGTTGTTGGTTCCAGATGGGCTGGGCTGAATATTTCAACATCTGCTGATTTACTGGGATTTTTCACACACAACCATCTCTAGGGTTTACAGAGAATAGTCTGAAAAAAGAGAAAATATCCAGTGTGTGGCCAAATATCCAGTTGTGTGGACAAAAAAAATGCCTTGTTGATGTCAGAGAAGAATGGGCAGACTGGTTCCAGATTCTAGAAAGACAACAGTAGCTTAAATTACAACTCGTTACAACCAAGGTATGCAGAATACCATCTCTGAGCACACAATACCTTGAAGCAGATGAGCTACAGCAGCACAAGACCACACCTGTCAGCTAACAGCAGGAAACTGAGGCTACAATTCGCACAGGCTCACCGAAATTGGACAATAGAAGATTGGAAAACATTGCCTGGCCTGATGAGTCTCCATTTCAGATTTTAGGATCGGAATTTGGTGTAAAGGTGAAATTATGGATCCATCCTGCCTGTATCAAGGGTTGAGTCTGGTGGTGTAATGGCGTGGGGGATATTTTCTTGGCACACTTTTTGGGCCCCTTAGTACCCAACTGATTATCATTTAAACACCACGGCCTACCTGAGTATTGTTGCTGACCATCTCCATCCCTTTATGACTACAGTGTACCATCTTCTGACGGCTCCTTCCAGCAGGATATATAATGCACCATGTCACAAAGCTCCAATCATCTCACCACTGGATTCTTGAACATGACAATGAGGTCACTGGACTCCAATGGCCTCCACAGTCACCAGATCTCATCCAATAGAGCACCTTTGGGATGTGGTGGATCAGGAGATTTGCATCATGGATGTGCATCCGAAAAACCTGCAGCAACTTTGTTATGCTATCATGTCACTATGGACCAAAATATGAGGAATGTTTCCAACATCTTGTTGAATTTATGCCATGAATAATTAACCCCAACCCCAAACCTAATAAAGTGGCCAATGAGTGTATATGTAGCACATGCATAGAGTTCATGAAATGATTGGCTCCCTAGATTTCTGGGTCAAGATTTGTCTGGTTCAGCAGGGACTGCCTGAATTTCGATCTATGGGTACTGTGGTTGTTCAGAAGTCGATCTACCAATTGACTTATGTACACCCGCCCCCCTGCTGGAAAATGTCTTCTCGATCGGTCTCGCCCCCGCCTGAACACAGTGGCACAGATTCCCCCAGCCACACATTTGAGGTAGATCACCTCTAGGGCTGCAACTAATGATTATTTTCATAATCGATTAGTTGGCCGATTTTATTGTTTCGATTAATCGGATAATCGTAAAAAAAAGTATGGTGTACAATTTTAGTTTAATATGTAACAAAAAAAAGGTAATTTATTCTTAAATATCCAAATACCAACTACAGTAATTGTAATGCCTTCTATTACCTCCACTTTCTCTGGGTTCAGATGCTGATCTTCCCTGCACAGTCTCTTTAACCACTTAACCCCCGGACCATATTGCTGCCCAATGACCAGAGCACTTTTTGTGATTCGGCAGTGCGTGGCTTTAACTGACAATTGCGCGGTCGTGCGACGTGGCTCCCAAACAAAATTGGCGTCCTTTTTTTTTTTTTTTTCACAAATAGAGCTTTCTTTTGGTGGTATTTGATCACCTCTGCGGTTTTAATTTTTTGCGCTATAAACAAAAATAGAGCGACAATTCTGAAAAAAATGCAATTTCTTTCTCGTACATCACGGGACACAGAGCGGCATATTCATTACTATGTGGGTTATATGGAGTACCTTCAGGTGTGGACACTGGCAATCTCAAACAGGAAGTCCCCTCCCTATATAACCCCCTCCCCTAGAGGGAGTCCCTCAGTTTTTTCGCCAGTGTCTTAGGTGTTGGTCACGGAATAGCTTTGCTCCACATCCTTGGGATTAAGGGCGGGCTAACCGGATCTGTCCAAGGAGCCTCAGTGCCAAAGTGGACAGTACCCGGGCCCCAAGCCGTGGGGTTTTGCCTATAATGCTCCTCTTTGGAGGGCTGGACCCTGGGCCCAGGACTTGGAGTTTGTAAAAACCATAAGTTCCTGTTTGCCAGGGTGCTATATAGGTCCAGGACAGTGGGTACCTTCATAGGACCCCAGGGCCTGAAGGTCTACTACGCTACCCACGGAGATGGGAGAAGATTGGATCAGTTTGCTGGAAAAACATCCTGCAGCATGGAGCAGGTAAGGGGGAGCCTGCGGGACTTGGTTCGACAGCAGGCTCTCCGGGGTAACCTAAAAGGGGGGATAGCCTAAGTATGCTCTGCATGGGCAACCTTGTTCACTATGTCTAAAGAGAGACAGGATGACACCTTTTCCCCCCCATCACTAGGTCCCCCTGTCTAAATATGTGTGCTAGCTAAACCTGCTTTTTCTTCCTAGGGCTAGTAAGGATCCCTAGGGGCCTTTGGAGAGTCCTACCTGGCCGGGGGTTTGAATCTGCCGCCTGTTTCTGCGTTCCTGGATCTCCAGCAGCGCGGCTCCTCCATGTTCCTCCTGTTTCCGGCATACGCGCGCGCGTGCACGCGCACGTCTTATGGACGTTTTTCGCGCCGTTCACACAGGAGGGCGGGGGTTGGGGCGTGCCTGCGGCGTCATACAGGGGCGCGCCTTTGTGCTGTTATAGACAGCAGGCATTGTCAGTGCTCAGTCTGAGGCTGATTTTCAGAGGAGAGGACGCAGAGCGGCAGAACAGTGACTCCCGGTGGCGGAAGAGGGGTAGTACATGTGGACTTTGTTCCAATACCTTTTTGTTAAGCCAAGAAATCCCCCTTTTTTTGCAGCAGGTTTGGAGGCTGGCAAACTTAGTTTGGGGTCACTGTATGTTGTCAAAAGAAAATATATAATATATTTTAAAAAAAAAAAAAAAAAAAAAAAAAAAAAAAAAAAAAAAAAAGAACATACGGGATCCCATCAGTTTTTGGGCATTAGTGGTCTATTGTCCCCTAAACTCTGATTTTTGTACTCCTGCCCACTACAGTCTGTTGTGTGGGCGGAGTCCCTCGATTTTGTATTATGGCTTCCAAGGGTTCGGGGTCAAAGGGTACAAAAAAGACCAAAAAACAAAAGGGTTCCCTTTCTGATTCTGATATGCCGATACTTTCCCCGCAACTTATTAATTTAAGAAGCGCCTTGGATGAGCCATTAGGGGGATCTGGTGCGGAGGCTGGCCCAGATCAGCCCAGCCCTGTGTTTATCACAGAGGAGATGCTAGCCGTATCCCTAGGGGGGCTAGAAGAGAGAATAGCAGCATTGATCGCTAGAGCTATTCCTGGTAAGAAACGGGTTAGATCCCCATCACCAAGAGGTGTATCCTCAGATGCTGAGATTCTCTCTCCGGAGGAATTGGAATCGCAGGAGGATCAACTAGACCTGAACCAAGAGGGTTCAGGGATTGAGGGATCTACCTCTGAGGAACCATTTTCAGACTCCCAGACAGAGAGACTGTGGGTACAGTCTTTGACGGACATGGTCCGCTCGGCATTTAGTTTACCATTGCCAGAGCCTCAGGTTCCTCCGGTATCCTCTCTGGGCTCTTTGAAAGCTCCGTTAAACAACACAGTTTTTCCGGTCCATCCTCTCTTGGAGGAATTGATCTTTCGGGATTGGGTACGGCCGGACAGGATTTTTCTGCCACCGAAAAGGTTTGCGGTCATTTACCCCATGGAGGAAAAGTTCTCCAAGAGGTGGAGGCTCCCAGTAGTGGATGCAGCCATCTCATGTGTGAATAAATCACTAACTTGCCCGGTGGAAAACATACACATGTTTAAAGATCCAGTTGATAAAAGATTAGAGACACTTTTAAAAGCATCCTTTGCTACGGC
This sequence comes from Rana kukunoris, assembly GCA_029574335.1. NCBI lineage: Eukaryota > Metazoa > Chordata > Amphibia > Anura > Ranidae > Rana > Rana kukunoris. The sequence goes on along the minus strand of CM056052.1, from coordinate 67,494,403 downwards.
AGGAGCAGTGGTGCAGCCAGCGGTGGCTGCAATTGGAGTTTGTCAGGCATTAAAAGACCAGACAAAGGAAATGTTAAGAGACATGCCTACCCAACAAGCAGAAGAGTTTTCTGACATTCCCAGAGCTCTGTGTTTTGCGGTAGATGCTATAAAAGATTCCATCCAGCAGGCCTCTCGTTTATCACTATGTTTGGTGCACATGAGAAGGCTCTTATGGTTGAAGAACTGGGCGGCGGAGCCCCCATGCAAAAAGCTTCTGGCAGGGTTTCCCTTCCATGGAGGACGACTCTTCGGAGAGGATCTGGATAAATATATTCAGACTATTTCAAATGGCAAAAGTACCCTTTTACCGGTCAAAAAGACATTCCGGGCTCCTACATTTAAAAGGCAGCTCTTTCCTGTCTCGGGGCCCTCAAATTCCAGGCAGTATCGACGGCCGCCTGCACGATCCAACGTTAACAGTAGATCGCAGGGACAGACCCCTGGGGGTAAGAGGCCGTGGTATCGCAAGCCGTCAAAGACAGCCCCTAAGTCTGCCTTATGAAGGGGCGCCCCCACTCTTGCGGGTGGGGGGAAGGCTTCGTTTCTTCGCAGAAGTTTGGGAAGCCAAGATCCCCGACAAATGGGTCCGGGCATCTGTAACCACAGGTTACAGACTGGAGTTTCTAAGGTATCCTCCGCCTCATTTTCAAGAATCAAGGCTACCAAGGGATCCAGCGAGGAAGGCCTCAATGCTGGCAGCTTTGGATCACCTGCTTTGCCAGGACGTAATTATAGAAGTGCCAGCCCAAGAGCAAGGCCTAGGTTTCTATTCCAACCTCTTTGTCATACCAAAGCCCAACGGCGATGTCAGGCCAATCTTGGACCTAAAGAGGTTAAACGGTTACCTAAGGGTTCGTTCCTTCCGGATGGAATCCATCCGGTCAGCAGCCGCCGCGCTTCAGAAGGACGATTTTCTGGCCTCCATAGACATAAAGGATGCTTACCTTCATGTACCAATCTTTCAGTCGCATCAAAGGTTTTTACGCTTCGCGGTGGGGCAGCGACACTTCCAATTCAGGGCGCTCCCTTTCGGGCTGGCCACGGCCCCCCGGGTATTCACGAAGATCCTAGCCCCAGTTCTGGCCAACTTAAGGATCCAAGGGGTCACAGTCCTAGCATACTTGGACGACCTTTTAATCATAGATCACTCACGGCCGGGTCTGCAAAAGGCAGTAAACCTCACGGTTCAGTACCTCGAAGAATTCGGCTGGGTCCTGAACCGGGGAAAGTCAGCGTTCCAGCCTACAAAGCAGTTGGAATACCTCGGCATGAGGTTAGACACAGAACATCAAAAGGTGTTCCTGCCCCTTGTAAAGATCGAAGCTATCAAGGGGTTGGTTCAGTTGGTTCTAAACAAGAAAAGTCCAACTATTCGCCTGTGTATGCGATTACTAGGCAAGCTAGTGGCCACATTCGAGGCAGTACCATACGCTCAGATCCACACTCGCGTCCTACAGGCAGCCATTCTAGCAGCCTGGGGCAAGAGGGCACATGCCTTAGAGTCCCCTTTGACGCTATCATCAAGGGTCCGACAAAGCCTGGCCTGGTGGTTGAACCCTCAGAATCTTCTAAAGGGAAAATCCTTCAGCCCTGTTGTCTGGAAGGTAGTTACCACAGACGCCAGCCTGGCAGGCTGGGGGGCGGTCTTCGAGGGGTTCTCCCGCCAGGGAACTTGGGTGAAAGCAGAGAGGCAGCTCCCCATCAATATCTTGGAAATCAGAGCTGCCCGCCTAGCCCTTCTGGCTTGGACCTCCAGATTAAAGGGGTTCCCGGTGAGAATCCAGTCAGACAATGCCACGGCGGTGGCATACATAAACCACCAAGGGGGAACCAGGAGCCAGGCCGCTCAGAGGGAGGTGAACTTGATTTTTCAATGGGCAGAGGTTCATGTACCCTGCATTTCGGCGATATTCATTCCCGGAGTGGACAACCTGCAGGCAGACTTCTTAAGTCGCCAGAGTCTGTCGCCAGGGGAGTGGTCTCTGCATCCCCAGGTCTTTCAGACAATCTGCCAGAGGTGGGGAATGCCAGACGTAGATATAATGGCATCCAGGTTCAACAAGAAACTAGACAGGTTCGTGTCTCGAACGAGGGATCCTATGGCCTGCGGAACCGACGCGTTGGTTTGCCCTTGGCATCAATTCAGACTTCTATATGCATTCCCTCCACTACAGTTACTCCCGCGCCTGTTGCGCAAGATCAGAGTGGAGAACAAGCCAGTCATTCTAGTAGCTCCGGCTTGGCCCCGGAGGACTTGGTACTCACTAGTCCTGAAGATGGCAGTGGGAGAACCTTGGACTCTCCCTCTACAACCAGACCTACTCTCACAAGGCCCGATCCTCCACCCTACATTACAGCGTCTAAATTTGACGGCCTGGAGGCTGAATCCCTGATTCTCAGGGATAGAGGCCTGTCTAGGCAGGTAATTCCTACCCTGATTAGGGCTAGGAAGCCGGTCTCCAGGGTGATTTATTACAGGGTGTGGAGGAACTACGTAGGCTGGTGTGAATCCAAAAGATGGAATTCCCGCAAATATACTATTGATAGGGTGTTACGTTTTCTCCAGCTAGGAGTGGATAAAGGCCTGGCACTAAGCACAATCAAGGGACAGATCTCAGCTCTGTCAGTGTGGTTTCAGAGGCCGCTGGCCACCCACTCGCTGGTAAAGACCTTCTTACAGGGGGTCTTGCGTATTAATCCTCCTGTCAAGTCACCAATTTGTCCATGGGACTTAAATCTTGTCCTGTCCACTCTACAGAAACAGCCTTTTAAGCCGTTGGCTGAGATTCATTTACTCTTACTGACAAGAAAGTTGGTTTTCTTGGTCGCCATAGTTTCGGCCAGGAGAGTGTCAGAATTAGCAGCCTTATCGTGTAAGGAACCATATCTCGTTCTGCATAAGGACAGGGCAGTTCTCCGGCCCCATCCTTCCTTTCTACCAAAGGTTATATCCAAATTTCACTTGAACCAGGATTTGGTACTTCCATCCTTCTTTCCAAAACCTACATCTAGAAAGGAGGGGTTGCTGCATACCTTGGATATTGTCCGGGCCATGAAGGCCTATCTTAAAGCTACAGAAAAGATCCGGAAAACAGATGTGTTATTCGTTCTACCAGATGGCCCCAAGAAGGGGCAGGCAGCTGCAAAATCCACCATCTCGAGATGGATTAGACAATTAATCATTCAAGCCTACGGGTTGAAGAGGTTGCCTCCTCCGTTGTCGGTAAAGGCCCATTCTACCAGGGCCATGGGCGCCTCTTGGGCAGCACACCATCAGATCTCTATGGCTCAGATATGCAAGGCGGCAACGTGGTCATCAGTCCACACGTTTACAAGGTTTTATCAACTAGACGTGAGAAGAAATGCGGATGCTGCCTTTGGTCAGGCAGTACTACAGGCTGCAGTTTGAAATCCTCGGGATCAGAAACACCCTTGGTTATAAAAAAAAAAAAAAAAAAAAAAAAAGTTTTTTCTTGACTAAGTTGGAATTATTATTATGATTTGAGTTTATCTCTAAATTGAATCCTTCTTTGGAAGATGTCTCCCTCCCCTCATTAAAGCATTGCTTTCGGACATCCCACATAGTAATGAATATGCCGCTCTGTGTCCCGTGATGTACGAGAAAGAAAAAGGGATTTTTAAATACAGCTTACCTGTAAAATCCTTTTCTTGGAGTACATCACGGGACACAGAGCTCCCACCCCTCTTTTGGGTGACCATTTTGGGAGGCATACTGCTTGCTACAAAACTGAGGGACTCCCTCTAGGGGAGGGGGTTATATAGGGAGGGGACTTCCTGTTTGAGATTGCCAGTGTCCACACCTGAAGGTACTCCATATAACCCATATAGTAATGAATATGCCGCTCTGTGTCCCGTGATGTACTCCAAGAAAAGGATTTTACAGGTAAGCTGTATTTAAAAATCCCTTTATTTTTTACTTTTTGCTATAATAAATATCCCCCAAAAATATATAAAAAAAACATTTTTTTTACCTCAGTTTAGGCCGATGCATATTCTTCTACATATTTTTCGTAAAAAAAATCGCAATAAGCGTTTGATTGGTTTGTGCAAAAGTTATAGCGTTTACAAAATAGGGGTTAGTTTTATGGCATTTTTATTAATATTTTTTTTTTTACTAGTAATGGCGGCGATCAGCGTTTTTTTTTTTTTCAGTACTGCGACCTTATGGCGGACACTTTGGACACATTTTTGGGACCATTGGCATTTTTTTTTTTTAGCGATCAGTGCTATAAAAATGCAATGTATTACTATAAAAATGCCACTGGCAGTGAAGGGGTTAACACTAGGGGGCGAGAAGGGGTTAAGTGTGTTCCTGGGTGTGTTCTAACTGTATGGGGGGGGTGGCCTCACTAGGGGAAATCACTAATCTTCGGTTCATACATTGTATGAACGGAAGATCAGCGTTTCCCCCGCTGACAGGACCGGGAGCTTTGTGTTTACACACATAGCTCCCGTTCCTTGCTCTGTAACGAGCGATCGCGTGTGCCCGGCGGCGATCGTACCCCCCGGGCACGCGTGCGGGACTCGGGGGCGAGCAGGGACGCGCGCGCTGCCGCCGGCGGCGCTCGCACACCCTCTAGTGGTCGATAATCTAGCTGACGTAGAGCTACGTGCTCTCGCCCAGGAGAGCCGACCTGTCGCCGTAGAATGACGGCGGCTGGTTGGCAAGTGGTTAAAGTGATTTTTTTTTTTTTTAATATACAAACTTGTTCTACTTTCCTGCTCTGTGTAATGGTTTTGCACAGAGCAGCCCAGATCCTCCACTTCTGGTGTCCCTCACCGATGCTTCTGGCTCCTCCTGCCTTCAGACTGCATCAATAGCAAGCTGCAAAGTATAGTATAGAGCGCACACTATAGCGAGATAAAAAAAAAGGCCAACTAATCAACTGGCCGATTAATCGATTATGAAAATAGTTGACAACTATTTTCATAATCGATTAGTTGTCGATTAATCAATTGGTTGTTTCAGCCCTACTACTGTCATTTTCAGTTTCGGCACCAAAGTTTACATTGGGTGCACATCTAATTGGAGCGGACACAGGTTGGACAGATTCACACTAAGATTGATCGACTTGTGTACAACCAGCCTGTTGGATCGTTCCCAACCGATCAGTGCCGACAGCTATAACTGACCCCGCTAATTGTATTTGAAGGCTCCCTGTAGTCAAATTACAATAACTCAGGGTTTCCCCATCCACGTTGAATGTGTGGATGGGGGAATCGGATCCTGGTAAAAAAAAAATCAGTGTATGGGCTACCTTAAAACGGAGTTCCAGCCTGGGCGGAAAAAAAATTTGTCAGCAGCTGAAAATACTGCAGCTGCTGACTTTTTTATTATAAGGACACTTACCTGTCCCAGGGATCTTGCGATGTCGGCACCCAAAGCCGACCCGTCCATCGGCTCTGGGTGCAAGCGCCGATATCCTTACTAAGGAAAACGAAAAGTGAAGCCTTGCAGGTTTACAGCCCGTTTGCTACTGCACGAGTTGCGCAGCGTTTGCTGATATATTTTTCTTGTACAATTTCTGTACAACTTCCTGTAGATTTACCTTCAACTATGTAGTGCAAGGGCCTGCCTGATTGGATACACATTGAAAGTGTTCTTTACGTTTGTTTGAAAATTGTATAATGTATGCAAAGCTGTATAATGTAGTTGGGTACACACTATTAGGGTTGTCCCGATACCACTTTTTTAGGACCGAGTACAAGTACCGATACTTTTTTTCATGTACTCGCCGATACCGAATACCGATACTTTTTTTAAATGTCATGTGACCGTTTTCAAACCACAATACAGACTAAGGATATTTTCTTTAGAATTATGAATAACTCTAACTCAAGACATTATAAAAGAATAAAAATGAGTAAAAATGTATAAAAATGTTTTATTTTCTTGTCACGCAGTAGTAAAAAAACTCGAATTTTCACAGAACATGTTGATAAATACAAAAAAAGTATTCTATTTAGGTATCGGGAGCATTTGCGCGAGTACAAGTACTCCCGCAAATACTTGGTATCGGTCCATATACCGATACTAGTATCGGTATCTGGACAACCCTACACACTATATATAAGAAAATTGATTAAGACTTTCCTAATTTCACAGCAAGCCAGCAATGTGTTAAAAAATATATATATATGCAATGCTGTTTGTCACACCGTATTTGCGCAGCGTTTTTTTTTTTTTTTTTTTTTTTTTTTAAAGCGCACTTTTTGGTGAAAAAAATCAAGTTTTTGAATAAAAAAAAATAAGACCATAGTAAATTTAGCCCAATTTTTTTTTTATATTGTGAAAGATGTTACACCGAGTAAATTAATACCGAACATGTCACGCTTCAAAATTGCGCCCACTAGTAGAATAGCGACAAACGTTTACCCTTAAAATATTCTACAGGTTGCATGTTTTGAGTTAGAGGAGGTCTAGGACTAAAATGATTGCTCTCGCTCTAATAATCATGGCGATACCTCACATGTGTTGTCTGAACACAGTTTTCATATGCGGGTGCTGCTCACATATGCGTTTGCTTCCCTTGTAGTAGAAAAAAGCATGACAGATCCTCTTAAATATGAGATTTGAGGTCAAAAAGACCCCAGATCTCATAGCTACACTAAAATGCAATAAAAAAAATTACTCTGTTTATCGGCGTTTAACCCGCACCCTAACTTTAAGAGGGAAATTTCAGGAAAAAAAACTTTCCACTGCCCCCTGCGTATAACTCGCAGGCACAGTTTACCCTATATTTTCAATGTAAAAAGTGTTATACGCCAATAAATACAGAAGTAATGGAAAAAAAATGGCATTCTAAAAAGATAAAAAATTTCCCTTTTAAGACCTATGGGTTTAAGTGACATTTTGACATGGCTTCCGCTCCCTGCTATGGTATGGAGATGGGTGGGGGCCATCTTTTCCATCACTCGTCTCCATACTAAGCAGAAGAAAGGACCGATCGCCTTCGCTTTTATCTTGTAGCGGACCGTCCGCTGAACAAGAGGGTACCAGGTTTATGGTAGCTAGCTGCTACCATAACGGTATTCCTCTTCAAGCAGCTGACGTAAAACTGTGGCGGGCGGTACGTAAGTGGTTAAACGAAAATTGTTCATTCTGTTCCCATGCGAGAAACATTTTTGGAGTTTGTCCCTTTTTGAAAATTTTAATTCGGAAGGTCAGAATTGGCTGTAGAAAGTTGTATACACATCATGAGGAAAGATCGTACGATTTTCGGAAACAAAAATGTTTGCTTGATTTTCTTCTAGTATATAGGAGCCTTTACTGTGCGCTTTGCCTGTACTTATGGCGCTATTCAGAATGGCGAGGTTTGTTTACGCTGTTGCTTTTCCTTGACCTTGTTTGGTAGATAAGCTTTTCTACTTGACAGCTGTGATCTTCTAATTCTAGTCCCGTGTGTCCAAATAATGCTGACTGTGCTTTACTGAATTTCCACATGTTTTTGGGGCCTGAACTTTTAGCCCATTTTGAGTTGTAAATAATCCAGAAAGCTTTACGGATATGGCAATAACTTTATTACTTCTGTATAGTGATATCATTTTTTTTTTCTTTCTGAGATAAGCAAGGCCTTTTTTTGCATTGTTTCACAAAAATACTTTTTCTCCAATATTTTACTAGCAATTGATCACCGCCATCAGTCAAATCCTGTGAGGAGGGGGTGGGGCCAAGACTTGATCTGTGTCTATGGATGCACGCAGCCTAGCTTGGGAGCACACCTGCATAAGTGCACCCATAGCACACCGCTATGTGTGCCAAGAAAATATCCCCCACGCCATTACACCACCAGACTCAACCCAGTATACAAGGCAGGATGGATCCATGCTTTCACGTTTACACCAAATTCCGATCCTAAAATCTGAAATGGAGGCATGCACAGTGCTGGCAGGGGACCCCAGGAGAGGAGGAATGGGGCTACTCTGTATAGTACCATTGCGCTGAGCAGATGAGTATAGAGTTTGGGTTTTTCTCTGGCCAATGTCTATGCCGATATTTAGAAATCAGGGCAGCCCATGATTTTTGCGGCCGATATTTTAGGCTGATTTTTCTTTTTCTGGTAGTTGGCATTGTTTGGCCTTGGCAGGTTTCACATTGAGCCTATTATAATGTTACTGTGTGAAAATGACATATGTAATTGAATACAGAGAGACCAGCTGTCAAAATTCAGCGGTGATGTTGCTTGTGGGCTGGACCCAGCAGCTATCAAACACCAGCCAATGACTGGGCTGCTTAAGAAGGGGGGCAGGGCCACATACACTTGGTGACCCACCCAGATCCTATCCCATTGGCCGCCCATCCTGGGTCCTGACATCACTGCTGAATTTTGATAGCTTCTCTCTCTCTCTGTCCGCACCGTGCCCAGTCGACCCACAAGTGTTCCTCCTCCCTTTTCCACACTCCATTAGCAGAGCAGCACAATGTTTGCCAGAGCCGCTGAGTGTGTTAAACTGACATATGTAACTGAATGGAGAGAGAGGAGCTGTCAAAATTCAGCAGTGATGTCTGGGTTTAGATAGGACCCAGTTAAACTCAAGTGTGGGAGCAACCCAGAGTACCTGAAGGAAGCCCACACAGGGAGAACATGCAAACTCCATGTGGATGGTGTCTTGACCCGCATCAGAACTGGAGACCCAAGTGCTGCAAGGCAGAACCACTAAGCCACTGTGCTGCCCCCTTTTTTGGGGGTATGCATTTTTTAGGTATGCATTTTATTCTGCCATTGTTCTGTTTTTCCCAGTAGTATAATGATGCTGCTGATACAAAGCATAGTGAGGTTATTTACCGCATTCAGAGATGGAGTGCCTAGAGCAGGCTTGGCCCATTCAGTGCCGATGTTCTGTCTGGTTGGAAGTGTGTGCGAGTGCGGTCCTAGCCCAGAGCCACACTCTGCGATCGGCTTATGTACTTATGCCATTGTTCAGGAACAATATTCTGCTTTACTTGGAAAGTACAGGACATAAAACCTGAATGGAAATGTTCTTCTAAATATTAGGATACAAGAGCTCTCAGCAGATCATGTTAAAGCAAACCTTAGACTAAAATAGCAAGGGCCAATTATTCAATGAGAATGTGCTGAACAAGTCGTCAAATCAAATTTTATGTGATAAACCAACACAAAGTGGCACATAGTTGTGAAGTGGAAGGAAAATGATAAATTGCTTTTAAATGTATTTATTTTTTATAGATCTGTGAAAAGTGTGGCAGGCATTTGTATTCAGCCCCCTGTACTCTGTCTGATACCCCTAACTAAAATCTAGTGGAAACAATTGCCTTCAGAAGTTACCTAATTATTAAATAGAGTCCACCTGTGTAATTTAATCTTAGTATGAAAAAAGCTGTTCTGTGAAGCCCTCAGAGGTTTGTTGGAGAACCTTAGTGATTAACCACTTTAGCCCCGGACCATATTGCTGTCCAAAGACCAGAGCACTTTTTGCGATTCGGCACTGCGTCGCTTTAACTGACAATTGCGCGGTCGTGCGACGTGGCTCCCAAACAAATTTGGCGTCCTTTTTTTTCCCACAAATAGAGCTTTCTTTTGGTGGTATTTGATCATCTCTGCGGTTTTTATTTTTTGCACTATAAACAAAAACAGAGCGACTATTTTGAAAAAAATGCAATATTTTTTACTTTTTTCTATAATAAATATCCCCCAAAAATATATAAAAAAAAAAAATTTTTCCTCAGTTTAGGCCGATACGTATTCTTCTACATATTTTTCGTAAAAAAAATCGCAATTAGCGTTTATTGATTGGTTTGCGCAAAAGTTATAGCGTTTACAAAATAGGGGGTCGTTTTATGGCATTTTTATTATTATTTTTTTTTTTACTAGTAATGGCGGCGATCAGCGTTTTTTTCGGTACTGCGATATTATGGCGGACACTTCGGACACTTTTGACACATTTTTGGGACCATTGGCATTTTTTTAGCTGTCAATGCTATAAAAATGCATTGGATTACTATAAAAATGCCATTGGCAATGAAGGGGTTAACACTAGGGGGCGGGGAAGGGGTTAAGTGTGTTCCTATTTGTGTTCTAACTGTATGGGGGGGTGGACTTACTAGGGGGAATCACTGATCTTCTGTACATACATTGTATGAACAGAAAATCAGCGTTTCCCCCGCTGACAGGAACGAGCGCTGTGTGTTTACACTCACAGCTCTCGTTCCCCGCTCTGTAACGAGCGATCGCGTGTGCCCGGCGGCGATCGTGCCCGCCGGGCACACGCACGGGACTCGGGGGCGAGCGGGGGGCGCGCACGCGCCCCCTAGTGGCCGCGAAAGGCGCGACGTAGAGCTACGGGCTCTCGCGCAGGAGTGCCGACCTGCCGCCGTATTACTGCGGCGGCTGGTTGGCAAGTGGTTAAACAGTATCATGATGGTCAAGCAACACACCAAACAGGTCAGGGATAAAGTTGTAGAGAAGTTATAAACCGGGTTATGTGTTGAAAGAAAGCCATAATATGTCCCGTTTGCAGTTTGCAAGAAGCCACGTGGGGGACATAGCAAACATGTGGAAGAAGGTGCTTTGGTCAGATAAGACCAAAATTGAACATTTGGCCTAAAACCAATTGCTATGTGTGGCGGAAAACACTCACTGCACATCACCCTGTGAAACATGGTGGTGGCAGCATCATGTTGTGGGGATGCTTTTCTTCAGCAGGGACAGGGAAGCTGGTCAGAGTTGATGGAAAGATGGATGAAGCCAAATACAGGGCAATCTTGGAAAGAAACCTGTTAAGAGTCTTCAAAAGATTTGAGACTGGGGCGGAGGTTCACCTTCCAGCAGGACAACGACCCTAAACATACAGCAAGAGCTAAAATGTCATGATTTGGATCAAAGTATATTCATGTGTTAGAATGGCCCAGTCAAAGTCCAGACCTAAATCCAATTGAGAATCCATGATAAGATTTGAATATCGCTGTTCACAGATGCTCTCCATCCAATCTGACAGAGCTTGAGCTATTTTGCCAAGGAGAATGGGCGAAAATTTCACTTTAGATGTGGAGACATGAGCAAAAAGACTTGCAGCTGTAATTGCAGCGAACCTGTCTCCCACCTGAGCTGTAGATCTCTGCAGCTCCCCCAGAGTTACCATGGGCCTCTTGTCTGATTGATGCTCTCCTTGCCCGGCCTGTCAGTTTAGGTGGATTGCCATGTCTTGGTAGGTTTGCAGTTGTGCTATACTCTTTTTCCATTTTCGGATTAGGGATTGAACAGTTCTCCTTGGGATATTCACTAAGGTTTTCTAATAAAGCTCTGAGGACTTCACAGAACAGCTGTTTTTATACTGAGATTAAATTGCACACTATAAACAAATTTGTTGACTTCTGAAGGCAATTGGTTCCGCTAGATTTTAGTTGGGGGTATCAGAATAAAGGGGGCCTGAATTCAAATGCGTAACACACACTTTTCCAATATTTATTTGTAAACATTTTTGAAAACCATTTATAATTTTTCTTCTACTTCACAATTATGTGCCACTGGTCTATCACATAAAATTCCAATTAAATACATGTACGTTTTTGTGGTTGTAACATGACACAATGTGGAAAATTTTGAGGGGTGTGAATACCCTCTCCCATCGTTTTCTACCGACAGCCTGGGTGGGTTCTTTGCACAGGCTATGTACAGCACAGTGAAAAGGTCACTCCTAACCTTACAGTAATAACTGGGTTGGTAGAGGCATTTAGTGCGCACACCTAGGTGAGAGTGTTGCCGCCATCCTTCCAGCAAAATCCTGGGGAATGCCGAGTTGCTAAAAATGTTGCAGGAAGATTCTTCTTCAGTGTGCTGTAGTGTTATCTTGCGGTTTACTCTGCATTCCCCGGGATGACAAAAGGATGGTGATGTCACCCTTGCCCTAGGTGTTGTGTGCAGACGAGGGGGTAAGAGAAGTGTTTCCTAGCATGTTTTTTCCTTAATTGTTTTTGTGTGCTTTAGGTTTTGGTAAGATAGGAGCCCTCAGTGACTATGCAGACCTTGCATGGAGTGCTCCTTTCCTGGCTTGTGTTTGTGTATTATTAATGGTTTATTTAGCTGTTATCTAGACTGAAGTTACCCTTTGACACAATTTCTGGTCAGCCATCCGTTTTGTTTTTTATGATTATGGAAATGTGCACTGCACTGTGCTTGGTGTAATATCTGCAGTAAAAGGATATTGTTTTGTAGGAAAGATATGCTGGTAACTGTGCAGTCTTGTGTTGAGGTTAAAGTGTGTGTTCAGCCGAAGGGCCCTTTCATACGGGCTGTCCGATCGGGTCAGCCTGTCAGCCTGTCAGTTTTTCAGGTGGACCTGATTGGACCCTCCAGTCTCATCTATCAAGCTGCAGATGGACACCCACCTCTATCCGATCCTGCCCGCAAACAGACAGATGGTGGTTCTATTTCCCATTAGATGTAAATGTGTAGACCGTTTCCATCTGGTTTCTGCATAGAGGAGAGTGGGACTGTCTGTTCTGCACAGAGGAGGGGACACGGACCTGTCCTCTGCCGGCTCGGCTGAGCGTACACGGACCTGTCCTCTGCCGGCTCGGCTGAGCGTACACGGACCTGTCCTCTGCCGGCTCGGCTGAGCGGACACGGACCTGTCCTCTGCCGGCTCGGCTGAGCGGACACGGACCTGTCCTCTGCCGGCTCGGCTGAGCGGACACGGACCTGTCCTCTGCCGGCTCGGCTGAGCGGACACGGACCTGTCCTCTGCCGGCTCGGCTGAGCGGACACGGACCTGTCCTCTGCCGGCTCGGCTGAGCGGACACGGACCTGTCCTCTGCCGGCTCGGCTGGCCTTAAAGTGTTTTTTGTTTTGGATTTTGGATAATGAGGAAGGATTAGAACACCTGTCAGGTTTTTATTGCTATTGAGACTCCGTTGAAGAACTTTTTATATGAGCTATAAATAAGCACTGTATGATAGTGTGAAACGCGTCAGCTTTTCTTCTTCTGATTTTTTTGCTGTGACATGTTCATGTTGTTGTGACCAGTTTTATTAAAAGGAACCATTTTTTTGGAGTGTGGTCGCCCCGGTTTTTCTCTATATATTTTACCAAGGTCAGCGCGATTTCAGCTGCTACTTGATAGACATTTGTGTGACTTCATACACAGATGTCTATAGAAATCGCACCTGAAATCGGCAAAAGTAGTGCAGTAACTACTTTTACAAATTGATGCAGCACCACAAAATCTGTGTCGCACCGATTGGAACTGCATCATTGCCTCCAATAGGCTGCGACTTATCGGATTTGATCTCTCAATTCGCATAACAAATCGCTCCAATGTGAATCTAGACTTACTGAGGGAACTGATTAGACAACTTGCCATCTGGTGTATCTGCATTTCTGCTTGCATGACTACCTGGTAACATAGGAGTCCCTGCCTTAGACCCCCTTTCACATTGAACAATAGCGCTGCTGTACCGCCTGAAAAACTCCTTCACTGCATACTCAATGTAAAAGCCCGAGGGTTTTCACACAGAGGCGATGCGATGGCAGGAGAGAAAAAAATCTCCTGTCAGCAGCATCTTTGGAGCGCTGAGAGGAGCGGCGTGTATACCGCTCCTTCCCATTTAAAACAATGGGAAACCGTGGCAATACTGCCCGCAATGCGCCTCTATTAACCCTTTGTCGGCCGCTAGCGGGGGTTAATACCGCACCGCTAGCGGCCGATTCCTGCAGCAAATCCGACGGTATAGCGCCGCTATACCGCCACCGCGGCACCTGCCCCAGTCTGAAAGGGGCCTAAAGGTGAGAGTGGCCAATCCTATAGTGGTGGAGGGATCACTTATTATTTTTGAATCTACATCACTGGTGAGTTTTCAGCGGACTCTGGAATTTGTTCGTTGCACATTTTCTTGGACTTTTACTCGGAATCTAATTTTTTTTTGACTTTTTGGCCCATGTTTTTTTTTTTTTTTTATTTTATGCACTGCACTAACCTTTATAATATATATTCCACCAGCACAAAAATGTGGCATTATAGTACATCCTGAGCAAGTTGTCTGTCTGTCTATATCTATAGTCCCCTCATATACATAATATATAAATACAGTTGTGCTCATAGCGCCAGCAGTAAAAATAGCGGAGTTTTACCGCCGACGCTATGAGCGGCTCAATTCTGAAAGGGCTCTAAGTTTACATACCCTGGCAGAATTTATGATTTCTTGGCTATTTTTCAGAGAATGTGATAACACAACATTTGGCTAAAGCCATTTATTATCAATCAACTGTGTTTACTCTTTTAAATCATAATGATAACAGAAACTACCCAAATGACCCTGATCAAAAGTTTACATACCCCATTTCTTAATACTGTGTATTGCCCCCTTTAACATCGATGACAGCTTGAAGTATTTTGTGGTATTTGTGGATGAGGCTCTTTATCTTCTCAAATGGTAAAGCTGTCCATTCCTCTTGGCAAAAAGCCTCCAGCTCCTGTAAATTATTGGGCTGTCTTGCATGAACTGCACGTTTGAGATCTCCCCAGAGTGGCTCTATGATATTGAGGTCAGGAGACTGAGATGGCCACTCCAGAACCTTCACTTTATTCTGCTGTAGTCAATGACAGGTTGACTTTGCCTTGTGTTTTGGATCATTGTCATGTTGGAATGTCCAAGTACCTCCCATGCGCAGCTTCCTGGCTGATGAATGCAAATGTTCCTCCAGTATTTTTTGATAACATACTGCACTCATCTTGCCAACAATTCTGACCCAATTTCCTGTGCCTTTTGTAGCTCACACATCCCCAAAATATTGGTGATCCACCTCCGTGTTTCACAGTAGGAATGGTGTCCCTTTCATAGGCCTTGTTGACTCCTCTCCAAATGTAGTGTTTATGGTTGTGGCCAAAAGGCTAAATTTTGGTCTCTCTCATCACTTCAAATGACTTTGTGCCAGAAGGTTTGAGGCTTGTCTCACAAAAGACAGGTAAATCGTTGAGTATTGGTAGTACAAGCTGTGCTTTTAGCTGTTTGGCTGGGGCCGTCCTTTCAATTTTATTGTGACCTGAGGTTGCCATTACTAAAGCTGTATTGGTTGCTAGGGGCAGCATCTCTTTTTTTTTTTTTTTCTAAACCAGTTCTAGTTTGTGATGAAGTACTCCCTTGTAGTCCTCCATATCACAGCTGTCATGTTTCTTGTTGTTCCGGTGCCTCCGGTATGACAATGAAAGGGTTACACAGTAGTACATAGCTTAATGCATGCTCTGTTTACAGCTCAGAATTGCAAATGAGGAGTACTTGGTTCACATAATGTGTTTTCTATGTACACCAGTGTGCTCCGGCAGAATGCGCTGCTTATATTAGCATCCTGAGCGGCGGCTAATTCCCGGGGGACACCTAATTATAGAATGTATGGCAGTGTCGGGTATGTGTGCAATGTACGTTTCCACATTCATTTCATGCATTTGTGTTTGTTAGAGAAGCAGTGCGGTTGGGGCAGACGGTAACTTATAGCAAGGAGAGTGTTGGGGCAGATGTAGGGAGACCTCCCGGGAGTGGAGAAAACTTTGTACCGGTGGTGTAGAAAAGATGATGTACATAAAGGGAATCTAGAATTACTTTTTTCTTTGATATGTAATGACTTTGATGCAAATCGGGGTAATCAGTTTAGCTTATTACTTTGACATCTTTAGATTGTATAGTGTGTGTGCTGATATACTGTATATAATCTGCCGTATATGTGGACTCTGCTTCCTATTCCGTAGTCTTGCACGTTGAATGTACTTCACTGTTTTGCACTGTCATCTCTCAGGGCAAGTCAGGTCAGGTCTGATAATTATAGTTTCTCTGTCAGTCTAATGCCTAGAACACACGATAAGACTATCGGACGAATGATGGTCCATTTTCTTAATTTTTTTTCACGCTTGTCTCATATTGAAAGCCAATAGAATACCAAGTTTCGAAAATTCACGTAGGACCAAATATGACTTGGGAAGTGATGTAATCCAGGGTTTGACAA
Organism: Rana kukunoris; assembly: GCA_029574335.1. Classification (NCBI taxonomy): domain Eukaryota; kingdom Metazoa; phylum Chordata; class Amphibia; order Anura; family Ranidae; genus Rana; species Rana kukunoris. Next base: position 67,478,387 of record CM056052.1, on the reverse strand, counting down.
ATTTGCATGGATCTAGGAGCCAGCTAAAAAAGTTAGGAGCCAGAAACACGCCCCATCCCACCGAGCTCGCACGCAGAAGCGAACGCATACTTGAGTAGCGCCCGCATATGTAAATGGTATTCAAACCTCACGTGTGAGGTATAGCCGCGATTGGTAGAGAGAGAGAGCAATAATTCTAGCCCTAGACCTCCTCTGTAACTCAAAACATGCAACCTGTAGAATATTTTTAAATGTTGCCTATGGAGATTTTAAAGGGTAAAAGTTTGTCGCCATTCCACGAGCGGATGCAATTTTGAAGCGTGACATGTTGGGTATCAATTTACTCGGGGTAACATTATCTTTCACAATATAAAAAAAAAAATGGGGCTAACTTTACCGTTGTCCTATTTTTTTTTATTAAAAAAAAAGTGTATTTTTTTCTCAAAAAAGTGCGCTTGTAAGACCGCTGCGCAAATACAGTGCGACAAAGTATTGCAACAACCGCCATTTTATTCTCGAGGGTGGGAGGGAAGGAGATGGCAGTGAAAACAGTGAAAAACACATAACTGCTGTTTTGCTACTTGTAATGTAACTACATTTAATGCCAACGGCTACCACAAGATGGTGCCAGATCACAGAAAGAAGCTTAGGCATGCAGAAGGCTATAAAGCCGCGGCCTCAATTACCGGCCGGCGCGGGGCCGGCCAGTAATTGAGGCTGCGGCTTTGTGGCCTTCTGCAGGCCTAAGCTGCCCTGGGCGCCAGGTCACAATTTCTTGTCGCAATTGCGACCGGGCGCCTGGATTTTGTCAAGCACTGATGTAATGTATTATTATCTATTCTTCTCGAAGAATGCATGGTTTCATTCACACGATTTATTTTTGGTACAAATACTATACTAAATACGCAAAAAAAAAAATATGTTGTGTTGTCATACAAGAATTATTTTTGTGCTTTGTAATTTTTCACAAACTGTTGTATCTGCTCCTGAAAGCTGTATACTAATGATGAGATTACTGGTATAAGGCTGGCCATACACAGCAGTGCTGAATCGGAGAAATCTATTGATTTATCCCCATCTACACTTAACAGTGTGGCTGGAGGAATCTCCACGGTGGGCTATTGTGTTCTGACGGCTGTTGCCTGTGGCTTCCTAAATATCGGAATAGTGGGTGTAGCTGATTTGGTACTTCTTTTTACACAGACTCCCTCAGATTTATCCCAACAGAGTATTCTAGATCATACAAAAAAGTGGCAACCACCCTTTGCAGTAAGGTGCACATGGAAAGGACAATGCACATCACAAACCAGATTTCCCGGCACGCTGGCTAGCCAGCCTGCAAGACACCCAATTGACCCGGTCTAACAATTCACATTAAAACCAGAGAGTTTTGTTTGCACAAAATCTGCCGTGCCCCATCAAGGCTGCTCTGTATACTGTGATCATAATTTTCCTCCTAAATTTTTTCTCCTAAATAGTAGCACATATAGCAGCGGGTAGATTAAAGAGGAAGTAAACCCTCTGTTTTTTCCTTCTTTTTTTTAAAATACACCTGCAAGAGAGTCATAATGAGCTAGTATGCACAGCATACTAGCTCATTATGTGTCACTTACCTAAGATTGAAGTCCGCCTCGGTCTCGTCCACCATGTCCCCTCGACTTTATTTCCTGTTATCGGCGATGTGATTGGCCGGAACGGCGATGACGTCACTCCCGCGCATGATGCGCGAAAACACGGCATTAACCCAGTTCATGCCATTCACAAAAACAGGACCATGTGCTCAGTGCGCCTGCGCCCTTGTCTACCGCTCATGTTTCTGTGAAAATCTCTCCTTAACTGTGTAGGTTAAGGAGATATTTCTTGCATCTACAGGTAAATCTTAATCTAGACTTGCCTGTAGGTTCAAGTTACAAGAGTGGGTTTACAACCACTTTAAAGGGACACGAAAGCCCCCCCCCTTTTAAAAAATAACTTACCTTCTCTGTGCAGCTGGTTTTGCACAGAGTGCCTCCGATCCTTCTCTGCCGGGATCCCTCTGTGGTGCGCCTGGCTCCTCCCCACATTGAGTGAACCGTTGGGGAAGTGCTCTCCTTTGGGGCACCCGTGTGGGCGCACGCCTGTGTCCTGCAGCTGCTTCCATAGATGGACAGCAGGATTCGGCACCTCCCGTGTCATTGGATTTGATTGACAGCAGAGGGAGCCAATGTCTGGGCTGCTATCAATCTATCCAATCAAGAGCCGAGACACCGGTCAGAGAGGGTGTGCGCGTCTCCTGTGTGGGAACGAATGGGCTCAGGTGAGTAAAACAGGGGGCTGGTGCACTACAATAGGTTTTTCACGTCAATGCATAAAATGCATTGACGTGAAAAACTGGAAGGGTTTGCAACCCCTTTAAATGCTGGTGTTCCTGGATGGGGCCACCCCTCCCAAAATGCACAGGGACGCATGCGATGCCCAGGAGGATCACAATGGCAGCGAAGGCATTCAGTGTGTCCCTGCACCTAATTCAACCAACTGTACAAAAAAGTGGCAGCCACCCCAACCTATAACTGGCCTTTGTGGTAAGATGCACATGGAAAGGCAATGCACAGCACAAACAAGATTGAAAGCTGGCCATAGACTGAGCGATTTTCCTTCCTGCATCCACAGGTTGCAGGAAAGAAAATTGCCTGATTCCCCCATGAACGCTGTCAGTGTTGATGTGGGGAATCCCTCCCGCAGAGCCGTTGTGTTCTCCCAGCAGGGGAAGCGCTCCCTGCCCAGAGAACACAGTGATTATTGTAAAATTTGTTGTGCTTGTTTTACCCAAATCGATCGTTTGAAGAACTTGGGTACATTCAGCCTGCCCATAACGTGGTTCGAATCTCGTGTGGTTCAGTAGGATGGCAGAGATTCGAATGGTCTATGGTTGGCTTAAGTGTGCTGGGACATCTTTTGTATCTGATCCTAGACTGATCCCCGCTGAGTTAGATCAGATGACAAATGTATGCCTTCTATATAATGTTCGTGTCCGTTGTAATTTTTACTTCCTCTTGTGATAGAGGAATAATAGACCCATGTATTCCCTATGGGTGGCCAGATCTGCCTGTATCTTCCCCATCCATTTCCATCCATTTTTCAGCCATCTAATCATGGATCAAAAATTAACAGAGAGAGCGCCAATGTTAAATGGCCATAAAGATGATTGAGATCTCATGGATCCTTCAGTGTAGAAAGCCTTGTCCATGTTGGTGTTGGTGTTGTTGTTTTTTTGGCCAAACCATCACTAGGACTATTTTTTTCAGCCCATTCTACCTTCTTTAAAAGTAATATAGAAGAAAAAAGTAAAAATGACGTCTTGTACCCTATCTTCCCTCAAGCTTGCTATTACTGTGCCTTCTCTAGTACCCTGGAAAAGCTGAGGATCCCAAATGAAGACGCTAATGCAAAGTACTGCGGTCTTTTACGCACCTGTCCCAGACACCAGAGATATTTGCTGAGCCTCTTTGATGTTGCACAAGTTCTGCTTGGGTTTTTCTTCATTGAACCTGCTGCATTCTCCGTTCTAAACAATTCAATCTCCGTGGAGAATTTGCATGCCAATTTCAACCACTTAACGATCGCCTACCGATGATATACGCCTGCAGAATGGCATGGCTGGGCACATCCCCTTTAAGAGCCCAGCCGTGGGTCGCACGCGCGCATGTGACCCGATCTGAAACCGCCACCCGTGTCCCGCGATCAGTCACAGGAACTGAAGAACGGGGAGAGGTGTGAGTGTAAATACCTTCCCCGTTCTTCTGTCTGGCAGTGACACTGATCGTCTGTTCCCTGATATAGGGAATGACGACCAGTGCTGTCACGCCTGCAGCCATGCCCCACTACAGTAAGAATCACTTCCTCAGGGCACACCTAACCCCTTAGCGCCCCCTAGTGGTTAACCCCTTCATTGCCATTGACGTTTTCACAGTTATCAGTACATTTTTATAGCACTTTTTTCTCCCAAGCGTCTTCCAGGACAGCCCATGAGACCTAGGACTCATGTGCTGTACTGAAAGACTCTCAGAAAAGACGTTACCGGTAAGCCTAACTCATTTTTTCGCTCCCAAAAATGTGTCAAAAGTGTCCGATGTGTCCGCCATAATGTCGCAGTCACGAAAAAAATTGCTGATCACCGCCTTTACTAGTAAAAAAAAAAAAATATTAATAAAAATGCCATAAAACTATCCCCTATTTTGTAAACGCTATATTTTTTGCGCAAACCAATCAATAGACGCTTATTGTGTTTTTATTTTATTTTTTTCTACCAAAAATATGTCGAAGAATACATATCTGCATAAACTGAGAATTTTTTTGTTTTTTTTTATATGTTTTTGGGGGATATTTATTAAAGCAAAAAGTAAAAAATATAGATTTTTTTTTTTCAAAATTGTCGCTCTATTTTTGTTTATAGCGCACAAAGTAAAACCCACAGAGGTGATCAAATACCACCAAAAGAAATCTCTATTTGTGGGGAAAAAAAAGATGACAATTTTGTTTAGAAGCCACGTCGCACGACTGCGCAATTGTCCGTTAAAGCGACGCAGTGCCGAATTGCAAAAAGGGGCAGGTCCTTTACCTGCATAATGGTCTGGGTCTTAAGTGGTTGTTTTTTTTTGTTTTTTTTTACAACTTGACATCAAGGGTGCCATTTTTTTTAAATTCGTTGGGGTATTTTTTTATTTAACCACTTAAGGACCGCCTCCTGCACATAAACGTCGGCAGAATGGCACAGCTAGGCAGATGTACGTACAGGTATGTCCTGTACTACTACCCAGCCGTGGGTCACGGGCACACTCCCGTGACCCTGTCCGAAGCTCTGGGACCGCCGGACTTGCGGACCCGATTGCCGCTGGAGTGCGGCGATCGGTCCCCGGAGCTGAAGAACGGGGAGGGCCACGTGTAAACGCAGCTTCCCTGTGCTTCACTGTGGCGGCTGTATTGATCGTGTCATCCCTGTTATAGGGGCACACAATCGATGTCAGACCTACAGCCACACCCCCCCCTACAGTTGTAAACCCATTAGGTCACACATAACACCATCAGCGCCCCCTGTGGTTAACTCCCAAACTGCAACTGTCATTTCCACAATAAACAATGCAATTTAAATGCATTTTTTGCTATGAAAATGACAATTGTCCCAAAAATGTGTCAAAACACATTGTCCGAAGTGTCCGCCATAATGTCGCACGAAAAACATCGCTGATCAATGCAATAAAACTATCCCCTATTTTGTAAACGCTATCAATTTTGCGCAAACCAACCGATAAACGCTTATTGCGATTTATTTTTATTTTATTTTTTAACAAAAATAGGCGGAAGTATACGTATTGGCCTAAACTGAGGAAATTTTTTTTTATATATATTTTTGGGGGATATTTATTAAAGCAAAAAGTAAAAAACATTGCATTTTTTTCAAAATTGTCACTCTATTTTTGTTTATAGCGCAAACAATAAAAACTGCAGAGGTGATCAAATACCACCAAAAGAAAGCTCTATTTGTGGGAAAAAAAGGATACCAATTTTGTTTGGGAGCCACGTCGCACGACAGCGCAATTGTCAGTTAAAGCGACACAGTGCCAATTTTCAAAAAAGGGCCTGGTCCTTTAGCTGCATTTTGGTCCGGGGCTTAAGTGGTTAAAGAAGGGTATAGAACATTGATAAACTGAGGCCTGTTTATCAGCACAAATTAGGGGAAAAAAATGCCTTCCCACAGAGTGCAGAAAATTAGCCACCTTATGGCAGCAAAAATCTTCAATGAGCGTGAATAAGGGGGCTTTCCTGGTGGGGAAGACGGATCGTGGAGTTCTGAATTGGCAGCTGGATATGGAAATGTAGGAAGGGACTGTGTGATTCAATCTATTTGTATCCTTCTAAATCTGAAAAGTCATTTTGGGTTGGGTGATTTTAGTATGCTTGGAGGAGTAAGTTGTGTATTTTTTGTTTTAGTGGTTGTCATGTTAGTAACCTATGACCCGGCCAGACATTTGGACTCCCGGGCACTGACGGGGCCTGTACCTTGCTAATCATTAGACAGGAGCCAGCCTTTTCAGATAAATTCCTATAACAGCGGGCATGGAGAATAATCTAGTACAGGGCTGACCTTTCCTATTGTATTTTCCAGTAGTAGTCTTAAAGGGGACTACATTTTTTTTTTCGTGTGTGTTCACATGCTGGATTAGTATTGGAAAGTTTACCTGTATGAGATTTGGGACTTTCTCATTTTGACATGATTTTGTTTAAAATTCAGGGGTGTACAGACAGCATATTGCTTTTATACAGCTATGTAGACTATCACCATTAGCCTTATGAATTCAAGTGGTTGTAAACCCTGTTGGACTACTTCTACCTATAGGTTAGCCTAGAATAAGGCTTACCTATAGGTACTGGAAATATCTCCTAAACGTGCACTGTTTAGGAGGTATTTCACTTGTAGTCCGCTGCAAATCTTCACTGCGCATGCGCGGGGAAGAAACAAAACGACGTGCCGTTTCTTCCCCAGCCTGTGGTGTGAATTGCGGCTCTCATGCGCGGGATTGAGCCGGAGTCCGCAGCCTGGAAGGAAGAAGACACAGAAGATGGACGCTTCCTGCAGCGGGGACATGGCTGGATTCTTTGGCAGGTAAGTGTCACATAATGGGCTAATATGCGATGCATACTAGCCAATTATGCTATACATTTGCAGGCTGTTTAGGCAGCAAAAGAGGAAGTAAAATCCATCCGGGGTTATTTCCTCTTTAACCACTTGGTTACTGCATAACGTCCAAAGACGTCATGTTTTTAAAGATGGATATCTCGGTAACGGCAGCAGCTGCTGCCACAACCGATATATCCATCTTTAGTGCCAAGGGTCCTCTAAACGATAACGGCGGATCCGCCGCGAGATCGCCATTATCGGTGGCGGGAGAGGGGCCCTCCCGCCGCTCTCCCGCGCCCTTCGCCGCTTACCGGAGCCGTCGGTAGCGGCGGAGGCGATCGGGTCCGTGCGGCTCCTCTGCTGGGATACGAGTGAGGGAAAAATCGCCCACACCCGTCCCCCATAGCAGCGCTGGGCGGAAGTGACGTCAAAACGTCAGTCCCGCCCAGCGTCTTAAAGACATTTTTTTTTTTTTTTTTTTTCCTGTCGTTTGAAAAATTACATTTATTTTTTTTTATAAATTTTTTTGCATTTTAAGTCTAAATATGAGATCTGAGGTCTTTTTGACCCCAGATCTCATATTTCAGAGGACCTGTCATGCTTTTTTCTATTACAAGGGATGTTTACATTCCTTGTAATAGGAATAAAAGTGATAATTATTTTTTATTTTTTTTATTTCAGTGTAAAAAATTATAAACAAAATAAAAATAAGAAAACAAAACATTTTTTTTTTAAAACGTCACGACGAGCTTGCGCACAGAAGCAAACGCATACGCAAACTGTGTTCAAACCACACAAGTGAGGTATCGCCGCGATCGTTGGAGCGAGAGCAATAATTCTAGCCCTAGACCTCCTCTGTCACTCAAGAAATGCAACCTGTAGAATTTTTTTAAACGTCGCCTATCGAGATTTTTAAGGGTAAACGTTTTTGACACCTTGCCACGAGCTGGCGCAATTTTTAAGCGTGACATGTTGGGTATCATTTTACTTGGCGTAACATTATCTTTCACAATATATAAAAAAATTGGACAAAATTTATTGTTGTCTTATTTTTTAATTCAAAGAAGTGTTTTTTTTCCAAAAAAAGTGCGCTTGTAAGACCGCTGCGCAAATACGGTGTGACAAAAAGTATTGCAATGACTGCCATTTTATTCTCTAGGGTGTTAGAAAAAAATATATATAATGTTTGGGAGGTTTAAGTAATATTCTAGCAAAAAAAACTGTTTTAGTCTCGTAAACACCGAATCTGAAAAACAGGCTCAGGGGCTCAAGTGGTTAAGTATATTTAAATCTTTAGAGCTAGTTCACACTACCGCCACCTGGGGGGCAACTTATGTCGCCCCAAGTCGCGCGACATGACAAATTAGGCTCCATTCAGACCTAGGCGTACACTGTAGCGGCGTATTGCGGCGACAAATCAATAGGCGTTTTGTCCCCGCGATTTGCGGCGACAAAACGCCTATTGATTTTTTGCAGAAGAGGTGAATTAACATTGCCGGCTATGCCCGTACGCCCGATACGCCTGAAAAAAAGGGTCCGGGACTTGTTTGAGCTTCAGGCGTATGGGCGTTTGGGCGTTCGGCGTGGAGATGTGAACCATTTCCATAGCCGACAATGTTAATTCGCCCCTCCAGCGTATCACAGGCTGCTGCAGCGTCGGGCTTCAGGCGACAAAACGCCTAGATGTGAATGGAGCCTTACATGTAAGTGAATGAGAGCTGTCTTAATGCACACTACTGAAGTCGCTGAAAAGGTTCTTGTACTGCTTCAAGGCGACTTGTACTCCAAAAGTCGGATCCCCCGTTTCAACTGAAGCAACTTTCCAGGAAGTGAAAATAGTTTTCTAAGGCAAACCCCTCCCTCCCACAGAGCTGATTATTATGTGATTGGCCACTGGCAAAGTCGCCTGTACTGGAGTAGCACTGAAGTCGCTCTCAAGTAGTCTCCAAGTTGCCTTGTAAACTCACGCTGGAAGTCGTGTTGCCCCAGTGTGAACTGTCACTGAGAGTTGGAGGTTAGGGCCCTTTCACACGGGCGGACCATATGTCCGCTTTTTCATCCATCCGTGTACGGATGGAAAAAGGACATACATTGGTCCCTATGAGATCGCGGGTGTCGCCCGATCTCGCCCGGTTCCACATTCCTCCGATTTTTCCTTCCGTCTGCAGATCGGATCGGGTGAACATGGACAGATGGTCTGTGTTCATCCGATTCCCCCCCCCCCCATAGGGGTGAGCGGAAAAAAAACAGGGTGGTCCCTGCACAGTATGCGGGGACCGCCCTGTCATCCACTGGCTCAACGGAGCGATCCCCGCTGAGCAAGCGAAGGTTCACAGGTGATCCGCCCCACGTGTATATATATATATATATATATATATATATATATATATATATATATATATATAGATAGATAGATAGCCAGATTCACATAGAATCTGCGGCGGAGTAGCGTAAGCCATTTACTACGCCGCCGCAACTTAATGGAGCAAGTGCCGTATTCCCAAAGCACTTGCTCCGTAGTTTGTGGCGGCGTAGTGTAAATGGCTCTGCGTATCCCCGCGTAATTCAAAGGGGGCGGCTTGTATTTAAGCACGCCCCCGCGTCGATCGAACTGCGAATGCGCCGGCCGGGAAAAAAGCCTAGTGCGCATGCTCCAGCTCACGTCGGAAAGCGGCGTTGAAACCGATGTCAAAACGACGTGATCGTCACTTACGCAATGCCCTATTCGTGAACGACTTAGTAAAACGACGTAACCGACGGAAAAAGACTGCGCTGACCCGACGCCATACTTAACATGGCAACGACGGAACTTCGTAAACCTACCCCTCATATAGCAGGGGTAGGTTTACGCTTACGGAAACCACGTAAATGACGACGGGGCGGCGTAAAAATGTTTCTTGAATCGCCGTATTAGGCTCATTTGCCTAGGCAAATGAGAAAACAACGTAAAGGCCACCTAGCGGCCAGAAAAGTAATTACATCTACGATCCAACGGTGTAAGTGTTTTACACCTGTCGGATCTTCACTGTATCTATGCGCAAGTGAATCTAGGAATCGCACGCATAGATACCCAGTAAAAAAACAGAGATACGACTGTGTTTCCTGCGATACACCGTTGTATCTCTTTTGAGAATCTGGCCCAATGTATGTATATATGTGTGTGTGTATGTGTGTGTGTGTGTGTATATATATATATATATATATAATTACATACAGTACAGACCAAAAGTTTGAACACACCTTCTCATTCAAAGAGTTTTCTTTATTTTCATGGCTATGAAAATTGTAGATTCACACTGAAGGCATCAAAACTATGAATTAACACATGTGGAATTATAAACATAACAAAAAAGTGTGAAACAACTGAAAATATGTCATATTCTAGGTTCTTCAAAGTAGCCACCTTTTGCTTTGATTACTGCTTTGCACACTCTTGGCATTCTCTTGATGAGCTTCAAGAGGTAGTCACCTGAAATGGTCTTCCAACAGTCTTGAAGGAGTTCCCAGAGATGCTTAGCACTTGTTGGCCCTTTTGCCTTCACTCTGCGGTCCAGCTCACCCCAAACCATCTCGATTGGGTTCAGGTCCGGTGACTGTGGAGGCCAGGTCATCTGGCACAGCACCCCATCACTCTCCTTCTTGGTCAAATAGCCCTTACACAGCCTGGAGGTGTGTTAGGGGTCATTGTCCTGTTGAAAAATAAATGATGGTCCAACTAAACGCAAACCGGATGGAATAGCATGCCGCTGCAAGATGCTGTGGTAGCCATGCTGGTTCAGTATGCCTTCAATTTTAAATAAATCCCCAACAGTGTCACCAGCAAAGCACCCCCACACCATCACTCCTCCTCTTCCATGCTTCACGGTGGGAACCAGGCATGTAGAGTCCATCCGTTCACCTTTTCTGCGTCGCACAAAGACACGGTGGCTGGAACCAAAGATCTCAAATTCAGACTCATCAGACCAAAGCACAGATTTCCACTGGTCTAATGTCCATTCCTTGTGTTCTTTAGCCCAAACAAGTCTCTTGTGCTTGTTGCCTTTCTTTAGCAGTGGTTTCCTAGCAGATATTCTACCATGAAGGCCTGATTCACACAGTCTCCTCTTAACAGTTGTTCTAGAGATGTGTCTGCTGCAAAAGGTGGCTACTTTGAAGAACCTAGAATATGACATATATTTTCAGTTGTTTCACACTTTTTTGTTATGTGTATAATTCCACATCTATATATATATAAATATCTCACACAGTACTGTGCAGAAGTTTTAATAGGTGTGCAAATCAAAAAATGCTATAAATTAGAAATAGAGGAGGGGGGGCAGGATACCTGTCTTTGATCCTGATGTAATGTATGTGCATTGTGGTGCTCTCTTTGTACCTACTGTAACATGCATCAGACTTCTTTTCTGGATGAATGACACTGCAGAGAGTGCGATGTATTGAAGTACAAATCTTTAAACAAGCAGTGGGGAAATGACAGCTAAAGCTAATAGGCTGCAGTTTGTTCATCTTTGACAGTATGAAGGAGAAGGCGCAAATGGGATCCCGTTCGTTCATTTTTTTTATTTTATTTTTTATTTTTTTGGGCAGGGTAGAAAAAATAATATATACAAAAAAAAAACTGGTTGCTAGGGACGCCACTGGCAGTTCTTTCAAACACTGTCATAGGTTCTGATCGTTCTTTCATTATATGATGAGTAGGGATGCAATCAGATAGGCAGCTATTGCTTCTGCCATTGGATAATAAAATCAAGCATAAAGCTTCGATCTCGGCCAGGAAAGGGTGAATGTGTTTGAATGTAAAGGGAGGAGAGGAAGGCAGAGGTTTGTGATTGTGAAATGTGCTGGTGATTGCAGACGATAGTTCCACCCAATCGTATAATCTGCTGTAGTCCATGTTGTGGAGTTCAATGCATTCTGTAGCAGCTGCTCCATCGCTGACCGAAGAGCTAGAGCAGTGATGTATGTTCTGGTCAAGGGTCTGAGGGACCTTCACAATCGATACTTCTAGCTTAGCAGGCTCATAGCATCCAGGCAAGCCGAGTACCATGATCAGGTGGGTCAATGCTATTGCTTTTAGGTGGCTTTTATGTCTATCCTGACATATATATATATATATATATATATATATATATATATATATATATATATATATATATATATATATATATATATTTCCTTCTATTAATGTGGTTTGGCTCCAGCTAAGTTATTTATGTAATCTGATCATTTGCTTGTATCTCAGTATGTTTCTAAATGTTCCAATGCTCTTTGATTTCAGGATGGCCTCATCTTATTGCAAAACTCTCATTGGCTAAATGATTATCTAGTCAGTTTTGTTCTTATTGGCTGGTGGATTGTGTACTGCTTGTGAACAGGATGCTCAAGGAATTTCTTGGACTATAATGCCTTTCTCAACCTTTTAAACACAAAATAACCCCTGAAATAACTTTAAGATCTTAAAGCGGAGCTCCACCCTAAAGTGCGACTCCTGCTGATCGGAAGCCTCCCCCCTCCAGTGTTACGTTTGACACCTTTCAGGGGGAGGGGGGTGCTGAAACCTAAATACAGGTATTTGCACCCACTTTCGGCCACAGTTTGCGGGCAGGACGTCACCTCCCACCACCCCCTGTTGTGTTCTGGGAACACTCGGCTCCTAGAGCACAGCGGGAGGCAATCAGCAGGCGCAGCGCAATTCGCGCATGCGCCGTAGGGAACCGGGCAGTGAAGCCAGAGAGCTTGACTTCCTGGTTCCCTCACCGAGGATGGCGGGGGGGGGGGGGGGGGCAGCAGAGTGACATGCGATCGCTCATCCTCTGCTGCGGACGGCACTGGACTCCAGGACAGGCAAGTGTGCCGATATTAAAAGCAGCTGTAGTATTTGTAGCTGCTGACTTTTAATATTTTTTTTTCCCAGCAGACATCGGCTTTAAAGCGAAGTTCCACCCTCTTTTGAGAGGTGGTCTTAAGCTAAAGACCACCTCTCCATCCCTCGTTTTTGGATAATAAAATGTTTTTTCTGCTATCATACCTTTTTATGAAGTAGATAGTATACTTACGTTCCACTCCGGTCTGCGGCGCAGGACGTCGTATCCTTTTTGTGCGGCGAGCCCTTCTGCTGTCTTCTGGGACCTGTGTGTCCCACAGAATACAACTGGCCGTTCACAAAGCGCAGCGCAACTCGTGCATGTGCGGTCGGAAACAGGTAGTGAAGCAGTTGGATGGACGGATCGGCCTTGAAGAGGCCGACATTGTGGGTTCCCTGGACAGGTAAGTGTCCTTTTATTAAAAGTCAGCAGCTACAGTGTTTGTAGCTGCTGACTTTAAAAAAACAAAAATTTGTGGGTGGGACACGGCTTTAAGCAACTCCTGGCAATAATGAACTTGTCTACAGTTTGTGGTACATTAGCATGGTGGTTATTGGGAAGAATGCCCTCCTAAGGCTTCGTGTACATTAGCCTATACTGGCTGCTCCTAAACTTGAGTTTGAGTTCTTGATGTTTCTTTGCCAAAGCTCCTGAATTCAACTCCATAAAAGTCTGTGTCAGTGTACACATAGGCTTTTAGCGGAGTATGGGAGGTGCTGTGGTGTAGGTGGGTTTCAACCTCCCTCTCCTGGATACGGCCGCGGTACATGAAGTCGTACAGATGGCAAAAAAGACAATTGGTGTCCATGGTTTCTTATCCTAGATGCGGAAATTGCTCATTGCCCAAAGGAACCTCTGTCAACCACTGGAGCTCAACCTTTATAACGTGATGGAATCCTTGAAATAACTTACTAGGTTCAGGGAACCCTTAATACATACTCTGTCAACGGTTCACAGTACATTGGTCACTGCTGGGAAGAATGCCTTTTACATTTTTCGTCATTTGGAATAATCCTCCCTTACAGATAACTAAAACAATCATTGAAGTCTGTGGTTACCTACCTGAGAGGCAGGAGTTGGTCGGTGCTCGAGGAACCCCTCAAACTTTTGGAGGAATCTTAGGGTTTCTATTTGAGAATGGCTGGCTGCACTAAAGGAATCCTGCTTGAGAAAGGCTGGACTAGAAGATGACCCAGTGCGTTTAGCGATGCATTTTTTTTGGGCAGTTGACTTAAAGGCTGGTTTTACACTATTGCGAAAACCTGCATCCAATTCGCATAGCAGGAGATTATTACCGACCTCTCTATGAAGCTAGTTCACACATCTCTCTAGCACAGGGCTTGGAATCTAGGAGCCAGCAACGCGCCCTGTCCCGCCGAGCTCCCATGCAGAAACAAACGCATACGTGAGTAGGGCCTGCATATGAAAGGGGTTTTTAATATTTAAGGATTTTATTAAGGCTTTTTCAGGTTACAAGAAAATAAAATGCAGAGTTGCATTAAAGTATACGAACTATAACAGATGCATCCAATCTAACAGCTTCGGGAGTACCATTACCACAAAACGGCTCATTTAAGTCCACTCCCCTGAAGTAATCAGTCAATCAGGGTTAAGTCCGCCCTACTAACGCTCCAATGGCGATCCCTCGAAAATGGTATCGCCGCGGAGAAACCGTGAACCCCTGCTCCCCGGGTGCCCCTAAAAGGGATCACGCTGTGCCCCGAGAGCCGGGCCCCCAGCCCCCCCGCTGCCCTAAATCAACAGCGTCTATCCTCCTTACGGAAAGGCGTTTGCCTGTTCAGGGGAAGTCAGCTATGTTTTGCACTCAAGACAAAACCCTGTAATAAGCCCGACAGCAGAGAAGCTCACCAAGAGAGGTGTGAAAGAGGACAGAGGGGAAGAAACGTGGGAAAGTAAGAGAAAGAAGAGGGACAGAGAGATACAATCAAGCCGATATTGGAGTGGACCCGCAACTAGGCTGAATCCCAGGAATGAGTGATACCTTACAGTAGGTAGCCCAGGGTTCCCAAATAGATAGGAATCTGTCTCTGTGATCTGCCCACTTAGCTACGATTTGTTCCTGGGACATTATCCAGGAGACTTTTCTTCTAAAGGCGAGGAAGGACACTGAGGGTTTCTTCCGTGATTTGGCTATGGTCATTCTAGCCCCTAATAAAATAAAAAAGCTTAAAGTTCTAGAATTCTTAGGAAGGCCTGGTATGCGCTGATTCAGCAGTGCCACATGAGGTTGAGGCGCCACCACTACCCCTAGCAAGGCACCGATGGTGCGAAACACCCTTTTCCAAAATGACCTAACGCGGGGGCAGTACCACCAAGTATGCAACATGTTACCCTCCAAACCGCATCCCCTGAAGCATAGTGGTGAGGTCCCTCGAAACATCCTCGCTAGCCTGGAAGGCACATAATACCACCGAAACATAAGTTTGAAACTGGCCTCTATAAGCCTTGCATGAAGAATACCTTTATATGCTTGGGTCGATGCTTGGTACCATACCTCGGTGCTCCATGAGGTGTTCAGGTCCTCCTCCCAGGCAAAAGCATAAGACGGCTTATCCGACTTGGACATCAAGGCCACATATATCAGCGAGATCCCACCTCTCTGATCCTTGGTGTTTGCGCACCAGTTTTCGTAGGGCGTGTTATGCCAGGGGGTAACGATTTGTCTGACCAAGCAGAGCGGAGAAAGTGGGAAATTTGTGAGAGCCTAAAGACTTCACTGTCGGGCATATCTAGATGTTTTTTGCAATGGGACAAGGAAAGCGGGCCCGCTGAGGAGAGAAAGTGTCCTATCCTATACAGGCCTTTGTCAGTCCACCACCGAAAAGCCCTGATATCCATCCCTGGAGGGAAGTCAGGGTTATGAAATAAGTGGGAAAGGGGCTTCAAAGGGCAAATCAGGGTGCGCAGAGAAAAAAGTTTGGTACAGAGGGCTATGGAGTGGGATAACGTGGGGGATAAAATGGCTGGTCTGCGTTTGGACTCACACCCCGAAACATAGTCAATGGTATGTGCAGGGATGGCTTGTCGTTCTATCGCAATCCAGTCAGGCTTGGCACCCTGAGCGAAAACCATCGACATTTGTGACAGTTGGGCCGCTTGATAATACCCCCATAAGTTAGGGAGTCCCAGGCCCCCTTGCGCTTTTAAGCGAAAGAGGATGCTCGAGGGACACATATCCCTTTTACCCCCAAACAAACCTAACAATCTCTGATTGGAATCTGGTGAGGAAATGTTTCGTCAATGGGATCGGGAGAGCACGGAACAAATATAAAAGACGCGGCAGAAGTGTCATTTTTACCGCATTCTCCCTTCCCAACCAGGACAATCCACCCTTGGCCCATCTCTCCAGGTCCCCACTACACTTGACAATCATAGGGGGGTAGTTTGATTTAAAGAGGCTGTTGAAGTCCCTTGTTAGTTTGATGCCCAGGTATGGAATGTGTGCAGGAGCCCAAGCGAAAGTGAAGTTACTGGACAGCTTGTGGAGTAGCTCTGGGGGGACGGAGACATTCATAGCGAGAGACTTACCCAAGTTAACCTTCAACCCAGAAAGTTCACTGAAAATCCGTAGAGTCTTCAGTATATTTGGGGTGGAAATATAGGGAGAAGTGACGAAGAGCAAGAGGTCGTCGGCATAGAGAGCACATTTATGCTCCCCTGGCCCACAGGTTACCCCCCTAATGTCAGGATTCGACCTCAGAGCTACTGCCACTGTCTCGATTGCAACTGCAAATAGGAGAGGGGAGAGCGGACACCCCTGTCTAGTTCCCCTGCCTATAGGGAAGGAATCCGAGGACCTGCCCAGTAAACGGACCTGTGCGGAGGGGGTTGAGTAAAGTGACCTGATGTGGTTAAGGAAGCTAGGGCCAAATCCCCATCTTCCTAGGATTCCTGTCAAGTATCCCCAGTCTATAGAATCAAAGGCCTTGTGTAGGTCTATGGATAGTAAGTAGCCCTCCTGTGGTGAGTCCCCATCCCAATGTGATCTAAGTAGGGAGATGACATCAATAGCCCGTCTGATCTGATCCGTTCCCTGTCTCCCAGGGATGAAGCCCACCTGATCTTTGTGAATATATGAAGATATGAAGCTGGACATTCTGTTTGCTAGGATTTTTGTCATTATTTTAATGTCGTTGTTGATCAGGGAAATGGGGCAGTAATTACACACCTCGCTAGGGTCCTTATCCGGCTTCGGAATGACCGAGATATAAGCAGAGTTTAAGTCCGCTCCCAAACAGGCTCCATCCCTGAGAGAGTTGAACAGTCGCGTCAGGTGAGGGGCTAGATACGTTCCAAATTTTTTGTAGTAACCGGTAGAGAAGCCATCCGGAACCCGGGGAAGAGCCCAGTTTGAGGGCCTTAATAGTGGACAATACCTCCTCCTGTGTAAAAGGGGATTCCATGATATCCCTATGTTCCCTAGATAGTGTCGGTAGAGGGAGATCATCTAGGAATTCCCCCCCTCTCGGGTTGGGAGGAATACTGGCAGGGCCGTACAGGTCCGAGTAGAACCGAGAAAAGGATTCCATTATTTTCAACGGGTCCTGTGTCAGGTCCCCTGTGGGTCCCCGGATTTTAGGGAAGGCTAGTGCCCTTTGGGGCTTAATTTAGTGGCCAAACGGGAGCCTAGCCTGTCAGTTTGGGAGTAAAACCTGGCCCCAGACCACCGGAGGTGCTGCTCAGCCGCAGTCGTCAGGGAAAGGTTAAGAAGTGCTCGAGTTTCGTCCAGTCGGGCAAGGGAGTCGGGCGTAGGCTGGCGTTTGTGGGCCTTTTTCATTAAACGGAATTCCTCTGTGAGTTTAGGAGTTTCAGCCCCGTGAGCCCTTTTAAGTGCAGCAGCTAATTGGATCAGTTTTCCCCTGATGACCGTCTTGTGTGCCGCCCAGACCGTGGCAGGGGACACCTCGCCTGTGGTATTAATCAGAAAGTATTCCTTAATGGCCTCCTCCAGTAGGGAGCATTGTATCGGGTCGCTCAAAAGGGATTCCCTCAGGCGCCAGCGGGGTGGATTCCTAGAACCCTTTGGCCTCCGGATAAGCAGAGTCACCATCGAGTGGTCTGACAGGGGGGAATCAATGATCCTGGAGTTACACAGCAGGGGAACTGATGCAGCATGGGTGAATATGTGGTCAATGCTGGCATATGAGTTGTGTGGTGCAGAAAAATGGGTGTAGTCCTTCGTGTGAGGGTTGGCCTCACGCCAAATGTCTATCAACCCAACCGAATGTAGAAGCTTGGCAATTTTGCAGCTCTGTCTGGAGGGGCGTTTGGGTCTAGAAGTGCCGTCAGCCGACTTGTCAAGCGAAAAGTCAAACGCTGTGTTGGAGTCTCCCCCCATGAAAACCGAGCCCCTAAAGTGAGGTCGCATTTATGGATGAAGTGATCTGTGCTGCATTTAAAGCCAGACTTTTGGAAAGCATTTGTGAGAAGGCTGCCATCATAGAGGGAAAGTCTGTGGGGACAGGGGTCTCCTCCTGAGCCTCACACACAGAGAGCAGCATGCCTGTGTGTGGGTCTATCATGGGTGTAGTGGGGAATCCGGCACCCATCCTGTTCAGCAGGGATTCTGTAGAGGCAGGGGAGGCTGCTGCAGCCAGGGGGGGGGGGGGGTAATCAGTACCTGGTGACTGCGGGGGGGGGAAGATCCTGGTCAGCAATAGAGGTCCCAGGCTGGTCTGTGTCATGCAGGCCTCGTGGAGCCGCCATCTTGGCATAGCTGAGGGGGCCAGGAGACTCCGCCATCTGACCCGTAAGGTTCTTCCTGGCGGGCGGCGCTGACATCCACGGGAACCGGGGGGCTTCCCCTACAATATGGACCCGGTAAGGGAGCTGTGGGGGCACTCAGTCCACTGTATGGAGCGATGACAGGCCACGGTGGCGCGGAGCTTTAGATGCCGGCGGCCATCTTGGAAACCCCGCGCATGCGCCTCTCATGAAAGGGGTTTTTAAACCACACATGTGAGGTATCGCCGCGATCGGTAGAGCGAGAGCAATAATTCTAGCTCTAGATGTCCTCTGTAACTCAAGACATGCAACCTGTAGAATTTTTTTAAATGTCGCCTATTGAGATTTTAAAGGGTAAAAGTTTGTTGCCAGTCTACGAGCGGATGCAATTTTGAAGCATGACATGTTGGGTATCCATTTACTCGAACATTATTTTCACAATATAAAAAAAAATTGGGCTAACTTTACTGTTGTGAAGGGTGAAAACCCTTAAATGGATTATTGGTGCAGCTTGGGTACTTTTGTTGAGGGTAAAATCTGTTCCAGGGGTTATTTATTAAAATCTGAAGAGTGTAAAATCTGGTGCAGCGCTGCATACAAACCAATTCTCTTCCAGGGTGTATTGTGAAAACCTAATTGAACAAGCTGAAGTTAGAAGCTGCTTGGCTACCATGTACAGCTGTACCAGGTTCTAAGTGCTCCAACTTAGTAAATCGACCCCATAGAGACTATTGGATTGTGCAAACTTGTCTGACCATAAGGTCTTTGGCCAGCTTGCTGCTGACTATAGAAGGGCATAAAAGTCCCTGAGGGTAACAAGTGAGGGGATATGTGCTTGTCCTCCCATTGATGGAGTGCCATGACCATCCACCATCCTTGGCGGACGAAAATCCACCACCCATTGGCGGAGACCTGCCAATGGATGGGAACATATTTTTTGCGATAGAGATAATCTTTCTTTAGGTGGACATGCTCTTTATTGCCACGTAGGGGGTCCGAAAAACATTTTTACGCGTGGTCCTTCTCAGATTAGTCATACTGGTAGATCCACTTATATCATAAAGGACTATTAACCACTTAAGGACCGCCGCATGTACATTTACGTCGGCAGAATGGCACCGACAGGCACATCAACGTATATATACGTTGGTGCCTTGGGGGGGGTTCGGGGGTCCGATCGGACCCCCCCCCCCCCGGTACATGCGGCGGTCCGGTTACCTGGCCGAGCGTTCGGTGCAGAGGGGGCGGCGGTTGGTTTTTGTCCGCCCCCTCCGGATCGCTCTCAGCCAATCTGCGCGCTCCCCCTGCGTGTCATTTCCTCCTCCTGTGTAAATACAGGAAGGAGGAAGTGATGTGATCGCTCCCTCTCCGTTTTTTTCGACCCCCGCTGAGGAGAGATCACATCACATAGTAAGTGTACACAACAGCACACTGACACACAGACACATTTAACCCCTTGCGATCGCCCCCCCCCCCTCCTGTCACAGTGTTACTGAATGCAGTGATTATATGTATGATCACTGCAGTTAGAGTCAGTGTAACAGGCAGTTAGTGTTAGGTTTAGGGTAGCCCCCTACCCCCCCAATAAAGTTTTTAACCCTTGAACTGCCTGTTACTACCATCATTTTAACCCCTTATGGACCGCCGCATGTACATTTACGTCAGCAGAATGGCACCGACAGGCACATCATACGTTGGTGCCTTGAGGGGGTTCGGGGGTCCGATCGGACCCTTCCGTACATACAGCGGTCCGTTTTGCTGGCCGAGCGATCTGGCATGAGGGGGCGGCTATTCGTTTTTGTCCGCCCCCTCCGGATCGCTCTGAGCCAATCCGCGCGCTCCCCCGCCCTGTCACTTCCTCTTCCTGTGTAAACACAGGAAGGAGGAAGCGATGTGATCTCTCCTTCAGCGTTTTTTCAACCACCGCTGAGGAGAGATCACATCGCACAGTAAGTCTACACTAACACTACACTGACACACACTACACATAAACACATTTAACCCCCGTGATCCCCCCTCCCCCCCCTCCCCCTGTCACAGTGTCACTGAATACAGTAATCATACATGTATGATTACTGTATTTAGTGTCAGTGTGACAGGCAGTTAGTGTTGGGTTCAGGGTAGCCCCCTACCCCCCCAATAAAGTTTTAACCCCTTGATCACCGCCCTAGTTAACGCTTTCACTCCCTATTGCCAGCATCACTAAGCGATCATTTTTCTGATCGCTGTATTAGTGTCGTTGTTCCCGCTAGGTAGCTAAAAAAAAATGTATTGCGATTTTTATTTTATGTTTTACTAAAGACATGTGGCTAAATAAATTTTGGCCTAAATGTTTGACTAAAATTTAGTTTATTTGATTTGTCTTATAACAAAAAGCTCTATTTTTGTATATAGCGCAAAAAATAAAAATCACAGAGGCAATCAAATACCACCAAAAGAAAGCTCTATTTGTGGGAAGAAAAGGAAGCAAATTTTGTTTGGGAGCCACGTCGCACGACCGCGCAATTGTCAAAGCGACGCGGTGCCGAATCGCAAAAAGGGGCAAGGTCATTTGGCAGCATTTTGGTCCGAGTCTTAAGTGGTTAATGGTGTATTATATGCTGGTCATACTCGCTCAGTCACTGAGTTTTTTTTTTCTGTATTCTACAAAAAACCTGGTTGATCCTGCTGCTCTCTATCTTCACCTTCTGTTCATGTCCCCAATTCAGCTAGGGATTTTGTAGCTGTGGTGACAACTCTGCACATAGCTCAGTTTTCAGTGAGATTCTATGATGAGCATTTCCTCCCTTCCCTTCATATCTGAGCAGCCTATGGGACTATAGAGTCACACATGTGGGTGTATACACAGTGGTAAATGACAGCCCACTTCCTCCCTCCTCCATGCCCACTAACCAGCTAAACACAATGCGGGTGGGATATTGCATGTGGATTAATGGTGACTTTACCTCCCTCTTTTTCTAAAGGCCAGTACACAAGGTCAGATTTTCAGATGGGAATTGTGTGATGGCAGGCTGTTGTCGGAAAATCCAACCATTTGGATGCTTCATCGGACAATTGTTGACAGATTTTTCCACCAACAAATGCGGGATGGCATGTTTTAACATTTTTCGACAATTGTCTTGTCTGCTTTTCCGATCGTGTGTACACAAGACGTCCGACAAAAATCCAAAGTACAAACGCGCATGCTCAACGGCAATGCTAATCATAACAAATTGCCCAAAGGGTGGCTCTAAAGAGCTGAAAAAAACACGTAATTTAATGTTTGTTGGTTGACAATTCTTACAAGATCACAGCCAACCCCCATCGGACAAAAGTCCTGCGCTTTGTCCGCAGAAAATCCGATCGTTTGGACGAGGCTTAAGACACAAGCTGGAGAGGTGTGACTGGCAGAAATCCAACCACGCCATGTTTTTGCCCAAAAAAAAAAAATGATTTCAAATATTAATTTGTATGCCAATTTAAAGCGGAGCTCCACCCTAAAGTGGAACTCGCACTGATCGGAACCCTCCCCCCCCCTCTGGTGTCACATTTGACACCCTTTCAGGGGGAGGGGGGAACAGATACCTGCATAAAGACAGGTATTTGCACCCACTTCCGGCCCAGCATTCTCAGGCAGAATGCGGGCATGTCGTCGCCACCCTGGTGTGTGTTGGGAACACTCGGCTCCCAGCACACAGCAGGAGCCAATCGGCGGGCACAGAGCGACTCGCGCATGCGCGGTAGGAAACCGGGCAGTGAAGCCGGAGTGCTTCACTTCCTGGTTCCCTCACCTTGGGGGGGGGGGCAGCAGAGTGACGAGCGATCGTTCATCCTCTGCTGCGAACGCGCTGGACTCCAGGACAGGTAAGTGTCCTAATATTAAAAGTCAGCAGCTGCAGTATTTGTAGCTGCTGGCTTTTAATATTTTTTTGAGCAGACATCCGCTTTAAAACAGTTTATAGATATTCATATATTTTTTTTTTTCTTCACATGCGACCAGCAGCAGATACTAGAAGCTCCTCCTGCTTATGTTTCCTTATATCGATTAGGGAAATGGTACTTGGATGTGTTTTTTTTTTTTTTATAAAATAATTACAGTGCTATTATCCACATACAAAAATAGAAACGGTGTGTGTTTAGCATCGCTTTAACCCAAATACAATGTTGCACAATTTCCATTATCAGTCTGATTTACAAGGAATTAGATTTTGTTCAGAACATAGTGTCATCATTTCGGTGAACAGAACCTTGTTGACGTCCTTTAGCTTGATGGTCTGGTGGAGAAGCACAGACTGTGTGGCTGTGCGTTCTGTGAGCAGCTGCATCTATGTACAAACATTTCAAGCGATATTTAATGTGGAAATGAGATGCGTGCAGAAACTTCTAAAGAACATGTAATTTTTTCGACAGCAACGAGATCTAACGATCGGATTCAGCTGACTGTCTGTATAAGCTCTTATTGTTCCAGGGAACACTTGTCATGTGGGGGGCGTTCCTGGCAGAGGAAGTTACAAAGCTATATTTGTCACTACCGTGCCTTGGCTTAAATCTTATTCTGCATTTCGTCTTCTGTGTTTTATCTCATGACGGATTATGAGTACAAATCGATCGTATTTTATTAATGTATGGGTCTCCCCCATTTGGGAGATTTCTGCTTATGCCCGGTCTACATGAAAGAAGACGTGAGGGAAAAGCACTCCACTTCTTGTCTATTTGATGGGTATTACCGTATTTATCGGCGTATAACGCGCACCAGCAATGCCAATGGAGCTTCCCCTGTGTTTTCACTGCCATCTCCTTCCCTCTAATTAGAACTCCCAAACATTATATATATATATATATATATATATATATATATATATATATATATATATATATATATATATATATATATATATATATATATATATATATATATATATAATTTTTTTTTATTCTAACACCCTAGAGAATAAAATGGCGGTCGTTGCAATACTTTCTGTCGCACTTGTATTTGCGCAGCGGTCTTACAAGCACACTTTTTTGGGGAAAAAATACACTTTTTTAAATAAAATAAGACAACAGTAAAGTTGGCTCAATTTTGAGTAAATTGATACCCAACATGTCACGCTTCAAAATTGCGTCTGCTCGTGGAATGGCGACAAACTTTTACCCTTCAAAATCTCCATAGGTTGTCGTTTAAAAAATTCCATAGGTTGCAGGTTTTGAGTTACAGAGGAGGTCTAGTGCTAGAATTATTGCACTCGCTCTACTAATCGCAGCGATACCTCACATGTGTGGTTTAAACACCGTTTACATATGCGGGCGCTACTCACGTATGCATTCGCTTCTGCGCGCAAGCTCGGCGGGACGGGGTGCGATTCTGGCTCCTAACTTTTTTAGTTGGCTCCTAGATTCCAAGCAAATTTGTCAAATCCTCCTGTCTGTGTTGGAGGCAGACATTTTGCTTCCTCGTGTTGGAGGCAGACATTTTGCTTCCTCGTGTTGGAGCTTCCAGCATAATACGGAAATCGCCATATCTTCTGAGACTAGCAGTCAGAGGCAGCAGTGCCTTAGATCTCACACTACAGATACACAGCTATGAGGCACGTTTACATATCAGCAAGTCCACCGCTGTTTTTCAGGAGGAATTCTGGACAAAGGGTACATTTTTCAGGGTATTGCTAAAGGATAAGTTCACTTTTTAGAAAAATGTACTGCACATTTTTTTGCAGCTGAGAAAGCAGCAGCAGTGGGAACATGTTCCACCCTAAAAACGGGTGGAACATGTAACATATTTCTAAAGATGAACTTATCCTTTAATCACTTAAGGACCTCCTAACGCCGATATACGTTGGCAGAATGGCACGGCTGGGAACATGTACGTCCTGTACTAGAGTACCCTGCTGCAGGCTTCCCCGTTCTTCACTGTGGCGGCAGCATCGATCGTGTAATCCCTTTTTATAGGGGGACACAATCGATGACGTCACACCTACAGCCACACCCCCCTACATTTGGAAACACACTTCAGGTCACACATAACCCCATCAGCGCCCCCTGTGGTTAACTCCCAAACTGCAACTGTCATTTCCACAGTAAACCATTTACATTTCCCAAAAAGGTGTTAAAATTGTCCGAAGTGTCCGCCATAATGTCGCAGTCCCGAAAAAAATCGCTGATCGCCACCATTAGTAGTAAAAAAAAAAAAAAAATTATAAAAATGCAATAAAACTATCCCCCATTTTGTAAAGCTATAAATTTTGCGCAAACCAACCGATTAAATGCTTATTGCGTTTTTTTTTTATTTATTTTTTTTACCAAAAATAGGTAGAAGAATACGTATCGGCCTAAACTGAGAAAAAATAATTATTTTTATATATTTTTGGGGGATATTTATTATAGTAAAAAATATTGAATTTTTTTCACAATTGTCGCTCTACTTTTGTTTATAGCGCAAAAAATAAAAACCGCAGAGGTGATCAAATGCCACCAAAAGAAAGCTCTATTTGTGGGGAAAAAAGGACGCCAATTTTGTTTGGGAGCCACATCGCACGACCACGCAATTGTCCGTTAAAGCGACGCAGTGCCGAATCGCAAAAAGGTCCTTTAGCTGCATTTTGGTCCGGGTCTTAAGTGGCTAAAGTTGTTTATAAAGCCAGAAGTTTTTTTTATTTTTTATTTTTTTATAGCTTTATGAATTGAGATAAATCTTTAGTGTGTAGCAACCCCCCTAATACTTACCTGAGCCCCATCTACATTCAGTGATCAAGGCGCTTTGCAGGCTCTTTGGTGGGGCTGCTCAATGATTTCAATGGGCAGGGGCACTTTAGAAAAGGTTTTATACACCGCTCCTAAAGCGCCCCAAAGAAGCTGCTTGCAGGACTTGTTTTGATGTCCTGCCAGCGCAGCGCCCCATTGTGGCAGCACTAGGGCTTTCACACTGGGATTGCAGATGAGGCTTTTTTCAGGTGCTATTTGTAGCGCTAAAGCGCCTAAAAATAATGGCTCCGTTGTGAAAGGGGTCTAAAAGCTCACACTGCCAGTTTGATTTGAACCTGCAGCTGGTATGTGGTGCTCACTGTAATGACACTAGCTTCATAAGGGAAAGAATGCCTTTTCTTTAAGGAGCAGGCAAGGGTGTTTTTTACTTTTTTTAATATTTGATTTCCCTGGACTTTAAGTTGACTGGACAGCTTGCTGCAATAGATGAGTAATCTCCAAGGAACTTGCTTCCCAGCCCATGCCGGGTGTCCTCTGTATGACAATGACAGAGCCATTTCAAGTGTTAAATTTTGGCACTCTCTGTCTCCACATTACTGCTGCCAAGGAGGCATGCCAACTGCTTGGCACCATGCCTTGAATTGTGCACCAGCGTCCTGGAATTTGGTTGGTTATTTAGAAGTCCAACTCTATTGTTGCTGTGCAAGTTTTAAAAGCAGAGCGAAAAAAAAGCATATTTATCTCAGTAATGTGTTTATTTATAAATTAAAAAATAATTGCATACAAATTAAACAGTATATATTAACTCCCCATACTCTCATGCATCAGGAATCGGAGAGTAATAATGCCCCAGTGCCAGCACTGTGAGCTTATCAGACTTGATTGTATTGCACAATGCTGTTGACTCCTGACCTGAGTTTGCAGGTCCTTAGACAGAGGACACAGAGGGACATTTATGCTTTGTTTCCACTGAGTAGAACGGTTCGGGTCGGTACAGTTTGTAATGGTTAGAATGGTCCGGTCTATTCTGGTGAGCGTTTCCACTGCAAGTCGGACCGCTAGGGGCCATACAAGGTTTAGAAAACATGCCTAGCGTGTCCACCAATCAGTGAAATGTATTGTAGCTCCGCCCTAACAGAACCGTTCCATCTTCTGTGGCCCCACATCTGAAGCAGGACCCAGAATGGTGCGGTACGGTTCGGTTTTATGGCACACTTTCATAATGGAAACACCCGAAATAGCTTACCGATCCGCTTAGTGGAAACAAGGCATTGGAGAGTTACTCTACTTTGGTGAAGAAAAAAAAAAGCAGATAAAAAATATATAAATATATAGTGCCCTGCATGGCATTCATGGTGCTGGTAAGCCACAGCGCGTAAGTAGCCTTTATAGGGGCTCATGACAGCCTTACATTTTTCAGTTTGGTGGCGATAAAACCCCATAATTGTGCCCACGACTGGTTACCAAATCACGTGACCCCCACTCTTCAAAAGGTTGAGCACCCCTGTGGTCATTTAATGCTGTTAAAAATCTTCCTTTTCAATCTGCACCACTGTCATTTTCTGTAATATTGGTGTATTGAAGACCCCTGGAAATGTCCTTTCCTGCTTGTGTGATTGGCTCACTGATTTTCCCAGAAGTCTGCATTCAGATTTTAGGCATCTTCTGCAACAATTTGGTGGACGGGGGGGGGGGGATTATGGTGAGGGGTTGTTTTTCAGGGGTTCGGTTTGGCTCCTTCTTTCCAGTGAAGGGAACACTTAAGATGTCGGCATACCAAGACATTTTGGACAATGTTATGCTCCCAACGTTGTGGGAACTGTTTGGGGATGGTCCCTTCTTGTTCCAACATGATTGCTCACTAGTGCTTTGGAGTAACACAGAATCAGGAAGTTTAGTTGTTCCTTCATTAAGTATATCAAAGAATTTCAGATATGGAATATTTTTACATAGTTACATTGGCACAGCTTGGATGCATGTAACTACCGTATTTATCGGGGTATTGTGCGCACCCGCGTATACAGCGCACCCCCAACCTAGAAGGGAAAATCCTGAAAAAAAAGAAAATACTTTGTTTAGATGCCCCTCGTCGGTGTCTTGCCCGGTGTCCATCGGCGTTCATCGGCGGCCTTGTCTGGTCCGGCGTCCATATGCGGCCTCGGTGGTGTCCTCCCCGCTTCTCCCGCGCTGTCTCCGAGTCGAATCCCCGCTTCCCGCGCTTATTTTGAACGCCGCCGCCGACATATACCGAGCGCAGTACATTTTATTATTTTAAGGGGAAAAAAGTGCGCTGTATACGCCAATAAATACGGTGTGTGTGTATACACACACACCATATCTGATTGGACAAAGAGTGTGGATTTTACCACCCCTGCCTCTCCATCTCACCCAGGTATAGAATTATGTTTGGAATGCTTCAGGCCAGACGCTCAGCATAGGACCCAGAGGCAAGCGAAGGTGGTTGGTGTAGTAGTGTCTACTTCACTGATTTACAGCTTCCAGGGTAATCGGCAGGGTATGGTTTACACCGTTGCATGTATTACATTGAGTGAAAAAAACCTCTGACTGACGCACACCAGCTCAGCCTGTATCTGTAGTAGTACAATGGAAAAGTTAACTGTTGGCGCAAACACCAAGTGTATAAGTAAATGGGGATATAGCAATGAGTCAGTTTAACCACTTAAGACCCGGACCAAAATGCAAGTAAATGACCTGGCCTCTTTTTGCGATTCGGCACTGCGTCGCTTTAACTGACAATTGCACGGTCGTGCGACGTGGCTCCCAAACAAAATTTGCGTCCTTTTCTTCCCACAAATAGAGCTTTCTTTTGGTGGTATTTGATCGCCTCTGTGGTTTTTATTTTTTGCGCTATATACAAAAATAGAGCGACATTTTTGAAAAAAAATCTATATTTTTTTAATTTTTGTAAGAAGAAAAATCAAACTAAATTTTAGTCAATCATTTAGGCCAAAATTTATTTAGCCACGTGTCTTAAGTAAAAAAAAATTGCAATAAAAAAAAAATTAGCTACCTAGTGGGAACAGCGACACTAATACAGCGATCAGAAAAATGATCGCTTAGTGATGCTGGCAATAGGGAGTGAAAGAGTTAACTAGGGCGGTGATCAAGGGGTTAAAACTTAATTGGGGGGGGGGGTACGGGGGCTACCCTGAACCCAACACTAACTGCCTGTCACACTGACACTAAATACAGTAATCATACATGTATGATTACTGCATTCAGTGACACTGTGACAGGGGGAGGGGGGATCACGGGGGTTAAATGTGTTTGTGTAGTGTGTGTCAGTGTAGTGTTAGTGCAGACTTACTGTGCGATGTGATCTCTCCTCAGCGGTGGTTGAAAAAAACGCTGAAGGAGAGATCACATCGCTTCCTCCTTCCTGTGTTTACACAGGAGGAGGAAGTGACAGGGCGGGGGAGCGTGCGGATTGGCTGAGAGCGATCCGGAGGGGGCGGACAAAAACGAATAGCCGACCCCTCATCCCGGATCGCTCGGCCAGCAAAACGGACCGCCGTATGTACGGAAGGGTCCGATCGGACCCCTGAACCCCCTCAAGGCACCAACGTATGATGTGCCTGTCTGTGCCATTCTGCTGACGTAAATGTACATGCGGCGGTCCATAAGGGGTTAAAATGATGGTAGTAACAGGCAGTTCAAGGGTTAAAAAGCAGATAATATGGCTGGTGGGTGGCGGCTGTGTCTTCAGAATGCTGACTCTGTATTAAACAAGAAAGGTTAGAGAAAAATGAAGCTCCACCTAAGTGCAGTATTAAAAGATTCTTTTAATGACGCAAATATCAATCGCACTTACAGGAAAGAAAGGCTCATCTGTAAAGATCCTGTAGTCCTCGTCCCGGGTCAATGGGCTGCACAGATATAGAAGATGCAGAGTCTGATTTTCCTCTGGCTTGTCTTGTGGCCGTCAGGATGAGGCCTGGTCCAGCATGGAACGCATGTGACGTCACGTGACTACTTCTGGGGGAACACTTCCGGGAGGGGGGGGGTCACACAGGAGAAGCAAGGGACTGATAGGGCTACGCGCTCAGAGCCACTGCTCCTTGTATTGGCCAATAGGAAACATTAAGTGCTCCAAAATCTCCTGGTAGACGGCTGCGTTGACACTGGACTTAATGAAGCACAGTGGACCAACACCAGCAGATGACATGGCTCCCCAAATCAACACGGGCTGTGGAAACTTCACACTGGACTTCAAGCATCTTGCAGTGTGTGCCTCTCCATTCTTCCGCCATACTCTGGCTTCTTGGTTTCCAAATGAGATGCAAAATTTGCTCTCATCAGAAAAGAGGACTTTTAACCACTGAGCACCAGACCAGGTATGTTTTTCTTTAGCCCAGGTAAGACGCTTCTGACGTTGTTTGATTTTCAGAAGTGGCTTGACAAGAGGAATACGACATTTGAAGCCCATGTCCTGGATCCGTCTGTGTGGTGGCTCTTGATGCACTGACTCCAGCCTCAGTCCACTTTATGTGAAAATCCCCAACACCTTTGAATGGCCTTTTCCTGACAATCCTCTCCAGGCTGTGGTCATCCCTGCTGCGTGTGAACCTTTTTTCTTCCACACTTTTCCCTTCCACATAACTTTATTAATGTGCTTTGATACAGCACTTTGGGAACATCCAACTTCTTTTGAGGTTTTCCCTCTTTATGGAAGGTGTCAATGATGGTTTTCTACACAACTGTCAGGTCAGCAGTCTTTCCCATGATTGTGATTCCTACTGAACCAGACTGAGAGACAATTTAAAGGCTCAGGAACCCTTTGCAGGTGTTTATGGCTTAATAAGCTGATTCACATTTCACAATATTCTAATTTTCTGAGATTGTGGAATTGGGGTTTTCATGAGCTGTAAGCCATAATCATCACAATTATGACAAATCCCAGCTTGAACTATCTTGCTTTGCAAGTAATGAGTCTATTTCTTATTAGTTTCACCTTTTTAAGCTGTGTTAGTGAAATTTACTTTTGCACAATATTCACATTTTTCGAGTTTCACCTGTATGTGAACCGGCTTGGTCTTGGCCCCTCCCTGGTCTACTATTGGTCAGAGTGGTTGCCCATCATTGTGCTGTTTGGGATGGGGGCAGAGCCAGGAACAGCTACAGGATTGAATGTGCTATCTGCATGAGTAACCTGGACTTTTGTCCTCCTGGGGTTTTCTGGGAGATATGTGAACATAAAGATGGGCACTTTTAGGAGTTTGCTTCTTGTGTCTCCCTACAATGTAATGCTTTTCAGCTCACTATAATAACATTGTAACTAAAAAGGAAGATTCTTTTTTTCATTGCCTGTCCTGAGCGGGGAAATGCTACGGACTGCACCTTTTGTCCTTTGTTCAAACTGCAACCATTGCTCTAAGCAAGCTACTCGAGCCTCAGCAGGGGATATCCTTGTTTCATGCAGTTCTAGCAGAACAATTAGCCTTGGGTGTGTTCTGATGTATGTCTCTTTTTATATGCTTTTGTTGTTTCCTTTGGTGCCATTATGTCATCAAACGTGTCTCCCCACCCGCTGCAAGAATGTGCCAGGCCTCTGGTGTATACAGCCTAGTGCAGAGTGATAGGACGTCCTATTTTTCATATTCAATATTATTTTATTATTTTTATAAAAGTATTACAGGGATTTTACCCTATGCACATCAGATATATATCATTGTAGACAATCTACATATATTAGTAGAATACATTATAAATTCTTACATATATTCTATGCAAATCTTCATCATACCAACATAAGAAAAGAAAGAAAATAGAGAAAAGGGAGAGAGGAAGAAAAAAAAAAAAAGTTAGGCGGAAAAAATTGCGAGAACAATAATAATTATAATCGCTCCATCATAGCAACAATGGTAGGGTTCCCTTTAACCCATAGTTGAAACTCTGCTGACTGTCTAAACGTGGACCAAACTGGCCAAGTTTCGGAGAACTGTTCTTCTCTTCCCACTTCCTGTGCCAACAGACCTTCTAAATCTCTAGTATAGTCCATTTCAATTGCCCGTTCCACCAGGGAAGGTACTGTTGTTTATTTCCAGTATCGTGGGATAACTGCTCTAGCTGCAGCGAGGAAGTGTCCAAGCACATTTTCTTTTGCTTTCTTTACAGATCCCGGAATCATGGTTAACCACTTGCTTACTGGGCACATAAAGCCCCTTCGTGCCCAGGCGAAACTTCAGCTTCCAGCACTGCGTCGCTTTAACCTCCCTGGCGGTGTTCCCGAGTCTGACTCAGGGTAAGATTTCTGTGCTACGATCGGTAACCCCGAGTCAGACTCGGGCTCGCCTCGCAGCATCCACAGAGACTGTTTACTTACCTTCTTCGTGGATCCAGCGATGCATCCGCGCTGTGTGAGCGAGCGGGTGCTCGCTCGATTCACACAGCGTCCCCGTGTGCCGCCGATCTCCGTTCCCTGCGACGTAACAACGCACGGGGACGGAAAACGGCGCCAAATTCAAAAATGTTAACAAACACTATACATACAGTATACTGTAATCTTATAGATTACATTACTGTATGTAAAAAATACACACCTCCCTTGTCCCTAGTGGTCTGCCCTGTGCACTACATGTCCTTTTATATAATAAAAATGGTTCTTTCTCCCTGCAAACTGTAGATTGCCCATAGCAAACAAAAGTGTCCCTTTATGGCAAAAATTGTTTTAGAGCAGCTAAAAAACAGCGATAATAAATCAGAATCATTTGCAGAATTTAGCGATAGCGATTTATGGGGAAATTCGTCATAAAAAAAAAAAAAAGACAGCAACAATTCTGCAACTGAGCAAATTTCAGTGATTTTGATTTGATTACATTATTGAATAATTTCTACTATAATTATATTATTATTTGTTATATTTTTTTAGAATTATTTATTATATTATAATTTTTAATTAAAAAATAAATAAAAATCATACCCGGGATGCCTATTAGACTCTTGTTTGGATATATTTAAGTGAGTTATTCCTAAGAATTACAAGCCTACAGTATAAAACGCCAAATTCCCTTGCAAATAATAGTACCGATTTCAGCACCTAAAATCTAAAGGAATCATACCGCTAGGGAGTTTAACTGACAATTGTGCGGTCGTGCGACGTGGCTCCCAAACAAAATTGGCGTCCTATTTTCCCCCACAAATAGAGCTTTCTTTTGGTGGTATTTGATCACCCCTGCGGTTTTTATTTTTTGCGTTATAAACAAAAAAAAATATTTTTTTCTCAGTTAAGGCCGATACGTATTCTTCTACGTATTTTTGTAAAAAAAAAAAAAATTAATCACAATAAGTGTCTGCTTTGCGCAAAAGTTATAGCGCCTACAAAATAGGGGACAGAATTATGATTTTTTGGGACTGCGACATTACGGCGGACACATCGGACACTTTTGACACATTTTTGGCACCATTCACATTTATACAGTGACCAGTGCTATAAATATGCACTAATTACTGTATAAATGTGACTGCAATTGAAGGGGTTAACACTAGGGGGTGAGGAAGGGGTTAAATGTATTGCCTGGATGTGTTCTAACTGTGTGGGGGGAGGGGGGTGACTGGGGGAGGTGACCGATGCTGTGTCTCTATGTACAAGAGACACAGATCGGTCTCCTCTTTTCCTGACAGGACGTGGAGCTCTGTGTTTACACACAGAGCTCCACGTCCCTGCTCTGTCACCGCCAATCGCGTGTACCTGACCGACACTGCGGCCGCCGGGTACACGCATCGAATCCTCGGTGATGTGACGGGACTGTTTTTCCCCGCCGCGCACCACCCAGTGGAACGCGCAGGGAATTACAAATACATGACGTCCAAAGACGTGACCCCAGCGCCTCAGGTCTGCGCTGTTGACGTATTTTGTCAATAGCGCGGACCCGAAGTGGTTAAGAGAGCCACTCTGGGTGTTGCGTGGATATTTATATCCACTAGTTTACCATATAAGTCAAAAATATGTTTCCAAAACCTTCTCACTGGGGTACACTCCCACCAGATATGGATCATATTTCCCTTAGACTCATGACAGCGCCAGCAGATGTCAGGTATATCCTGGTTCATTTGATGGATATTGGAGGGACACCTGTACCATCTGCTCATCAGTTTATATGCCTTCTCTTGCGTTCTTGTAGCTATCGACATTTTATGGGTCAAAATAAAGCTTTTTTGCCAATCTGTTAAAGTTACGGTCTCTTGGAGGTCCTTTTCCCATTTCTGTGTATACGGAGGAAGATCTGGATGGATTGATAGTAGAAGAATAGAGTATAGTACAGAGATCGAGTGTGGCATTGGTTCTTCTTGCAGGAGCAGAGATTCAAATGTAGTTGGTTTAGCACAGATATCTTGTTTTGATGGGATCGATTGTATATAACATAAGGCTTGATGTCTCTGTAGCCACTGTGCAGGGTTATGATCGTTGTAGATGAGTCTACCATTAAAAATTAATCTGACTGGAGGACTTGAGCAATTCTTCTATGCTCCTGTTTATACCAGGGGCCAAATGTAGTTGAGTGTAAGGCTGGTAAAAAATCTGGCGTCCCAAAGAAGGGAGTCACAGGGCTCAATTGTTTTGATATCTTATAAATAGGTATCGTACGATCCCATATAAGTAATGTTTGCCTAGTGAGATCTGCTGGAATTGAGAGGCCCTTTTGTAAAATTGGCGAGGTCCAGGGGAGGGCACAAAGATCTATAGAGTTTATGTGACCTTTCAGTTGTACCCATAACTTGAGGACGAGGAATGGTGAAACCAGTCAATAATGCGTGTTAGAATAGTTGCTTTATGATAGATGGAGACATCTGGTACCCCTACTCCTCCTTTGTTTTTTGGAAGGGATAATGTCCCAAAGCTAATTCTAGACTGGGTTGAGTTCCATATAAACGTAGAAAATAGCCGATCGATTTGACGAAAGTACGTGGCCGGGAGATAAATTGGGATTGTTTGAAATAAGTATAAAAGACGAGGTAGTATATCCATCATAAGGGTATTAATTCTACCAAACCATGAAAGTCTCTTAAATGCATAGGATGTCAAAGTCGTTTACATTTTCTCCCGATGCTCCATAAAATCCAGAGAGTATAATTGTGATGTTGATGCTGGGATATTGGCCCCTAGGTATCGTATCGACTCAGAGCAGGTCCTAAAAGAAAAATTATTCGATATTTGCTTCACGTTTGTTTGCGATAAAGCTATGTTAAGACGTTCTGATTTTTTGTAATTAACTTTAAAATTGCTCACCTCGCTAAATAGTATAGAGGAAAAGGAAGTGTCTGGTTTTGTTACAAATAAAAGCAAGTCATCTGCAAAAAGAGCCAATTTTGTATGTAAAGGGCCAACCTGAATACCCATTATGTTTTCATTTTGTCGCAATGCGTTTGCCAGATGTTCCATCGTAATGACATATAACAAGGGTGATAAGGGACAACCCTGACGTGTTCCATTAAAAATTTAAAAAGCAGGAGATGGGGATCCATTCACCCTAATTCTAGCTGATAGTGATAAGTATAAGGACATAATCCGTGCTATCATACGGGGACCTCTGCCTATCTGTTGAAGAGACAGTCGTAAAAACTTCAAACGCCTTTTCAGCATCAACCGTTAGCAGGCATAGAGGAATATCTTGAGTTCGGGCGTAGTCTGTCAGTAGAAGGGCTTTAAGCACGTTGTCTCTAGCCTCTCGACCACTGACGAAGCCAGCCTGGTCTAGATGTATTAATTGAGGCAATAATGGTTGTAGGCGACTAGTTAAGATCTTAGAGAAGATTTTAACATTGACCCCTATTAGAGATTATAGGTCTATAGTTTGCACATAACGTAAGATCTTTGTCTGGTTTCGGGATAAGTGAGATATGTGTTTCCATTGTTTGTATAGGAAATGTAGACCCATTTGCTATAGAATTAAATACCTGGCTCAGAAAAGGAGTAAGAAGAGAAGCAAAATGCTTATAAAATGTAGGCGTAAAGCCATCAGGGCCTGGACTTTTACCCACCGGGGTATTAGCGATAGCCTTAGCGACCTCTTCCTCAGTAATTTGGGTTTCTAATTCTTTTACTGTATCTTCATCCAGAGTAGGTAACGAATTATCTGCTATATAAGATGCCACATCATCCTCTTCAGTATCAGGTGAGCTTAGGGATTGATATTGAGGTATATTATATAAAGACTGGTAGAAATCACGAAATGTTTTCATGATTAAAGAAGGTGAGGATATCATTTCTCCATTTGGTCCCTGAAGCTGTGGAATAAAGGTAAGGGTCTGGTGTGGATTTAGAGCCCGAGCCAATGACTTCCCACATTTATCACTAGATTTGTACTGATACAGTGCCAATTTACCCGTATATGAGCGGACCAAAGATTCATATAGATTGCGCAGGCATGTCCGGGCTGAGGTTACCACCAGTAATGTTTCTTAAGAAGTAAGAATCTTATGTTCTGTTTCTAAGGTTCTAAGCTTTTGGACTGCCGTTGTAATGACTACTCTTGTTCATGCGGGTACCTAGTTGAATAAAGGACCCTCTCAAGACTGTTTTCAGATTCTCCCATTGAGTGAAAAGTGCAGTAGAATCTAAGGCATGGCCTGCCAAAAAGTTTGAAATACTTTTCGTAATGTAGGTATTTTCCAATAAAGCGTTGTTCAGACGCCACGTCCATTCTCTAAATGGAGCCGAAGGGATTTTACACGTAAAAAAAAGGGGTGCATGGTCTGACCAAAGCATAGTGCCAATATCACATGTTGGTGACCAATCAAGACAGTTATGGTCCACAAAAAAATCGTCAATTCGACTTTAAGATTGGTGGACCATAGAGAAGTAACTGCAATATCCTACCGACATCTATTAAATGACGGTCGTAAAAAATACGCTTCCTCATCAAGAACTGCGGTCTCATTATCTAGATTAAAGATGCTGAAGTATCTAACTGTGGATCCATTGGAAGATTGAAATCTCCCCCCATAATGAGTCTCCCCTCCATGAAACCAAACAGTGTTTTCAGATATCTCATCGCTGTTTGACTTTGATTAGTATTAGGCAGATGTATGTTAGCCACTGTAAATTTTATTCCCCACAAGGAAAACTTGACAGAAACATACCTTCCCTGGGGGTCTGCTATACAGTCAATTAAATCAATAGGTAGAGTTTTATGGAAAGCAATAGAGACTCCTTTAGCCTTCTGGTCAGGATTAGTACTATGCAACCACCGATTAAAATGTCTGGTGGGGCAGGTGGGAAGAGAATCAGTCTGAAAGTGAGTTTCTTGTAAGAGAAGTAAATTGACTTTATATTTATGCATTTTGATATAGAATTTGCCCTCTCTTTGACGCTATATTTAAACCTTTGACATTATAAGAACAATATATTCAAGAGTGGTTGAGTCACCATTGTAGTATCCATAGTGGAGAGAATAGGACAAAAAAAAGGGGGGTGGGAGGCAAAGGGGGAGGACACTCCAGAAAGGGAGAAAAAAAAATGTTTTATATATTTATTCAATTAAGAGAGAACCGGAAGAAACGGATTGTCACTAAGGGACCCTAATGCACTACAAAACGCAGTACACTGTGTGATATGTCACACAATAGGCACCAACTGTGCCTGTCCTATGTAGGGGGTAAAAAAACAAAACAAAATCTAAAAAAAAAAAACCCGTTAAATGAGAAAGAATAAAAAAACACAACAAACAAGAAAAAAAAAAAAGAGGCAAAGAACAGAAACATAACAGAACCACGAGATGTGTTCCCTTTCACACATAGCAGATATCGCAGCCTCATTAATGGAAAAATATACTATACCCGATCAATTCTCTAATTATTTTAGATAGCTAAATAACATGCATCATATCAAACAGCTCCCCTGTTGATCTAGTAGTCTAAGATACATATTGATACATATACTTTCCTACTTAAACCTAAATAGAGGGAAACCCCCCCCCCCCCCTTCACCCCCTCCCACTTTACATATGCGTACATATATGCATACCTACCCACACACATACTTGCATAAATATACATATATGCACACACGTTTATACCCAGAATCCTTCCAGGTTTAGGGGAGATAATTTATTCTTCTCCCTCCCCTTCCCCCCCCCCCCCCACATAAATAAGTGTTTATCAGATCAGATCCCCCTATTAGTCTCAAAGTAAATTAAAGTCGCTCCACCGGGTGAAAAAAGTAGTTGGGGGAGTTAGGGGGGGGGGGGGAAGAAAAATGAATAACGGTAAAGAGGACCCTAAAAATTAAATAAAAATAATAGGGAAAGGTGCACACACACACACATATACACACACGCACATACTCGCATACACGTATTTACCCAAGATCCCTCCAGGTTTAGAAAAGATGATTTTTTTTTTCCATTTTCTCCTCCCTCTCCCTCTCCCATAAGTAAAGGTATATCGGGTCAGAGCGCCGATTTATTCTCAAGGTAGATTAAAGTGGCTCCACCGGGCGAAAAAGAATAGTTGGGGGGAGTTAAGGGGGGAGGAGGAAGAAAAGGAAAAATTAAAGTGATACAGAGGGCCTCCAAAAAAAAAAAAAGGGGGGGGGGGAGCAATTAAAACGTATTTATTCATTTGTCCAAAAAGATTCAATATCCTAGTTAACTGGTCCCTTTATTGTCATCTTGTAGTCCAGGTCGAGATCTACCACTTCCGTGCTGCTGTGTAGCAGTAACAACTGATCTTCCTGGCTGGCAGTGTTCCTCTGGAGGGTCAAGCCAATTTTTGAGTTTTTACCAGAACAAGAGTTGAAGGTAAATCTTCCAATGGGAACGTCTGTTTTGGTGACAACTGCCTATTACTGGTTCACACTATACGCTTGTGTGTGTGTAATCGCATGCTTTCTCGCATTAAAAATGTTCTGTTGGCAAAAGGCGTGGTGCTGCCATTAATTCTTAATGGCCGCCCCACAAACTAAAAAACGCAGCGCAATTTCCCGTGCTGGGAACCACATATCACCATGTGGTTTTCCTTTGACTGCAATTTTGGAAAATGTGTGGACCTTTTTCCCTGTATTTTCTGGAGGTGCATTCTTCTGAAGAGCTGCAGTGTTTGCACAAATGCAGCCACCAGGAAACCGATTATAGTGTGAACCTAGCCTAAAGCCTCACACACGATCGGATTTCCATCGGACAAATCCGCGGATTGGCCGTGAACTTGTTCTGCATACAGATGGCAGAACTTTTTCAGCCAACATTCACACAACGACCTGTTTTTTCTGCTTATGGTTGGCATTGGTTCAGAGCATGCGTGTTTGTTCTTTGGATTTTAGTTTGACAGACTTGTGTACACTCGATCAGATAATGCGACGGAACTCATTTGTTGGACAATTTGAGAGCATGACCATCCAACATTTTGTTGTCGCATATGGTCGCATTATCCGACCAAAACACGTCAATCACACAATGTTTGATGGAATATCTGTGTGTACGGGCCTTTAGGGGGAAATCCGCTTACCTCCTGTTGCATTTCTTGAACTTGTAATGAATGAAAATCTCCCTAATGGAACACTGACAGAAATTTATTTTTTTCTCATACAGAAGGAATTAAAATAATAAGTTTTGACTGTAGATGCACTCCTCCTAGATATTTGTGATGTGATCTTTACACATGTTCTGAATTTCTCATACATGTTTATTGGGCTAGAAGCATGGTCTCTCCCTGAAATCGGCTGTAATGGGACTCTGACCATGCATAAGTCTGTATGGCGAAACATGTCGGGGGTGTGTACTAACACACAGGACTCTGTACCAGGAGCAGCCAGGCCATTAGGGGGACAGGGGCACCGCCCCCCCTTAGTTTGCATGCAGGGAGTTGGGCTCAGGGTGCAGAGCACTAACCCCCCCCCCCCCAAACCCACCCACTTGTGACAAAAGCGAATCAATATTCGCTATTGTCTTCCGGCTTCTCCTCCCGGCCAATCAGGAGAGGAGGCGGATCAGGATCGTGGAGTAGCAATCTTGCTGTCTCTGCTTTGCAGGGAGAAAAAAACCTCCAGATCTCTTGGTAAAAGCAGCACACATTACACTTGTTGGGCCCACGGTTAACCCCTCACTTTCCCCAGTGTCATTAGTACTGTGACGGTGTACAGTATTAAATCTTGTGCCAGCTTGGCCCAAATGAACTAGTTAAAGTCACAGGAAACCTGGAAATCGGCATTAATTGGACAAATCAGAACAAATGTAACCATGCAAAAATGAATACCGTATTTATCTTCATATAATGCGCCCCGTATTGCGCGCACCCCCAACTTAGAAGGAAAATTCCTGGGGGGAAAAAAAATGCTTACAGTTTGGATGCCCCTCGTCGGTGTCTTGCCCGGCGTCTTGCCCGGCGTCCATCGGCGGCCTTGTCCGGTTCGGCGTCCTTCTGCGGCCATCGTGGTGTCCTCCCCGCTGTGTTATTCAGCCGATTCCCACACTGTTTGAACCACTCCACCGACATATACCGAGCGCAGTACACTCGGGCACGCTCGGCTCCTCTCGCGTAAAGGACGTACAGGATGTGACCGCAGGCGGAGCCGAGCCTGGCCGAGTGTACCCGAGTGTACTGCGCTCGGTATATGTCGGCGGAGTGGTTCAAACACAGCTCGGGAAGCGGGGATCGGCGTATAACACGCACCCTCGATTTTCCCCTGGTTTTCAGGGGAAAAATGTGCGCGTTATACGCCGATAAATACGGTACATAACTTTCAGCTTTAAACATAAACTAACATGTAGTCATTAAAGCGGAGGTTCCGCCGCCAATCTTCTTTTTTTTTTTTGGGTGTGCATACAATGGGAATTTCAAGTACAATTAGGTACTCACTTGTTCGGTGACAAAACCTTCCCCTGTCCGTTTTCGCTGCAAAGATAAACTTTTAAAAACCGATTGTGACATTTCCCATTTTGCTTGTGGGCATTGTGAAGCCCACAAGCACTGACTTCCGGAATATGATACGCCCTCATCACGTGACTGGTTTGAGGCGTCACGTGACTCGACAAATCTCAAGAGATTTCTCTGAATGGCGTTCCGCATTGTCTCCTGGGAAGCATGACACTATGGGGGTTATTTGCACTTGTAGTGCAAAGTGGATTTGCCTTTAGTAAACTACAAGTGCAAAGTGCACTTGAAATTGCACTGAAAATGCATTCGGAAGTGCAGTCATTGTAGATCTGAAGGGGACATGCAAGGAAAATAAAAAACATTTTAGCTTGCACATGATTGGATACTAAAATCAGCAGAGCTTCCAATCATTTCAGATCTACCCCTCAGATTTACAGTGACTGCAATTGCAAGTGCACTTTGCACTTGTAGTGCAAAGTGGATTTGCCTTTTGTAAATAACCCCCTATGCTCCCAGTAAACACTGCAGCGCCGGGGAAAAGAGTAGCAACGCCTACTCCCGCGGGAGAAATAAACGGAAGTCGAACTTCAATCAGCAATTGCAAGGTATTTAAATGAGAAAAAAATTCACTTGGCCTATGTATATTGTATGTGGTGAGCAGATCAGGATAACATATTATTGTTACTTAGGGTGAACCTCTGCTTTAAAACACCAGATTTTTTCTTTTTTTTTCTTTTGTAACTTGTTTGAGTACAGGAATGTAATTTGGTTTCAGACATGTTGGGCAGTCTCTTATACAACAGCACCCAAAATGAGAGAGGAGGGGCAACATGAGGAGCCAGTCAGGTATTCTGCATGCTCAAGTTTATGATGGTGAGCATGCTGACAGGAGGAGAACACCAGGAGATGTCCTTGTGAGAGTTCTGCTGTTCCTTCATTGTCCACTCACAGGCTTTGGGCAGGAAGATGATCAGGATGTATTGTCTGTCTAAGGGAAATGTGGGTTCAGCAACCCTGCCCTACTTTGACACAGAACAGAATTACAAAACTTAGAGCCTGCATGATGGTAGACGCGGTCGCCCCATAACGATTCCTGTTGTAAAGTTTGCATGTCAGCGGCTCTAAGTGTTGGAGTACAGTCTGCAACATGCTACTCTTAAACTGTGTGTGTGTGACTGGAGGGAGCAATGCTAGCGAGATTCTAGATCTCTCTGTAA
This sequence comes from Rana kukunoris, assembly GCA_029574335.1. Lineage (NCBI taxonomy): Eukaryota > Metazoa > Chordata > Amphibia > Anura > Ranidae > Rana > Rana kukunoris. The sequence goes on along the minus strand of CM056052.1, from coordinate 67,437,420 downwards.
TAAGTGCAACACCTGCATTTTTGTAATTAACTTCTGTGGTGTCTTTAGACATGCTTCATCTTGTCTCCTGTCACAGAGGATTGCTCCAATGGGATGCTGAGTGCAAATTATCTGCTAATGAGATCATAGGTTTACCTACCTGCATGTGTAACCAAGCTAGAACTTATTACTGGAAAGCTTTTCCACTTCTAGAATGGGAAGGATTGGGGATATAACAATGCTAAAGAAATATCTTACAGGGCAGTATGTCATGGAGAATAATATGAATGAAATGACAACCCAGTATATGTCGAAATGTAAGGATATAAGTGTGCATTATGTGCAGGAAAGGAGTGCAGAGGGTGTGACCGTGGTCAGTATGTGCTTCAGAGGGTATGACAATGGGCATTATGTGCAGGAGAGGATTTCAAAGGGTATGGCAATGGGCAATATGTACAGAGGGTGAGACATTGGGCAGTATGTGCAAGAGAGGAGTGCAGAGGGTATGACGATGGGCAGTATGTGCTGAGGGTATGACGATGGGCAGTATGTGCAGGAGAGGATTTCAAAGGGTATGGCAATGGGCAATATTTACAGAGGGTGAGACATTGGGCAGTATGTGCAAGAGAGGAGTGCAGAGGGTATGACGATGGGCAGTATGTGCAGGAGAGGATTTCAAAGGGTATGGCAATGGGCAATATGTACAGAGGGTGAGACATTGGGCAGTATGTGCAAGAGAGGAGTGCAGAGGGTATGACGATGGGCAGTATGTGCAGAGGGTATGACGATGGGCAGTATGTGCAGAGGGTATGACGATGGGCAGTATGTGCAGAGGGTATGACGATGGGCAGTATGTGCAGAGGGTATGACGATGGGCAGTATGTGCAGAGGGTATGACGATGGGCAGTATGTGCAGAGGGTATGACGATGGGCAGTATGTGCAGGAGAGGATTTCAAAGGGTATGACGATGGGCAAAAATGCAAATAAACAGAAAAGCGCTTGGAGCCAGAACAAGGTAGTGCAACAGGCTAAATGAAAGAAGCTGTTGGGTTGGCACATCCAGATCCAGAGCAGTTGGACTGGTGCAGAGTTAAAAGCAATAAAAGTAAATATAAAAAGTCTGTATGATGATGGGCATTCTATGATGTACACCAGTGATATGCAATCAGCGGACCTCCAGCTGTTGCAAAAGTACAAGTCCCATGAGGCATAGCAAGACTCTGACAGCCACCAGCATGACACCCAGAGGCAGAGGCATGATGGGACTTGTAGTTTTGCAACAGCTGGAGGTCTGCTAATTGCATATCCCGGATGTACACTCTTGGTAGGCAGCCAGCTGTTAGAGTTGGAAGCGACTCTATGGAACAACCCAAGGATCACAGTTTCTTTCTTGTGTTATGATAATGGGAAGTATGCGGAGAGGCGCGCAGAGGGTATGGCCACGGGCAGTATGTGTGCAGGAGAGGAGTGCAGAGGGTATGACCATGGGCAGCAATGTGTAGGGAGGATTACAATGGGTAGGAGAGAATGCAGCATGGAGGGTTAGACAATGGGCAGTATTTTCAGGAGGAGCACACATTGTATAGTGGAGAGGCAGGTGCAGAAGTGTGTGGAGGGCATAACGACAAACAGTATGGGCAAGTAAGGAGTACAGAGGGTATGACTGAGGTCTGTACTGTACATTGTGTCCAATGTTCAGTATGATTGTTTTGTTGAATCGGACATTGATCGTTCATTTTTCTTGCACTGGGAATGGTCAGTATTGGTAGCAGTGTGTGACTACAGAGACTAGCCTTGTCGCCTGTCGAGCACTGCGCCGTGCACATGCAATTCTGGGGAGTTCTGACACTTGTGTTGAACACATGTCTCAGTTGTTTATCCCAGCAGGATGTGGCTCCTTTAGTTCAAGAGATCAGAAACACACAGTTGAGACATATTCAGGTCTTGTTTAGAGGGCTATTGCATTTCGTCTGCAAGATTTGCCTAAAATAAACTGTAGTGTTGTTGAGCATTCAGAGGAAGTTTGATTTTCTTTGTGCCTTTCCACTGTGTTTTCTTGGACGCAGCCTATCGCTTTGGGACGCTTTTCAGTAGTGCAGGAGAGATTAGAACCTCTGATGTCTTTGTTGATTTGCAGTGGAGATATCCCTCCACTTCCTGTCCCTAGAGACAGAACACGACTAAAGTAGAAATCCCACCTCTGACAGCTGTCACCATAAACAAGTGTCCCCATTTGAAAGATTTCCTTTTTATCCTGTCCTAGTGACCGCTGTAAATTTTTGGATTGCCTTTTTACTTTTTCCTAATAAGTCTCCAGAGTAAAAAAAAAATTGGATCTCTCCAACTGGTACACAGATGCAATGTAAACCTAACCCTTTCCCACCCCATCCAAAGCTAGAAAAAAAGTTTTTGGCTGGAGTTATACTTTAAGACCCCTTTCACAATGGAGCGGTTTGCAGGCGCTATTGTGTTAAAATGGCGCCTGCAAACCGACGCTAAACAGCCTCTCCAATGTGAAAGCCCCGAGTCCTGCTAGCCGCATCTTTGGAGCGGTGTGTTTACTGCTTCTTCATTGCTCCTGCCCATTAAAATCAATGGGACACCACGGCTCTACCGCCGGCAATGTGCATCTGCAGGCATTTTTAAACCTTTCTTGGCCTCTAGCGGGGGTAAAAGCGCCCGAATAGCGCCACGAAATTAGCGGTAAAGTGCCGCCAATAATGGTGCTTTTCCACCACTGCACCTCCTGCCCCAGTGTGAAAGGGGCCTACATGCCATACATGGACATAAAATATTTGTCAATGATTTTGAATGTTTGAGATGGCTGACTGTGCATGTACAACATTTTGTTTGGGCTCAGTAATTCAATTATTGGATTACTTTTCACACGGGCTGGATCCGGTTTTGCTCAGCAGGGGATCCATTCGCTGATCCTGTGCTGAGTGGAGCTGGGCCACCAGATGACAGGTTTATATCTGCTTTGCTTATGAAGAGCAGACATGGACACCGCTCTATGGGCAGTCAGATGTACACGGACTGGCTGTTCATTTACACCCGACTGCCCTCCGATCTATCCTGGCCAGGGGACAAGTATTCCTTCTGTTTTTTTTTTTTTTTTTATCAGATTGGACCCAGACGTAGCCAAGTCTGTTTACATTCAACTGCCCATAGAGGAGAATGGAGGGTCCCATCGGGTCGGGATGAAAAATAAACATCTAGACCAGTGGTTCTCAACCTTCTAGTGGCGTGACCCCTTGATAAAATGTCCCAAGTTGTGGGGACCCCTAACAGTAAAATGTATTTTCATAGCATGGGTTGAAAGCACCCAAGGCAAGACAAGTAATTTGCGCCCCTAACTCGCGGACATTTAGCGCCACCTGACCACTCTTTCTCTTTGCTCTCCTTTCTTTCCCTTTCATCCCTCTCTATCCTAATTCCCTTTTTTCCCCCATCCCTCCCTCTGTCTTTTTTGCTCTCTGTTTTTTCCTTTTTCTCCCTTTTTCTTTGTTCCTCCACCTCTCATTATCTCCCTTCCTGGGAGAACAGTGCAGGCTTCAGGAACAGCCCAGGATTTGGTGACCCCTGGCAAATCATCATTTGACCCCCGAAGGGGTCCCGACCCCCAGGTTGAGAACCACTGATCTAGACGGACCTCTTGTGTAAAAGGAGCCTCAACTAGGTTGATAAACTCTAGCTAGTGTATTGAATTTTTAATGAAAACATTTGAAGTATTTGCACTTTTTTTTTTTGCGCTGAAAATGCCCCCCCCCCCCCCCCCCCGGCTTATACTCGAGTCACCTTTTTGCACCTGATCTCCTGGATTTGGTGACCCGGTGCCGGTCGTAGGTCCCCTAGACCCCAAACACATGTAGCGCCACTCTTTCTCTACAAGTCTGCAAAGTTTGTTGTCCGAGGGACCTACGGCTGGGGAGTATCGCTTTTTTCTTTTTTTTTTTCAAAGCCGGCACCCCTTCCATAGACTCCAGTGTTAAACGGTAATTTCTCCGGTGACTTTGGGGACCCAGTACCAGCCGGTTGCAGGTCCTCTGGAGCTCAAACTTGGCAGACATGTATGTTGTCTGGGGGATCTACGGCTGGGGAGCACCGTATTTTTTTTTTTTCCAAAGCCGGGCACCCCTTTCATAGACTCTCATGTTAAACGTCAGTCTAGGAATGGGCACAGTTCGGCAAAGGGCACAGTGAAGCATGGGCACAGTTGGGCAAAGGACACAGTGAGGCATGCAGATGGACTTGTACTCGAGTCAATACGTTTTCCCATTTTTTTTTTTGTGGTAAAATTGGGTGCCTCGCCTTATATTCGGATCGGTTTGTACTCGAGTATGTACGGTAGTTTGTTCTTATGTACATCTCACAGTAAGTGGCCAACTGTCCTCCCATGTGTGAGTATTAGGGTCTTAGCGGTGCTTTACCAGCACATTGAGATTGCAAATGAGGCTACGCTCAAAAAACACTGTAATAATGCTCGAAAAGCGCTCGAAAAACGCCCAGTGTGAAAGGGGCCTAAATCTCTATATTAGTACGTTAGAGTTAAAAAGTTCCTATGCACTTTGATTGTTCGGGTCAATCATTTCCTAGCAGGGAATCGGTAAATCGGTGTGGTGTGACCTCTCCCAGCCCCCTCCATAGACATGGTGAATGTGTACAGAGGACACCGGCAACCCTCTTATTGTCTTCCTCTAGGAGAGAATCCGTCATTAGGAAGCAGCCTTTCTGTGCTCAGCAGGGCCCATGCTCTGGAATACAGGCAGCTGCATTATTAACAAGCCTGTGTTTGTGTTTGCAGATGGCCCGGAGTTAACAAGACATGCTGCAGAACACCATGCCTCACTTTCCCACGGCCCTGAATGGTGAGTACAACTTTACGCACTCTCACTGGCATACTACAGGGTCTGATGTGAGCTGTGATGGGATCAATTCTGTCTATGCGACTAATCGGTGCTACAGATGCTGCAAAGCCAAGCTATAGGGGTTAATAATTAATCTTTAATTGCTTCCTAAATGATTGTAGAAGTGCGTGAATTGTTTAGTAATGTGCATTCCATTTCCAAAAATAGAAATTTGACACATCGCCAGCCTGATGAGGGTCTCTTATTTTTTATATAGACACTCGCCTTCTGCACAGAGTCTAGTCTCTTTTGGGGGGGGGGGGGGGCAAATTATCAAGGAAATTACTGGTGTTAGCGCTCCAATCATCACGGCACCATGGTTGTTGGTGTCAGGATGATTGAAGTGCATTATTTCTATTATTACATTGTAAAATATAATGAAATGGTTCAACTCACAATAATGCAGTCAGTGGATGCCCCGATTGTGTCACTTGCCACGTTGCTTGTCACTTGCCACGTTGCTTGTCACTTGCCACGTCGCTTGTCACTTGCCACGTCGCGGATGGTCGCTTGTTACACGCTGTATTGGTGAGAGTATCCCTAATTTCACCAATACCTATGAATGTGAGCTTGCCAAAATAAAACCCAGGCTGTACACTGATTCATCCTCACCCTGTCTTATGCCTCGTACACACAATCGGATATTCCAACAGGAATTGTGTGATGGCAGGGTTTTGTCAGATAATCCGACCGTTTGTACGCTCCATCGGACAATTGTTGGATTTTCTGCCAACGAATGTTGGATAGCATGCCTTAAAATTTTCCAACAACAAATGTGTGATGTTGGATTATCGGATCATGCATACAGAAGTCCGTCTAAGAAAAAATCCCAAGTACAAACACGCATGTTTAGAAGCAATGCTAACCATAAGATAACATTAGCAGAAGTTGCCCAAAGGGTGGCGCTAAAGAGTAGACAAAGCCACATAGTTTCTGTTTGTTGGCTGACAAAGTTTTGCCATCTGTATGCAGAACAAGTTCACAGCCATTGCCCTTTGGACAAAATTCCACAGATTTGTCTGATGGAAATTCGATCGTGTGTATGAGGCGTTGGCCACTCCAACAAAATAAAAGTGGCGCTGAGATCATCACAAATTGAAGAGAAAATGCAGATTTTTATAAATGGTGTAAGAAAGCTATTGACTGACGGATGTACCAGTACATGTGGTTGGTTCAGAACCTCCACCCAAATTGTATTCTGTATATGCATTTGCCACCATACTTTGCAGCCATTTTTAGCAGGGCTTTTTAAGTGCACCTAGGTGGGGCTGCAGCCTCCTGCCAGGGACTGCATTCTTTGTAGTGTCGCTCTGACCAATCTACATGCCTCTGTTGTTTTAGTGTTCCCTGTGGATGTGGGTAGGAAGCTGTAAATGTGTGAATACATTTATTTCTGTATGATTAGGGCTGTGCATTATTATATTGCAGGGATCCTCAAACTACAGCCTCCAGCTGTTGCGGAACTACACATCCCATGAGGCATTGTAAAACTCTGACATTCAGACATGACTAGGCATGATGGGAATTGTATTTCCTGAACTGGAGGGCCGTAGTTTGAAGACCCATGTTGTATAGCATGGCCTGATGTGGGTGGAATTGTGTGTGATTGGGCAACACATTGCTCACTCTGTGTGTGTATGTACAGTATCTCACAAAAGTAAGTACACCCCTCACATTTTTGTAAATATTTTATTATATCTTTGCATGTGACAACACTGAAGAAATGACACTTTGCTACAATGTAAATGGTGGTGTAAACTGCGCTAATAGATAAACTGTGAATACAAAAAATATACACGTTGCCATGATGCAAAAATTGTAAAAACTAGTAAAGCTGCGATTTGCTGCGTTATATAAATAGTGGACAAAAGAAGAAAATAAAAAAATCGTGCTATACCTTGTGAACAATAACATGAATGTCACATTTGACAAATAAACATTCACATTTGTTGTAAATTGAAGAAAGCACATTCAAACCCAAAGACATATAATTGACTATATGTCACATATTTTGGTTAATGTATCTTTATATGTTCGAAACAAAAACAACAAAAAACAAAACAATATTGCTCTCAAGAGGGCTATACAACAAGCAATCAAGTGAAAACAAAACAGAAACAAAGTGTCCAATTAGTCTGCGACTAAACAAAACAAAGGAATTCAAATCCTCCTCCACCCATGTGAAAAAGTCCTAATTGGTGTAGTCTTGTGAAATACACATATCGTGTATGTTGATAGCTGATAATCCAACCAAAGGAGGCCTCCACCAAAAGCGCATATAAATCTGCTTACCAGATCAAGGTGGTCCCTATATTACAGGGGACCTCCGATCGCATGTAGGGATATAGCAAACTGCTGGGCCAATTGGGATATGGACAGCCTGGCGTGGATAATCTCCTTGCTTCAAATGCTCCAATACAGTGATAACAAGTACGTGAAAAGAGACAAAGGAATGCCTCGATCGTGTAAAACAGGGGTGTCAAACTCAAATTCATTGGGGGCCCCATCAGCAGTATGGCTTTCCTCAAAGGACCGGTTGTATCTGTAGGACTAAGGATGAGCTCCAGCGTGTTTGCATAGTACACATGCAGAGCCCGCCAGGAAGGCTGCACGGCACTGTGCTAATCACAGCCAGGGAGACATTGTCCCAATGCTCGGCTGCAGAGATCGGGAAATGTCTCCCTGGCTGTAATTAGTGCAGCGCCATGCAGACTTCCTGGCGGGCTCTGCACGTGTGCTATGCGGACACGCTGGAGCTCATCCTTATGTAGGACTATGTATCTACTCTTTTTATTATCATTGTAAAGTGGAGGGGTCAGGATTGTGCTGCGTACAGAGTGGAGCGGTCAGGAGTATTAGAAAAAATGGAAAAAACACTGCGCTAAACCAAATGGGGTGGAAGTGCTGCTAGTACAAATAATATAGATGCATATATTGGAAGAACTTGGAAAAAGGGGGTGAGGTACAGCGCAAAACCAAAGTGAGTGAAATTGATAATAGTGATATCAAAAATATAAAAAAGTGAGTGAACAATAATGAACCAATCAGAGAAGCACGGCCCCTGAAAGCCAGGGACTTTCCTAGGCCGAGGCTCCGGAGCGTTCCGTGGATCGTGCCGATCCTAACGGGGTGACCTGTTCGGATCACGGATCGGTGACGATCCGTTGCACCCCTAGTGTGAAGGGTGATTGGGAGTCCGGAGTGAGGCTTGATACCTCTATCCCCGCACCGCGCATGCACATGCGCTCCAGCTGAACGCTATCCAAAATGAGGCTTGGATACTCGTGGTGATGTGCTGTGATACTCCCTGGAAACAAGACTTGTTTTTTTTTTTCATCTGCCCCGCCCCCGTGCGTGACGGGGGCGGGGGGCGATGAATGGCGTTTTTTAGTATTTATTTGGGGGGTGATGCAGTGGCCACCCCTGACCCTTGATGAAGTGATTCTTTCTCGAAACTAGTTAGGTGGACCGAGCGGCACACTGGCATCACCCCCTGGACTGCTTCAAGATTCCTACACTGACAGGTTTATCTGCTTGTATCCGGCCGGTACAGCAGATTTAAGGCCGTTTTGATTCTGCAAAAAATTTGAGTTTTTAAATCGTACAAATTCTGTAAACAATAAATTTAAAAGGTTTTACACAATCGAGGCATTCCTTTGTCTCTTCATGTATTTGTGATCACTGTACTGGAGCATTTGAAGCAAGGAGATTATCCACGCCAGGCTGTCCATATCCCAATTGGCCCAGCAGTTTGCTATATCCTAAATGCGATCTGAGGTCCCCTGTAATATAGGGACCACCTTGATCTGGTAAGCCGATTTATGTTCTCTTTTGGTGGAGGCCTCCTTTGGTTGGATTATCGGCTATCAACATACACCATATGTGTATTTCACAAGACTACACCAATTAGGACTTTTTCACATGGGTGGAGGAGGATTTGAATTCCTCCTTTCCTTTTGTTTAGAGTCGGTTCACACTGGGGCGACACAACTTTCAGAGGCAACTCCAACACGACTTCAGCATGAACCACAGGGCGATCTGGGATGATTTACAACACTACTTGAAGTTGCCTCCAGGACAGGAGACTTTCCAGTGGCCAATCAAACAACAATCGGGTCTAGGGGAGGGAGGGGTTTGCCTGATAAATGTATGTTATCTTCCTGGAAAGTTGCTTCAGTTAAGACAGTAATCAGACTTGGAGGTGACTTCCATTGAAATCAATGGGTACAAATCGCCTAGAAGTCTGATTGAAGTAGTACAGGAACCTCTTCTGTAGTCAGAGCGACTTCAGTAGTGTGTATTAACACCGCTCCCATTCACTTACATTGCTTTTCTGTACTGCACGACTTGGGACGACTTGAGGCGACTTCAAGTCGGATCCCAAGTCGCCCCAGTGTGAACCGACTCTTGGTCACAGACTAATTGGACACTTTGTTTCTGTTTTGTTTTCACTTGATTGCTTGTTGTATAGCCCTTTTTTGAGAGCAATATTGTTTTTTTTGTTTTTTTTTTGGTTTGGTTTCTAACATATGAAGATACATTTACCAAAATATGTGACATATATAGTCAATTATATGTCTTTGGGTTTGAATGTGCTTTTTTCAATTTACAACAAATGCAAATGTTTATTTGTCAAATGTGACATTCATGTTATTGTTCACAAGGTATAGTGCAATTTTCTTTTTCTTAACTCTCTTGAGCATGGAGTTCTCCAGAGCTTCACAGGTTGCCACTGGAGTCCTCTTCCACTCCTCCATGATGACATCACAGAGCTGGTGATGTTGGAGACATTGCTCTCCTCCACCTTCTGTTTTAGGATGCCCCACGGATGCTCAATAGGGTTTATGTCTGGAGACATGCTTGGCCAGTCCATCACCTTTACCCTCGGCCTCTTAAGCAGCAATTGTCTTAGAGGTGTGTTTGGGGCCGTTATGTTGGAATACTGCCCTGCGGCCCAGTCCCTGAAGGGAGGGGATCATGCTCTGCTTCAGTACGTCACAGTACATGTTGCCTTTCATGATTCTCTCAATGAACTGTAGCTACCTAGTGCTGCCCCAGACCATGACACTTCCGCCACCATGCTTGACTGTAGGCAAGACACACTTGTCTTTGTACTCCTCACCTAGTTGCCGCCACACATGCCTGACACCATCTGAACCAAATACATTTATCTTGGTCTCATCGGACCACAGGACATTATTCCAGTAATCTATGTCCTTAGTCTTCTTGTCTTCAGCAATCTGTTTGCAGGCTTTCTTGTGCATCATGTTTAGAAGAGGCTTCCTTCTGAGATGACAGCCATGCAGACCAATTTGATGCCGTGTGCTTTGTATGGTCTGAGCAATGACAGGCTGACCCCCCCCCCCCCCCCCCCACCACCCCTTCAACCTCTGCAGCAATGCTGGCAGCGCTAGCACTAGTATGTCTATTTCCCAAAAACAACCTCTGGATATGACTCAACCCCTTTTGGTCGACCATGATGAGGCCTGTTCTGAGTGGAACCTGTCCTGTTAAACCACTGTATGATCTTGGCCACCCGCAGATCAGTCTCAGGGTCTTAGCAATCTCTTTATAGCCCAAGTCTTCTTTATGTAGAGCAACTATTCTTTTTTTCAGATCTTTAGAGTTGAACTTCCAGTGACCAGTATGAGAGAGTGAGTGCGATAAAACCAAATTTAACACACCTGCTCCCCATTCACACCTGAACTTGTAACACTTAACGAGTCACATGACATAGAGAAGGGAAAATGGCTATTTGGACCCAATTTGGACATTTTCACTTTAGGGTGTACTCACTTTTGTTGCCAGCTGTTTAAACATGAATTCCTGTGCGAGTTATTTTGAAGGGACAGCACATTTACACGGTTATACAAGCTGTACACTCACTACTTTACATTGTAGCAAACACATGAAAAGATAAATTAAAATATTTACAAAAATATATAGATTTCATCATATTTAGTGGTGCACCGAAATTTCGGCCGCCGAAAACTGTTTTTGTAATTCGGCCGAATGACAAAAACAGCCGTTACCAAAAGGTGGCGTGGTCAGCCTTGGGTGCCACCCATTGCGGGAGTGTATCTCTGGCGTGCCCAGTCCTCTACTCCCTCCTCTCCCTCTCCCCTCTTCTCTCCTCGGTCTCCGTGTGTCATGGAGCTGAATTGTCTGGTCTGTAGTAACAATGTCCCGCCTCCTGTGATAGACGGCACACTGATCCAACGGCGGGACATTGAATTAGTGTGACATGTCATAGGAGGCGGGACATTGTTGCTATTGCCCAGGTAATTCAAACTCGCTCTGTAACACACAGAGATCGACTCTGATCTGGACACAGGTAGACTGCTGGGCAGTGGTGAGGCACAGGTAGGTTGCATATGCTGGTCACAGGTAGGCTGCTGGGCACTGGTGAGGCACAGGCAGGCTGTACATTACCTATGCTTTACTATTTTAAACTGCTACACCCAGAGGTGCCTCTTTCCTTGTTGTTTTCCCATAGAATTGGAACATGGTTTCTGTTCCCCTCTGATGGCAGCCCTGAGTGTGTGTACCCCCATCAAAACTTACAGACTTTTATCCTTCTTGTCAGACTCTGTAAACCATCGCCTGCTGACTCTGCCCATCTTAAATATATTTATGGTGCTGATTTGATACCCGAGGCATTGGTTTATTGCGCATTTTTTACTTGTTTTGCACTGTATATGCTGGGCACTGGTGAGGTAGCTGGGCATAGGCAGGCTGCATTTGATTGACACTGGTGAGGCTGCATTGATCTCCTGTACCATGGCTGCAGTCTCTGACCATGTCCTGCACCATGGCTGCAGTCTCTGACCATGTCCTGCACCATGGCTGCAGTCTCTGACCATGTCCTGCACCATGGCTGCAGTCTCTGACCATGTCCTGCACCATGGCTGCAGTCTCTGACCATGTCCTGCACCATGGCTGCTAGAGGTGCACCGCATGGAAATTCTGGTAATACTATTAACAATGTGTTGTATAAAAAATGTATACATTTTATTTAAATAATAAAAAAATAATTGGTTTTGGTTTAGGCCTATTGTAGTCTTAATTTTCAATATCAGTTTTGGCACCACAATTTCCATTCGGTGCACCCTTGTGTGTGTGTGTGTGTGTGTATATGTATGTGTGTGTGTGTGTGTGTGTGTGTGTGTGTGTGTGTGTGTATGTGTGTGTATGTGTGTGTATGTATGTATGTATGTGTGTGTGTGTATATATATATATATATATATATATATATATATATATATATATATATATATATATATATATATCTATATATATATATATATATATATATATATATATATATATCTCTATCTCTCGAAATGCTAGTGCGTGTGCATTAGAAGTGTTGCTCCATGTCGAAGGAAAAACCGTATCCCCAATAATATGTCTGTGGTAATCAGAAACTCGTAGATGAGAGATCTTTGGGTGAATTGGTGAAGTGACTGGAGATGGTACTTTCTCTAAGGAGAAAAGTTGATAAGTAAGGTGTCCGCTGGCTCCTTCTCTTATATCAGTAACGTAAATGTTGGGGCATCATGTGTTTGTTAGTAAGTCGATCTGGAGCTAAAGATTTCTTTAGACTGAGGAACCCACCTGCACATTTGATCCTCCGGCCATGTATATGCCCACCTTGTTCTTCCTCGCAAATATTTTCCTCAAATACTTCAAAAACCATAAGTACAGGACAGATTATCATCATACAATACAGTATATCCTATACAGTCGGCACATAAGAATAAATATTGCTTATTCCTCCTGATATTACCAGTTACTGTTCTAGGTATTTACATTTTTCCTGCTTACATATTCAGCTTCAGTGCTTTAGTTCTTTTACTTCCCTTTGGTTGTGTTGGTTTATTCAAAGTGACACTATCACAAATTGAGAATACAACTTTCCGTATTGATGTTTTAGATGTTTTATCATACTTGCATGTTAGTTTAAAATGTATGTCAAGCGATGGAAATCCATTAGCAGATGACAGGATGGGCAGAAATTGAGCTTCATGGTCCAATCCAGAGAGATCTTCTTCCCTCTTTGCCTTGTTGGAGGCGGGTCATTTTTGGACCACCGTTACCCAACTTATTGTTGATGCGTAAGATTTGGGAGGCTGCGGTGTCACTATTGGCCAATACAGACTGCACACAGTATATGCTCATCTGGAATAATTTTGAATCTTCCAGAAGTCAATAAACTTATGCAACGTTATGTCCTAGAAAAAAAACAACCTTTTTCTCAACGCCATTCTTGTCACATGATCGTGAAAAAAATGCTCGAGCAAAGCGCGTTGACGTACAATACGTACAACGGCACTATAAAGGTAAAGTTCCATTTGGATGGCGCCACCCTTGGTGCTGCTTTTGCTAATTTCTTGTTAGTAATATTTTGGTGAGCGACGATTCGTGCTTTTCGGTCTTTGTGCTTTTCGGTCTTTGTGCTTTTCGGTCTTTGTGCTTTTCGGTCTTTGTGCTTTTCGGTCTTTGTGCTTTTCGGTCTTTGTGCTTTTCGGTCTTTGTGCTTTTCGGTCTTTGTGCTTTTCGGTCTTTGTGCTTTTCGGTCTTTGTGCTTTTCGGTCTTTGTGCTTTTCGGTCTTTGTGCTTTTCGGTCTTTGTGCTTTTCGGTCTTTGTGCTTTTCGGTCTTTGTGCTTTTCGGTCTTTGTGCTTTTCGGTCTTTGTGCTTTTCGGTCTTTGTGCTTTTCGGTCTTTGTGCTTTTCGGTCTTTGTGCTTTTCGGTCTTTGTGCTTTTCGGTCTTTGTGCTTTTCGGTCTTTGTGCTTTTCGGTCTTTGTGCTTTTCGGTCTTTGTGCTTTTCGGTCTTTGTGCTTTTCGGTCTTTGTGCTTTTCGGTCTTTGTGCTTTTCGGTCTTTGTGCTTTTCGGTCTTTGTGCTTTTCGGTCTTTGTGCTTTTCGGTCTTTGTGCTTTTCGGTCTTCGTGCTTTTCGGTCTTCGTGCTTTTCGGTCTTCGTGCTTTTCGGTCTTCGTGCTTTTCGGTCTTCGTGCTTTTCGGTCTTCGTGCTTTTCGGTCTTCGTGCTTTTCGGTCTTCGTGCTTTTCGGTCTTCGTGCTTTTCGGTCTTCGTGCTTTTCGGTCTTCGTGCTTTTCGGTCTTCGTGCTTTTCGGTCTTCGTGCTTTTCGGTCTTCGTGCTTTCCGGTCTTCGTGCTTTCCGGTCTTCGTGCTTTCCGGTCTGTTACAGCGTGACGAATGTGCTATCTTCATTACAAACGCTAGTTTTACCAGAACGAGCGCTCCCGTCTCATAACTTGCTTCTGAGCATGTGCGTTTTTTTTCCCGTTAAAGCCTACACACGACCGTTTTTCACGAAGTGAAAAACAAGGACAAAAATTACAGCATGTTTTTTTTTTGCAATTTTTTTGTGTCGCGAAAAATGCGCTGGAGACTACACATGCTTGTTTTTAATGACCAAAATAAAAAAATGCATTTTTCTCGTCATTAAAAACGGACGTGTGTACGCGGCATAAGATTTTGAACCTTGGAAACAATCTCATCTTGTATATCTTTATCAGTTGTATAATGGGGGTACCATGCTAACTTTTGACCTTATTCTAGAGCAATACCATTTGTCGAATACTTTCAACTTCACCAGGCATTACAGTCGTAGACTCGTTTGGATCCGATGTATTTTAACTTTTGGAACATTTTCTATGGTGGTGACACGTCTGAATCCTAAAAAGGGTCTAATTGTTGATTCATATGAATTTTTTTAGTCTGGGCAGTCAGCTCTAAAACTTTGGAGTCAAGATATAGGTGATTTAGACGAGGATCAGTGGATAGTAGTGTTTAGAGCTCCTTCCAGAAGTTTTACACCCCCCCCCCTCTCAAAAGCTGACATGGCTTTTTATACTCCTTAGAGTCTATTGTACCCCCTCAAAAATGTCTTTGGGTCATCAACCTTGACCTAATTTCCCTTGACATAACATGCATTCCGGTACATTAGTTCATATGTTATGGCATTGTCCTAAAATTATAGTATTTGGAAAGATATATTTAGAATTTTTTTAGAACTTTGTTCAATTCAATTGACTCCTAAAATTGCCCTATTGGGTATATTTCTGTAGGCTTGACCATTATTTCCCATTATTTTACATATCCATTTTTTTTTTTTCAAATATAGATTTTATTAATGCCCAACATGGGCCAAAATATTACAAACAAACACAGTAATACATTCAAGAGTAGTGATGACAAACACTAGAAAAGGGGGAAGAGGGGGGTTCATCTTCAAAATGACCATCAGGAGGTAGAGGCACAATCAGTGTCCAGCACAACTGTCACAACAATTTAATATATTAACATATCTTACTGCTAGACTCCCCCAAATAACATCTCAGGGCCGTAGGCCTCTTTCGACAGTGAGACCTCCCTGGTTTCAATCAAATCCCCAAGGCCCCACTCACCTCCACGCCCCCCCACCTGAACCAAGTCCGCCTCAAGGCGGAGGGGGGGGGCACGGGGGGAGGGGGCTCCTAACTAAAGAAGAGGGAGGGAAAGGGGGAGGTAGTAAGATGAAGAGAAAAGAGAGAAGAGGAATAAGACAGGGGAGGGGGAGAAGGTAAGGAAGGATTGGGTGGTTAGGGGGAAGGGCCGGACCAGGGCAGACCGTGTATGAGGCGCCGGCTTCCTCAGGCATCCCTAAGGGCTATACCTTCTGAGGAGTAGATAAAATGTTCCCACAGCTCCCACGTATCTTTAAATTTTTCCTCCTGCTGTCTCGCAGACAGCACCAGGTCTTCCATTGCCCTAATATCCTCTACCCGGCGGATCCAGCTGGTCACCGCCGGACGTATCCATTTTTTATGTCTTGCCCATAAGTTGATTTCTGACCCTTCCTACTTTTGTTCAGTGGTGCACAGCAGTAAATGCTGTGCTGGATAGAAAGCAACCAATTTATAAGCACAGGGGTTGTATGAATACATTTTTTAATAAGATCTGGTCTTCTTGGTTATACTCCCCATATATTGTGTCCACTAGTGTGTGATCTCCCTGTTTCTGTCTATAGTGTTGTTGTTTAATTTTTTTTTCACATTAACATAACCTGTTTTACTTGCCTCCTCTGTGCAATTGTTTTTTCACAGAGCAGCCCAGATCCTCCTCTTCTGGGGTACCACGCCAGTGCTCCTAGCCCCTCCCTCCTGCCGGGTGGGAGCACCCAAGCAGGCGTGCCTCTGTGTGTCCATTCCCACACAGAGCCACAGCTAGGCCCAGGCTCTCTGTCTTCTGATTTGCACACTGGCTGTAATTGACAGCAGTGGGAGCCAATGGCTCCAGTTGCTGCCAAAAGCCAATCAGGAGTGCGAGACCCCAAAGAGCCAAAGGCTCATTAACATTACTGGATCGAGAAGGGGCTCAGGTAAGTATAAGAAGGGAAAGGGGGGTGCTGCACACAGGTTTTCACAGTTCTTCACCTTTAGACCCCTTCACACCGAGGCAGTTTTCAGGCGTTTTAGTGAACGGGTGACAGTTGGCTTCTCCAAGCTCTGGAAGGATCATGATATAGTCGGGATCCATTCAGCTGCCTGAATGACAGCTGGCTCCACTTCTCAGCCCACAGGTAAGAGCTGCAGCCATCTGCACCCACTCCCTCCCCTGCCTGGCACTCCAGTAAGCACTTGAAGAGCAGGGAGTGGTAATACAGTCACCGCTCTATGCTACAAGCAAACTGAATACTGCACCATCAGCCATAATGTAATTGCTTAGTTCTTAGGCATATAACCTATGTGGGAGTGCTGCAGCATAGAGGTGTTTTATCTTAGATTTTTATTTTATTTTTTACAAACCCATAATTTTTCTTTAACTACTTGCCGACCTGCCGCCGCAGTTATACGGCGGCAGGTTGGCTCCCCTGCGCGAGAGCCCGTAGCTCTACATCGGCTCTCGCAGCAGGTTCCCCGCTGGGCACACGTGATCGCTCGTTACACAGCGGGTCCTGTCAGCGGGGGTAATGCTGATCTTCTGTTCATACAATGTATGGACAGAAGATCGGTGCTTTCCATCAGTTAGTCCACCCCCCCTTTCAGTTAGAACACACCCAGGTTACACATTTAACCCCTCCCTCGCCCCCTAGTGTTAACCCCTCCACTGCCAGTGGCATTTTTATAATAATCGATGCATTTTTATAGCACTAATCGATATAAAAATGGCAATGGTCCCAAAAATGTGTCAAAAGTGTCCGCTATAATGTCGCAGTATCGAAAAAAATCGCTGATCGCTGCCATTTCTAGTAAAAAAAAAAAAAAAATATATCAATAAAAATGCCTTAAAACTATCCCCTATTTTTTAAACGCTATAACTTTTGCGCAAACCAATTCATAAACGCTTATTGCGATTTTTATTTTATTTTTAGGAAAAATATGTAGAAGAATACGTATCGGCCTAAAAACTGAGGAAAAAAATAGTTTTTTTTAATATATAATTTTTGTGGGATATTTATTATAGGAAAAAGTATTATTTTTTTTAATTTTTTTTCAAAAGTCTATCTGTGGGAGAAAAAGGACGCCAATTTTGTTGCACGACCACGCAATTATCAGTTAAAGCAACGCAGTGCCGAATCGAAAAAGTGCTTTGGTCTTTGACCAGCAATATGGCACAGCAAGTGGTTAATTTGGATTACACCCTATAGGTTGGAAGGTACTAATTTTATTTCTTATATGGAATATAATTTTTAAGGGGTTGACTGCTTGTTTTTCCTTGAGAATGATGAATGAGGCTTTCTCCTTGCTGTAAGTGGTCCCCCAATGACAATTCTTGTTTGGTGTCCAACTGGTCAAATCTCTCTGACTTCATCCTGAATGGACAGTCCTGGGTTCTACGTGAGGTCACCAAGGGCCCGCCAACGCCTCAAGATGCTAGAGAACGGAGGAGAGTGCCAAGTGTTGGGGGGATGAGCAAAAATGTACCTGCCTGTCTCCCACTGCTGTCAATCACAGACAGTAAGCCAATGAGGAGAGAGCCAGAGTTGGGCTGAGACACGGCACTATGTTTCTTATGGATGCATAGAGCAGGGTTCAGGAGAGAGCATGAACCAGTGTGTGCCGTTCCCCCCCCTAGCAAGCAGCTTGCTGTTGGTCCAGAGAAGAGGAGGATCTGTACAAAACCACTGCACAGAGCAGGTAAATGTATAACATATTTTTATTTTTTTTAAAAGCCGACCACTTTAAGTTTGTATTTTTTGTTTTTGTGTGACGAAGGATTAATATAAAGTAGAATAAGCTGCAAAAGCTCAGAATAAACCGTAATTCAGTCATTACATTTGCAAATTTTCACCAATCCTTTTGATTTACATCTCTTAAGCAGCAAGCAGTCTGAAATTGTGAGACGCACAGACAACCACAAGCTAATTATTCCCAACACCCCCCCCCCCCACTCTATTAGGATTCTGTACGGCTATATTGTGTAATCAGAGATTTTCTGGCAATGTGGGAGTGTGGAATTTGGCATAGAAAATAACCTTTCATGCTGCGTTTATAATGTGTGGATTAATCCCCTTGGCCTCCGCTGGGAGCTTGTGCTATAGGGCCAGTTTATAACTGTGCAAAATTTTATATTTTTGTTTTTATTGCTCATGAAAAAATATAAACTCCACCAGAAATGCCTATTTAGGGCTCATTCACGCTGGAGCAGGGAGCCATACACTGGTAAGAACGAGCATGTTTCTCTGCCCAGGAGTGTCCGCTGCCTGTACAGATCAATGACAGGCTGGTAATCTGAGCATTAAAGTATAGCTAAAGGCAAAACTTGTATTACTTTTCTATAGAGTGGACAGGGATTAGAAGAAAATTAAAACAAAAGTTTTTGCCTGTAGTTCTACTTAAAAGCTTTGTTCACATGTGCAGCCTGGGGGCAGTAAAAACGGGCAGTTAACTGTAATTTTACCACCTGAATGCCTGGATGCAGCCAATCACAGCGATACACACGCCATGGCAAAAGATAAAAAGGTCACGTCACTTTCACTGGGTTTTACTCTCACCATACTCGACTAATGCAGGTTTATGGGGCTCCACCACAACTGTCCCACAGCCATGTGCAATGCATGCAGTTGCAGTGTGGTACTGTGACATTTATAGGGTTAAATAAAGCGATGAGGGCGCAACAGATGTCACTTGTCAAGTGCCCACTAACAAGCAATCCACTGTTCCTCACTCTTTAGAGGGCACCACTTGTGCGAACAAGCCTTTACTTTGGATACAGGGATAGATAAGTGACCCTGGATGCAAACCTGCCTGCGTCCTGGATGGCACATCAGTCCATGTATGCATGCAAACTCTCCTGAGGTGTGGTAACGTGAGATGCATTGTGAAAAAATGCAGAATGTCTACAATTTTATGCAGCACAACCCACCTCAACACAACGGTGGGAAGAACGCCAATAGACAGCTGTGCACCTCAAAACACAGATAAGTAGGAAGAAGGGGAGGGCAGAGATCCTCGTCTCAAGGAGGTAAGACCTTCTCATGATGTCAGATTAATAGGGGAAGAAAAATGGTGGTCAGACTTTATTTTTTGCCCAGTTAGGCTACTGTCAACTCGTGTCTGTGGGTGGTATAGACCTTTCATCCCATGTTTCATGTTGCATCCATATTAGGGTGTAACATGGGCACAATCTCAAAAGCAGAGCAGCACACAGGAGGTTTTTAACCTTCAGCTTTTACAACCACTTTACCACCTGTGAGGTCCCTCGCTAACATCATCTGCCTGGCCGCTTCTGGATACCGGTCTTTGGCAACCTTGATTGGCTGGCTTGGAATAATAATACTCTTCATTGATCCTGGTACACTGGCACCATGCTAGAATTTTAAGGCCACCTTCACACTGAGACGCCTTACAGGTGTTTTGGCGCTAAAAATTGCACCTATAAAGCGCCTCTCCTGTCACTCCAGTGTGAGAGCCCGAATGCTTTTACACTGGAGCAGTGCACTAGAAAAAGTCCTGCAAGCAGCATCTTTGGGGCGGTGTATACACAGCTCCTAAACCACCCTGCCCATTGAAATGAATGGGCAGCGCTGCCAAAGCGTCTGCAAAGGACTTCGGCAGCGGCGCTACACGGGTGGTATCAACCCCTTCGGCTGCTAGCGGGGGTTAAAAGCACCCTGCTAGCGGCCGAAAAGCGAAGTAAAGTACTGCTAAAACTAGCGCGGCTTTACCGCCAATGCTCTCACCGCCTCAGTGTGAAAATCTGCCTAAATGGAAGTGCGCAGAAGATTGTGAACAGCCAGACAAGTTAATTAAATTGCAGAAGTGTCTTTTTTGCAATAACTTTAGTTTTGCTTTATTGTGGGTGCATTTCTTGCATGAGACGGGCAATGCCCAAGCAACTGGTGATCTCTGAACACCAATTTACCAGCATCAATAAAAAACATGAAGTAGTGCAGTAGAGAGATGCAGTGCAGCTATACGATTGGGATTGGTGGGGTGCTGGAGATCCCTTGGGTTAAAGTGGATCTGCACCCTAAAGTGAAGATCCGCTGATCGGAACCCTCCCCCCTCCGGTGTCACATTTGACACCTTTCAGGGGGGAGGGGGGTGCAGATACCTGTCTAAAGACCGGTATCTTCACCCACTTCCGGCCCGCAGTCTCGGGCAAAAGACGGGTTTCTCCCGTTGTGTGCTGGGAACTCTCGGCTCCCAGCACACAGCGGGAGCCAATCGGGCGCAGCGCGACTCGCGCATGCGCCATAGGGAACCGGGCAGTGAAGCCGCAGCGCTTGACATCCTGGTTCCCTCACCGTGGATGGAGGGGAGAGCAGCAGAGAGACGAGCGAATGCTCGTCCTCTGCTGCGGACGCCGCTGGACTCCAGGACAGGTAAGTGTCCTAATATTAAAAGTCAGCAGCTGCAGTATTTGTAGCTGCTGGCCTTTAAAAAAGAAATGTAATAGATCATCTGCTGCTTCCTGTACACATTTCAGGACATGATTTTAAATTTTGACAGGAGTATATCTTTATAAATCTTTTATCTTTATATCTTAACTATCTAAAGTAGCCTTAGGCAATCTGTGACTCTCCAGCCTCTGTAAAACTACATGTCCCAGCATGCCCTGGCAGCTTGTGGTTGTTTTGTCTGTAGGGTGTGACGAGAGCTCCCCAGCTGCAGGAAGTTGCAGAACCACATAGAAAAGTGACTTGGCTGCAGACAGCTTCTGAAAATGTGTGTCACTTCCGTCCCATTGTGAGCGCTGGTAATGATTGTAGTGCCATGGAGCAGGTGACAGGCAATGGTAGGAAGCCAGGGGAGGACTTGTGCATAATTCACATGTGATTTAAAGTACAGGAACCCTTGTAGGGACTACTAGTGACTTTATCTTTGTTTACAGGCGGGCCAAATATGTGGGCGATCACTACGGAGGAGCGGGCCAAACACGACAAGCAGTTTGCCAGCCTAAAGCCAATAGGTGGACTGATTACCGGTGAGTCTCTGAAATCTTTACAATAAAGCACACGTATTCCATTTGTAGGGATAACATGTATTTTTGTTCATTTGTTGTGCTGTTTTAATTCTATATAAAGCACTGCTATGCTGTACAAGGAGGTTCAGACAAGTGTACTACAAATATGCAGTATATGAAAGGTTCCCAAAGACAACCACATACAGTTATATAGCAAAATATATACAGTAAGGATGAAAATTGAAATCCTTTACATAACACCTTCACAGGTGGCAATTAAAGCGGTATTAACCCCAAAAGCAAACATTTATTATATTACAGCTTTTTTTTAGGCTTTCTTCTATTTTCAGCTGGTGATCTCTCCAGTTAGTCTGATGGTTTTTCAAAAGAACAAGCACCACAGCAGATGTAGCAAATAGAGATGAGACAAACTATTTTAACACAGGACAGCTTTTATTATTTTATGTACAGTGCTTTGAAAAAGTATTCATACCTCTTGACATTTTCCACATTTTGTCATGTTACAACCAAAAACGTAAATTTATTTTATTGAGATTTTATGTGATCAACACAAAGTGGCACATAATTGTGAAGTAGAAGGAACATTTAAAAATGTTTTTCAAAATTCTTTAAAAATATCTGAAAAGTGCATTATGCATTTGTATTCAGCCCCCTTTACTCTGATATCCCTAACAAAAATCTAGTAGAACCAATTGCCTTCAAATGTCACCTACTTGGTAAATAGAGTCCACCTGTGTGTAATTTTTTATTCTTATAAATACAGCTGTTCTGTGAAGCCCTCAGAGCCGGTTCACACAGGGGCGATACAACTCTTTAAAAGGCGACCTGGATGCGACCCGAGCGCGCACCACAGCGCGACTTGGGGCGACTTCAAGTCGTCTCAAGGACAGGCGACTTTCCAATGGCCAATCAAACTAATATCCGCTCTAGGGGAGGGAGGGGTTTTCCCTAAAAACTATTTTCACTTCCTGAAAAGTCGATACAGTAAAGAAGACAGTGATCCGACTTCCATTGAAATCAATGGATACAAGTCTCCTAGAAGTCGGATTGAAGTAGTACAGGAACCTTTTCTGAAGTCGGAGCGACTTCAGTAGTGTCCATTAAGACGGCTCCATTCACTTCAATTGATTTTCTGAACAGCTGGACTTGGGGCGAATTCAAGTCGGATCCCAAGTTGCCCCCGTGTGAATGGGCTCTTGGAGGTTTGTTAGCGAACCTTATGCCCCACAAAAGGTATCATTTTTGTTGTATGATTCTGGAAAAACCTTCCGTTGTGCGTAGCTACGTATCTGAAATGATGTCAAATACGTGTGACCCCCCTGTGTTATTCTGGTTTATTTTTATGTTTCCGATCATGCGTGGTATTCGTCTATCGATTTTTAGCAGATGCATACTGTACTGTTAAAAAGTTTTCGTACAATGGGCGTCCGAACAAAGTTTTTGTGTTTGTCTCTTCGTATTTTGTTGGACGGACTGTCATGATCGGCTGTCGAAAGCTGTGTACTAACGATCAAAATATCGAACGATCAATCCGAAAGCGATTTTAATCTTGATCATGTGTACGAGGCATTCGTGAACAAACGGCATCATGGAGGCTAAGCAACACACCAGACAGGTCAGGGATAAAGTTAAGGAGAAGTTTAAAGCAAGGTTAGGTTATAAACAAAAAATATCCCGAGCTTTGACCATCTCACAGAGCACTGTTTAATCCATCAGCCAAAAATGGAAAATATGGCACAACTGCAAATCTACCAAGATTTGGCCGTCCCCCTAAACTGACAGGCAAGGAGGGCATTAATCAGAGAAGAAGCCAAGAGGTCCATGGTAACTCCAGAGGAGCTGCAGAGATCCACAGCTCATGTGGGAATCTGTCCACAGGACAACTTTTTGTTTTTAAATCGGATACATTTTTTTTATTGAAAACAAACACAAAAACATACACATACAATTTGCAATGCGCTACAAAATACAATAGGCACATATTATCGGGGACACAAAAATGTCAATACAGCATAGTCATACTCTCCAGTATCGCATTTGTTCCATCCACTACGTCTAAAGACAGTTATACAATGGTACATAAAAGCGGTGTTGTGCTGATTTAACCTGGACCTTATGCAGATTAAGTGTATCCTCCGTGTGTCATTCCCCCCCTGCCTCCGACCCCCCAAAAAAAAAAAGAGGTCAGCGAGCAGGGGCCTGGTGCCAAACACCCTAAACAGCGGGGCAGCGGCCTGAATTGGCTATTAACAAAGAACTGTTGGGTAAAACATACAAGAAACAGACTAGCTCCGCAGGTACCTGTAACCATATATTGGACTCCTCCAGGGAAACTGCCTGAAAACAGTGGTAACTCCCCTCCCTCTCACCAGCCCACTAGATCCCTAATACAACCACCTAGGACGATGTAGTAGCTGATGTGGATCTTCCCCCAAGAATTCTGTTTTGTACAAGCTGCAGTGGTGCCAAACCTGGGACGTCAAGCCAGGGATCCCATATATTCTCAAATTTCCCCAGAGTACCCCGATGCTTGTACGTGTGTTGTTCCCTAATAAGAGAATCGTTTACGAATGCAATACATTCTGTGTGCGTGGGGGTCGTTGCAGACGACCATTTCATGGCAATAAGTTTCCTAGCCAAAAACAAAACCCTAAGAATGGCAAGGAATGTGTGTGGTGTGTACAATTCTTCATCTAGCCACCCCAGCAAGCAAAGTTTAGGGTCAATCTGAAGTTTAAGGTTCCATATGCCATTGATAGTGGCCATCACCGTACAAGCGTCCCATTGTCCACAAGGCAACGGGGACAGAGCGGGTCATCTCTTCTGTGCCATTTATGTAGATTTTCAGGTGTGCTGTATGTACGGTGAGTGATGAAAAGTTGGGTGAGCTTCTGAGCCAAAGAGAGCGACACCTTGAGAACATTGCCCAATATTGCATCCCACTCCTCATCAGAAATATGCCCTATGTCGTCTCCCCAGCCAGCTCTGCACCTCAAAGTCATCGCCTTAGAGACGTGACCAAGAAGGGCGCTATACAAAGACGAAATTTGTCGTTTCCTGGACGACGCCATAGTCCACTGCGTGCGCACCACCGGTCTAGTGAGCTCCCATGTGGAGGTTGTGCCACAGGACAACTATTAGTGGTTCCCTCCACAAATCTGGCCTTTATGGAAGAGTGGCACGAAGAAAACCATTGTTAAAAAAAGCCAACATAAGTCCCGTTTGCAGTTTGCGAGAAACCATGTGGGGGACAAAGCAAACATGTGGAAGAAGGTGCTCTGGTCAGGTGAGACCAAAATTGAACCTTTTGACCTAAAAGCAAAACGCTATGTGTGGCAGAAAACTAACACTGCACATCACCCTGAACACACACCCCATCCCCACCGTGAAACATGGTGGTGGCAGCATCATGTGGTGGGGATGCGTTTCTTCAGCAGGGACAGGGAAGCTGGTCAGAGTTGATGATGGGAAGATGGATGGAGCCAAATACAGGGTAATCTTAGAAGAAAACCTATTAGTCTGCAAAAGACTTGAGACTGGGGCTGAGGTTCACCTTCCAGCAGGACACTGACCCTAAACATACAGCCAGAGCTACAATAGAATGGTTTTGATCAAAGCATATTCATGTGTGAGAATGGCCCAGTCAAAGTCCAGACCTAAATCCATTTGAGAATCTGTGGCAAGACTTGAAAATTACTGTTCAGACGCTCTCCGTCCAATCTGATAGCTTGAGCTGTTTTGCAAAGAATGATGGGCAGTGTGACGGATCTCAGACACCCCAGGTGGGCACATCCGCCAGACCTGTGTCTCCTGTCCACCTGCAGCCTGGCGATTCGCCATAACCAGCCCTTAACCCCTCAATCACAAGACAATCTACACATGTTGAGGGTTACACAACCAGAGCTTAACTGTTTATTAAAATCCAAACTATACAGTTTTACACACAATTAGGGACACTCCCCTTTGCCTTGTCTATGAGGGGAGGGGGACAAGGAACAATAAATGGCAATAGAACATTTGGACATTGAAACAGTGTAGAGATACCTAATGAGATTATGGTAAGCAGGCAGCCTGGCTTCTCAATACACACCCCCTGCGGAGAGACGTCTGCAGTCCACTCTCCATTGTCTATGTGTCCAGCAACAAGAGGGGGTGGGGGTGTGTAGGGCTGTAACATTACATTACATCAATGCCAGCTTCAGGTCTCCAGTATCTTTCCGGGCCATAGTCTGTCGGTAGGAGGCACGCCCACAATCCTTTCCAAGACAAACAGTGACAGTGGGTTCTGTCACATTTCTCCCCTTTTAAAAACAGACTAACCAGGTTCCTGACCCCCAACTGGTCTGGACCTGCGTTAGTCACAAACTTCCACCCCAGGCAAACAGGAAAAGTAAAAGTACGACTCTGGCGCTGGGGAGCAAAACCGCACATACGGTCTCCCGAGAATAAAAACAGCCGCTGCAGAGTGGGAACAGCTGTCTGCACTCCAGGTTAGCACTCCCCTTGACAAG